>OX374616.1:12500000-15000000 GCA_947347705.1 Nymphula nitidulata
TTCAATGTAACTTGGGAGAATTTGACGTGAAATATATGATGACAGTCTGTCTATGATGCTATGTGATGAAGTGGATAGCCACAAAAAAGTTCTCGACGTATTTCACACCATAATCAATTACTTTTATTCTAATAATCTTTTAGTTGTACGTCAACACAAACACTTGGTTTTCTAACTACAAACTACACCAGTTTTATAAGACAAAGTTCGCTCCGACAAAATTGTTTATTTTTATAAAATAAAAATAAATGTAATAAAAATGTTTTCAACTCTCCAGCAGCAAAATAGCTCTTTCGCTTCTTAAAATCTCGAAGGACAACCGGTTTCTGCAGCGAGCGTGAGGCATAGTATGTTTTTAAATAAATTTGAGATAGGCAGTAGCGCGTTCCGAAACTCAGGACTAGCGCTAGTCGCACAACTACCTATGTAATTTAATTATTTTAGTTTATAAGCTTAACTATTTTAATTTATGGACGTTTTCTTGAAAAATAATAATAACTATTTAATTCAGTAAACAATAATGGCCCTAATTCTGGTAAACACATGCTTAGTCTAAATTTAAGTTCAGTGCATTTCTTTCTATCAAAAGGAATACAAAAAGGATGGATGTCATATAATTTGACATTTAGAAACGTGCGTTCAATTTTCGACCTTATTGAACGTGATAAAACGGATAAAATGCAGTGTTTACGAGCCACCTCCGTAACATGCCGCCTAAAATTGTTTATGGTTTCTTTGAAATCCATCTAAATTTAAGTGACAGCTCTTAACAGATTCTTGCTATCTTTTTTCTATTACTTATTGCGAGAAAAATATATACTGTACTTAAATTAAGAATTAAAGTGTGTTCCCAGAATTAGGCCCAATGTCACGTTAAATAAAAATATAATAAGAATTTACTTTTCAAAAAAATGACATGCACTGTAATTTCGGAACGCAACTCAAAAATGGTCTATATAATCTGTGGACTCAGCGGTTAAAATAAATTTAGATTGGGCCTAATTCTGGGAACACACTTTAATTCTAAATTTAAGTACAGTATATCTCTTTCTCGCAATGAGTCATAGGAAAAAGATAGCAAGAATCTGTTTAGAGCTGTCAAATAAATTTAGATAGATTTCATAGAAACCATAGACAATTTTAGACGGCATGTACGGAGGTGCCTCCTAAACACTGCATTTTAGCACGTTCAATAAGGTCGAAAATTGAACGCACCTTTCTAAATGTCAATTTATATGACAGCCATCCTTTTCGTATTCGTTTTGAAAGAAAGAAATAGACTGAACTTAAATTTAAACTTAGCATGTGTTCTCCAGAATTAGGGCCAGTGTGTTGTGTTGTGTTTATAATTAATGGTGATTATTTTGTTAATTTAATTACAAAATAATGAAAATGATTGTTGAACGCCTGAATTAATATTATTTGTGTATCTCACTTATATAACAAATGTTTCACACGAGAGCAAATTTTTTTGTCTCGTGCCTTTTATCACTAACTGCGCTCAGCAGTCTAATTGTGAATCACTACTGGTTCTTGACTTAATTACAAAAATAATTTTGCTCACTTGTTGAACAAATAACTATTGTCAACACCAAATTCCGCCAAAGAGTGATATTTATTAAATCAATCAGGAATGCAATTGGAAGATCATCAGAAAAAAAGTGATAAGGTGTGAATTGTGAAAGACGATTTGTCGTGGTTATTCACCTCATCAATGTAGCATCACATGGAGACTCACATCATGTATTTCGCGTCAAACTCTCCGAAGATGTATTATATTGTGTAACACCAGCATTTCAATGCACTAAATGAAGAAGTAAAGAAATAAATACTTAAGACATGGCTGTATAGGCATAAGTTCCCTTGGCATTCCCATTACAGGGACAATCTTAGAACAGGGGAGAATTAAAACAACAACAACAATGAGGAAGGAATAATAAGGAGATGCCATACATATTTTTGTTATAAATCGTGATTAAAGAATTATCTATTAAAGAGACAAGAATGTGAAACGCCATGTTGTCTCTTTTTAACCTAGCGACTCATTGCATTTGAACAGTTGGATGAATATTATTTGTTCAGTACTTATCTTGGTAACTCTTATCTGTGACGTCATCAGCATATACCTACCGTGGCATGTTTGCGCCATTTCTAGTGGTAGATGTGCTGTCAAACACTGAATTATAGTCGTGCTTTAAAAGTGTTTGAGATAAATACGCAAAGAAACTACTTAAATTGTGTAGGGCTTTGTCTTGAAGAGAACAATCAGCCCTCGTGATGTTGGACACAGTATGGTGCAAGAAAAAACAAAAAGTAAAAAAAACTTAAAAAAAAGCATTTATTTAAATGCTCTAAAAAGTTATAATTTTAACTATGAACTAATAATCTCAATATACACAATTTATATGATCAAAAATGATACACGATTCAATGTCATGAAATAAACCACGTTATCAATAAAAACTGGTTAACTAACATATGTTAGTTATTGTTCTGAGGTTTTATGTCACCTGCCATATTGCAATATTAATTAATTTGTGAAATTGTAGACTTTCCAATTTTGTACCTACAAACATAAGAAAACGTAAGATTATTGGTATAAGATAGTTTGTATGACATATCACTAATCTGTGTGTATGACTTCTGACGTCATGCTACCACAACTCAACTCCCACAAAAACTGTACAGTTGAACTGCCTAGCAGGCACAATGGCATAGAGTTTTTCTTGTAGATATCTTTCAATTATTTATTATAATATTAAAAATAATAGAAGTCATCGTAGGGGTGTCGTATGGTTATCACTACATAGTATCTTCGGACGTCTCCGCCAGTCGCAAACTCGTGGCGTAAAACTGATTGCTAGCAAACGTGTGGATGTATGCATCACAAACACGCTTCGCCGAACATCCTTTGATCTGTGTAGAACTCAGAATAATAATCTAAAGAGAAATTGTTCTGAGATGTAGAAAATGAGACAGCGACACCGTTATCTGACAAACACAAACGGGTAAACCTGCTTTAGTTATTGTTTTGAGGGGAAAACATCCAGCCAATGAGGCAGGATTATATGGAGATGCTCTAATGTTTTAAACATATATATAGAAATATCTATCATATCGAAATGAAAACGTCATGTTGTCTCTTTTTAACCAAGCAAATGTTGCATTTAAAAAGAGGGATAAATATTACTTGTTGAGTACTTCTTTTGGCAATTCTTTTCTGTGACGTCATTAGCATGTACCTTTGAAGCCAGTTTGCGACAAGTCACGTGGTACATGTGCTGTCACAAACAATAACATAGTGCGGACTATACAATCTTGAAGGTATCGATAGAATTTTTTATTTTTTATTTGCTAATATATAATAAATGAATGTGTAGGTGTGTACTTAAGATGGAGTTAAATAATATATTATGTGTGTATCGAATATATTTCACCAAAATAATGGTGTGCAAATGTTGGTTAGGTTTAAGATGTACATTGCAATACCTCATTTATAATAAATAAGTAAGTAAGTAAGCCTGTAATACCATTGTATTGAAGGCTTCTTTACCTACCCAGAGGACTCTACGTACGGGCCTGCCACCTAATTAGTTTCATTGACTTTGCATAATAGGATTAGTTGTTATTTGAACTTTGTCTTATTTAAGGCTCCGTGCAAACGAGCCACCACCTTTTAGGTGAATGATAGCCACTGGCGCTATTTGGCTACCAAACTAAGTGGAGCGTAACAGCCACCGGTGGCTCGTTTGCGCGGAGCCTTAGATTTACTGACGTTTTGCATGTCATAACGAAATGAGTAATATCGAAAAATAAAAAAGTGTGATTTGTTAAAGAAAACAATTAGATCATTGAATACAAACGTCCGCAGATTTTGATTTAATTTTTAGTAACTATTAGCCTTTCTAATAGTTACTATAAATTAAATCAAAATATTTTCTTTCAAAGTACCTAATGATCTGCCTCTGTGAGTTTTATTACTATTACATTTGGTTCTAAAAAAATAGATTGCCTGGAACGTTATTTCGGAGTTTTGAATTACTTAGATAAATTAAAATACTAGAGAAAATATATTTATAATCTTCTTTTCCGTAAAATCAACAGTTTTGGTGTACGATTGCCTGGAAGTGTAGTCCAACGTACGTGTGGACAAAAACTAATTTCCTTTACCACCTTTAGAAATAGTAAGCGGCGTATTTTTTTACCGCGATATCCCCAGTATACCTACAAAAAAAATCGTGGCGCTTTTTTTACCTCAAGGTAGTGTGGAAATAAGTTTTTTTTTTGCCCAAAATGCATGTTGAACTATACTTTGCGGCGCCCGTACGGCAGAGCTATAGATTTTATGGAAAAAACGTAAGGACAAAATTTGTAGGATTCTTTGTCTTATTTCATTTTGCAAATAAATATTTTTATCGTGAAATTATTCAGAAACAAGATACTGTCAAATACTTACTTTTAGCCGCAATTTTTCCAGTATGATAGCACAAAAACACATCAAAATTACTTTAAAACTCCCGTAATAATTTACAGGTAAAATATCACTTAAGACTGTAATATACAAGGTAATTCAAAATCGAGTTTTAGCTACTCTGAGCTTAAATATTTTTTTGTCAAACGAGATTTTGTTGTTGTCACGTTGTAATTTATAGGTTCTTTTCAAATTAGCAACGTAAACTGACTTACTAAAGAAGAATCTTGTATTTTTTTTTCAATAATAATTAACCTATTTGTATCCATAAGTTTTAAATTTTATATCGACAACAGATGCACATAGAGAGTTACTACAACACTTAATAGGCAGCTAGGCTCTGGCCAGTGAATCGTGTCACTGAGAAAGAGCGGCAATTTTAAAAAATCTTTAGCTGTAAACACTTATTTCGCAAGGAATAAATAGTCTTGATACTTCGTTTTTTAAGTATGTAAATAATTTATTTAAACGGATGCCTACCTTATTAAATACATAATATTCTAATTACTATTCTAAAACAAAACTGTTTTGATTGACCCATCCTGGGATAGGCCATGGCGACAGTTAAATTGTTTCCGTAATCGAAACCAGAGTGCTCAAACCACTAGGCCACCGAGCTCCCTCACGAGTATTTAAAGTTATTAGGGTTTTAAAAACCGTCGGGTATCAGATACTCGGCCACAATGACGACGAGTGAAACCTATTTTAGCTTTAAACATTTTATACATGGTGAAACGCGCGTGCATTAGGAATGTTCTATTTAAAAAAAAAAGAATTCAATAATAAAAACAAATAAACATTTATAATTTTAATACTCTTTTAGATGTTCTAATGGTTATTAAAACACAAGGTGATATCTTTTTCTTATACTTGAGTAGACTTAATATATTATGGGTATAGATCATGGATATATCATCCTTGGTATAGATAAAATAGATTTGATGAGCACAAACTTTGATTGACCCATCCCAGGATCGACCATGGCGAAAGTTGCTTTGTTTTTCGTATCGAAACCAGAGCGCTCAAACCAATACGCCACCGAGCTCCTCGAATAGCATACCTAATTGTAATTAATTACCAGCTATTCATTTACTACTAGTCATTATAGATGCTTACAGGTTGAATATCAAAACAGGGGAAAAAAGAGGATAAAAAGTAATGGGCGGGTATAAAATAAAATAAAATTTGAAATAGGGCATATTTAATAAGTTGTTCAGGATGATTCATAATCAAAGTCAGAATCTAAATACATCTGTTGTCATGAACAAAGCACAATAACATTTGTACGGGTACTCTTGGAATGAAACATTATTTTCTATTAACCATTTCCAAATATCACCTTTGCTATTAGACATTGTGGGAGGTTTGTTTGTTAGTTTCACAGGGTAACTTGCATTGCATTATACATAAAATTACACAGGGCTTTGTTAGGCTATGTAGATATTCCCTTATCCATTTCAAGAAGTTTTATGCATTCATGTCGCCATGGTAATCAGCTGATTTTGATTTTGCACTGTAAACTATTAAAGCACCAGGCAGAAAACCTTCTTCAGATCTTGCATGCAACATTTCAGGCTTCTCTAAGTTTTAAGTGAATTAATATTTTGAGATTTAATTCTTCATATACACTTTCTGAAAATAACCGATAAACATGAATATTATAAAATATTAGATTTTATTAGGTAGGTGATGTGGGCAGAAACCAGAAAAGTATCAAGACATAACGCCCTGAAAACAATAAACTAACCTGTAGCGAACGTATTTCCTCCAAATGTCGAATTTTCTCTTCAGATTTCCGATTAAATTCACTATATCTTTGTATTTATGTATTATAGTGTATACAAGCTTTCGAATAGTACTTTTTATTGTATTTGACATTATTTTACAGTAAAACTACAAAATAAACTCAATACAAGAATGAGAAATGAAACGTCAATATGACATTTCGAGTGTTGCCCAAAAAAACTTCATTGAAAATACGAGTGACACGATTCATTGGCCAGAGTCTATCTTTAGTAGATAAAGAACATTAGGTAGCCACGCTCAGTAGGTAGTTAGGGCCAGTCCATAGTATTTCTTCGTCATAGTGTCTTGTGGATGCTCAGAACAATAACTTGTGGATCCGTCATTGGTGATAGAGTTCCAGTGATTGGTGTCTCTAGTCTATGGGTGAGATACAAATACAATCACAGAGTACATTGAATACAATACTGGAAACATGACATGTGTACCTACCTAGTTCGTGGTCTTGAATACATTCACAGTGCTTGTGTCAGTGATTAGATTAAACTAAAATAAATAATTCTAACGGTCTTTCTTTAAGTTTTGTCAACTTTAGGGACTTAGTTTAATAATAATATGTGGCCACGAGGCGGGCGAACGAGCCCGCCGACGTCTTCAGTAAACGAGGTATTATGGACATAATTCTAACAAATTGTTATAATCTCTTTATAAAACCGGCAATTTACTTTAATATGAAGTGTTTACCATACACATATTGTAATCGCATTATGAGTTATGTAATAATATAACCCAGTGTTCTCGAACACTAATATGATGGGAGTCTATCCTTGCCATGCGGTTATTACGTAAGGAAATTATGTAAGGGTGTAAAGAAAAGGGATGAGCGATTGGGCGGGCCACATCGAGACTAAGACAGCGAATGTATACAGCGATGCGTCTATGCTGATCGGTTGGCGAGTTTACCGGTACCTTTAATGATTTATCTACAATGTAAACAATTTGCGACACCCGGCGTTGTTTCACACTGTTTAAAGCTGTCTCTCAAATATCTATCTGGAATATGTAGACCTTTGTTCATTCTATATCTATAGTGTTGCATAACAAAGAAAATAATTATTACATAATTTGATTTCACACTAAAACATATGGTCAGCATCTATCAGGCTTTTTAATCTAAAGTGGCTATAGTCCATTTTTCGTTTGGGGCCAAAATGTAAACAAACACCAAAGTTACTAAAATTTTAAATCCACTATTCCAACATAATACACATTGTACTTTTTTATAGCTGATACTTATGAGAAAAAATAAAATATTCGTCATTAGAATGAAGCATTGACCAAATTTGACATTGGCTATCAAGTTTTTTATCTTTAATTTGATCATAACCGTAGTGTTGAGTGTTTTTAGTTTAAATGGTGAACTAATATCAGAGATGGAATGGATAGCTCTTTGGCTGGACATCAGATAACAGATATTTGGCCAACCTTGTACCCAAATATTTCAGAAGCTGGCCTTGTTTATGTTTCAGAAGCTGGCCTTGTTTATGAAGTGAAGTGAAACTGCTAGTTACTTCTTAATGCAGAGAAAATAGTATTCATTCGCCATAATTTGCCCTCATTGCAGTATGAATACTAATTAACTCAAGTTGTAGAATATGCCATCACTTGTGTTTAAGTGACATAAATAAAGTAGGTACATAATAAAATTACCTTTTGATGTAATTTATTTATTTTATCCAGTATCTGAGTGGATAAGCGCTCGCTATTTGGTATCCGGCCAGATAGTAATTGTAGGCTGGATAGGCCAGATAGCAGATAGTTACCAGATATCCGTTTCATTGCTAATTAATATTAATGTGTAATGTACGCTACTTGATATTCAATGTTGAATTATATTCCCATGATCAACCACAAATGAAATTATTCCATAAAACTTTTTAGAATTCTTTATAAAATAAATAAATAAAATAAAAGAAAGAAAAAGAGGCCGTCAACACAGTAGATGGGAAGATGAACTGAGAAACACGCTAGGTCCTTTTTGAACTAGAGTGGCTCTCGACAGAGGACAATGGAAGGAGTTGGAGGAGGCCTTTGCCTTAAGGCACTCAGAAACACGCAACATATTATAATAGACTATGAATTGTTAACAGAATTGTCAAGTATGTTTCCGAAATAAAAGGCTATTTTATTAGAATTCTTTATAATAAGTATTTATTTTGGAAGGTTTGCTAAAAGTTTCTATTAGGTGGCGTGCGGACTGCATGGCGGTTGTAAAAATCAGCAAGGTGGTATTTTTGTTTTCGTGTTCTATTCTCGTTTGAGTAAGCTTATGTACATCTAAATGGATTTACTCATCCAACACTTTCTTATTAGGGCCTATTCACACGACACTTTTCAACACTAAGATCAACACATCTTTATACATATATAAAATTCAAAGTCCTGACCGAGGAAATGACTGACTAACAGATATAATAACGCACAGCCTAAAGACACGAAATTTGGAAGAGATGTACCTTGTAAAGTGTAGGTATCCACAAAGAAAGGATTTTTCGAAAATGTTACCCGCTAAGAAGGTGAAAAAAATGCCGGGTGAAGCTGCAGTCACAGGTCCAATTCAATTCATTTTAATTCTTAATTGCATATGAAAATGAAACACGAAAATTAAAATACCGCCGTAATTAGAGTTGGTTTTGACTACCGACTAAATATATTACCACTATGTAACTATAAACATTGTAACTTAATATTTGAAAAGAGTGACTACACGACTTTGTTGGCGGGATCTTCTCAGTAGTTTAACTTTTGGTGTAAATTCAGACACAACAGACGGGCAGACATTATGACATCGTTAGTTATCGTAAACTCTGACATGAGAGATAGACGTACACTATGACGTTGTTAGTTAACATAATTTTTCTGTGATAGTCATACAAATGAGATTTTTGACGATTCGAAAATGCCTTTATTTTTATACAAAGCACGGTAATTGACCCAACACCACCTGATGTGAAGCGGTAAGGAATGTCCATATGCGAAGACAGTTAGTGCAGAAATGGACAATGCACTAGCTGCCTCCACCTTGCCCGCCCAAAAGGTGCTTTTTCACGCCTCTTTTGAAGGACCCCATGTTATAGGAAGGAGGAAACACATGCGCTGGCAAAGAATTCCAAGTTGTTTGTTGCCTGTTTGAATAAAGTTATTTTCTTCTGAACATTAATGCTAAAAAGTGTATGTATGTACATTTGTGTGTTTGTATGTTTGTCCCCGCATATCTCAAAAACTATAAGTCGGATTACAAAAACAATTTTTCTGTTGGACTAGGTATAGTCCAACTTAGGCAACTGTGCAAGTTTTATCAAAATGGGTTCAGTAATTTTTAAGATCATGAGTAAACTATGTATCAGTCACCAAGAAAACGTGTTGTTGACTTAACTTGACAGCATAGTTCTAAAACTTGTAATTTTGCATGATGTCTCAATGTTTGTATATATGTAGTTAAAAGAAATTAAAAAAAGGATTTCAAAGTAACTTTAAAGCACTAAAAAAAAATTAATAGTTACTTATCTAGTTACTTAATTAAAAAGGGTTTTTTTAGAGTTAGTGATTACTGTTTTAAGAAAGAATTGGAAGTGAAGCATCAACTCCTTAATTTTTTATTTTTTTATGAGAAAGGTACCTACCTAAAAAAATTTGATTCTTTTTTCTTTTTAATGTCTTGAAGGCAGTATTTTTATTTATTTTTTAGATAAGCAACACTAAGTACAATCTTAACTTAAACACAATTCATTTAACAATTTAATAAACACATTTAATGTTTACACTACAATTATAGTTCCATGTTTTAAAGTACCATGTGGGCTTTCCCTCAAACCATGAACTTTACTCATCTAAAATCCCTATGACCGCAGTTTACTCAAAATGTGTCTTTTAGATTGATACCCTTCCTTTCCCAGTTTAAGTTTTTCATGGTATTTTGCAGTACGGCTATGAAGATTCCTTATGAAAGTGGGTCACCCTTTTTTAACGAGAATTTAACACCACTTTTGCTTTTATTACATATGTCTTTTATTGTTTCTGAATTTTTGTATAGTTTGTGAAGTTACATTAGACTCTTATAGAGCTTTCCACATACTAGTGTGGGATATAGCGAATGCTTGGGCTACGTCAATAAATACCGTATAGAAGTTTATTGTGTTCTACTATGTATTCCTGTATAATAATAAACTCTAAAGTTTTTTCTTAAACCTGCTTGCTCCACAGGTGATTTTTTTTTAAAACTAGATGACAAATAAGCTGACGGCCCACCTGATTGCTAAACGGTGGTCGCCGCCTATGTGCGTTGTCATCCTGCAATGCCTTACATGCCCAGTAATTATACTGGCTACCTTTCCCTTCAATCCGCAACACATCGAAGTGTTGCACGGCTGAAATAAGAAAGGCGGTGGTACCCACCCAAACGATCCGTCCACTAGACACGTCACACGATGCAAATAGTTTGTGTTATATTTAATTGTTATTTTGTTGTTACTACAACCGCTTTAACCCACCAACCCGCATTGGGCCAGCGTGGTGGTGTTATGGCCCAAACTCCTCATGTGCTTCTTTCATGTAGGAAGGCCTGTGCCCAGCAGTGGGACGTATAGGCTGATGATGATGATGATGATGATATTTAATTTTGGTTGTAAAGTAATTGAACCCTATATCGGCAGGGTTCCGCTTCTTGTACAGTAAGATGATATCAGATAGAGCCCATTCCCTGGTTATTTTTCTACTATCAAGAATAAAGCTGTTAGGTATGGTGACAGTAGACGTTTGCCTGTTTTTATTGCTTCATTAGGAATGCCATCTGGTCCATTAGATACTCTTGTCAGGTTTTAAACGTAAATTTATTTCAGAATATCAGAAAATCGATCTAATGCGGCAGGGTTTTCAGCGAGTGGAGTGGGTTCTTGAGTTTTTTTAAGACTAAGACTAAAAGTCATAGTTTCTATTATTTTCGATCTAGAAAAGTGAATTTCGCTAGTAGAATCCGTTATTAGACAAGGAATTAGTCTACTTGAGTTTCTTAAGCCCTTTTTTAATCGTGGTTTTTTAAGTTTCTATTACTTTTTAACCGACTTCAAAAACAAGGAGGTTCACAATTCGGCCGGTATGTGGTTTTTCTTTGTAAGTACACCGATTACGCCGAGATTACTCATCCCATTTACGTGATTCTTTTTTTGTTCGTTGCGAAATTTGCCATTTGGTCCATAAATTTTTTTTTCAAAATCTGTTGTGTAGTTTAGTTTTTAAATAAAAAAAACTGAAATCAGTACGCCGTTTACGTATGCGAAATTGCGGATTTTTGCTTTCCTATGACTTTTTAGTGAAACGATACGATAATAGGAAACAATATAAGTTGACGGTTACCCATATAGGTTCGACCTTAGAAAATTATCACTAAAAATTGTGAAAAAAAAAAATTAAATCTTTCTTCATTAGTTTGTTTATATTTTTGAAGAGTTAGGTTCGTTCTTCAAAAAGGGTGATCGGACCCAATTCAAGAACTACAGACCCATCACGCTCCTGAGTTATGTTTACAAGCTATTTTCGAGAGCTATAACGAATCGTCTCGCACGCAGGTTTGACGACTTCCAGCCTCCCGAACAAGCCGTATTCCGAAAAGGCTTTAGTACCATAAACCACATACATACGCTGCGGCAGGTTATACAGAAGACCGAAGAGTACAACTGCCATTATGCTTAGCGTTCGTGGACTATGAGAAAACCTTTGATTCTGTTGAGATCTGGGCCGTGCTTCAATCACTTCAGAGGTGCCAAATTGACTATCGATACATCCAAGTGCTGCAGTCACTATACGAAAACGCCACTATGTCAGTCCGCCTCCAGGATCAGAACTTGAAACCAATACGACTTCAGCGAGGTGTGAGACAAGGCGATGTTATTTCGCCGAAACTGTCCACAGCCGCGTTGGAGGACGTGTAACGTCGACGTCGCTTTTGGCCTGGAGAGGACTTGGCATCAACATTAACGGCGAGTACATGACGCACCTTCGTTTTGCTGATGATATCGTGGTCAACGAGGACTTAGGCGCAATGCTCGACGACCTCTGTAGAGTCTCCCAACAAGTGGGTCTTAAAATGAACATGGATGAGACAAAAATTATGTCAAATTCCCATGTTGTACCCGCTCCTGTGAAGGTTGGGAGCTCTACACTGGAAGCTGTTGACGAATATGTTTACCTAGGACAAACAGTCCAACTTGGTAAGTCCAACTTCCAGAAAGAGGTTAATCGACGGATCCAACTCGGCTGGGCAGCGTTCGGGAAGCTTCGCAGCATATTCTCGGCCCAACTACCGCAGTGTCTCAACACGAAAGTCTTTAATTCGTGTGTGTTGCCAGTGATGACTTACGGAACTTAGACGTGGCCGCTTACAATGGGCCTCATAAGAAGACTCAATGTTACCCAAAGGGCAATGGAGAGGGCTATTCTCGAGGTTTCTCTGTGTGATTGAATTAGAAATGATGAGATCCGAAAGAGAACTAAGGTCACCGACATAGCCCGAAGAATTGCGAACCTTAAGTGGCAGTGGGCAGGCCACAATGCAAGGAGGACTTACGGCCGTTGGGGCGGAAAGGTCCTCGAGTGGCGGCCGCGTACCGGGAGACGCAATGTTAGTAGGCCCCCCACAAGGTGGACCGACGATCTGGTGAGGGTCGCGGAAAGCCGATGGATGCGGGCAGCGCAGGACCGATCGCATTGGAGATCCCTGGCAGAGGCTTATGCCCAGCAGTGAGCGTCTCTCGGCTGAAATGATGAGGTTCGTTCGTCTTTTTCTTCTATAGTAAAGTTTTTTCTTCTTTATTAATTCACTAGCTTTTGCCCGCGACATCTTCCGCGTAAAAAAAGTTTTTATGAGCTTTAGCTTTTGCCCGCAACGACCTCTTTACCTTTTTAGAATTTTTACCTGTCTGACTATTCGCGCATCAAGGAAAAACTGTTAAACGGATTTTGTTTTAGGTTTCAACTTAAAATGTAAGGCATGTTTCATTTTCATCTCAGTCGGGTTGGTACGGTCGACCACAGAAGTAGCTGAACACTTTAGTACCATGTCGCAACGACTCTAGCGTCAATATAGTACGGTAGCAACTATAAAGTACGTGCACAAGATCGGTGTGACATGGTACTAAAGTGTTCAGCTACTTCTGTGGTCGACTGTACTACCAGAGATACAGCTTGAATAATACAAAATTTGTATGTGAGCGAACATGTAAATACTGAAAACAAAAAGATATGAAAAAGTTGGTGTAATTTTATGAAAAAAGTGTTTTTGTTGACGTCAGACGTGGAAAATTCTTTAAATAATCGTTAATTTGGTTCGAAAGACGTTGAGAATTTTATCGTGATAATCGACCGCATCGAAGTAACATCATGGAGACTGATAGACATAATAATAATTTATATTTAGCGCCAAACTGTCATGTGATGCATAGAAATGTGTTACGTACCTACACCCGCATTTCATTGCAACAACTCAAGAAATATGACAAAAATTAAAACCGACTTGAAAAAACTGAAATGGATAAAATAATTAAATTTAAGTAGGTACTCATCTCATCACGTAAAAAATATATTTTTGGAGTCGGTGCGTCACGTTTAGGGAATGCAATCTTGTTCTCGCGAGATCTCGGCCTTTTTAGCGAGATTGATCTCGGACGAAAAAGGGCGAGATCTCGCGAGTCTAACGAGATTGCACTCGAGCATAAAAACGTCATTCGAAGCGCGGCCTGACACGGACGGAGTAATTTACTTCATAATAAGATCTCAGTTTAATCCTCCAATGCCCAGACGTCAACTTAAGATGACATAAAAATTATTAAAATTTAATTGTGTCTGGTTTATCGGGCCTTGATAGTCAACTGAACTTAGATAAGTTTCATTTTTTTGACTTCGCGTTGTTTTGTTTGATTTTTGTTTGATATTAGAAGAGAAGACTAGTTGTTTCTTTCATTTGTTATTAGGTAGATACGTACTTCAAAGTTTACTACTTAGAAGTTTATTAAAAATTATAGACAAATACGTCAAACAATGTTTGATGCATAAAAGTCTATTGAAGAATTCGTGAAAATAAATGTTTATCTTATAATACTTATAATTTTTATTTTATTTTTCTAATTTATAAATATTGTGATTATTACATACCATACCGTGTGGTGCCGGGCTAGAATAGCACCTCCCCATCTCTTCCCGTGGGTGTCGTAAAAATCGACTAAGGGATAATCCTCCCCGTATGACGGGCAGCTGCATCGTCTGGGTACTGGAAAATCACTGCGATCACCAACCTGCCTGCCAAGCGTGGCGATTATGGCAAAATCCCCTCAAAATGGTTAACACAATACGGTATCGGTCCCCAGTCCCCGGCGGCCCCGCTATCCCGGACTACGGTAGCAGTCACGGTAACGGTGGGGCAGGGGGTGCTAAGAATCCCTGGCAGCAATTCGGCTACCAAAAACGACGACTGGACCTGGCAACATTTAACACGCGCACATTGAGGACTGACGAGAAAATAGTAGAGCTGGAAGAAGGAATGGGCAAGTTACACTGGGATATTATAGGATTGTCTGAAGTCCGAAGACAGGGGGAGGACACGATAATCCTCAAATCCGGTAACTTGCTCTATCATCGGGAGGGCGACCATCTTTCCCAAGGTGGTGTTGGGTTTCTCGTTCACAAGTCCCTCATTAACAATATTGTGAGGATTCAGAGTGTGACGGCAAGGGTAGTATACCTTATACTCAAAGTCACCAAACGGTATTCGTTGAAGGTCATACAGGTGTACGCGCCGACCACGACACATCCTGATGATGAGGTGGAAAGTATGTATGAGGCGATATCTAGAGCCATACGTACTTCCAAAACTCATTTCACTGTTGTTATGGGGGATTTCAATGCAAGACTGGGCAAACGGAGCGAGCATGAGCTGAGAGTGGGGCAATTTGGCGTTGGGCAGCGGAACCCCAGGGGACAGCGGCTGGCCGAACTCATGGTTCTCCATGACTCTTGAGGGACTCTTCATGTTGAACTCTTTCTTCCAGAAGCCGCCGCACAGAAAATGGACCTGGATGAGCCCCGATGGTTCCACCAGAAATGAGATTGACTTCATCATGACAACTAAGAGACAAATATTTAACGATGTCTCAGTGATCGCCAGGGTGAAAACCGGTAGCGATCACCGTGTGGTGAGAGGCACGTTGAATATCAATGTCAGATTAGAAAGGTCATATCTGATGTGATTTACGCTCCGACCAGCACCCGTTCAAGTCCAAAACCCCAAAAGCTTTCAACTCGAACTCCGGAATCGCTTCGAATGCCTGGAGAGCTGCGTTACAGTGGACGAGATAAATAGCGGATTAGTAAAAACTCTCTAAACAGTGGGTTCTAAGTTCACAACCGAACACAGAAAGAGACCTCAAAAACTATCCGACCACACCCTTTCCCTCATGGAAAAACGGCGACTTATGAGGTTGACAGTCTTCAGACGAAGCGTCACAATATCGGCAGCTCAATAAAAAGATATCGAAATCCCTGCGACACGACATTCGCCGCTTTAATACCAACTGTATTAGAGAGGCGATAGAAAAAAATAAAGGTTTCAAGGTGTTCGCAAGGGAACTGTCTGTTGGGCAAAGCCAATTGACTAGCCCGAAGACTGAGGATGGCAGCTTAGTGACAAAGGTTCTATGGAGAGTTATATACCATTATAACGAATCCCGCTATCAGTTTGGGCAAAGACCCAAGAGCCCGACTGATCCTACACTATACCGAAGATATCCCGGACGTCACCCTGTACGAGATTAGGGTAGCCCTCAAGCAACTTAAGAACAACAAGGCACCGGGGGAAGACGGAATTACTGCAGAGCGGTACTGAAAGTCCTTCAGAAGCTATTCAATTCCGCCATTCTCGTGGGCACAACGGTACAAGCGTGGAGCAGAGGCCTGGTGGTGTTGTTCTTCAAAAAAAGGTGACAAAACCTTACTGAAGAACTACAGACCCATCACGCTTTTGAGTCACGTTTACAAGTTGTTTTCGAGGGTTATCACGAATCGTCTCGCGCGCAGGTTGGACGACTTCCAGCCTCCCGAACAAGCCGGTTTCCGTAAAGGCTTTAGTACCGTAGACACATACATACGCTGCGCCAGGTTATACAGAAGACCGAGGAGTATAACCGGCCACTTTATTTGGCGTTTGTGGACTACGAGAAGGCCTTCGATTCGATCGAAACATGGGCCGTGATTCAGTCTCTGCAGAGGTGCTACATTGACTATCGGTATATCGAGGTGATGGGATCCTTGTACGAGAGCGCCACCATGTCGGTCCGTGTACAGAATCAGTATACGAAACCTATCCAACTGCAGAGAGGGGTAAGACAGGGAGATGTAATATCTCCGAAACTGTTTACCCCTGCGTTGGAAGACGTTTTCAAAATACTGGACTGGACAGGACTCGGCATCAACATCAACGGCGAGTACATTACTCATCTTCGATTTGCCGATGGTATAGTAGTCATGACAGAATCCCTGGAGGAATTGAACACAATGCTCAACGATCTCGACAGAACCTCCCGACTGGTGGGTTAAAAAATAAACATGGACAAGACAAAGGTTATGTCGAATACCCATGTCGAACCTATACCAGTTACAGTTGGGAGTTCTGTTCTCGAAGTTATTGAAGAGTACGTCAACCTTGGACAAATGGTCCAGCTAGGTAGGGCCAACTTTGAGAAAGAGGTAAATCGACGAGTCCAACTCGGATGGGCAGCGTTCGGGAAATTGCGTAAGATCTTCTCGTCCGAAATTCCTCAGTGCTTAAAGTCGAAAGTCTTCGACCAGTGTGTGTTGCCAGTGATAACATACGGCTGTGAAACGTGATCGCTTACTAAGGGCCTTCTGTGCAAGTTCGCAGTCGCACAACGAGCTATGGAACGAGCTTTGTTGGGTGTTTCTCTGCGAGATAGAATCAGAAATGAGGACATCCGTAAGAGAACCAAAGTCACTGACATAGCTAGTAGGATTAGTAAGTTGAAGTGGCAGTGGGCAGGGCACATATCACGCAGAGCAGACGGCCGGTGGGGCGTTAAAGTTCTAGAATGGCGACCACGTACCGGAAAGCGGAAAGTAGGACGGCCTCCCACTAGATGGACAGACGATCTGGTCAGGGTCGCGGGGAGCCGTTGGATGCGGGCTACGCAGAACCGTTCCATTTGGAAATCGATGGGGGAGGCCTTTGTTTAGCAGTGGACATCATAGGCTGATATGACGATGATGATGATTGTGATTATTTGCAAAAAAATACACAAAACTGCCAATCTCGCGAGATCTCGAAATTGGCGAGATCTCGCAGTATTGTTATTCATAAACTCGCGGGATCTCGCTTGAGCCCCAATCTCGCGAGATTTGCATTCCCTATTCACGTTCTATTATTTCTGGAAACAACTTAGCATCAACTTCAAAAAATATATTTCTAGGTGATGATGAGTACCTACTTAAATTTAATAATTTTTTCCTTTTCAGTTTTTTGAAGTCGGTTTTAATTTTTGTTTAAAAAAATTTCCACAATTTTTTGTGATAACTTTCTAAGGTCTAAGCTAGATGGGTGACCGTCAGCTAACATTGTTTCCTACTATTGTATCGTTTCACTTAAAAGTCATAGGAAAGCAAAAATCCGCAATTTCGCATACGTAGATGACTTTCTCATCTGAGTTTTTTTGATTTAAAAACCAAACTACCCAACTCATTATGAAATAAAATTGAATGGGACTAAATGGCAACTATTCCGCATCGAACAAAAAAAGAATCACGTAAATCGGATCAGAAATCTCGGCGTAATCGGTGTACATACATAGAAAAAAAAACATACCATTCGAATTGAGAACCTCCTCGTTTTTGAAGTCGGTTAAATTACATCAGACATAGCATGGCTGTATGGCCTTGACCCGCTGTCGACTTTTACGGAAAAACTACAGTAAATTAAAGTTTATTTTTGCGGGATTTCATGTTGGTGTAGTTTTTAACCGATTTCAAAAACGAGAAGGTTCTCAATTCAGCCGGTTTTTTTTTTCTATGTATGTACACCGATTACGCCGAGATTACTGATGCGATTTACGCAATTCCTTTTTTGTTCGATGCGGAATAGTTGCCATTTGGTTCCATATTTTTTTTTTTCAAAATGAGATGGGTAATTTGGTTTTAAATAAAAAAAAAACTGAAATCATTAAGTCGTCCACGTATGCGAAATTGCGAATTTTTGCTTTCCAATGACTTTTTAGTGAAACTATACGATAGTAGGAAACAATAAGTTGACGGTCACCCATCTAGCTTCGACTTTAGAAAGTTAGCACTAAAAATTGTAAAAAATTTTTTTTTTACCATAATTTAAAACCGACTTCAAAAAACTGAAAAGGATAAAATAATTTAATTTAAGTAGGTACTCATCCCCTAGAAACATATTTTTGGGAGTAGGGCTAAGTTGTTTCCAAAAGCAATAGAAAGTGAAGCACCGACTCCAAAAAAATATGTTTCAAGGGGATGAGTACCTATTTAAATATAATTATTTTATCCTTTTCAGTTTTTATAGCAAGTGTTTGTGTTGATGTGCTATTAGAAGTGTTACAAGGGTGGATAGGATGTAAAAGGGCTGGTAGCAGGGAAATTGAGGTTTATTGGTAAAATAATATAAAATCAAATTAATATAAAATACAGGCAACAGAGCAAAACCGAGCAGTGACAGCAAACTGACACCAAACTAAAACATAACACAACTTCTTTAGAAATTAACCAAAAAGGGCGCACTAAGCAGCCAGTTCGTAACAAGAAGATTATTGTAATTTAGATGAATTTGATGTGAACGACCAACGTCTGTTACAGAATTATATTGTGGTTATTCACGTCATCAAAGTAACATCATGGAGACCGTCATAATATATTTCGTGCCAAACTCCCAAGATGCGTTAAAATGTGTTGCACCGGCATTTCAATGCAATAATTGAAGACTTAAAGAAAATACTTTAGACATGCCGGTATGGGCATTAGTTCCTCTTGCCTTCCCTGTAATAGAGAGAACTTAAAAACAATAATAAAAAAAGGGTGGGGAAGCAAATTATTTTTAATAATCATTTAGTCTCACTTGTTTAATTTACTTATTTATCTAGACTTTTCTCGTATTAGAAATGAAAAGTAGAGTGCTTAGTACACAAACCAAAAGAGTGCACCAATTTCAGCCTCGAATAAGATAATTGAGGTGGGTGGCGTTCAACCCTTGTTTAACAATCTACTGTTGTATCTTAGGAAAAGTAATATAATATTAAGTTTTATTCCTTACCTAAGAAATTATTATTTTTTGACATTCCCCATAGAAACATCTACACCTTTTTCCATTCCTTAAAGCTAAAAGTGAAAACTTATTAATTGGTCAAAAATACATAAAAATTCTTTATTTCATAACGAAAAGTTGAAAGATAATTAATAGTCATATAATTAAGTAAAGTCCTTTTTTATTGAATCACTCCCCTTTTTACACCCGTATAATTGCGAGTCTCAACTCAAGTGGCAGTGGGCAGGTCACATTGGAGGCCTCGTGCCCGTTGGGGTGGAAAGGTCCTCGAGTGGCGGCCGCGTATAGGGAGACTGCAGCGTTGGTAGTACAAGGTGGACCGACGATCCGGTGAGGGTTGCGGGAAGCCTATGGATGAAGGTAGTGCAGGACCTATGCCCAGCAATGGGCGTCTCGGCTGATATGATGAGGATGATTTCGCGAATAAAACTATTCTATAACTATATCCTTCCCCACAACTCAAATTATCTCCATATCTTTAATCTAAATAGGTTTATGATTAGTTAATCGATAATTAGTTCCCTATACAAACTTCTACCCCGTTTTTAACCCGCTTAAAGGATGAAATCTGGAATAAAAACTATCCTATGTTCTTTCCCGGAACTCAAACTATCTCTGTACCAAATTCCATCTGAATCGGTTCAGCGATTTAAGCGTAAGGAGGTAACAGACAGACAGTCACACTTTCGCATTTATAATATTATGATTTCTTCTTGTAATGAAGCATCATAGGTTGCCTTTTTAAGTATATAAAATATAAGTCAATAGTTTTTGTTAACGTATAAGTTGCGTCGTTTGAGGTTTTTATAATCATCGCACTGCAATGGCTCGATTACGGTAACCCAGCAAATGTAGGTGGTACACGGCGTAAGCGCGGCGTGCGCCGCAGAGTCAGTGTGCCAGTAGGTCGCATTATGTAACCTCTCCGCTTACTTCGCTTTGCGTAAGAACCGTAGGCAATAGCACGGCAACAAGATGATTTATGCGTTCCAACAGCTATGGTGGCTCGGTTTAAATATCTATAAAACTAGTAGCCTTGACTTTTAAAAATAATGTTTAAATATGTTTGATTTCTTATTTTTTACTAACATGACGTAATATGTTTTTGACCTTTTGTCTCTTACCTGCCGTCTCCCCACACACACAATAGAATATCGACTGTGTCTGGATTGTGGGTACTTCACAATTGATTTATTTATACTTCATAATTATAAGTGTTTTTTAAAATAAATATTCGATCTATTGAACCATTGTACAAATGAGTTTTACCTTATACGTAGATTCGATCTCGTGATCGATTAACTAAACTATCGTGTCGTTCTTTCGCTCAAAACTGGCGTTCGTCAGGTTGGCCAAACCATATGGCTTTGAAAAACAGAAGAATCAATCGAATTTACTCCTTTTCACAAGCATATTGTAATGTAACGCTATTTTATAGAAATTATTTATTCTACAAAGTTGACAAGTCTTAGTATGACAATGTGTTGTTAGAGAACTAATTCAATGCATATTATACGCAAATTTACCCGGGTCATTCTACTTCATTTGGTCCAGATTTCGATTCCAAAGCCAAATATGGCATGAATAAGCAAGAAAGGATCTGTCTGCTCTATCCCATCGCTGGAAAGTGCCTCTTCACACAAATATTTCTGCTCCCTAGGGAACTATTTATATATTGTATAATATAAATAAGCATCTCGAAATTTACCATCTTCCCAGAGCAGGCTGCTAAGCTAAAGATTCAAATTTATTTCAAATATCTGGACTACCTATCCACTGAATCCCTTTTTTTGTCTTAAAATGAGATAAATTCCCTGATTACCGGTCACTCTATGGCGCGTCCCGAAGGAACATTTGATTATCTTCCCCCCCCTTTATACTAAGCTCGGAAAATGACTCGAAACCACCTGATGTGAAGCGGTAAGAAGACTCCTATGCGAAGACGACTTGAGGATTTTTTTTTGCATTTGTTGGGATCAAATAGGGACATGTCATTCGCTCTTAAAATTAATTGATTCAATAAAGTCTACTAACTTAAATTAATATTTAAATTATCAGACAAAACTTGCTACTCTACATTGATCTTGACAAAACCCACACATAATATTCTGTCTGGGATATTACGAATTTTTATTACACACAGACACAAATGTGTATTACATACAAAACAGCTCTTATTGCAGTCATGCACAGTATTCTCTGCAGTCACACTGATTTTTTTAAAGTTATCCCCGGTCTTATTAATAATCTATCTAACACCATCTCATTGAGACAATTCTCAAGAGCCCACACACGCTATATCTGCTGTAAGTTTCAAAAAAATTAGGGATCCCGCAGACTTTTTGATGGTATAGGATCAGCTCAAGGTTAGTAGGTATGTCATGGGAATGTCACTGAAGTGACAGTACACCAAATTTTAAATCAATAGGATCTGTAAATGTTAGTAATACCCTTTTATCATGCAGATAATGAGCTGATAATCATGCCTGAACGCCTGAACTGATCCTCATAAATTATAGCTAAGAACCATCCTAGTCACGTCAGCTTTGAAAAAAAAAACAAATAAAAATCGGTCATTCGTTAAGGAGCTGCGATGCCGCACACAGATACACAGACAGACACGTCAAACTTATAGCACCCCTCTTTTTTCGTCGGAAGGAAGAAGAAGAAAATATACTCTCATCTCATATAACTTTTGTCTTGGGGGGAAGCTGAGTACCACCCATACTTATTAGAACATCATCTAAGCAGTTCATTCGTTTGATGACTATCAGCTCGTTTTCTACATGATAAAAGGGTTATACTAACTTTCACAAATCCGATTGATTTGAAATTTGTTGTACTGTCACTTCCGTGACAAACAAACCTTGAGCTGATCCTATACAATCAAAAAGTTCTGCGGGATGCTTAATTCTTTAGAACCTTACAGCAGATATAGCGTGTTTGGGCTCTTATGAAAAGTTTCAATGAGATAGGGTTAGAAAGATGATTAATAAGATCGGGGTTACTGAAAATATTTTTATTTTATATTTTTAAAATTATCGCAATAACTGAAACATTTTTGATTTTCTAAAAATGGTAAAATCTGAACCAGAGATAAAGAAATTAGTTATGAGATATTAAAATAAGTTGAGACCGGGCTGAGATTATTTCAATAGGTAGACAATACAAATCTTAAGAATCATAGCGCTCTTCCATTTTGAAGTTACGTATCCTACATAATAGCTCCGAGCTTTAAGCTAATTAGACTGGCATAAGTACTATAATAGCGTTGACAATGTTAAACAAAGTACGGTTTGTTCTTATATAACTATGATAATTCATTAAAAAAATTCCAGAGCTGAACCATTTAAAACTACACAGAAGTCTGTAGCTTAAATTCTTTGCTCTCTATTGTCTCTTTGCGAATTCTCACCATTCATTCATTTTTCTTCTCTTTGACCATAAGAAAAAGCATAGGACAATATTAAAGGCATAAGTATATTATATTTTTAAATAGTATGCAGTATGCTTTCTAAATATTTCCATAAAAATGAGCTTTGTTTTTTTATTCCCACAGGACAAGACACACGTGTGCTTTTTAAAGTGTAAAGAGACTATGGATTTAAGTATCATTATCGTCTCTTATTATTATAAATAAATAATTGTAACGTAATAAATATACGTTTCTTTTTCTTTCATCAAATTATCTTAGTTACGCTTATCTTCGAGACAGACTGACTTTGTATTATAAAATATTCAGTCAGACATACACAGTTCGTCGTCCCTGCGACCCTAGACGCGCACAAAGGTGACCTCGACCCTCGACATTGTGATCTACTCATAAAAGTTCTCTCAAACTGTTAAAACTAAACGTCCACATTTATAAAGTTTATGAACCATATTATAATATTTTACTAGCTGACCCAGCGAACTTCGTACCGCTTCAAATCAGAAGCAATAAAATTAAATCTTAACATCGCTATTAAAAAATGGCAGTTGGAAAATTTATGGTTATAAGTATTTTTTGATGCCAAATCATGCAGAAAATAAAAAATAAATATACATAAAAATTAATAAGAATCAGTCAAGCTTGTGACACGAAATTTTTATATCCTAATCCTAACTAATATTATAAACGCGAAAGTAAGTTCAGTACGCTTTCACGCCTAAACAACTGAACCGATTTAGATAAAATTTGGTATGGAGATAGTTTGAGACCCTAGGAAGAACATATGATTCTTTTAAGAGCCATAACCGACATTCACGTAGGTTGAGCCGTGGGCAAAAGCTAGTATTAGATATATTAGGTTGGGGAAAAACTATTTTCGCATTAAAGTATTATTCGCATTATAGTATAATAATGCAAAATAAAACAAAACTAATATGACTTGCTGAATGTTTGAATGATGACCAAATTACGCTCAATTTGAAGTACATAGATAATTAACAATCTTTGAAATGAGCCCACATTGTTTGATTATTCATTGTCTGTATGTTTTGTTTATTTATACAGATTTAAAATATTATTTTTTATTCATTCTAACCCCTGACGAAAAAAGAGGCATGTTATAAGTTTGGCGTGACTTTCTGTGTGTATCTGTATCTGTGTGTCTGTCTGTGGCATAGTACCTCTTAAGCGAATGGACTGATTTTGATTCGTTTTTTTGTTTGAAAGCTGACGTGATCAGGATAGTTCTTGGCTATAATTTTTTAAGGTCTGTTCAGGCATTTGATGACTATCAGCTCATTTCCTACTTGACAAAAGGATCTTACTAACTTTTGACGGCTACGATTGATTTGAAATTTGGTTTACTATTACTTCGATGGTATTTCCACTACATGCTAACCTTGAGCTGATCCTGTATCAGCTAATAGTCTGCAGAAGGCTTAATTCTTTAAAAACTTATTGCACATATAGCGTGTTCGGGCTCATAATATAAGAATATTATTCTTAATGAGATGGTGTTGAATAGGTGATTAACAAGGCCGGGGCTTACTTAAAATTTTCAATTTTATATTATATATTTTTTTAACCTCGTCGCTAAAAGATACACAGATACACAGGACACGTCAAATTTATAGAGCATAAATTTGACGTGTCCTGTGTATCTGTTTCTGTCTCTGGCATCGTAGCTCTGGAACGAGTAGCTCTATTTTAATTTATTTTTGTTTAAAATTGGACGTGCTTGGGTTAGTTCTTATCTTAGCTATAATTTATGAAGGTCTGTTCAGGCGTTTCATGATCAGCAGCTCATTTCCTACTTGCCTTACTGACTTTCACAGATCCGAATTCTTTGAAATTTGGTGTACTGTTACAGCGGTGATATTTCCAATTAGATATGATTACCTTTATTTAGCTGATGCTGTGGCATCAAAGAGTCTGCGGGATGCTTTATTATTAAAAAAAGTTACAGCAGATATAGCGTGTTCTGGGTCAACGAGAAGGTGCACATTAAAGTGTAACAGTTGAACCACGAAATTAGCCTGTTACTCTTGATGTGCTGTACTGCTGTTATTATAGGTGCAATAAAGAATCGATGGAATAAAATATAATTACAATTAAATAGTCTCATAATAAGTTATATTAATCGTCATACGTTTGAAAGATTTAAATCTTTATTATGTTGCCAGAATTAATCGCGATTTCGACGAATACTGATGGGAGAAACACATAAATAATATAAACACACACATTTTATCGTAAAATAAAAGTTGAAAATTGCGTGTAATGAATTGCTTTCATCATCATCATCATTATCACCAGCATCCCACTACGAGGCTTATGCCTTTCTACATTGAGAAACCAAAATGGAGTTGGGCCATAACACCACCACGCTGCTGGCCTAATGCAGGTTGGCGGGTTAATGTGGTTGCAGCAACAACATAACAAAATAATTCGTAGCAGTGTGATAATTATTTATAACTTTTGTTCGAAAATATTAATCCTGGCAACGCAGAGTATACTTAGTAGTGGGCGGCATTCCCATGCACGAAGTGGCGGCTATAAAAATCTTAGTTTCAAAACATCTAACATTAGTTAACATGTTATTTGTATACAACTTTTCCCAAATTATATAGATTGTATAATAGAAGTACAATTTTGGAACCTGCGGGCACAATGGTAGTGCTATATTTTATAAAACAATTTCAAATTATTCAATTACTACAAATAGTTCACTGCTTCGCACGGGTGGTGCACGTGTACCTAATGAAAAAATTAGACAAATTTACCTTCTTATTTGCGGTTTCTACTATATCAGTCAAATGCATCTTATAATAAAAAAGTATTTGTGAAAATATACATATAAAAAATCTAATCCATTTTTTTCTGTCTCACTCACAATTCTCACTTTTTATAGTTAGTAAGAATTTTAAATATCCTCTAATTAGATCTACGGTTTGGTTGTTTCCAATATTTTTGACTTGAAAGTTTGTATGAAAAGCCGCGCGGCGTAATCCTCCTTAAGGCGCGCGGTATTATGAGTGATCCGGTTTATTGACTATATCTTAATGATCTCCGGTTTAACAATTTTTTTACTTCACCGCCACTAATTTAACATTTTTTTACTGAACCCTCGTCGATTATTGTAAAGATTGAGAAGAAGAAAGGATCACTCAATCCACATGCACACAGGAGACACACCTGTGTTTTAGGGGCATTTAACGTTACCAGATTGTCGTCTCCTTGACGAGAGACAATATTTAAAATCTCATCCGTTCGTCTCACCGTAACTTCCCTGGGGGATTGAACATCCGCCGAATTGTACCTGATCCAAGGCAGTTGGTATACTGCACGAAGCCTGAAGGAAGCTTGCTTTAAAGATTAAAAACTGTTTAAGATCTGTGGGATCATTTTTTCATTTATTTTTCTTTATCCTAATGGGTTTTTAAATTTGTATTTGGTGCCATTGCGATCTTAGTCAATCTGCACCTAAGGCGAGCGCGAGTGGCGCGGCGAGACGGGAGGAGTAGTCATCGGGAAACTTTCGTAATTAGTACAATTCAAGGTGCTGCAGGAAGGTGGTTGCCTGCTTGCTTTCTATAAGTTTAGGCTTGCATTCTATCTAAAATGCAAAAAAATCGTATGTATCTTGCGTAATACTCCAAAGTGTTTAAGAACCCGACCTGATGATTTACCTACTGCATCGTCAGTGTTTTCCACCGGTTTTCTGTCCGTCATAGGACTTCAGCATTTGTAACCACTTCTTGGTCGTTATCAGGCCTTCTACTGTTGTTACTGGAATGCACAGATACTTTTACTCAGGGCCATTTAAGTCACGCTTTTATTTTAATGGCACGTTCCCCTTGACCCTATCGGAAACGTATGATGAAAGTGTTCGATCCGTATACTTGCCGAAATAAAAAAAACAACAGTTTTAATGGTTTTTAAAATGTAATCAGCATACTGACATCACAATAATTATAACTACGACTACTGACTAACTTCTCTAAAGCTATCATATCGTTAAATAATCTTTTACCGGTTATAAGTAATACTTCTGTTCTAGACGATAATTTAATTTTTACATAATACTTCTGCAAATATGTTCTGCTCTGAAGCCGAATAATTTATGAGCAAGGTCTGGATATATATTTTTTATTTATTTAGGTAAACAAAATATGACACAATAAATATTATTTAAATCAATATACAGACGACAGCACATCAAGGGTAACAGTTGCACTACGAAAGCTGCCTATTACGAACGCAGTAAGGGCGGTCTCAAGGTCAAACTGTTACCTTTGATGTGCTGTTGACTGTAGATTAAGATGAGGTCTTAAAATGAACATGCTGGATAAGACGAAAATTAAGTTGAATTCCTATGTCGTACCCACTCCTGTGAAGGTTGAAAGCTCTAGTCTCTACACCAGAAGTTGTCGACGAATACATTTACCTGTGACAAATAAACCAACTTGTTAGATCATACTTCCATAAAAGAGGTCAATCGGATCTAACTCGGCTGGGCAGCGTTTGGGAGGTTTCGCAGCATATTCTTGGCCCAGCTACCGCAGTGTCTCAAGACGAATGTCTTAAATTCGTTTATCTGTCCAGCCGTGTGACTATAAGACGATCCTCCAGAAGCGTCTCCAGTTTAATTTGAAAAATTAGATAGCAGCTTCTCAGCAGATCGCATAATCGCCACCTTAGTTAGTTTCGGCTCTGCTGAAAAGACCCATTAAGATTGTTGTTTTGTTTTGGGATCGTAGCTGCATATCCATGTTTCGTCACCTGTCTTTTAATCCAATACCAAATTTGACGTTTTTGATAAGCATGGCATAGCATAAAATTTGATTTGGAGGGATCCATCGGGAACACAGTTTTATTATACTCAAATGTTTTTCACATGTAAATTAGTTTTTAAATGTTTTTAATTTAAGTGGCCTGTGTCGGAAAATTTTATTAAAAATAAATAATGAAATTTTGTGGAATTGATTTCGTTGACAAATATTCCTATTTTTTAATTTTTGACATTATTCAGATCAAGGTCTTCATCTTCGTAGTGAATATGTCCGAAATCTGGGAGTATTACAGGCAAATAGGTGTTTTGTACAGTCCTGTCTGGTTTACTAAGTGCGGCTCCGGGCGGATCAGTGCAGCGCTGGCCGCCGTCTAGTATAGTCGCACCGCCCGCCGTCGCGTTTAGTCTCGTTGTATGCCGCGAAGCGGCGCCGGCTCGCGTCCGTATCGGCGAGCGCGCCCCTCAACCTGTTACCACGTTCAGTGGGCCAAGTTCAATATAAGCCCACTCCATTCGCGCATACGAAACTCTGTTATCGAAGTTGACGTCACTTTTGTTACAAACTGTTATAACTTTGTGTTTTTGTAAAACATTTTCTAACGGTAAGTGTAATTAACGTTTAATTAATTTGTTGTTTAGAACTTACATCGTATAAACCGTTAATGTAGTGAAAAGTGTTCTTTGTGTTGTTTGTTTTATATTTAATTAAATACACCTTTTTCTTACTAACAACTAAATGTCGCCTACAAATTTTAATAAAAAGCCGGTCGTGCTACTTTTCGCATAGATCGGTAAATGTACCTATATGTCTGTCTGGCATGAAAGAGATAAAAATACTCTATTTTGATATGGCGTCTATATCGCTCCTGCTTCGATTCAGGGAATGCATGGATGCAAACTCGCAGGACTTAATAATTCCCAGGCCAACAACCGCATCGTGCATTGATTTCTGTCTGGGTACCAATTAACGAACCGCGAGCTTTGTTCTGCTCCGGCATGATATCATATTATAGTCTACTTATTGATGTGTGCTATGGACAAATGATTGTTATAAAAGTTTGTTTTTATACCTTCAAATAATTTCTAGTTGTTTACTGTGTAGAGGGCGACGGCCTTTTGTCACAGTTGTCTGATAAGAGTTTTATAATCTTTGCTATACACGAGCCAAACTAAAAGATAAGCTTATTTGACAACACTCCAAAGTCATGTTATCACGCTCGTGGGTGAAGTTAGGTTTTATATAATATCACGTTAATATTTATATAACACCTTCGGGCAATTATGACTACATACAAACTATAAATAGTTCCGTCTTTATCTCTACAATACTTCGGTTAAAATTTAATCCTTAACCATAACTTCTATTTCCTTTGTCCTCAGGTAATACCATTGCGAAGCAATACACAAACACTGTATTTGGGACCATCTTGCGTTCTTACTAGTTCAATTACGTGGCAACCTTCTTTCACGTATCCTTATCTTCAAATACCATCTTATATTACTTTTGAGCCTCGCCACGTATCCAGAAGAACATATTACAGAATGAACAGGCGCTCACATCCGTATAGACTTGGTCTTAGCGAGCGAATGAATAGATACAGTCCAATTTTACCCTCTCTACAGGAGGCAGAATCGTCAGGACAGGTGGTGAATGCACAAGGCCATAGGTCATTAAGGAGGTCACTAAGAATAAAAAGGCGAAATCATTCCAGAAACAGTAATCGTGTCATAGAAGATGAACCAACTAGCAGTAATTCTGGAGAACTGCAGATTATTCCATCAGAACAATGGTCATCACAAAGCCGCTACTCGTGGCATGCCGATGAACCTGAAATAATTATAACATCAGATGCACAATTACAAACTGATGATAGCGATATGGTGGGCACACTAGCGTATCCATCGACGTCAAACTCTAATATGTCGTTGCAAGCTAACAATGATGATTGTTTAAGATCAGAAACGTATTACCACTCTACTGTTTACGGTAATTCTCCTAACTTGACTGATCGCGCTACACAAATACCTGTTGAGCCAAACGATAATTCTAGTCGTGATGATGTAGCGACAGTTAATAGAGCGTGGTCGCTGTCTGGAGACAAACCAACAGATAATCAGTCCTTAATGTCGCATAATCTGTACAGAAGTGTGATACCTATACCACCGTTACCGACCGCTTCTTTGGGATCCCGGCAAGTGGCTAATAGATTAATAAGACACGCGAGAAACAATAAAACTATGAACGAAAAATTGTTGCGTTGTTTGGATTGCGGATTGTTACCCACCTTGCCGGTCACCGGGCAGTGCGGCCACACGCGATGCACTAAGTATGTCATTTTTTTACATACATTCTATTTATGGGCATTACACATAAAAACTCATTTTAACTATTTTGATCACTGTTATTTGATTTTGATGTTTCTTTCTCTCGCTCATACAACAAATGAAAAAGATAATGCTTAACAGTGTTTCAATAAATTTAATACGGGTTTATGAGTAAGACCGTAAGAGTATAATTGTGTGATTTTTCTTATTTTTTTTATAGGTGCATTCAAATTCACGTTTCGTGTCGCTGTGGATCTAAAGCTCCAGAAACTTTACTCGTAAACACCGTAATTCAATATATTTTAAAAAAGATGTTTCCAAATGGCTCGTCGAAAAGGTGAGTTATAATTTTTTTTAATCCTTTGTCTTTGCATATTGATTTAGATTGTATTGAATATACGTACTACTGTATTAATGCAAAAATCTTTTGTTTTTGTTGTAGAGATTCTATACATTCAGTAAGACAAGCAGAGGTGCACGATGACACAATTATCGTCCAGGCAGCAGGTACGTAAGCATTTTGTAACTTATTTTACAAAATCAATGTAGACTTACTATCACGATGCGAATATGTTTTTATTTATTGTTTTCCTTACCATGTAGGTTTTTCTTAACATCATTCCTTTCTTTTTCGTACGTAAATGTGATTTTATATTTGTGTATTGCATGTGTCAATCAATATTCATTAACACATTAATTGCACCTGTGACCTCCTTTGTTGTGACTTATCAGTTTCGTGTTTGTGTTCTCATAATCTTGTCCTGCGCTATAAAAAAATATTTTTGTTCTTCGTGCTAATGCGAAATCATATGTTTCATTGTTTAGTATTTTTCGTATCCAATTACTTTCTAGTAAGCGCTTGTAAATATTTTGATTGTCAAATGAAAATAATTAGAATTATCCCTCAAACTGTAATAATGTTGGTAACAATTTTATTGTTATTTGATAGTGAATAGTAGCCTTTTGCCATGTTTTGAAGAATTAATTTTAGCTCAGCGATTTTTCACAAGCCCATTAATTAACTTGTCTATTATGTTGTTCAATAACAATTACTTTGCGTGATAAGGATGTGACCATTATTATTAGGCGCATTAAATACGGTGCTGGGCGGGTGATACAATAGCCCAATTCCTGACAACAAAAACCTTAAATTAACATAGACAACATCAATTCTTCAAGACGGCAAAATCGAATTGTGCAAATACGCCATAACGTAAGCGCTATCTCGCTCACATCACAAGTCACAATCACACACAAATTACACAATGCACGCAAGCCGAAATGATGTAAAATGCTCCGTGAAAAAGTACAAAATAAAATGATTTCTGTGTTGAGAGGAGACAGTATAATATTTTGACATAGAAAATGTCTTACTCATATTTATTTATCAAAATAATTCAAAATGATTACAACGTCATCTATATAAATAAAAATCTATGTTTTTATGATTGTCCCCTATGCGCTCCGAAATCGTTGATCAGATTTTGATGAATCTTTAGTAAAGAGTTTCGGGGGCGGCCGTGAAGGTTCCTGGATTATAAAAACTGTTTTATCTATTTTATTATAGAACGTTTTCCCTTTACAGGCATTGCAAAGCATGCTAGTGTGTTGGATTTAAATAAAATTGACTATTTTATTGCTACAGTTTGACTACGAAAATATGATTGACGGGCTAAATACGTTACCTATATTTAAATGCAATTGGTTTATGGGTGCCATATGCTATTATAGTATCTTAGAATAGAATTTTGGAAATACAGAATCACTTCTGATTATAGCAAAATAATTTTAAGTGTTTTCGTTTTTGCATAGCAGTGAAGATAATAAAATGTTATGTTCTAAAAGCTTAAATTGCCTATGATACAGGTCTACATAGTGTCAGGCTTCATAGGTCAGGGATGGCGAATCAATGGCACGCGTGCCATTAATGGCACGCAACACAATATTTTGGGCAGATCATTGATCACACAATTTATTATGCAATACGAAAAAGTCGTCGTCGTCGTAGTCGGTTTATGTATAGACGTAGGTATAGTATGAAGAGCGAACGCGAGTAATCCCTCCCTACGTCATTTGATAGTAGTTATTACTATTATTTTACCAATAATCACAAAGTCAAAATTGATTTGATGGCACGTCTATGACCTCATTAAACATTTCCTTAAGAAAAATGGCATGCTTAAAGGTAAAGTATACGTAAAGGTTCGCCATCCCTGGTGTAGGTGATTAGTAATGATCACCCATATTGGCCCGTATTCGTTGTTCCGCCTAATATAAAATTTAAGTTCAGTGCCAATTACTGTCAATCCTTCATTAGTAATGAATCAATCGTCTTAAAAGAAATACCTTTTTCATCAAGGTGACTATGATTCTATCAATGCGAATTTGTCTGGGATAGATTGGAATAGTGAACTTACCACCAGCCCCTCAGCGCGGCGGTGGAATATTTTTATGAGGTGTTCCGTGATTTAAAGAATAAGTTTGTTCTTTCAAAAAGAGTGAATAATACCCAGTATCCTATATGGTATTCACCCGCCCTTAAAAAAGTCATAAAGGAAAAGTATAAATACTACATGAAATTTAAAACCACTAAGTCCACTTACCCGCCACCCACAAATTATCAATCGGTATCTAGTGATACCGGTATATCCTCTGTTTCTTGTGTCTCTTCGATTGAAGTCACCGTTGAAGGTGTCGAAAAACTAATTAGTGAGCTAGATGTCTCCAAATCTGCTGGACCCGATGAGCTACCGGGCTCGTTTCTGAGGAACTGCGCTGAGACCATTGCTTTGCATTTAACATTGCTATTTAGGCGATCTATCACTGAAGGTGAAGTTCCTTCAATTTGGAAGCGTGCGTACATTACACCTGTTCACAAAAAGGGCTCTCGCACTGACGTCACCAATTATCGACCGATATGGAAACTATGCACGGTATCTAAATTGTTTGAGAAAATAATTTTTAAACAAATTTATCATTCTTTAGAACATGAGTTCAGCCCTTTCCAACATGGTTTTTTAAAAGGTCGGTCTACAGCAACGAATCTAATATTGTTCAACGAGTTTGTGACACAAGCTATGGATAACGGTCAGCAGGTTGATGTCATCTATACCGATTACAGCAAGGCATTCGATCGTATTGAGCATTCTCGGCTTTTGTTGAAGCTGGAAAGGGTAGGTATTAGTGGAGACCTGCTGAGATGGTTCCCGTCTTATATAAGGAATCGGTCACAGGCGGTTGTAATCAACAATTACATCTCTGGTTGGTTAAATATACCCAGCGGCACCCCTCAAGGATCTTTGCTTGGTCCTTTGCTATTCATTGTCTTTGTAAACGACATTACAGATGTTTTAAAACATCACACCTCTTATGTTTCGCAGATGACATGAAAATATTTTCCGCTGCTTCTAGTTTTGCCAGTGCTAAAACCTTGCAATTAGATCTTCTCTGTCTAGAAAAATACTGTCACGAGAACCAACTGGACCTAAATCCTTCGAAATGCAGCGTAATGACACATGGACGGGGGCGCAACCCATTGCTTTTAATTATACATTGGGGGGTATGACATTGGAAAGGGTATCTAATGTCCGTGATTTGGGTATCAATCAGGATTCAAAACTTGTATTTGATAACCACATAGACCATATAGTATCGAAAGCGTTAAAATCTTTGGGGTTCATAATGCGTATCACAGGAGACTTTAAAAGAGCTAAAACATTAAAAATTCTATACTGCACTTTTGTTCGGAGTCGTTTAGAGTATGTTTTGCAGGTATGGAACCCGAGGTACAACACCCATATCTCTCGTATCGAACGAGTCCAGCGCAAATTCATAAAATTTTTATGCTACCGAACTAAAGACAAATATCACTCGGAGAATTACTTAGAACTGTGCCGAAAGCACATCATCTCTTTTCCCTAACTAAACGTCGTGACATAGCTGACATATTATTTTTAATGAAAATTGCTGGTGGTAAATTGAACTGTCCGGAACTATTATCTTTAGTGTCCTTAAGAACCCCGCCCATAAAACACCTACGTCATTGTGATCTGCTGAATCTCTCCCATTCATCTACTAATTATAGGCAAAACGCGTTTGTACGACGAGCGAGTTCTAAGTTTAACAAAGTGGCAAAACAATTAGATATAGATTTGTTTAATACTAGTTGTTCGACAGCGAGGCGGTTACTAAGTGAATTAGATTTTAAATTAAATAATTGAGTTGTAATCTGTTGGGCACCTATTTAGCTGCGAATATTATTATAGTGTCATATTTTACATATTGCTCATTGTGTTTAGATTGATAACGTGGTGTGTACTAGTGGAGACCTTTTATTACCTCTCTGTTTTTATAAACGTTATCCTACTATGTATTTTAAGCTGTTGCTCTTCCAATAAGATAAATAAATCACTAAATCATTCCGGTGGAGCAGGGTGAATGGTGAGTGTAATGGGTCCACACCATTCACCCCGCTGCGTCAGACTCTGAGGGAGCCATCTCTGGGGGATCATCATTATTCGCCATCCCGCCCGACAAAAACTTGCCCGATAGGGCGACTTGGCACCTTTCGAATTTACCTAATATTTCTGTCGTCAACTCGCTCGACCATAAAAATGTGAGGTAACGATCATAAAAATGTACAGTAAACTCAGTAGCTTTATTTTAAGATTCAATACAATGTCGTTTTATTCGAAGTCGATTCTGAAATTAAGTTTCAAATTTTTTTGTACTTTGTAATGAGCGTGCGAGTTGACGACAGAAATATTAGGTAAATTCGAAAGCTGCCAAGTCGCCCGATCGGGCGAGTTGTTTTCGGGCGAGATGATGAATAACCCCTCTGAGGGGTTGGGTTAGGGGGGTTTTTGTGTATACTTAGTTGTTGTTGTTTATTTTAACATCATCATCATAATATCAGGCTATGAAGTCCACTGTTAAACAAATGCCTTCCAATGGGATCGGTTTTGCGCAGTCTTCATTCAACGACTCCCCGCGACCCTGACCAGGTCGTTTGTCCTTCAAGTGGGAGGACGTCCTACTTTGCGCTTTCCCGTATGTGGTCTTCGCCATGCTAGAGCTTTACGCCCCATCAGCTGTCCGTTCTGCGTGCTTTGTTCCCTGCCCTGTTATTAATATGTGATGTGATGCTACCGCGTCGTCGTTGTCGGTCGGCGTTGTCGCCAAAAGTCAAGTCATCATATTTGTCGTGCCAATGTGGAAGTGGAAGATACTTTGATTAGCGCAAACTTTTGTTCCGAGCGATCTCATCCCTGATACGATTTTGCTATACTTATTATTTTTGTAAACTACTTAGCGACTTCGTTGTTTTATTCCCAAGTTTGCTATAAAAACTTACCATGATTCTGTTAAACAAAAGTCTCCACATAGTTCGGCAGCTGATAAATAAACGTAAATATTTTCAAGACTTTTCCACAAATTTTTATTTGAGTTTCGTGCCAAATTAGCCAAGATAGGGCACTTGTTGGTTCCTTTCGATGTCGGCACGTGTGACTGCCGTAATATTTATTGCTTAGATGCAGACATACATGCCAAAAAACTTTCTATGACACGTGGATGTTAATATGTTTACTTTGTGAATTGAATCTTGGTCAATGTCATAACATCATAATTAACTAAAATACCCACTCTTGATACAAGCCAGTTCTTTTATTTTTATAACATTATTAGTTTTTACCCGCGATTTCGTCCGCGTAGAATCCATGTGTGACAGAGGCAGGGACTGAAAAACCGCTCTAACCGGTAACACAAAATTCGGCTAACGGGTACCTCAAAAATTAGGGTATTTGTATTTACTCGGATCGCACAAGCTGGCAACGTTACATGTAAACCGTTTTAAAATACTAAAAATTAAAGTACCGTTATAAAGGGTACCCTTTAAATTATGGCATCTTTTGAATGATGGATTAGTTGATATTAAAATTTTTCGGGTACTGGTATTATCGCTATGTTAAAGCGCAGAAAATGGTCGGGTACCGAAAATAATAACTGTTCAAAACCTACAGGGTACCGTTACAGTCCCTGGGCAGAGGTAAAAAAAGCTGTGCAGTCTTCAATATCAATACCATACTTTCTATGTAGATTCACCTTAAAAATTATATCATCTTTTTGTTCTTTTTGTGTTTTGTAAAGAGGTTCTACACTATTATAACGTACATAAGTGAGAGTTATACACAATATTCACGGCCAATATTGCCTCCCGGTGAAAGGATTACCGGACTACAGGCGAAACTTTTGTGATCTATGCCAAGCAAACTGAGAGAATAGTGCAGTCTTATGTATTCAATTTAAAAAAAAAAACAGATTGGGTGACCACTGAGCTATCGAGGAGATGTGATAACCGTATGATTTTCTTCTAAAAAAGCCTTCCTTTTTTGCGTTATAGAACGTCGACCTACACAATTAGTAGAAATTAGTCATACATACATAGGAATAGAAAATTTTATAAGGCGTGTAGGATTGGAAGGTGCTCCCTAAAACTTGTATTGAATTTATTCAATTTCGGATATGCTCTACTGGTAGTGCCGAGCACTAGTGGCCAAGGTAATAAATGCTTATTAGTATTTATAATTATAAATTAATATTAATGGATTTTATTATTATTAAACTTTTTATTTGAAAATATATAGAAACCATATTGTTGTACAAGTTAAAACTTCCAACATAATTTATGTTGTTATGTATGGCACATATAAACACTTTTGGATTTGCACGTATGCTGGGTGTTTGGTATAAAGTCATATAGGATGGTATGACGATGAACCAACCTTTTATGTTTTTTTTTTACACGTAATACCTCACCTACCTATCAAGAGCTCTCTCTGAACTCAAAGGTTTGCTGGTAGAAAACACAGTTTTGTGTTAAGCTCGCCTGTGTACATCATGTTTTATTTTGTAAATTTTTGTTTTAAGTTGTTTTGTGTACAATAAAGAATAAATAAATAAGATGGTGCCGTCAATACGACAATAAATTTAAACATGGGCTATATTAGTCCATAAAAATAGTTTTCCTCTTTCAAAAAAATCTTATTCATTTGATAATTTCAAGACTATAGCACAATGCAGCCAAAGTTTTATTATTTCATACAAATGTCATGAAATATAAAATGAATAAGATGTTTTTGAAAGTGGCAAACCATTTCTATGAACTAATATAGCCCATGTTGTAATTAATTGTCGTATTGACAGCACAATATTGTATAGGTACTAAAGAGTTATCAAAAATTCAAAATAAGCAGTGAAATAATTTAGAAAATTGTTATACAATTTGTTTTGCAGACCGAACTATTTGTATAGAGAAATTTTAAATTTATTTTTCAATTTTGACTTTTTGATAACTCTTTATTATTTAAGTATATGACTATGTTAACATGGGTATAGATAATAGGTACCCGCTTGTTATACCATATACCAAACTATAGCGATAGATACTTTACAAGATCCCGAGGAAAAAAGGGTATTACTTATTGGAGAACGTATACCTAGCAAGATTAAAGTACATATAGGCCTCTTTAAAATGTCGTAGGCATTCGCTAGCTATACGAGTATATTAAAAAATACAATACTATCTGACGGTATCGTGGGCGTCTACTATAACCGCGCATCGCAAGGCTATTATGTAAATCGGCCATTTGTTTGTTACACATACAGTGCGGTTATGTAAGTGTATTGTCGGTGCAACGGAGAACACGGGTCGCAGGTTGTGTTAGCCTTGGATATTATATAGGCCGTCTACGCGTCTCAACTAACTAATGTAACTTTAAATCATTGTTTGTGTTTTATCTAGCAATTGTAAAATCACTTTACCGGAACCAAATCGCGTTTAATTACTTAGATGTTAATTCATAATGTGTAGTAGGCGGTGTGTGTTACTGAAACAGCAAAAAATACACCTATTTAATTGTAGTACACTAATTTCGTTGTGCCCCGGATATAAGCAAAATATTCATTTACAATATAAAAAACTTTGTCTGCTGTACACATTGACGATATTCCAGAAAAACCGGTACCGGGACGTAAACAAGCCCAAATTTTTTTAAAATTTTTTGTCTGTCACTGCTGAACAGATTTTGATTCGGTTTTCGCTGTATTAGTAGCTTAAGGTTCAACTTAAATTTTACGCTACGTTTCATCTCTATCGTTTTGGTAGAACCAGAGATATACAGCTTCACCTCTCCGTAGTACTAACTAACCTTCATATAATGAGGAGGTCATATAAAATGGTCATTGCGGACAAAATAGATAAATAACAAATACAAGAGATGGGAGAGTTTTCACTTCACAAATGGCGTATTTAATAGTTACCATCCGCTTAATTTTATTGGTATGGTATGAACATTGGTATGGTTTATGACGTCACAATGCCATAATATTACAGCACTCTGCAGCATCCGCCGCGTAGCGCCGAACGAAGTTCGGAGCGCTCGGCGGTGCGTTGCGGTTATCACCAATATTAGGTATTTTGATTTATATCTTATATTATTACAGGATGGCACATTTAGATCGGTCAGTATGGGAAAGTCTGAAATTATAAGACATGCGAAAATCTCTTCTTAGGAACCATGTCATCGATTTTAGTAATAAGAAGAACTGCATTCATACATTTAGAAAAAAACGTGTACTCAGCTAGCGAATCGAACCCGAACGTTCTGAAAAATAAAACACACTATTTCTATTTAGATATCGATTGTTTAGGTCTTAAGCAGTAAACGTTTCTATGAAACATATGTCTAAAATAAATAAATTGCATTGTTTTCATATCCTTTAATTTATTTTAGTAAGTGTTCGAAATTACCACCATTACCACCTAAAGAGGTTTATCACGTCTCTGTTCAAACCAAGACGTTCCATTTTCAAATAAAGTTTATCTACATACTTATTCTAAGTGGGCTTTTCAATTGATTATTAGTGTAAGCATGATTAATATATAATAATATTTAAAGCAGTGTATCTAACAAGTTGCGACACCAGCAAGAGCTACAAACAACCATAGAGACCATTTTACGGATCTAAACGAGTTGAAAGTTGTTTTGAAAAAAATGTGGTAATTTCGAACACTTACTAAAATAAAAAAAGGATATGAAAACAATGCATTTTATTCATTTTAGACATCATGTTTCATAGTAACGTTTACTGCTTAAGATCTACACAATGGATATCTAAATAGAAATAGTGTTAGTTTTATTTTTCAATACGTCCGGGTGCGATTCCCTAGCTAAGTACACGTTTTTTTAAATGTATGAATGCAGTTTTTCTTATTACTAAAATCGATAACATGGTTCCTAAAAAGAGATTTTCGTATGTATTATAGTTTCAGACTTTCCCATACTGACCGATCTAAATGTGCCACTCTGTATAGAATGCTTTCTTAATAATAATTAAAAATCACATATCGTTCCATTGTCAGGTAAAGAAAATAGAATAAATAAATTAAAATCTTCTAGGCAGTGTCCTATAGAGATAGAGCCAGTTATGTGTTGATATTATCAATTATGTTATTTCTGTATTGGTCGTGTTTTTAGTGTTCGGAGTTATTGATTTCACTCGTAATCAGCAAAATTATTGCAATATTTTTGCAAGTCTCCTATCAGTGTTATTTTTTGAAATATTTTTTATTGGAACTGTAAAACAATGTTACAGAGAGTATTAGTGCGTTAACAACTGCATTAGTTTCTAGAACTGTGTTACATCCATTAGCGCCCACCTCCAGACATGGAGAGAAACAGGGTTCCAGATACCAAATAAACACATTAACTTGTGATCACAAATTTTACAATGTAGGTATCAGATAATTTAAAAATTAACTAATTAACATAACAACTAAGAGAAATGATATGATCAACAACACGTGATCTGCAGATGTGTGTTTTGGTGTGAAATAACTGTTTATTAAATTTACACCACTCTTTTTGGTAATTTTTGTATAAATTTCTGAATAATGGTTGTTAAATGTCATATCTGGGAGACTTAAATTGCTTGCCAAATTAAAAATCGATGGTCAATAACAGATATTTTTAATTGGGTATAACCAAATAATAAAAAAAAACGATTTTAATTTTCTTAATTCCAACAAAAAAGTCGATATTTCTTATCATTTCATATTTTCATAGGCATCAAGTCAAGCACACCCCTTATGCTAGTATAGCTACTCATTATATTTCTCGCCAGGCTCTAAGAGCCAGCTTTATTTAGGTATTATCGATATTTTTCATTGATTAATACCCATCTCGATCGACCCTTTGACTATTGGTGCGCTTCTAGGAATAAAAAATAGTTTTGGTGCGCTACAATCGATGCGATTAAAATTTGGTGCGGTTTGGGTTAAAAACCAGTTGTATCTGGAATCTGTGACAGGTAATCAAATTGTTTTAAAAAGTAATTGACGTAAGCTATTTATTATAAGACCTATTATTATAGAGACGTTTCTAAAGAAACCGGTGTTATAATAAGTATAGTATTTTAAAATTTTGTATAACTTACACCTATTATCTAGCGCCCAAAGGAAGCATCATTAAGAGCTTGATATTTTGCTTTTATTTCTTTAGAGTATGATAATTTATCAATTCAAACAACCATATTTGCCTCAAGATTTTCATGTCTCACTTTAGGTATACCATGATTTTATAAGTGAACCTTTGCAGTATGAGGCATTGCTTAACAGAAAACTGTCCCGTATTTTTATTTAACTAAAGAAGGGTAATATTTAATAAGTAAAACCAATCATTGAGTTAAATCTAACGGACACTAAAATATTTATGTTAATATCGGTTTTATACAAGATGTTACAACAAAATTTATATTTTAAGGGCTCATTCTACCCATCGATACAATCAACTTTTCCTAAGAATAAGCCTTTAAAATATGACTACACCATTTTGTAACACCTTGTATATAAGTTGGAACATAATAATATCACGTCAATGGCCGGTGGCGCGATAGATGGTGGTGTGTACTGTGTATTGTATACCTAATGTAAATGTATGTGTCCTTGGCACTGAAAAGGTTAAGAACCCACTAAGAACGTGTTGGACGCGCTATATGTGTTCTGTTTGTATTGTCATTTCTGGTTTCGGAATACCTCAACCAGTTTACGTGTTAGCAGAAAATTTCAGTTTCATCTGCTCTAGCATTAGACGGGCAGACATGTAGAAACTTTGGAGGTTCCGTATTAGTTACGCAATCTTAAAAATTGATTGTGCTATATTTTTTAAAGTTGTTAAGTGTCTATTTAAAACAACCGGCCGGGCCAGTTCGTGTCAGCACTGTCAAAGCTGCGCGCAGTGGAGAGTTCCGTAGTTTTCAGCCACAATATCAGTTATATACAATAACATTTCTAATCGGCAGGCTTAACTAGAGACTCTCAAGGCGCTCGAGCCTTGAGGGAAGCTTTCTGGTACCTTCTTAACCTAAGAGTTTCTGAGCTAAGCCGTGGACAAACAAATTGACTGACGGACGGACGTGGCGAAACTCAGGGACTATAAAAAACCGATATTAACCGGAAGCACAAAATTTGGGTATACTCATTAACGGTATCCAAATTCAGTGTCTCATAAACATATATATAAAAATTACGGGTGGTGGCACAGATCAGATAATGTTTCACACACGCGAACAAAATAAAAAAACTCCCCACGAGTACCTTAAAAATTAGGGTATCTGTATTTGATCGGATTCCAATCGCAAAAGCTTGCAACGTTACCTGTAAAACCATTTTAAAAATACGGGTATCCGAGCTAAAAAAGGGTAAAAATTGATACGGGTACCCTTTAAATTCTGGTATCCTTTCAATGATGTATTAGTCAATTTATATCTAAAGGAAATGTTCATATCCGGAAAAATCAGAAAAAATGATTGAAAATGAAAATCAGGAAAAATCTCCTAAATCCGGGGAGAATACTAATAATATGTTTTCATGCATAGTTTGTTTGTACAAAAGTTGAGATTCTTCGTCAATTTTCCCAATATTCAATATTGAATTATGGCGGGCGACATAGAAGTCAACTAAACGTCACCGAAGTGACACAGGCGCCATAATAAATATTCGGCTGTGTCGCAGTTTTTTATAATGTTTAAAAATTCTTATTTTGTACCACGTAAAAAAGAGAAAATAAAAAGAAAATGGACAATTGAACACTGTTCAGAATATTTTACCTATTCTTAAGTATAGTATACAACCTGGCCGGGTGTCCTTACATTTTAGGAACATCTCTTTTTCCTTTCGGGTACCGTTATTATCGGTATTTAAAAGCGCAGAAAACGGTTGTATTCTGAAAAAAATAACTGTACAAAACCGTTTCATTGGGTATCATTACAGTCGCTAAGCGAAACTATGAGAGTTCCTTGTTGTTTGCGGAACCCTGAAAAATGTGGTTATGTGGTTTCCAGTACCACGTCATTCGAATTTATTTATCCTTGACTTATTTGTCGCGAATATAAATAAACTTTCAAGAAGTTACGATGCCCGAGAATGAATACCTATATTACCAACTTATGAATCACGGACTTCAATTTGAGTTTGTTATGCCGGTTTATGTAACGGAATGAACAACAATCAGTGCAATTGAGAGCGTGGGTTCGTGGGTTCGTGGGTCGCAGATGAAGTTAACAAAGGGCATGGAGCGGAAAGCGAGAAGCATGCCACGGAAAAATAGGGAAAACCTTGAAAAAGTTAAACTTTTTATTTGTACAAATCAAAAGACACACTCAAAAACGTAAACAAATATGGCCGACTAACATGGGCTGCCGATTGTCTTTGTCTATAATGTTTAAATGAGCTAAATTTTATGATAGTAAAATTAATATGTTTCGTTTATAGTAAACATAAGAATTAATATATATTTCTTATGAAATGTCTAGTACGAAGTACGGTTCTATGTTTGGATCGTATTCGTAACTCAAGGCGCGGTATTAGAATTGGGACATTTTCGAGTCCTGCTTGTCTGATTAATTCAGAAAAATATTTGTATCTAATAAAAAAAAATGTATTAGGCTGATTCATATTAAATACATTATTATCTAATACTAGCTGTGCCCGCGACTTCGTTCGCGTGGATGTCGGAAAATAACATGTTCGTACGTAGGTGGTAGGTTACATGATTTTTCTGCAGCATTTATTTGGTTAAGGATTTAGATTAGATCATGTTTTTAAAAACACCTTCGCAATTGCATTGCATTGATCACCCCGTCCTGGATATTAATAAATGCGTACTTGACGGCGACCGATGTACTTGATCATTATTTTGTTGCGGAGTTGTTTTAAAACTATGATGTCTCTTAGGATATTTCTTGAAATTAAATGATGTCAAGAACAATTTTGTTGAAAATGAATCACTTGTATTTATTTTGATAAGGAATAATATCATATAGCAGCGCACGCAACGAAAGCTCTGAAAAAGAATATTTTTTATCGTTTTTGCAACATTTTTAATTGATGCTTAGCTCATAGTCGTAGCGTGGTGTTATGGGTGATTCTTTGAATTGGTGCAATTCGCATTTTCAAGACCATAAAAAATAAAATATTGCGCTCTCAAGTAGTTCGTTTTATCTAAATGAAAGGACATAAATTAAGCTACAGAGACATGTAAATATAGGGTATTGATTTGAAAAGATTACAAAAATAAAAAATAAAAATAGGGTAAAATGTCATTACCGTCAGTGTCTCAGAAACTATTTTTGTAGAATAACTGCTTGAAAGTTGCAGAAGCGCTGCTTTAATAAACTTGGAATTCATAATATATTATAACACTGATTATTAGAACACGTTGGTAAATTTTCACAAATACGAACGTTGTAGTTAATTTAAAAATAAAATGTGAACTTTTGTCACCTAAAATTTATCATTGCCTTCATCACAAATGGAAAGATAAAAATGTCCTGTGTGTGTGCACTATTCCAACCATTCCCCATTACTACGCACCTAAGCGTCGGTCAGTCTATCTTTGGGTATAGTAATGAAAAGCCGTGCGATCAAGTAAAAAATAATAAAAAATAATCAGTGTTCAAAATTGTCTTTTGTCACGAAGTATTGGTCTTTACCTTATTCTCAATTTAGAGGTAAGTGATAAGTTTTTATTTTCACATTCTCTTGCATAGCAAAGCTTATAGGATCCTATAATATAGTACTTATAAACCTTATTAATATTTTTTTTTAATTGCACAAAAGATTACGGCTCTGTTGACCAGAATGTGCAAAACTATCATTACCCTCAGTAACACTACCTTTATTTACCATCAACTTTTCAAGTGAAGGTAATGACCCCAAACTGACGGTAGTGATTAAATGTGACACAGACATTACTTTAACACTGATTCTTTTTAACAACTCAAGAAAAAAAAATCATTCCCAAATAATGTAAGTAGTTTGAAGATAAATAACTACTTCCTAAATAAAAAATACTTTCTTTGAACTAGGCTCAAAAACCTCATGTTGTTTCATGATAATTTCAGCCGAAAGACGTCCACTGCTGGACTAAGGATAAAGGTTGCGTTGTACCCGATTGTAAGTCTACCTTTTTGGAGGCCTGCCTACGCTGCGTCTTCCGAATCGTGGTCACCACTGCAGAACCTTTCCACCCCAGCGGCCATCGGCTCTGCGAGCTATGTGTGCTGTACTTAGCAACTCTTTGAGCTATGTCGCTATGATGACTTAAGTAGCTTCTCCTACGGATCTCTTTATTTCTGGTTTGAACCCTATGAAAAACTCTGAGAATTGGTCGATCCATTGCCCTTTGAGTGAACTAAGGACCTCTTAAAAAGCCCCATTGTCCCATTGTAAGCGACCACGACTCAGTGCCGTATGTCATCACTGGCAACACAAACTGAACGAAGATTTTTTTCTTGAGACACTGCAGTATTCGAGACGTCAAGATATGCCGTAGCTTCTTTCAACTTTGAGTGTAGAGTCTCCAACCTTCAGAGAGTCTTTGAAACTGGCGTACACCTGTTTTTCGAAAGTCAGCCGTAATTCCGTCATCACCTACCGCCTTGTCGTTTTTATGCTGTTTGAGAGCCATACATATCTCGCACAGGCCAACGTCCGGGATATCCTTGGTATAATGTCGGGTTTATCGGGCTCTTGGGTCCGCCGTATTGGTAACGTGCCCGGGTCGACGTGTATAACTGACCGTTGAACTACGCCACCTCTTCTAGAAACTTTTCCCCATAAACAAGTTTCTTGTGAACAACTTTATTCCGCTCATTGCGTCTTTAATACAATTTGTTTTAAATTGGAGCAGCTCGCGAGCTGCAATGTGTCTGTTAAGCTACTGGTACAGAGAAGCATCGCCAGGGAACTGCAAAACCAACGCACGTCTTTCTTCAGTGAGCCTGGGGGTATGGCCTGGAATCTTTTTGGTTTACTTTGAAGGTGAGATTTGAAAAACTAACGCCCAACCATTTGGACAGTTTTCATGATTCTATTACTGTAATCAATCGTCCACGTTAACGCAACCGCCTAGGCATTCGATGCAATGAGCGAATTGAAAGCTCTCAGGGTTTTGTTGATGGATGTAGGGTGCTGGTCGGAGTGCTGATTTCGTAAGTCATCACTTCGGCCTTCGGGCTTTACATTGAGTTTTAATGTGCCTTTTAGCAGTCGGTGATCGCCACCAGTTTTCTCTGAGTTTATCACTGAGACTGTTAAATACTTGCCTCCTCGTCGACGTTATAAAAATCAACCTCGTTTTTCGCTTTAATTCACCACTACAAGGCTTGTTATCATAACCATTATGCATTAATAACTACCGTCAGCACTTTTATCATTTTCATCCAACATTAAATCATTACCGTCTCAAAATAAAATTTCAAAGGATCATAGCTCCTAAATTTTTGGGTAAAATTGCCTATAAATAATTGGTCAAATTACAAAGAAATTAGTATATTGTGATAAAATTGATCAAAAATCATAATTTAAAAAATTCTCCGATTTTTCTCCAAAGGGCACGGATTGAGAGAACTAACCTTATATAGCCTATAAATAATGTTCCTTGATAAATGGACTATACAACACAAAAAGAATTGTTCAATTTGAATCAGTACCTAGTTCCTGATATTAACGCGTTCAATCAAACAAGCAAACAAAAACAAACTCTTCAGCTTTATAATATTAGTATGGATTAATCAGCCTGACTGACAAAATTTCTGTACTATCCCATAATATAATATAGTACAGGTATTTTATCAGTTATGATTATCAAATATTATGCCAGATAAAATTATGACTTTTTTATGTTTAAACACCTCACAAGCTTCGGAAATATACATATTAGGTATACTTACGCAATAAATTTATGCTCTAAAGACTATTAGTGTTGCCCAAATGCAACACCAATACGAGACAAAAGTCAAATATTTGTTGGTGTTTAGACTAATTTCTAAAGACTAAAACATTTTTCATGCTCTAACTATACGATTGTAATTTAACACTGCAGTGGTCGTGCGGATTACATATGTAATCCTCTACTGCAAAACTCCATTTTTGATGCTCCTTGTACTTTAAGGTGGATTAGCGATGGACGTGCTCAGTGTGCCCACTTTGTAATGAAACTGTGATTTAAAATGTCAAATAAGGGGTATTTTTTATTACCATTTTTATTTTATTTACTAAGGAGCACAAACTATGTATTGTATAAAATTACTTAAGATCTATACTATCCTGAGGCTTTGTTCTAGTACATACACTAATGACCGGTGTCCACATACATATGTAATAGCAGTATTACATTACATATTATTATTATACCTCTATCTAATGTAACACGCCTAGTGACACTTTAATTGAGTCCTAAATGTAGTTAAGCTATTACCAAATATATCAACAATCTCAAAAGTTATTTTTTATCTTTTTGGTATTTATTTCCCAACATAGAAGATATATCTAATTTTTAACCGACTTAAAAAACAAGGAGGTTCTCAATTCGGCCGGTATTTTTTTTTTCTTTTTCTATGTATGTACATCAATTACGCCGAGATTACTGATCCGATTTACGTGATTCTTTTTTTGTTTGGTGCGGAATAGCTGCCATTTGGTCCCATATTTTTTTTTCAAAATCAGTTCGTTAGTTTGGTTTTTATAAATAAAGAAAACTTAAATTATTAAGTCGTCTACGTATTTTTTTATTTCAGTTGGGTAGTTAGGTTTTAAATTTAAAAAAAACTGAAATCATTAAGTCGTCTACGTATGCGAAATTGCGAATTTTTGCTTTCCTATGACTTTTTAGTGAAACGATACGAAAGTTGGAAACAATATAAGTTGACGGTCACCCATCTAGCTTCGACCTTAGAAAGTTATCACTAAAAATTGTGAAAAAAAAAATTAAACAAAAATTAAAACCGACTTTAAAAAAACTAAAAAGGATGAAATAATTTAATTTAAGGAGGTACTCATACCCTAGAAATATATTTTTGGAGTCGGTGCTTTACTTTCTATTGTTTTTGGAAACCACTTAGCACCAACTCCAAAAATAATGGTAAGTAAAATAAGTAATAATAATTCGGACACGCCAGTGCAAGTAATTGAAGAATCCATTGAGGCGACTACACTTTTGCAGATTTATGCTCAATGCCGATATCGAAGATCCGGCTTTTTTAAAGAAAATTTCATGGACAGATGAGTCGAAATTTGATCAAGACGGCATCACAAATTACTATACCGCCCATTATTGCGCTCCCAAAGTCCAAGGTAACTAAAAAAGGACAAAAGCGTCACAAAGGAGATTTAGCCTAAATGTGTGGATGGGGATTTTATCAGATAACTTGATAGGGCCATACTTCCTGCCCGATAATTTGAATGGCGAGACATACGAAAACTTTTTGAGGGAGGAGCTACCCTCTTTAATGCTAGACGTGCCTCTTGCATTGAGACGAGACATTTACTTTTAACATGATGGCCGCCCAGCGCACTACAGGAGGAGCGTTCGAGCATGGTCGGACGCGAATTAACCACATAAATGGATTGGAAGAAGCGGACCCATAGCATGGCCGGCGAGAAGCCCCGATTTAACGCTGATGGATTTTTATATGTTGGGTCATATGAAAAGTATCGTATACGACCAAATGACGCCGATCGCTAATGTCGATGTTTTGAAACAAAAGATTTTGGATGCGGAATAAAACAAAAAAATACGTAATACAAAAATATTCCGTATTTTTTTGTTTTATTTACGTATTTTAGCTATTTTTCCCTCAAACTAAAAATGTACCCTCTGCTATCTTAACTGTTATTTGGTCAATGTTTTGCCTATTTAATGCCAAGTGTATACTTTTCTGAATAGCTTGCAGAATAAGTTCTATACATTTTTTTTAAGAAAAAAGGTCTTAATAGTTAAATACACTTAGTGAAAATTCTTTAATTCCAACCGTTGTCGAGCAGTTTTATTAAGCTCTTAGTAGTAGGTTCAGTTTTTGTCCATCATTTTTTTTAATGACATGTCTTGTAACTGGGCACATAAAAAAACCGGCAGTAAAATCAATAAAAAAGCCAAAAGATAAAGGTTTTTTTTAAAAAAAACTTAAATATTCAATATCTCCATAACGGTTAAGTTTCGGATATCATATTACAGGATCAATTCCATCAGAAATTACCTGAATAATAACATCCTTTAATATTCTGTACGACTTTCCATGTAACCCTGTAGAATGAGTATAGAAACTTTTGACTATACAGGAAGGCACATTTAGATCGGTCAGTATGGGAAAGTCTGAAACTATAAGACGTACGAGAATCTCTTCTTAGGAACCATGTCATCGATTTTAGTAATAATAAAAACTGCGTTCAAACATTTAAAAAAAAACGTGTACCTACGCAGCTCGGTAATCGTACCCGGACTTTTTGAAAAATAAAACTAATGCTATTTCTATTTCGATATCGATTGTTTAGGTCTTAAGCAGTAAACGTTACTATGAAACATGAAGTTTAAAATGAATAAAAGGCAAGTTTCTCGTTTCGCCGACGACCGAAATCGCGACGCGTCGTCCAAGCTGAGCCGATGCGATGAGCAATAGTAATATCCTTATTTCGTAGACATAAAGGTTTTCCTGACCTGCCTAAGCCGATTCCGCGTCAATTAATGCGGGGAGACCCTAAATGCGCTGAAGCTGAATGGCTGAATAAAAAAATAAATGCCGCCATAAAGCAAGCGACATAATTATATAATCGGCTCTCGAAATCTTCCTCGATTTTGGACTTTTCGATGTAGTTCAATTTTATTACCGAACATTAAACCTTTTTTATTTTAAATTCTGATGTAAATACCATTTTCTACTTTTGCATGGGTCGTGGTGACGATTGTCTGTACTGAGGTTTTAGTCATCTATGTTGGCTAAATATAATACTAAATTTTTCAAAAATTAATGAGGTGCAAAGAGTGGATCCTATATACATAGGTACTTAAAGACCCACTCATTGCACCTTAATAATTTTAATAGGTTGATACGAAGCCATTCACAGATACATGTTCTCCCATATATCAAACAATTGCCCCATAATACGAAACGTGGACTAAAAAAGACATGTTCTGAAAATGTAGGAGGGCTGGTACTCAGCTACCCCCCAAGATAAAAGTTAAATGAGAAAAAAGGAGTTTATTTTTAAGAATATTATTTATAAGACAAAGTATAATTTCAAATGCCTACATACAAATAAAAAATAACATTCCATACTGGTAAATAAATGGTTTTCCAGAGATGTAAAATTCGAAATAAAAAAAGTAACACATGTACAAAGTAAAAATGTCAATATCGTCCTATTCTCGTCCTATTGCCCTGTCAAATATATTTTTATAACTAGGCATGGAATTGATTTGTTTCAGCCTCAAATGCTAGTTTCAAGTTGGGTAGGCAAGTTGGTTTCTGCTCTTGTTCCTGACTAATAATAAGGATTTTAATATATTTCTTACTATATTAATTTCATCACAGAAACTTGGATACAAGTATACAACGGTTAAATTTCTTGCATGCACTTTTCAAAATTAGGTACTCAAGAATGCCGGGATAACGAAATAAAAAAGGATATATTCAAGATTGTCTAAGCATATGCTTTCGTATAATATATACCTAATTTATAGTGGGGGGCTTTCAAGAACCAATATTGAACATCTCCTTTAAACATGGTTTAACATTGATGCTTTTTATCACTTTTATTTTGTAGTTATATCAAAATTTTTTCGTTAAAACAAGCATCTATAACCCTTAAGTTGACGATTTTTCAGTTTGTCAACTTCTAAAAGAAAAACGTGTAAAAGCGATAAGAACAATATTCCCTACAGAAAAATGTGATGGTTATGTAAGCGATTAAATGAATTTATTATAGTTTCAAGGGCGTACTTTGTTGTTTTTATGTAATAAATGAGCGTTACGTGGGATTTGAGACGTTTAACGTCGTTGATCATGAACGAGTTGTTCGTTGTCAACTATTGATTGCGAACTTGAATAACAGTGAGCCTTGCGATGTGCAAGCGACGCGCGGCGGGCGGATAGCGTGATCGGGAAAATTATCACCTACCTAATTACTTAAATTGCTAAAATAAACTGGTGATATACAATTAATTGATCTGTTTTTTTTTCATAACAAAAAATATTTGAAATTTATTTTAAATAAATAGGTTGATAACGCCAAATGATTATACATATACATATTAAAATGTTAGTGAAAATTCAATTAAAATCTTTTAAGTATTGTAAATCGTAAAATTGCCACATCTAACCGCTCATTACTTGTGTTTCTGTTACATAATATAACGCTGATTCTGACTTCATTCCGGCTTATATAACTCAGTATTATGTAGCTTGGTATACAAATGTCACAGGCGCGTTGGGATTCTTTGTTAAATATTCACCTAGTAAGTGTACAGCTGCTAACCCAACAATACATCTAAAACCTATTAGGTCACATTAATTTATGTAACAACTTGTTCACCTAATTTATTTATTTTGTAATAGTTTTGTAATTCCATCATAATTGACTACGACTTCAGGTTACATTTCATGAGTAGGTTACTTACACGTTTTGTTTTTATTTAAATAGGCTATGCTTATAATAATCTGATAGTTATCTTACACATGAAACCTTTCAATAGAGTGCCGGTAGGTATTTAGCTCTGAACAATAACAGTTTATTTTGAAGGTTGCAATCGTTCGTGCGCGGATGGGCGCCATTGATATAATATGCATAAATACAGTCGACAGCACATCAAGCGTAACAGTTAGACCTTACTCCGTTCGTCATAGAGGCGGCTTTCGTAGTGCTACTGTTATATTTAATGTGCTCAGTAGCCATCAAGTAGAAGAGCAGCACTACGCCACCGTACCACCTTGAAATTTTATACCTAATCATAATTAGAACATTGAAACTTATACAGGGTGGTGCCGTCAATGCAAAAAAATCGTATTCATTTGATAATTTCATGACATTTGTATGAAATGATGCTGCCAACGTTACACTATTCCATACAAATGCCATGAAATTATCAAATGAATACGATTTTTTTGAAAGTGGTAAACCATTTATATGGACTAATATAGCCCATGTTTAAATTTATTGTCGCATTGACGGCACCACCCTGTATAAGAGTTTTCTTTTATTAGTTTTTTCTTTTATATCATTTGTTTGTATTTTTAGATCATGTTATTATATTACCTAACATTAAGGACATAATTTTATGATGTCACTACTTAAACACAAACCACTATATTAGTTATAAATTATGTTAGTTTTTACACTTAGGATAATAGTTTTTGATGTTTTTAGTTACTGTAACGTCTGTATCTGTAACACGAAGGTACACAAAGTACTGCGAGCTGCACAGCGGGTACATGTGTTTGAAGTACATTCATTTAATCAGTCTTACATATTATATTAATTACATAGGTACATTCGGATTAGGACACTAGAAACCCACGTTGTGTGAAAAAACCATATTATATTATATTAAAATCATTATAATCATATTATTCAAAGGCGGCTAAAATGATGATTTACGGCCATGCATGATACTGAAATACACATACTAAAATTTGATTTGACTATAATTGAAAATTTATAAAATGTAAACTTATTGATATTAATGTGAATTAATAAGTTTACAATTTATAACTATTCAAGTTTACATAACATATTAACAGGTGCCCTGTCCACAAGCTAGTCTTTATGGGACTGACGGGGTTAAGATGCATCGACAATCTTTTTCAAAATTCTGTGGTTTTCTTGTGAGCTATCTTAAATGTATTCTACAGTTTTAAATTTACATTGAGACGATGGAAGGAGGAGGATGATTAAAGAGGTGTACCATTTATAGTCGAAACTAAATATAAACAATTTTCAAAACAGTTGGACTAAAATAAAAATAAAAATATATGTACGTTTCTTGAAAAACATAGTACCATGGTTAAAGCGATTTATTTTTGACACAATGTTACTAACACAAAAGTAGTACACACGACAGCATATAAAGTGTAACAGTTACACTACGAAATCCGCCTCTATTAGGAGCGAAGTAAGGGCGGTCTCAAGGTCAAACTGTTACGCTTGATGTGCTCTCGACTGTACAAATAAATTTTGTAATTGACTTTTGAGCAATTTCGTCATTGTTCGTTCATAATAGTCGATTGAGATAATTATGTGGAGAGTTGGAGTAGTCGTTATGAAAAAAAAAACTAGGGATACATGTCATAACATAAACTCCTCCGCCTTCCTGAGACATAATATTAGTTTTTGGTAATCGTGATGTTTTCTACACGTATAAAATGAAATGGCTACAACTCGAATATTAAGCATAATACCAGTTTGACAATGATGCATTAGGAATGATATTCTATTTGCAAAACGAAGCTCATAATCATACTATTGTATTTTTCTGATGGTTAAAGAGGAGTGCCCTGTGTTTGTGATTCCTCCATGCCCCTAACTTTTCGGATCAATAGTAACTGTTTGTTAAAAACTTAATTTATTTTGTTGTTAAATTAAATTCTCCATAAACAACAACGTGCGTTTTGAGTTTCAATCAGAATTCATTTATGATGCAGACTTATTTTTAACCCCCGACGAAAAAACAGGGGTGCTATAAGTTTGACGTGTCTGTGTGCATCGTAGCTCCTAAACGAATGGACCGATTTTGATTCGGTTTTTTTGTTTGTTTTAAAGCTGACGTGATCGAGATGGTTCTTAGCTATAATTTTAGAAGGTCGCTTCAGGCGTTTGATGATTATCAGCTCATTTCATAATTGGACAAAGTGGTTTTGTAAACCCTTTTGTCAATGATTTGAAATTTGGTTTGCTATTACTTCGATGGTGTTTCCAAGACATGCTTACCTTGAGCCGATCCAGTATCATCTAATAGTCCGCTGAATGCTCAATTCTTTCGAAACTTATACTTAGCACATAAGTAGAGCGAGTTAATTAGTGTCGTATAAGAATATTCTAAATGAGATGTTGTTGAGACAGCTGATTAACGAGGCCGAGGGTTCCTTAAAATTTGCAATTTTATATTTTATTTAATAGTTTGTTTGTGTATACGTAATTATGTTACAATTTCTTTGAAATTTGATTTGTAAATATATGACGGGTGGTTAAAGTACAGTCTAAGTCAGAAGTATCTAGCATTACGCTTAGTAGGCTATGTCACACCGACTATTGCGCTTTTGCGATAATAGTTGCTGCGAATAGTAGCTCGACTGTATCGTAAAGAACTATTAAATTTATTCCAAAATAACACATTTTGACGTTGGGAGTCAAATGTTGCAGGTCAATAGGTGGCATACCTTAGCAAAATTATCAAAGTTACCATGCGATTATCAAATCTATTCTTATGAGCCCAAACGCGCTTTATTTGCTATAAGTTTCTGAAGCATTAAGGATCCCGCAGACCATTTGCAGCACCATGCTGCAGTATCAGCTCAAGGTTAACATTTATTGAAAATACTACCGGAGTAACAGTACACCAAAATTTAGAAATCATTTGGATCTGTCTGTTAGTGAGACCATTTTGTCAAGTAGGAAATGAGCTGTTCACGATGCAATCGCTTGAACAGATCTTCATAAATGATGATGAAGAAATAAATTTAATTGAAATTTTTCATCCATAGGGTATATACAGGTTGGCACATTTAGATCGGTCAGTATGGTAAAAGTCTTAAACTATAAGACATACGAAAATATTTTCTTAGGTACCATATCATTGATTTTAGTAACAAGAAAAATTGCAGTCATACATTTATATTAAAAAAAACGTGAACTCAGCTCGGGAATCGAACCCGGACGTTTTGAAAAATAAAACTAACACAATTTCTATTTAGATATCGATTGTGTAGGTCTTAAGCAGTTAACGTTACTATAAAACATAATGTCTAAAATTAATAAAATGCATTATTTTCATAACCTCTAATTTATAAGTAAATAATTTATAAGTTTAGTAAGTCTTCGAAATTACCACCATTTTTTCAATACAACATTCAACTCGTTTAGGTGCGTAAAATTGCCTCTATGGTTGTTTGTAGCTCTTTGCTGGTGTCGCGACTTATTACATACTCTACTTTACATACACTGCTTTACATATTGTTATCTGCGATAATATTATCTATGATTGTAATTGCTTACTTCTATTAATCATACTTACACTAATAATCAATTGAAAAGCCCACTCAGAATAAGTATGAACAAAGTCGTGATAAACCTCATTTGAAAATGGAACGTCATGATTTGACTGACCGAATAGCAAAAACGTCCGGGTTCGATTCCCGAGCTGAGTACACGTTTTTTAAAATGTATGAATGCAGTTTTACTTATTACTAAAATCGATGACATTGTTCCTAAGAAGAGAGAGATTTTCGTATGTCCTATTGTTTAGACTTTCGCATACTGACCGATCTAAATGTGCACCCTGTAGGTAACGTTGAACGTCGACAACCCTACGTTTACTTAATATTGACCCGTCAAGCCGATTTTTCTATTGTCATCGCCCACCGGTGGTATATTGCCGCTTTACAGATTAAATATGGATGTTTTCAAAATGTATCAGTGCCTCAAGTTGCAAAATTTAAATTTAATTTACATTTTATAATTATACATATTTATATTTATTTCTTATTTTTATTCGCGTTTTTTTTTCTTCTTAAGCAACTTTTTTGTTTTAATAAAGGTATTTTTTTATTTATTTACTTGGTTATGCTATTGACATTGACTCAATTTCAATTCGTATTTCATACTTACAATAAACAAGACCATAAATAAATTATATTCAAGCTTTTCTACATCGCGATAAAAAGAATGAATTTGTAATATTTTCAGTGGAAGTAATAAAATTACCTTCGAGCATGTGAGCTATAGCTTTCAAGATGTAGTGCACACCTACATGTCTAGTATAATAATTTATATACATATTTGGTTACGTCTTACGACAGAGTGCCATTGACGGGCGGTCGTTATTACAAAACTATGCCGCAGCTTAAAGTTACGTTCTTTCTTGAAGTTACTTCATAGTATTTTGTAGCTCTAATAATGTAGTTTATATGTCGCAGCCGTCTGGTTAAATTAGCAGCTTAACTGGACGCCTAAACAGGTTGTTTAAATCGAAGAGCTTTTGTGTGACTGTTTGAGTGATTGGTAGGTTCAAGGTTTTTTTATTACCATATGAAATAATATAACATTGACTGCATTTATTTCATAGAAATGTCATAAAATTATCAAATGAATAAGATGTTTTTGAAAGTGGCAAACCATTTCTATGACCTAATATAGCCTATGTTTTAATTTATTGTCGTATTGACGACACCACTCTGTATAACAAAAACGATGTCGGTTAAAAGTCATAAAAAATCACCTTGAACCCACCAAACTAAAACTTTCCGTTCAAGACGTTCTTTTCAATACGCCAATCGTTAATAATAATAATAATAATAATAATATTTATACACTCACACCTATTATCTAGCCCAAAGTAAGCATCATTAAGAGCTTGTATTATGGATACTAGATAACGGAAAAATAATGATAATAATATGTATATAAATATTAGAAATATACTAAATAAACATATAAACATCCATGACTCGTAAACAAATGCTCGTACTCATCATACAAACATTTGTTCCTACCGGGATTCGAACCCGGGACCTCTTGACCGAGTAGCCTAGGGTACAGGTTAGGCCGGCCGTGGCCGGTTAATAAACGTTAAGTGAGTCTAGTTCAATTAACAATCGGCCTAGATATTTGATTGGATGCCGGCGTTTAATCTACGGGCTAGGCGTCCATTCAAGCGGCGAATTTAACGGCGACATTATATTATTATACTAAGTGATAGTAAGTGACATATACAGAGTGGAAAAAATCTGTGGGCCCTGGAGGGGAACTACTTTAAATCCTTTAGTTAGCTTATTTAACTGAAAGGATACCTTTATTTTTGAAAAGAAATAAAACTGCAATTAATGATCTTCTAAAATTCGCTTGTCTCATTCGGGAATCAAACCAACTAAAAATTAAAAAAATAAACCCTCGCTATTTTATTATACGAATCGGTAGGATTATTGTTCAGGATATTTTTTTAAAATAAACATTTGGTCTTTGAAATTTAAAAAGTAAAAACTAATTTTATTTTATCATTAATATAAATGAAAAATTCAACACTTATCGGATTCTAAAAATTTTGAAAGTTATTCGAATTTCAAATTGTTGCTCTGCGTTACAATAAAAAAATACGTTTCATTTTCAACAATTTCAACTTTTCGTCAGAACGTCTCGTGTAAGAAGGAATTGTGCATAAATTTATTAACACAATTTAATGATTTTCTTAACGAAGTCTTCAACTAGAACTACTCTTACTACATCTCTACTTAGAGATAAATAACATTAGCAAACCTGACTTCATACGATATCTTTGGCTGTTAGAGAGTCAAGACTTATTAACGTGTGTTATACAAATGAACTTTACAGTACTAGGTATTGTTAATAAAAAACCTGTAATAAATATTCAATTTCATAGGTACAATCAAATTCAATCTCGTACAACAGATGAGTGTAACAGCAAATGTTTACCTATTAGACAAATTTTATCCTGAACGATAATCCTACCGATCCGTATTATAAAATAGCAAGGGTTTACTTTTTAATTTTTAGTTGGTTCGATTCCCGGGTGAGACAAGCGAATTTTAGAAGATCTTTGAATGCAGTTTTGATTCTTTTCAAAAATAAAGGAATGTTTCTCTTCAGTAAAATCAGCTAACTAAAGGATTTAAAGTAGTCACCCTCCAGGGCCCATATATTTTTTCCAGCCTGTATATTATTAAGTTCTCAAAGATGTTGATGAATACTCTGCATGCAGGATGCTTCTGGACGTGTGGATGAATTGAGATTGTGTGATATGAAAATAAGCTAAAGTTCCATAAGGCAATGTTTAATAAATGAAAGACTAAGATTTATTTTTCAATAAATTTACTAAAAATTATCTTATGGAACTTTAGCTCGTTTTCTAGAAGTTCAAATGTTATGGGGCGCATATTAGGATTTTTTTTAGATTGACAATAGAAGGAAACAAAAACAAGCATAGAAATTATATTTCTCAGTGTTAGCAAATAGCAAGCCTGAAGTTGGTTGAGAAGTTGGAGCTGTTGCGCAAAACTCTAATCGAGCAGAACATGGCCGTCTTTGCTTAGTAACGTGTTGTAGAGGGTATAATCGGTTGAGTTACAATTAATTTACTCAAGTGCTATTTTTGTTAGACCGTATAGCCGCTGCATTTTATCTGATGAAATAGTGATGAAATAGTGCTATAAAATAGTGCTATGAAATTTAGATAACAATATTATGATTAATTATGTTTATTAATATTATCTTATATATAAAATTTTCGACTCACAGTTTTAGTTACCATACTCCTCCGAAACGGCTCGACCGATTCTCATGAATTTTTTTATGTAGTATATTCAGGTCTGAGAATCGGCTACTATCTATTTATTTTAATTTTTTGGATTTTTTTTATGGCAAAACAATGTTTGCGGTGTCAGCTAGTCTCATAATAAAATTCTCGTATCACAAATTTAGTTACCATACTCCTCCTAAACGGCTTGACCGATTTTCATGAAATTTTATATGTATATTCAGTAGGTCTGAGAATCGGCTACTATCTATTTTTTTTTGGTATTTTTTTTATATGGCTAAACAAAGTTTGTGGGGTCAGCTAGTAATTAATAAATTAATACATACAAACATTAATGACTCGTGAACAAAATACTCGTACTCATCATTAGAACATTGCTGCTACCGGGATTTGAACTATTTGCAACCCGATACCTGTGGTTTAGTAGACAGGGGTACTGACCTCTTGACCAGAATATACTTCATATTATCAAATACCGATGCTTATTTGTATTATACAATGGAGGACATCTCCATTACCTACATCTCTTTATTTTATTTAGTTATACATGGTGTTAGGGGGACGCTCTTTGAAAACAAAGGCAGATAGCAGTGCTGGTCATCCAAAGCACAACTTGTTAAGAAAAATATTTGAAATCGCGAAAATAAAATCAGATGTTCCATACGTTTGTATTGTGGTCGTGTAGGTATTACGGTTTAGTATGAAACAGCTGATTGTAAGTTCGCAATTTTTTTTTCAACAAGTGCTTAGGACTTCCAGCACTGTCCCCTTATTCTCAACTGTCGGATTACGGATTCCATTCGAAAAGTCACATGCCGTCTCGCTTTGACGCACCGCGATAAAAAGTGACAGGTATAGAGTTTCCGACATTCGAACCCTTACCGACAGTTAAGAATAAGGGGGCTAGTCTGCCTTCCTTTCCGCGGCGTTCCCCTACTACTTAATCCCTTACACCCGGTATTATGAAAAATTAAAAACATGACGCTATTTTTATATTGTAGGTAAATTGTTATTGATCTTGAAGCACTTGACAGTAATAAATATTTATTATCTATACTAATATTATAAAGCTGAAGAATTTGTTTGTTTAGTTAAACGCACTAATATCAGGAACTTATGATTCAAATTAAAAAAATATTTTTGTGTTGGATAGTCCATTTATCGAGGAATCATATAGGCTATAAAATATCACGCTACGACCAATACTTAGGAGCTGAGCATCAATGAAAAATGTTGTTATAACGGAAAAAAATATTATTCTTTTTCAAAGCTTTCGTTGCGTTAAAGTTACAAAAAAATAATGTATGCTGAAATTGTTCTCCTTTAAAATTTCAAAAAAAAGTCCGCCACTGCGTCAATGAAACTTTAAAATCCATTGTACACTGGCTAAACTCAAAGAACTTAATTATTAACTTAGACAAAACTAATATCATGCACTTCCATCAAAGACTTTCTGCACCCACACTAAATATACATTATAATGGGCAATCCCTTCAAACAGTGTCTGTTGCAAAGTTTCTAGGTATAATGATAGACAGTAAACTTACGTGGAAACCTCAGGCAGAGTCAATATGTAAAAAATTAAGTACCACTGCCTATTTACTTTACAATCTATCAAAGAAAGTAAATATCAATACAACACTGGTAGCATATCACAGTCTTGTAGTGTCGGTTCTGAGATTTGGCGTGATTTTCTGGGGTAACTGTTCTGAGAGAGAAAGCATTTTTAAAGCCCAAAACGCTGCCTCAGGGCCATTTTTAGGCTAAAGGTAACTGATAGCTGCGAACCAATCTTTAAAGAATACTGCTTGTTAACTTTTCCATCCCTGTACATCTTAGAGGTTGCCTTTTTTGTTAAGTCAAATATGCACTTATTTCCAACTCTAAGAAGTGTTAAAAAACGAACAGAATTTGTAAGATCACAATATATAAATTTATTATATACAGGAGGTTTTAAGACGTCTTAGTTGAAAAAAAATGTTGCGGGTATGGCAATTTCAATATATAATAAGATACCGAATAATATTAAAGAGGAAACTGTAAGCAATTTTAAGAAACGTCTTGCTTTATTACTGATAAACAAATGTTACTATTCCGTTAGACAGTTTTTGGAGGACAAGTTGACCTAAAAGTAATTACAGACGACGTTAATACCTACTGTAAAAATCAACAACCGGGCTGCAATAATGTATTTGTCTATTTACCGCAGAAATTATTGACATTAGAGGAAATTGACATTAATTATATTGACATCCATTACCTATATTATGATTATTTAAGACACATATTATTGACGTTTGCTTAGATTTATAAAACTTAATGTTATGTATATGAAATGAAAATTCAATGTTTATAATATTATGGAATGTTTTAAATTTTTTTTTTTAAATATGTTAAAAAATATTTGCATGCTATTGATGGCAAAAACATGTCTGGACAATTGAACAATTGCTGTAACCACTAAGTTTTTATACTCATGTTTTCACAAATAAAGAATTATTATTATTATTATTATTATTATTATTATTACTGCACATGTCTATTCTCACTAAAACCTTTTTTTTTGGTAATAAAATTTGTTATCATCACAAGTATTTAATTTTGAAAAAAATGTTCTTGATTATTTTCCAAAATCCACGCGAACGAAATCGCGGGCACAGTTAATCAAATATAATCGTCATTCGTCACGGCATAATAAACGAGAAAAGGGGATATTTTTCATTGTTTCTATCAAATTCTTTAATTGAATGGCTTGTCAAAGAAGAATTTATGCAATATTAATGCAATTGTTAGCTTGGAATTGAACCACTGGCCTAGAATCTCAAAAGTCAATTGTTAGGAATTCCTTGGCACAATACTAGGTTCATTGGAATTTCCCCACCGATAAGTCTTAAATGAAATCTCTCACAGCGCCCTTCCCAGACCTAAATTAGGGTTTGAGAAAGTTCATAAAGAGTATTCTCTTCTAGATGGAATCGAAAATAGGGCATTCACAACTGCGATCACGATTGTAATCACTTTCGACTTTACATCCATTGCTGCTATAGTAAGCCTTACTGATAACCATTATAATAAGCCTTGTATAAGTTACACAGTGCTTAGTCACGTTCTTTCGAATGACATTTCGAATTCGAACAAAAGCGATAAAACACTTTGTAATAACCATTTAAGGCATATACAAAGGTAAGTAAATGTTTATAAACTTGTGTCCGTGCAAGCCAAAAAACGATAACATATTACAGATTTAAAAAAATGCCTCTTAACAGGAAGTAAAGTTTCCAGTCAAACAAATATAGCTGATAAACAAATCAAAGTGGACGTAGACAAATAAGTACTTATCTTGAAATACCACCCCCACATTTTCTTATTTTAGGGATGTTGTAGGATGCCCAATTGCTCACGTTAAGTCTTGTATGCAGGATCTTAAATGCTCACGAAACATTGTGAGTGTGATTTAGGTACTTATTATATGAATCTTTTTAACAGTTGTTTCGAGTCTTTTTACATTAAATTACATTTCTCTCATCAATTATTTGACGGTTACTCATTACGATTTACTTTTGTAGGGCAATGAACAATCCGCCCTCTAATCCCGATGGAAACAGATATGGAATTCCCATGTGGTAGCTGGCTCCGAAAGTTGGCTACGAAATGGTAAAAATAAGTCTCATTTCGTATCCAGCTACTAAACGGGATTTTGAATTCCCATATGGTAGCTAGCTCCGAAAACTGGCTGGAAGATACGGTCCGAATGGGTCAATCCAGCGTATTTTTTTTACTATCGCTGTTGGTTGCAGATGGTTTGTACCGGGTAACGGCGGCATAAAGAAAACGGGGCTTATGAGAAATGTAGAATCATGGTGAGCCCATCTAGAATCATGGTGAGCCCTCAAGCCGAAGGGGCGAATCGCCTCTGGAGGATTTCTCATGAACAGTATCACCTCCTGGGGCACTTCTCGCTGTCGTTTAGAGTGTAGACCAGTTCTTCGCACTTTTATTCGACGAGTGCGGTACTTAGCAAATGTATCAAATATATGGCTAGTACGTGACGTGTTCGTGTGTGCGAGGGAATTTTTGCGAGGATCTTAAGGGTCATGGAGGATATTCCTAGGTCGGCGTATACAACTGTTAAGTAATCAATGACCGCATTAGAGATGTGGGGTACTTTGTAGAAGTAACGCCAGCAGGTCTAGTCCTATTCATGTCACTGCCTCTGTTTCTTCCCTTTTGGATATCATGACAATGTGGAGAGCACAGGTTGAGTGAATAGCCTACTACTTATCTCCGCTCCGGAGATTATGGATCTAATGAAGGACACATCTTTAAACCAAACGAAATTAAAATACCTAGTAACCGTTTTGTTATAGTCAAACGTGATATCTTTTAAAATTTCCAGAAAGAGTTTCTTCAGTAATGACGCTGTACATATAATGTGTTATATATGTCAGTGTCACGCTTTTAAAAAATTAAAACCGACTTCAAAAAACTGAAAAGGATAAAATAATTAAATTGAGTAGGTAGGTACTCATAGCCTAGATATATTTTTTGGAGTCGGTGCTTCACTTTCTATTGTTTCTTAAAACAACTTAGCACCAACTCCAAAAAATATGTTATACCTACTCAACTTAATTAATTTATCATTTTCAGTTTTTTGAAGTTCGTTTTAATTTTTGTTTATAATTTTTTTTTTACAATTTTTAGTGTTAAGTTTCTAAGGTCGAAGCTAGATGGGTGACCGTCAACTTATATTGTTTCCCACTATTTTATCGTTTCACTATAAAGTCATAGGAAAGCAAAAATCCCTATTTTCGCATACGTAAACGACTTAATGATTTCAGTTTTCTTTATTTAAAAACCAAACTACCCAACTGATTATGAAAAAAAAATTATGGGACTAAATGGCAGCTATTCCGCATCGAACAAAAAAAGAATCACGTAAATAAGATCAGTAATCTCGGCGTAATCGGTGTACACAAGTACATAGAAAAAAAAACATACGGGCCGAATTGAGAACCTCCTCGTTTTTGAAGTCGGTCAAAAAGATATCGTCTTGTCTTGTAATTGTCTTGCATTAAATGTTATATTTCCAATATAATCGCATTTAAATAAGAAAATCTAGCACATGGCCTGATGGAGGCGACTATTATGACGCAAGAATCGGTTTTGAGCCTGTAGTCTACGTATAAGTGGGCTGAGGCGTAGGCGAACGCGAAGGTGTTCGGGACAGATTGGAGTTTTTTTTGCAACAAATTAGTGATTTTGCAGATGTTAGAGCCTATTAGAGGGCAGCGTAAATATAACACGAGAATCAATAATCAAAATTAATTTTGTTTAATTAACCTCTTGTGTAATCTATTAAGGCTATACACTTCGTGAACCTTGTTGCTGCCGATACAGAGTGGGATACAGATAATTGAGAATTTGGGTAAAAATATACGGTTTACGTTTTAAGACATTTATCCTTATAAGACTTAAATTCACCTAACTATATGAGTAATACAAAATAAAACTTACAACAAAAATAGAGAGTGCACGCTACAATTAAACTAGTTTGTGAAATAGTAAAGTAACCTCATTTCATTACACATCACTCGCCAATCAGTAAAATATCATTATTTTAAAAAACCATTGTAGGCACAAAAATAATGCGAGAAACAAGATAAATGAATAAACTAAATCCATAGCACTTATAGGTAGCATAAAAATTACTCTCTGCACTGACTGACCTTAATTAAAAATAACATTAGAATATATTTTGCTGACTTTAACTATTTTAATACTACCACAGAATATTGATCATTTTCAGGTGGTACTACCCTCTACAAGCACATTGCATTTCTCACAATAAAAAATTGGACTCAATTACGTGGCGAGAAATTATTGATTGCCAGTAACCATTATTATAATAGACATAACATGTTATAAGGTGAACAAGAAGTGTTAAATAGTTAAGAGGCTGATAAACGCCAGCGACCTTGAGAAAATGAATTTCGAGGCCCCGCCCACTAATATTTCCGATAACGTGGCTCCACAATACTACACCGACCAGCCGCGTAACTACTACAACCTCAAAGCGCCAAGCTAAAAAAATGCCACTAGATGGCGTGCTCCACGTGCTTTATTCCATAGACCATTATAAAAATAGAAATGAACAATAAAAACTATATACTTTATAAAAAATATGTGGTATTTTTAAATTAATGGTAAATATTATACACGGTCAATATACTTATTTATACTAACAAATTTTATAAGGGGCCTATTATGAAATCGAAACATGACAATCAGGGATGCAATTATAAAAGACAAATCATAATAGTTTTGACATACGTATTTTCATGACAACTGTTTTATAAATTAAAGCTCGACTTGAATAAATTTTGGTTTTGAAACGCCTTGTAAATTTTTAAGTGCATGAATAGCCCAATCCGACACTATGAGAAATAGCGAAAAGTACTCAAAGGACTCTCGAAAACGTAAAAGAAAAACTAAACTCCATCATTGGATGTTTACAAAATATTCCTAGTCAGGAATCAAAACTATTGTTTAAAAAAAACTCACATGGTGTATTACACCATTCGATTAGATTCCAAATTACAAAATTCAAGTTTCAAGTAGGTTTTGTTTTTATAAATTATGCTACAAAGTACGAAGCAGTATGCAAAAAGTTACTAGTAATCAACGAAACGTCGAACCAAATGTAAATTATTGGCACGGTGTTATTAAAACGTAAAGTGGATTACTCGCACTTGTTTACATTTTATTTCTTTTTCACTGTGGCCTTTAACATTAATTTAAAACATGTAGCAGTTTATAAAAATCCAACATTTCCCTTCCGTTTTTCATATGTAATATCTTCCCGGAATGTATTGTTCCTTGTATACCGCGATACTATCGAATCGTGTAATGATAGTGGTTTTTTTTTCAAAATCAACGGGTTCTATTTCTACCTTAATTTTTGATTTCTCAAAAATCTAATGCTGCACTTTTAGTTTTTATCGAAATCGGTCCCGATACTCTTTTAAGTACTTTTCGTTATTTCTATTTGGAATTCGGAATCCATAATAGATTATTTTTTTATCTAAATCGTTTAAGCAGCTTGAGTGTTCAAATGTAACACCCAGAAAGACACAGTTACATTCGCAATTATAAGAGTATGGATGTATCATCTTATCACAGTAAAAATAATGTCCGTTCGAAGTAATAGAAAGATTAATCAAGTAAGTATTTATTTTTTTAAGTTAAGAGCGTTTACGCCGCAAGGCTTTCAATACAAACTTAATTTTTTAACAAAAAGTGAATGCCGTAACATATCAATTATTACTTCAATGTCGGAAAGGTATTATTAATATAGAACTGATTACAACAGCTTTTTAGACACCACAGGAATGCGGTGATTGATGATATATTAAAATGTGTGCTGTTTAATATTTATTCATGTTTCGATACAGAGTTTTGTCGATAAAATAATAATAATATTATGAAATATACTTTCTATTTGCATGCCTACAATATTTAAGGTAAATACTGTCGCTCTCTCTTCATGTAAACATCTAATGTACACAGTGTTAAGCAAATAAACGATTATGATTATGATTATTATGAAACGTATGAAACTTTATTCGATTGTATCAAACAGTAATGATTGGTTATTAGGTTAATCAAGAAATTTAGTTATTAAAATTCTGGAACAGTAATCTTTGAAATGATATACGAAATTGAAAAATTATGTGTTCTAATAAATACTCATCTGAAACAGTCTAGAGTATATTGAAATTTGGAACATGTTAGATTTTTTTATAGATTTCTTTTTGTAGGTTAGGTGGTTTTGTAGGTTTCTTTTTGTAGGTTAGGTGGTTTTTGTGATTATCTTTATTTATGTGCCAGCGTTCATGTTATATTTACCTCAAGATCCGAAGGTCTGATACGGATTTTTTTCATTTATTGAAGACTATATGTTTCGGTGGCGTAGTAGATTGAACTCTCTGGTTTCAACTACGAAAACAAAGCATGCAGTTATTGCCCAAATTCATCATGTGTATCATGTGTTTCTTCCATGTAGGAAGGCTTATATAACGTGTACAGGCTAGTGATGATGATGATGATGATAAACAGTGTTACAGTATGTTTAAGCTAAACAATATAAATAATAAATAGTACATTTAAATGTAATCCTAACAACATTGCCCACAGATTAGGTACATTAACATAAATTATAATAAACATGAATTGGGATGTTGCCTAAGTTTAAAATTGGCGCTATTTTTTACAAAATCGGAAAATATGTGCTACCACTACCCATAAAAACAATTCAAACTTAAAAGATATAAAATATTGTTAAAATTGTACCCTTTTCGAAATAAAAAAAATACATTTGTTTTCAAAATTTATCAAAAATGAAATTAGATTCAAATTAGATTGCTGACATCAATTAAAGCAACTATTATGATGACAACTATTAATAAAAACATACTTAATACATAGTTATTATTAATTTTGTCAGTATGCCCATACATTTCTTAGTAATATGGGAACATGTGACGTCACCTGTCCCGTAGATTTTCTATGGAGCCTTTTTTGATGTTGCGCCGCAACATATGAACATGCCACTATATCTGTGAAAGTATTGATCTTAGACATACTATTTCTTTCGCAATATTTCTTTACATGAAATAAAAAACAAGTTGTCAACTACCCTATTGCTGAGAGCTAATTTGTGCTACAATAATATAGTGGAAATAGGACATATTTGAATCATGCATAGTTTGCCGGTACAAAAGTTGAAATATAGAATACTCAACACCGTGGACTGTACAATTTTTTACCTATTTTTCAGTAAACTGTGTATAGACCTGGCCGGGTCTACATACATTTTTTAAACATCTCTATGATAAAAGTTCTGGTTTTAAAATTTACATATAAAAGAACGTTTAAGCCTAGGCAAGGCTTAAGCTAATTTAGTGTTGTATGCATTTAATAATCTAAAATTAACTGTGCCTGTTGTTCTTCATGAACCACATTTTGTAACCGGAAAAAATAATATTAAAAAGATATCTTGATAATTTTTAAGTATGCCGGGTCTGACAATTACGTAGGTCTATGAAATAAACCAAACTTCTTGGTTCTATATAAAAACTTTGTTGAAATTTATCTTTGTATTATGTAATACATATAAATACATAAGTTTTTTTTTGCTTTCCTTATTCATTATTTGATAAACAAAGAATAATAAAAAAATTAAAAAATATTAATAAAGAATTCATAAAGAATGAAAAAATAAGACACATAAACAAAAAAGGACTAAAAATAAACATACATAAAAATAATAAAAAAAAACAAAAGTTAAAAAAAAGTTGATACAAAAAATATTTTTTGTATTTATAGTTTAATCGTTTTTTATATTTATATTTTTTTTACTTTCATATTTCATATTCAAAAAACAAATAAAAAAATAAAAAATACAAATAATAAAAAAAAAATAGTGAACCATTGAAGGATTGAACCCGTACCTCTCGGATAGTAAGTCGAGCATCTCAACCCGTACACTATCGCGACAGAGTAATTTATTTCGAAATTAACAATCTAAATTATACAATATACTTATACATTTCCCTTCAAGTAAAAATAAACTTACTTTACAACTTCCATCTGTGACTGTGAATTTGACTAGGTACAACTTTCGAGATGATTATGGAGTTTTTGATAGTTCCAAAATTAGATAAAATTAGCTATGTAAAGAAAAAATAATCAGGTTATTATTGTGTTATTTAGCCCTATACGAGTGGTTTTGACTCTTTTTAGACCTTTTTCTTGGTTTCCCATAGTCCAAAATAATATTTATACAATAAAATTTTTATTTCATAAATAATATTATTAATGAAATAAAATTTTCAAAATAAAAAATTACGAAATTATTTACTCATTTTTGTCTATCTACTATAATACACTCACATAGTAATCACTAAAACCTAAAATATAATTGTCTATTTGATATTTGCAACTTAAAACAGACGCAGACTGATATTATTAAGAACCGCGAGCAAAGAAGCGACACAGGTCCACATAGCAGCACGCCTCGGCGATCACTGTCGTTTCCTCTACAAATGAAAGAGAAGAATGGATAATGGCGCGAGTCGCTATTGAAATCGGCTGAATAATTCAGAATAATTTTATTTACTAAAAAACTAGTTACTTATTTGAAATTGTAAAACATCAATATTATAAAATTTAATATAACAAGTTTGTTCCCTAAAAATAACAAAAAAACCTTTGACATATAACGCAGAATTTGTTCTGAAAGCTGATTTTGATGGGTGACTTTGGCATTTTTTTTATACAAACATTTTGATTATAATGTGTTTTGGGGACATGCATATTATCAGAAATATGTCCAAGAGTAACATATATTTTTTTCACTGCGTTTATTTCAACAGATTGTGCTAAAAAAAGTTTTAAGTAAGGCTCAATTAGCAATTATCAGCCTCTTAAGCAAGATTCATGTAAGTTCCGAGAAGTGGTCCAAAAAATTTCTACCCCAAAGCAAAAGTAAGCATCATTAAAAGCTTCTATTATGGATACTAGATAACGGAGAAATAATGATAATAATATGTATATAAATATTAGAAATATACTAAATAAACTTATAAACATCCATGACTCGCAAATAAATGCCCGTACTATCATACAAACATTTGCTCCTACCGGGATTCGAACCCGGGACCTCTTGCCCAAGTAGCTTGTATAGTAAAAGGTGCAGACCACTCGGCAAGCCGGCCGTTTTAAGAGAGAAATGACTTGGTATTTTTGATGTCATATGATAATCGATTAAATGCAGTGTAGTTGTTGAGCTGGGTTCATACAATAAGTATATTAAGTTTCTTGCCATAATTTGTTCTCAGTGGTATAAATTGAATGTCATTTGGGTTCCTCAATGAACGTTTTTGGTTGATTTAGTTTTGAATGATTTTTTTGTAGGGATAGATTTTAATAAAATTTTATGTATATTTATTTATATATTTGAGCCAAAGACATATTATTCCGGTCTTTTTGTACAGTTCTAATGTTGGAGTGAAGTAGTCAAAATGAAGTATGAAAAGTTTTGTTTTGTACTACTTGTAATTTTTGGATATTGGTTTTAGCAGCGTTGTTATATATATCTCGATTAAATATTAGAGGAGAGATTTCTCTAGCGAATTGTACACGTTTATGGTGTATCGAGCCAGAACTTAGGAAGCAACTAACGCATGTTCCCTTAGAGGAAAAACATAAGGGCTGTTAATTTTTTACAGGTTTCTTCGATGTGTGTTGTCCAAGATAGGCAACGGTCAAGCGTGAGGCCAAGGTATTTTTCAGATTTTACCTTTGCAGAGGTTCGTTATTAATTTTAGATGGTTCAAAATCGGATATTGTTTTGTTTTTGGTATTTAAAATAATATATGTAGTTGGTTTAGCTATGTTAAAGGTTAATAGGTTTATAGACTGGAACCAAACAAACAAGGAGTTCAGATCATCTTGATCGTCTTTGGCTCCGGAGGTGATATCAACACCATAATAAAACAAGCAAATATAGAGTATCCTCTCAGCATACAACGAGCCATCACCATTTATATACTTCACTGATACAATTTATATTAGGAATAGGAAAGGGCCCAAGACGGACCCCTGTGGAACTACGTATGTAATTGTCTCGGTAGAACAAAAAAGTATTAGAGAAAGTTATCGCATTCAAAATTATGCTCCATTTTGAAAAGATAGAATGTAGTTTCTTTGTAGCAACCCTATAGTAAAGTGTAGCGCGATCGCCACACTTGAACCGAACATAGTAGATAGTATTAGTAATTAGCGGTGTCTTCTCTATACTTAGATCTCTCCTCTTGAAGAAAAGACAATAATAGCGCACGCACGCGTAATGTAATATAGTATATAAGGTCCAATATATTTATGAAAAAACTAGGTGATTTAAAAAATCTTTAAAGACAATAATTTCAATAGTATTGCCTTTCTTAAAAACTTAGTTTGGGCTGTAAATATTAAAAGGAATTCTCATTACTTTTTCTCTGGATTTAATAATATAAAAAAATCGTTAATTTTTTGGATTTTGTAAAATGCTTTAGTATCTGTAACTCTAACAGTATGTTGAATATTCGCTAGGTATGGCAAGAAGCCAAATATTAATACAACAAAAACTTATTTTATCTGCATAGGCAATTCGATGAGAGTTGGTAATTTTTTCTTTCCACCACGTACAATAAATTGAAGTCAAGGCCTCCGCAAGGAAAGCCGTTACAACGACGGCGAGCTTGGCGAAACGGATCAGCATCCGTTTTGCAATTGTAATGATAAAACAATGTACTGTTTTATATGCATTCATTGTTCTATCATTGTAACATAAGAGGACAATTAATCTTTTTATGCAAACTTGTGAGTTAGACCTTTGTTATCATTAAGTACCGCGGTGCATTGCACCAAGTTAGGCTATTGCAATATCTAATTATTTAATATCTATTAATATTTAATCTATGAAGCTCAATAGAGTGGACGCGGACATGCTTTTATCAAATTCAATATTAACTGTTTCCGTAATAAGCATAAGAAAAATAAAATAAAATAAATAAATAATCAAATAATCAATAATCTCGATTTGACGTGTAAGTATAAGGCGTAATAATTTGCCAGTTTAAGCCAATTACTTACTTTGCTTATTACATAACATCTGATATAATAATGTGCTTAATTATACTTGTAGAATAGGCACATAAATTCTATGCCATAGTAAAGCCTCCCAAATATTTATTGGCATTATCTTCCAAACCAATCGGATAATAACATGTCCGAAATTACAAACGAATGACAATTAGAATAAATACGGATCATGTACACATAATGACATGATGTTTGATTTGAATCATGCTTTTCAAATAGTTATTCTTAAGTACCTAAGGGCTAAATTTAATTAGATTTTTACTACCATGCCGTAACATATATTTATTTATACCACAGAACATAGAGAGAGTTAGAAGGCGTAAGTGGGCGGGACGCGCGCGCCGCGCATAAGAGTAAACACTCTTATCCAGTCCTTTTGACGATTCGACGCGCTCAGTAGTTCGCTAACCTACGTAGAGCAATATTATGCCAAAACTAGTGGAAAAATGCCTCTTTGTGCTACTTTAATACGCTGGAAGCAAAGTGAAACTTATAATCTTACTCATTGAGACATTTCTTATCATCGCTTAGTACATTTTTACTGTAAAATAGTGAAAAACATTAAATTAAAACGACGCCATGCCAAAATATACATTGCTGGCTGTGTACGTCGTCAATTAAAGTGGCTTTGTATTTAGCCCGCAATGTATGCTTTTTGGGGTAAATTAAAAGAGTTGCCAGCACGTCACACTTATTTTGCACAAATGAGTCAAAAATATATCAATGTTTAATTTAATTAGAAAATATTACAACAAAATGTTATGATGTCAAATTATTGCCTAGTAACTATTTCCAATAACAAAACTCTTTGATGTTACTCGTTTTTTTCACTTGTGCCAAGTATGTAAACAAAACAAACTGACATCAATTTCGTAAATGTTGAACCATCCGCTAGTTCAACGTAAGACACCTTACACTTTATTATCACGTCTTTTTTTGCAAATAACTTTGAAATATTTACAAAAATACAGAATATTTGCCATCACAGACTACGTTAAGATAAGGACTACGTTTTGCCATTAAATAAAAATAAAGCACTAAAAAAATGAGGTTATGTACTAGTTTTTGCTGTTCGTATATTCTCTCTATTGTAGAACACAAGGAAAGAACGCCCATACAGCCATATTTTAAGTATTTTCTGTCATTCTACAAATATTGCATTGAAATGCTAGTGCAATGCAACACATTTCAATGCAATTCTTAGTGTCTTTCTCAATGTCTTCACATTAAATTCACTTATATTACAATGATCTTCCAATGGCATGTAATGTAAACACAAACACTTCTTTTACAAAACTACTTATACCAATTTTATAACACAATGTTCGCTCAGACAGTTTTTTGTAATTATTGTAATAAAAATCTTGACTGATATGAAGCATTAAATCTCGCCAAAAACTCCAAATATAAAAATATGATGCTAGTCTTCATGATGCCACTTATTGAGGTAGATAGCCACGATTAATTTCACAACGCGAAAATGAATGAATGCATGCATGAATTTCACTATACGTGAAAACTGGATAACTGGGACATTAAGGGATCTGCGAATTGGTCTCGCTTAAAGAGGTATACCACTTCCCCAGTATCTCACATAAACATAAATAAATATCTGTCTACATATACAGAGGGAACTATTAATAGAGGTGATAATAAAGGGAATTTCAGTTAGTGGTGCGATTATTAAATAAAAAATGTATTTTGTAAACATTTGAAATAAAACCAATCAGCCAGATTTAACTCGCGTTTATTTAGATCTTACATTATTATTATGACCCGACGTTTCGATAACTTTTCAGCAAGTTTTCTTCTTCCTCTTGTAAGTATTCAGTTATTTTAGATTTCAATCCATAAACAAAACGGAAATAATATGCGCAGTGGAAGTTAGAAAGGTGATGAATGATATTATCTCAGTAAAAGAGGTAAAATACAGTCGCTGTCTCAATTATAGAGGTAACTATGACGATAAAATTGAAAGAATTAATCCCAAATATAGGGGATTGCATTTGTCTAGCTGTGGAGGTTTCTCACTTATGCAGGTCCCACTTGACCAAGTTAGCTTTTATTTTAATGATTTTCCATATCGCACGTTATTCACAAAACTATATCTATTTCACACAACACAAGGTTACAAACGTTCGTTCAGACACAATGTTCTAATTATAAAAATCTTGACCGACCTCATAAAATAGCAAAAAAAAACTCTCCTAAATTAGGGTTAGCTTTTTATGTAACAAAAACCATAGTGGCATAAAGAAATGAGATGTGGACAAGTAACTTTACTCTGGAAAGCCTCTAATTCCAGATTATGTGATTTTTTTATTGTCATATAACTACCGGAAGTCTTACGCAGCTTGACAAATTAAACTGTAGTGATCCCATTCTCTTTGTATGCTGTATTTTATTTATGAGTCGCTTAAGAAATTGAATTAAATAAGTAGCTACTTACTTACATATATATATTCACTCATCAATGATATTATTTTTTTGTAGAATATATTTCTTATAATTTTAAAGATTCATTTGAAAGACAGAGCATAAAGTGAAAACCTTCACGAGAGCTCGTGATATTATGTTTAAATTGAAAAATTAAATATTTATTTATGTTATTGCAAGACCAAGTTTACATAGAAGGAGATAAAAACAGAGAGCCAGTAAAAGGTATCCACTAATTAAACACAACACAGTACAAGCAATTTTAAACACAATAAGTAGGCGAGGGCTACAAGAAAGCAGAGGCTGTAATTAGTATAATATATGACATATTTTAATAATCCTAATCGCAGCCAAATATGTGCCCAAAAGATAACAACTCAATCCTTTCAAAAATCTAACTGAATATGAACTGCAATGGATTCTTAGGTAACCTATCTAGTCAGATATTGTGTGTGAGGGCACAATTATAGATCTTAGTTTGCATCAATTACCAAAAACGATTTTAATAAGAACACCTATTGTTAAGAAAAAATTTTTTTTATTCCTATTACTATTATTACAACATAAAATTTAAAGAGTTCTTTCATTCGTTTAAGTCACTATTAAATACATCAACAAACTCAAAATTTCCCATCAAATTGCATTTTATTTTTATTCTGGTAACACTACAATTTATGTGCACAAACAAATTCAATCTTTATGCTGTGGAAATATGGCCTGTATTTAAATGGTCTGTTTTTCACTTGGTACATTTTTGTACCGATTTTCAGGAACCAATCGCGTAATGGTTTTTTATGTAGTAAAATACGAACTTATCATTAACATGTGTGCGAGAGGCGACACTGGTTCTGGTACTAACGTCGCTTGATACTACTTCTAACCTCTCTCTTATGTTCTGTGATTTATACATTTAGCAGTAGTGGTAATTTTATAAAAATTTTGCAATTTGCCGGTTCAGGCTGTATTTATTTATTCGTTTAATCTGTAAGGGATGACATAATTTTTAAAGCCTTATCTAAACAAGGCTCTCGAAACGCCTCTGATGTTCCTATCAAATCCTAAGATTAGGGCGGGCTTTTGTGTCATGTGTGACATCCGACGGGCTGGTAAGAGACGAAATCTTAATCGTAATCTTAGTTATTTAAAGACGATCCCGACCCCAAATCAAAATAACTGGAATGATTAATAAATCTATGACTTTTTAATAAAATGATACGATAGTAGGAAATAATATAAGCTGACAGTCACCCATATAGCTTTGACCTTAGAAAGTAAACACTAAAAATTGTAAAAAAAAAATTAAACAAAATATAAACCGACTTAAAAAACAAGCCCATGTTGTAATTTATTGTCGTATTGTCTTCACCATCCTGTATACACACTTTCCTAAATGTTACATTATTTTGCCCACAGTCCTTTTTTTATTCATATTGAGTGGTTTTACCAAAGTAATACCTATGTGTAATCCAGTATTGAGGTCATTAGCTTCCGTCAAGGAGACGGCCTCGCTTGATCTCGAATGAAGTATCCCCGTTATGATAGACTAACTATTGTATTTTACCTTTTTATGATTCAAAAGCGAATATTTCCGTTATTGCAAAAATCAATTCTTTGTTACAGAAGCCCAAGCTGAGGAAGTAGACTATTTAAACTACCAGCCCATATCACGCCATAAACGCAGTTCGGCAATCGCGAGGTACCATGGTCTGGACGCCGCCACACGAGTGCCTATGTCCCCACTGGTAAGATGTCGTACTGCTCTGAAGGAGACTTTCTTTTATACTCTTATAGGACTTAGCAGTTAAGGGCACACAGATCAAAGTTTTTCAGAACTAATGAAAGAACATAGGTAGTTCTTTTGAAAAAGTATTTTGCGTACTACATAAGTAACTGAGCAGCTTACAGGTGCTTGTAGTTGTAGAGCCCTACCTAACTTAAGTAGTATATACTTCGATAATCGCTAATGTTGAAGTTACTTAAAATTAATACTATTAATTATATAACAACACTTGAAGCTAGGTATTTGAAATATAATTATTTCGACATTGTCTACCTACACAATGTAACATAAGAACAGTGTTCTTTAAATCCTCGTTAGCTGAGTGGTTAGCGCGGTCATCAGAATTATAGGAAGCGGGATTGTATCCCGCCAGCCCTGAGACATGCCCATTTTTATACAAAGCACGACCAATGACTCAACACCACCTGATGTGAAGCGGTAACAAGAGTCCCTATGCGAAGACAGCCAGCTTAGACACACTTTAGAGCCTAGACATTCAGTTAGTTCTTAACACTTTTCCAAATATCTATAAAACATTTGTTATTAAGCTAAAAAATTAAACATACCAACCGAATTGAGAACCTCCTCGTTTTTGAAGTCGGTTTAAAATTAAATTGCAGAAAATTTTGTAAGCACAGTAAAGCAGGAGTGCCCATATATTTTTCCATATTTGCGATTAAGTTCTGATTCTCACTACTATAATTTACAGTGACTCTTAGAACAAACGCGACCGTCATAGTCCCTGTCTGTAGAAACAACACCAAAAAGTCAGGTTGACCCTTTTATTGCAAAGTAGCGCCATGCCACTTATAAAATTTTTAAGGTTGGCATACAAGTATATTCACTGATGGTAAGCGGAAAGTATCTGGTAATGAAAATCCAGAGGAAGCATTTGAGATGCATCACGTAGTTTCTTCTAAACATAAGTGTATTATTTCAGAACCAATACGAGCACGCACGTCGTCTTCTCTCAATGGGTCGGTACCGGGACGCGGCACCACACCTAGCGCGAGTGGCAGCTTCGGGCGATCCGATAGCACGCATCGCGCGAAATATCCTCTCACAGGTACGTTACAATTAATCTAAGGCCGACAAAATAATAATATTGGCCTACGAAAAATGCTCTATTGCGACTTGTGATTGTGACTACTACGAGTAACAGTAACAAAAGTTACTGTTGGTAAGCAGATGACAATTGAATATTTTAATTGAGGCCAGCATATTATTGTGTGTGAAGAAAAAAAATTATATAACAATTAACGACTAAAAAACAAAAGAAAAAAATATACTTTAAGCAATTTTCTTTGCTTTTCGACATTGCGGGTTCTCATTTTTTCGACTTATAAGTTTAGTATAAAAGATAAAATGGTTTTTAGGAACCTTTAATTAGAACATGAGATTTTGAACCACTATCTTCCACATCCAAGGGTTTGTACTGATTGTCGAAATACTTTTATTTTTGCTTTAAGTATTGATTTGTTTCTAAAAATGTCTACTGTAAAGTTTAGTATTCACTGACGATTACTTTTGAAGTTACACAATAAGGAGATTTACAAGTTTAAGTTGTCCCAAGTCCTGCGTAACTAGCTGATTTTTAAATATTGAGAAATAACTTCCACTATAACATTACATAAGGCGATACCGCCTGAACTTTCGGGCGAGACAAAGAGGGAAAGAGATTATATGACTTCTCAGCGAGAGGAAAACCCTTAAGGCGGATCCGGTCATATTCAGATTTCTACTATTTTAGAATTGTTTTTCTGCAATAGGGAGGTTTCCGAAACCCTCAGAATAAGCAAAGCGAAAATTATTCACTTGGCGTTACATACACGCACCTATATGCTACGGGTACCAGATAACATTATGCGTGCCGTACTCTCCTGTGCTACCTTAAATCTTTAAAAGATATTGTAAGTATATAGTGTTCATAAATGGTGATCTTTTTACGTATCAACAGATAATAGAGGTGATTTGCGAAGACCGTGACCCACGTCGAATAACACGCGAGCTGTTCCGCTCCGTGCGTCTCCAGTCCGCTTCGAGTTGGCTCCGGCCCAGCGATCTAGAGTGCGTGCTCTGTTACCACACATACACTAGGCCTGTCACGACGCCCTGTGGACACACCTACTGCAAGACTTGCATAGAGCGAGCCATGGACTACAGGAAAACTTGCGCGTTATGCCAAAGATCGCTTGAAGGATTCGATTTATCCGCGGTAAGAAATTTTCTGTAGCTTCCTAATTAACTTAGTTAAAAGTTGACAATTACCGCCTACGTCTATTACGTTCATCGCCTTGCTTCTCAGATCCTTATTCTGGCCAAACCCGTCTACAAGCTTATTTAAAGTGTTATTATAAGAAGAACAGCTTCTTTTTATTTGGATCCGTGAAAAGTTTTAGTTTGTGTGTTTGTGTATCTCGTTTCCATAACACAAGCTCTTTATCATTATCATAATTTCCGCCGGAAGACCTTCACAGCTGGACAAAGGCGTCCACTAAAGATTTCACAAACATATACATATATATATTTAAGACCCTACGGAACATATCGGACCGTCGAATCACTAGGATGATTTACTACGCCTTGTGTCAGCCACTTCTGGAATATTGTATAGACACCAAAATCTAGCCACAATTAAGCACCGCTAAGAAGAGCTCCCACGAGTTTCAGAATAATAATGTCTCCTGCTATTGGGAACGTTTAAGGGCTGACTTATGAAGGCATTTATCCGACGTTTCATGTTTAACTTAAAAAATATATTTAATTCTTTTTACAATAATATTATTAAAAATACTTTCGGAATAAAGTGTTCATTATTTAATAATTAACTAAATGTTTATAATTTATTACAGACAAGAGAGACGATATTTGTGATCGCTGCGTTGGAGTCGATCGACGCGTCGAGCCCGCAACTGCCGCCCGATCCAGATGTCATACCGATCTTCGTGTGTACTGTGGCATATCCATCGTCAGTATATGAAGCATTTTAATTGTTTATAACAATAATTTAAAAAAACATTAGGCCAAGTGGTCTGGATCCCTTACTATACAGGCTACTAGGTCAAAAGGTCCCGGGTTCGAATCCCGGTATGGGCAAATGTTTGTATGATAAGTACGAGCATTTGTTTACGAACCATGGATGTTTATATGTTTATTATGTATATATATTTCTAATATTTATATGCATATAATTATCATTATTTGTCCGTTATCTAGTATCCATAACACAAGCTCTTAATGATGCTTACTTTGGCCTAGATAATAGGTGTGAGTGTAAAAAAAAACTTAATTTAAGTGCAGTCCATCTCGTTCTATCAATATAATTGAAAAGGATAGGGTGTCATATGATTTCACATTTAGAACGGTTCGTACAGTTTTGGATCAAAGTAGACGATACCCTCGTACTTCCCTTAACCTACAATAATTAGATATATCTAACTATTGTAGGTTAAGGTAAGTATGAGGGCGACACTGAAAGTTTTTAGAACTGGTTACTTGTAAACAATACCAAAAAAAAATAAGTGTAATTTTTGAACATGGAACTCTGCCAATATTATTGAGTATGTATGACATTCATTTGTTTTACGATTTGGCAGCGAATCGTAAATTGTCTGAGTCACGTCAGCATGAATTCAACGCTAGAAAATTTTCGTGCAATCATTTTTTATGACTTTTGATGTCCTTTAAGTCAACAAGAACGTTATGTCTACTTCTATTAGCTTTTCATAATGAAGCCCCTTCTCGTGCCACTGTTTACAGCTGGTTTTATGAGTTTAAACGTGGCCGCACTAATATTTTCGAAGATCCGCGTGAGGATAGGCCTTCTAATGCAACGATTGAAGAAGACATCTATATTGTGTGGCGTATGATAGAGACTGACAACAGAGTGACCTATTTGGTATGAGTCAAGTGCACAAAACCCTTTATGAACAGTTAGCGGTTAGGAATCTTTGTGCCCGGTAATAATATTACCGGCCTCATAATTTGACCGGGGCCCAAAAACTCCGTCTTGTTCACTCAAAAGTTGTGTTCGACATACTTATGGGTGATGAAAGCTAGATTAAAGGTTGTCCCAAAATCAAAAGAGTCTACTCACTGGGTATTTCTATCCCAAGAGTTGCCAAATAAAGTGAAGAGAGGGTGAAAAGATGGTGGCCTCGTTCTTCGGAAGGACAGGTCATGCAGCGATGTATTGATGTGAATGTACACTATTTTGAAAAGATATAATGAAATTAATAACTTGTTAGTTTGATCAGTTTTTGATTTTCTAACAACTTTCAGTTTGACCCTCATACCTTCTCACACACCTGCTAATATCGTCTGTGGTTGCCTTACAAGCTGTATAATAATTAGTTTGTCAGTTTAAATTTAGACTGTCTTTTCCATATAATATTGTTAGAAAATGATGGCCTTACTGTACTTGAATGACTTACATTTAGAGTTTCTTTTCAATAACGTTTTTTTTATCCCGTAAATAGTATTGTATTTTTGGTTGTTGTTGTTGTTTAAGAGTCAAGTAACTTCTTACTACAAAGCTAAGGGTTTATCCACACAAGATTTTTAAACGAGCAGACGACGTGCTTCTTGATACGCCGTACTCTATGCGTCGTATGAGCGTTTTAGCAGATGCACTTCGATCGTATCGACACTGACGCGCGTCAGCAGTGCTCTTTTTTGCGTTTGTAACGATAAAAACCCCGCGTCGTCTGGTTTTTAAAAATACATCGTATATTTCGTCGTTTCCGCCGAAGAAGACTACTTAGATGAAGAATATATATCGAAAATATTGTTTCTAGTATCCCGTGCCCGCTGTTCATATTCGATCCTCGCTACTGGCTCATGATCCGACGAGTTCTGGAGTCGGACTCGCGTAAGTTCGGCATGGTGGCCTACGAAAGGGACCGCAACTACTCCAACTATGGAACGGTAAGGAATTATTGTTACTGTTAGGATAAAGTGTGATAGGCTGTGTTGAGTGTGTGGTGTGGTTCTATTTCATAAATAATTTATGTATACTGTAGACTAGCATACTGGTGTGTTGGATACCCTATATAAAATAAATAAATAAATAGGCACCGAACGTGGAATCACAACAGCTAGATAATGCACATGTATCTCCCTGTCAGCCAGCAGAAAGCGATTTCTCTACTATCCTTTTTTATCATGAATCGCCCTCGTCCGAATTTACCCCGCACTTGGAGTTTCGTCTCTCTCTCCTAAGAATATATCGCTCATAATGGTTTTTTAATTAATTGGTATTAGAAAATAATATAAATTTTTAAGGCTTTAAATGTTGAGGTGATAAATGTAACATAATTAAATCATAATTGGTTTATTACCGAAATGTGTAAAAAACAATAGTCCCCATAGCGAATAAAGCTTGTTCTATGGAGGAGCACATATTTTCATGTAATGTGGGTATTATTATACTTATTTATGTTTCTTAAAACCAGCGCATTAAAGATAATTACCAGCGGAAGATAAAGATCTGAACAACTACGATTTTACTAAAAGATAAAAATCATAATTTTGAATTTCGCATCGGGCAAAGCGATAATTTGTAAGTGTACATAACTGTTCAGCGCTGTATTAACAACTTTTAAATGCGGTCATTGGTCTCTATGAATTCCTTTTTGATATTTGATGTATAGTTCTGTTAAGTTTGATAACTTGTGTTGATCGTGAAATCGTGAATTTAAAGGTCAAAAACGATGAGAAACAATAGATCAATAGAGCCAATATTTGAATTTTCGAGTTGTATGTATAAATCTATAGCTAACCCACTGATTATTATTTTGACATTAATCAGATAATTATCGTTATTTCATTCAGGTTCTAGAAGTATGCGATTGCGTGCACTTGGAAGACGGAAGGTCATTCTTGTCTACCGTTGGCGTCTCGCGCTTCAGAGTCATCGAGAGAGACGTTCGAGATGGGTAAGTTGTAACGTGGGGTTAAAATATGGCGACTCTGGACAAACTTATTTCTCTTTTCATTTTAAAAATAATACATATCACTTGAATTCAATGACATATTTTGGCACTCGATTCTAGTTATCCTCGTACCTATAGTGCCACAAAATGCGGTTTTGTATTGACCCGTCAAGCATCAGATTCCATACACAATTGATTATTCAATTGTCATAGCCCCTCCTGAGGGATAACACCGCTTGACGGATTAAGAAAGAAAGAAAATAGTTATTTATGATACTAGTGCGGTAAGTAGGTTTTTAACCGACTTCAAAAAGGAGGAAGTTCTCAATTCGTTGCAAACGAATAGACGAATGTACGCACGTGATTTCCGCAAGTGTATCATACAAATCGTCTCATTTTCTCTTTAGTATTTAAGCGAGTCGAACGTATTGAGGAGCTTCAAAGGTGGTTCGATTATTCAGGCTATTTATCCTCGTAATGAAAAACTCCATGGTTAAATTCTGATATATTTTATACGAAAAAAAAAACCGTAATGGATACTCAAGTTAAAAATTACGTACGTAACGGTGCGTAGGTCGTCGTAACGGTGCTACAACGGAGCGTGCGGTAAAGTATCATCACCGCACGTTCCCTTGTATGGTGAGTAATATTTAACTTTCGAACAATGTATACAAACTTTGCAAATGCATTTTTGGGCAAATGTGTTGAAAATTATTTATTAGTAACGTTAGAATTTAGAATTAATCATATTAATTTAATCCTTTAATGCCCAGACGTCAACTTAAAGGTGGTTTTCCACCAGAAGGGCGAGACGAGGCGAGGCGAGACGATAATTGAAATCGCACTGACCCTTTTCCACTAAAAATTGCCCGCGCGAGCTCGCGCGAGATGATTGAGCACAACAATAAACCTATCGCGATAACCGTGTTTCTGTTGCAGAGTTAATTTATACTCTGTAACGGAAGTAATACGGTTCATTTTTACACAAACAAATATTTCTCGCACATCCTCGTCCATCCTGCTTGTTTCCACCAAAGATGCGCGAGGCGAGGATTGAAAACTTGCCATACAAATTTTAAATCTCGTCTCGCCCCTCTGGTGGAAAACCACCTTAAGATGACATAATAATTAAAATTTAATTGTGTCTGGTTTATCGGGCTTTGATGGGTTATCCTTCAATGCCCAGACGGCAACTTAAGTTGCCATGACAATTAAAATTTAATTGTGTCTGGTTTATTGGACTTCATAGGGTTAGGCGACCATTTGGTCTTTATCTTGTGCCTGTTAAGCAAGTTAATTTCGGTAAGCGCATATTTTTTTACATTTCTATACTTAAAATTCCATAGCAATTTTTAATTGACTTTTCCTCTTACATTGTTCTTATGACTTGACTAAACCCAAAAATATATCAGAGGGGGATTTTACTTATCTTGTTTCTAAGACTCTTAGGGCCTTACTAATAACAATTGCCTAAGCTTTGTGTAATTACACTGAACTCAAAATATTATTCGAACAAACGTGATAAAACATCATGTTACACTTTATTAACCCCCGACGAAAAAAGAAGGGGTGTTATAAGTTTGACGTGTCTGTCTGTGTAAGGGAGAGTGGAGTAAGACGGGGTCGTTAAGGTTTGATGGTAAAGAAAATTGACCATAATGAGTTTGATTAATTTGTTTTATTCTTATAATCTTCTTTGGTAATCAGTCTTTATTGTGAACGTGTATTTGGCAGCCTAATCAACATAATAAAATTTTAAAAAATCTAAAAGTAGAAATACACTCTCATCCTCGTCATGCCCCACCCCTGGGGTAAGATGAGGTACTCCCGTGGGTAAGATGGGGTACCAATAGGGGGCAAAATGGGGCACGCAGGAAACGACCATTTATTGTTCACAATATTCACAAGTGAACACGGTATCTGCACTTTCGTCGTCCAAACCTGCACAACTACAGTGAGCCCATTTGCCGCATACTGAACAAGCAGCCCAGCATTCATTTGAGTCCAAATATAGGCCTTTACAATACAAACAAGGTGGATTTTCGGTATCGCTGTCACTAGTCTCGTTTAATGATCTATTCTCAGCCCCTTTTTTCTTCTCTGTTTTTTTTTTGAGATTTTTTAAGTTCGAGTTTAAAATTTCTCGCGCAAGCTTCACTTTTTTTTCTAAAGTTGACTGTGGGACAGAAAATGACTTTGCTGCTAACCTGTAGCCCATTTTTCCTTCAACCACATTTTCCACAGCATCTTTCATGCTTCCGTCTGACCAATCCCCTCTACTTGTTTTTTTAATAATTTCTCACCATAATAGAACAAAATTAACCGTAAAATTTGACATTAGTATGTCGCTTGCTTTCGTACCCCATCTTGCCCCCGAATGCCAAATCAAATTTAAATAATAGCTGAATAAAACCAATATGCAGCATAGTGAAAAACAAGTTCTTACCTGTTAGGGTAGTTATTGTCACATTATTTAACATTTAAATCAATTCCGAGGTGTTATTATTTACGGAAAATACACGCCCTATATAGTATGCAAAATCACTAGCTATTTGGCAAAAACCAGTTTTTTCCAGAAAACAATTAAAACGCATGCTGTTACTGTCCGATCACTTCGATGACTGATTGCCGTAATAGCGGCGCGATGTCAGGTGCTAAAACGATCCTGATTAGCTGATTCGTTTGCACTCAAGATCGGTCGTCCCGTCTTGCCCCCCACCCCGTCTTGCCCCCCACCCCGTCTTGCCCCACTCTCCCCTATCTGTGTGTCTGTCTGTGGCATCGTAGCGCCTAAACGAATGACCGATTTTAATTCGTTTTTCTTTGTTTGAAAGCTGATGTGACTACGATGGTTCTTAGCTATAATTTATAATGAATCAGTTCAGGCGTTTGATGAATTTGTTTTACAAATTTTTACAGATTCGATTGATTTGCAATTTGGTGTACTGTCACTTCGGTGACATTCCCATGACATATTATTTTTGAGCTGATCCTATACCATCAAAAAGTCTGCGAAATGCTTAATTCTTCAGAAACTTACAGCAGATATATAGCGTGTTTGGGCTCTTATGAATAGTCTCAATGAGCTGGTGTTAGAGAGATGATTAATGACGCCTGGGGTTACTTAAAATTTTTAATTTTGTATTTTTTTATCGGTACTTACTACACTTTAGGCTTTCTAATAAAACAATGAAGTCGAAGACTGGTGTCTGAATACTTCCTTGCGTCAGACTACGACAGTATTGTGAGCTTTTTCGAAATATAAATGCAAATTAAATAAAGCCAACCTTTGTGATGTAAACTTAATTAAACCTAATTTCATTGTAATACATATTTAATAAATTTTTACACGTATATTATTATTAAGTTTTCCTCTTTTCATTCTGTAATTTTCTAATTTTATTCTACTAAGTAGCTGATAAATTCTGGTGTATTTGTTGCCCTAACAAATACTTTATTGAACATTTGCTTAGTCACTACCGATCTTTCCACTTTGAAAATTTATCTGATCGTGCGTCAACTCGAATTGGTCTATAGACTGCGGTAATGCTGCGCTTCCGCAATACTGTTCTAACTAATCCGAAGTATAGTTGTCATTGTACTGTTACTTACTATATTTCGTAATTTTACATGTAACTGTGATTGTATTATGTGATAGCATCATTAAAAACAAAATAATAGTTATTTGTTATACAAGAGTTCCAAGTTGCTTTTTAACCGCGTGCTCAATTTTTATGAACGAGCAAGCGAAGGATTCTAAAATTAGAATCCTGAGCGTTAGCGAGGGAGTCAAAAAAGCACGAGGTGAAAAATCTTTGCACTCGAGTGCAACACGTAACTTTTCATCCCACCTCAACGAGGAAATGACTCAATGCAAAAAAAACATTTGCGCATTATTAACAGTTTCAGTCAATTCTGTTGGCGTCAAATAAACTTCTTCGTCGCTAGAATCACTCATTTTAGGTTTTTAACTTGTTTTCAAGTTTTTTGTTTTAAACCTAAAAGTACACCAAGAAGGAGCCGAGTCTGAGTTTTTAAAAAGTTAACAAAGGCTGTATGATAAATTCGTCACCATGGAGGTAGAAGTAAAGAGGTTTAATGATGTTTTGAATTCACAAACTTAGTGCACTCGGTGTTCTAAATTCAATTTTACTTTATCCTCTAGCGGATAAAAACGGCTTTGCACTTGAATATCGAAGATCAAAAATACTCTTTCCGAGATGGGGGGATGAAAAGTTACTTTTATTGCTATTTGTGCTAAAGTTATACAAAGGCTATTAGTAAGGCCCTAAAAGTTCCTTACTTTTTTTTAGCTTAGCGCTAAAACTACAAAATAAAGTTATCCTTATTCCCAATTGTATAAGAGTTACTTAAACAATGGCTATTAAATGGCCCTAAAAGTGTAAAAAGTTATTATGATCTGAAAAGTTTAGCGCTAAATATAGCTGTCGTTGCGTGATCCCGGCTATTATAATTCTTAAAAAGCATACTATATTTAGAACGACGAAACTGATTACTGAAATAAAATTGCGTCACAAGTTATTACGTGAAGTTAATTTTTTTTTTGTTCCACAGCTGTGACGTGGCGCGTATTCAGCCGCTTATCGACATAACACCTACAGAAGATATAGTCATAATAGACATGCGGCTCATGGGCTCCCAGATCCTATACAAGGCTTTTATATGGCTGAACAGCATGAATAAGTCTGTGCGGTCTGAAATAGAGACGGCTTTTGGGCAGATTCCTCAGCTGGACCAGGTGGAGGAGGAATGGTGGTCGAGCCCGGACGGGCCGGCTTGGCTCTGGTGGCTCATAGCTATTCTCCCGCTACGCTCAGAGATCAAGGTAACGATACTTCTTCTTCAAAGGCTAAACGATGGCAGTCCAGGTGCACTCCGCATTTTAGATTTATACAAGTACGTGACGGGGTCAACTTGTCGGGCTAACATCAGCAGGGATACTATTAAACTGTTTCCGCGGTTTCGGGCCACAATCAAGCGTGTTTACCCTACTCTTTCGTTTACCCCACGAATGGTCTCTTTGTTCAAACAAAACGTTCAAAATCTAAACAAACTTTATGAACGCGTCGTGTTTTGTATTACACTATTTCGTTCGTCTACGGAGTGTCGGATATATTTTTTCGTGGTACCTAGCCCCTCTGATGTTAGCGGCCGGCAGGCTCGCCCGTTACTCACTCACGCCCCATGTCGCGACGGCCGTCGCTTTTTCGCGTCGAATATCATTTCAGATTTGAAACGATACAAGCGTTATAAATCTGAAATGATACGCGTGAGTAGTACCCAAGGTGCTACAAGGGTGTATAGGCTCCGATAAAAGTTTACCCTCAGGGGCCTTACCACCATCTTTATAAAAGCGATTCATATTCCGCTCGGTTCAGTATTGGTTCCTAAACTGCACCGCTGTCATAGTCGTAGATAGCGTCGTAGTACGGATATAACGATTCTACTCAGTTTAGGTCCTAAACTGGATCGCGATAAAAGATGGTGGTACGGGTGCAGGGCGGGTCGTATGCTTGTTTGTCACCCTTGTCGCATGAAAATGAGCCCTTCACTTTTTTTTTGTAATAACATAATTACAAAATTACCCGAGATATTTGTATTAGAAATTGCAGTAAAGGTACTCTTTATATGAAAACTGTATGGTGGGCGTGTACTGTGACGTCAAAGTATATATCACATCTTATAAGTGGATGTTAAGTTGGCTTAATACAGGCTATGGTAACCTTTCAGGTGCCTTGTCTACCACCTTGGTTGTACGAAAAATAATATGCTGCTTAACATAAGTGTAATGTTCGGTCGGACGGCAACCGACATAGTTACAGTGTTTCTAAAAATCATTATGGTTTTTTAAAACGAATGAAAGTGGGGCAAAGACCTTTAAAGGAGATAGTAAAATTTTGGGCCGGCTCATGGTGCTCACCATTTCAGAAACATTAATGTACTAACATGATTTCCATTAAATAACACAAAACTCTTTTATTTTATTGCAAAAAAATAACGAAATAAAATCAGTATTGTATAAAATGGCAACATAGATTAAGGCAGCGTATAGTCGTAAAAATGTTTTCCTCAAAATGGCGACCTCTGTGATGTTACAGCAAACTAAATTATTTTGTGTCGCTTGGAACAGTCTAGATTTATGGAAATGAAGGTAAGATGGATTCTTACAAAAAAAATTGTATGGAAAAATGGTACTCATGAGCTGACCCAAATCCAACCAACCATATAAACTTTTACTATCCATTTTATCCATAAATATACAGATGGCTTTACTAAAGAAAGAGTACCTTAAAAAGCTTAAGGGTAGTTGTCAACTATTTTTTTATTTCATAAATAAGAAGTTTATAACTCATAAAGAAATATTGCAAAAGAAATAGTATATCTAAGATCAATAGTTTCACAGATATAGTGGTATGTTTGATGTGTTGCGGCGCATCGTCCAAAAACGCTCCATAGAAAATCTACGGAACAGGTGACGTCACGTGTTCCCTTATTACTAAGAAATGTATAGGCATACTGACAAAATTAATAATAACTATGTATTAAGTATGTTTTTATTAATAGTTGTCATAATAATAGTTGTTTTAATTGATGTTAGCAATCTAATATCATTAACATTTTTGATAAATTATGAAAAAATAATGTATTTTATTTTTATTTTTAAAATAGTACAACTTCAACAATATTTCATATCTTTTAAGTTTGAATTGTTGTTATGGGTAACATTAGCGTATATTATCCGAATTTATGAAAAATAGCGCCATGACCAAACTTAGGCAACATCCCAATGGCAGTCGTCTTACAACTATTTACTTATTTCAGGTACTGATATTATCAACGAAGAACCTGTTGAAGCGTATGATGGCCGTCGCACGTACCTTAGAAGCGATAGACCAAGCGTCGATCACTACAACCGCCACTTCCGAGTGTGAGATCCGCAGCGCCCTCACCAACGCCGAGGAGTGGCTCGAAAGGGGCTCCTGACTACAGGTGCATTTGGCTGATATCGGCAGGATGCCTGATTAGTATACAACCGGATACCGTAGCTTGATGAGATTGTCGTAAATAGATGATAAACTGTGTAATGCGAAAAATGACGATGTACTTATAAAAGTAATGAAAATTAAAAAAAAAATGCGTTACCCGCTTATTGAAAATTTGTTTCCAGGAAAGTGGTACATAAAACTATGTTCCTCGTACAGTAGACGAGTTAACTCGTCATCATCAAAGGCTCTGTGCAAAAATTAGTGCTTGTCAGATACATATCTATAAACGAGTTGTATCGTCTTCTGTGTCTGATAACATATTTTACTGGATGAGTTAACTCGCTAATTGTTATTGTAATTCAAAGAAAAATACATAATATTATGTATAAATGATTCGTCAACATAAGTAAAGTAACAGTTTCGGCTCATGTTACGGATTTCCCTTTTACAGTAAAGTTACGCCAATCCCATTATACGGTATGTTATTCCGCAGCAACGGTCAGAATATTTTTTAAATTCTTTTTAAAAATATTTTATTTGTGATATGATTGATTTATTTTAATTAATTTTTAAAATAATAATTTGTCTATGTTATGTGAAAGAGTTAATTTTCCGGGCGTCAGTCAGCGTCACATTTGGACAGGCAAATACTAGTCAATTGAACGGCTTTGTAAAACAAAGTTTATATTTAGTGAGTTGTTAAATAGTTTTCAAACTTAACACGACGCCCCTGAATGTTACTATCTATAAGAATAATACAATATACACAGTAAAGTTAGCAAATATGTCTATCTTGTCTTGTGTAAGTTAATAAGCATTGCAACGTAAATGAATGTGCGAAGAAATGTTGCAATGATCTTAGATATAACTGTGGCTAAGTTCTGTGTGTTGGTGTTATATTTAACCAAAATCAACAAATTTAGCTAGTATTAAAGGTGATTGTTGGTGGTGTATTGTGAATGTACATAATATGTGACAATCAACATGATCTTATCATATTGTATGTCTTCTATACTAATCGTCGACTGTAAATCTAAATTCTGCAGGGTCTTCTTTGTGATTGTTGGTAGTGTTCCAAATCCTCTTGTGTCCTAGTGTCCTAATTTTTATACAAACTATCTAATTAAAGCGGTATACTAATAAAGGGTAGGACGCTTTCGAATGCTCATGTTTGACATAAGAGAGCTAGATTCGTACCGTGATACGAATTTAAACGTGGGAACATTAGGATACCTAATAAGAATTTATTAATAATAATACCTTACTATATTACCGTCGCATGGACTAGGTGACATCGGCGGCATTAGTGATGTTTTTTTACCATTCCTTACAAAATTAGTTTTTTCATAGCTACGGTATTGAAGTAATAGTTTTTTACAAAATTACGAAATCTTTAATTATATTAAAATATACGTGGACCAGGCCCTTTATAGGTTGTGGAGATTATTTTAATTAGTAGGTGGATGTCATTTGATCTACTAAAGCCGTACGGCACACTAGTGTAACGGCTGTGGACGCGTCAGTATTCTTTGTGTCTCGCACGAAGTCGACGCAGTCGTATCGAAGGAGGTTGCTTTTAGTAGTTTCACAAACCTTTTTTTTTAATCACGTAGGAGCTTTCTGTGCCGCAAGTTGAATTTACAAATGTATGTAGATGGCCAATTCAGAGTTTATTTCCCGTTTTCTCTGACCATTCCTACGTTTTATCGTTTCACTAAATTCCTTTGATTTGAATATTTCTATAGAAGAGTTAACCATAGGGGTTGTAGGTATGTAGCCCACAATATAACTGCTCGCTGACTATTTGTAGACGCGTTCAGAGTAGTCTATTGGTCCCGCGCGTCCATTTTTCGGAAAGTCATTCAAAACTTAAAGAAGATAATTAAGTTATGCTAATGTCTGCAAAATCTTGTTATTTTTTATGTCTTGAGGTTGTGTGAGACAGCAGTCATTGCTACTTGAAAGATGCACTGTGACTTAACACTTCCTGACGAAAACTGGTAAGAAGAGTCCGTTTGGAAGACAGCAAGTGCATTATACAGGGTGGAACATTTAGATCCGTCAGTATGGGAAAGTCTGAAAATTTATTTAACGAAGGTCGGTAAACGCATCCAAAATTACAAAATACTACAGATACGACGGAATTTGATTGTGCTGTAGTCAATTTATACTATGGTTATCATGTTTTAAATTTTGTCATGTTTTGTTATCTAGGAATCTATTTTTGTTGCTGACCGTACTGCCCCATTATTCGGAAACTGTCAGATCACGGATTTGTTTCAAAAGACACATGCCGTCTCGCTTTGTCACACCGTAATAACACCACCACATAAGAAGTGAACGGTATAGAGTTTTCGAAATTGGAATCGTTTCCGACAGTTGTGAATAAGGGGGCTGGTGTAAAATGTTGAGTGCAATGTTAATGATGAATAAAAATATTTGAAGGTAATTCATCACATCATAATTTGACCTTAAGAGGCGGCTTTCGTAATGCAACTGTTAGCTTGATGTGCTGTCGGCTGTACATAAAATAAGTAATCCCATGGAATGTTTAATAGACTATATTTTACAGAGGCTTTTTAATAAGCCCTCATTGGCAGCACATTTCATTTTTTTACTTTTGAGTATGTATTTTGTGTATTAATAATCTTATTAATAGGTAATTACAAATCATCGAAAGTGAGGCTCATTTTTATACAGAGTGGGTTACATACTTACTACTTTTTAACAGTGCCAAAGAAACTATTTTATTATTACTCAAACCAGTAGCGACTAGACGAAATAATAATAATTCTTGTTTTGAAACCAGTTACCTAAAAAGAAAATGAATTCTTTTTTTCGAAGCTGGTAACATAATTTCGCAAACGGCCGAATGGTTTTCAGTAAACATCATGATGATGATAATAATACAACAGCTCGATCAAAGTTCGATCGCGCTTTAATTATTTAGCATTAATAAAGATACACAACACTTACTTATTACTGGAACATTCCACTACTATAAATTTCTAATCTTTATTTATACCGAAATGTTAAGTTCGTTTTAATAGTTCAAATAATTTTCTCTCTATAAAATATATACATATATCATACCTATCAGTAGCCCTTTAGCTGAATAACGTGTGATAACGCTATCATCATTCAAAACATATCATGTTCGTTTTGCAAAGAAGCATTTTGCTTAAAAACCTAGAAATAGTGTTAAAGAAATCTGAATCTTATGTTACTCTCAGAACTTAAAACTGGTGGAGTTTACTACTTGATTATCAAATCGCTTATTCTCATTCCGAAATGATATTATCGCAAGTAACGTTTAGTTTGAGAGTGTTTTCATGGTTACCTGTCGTTAGACGTATAAGTAAGAACGAGAACCATATTCTACAATCCTACGTTTTGTATCAATAAGACTGTGCCACTAATGTAATTTCTTAGTTACTAAATTATATTATCATCTAACCAGAGTGTTTGAATTGCATTTAATGCTTTATGTTAATATTTTAATTAATGTTGATTAATAAATAAGTTCGTAGCTGAAATTAGGTATATTTTAGTTTTAATTTTTTCTGGATAAGATAATGTTAATGAATACAACTACTGCGACCTTCATATTTGATGTTTTAATGATAGCTCATAAGTTGTAGTTTTCATAAGGTATCCTTTATAATAAAGTAAGTAAGTGATCTCGTAAATAAATATAAGGAAACAGCTTCAATTATAACAATAAAATTTAAAAAAAAATATTGAGTCATGTAAATGAACCATGGTTCATGTTTTCCAACCATTCCGTAAGATAGCACACTACATTATGATCTCATTATTTAGAAGATCGTCTATCAATATATAATCTCATCTCTATGTTTAGGTTAATTATTAGATGTGTCCAAGCTTCAGAATTACTCAAAAATGTATGTATTAAATTAATTAAACAGTTCAACAAAGCTGATGTTATCGCTGTGATCGAATATACTTTAATGAAAATGAAGCCTGGACGCATTGCGGACGAGAGTGTCAAGCTCGGCTAGGTAAGATTAGTTTATAAGAGCTGATACTCATTGTATTAAAGTCTACATTATGTAACTTTGTAATAGGGTACTTCAGAGTGTGATTGCTGACCGATCGTGAAAATGACTCGATTTTAGAGACGCACACTAAACCTTAATTAAAGATCAGTTTATCTCTTTCGCTCAATGTGCAAAGGAAAAGGATAGCAAAAATTAGAACTGTCCAATAAATTAAATTTAGATAGCTTTTATAGAAGCCGTAGTAAATTTTAGAAAGCATGTTGGGTGTTTCTTCTTATAACCTACTTATATCACGTTCAAAGGTCGAAAATTGAACACCTTTGTAATAGTAAAATTTTTAGCAGCTGTCCTTTTATGTACATGTATACATTGGTATGCATGCACGCTCAATTTGCGCATGCTACACGCATGAGAGTACGAGATATACTGTACTTAGATTTACATTTAGAATGTATCTACTTCGGAATCATGCCCATTAAAAGGCTTTGAATATAAGGCAGATCGTAAGACAGGAGTTAACAATCACTGGCTATGATTTCGCAGCTTATGTTGTGCAAAACTGAGAAATGTTTGTGTTGCGAGTTTTTCAGTCTTATCAGTTTGCTAAAACTAATCAAAATATTTCATTTGAATTTGTAAGCTCCGTTATACCGCAATTTTTGTACATCAAACGCATTTGGGATAAATGTAATCTGAATAGGTGCAGTCGACAACAGAAGTAGTTTAACACTTTAGTACCATGACACACCGCCTATTGCGCTCGTACTTAATAGTTGCTACCGTACTTTATTAACGCTTTAGTTATTGTCACATAGTACTAAAGTGTTCAGCTTCTTCTGTGTTCCCGCATAGGGTATGTGTGATAGATCGTATTATTCTTGGACTGTTTACGATTATGTTTACCTAAGCATAATCAAACAATTCGAATTATTACCTAATCATTCAATTGAATGATTACCTAATAATTCCATTGTTCGATTAAATGTTTTATATTCTTTAAATTTGTTTAAGAAGTAGGTATTTTTGAAAGCTCGTCAGCGTAGTATCTTGTGCGTTTAATATTTTCCTTATCAGAAGGAAAGAGGACATATGAATTTTTGTCTTACGATCATCAAACTTATACACGGTGGCACATTTAGATCGGTCAGTATGGGAAAGTTTGAAACTATAAGACATACGAAAATCTCTTCTTAGGAACCATGTCATCGACTTTAGTAATAAGAAAAACTGCATTCATACATTTCTATAAAAAAGTGTACTCAGCTCGGGAATCGAACCCGGATGTTTTGAAAAATAAAACCAACACTATTTTTCTTTAGATATCGATTGTGTAGGTCTTAGCAGTAAACGTTACTATGAAACATGTTGTCTAAAGTGAATAAAATACATTGTTTTCATATCCTTTAATCAATGATTTAGTAAGTATTCGAAATTACCACCATTTTTTGAACACAACATTGAAATCGTTTAGGTTCGATTAGAAGCCCACTTAGAATAAGTATGTAGATACAAAGACTCGGACACTTACTAAAATAAATTCAAGGATATGAAAACAATGCATTTTATTCTTATATAGTAACGTTTACTGCTTAAGACCTACACAATCGATATCTGAACAGAAATAGTGTTAGTTTTATTTTTCAAAAAGTCTGGGTTAGAGTCCCGAGCTGAGTAGCTACACGATTTTTCAAATGTATGAATGCAGTTTTTATTATTACTAAAATCGATGACATGGTTTCTAATAAGAGATTTTCGTATGTCTTGTAGTTTCAAACTTCCCATACTGACCGATCTAAATGTGCCATCCTGTATATTCTTATTCACTACAGTTAAAACGCAGCAAATCCCACCATTTTTCTCAGAATACCCTAGCTACCCTAGCAGTACTTCTAATAGTGATTTTATTTGAGTAATTTCATATATAAAATTAACTAGAACATTATTAACGATTTTTAAAACCATTGACTGACTTTTAGTTATGATACTATAGGAAAAAAAATGTGCCACTTTAAGACCTTTTTGCAAAGTTGTATTTTTATAACTAGTAACATTAGCCATGACAATGAATGTAGCTGAAGCCGCTAGGCTCGATGTATCTAGTTATAAAACAGTTAAATTTTTATTGTGGTCCATAATTCTCTGGTAATTCTAGAATAAGGTTACGTCAGATTTGTAAAGCGCAATATATTTTCTCTTCGTGTATTACCTGAAATTCTGTTTTTCTTTTTCCAATAAAATGAATGAAAGCAATATGTTGTTTCTGTTATATTTAATGTCTGTGATATTTAAGTATCACGAGGAAATTGAACGAGCCTTTGTTTTTATTAAATATTGATAATAAACTGACAAGGTAGACCTACCTTGTAGCGCTACCTGTAGCGCCCCCACACCAATGGATGCGGGCAGCGCAGGACCGATCACTTTGGAGATCGCTGAGTGAGGCCTATGCCCAGCAGTGGGCGTCTCTCGGCTGAAATGATGATGACCTAACAAGCCACTTGTCGGTATTATCACCAAGTTTGCAACCGCGGTTTTAATGTGGTCTCAGCCTGTGCTCCAGACATTTTTACAAATTTTATATAAAATAAAAACTTTACACATTCTTTAGGTATGTATTTATTAATGTAGTGATACCTATATAGGTAGTTCTCAATATTATTTTGATACCTAAATGACATTATTCTATTACTGTTCGCAGCATGATGAAGTAAGAGAAAGAAGTTTTGATAATCTGCAACAAAAAATAATAAAATTGTGAGAAATAATTATGTATTATTTGGTCCATGTTAATAGTTAACAATACCAATATTCTCTATCTATGTAATGCACTTGTGCATTATTCGTTAACTAGCGGCGAAGTAGCCTTAAGCGCAGGTGAAACCGCGAGCGAAGCTACGAACTAAGCGAAACTAAGTTAGCTGACTGAAGCTTTAGCGTGCTTATCTGAGTGTTCTACTCTGCGACAGTTTAGCTGGGATTGGACATCTCAGATAACTAGCTATCTTAGGACTCGGATCGGGGACTACCCCACACAGTCGAGGTGTGCCCGCCTACATCCACTCTATACTGGCAACGAGTGCCTACACCGCGAGTGGACGGGCAAGGCGAGCTGCGAGCTTTCGGCCATCATTCCGCATCTTTTCATACTGCGATTCACGCCACGAACTGCAGAGCTAAGCTATGGCATCGGCAGCGGCTTGAACGATGTAACGCACTATCCGACGACAACACAGAGGTTACGCTCATAGGGTAAAAGTGGTAAAACACACAGGTACCGCTCGCGAACTCTTCGGTTACCTCGCTTAGTTTGTTTAGCTTCGCTCGCAGTGTGGCCTGCGCAAAAGTTTAACAAAAGTCGCATAACTTAAATGCATCATTATTTCTAAGGCCGATCGTAGAATGCTTATCAATTACCTATTATGTTGTGGTAGGTTAATCTGTAATTTGGTTTTCTATTTCACGATGTTTGTTATAAAACACTTTGAAAATAATAGAATATAAAAGAAAGGATGTTGATAATCCTTTTTGTATAGTCCAGTTCTGGCTTCCCGCTTACATTATGTACCTAATTGGGTGTCCAATTATTAGCTGGCAAAAATGAAATGTCATACAGATTATTATAGAGTTCCTTAAGCCGTACAAAAAGTCGGTACCTACCTAGGTACCTACCACTATACCTACGTATAATACAATGTGTGTCTGAAAGTTCGCTGCCTTAGCAGCAAATTTTACACTGTCTAACTACCAGCTTCAATCCCTTCCATAACAAAATATGGTTACCAATAATTTTCATAGGATTTGGCGGCTTAAGCAGAAAGATAATGTAATCACTACGATCATACGTAATACATACTCACAGTCAACTGCCTCCCTAGACAAGATATCTTTCGACAATCGCTATCGCTATCACTAAATGGACAATTTATGGAATTTAACATAAACCCTCATACAACTTACGAGTGCCAAAGTCAAATCCCATAGATTTTCCGCTTAGCGATAGGGATTATCGAAAGGCGTCTTGTCCAGAGGGCTGGATCGCCGACGGACGTATTTACGTACGAGTATGCGTAATCTCTCACAAAAATCGCCGAAAAAATATATCTGATTAGGTTCAAAAGTGGCGCCTCGTTGATTTTCTACAATCGACCACCGACATATAAAAACGTTACAGTTCTCATTGCGTTTGATGAAAAAAAGAGCAACTTATTTCCTTACAGTAACCATAGTTTGGCACCCCACATCAACCATCCCCATGGCCTTTATATTCAAAGATCTCTGACATTGTCTCAACAATATGTGGACAATTTTGCGGTTGTTAGTGCCCATACACTCCCATGGCAAGCTATAGGCGGCGTTCGTTAACTTGTCAGTCTGCAAATAGAAATTTGATTAAATTATTTTTGTTAGATTGTGTGGAATTATATGACAAGAATAGGTATGACTAAAATCCTGAGTGCAGCAGCGAGGGACTAAAACTCGCCCAGGGCGAAGACAGCTATAGGTATAAATACCCGAAGTGAATGCTCTAGATCAGAGGCTTCCAGACTCTAGACCACTTTCAAACTTTAGCTGGTTCCGGTGGACCCATTAAAGCTTTTAGTCAAATTTTAGGAATATGGTAGAAATTTTCTACCATATTCCTAAAACTTGTCAAAAATATGCTTTTTGTCACGCCATCGTAGACCCTCGTCGAATCTCCCGTGGATCCCAGGGGGTCCACCTTCACTGCTTTGGGAACTTAGGCTCTTGATTAAAAGATCTGTCGCCGTCATTCTGTTTAAATCCGCCGCTTAATTGGATGGCTAGCCTGTTGATTAAACGCCGGCATCCAATTAAATGCCTAGGCCAATAGTTAGTTAAACTAGACTCACTCAACGTTTAAGAACATGGCGTATTGAAAGTACGCTCAATTAAGTTCGTGCAAGCGGATCGTCTTGTACTGAAGAGTTTAGGTGTGATTGGTAGGTTCAATGCTTTTTTTATAACCACTTATAACCTTTGGTTATAACCTTTGGTACCAACTTTGGTTGTCAGTGATAAAAAAATTAAGTGTGAATGTTTGAGTGATTGGTTCAAGACAATCACTTAAACAGTCACACAAAAGCTCTCGGGTCCAATTGAATGGCTAGTTAATTTAACCAGGTGGCTGCATGACGATAACTAATTTATTTGCACTTTGACAAACAAATAAAATAAGCTATCTACTACTAACGTATCATATTTATATTAGTAAGTAGATAGAGTACCTATAGGCACGGTCGACCACAGAAGTAGCCGAAAATTCTAGTACCATGTCACAATAACTACATAAGGCATCAATTCCAACTATTAAGTATGAGCGCAATAGTCTGTGTGACATGGTACTAAAGTGTTCTGCTATATCTGTACAATACAGGAAAGGTTTTAATAATATTTTTACCACGTAAATACCTTACTTATATTTTAGAATCTTATTTCCGAACTTACCGTAGCGCCGAGCAACTCAAATACGATAGATATCTGAATTAGTTGTTGGAATATAACATACGTTAATGGTCCGTAACGTAGCAAGGATTTTGTATCCTGAAATGCATGATAAAATTTTAAGAGAATAATCCCATTATTAACGGAAACATACAAGCATGGCCCAGTCTGGTGATAAGCGGTTACCACAGCCGCTGTAGTAGTTTTCATAATAATATGAATTTGTTTTTATACGTAGGCATAAGGGCACAGAATACCTACATACGATAAGACTATACAGGTTGGTACATTTAGATCGGTCAGTATGGGAAAGTCTGAGTCTGAACAATGCATTTTATTCATCATGTTTCATAGTAACGGTTACTGCTTATGACCTACACAATCGATATCTAAACGGAAATAGAGTTAGTTTTATTTTTCGAAAAGTCCGGGTTCGATTCCCGAGCTGATACTAAAAGCTAAAATACTAAGCTTATAAATTAAATCGATGACATGGTTCCTAAGAAGAGATTTTCGTATGTCTTATAGTTTCAGACTTTCCCATACTGACCGATCTAAATGTGCCACCCTGTATATATAGTCTATGGACAAGGCATCATTATGGACACTATAAGCTCACCTACTTACGTACACCTGCCGTCAATACGACAGTAAATTGAATCATAACACTACAATTTCTTTTCATTAAGAACAAAACGTTTTAAACGCTGATAATTCGTTAGCTTGAACTGGGTAAGTATTTTCCCAGAGATAAAAATCTGTCATAAAACATACTTACAAAAAAAGTACTACCTAGGTACCTATAAAAGAAGTACCTACCTTAGTACTTAAAACTTATGTCTGTTTTCGCTAACCATTCTTACTTAGGTTACAGACTTAGGTGGCTTTTAACGACATTTGTCTCTTACTATTTCCTTTAGGTAGAGTGAGATATAAAGACGCTAAGATACTCCTATTGGTTAGAAAATGTAAGTGAAAACGAGCATTTAAGACCTAACACCTTATAATCCATCGAAAACGTTTGAGAAGTTAGTACCTCTATCTATTAGAAATTCCCAAACTGTAACCACTAAGTAATTAAAATATAAAACTAGAAAAATTTCACGTCCTGAGGCAGGAATCGAACCCGCGACCTTTTGCAATCCGGGCGACTGCTCTGACCACTCAGCCACCCAGGACTTGGGATATCCCTGTGAAATTCTTCTAGTCTATCTGTATTTGCGTTTATGAGCTTACGTCCACCCTACAATGTCGAAATATCCACCAAACCACCACCACCACCACCTGGTCTGTAACCACTAGCTTAAAATATAAGATAGCAATAAAAAAATTAAGAAAAATATCCAAAATAGAAAAAAAAAGGCTTGCGAACTCTTGACTTATCACTGTCCGAGAGAACTCTAGGAATTTCTTTTATTCTTTCTGCTTTACCTCAATATAAGCTAACACAAAAGCTATCTTCACAATGTCAAGATTAATAAAGTTGTTGTCATTATGTAAACGTCCAAAATTAAAGGGTATAGGTATAACTCGTTTCGTTGGCATACTTCCAAAACTTGGAATTCTTTGCAAGCAATTGTGTCCCCTCCTTCCTATAACATAGGTGCCTTCAAAAGAGACGTGAAAAGGCACGTTATGGGCCAGCAAGCTGGAGGCAGCTAGAACAGTGTGTTTCAATCTGCACTTTTCTGACCGCTTCATATCAGGTGGTGTAGAGTCATTTGCGTGCTTTGTATAAAACAAAAAACCAAAATGAAAGAAATCACCAAAAAAGGCTCGATAGTCACCAAAATTATTAGGTAACTTTCATAAAATCTATATTTTTTTTTTCTGAAAATCTTCAATTTTTCTTAAGCATTCAGCTAGTTTTGGTGCTCAATCAGTCTCTTTGGGTGCTTAACCACATGGCCGGCAAAAAGCAGAAACGTGGTACGTCACTGAGGGGTTTACCTACTCCGAGAGCTCAACACATCCCTCTCTCCTTCAGGGAAAGCCTGGTGTTAGAGCTTACCCTCAGCACTAAAGGTTAGTATGGTGAACAAGCCAAAATTAAATGATGAAAAGATTTCACATCAATAAAGTTGACATTAAACTTTACACACAACGCACTCCTAATTACTATCATATTTGCTAAAGTATATAACTCGATCATGCGAGGGTGCGTGCGATGGTATTATAATCAAAACTTGACATTGTAGGCCCTACCTATTAAATAAGCAGTGTGTCAAAATAGTTACCAGTTGTGAACATTCCAGCAGTAAAATACAGCAAGCAGCTTGGTGGAACCCGTAATAAACAAATAGCACAAAACCAAAAGTATCAGTCATTTCTGAAATAAAACTGAGGTAAAAAAATATCTACATTAGTTACTTGAACATTAAAGGTAATAATTTTTACATTAGGTAGTTACTTTAACATTAGTTACAAAATTACAGAAATAAAAAAAAATGGTTTACATTAAATCAGTAGGTAACTACTTACTCTAAAATATTAACATGTCGTCTCAAAATGTCCTTTAAGCCAAGAAGAACTTGTTCGCTCTCTTCTTCTGTGTACCATTTTAAATCTTTTGGTTTCGGGAAGTTTTCCATGTCGTATACCAAGATGCGGAGATGTCCCCACACGTGGAACACCATTAAACACACAAGTAAGTCGTACATACAGAAACAAGCAGAACAAATGATTGATATATACCAATTGAAGAAGAACATTACTAAATAACCATTGAAATTATGCTGATACTCAAACGGAGTCGAGAAATAGACAGAAAGTTCATATTTTGCGTTTTCCGTTTTATTTGATGTAAAGATTCCAGATGCATAGTTGTTGTAAAGGGGCAGAGCATTGAACATTATTATTCCCAGGATCATCATCATTGTCAGGTATGAGGTGTAGAAGTGTGATATTTTGTGCACTAACAATTTTGTCTGAAAACAATAATCTATACATATAATAAGAATGGAAGGACCGCGTGTCTGTACATTGCATATATTTAAAAAAAAATAGTTTGTGGGACTGCGAATGAGTAGCAAAACCAATTGGTTTTGCTACTCATTCTCAGTTCAGAAAATTTCAGTCTGCATAAATTTTCTGTCATTGTTAGAATTTATGTCTGTTGTATGAATGGAAAGACCGCGTGTCTGTACATTACATATATTTTCAAAAAAATAGTTTGTGGGACTGCGAATGAGTGGCAAAACCAATTGGTTTTGCTACTCATTCTCAGTTCAGAAAATTTCAGTCTACATAAATTTTCTGTCTTTGTTAGAATTTATGTCTGTCTGTCGGTTTGTCTGTGTTTAAAAGAGCATCAAACCAAAAGTCCTAAATTAGGTTTGAAGGTTTGGTAATATATTTATTTTCCGTCTAAGGGTAACATTATACTTTATTTCATAAAAAATCGGTTTACTCTATAAAAAACATATTACCACTTTGACAGAAAGGACTAACTTTTGTAAGATTTCGAGTTTACGACGGGTCGTCTTTATAATGTGAGATGACTATATTATTTATTTATATTTTTTCTTTTTCTTATAAGTAATACGATAAGTAATGAAACGTAAACACCAAAATACCTGCCCGCAAAATAATAATTAAAATACTTTCATATTTTAAATAATAATTAAAATACTTTCATGTATACGGAGTGTATAGCATTCGAGTTTACCGGTACACTAAATAGATGGCGTTAAATATTAGATGTGAAAATTCTAATTGGCACTGTTGTCTATGTCTATAAATTTTTGACGTTGACAATTATTATTAATTGTAAGTTTTTAATAAATTTCCGGAATTTCCCTTTTTAACTTGGACCCCCGACGAAAAAACAGGGGTGGTTATAAGTTTGACTTGTCTGTCTGTGGCATCGTACGTAGCTCCTAAACGATTGGACCGATAGCTGAGTGGAGGCGTTTGATGACTATCAGCTTATTTTCTACGTGATAAAGGGTTCTACGAACTTTCACAGATACGAATGATTTGAAATTTGGTGTACTGTCACTCCGGTGACTTTCCCTAGACATAGGTACAATCATTTTGGCTTAGTAAATTCGCATATGTAAACTCGGCCGCAGGAGTATATCTTATACCAGCGAGCTAGCTCCTTGAAGTGGGCCCATGGGAGACAGGAACAGGTGACATAGTAGCGTCACAGGAGTGCTCCGTGCGACGCTATCACAAACTAAAGGTATCCTTGATAGTTTGTGATGACGCCATAGAAGAGTTCGGTGGCGAAGTGGGTGCCCTGGTGTCCATTACGGAAGCACAGGAACTTTCGCCATGATCGATCCCGGGATGGGACAGTAAAAATGTGTCATCTCGAGCTGCACGGTTGTTATTACTGCAACAGTCTTAACCCAGATTTGTGGTGGCGGTGTTATAGCCCAAACTCCTCATGTGTTTCTTCCATGTGAAGACCTGTGACCAGCAGTAGGACGTATAAAGGCTGGTAATGATGATTAAGATGATTATGACGCTATAGAGTAGTAATATCTTTGTGAGAGCAGGGTACACGTACAAACTCATAACAGAAATAGGGATAGGGTAAACTGCTGCCCGAAATTCTGATGATGCGAAAAGTTAGAGCACCAGGGTTGTTTTAATGGTTAGTCTCGATCATCTTTGGTCGAGAAGCCCACATACCCATGCCTCTCTCATCCTATGGCGCAGGCCATGCGTAAATGCATTTTTGCCCACAAAAAAGTCACTGCGGGCGCAGCCGCGGGCAGTAGCTAGTAAGAAATAAATCAGTCAGTTGATTTTATATATTTTTCCTATATTTTAATCATATCAATATAAGTATCATCTTCAGAGTCAATCGACCAATAGCGATTATTCTCGACCTCCACCGTTAGTTCGTCTACCGCTGGTGGACGGTGACACTTATTTTTTAAAGAGCTGCGGACAGCGGCACAGGGTTTTAAATGATTATTGTTGTCACCGCTGTGGACAGTCTTTATAACCGACTTCAAAAACGAGGAGATTCTCAATTCGGTTGGTTTGTTTTCTTTTCTATGGGGCCATTCATTTATTACGTAAGACGAACTATATCTTGTGGTGATATAAGGAGTGATATTCGTAAATCCTTCCGCAAGGGTTTTTTCCTCCACCTTACCCTTTAGAAAGTGAACCTTCGCTCATATTCCCCTCCCCAGAGGATGTTAAAGCATCCGATCACTTTGCATCTTTGTTTGTGCGACAATCATTAAACATGGAAGTTAAGGCACCATTCAAGGCTATTAATTACGATTTTTACTGTCCATCAATACAAGATGCGCTCATAGAAAGAATTTGTTTAAACACTTTGCGTCGAAAAAGGCAGCGCACCTACACAAAAAACTTCATGGCCATATTTCAAATATTGGAAAAGAAAAAGCTATAGCCATATATTCAAGGCGAGGCAAATAAGTTTTGTGCCGCATCGGGGCTGATATGGAATGGGTGGATGTCGATGACGTCACAATCCTGAATAAACTATAAACAACAACTATTATTAGAGATGTTTTTTTTTATACAACGGGATGACAAAAAAGCTGACGGCCCACCTGATGGAAAGCGGTAACCGCCGCCTATAGACACCTGCAATAACAAGCAAAAATCACTTGATATTGCTGGTGCGTTGTAATCCTGGGGCCTAAGATGAAATGCCGTCCATGCCCAGTAATTACACTGGCTACCTTTCCGTTCAATCCGAAACACAGCGAACTGTTTCCCGGCTGAAATAAGAAAGGCGGTGGTACCTACCCAGACGACCCTGCATACGGGCCTACCACCTAGTTAAAATACGTCGTACGTAATACTTACATGAATGACCCCTATGTACACCGGTTACGCTGAGATTTCTGAATCGATTTAGGTCATTATTAGGTGTATGCGTAATAGTTGTCATTTGGACCTACTATTTTTTTTAAATCGATTTGAGTTTCGATTTAAATCAAAATAACTGGAATGAGTAAGTCGTCTTTGTATGCGAAATTGCGGATTTTTGCTTTCCTATGACTTTAGTGAAATGATACGATAGTAGGGAACAATACTTATAAGCTAACGGGACGGTATTTTTGGAGTTGGTGCTAAGTTATTTCCAGAAACAATAGGAAGTGAAGCACTGACTCCAAAAAATACGTTTTTAGGGGATAAGTACCACCTACTTAAATTTAATTATTTTATCCTTTTCAGTATTTTGAAGTCCTTAATTTTTTAATTGTTTAAATTTTGTTGTCAACAACAAAATTATGGCAATTTGACACTGTCTCTAAATGTATTAACTACTTGTTTCCACCAGTGGTAAATATTCACACAAACTAATATCACTTAGGACATTATAAGTATGTATACAACTAGAAGAAAAAAATTACCAGCTTAGGTAAGTAGACTAACGAATCAAACATTACTTTAATTAAATACGTAGTACGTACCTTTACTTAATGTTGTTACTCACCTCAATAGCATATTTTGATAGACCCTTGTGGTGAAACAGGTGAATCTTATTAAGGAATCTACCAAAAATGTCGAAGAATCTCTTGCGAAAGTTTAACGTAAGTCTTGTCTGAAAGGAATTTTAAATAGTTAACTATGAATATTATAATCTGCAAATTCGCAGCTACCTATTATGTAACAGAGATTTCAAAGGGTTGGCTGGTAGAAAACCTTAGCTGAATTGTACATAAGTAATGTATCAACTATATTTTGTACACTACAGAAAAAAATAGATGTGAAGCACAGATACCCGAATATCAATTTGTATCACAAATAAATGTGCAATCAATGCAATCTTTATTTGATGACTAGTGTCAAGTAGCTAGCACCAATTGTAAAGTAAAAACAAAGGAAGCCAATTCTCTAAAAAATCTGGTAAGTATGTTGGCCAATTTCAGTTACGTCAATGGATCAGCTCTTTAGCCTCTGATTGAAGAGGCCGTCAGAATGCAATACTTACTACAGCCACTTGATTCATCATGCACGTGATGTAATTATGTCCCAGCTCGAAGGAGGATAGTTTCCCGGTGTTGTTTCTCACAAATAATATTCCTGGTATTACGCATATGCTTTCCATAAAGAAAGTTTGGCGTCGATAGTAAGTTATGCTTCTGGGCTCCTTTTTTCCAAGATTCTCGTACGGCCATGCACATAGGGGCTTCATATTAAGCATTAACAATTTAATGTACTTTATATCGAGTACACTGTTAATACCCCTAAAGGACATACAAGTAATTAAATTTCTAGTTTTAGTAATGCATAAGTTTATCGCCCACGGTACTCTCTAACGAATTTTGAAACTTTGGACCCACAATTTTGTTCCAAATCCTTGATCCTCGACGCTGTAGTGGTTTATAGTACTTTACCTAATTTGTTTTTACGCATATCCTTACGCAGAGCTACACAGCACCTTCATGATATTCGATTTAGTTAGATTAGATAGTAGCATCTCTTATCCTAAAGGCACAGATTAGATAATGCTAAAGGATTTTTAAGCACTTGTCGAGCCTTCAAGTTAACTATTATAGGCAAAAATTAAAGATCAGTGTGGCCAGTTGATGGCCCTTTACTCGTATCAATTCTTCCTGATCCTATATTTCTGACCATGAATCTCAACAAACCTATTTATTAGCTCCCCGACTTATTTTGACCGTTTAAAGCGATGATTTCGTTAGAGTCGAGCCTAGGTGTGAATGCGGATGTGATATGTAGGATCTAATACCGAGTTTAGAAGGGTATGTTTTCGGTATGATGTTCTCCATATCATGATAAATGCTGGCATGTAGATGCCGCAGTACCAATAGCCAGACCGGAGGAGGCAATCAGGTAATGTGCTCTATTATTTACAGAGAACTGTGCTGAAAAGCCACAGAAGACAAAAAAGAAGATATTTATTTAGGTTCAGAGTTAGGCAACGCAGAATGCTGTTTATGCGCGATGAAATAACAGCCGCACTCTGTGGACATCGTGTGTGTGTGTGTGTTTTAGGAGGTCGTATGGCAAAAATTATGAGATATTTGTTTACTTTTTAATTATTAACAAAATATGTAATTATTCGTTTTACTATGAAAAATATGACTTCGTTAGATCTGCAAAATTCCGCCATTCCACGTTCCTTTCTCTCCACTACCTCCTCTTCTGTCATCTTTTACCTTCTTCGCACTCTCACTCACACATTTAACATTATGTTCCCGCATCCACACCGTGACATGATCATGATACAGACGTTGACATGATCATAGGAAGTTGGGAAGTTTTTTATGTCAAAGAATGTCAAACAGCAGATGATCTTATGATGTCTTACGATGTCTTGTGGTAATCTGATCCTTAATCCGATGCAATACATTGCAGGTGTTTATAGAGGCGTCGGTAACCGCTTACCACCAGGTGGGCCGTCAGCTGGTTGGTCAGGTCACATAGTTGTGTAGAAAAAAAAGTCCCACTCGCCACTTAGACTCGTCATTAAGAGCGTTTATGTTGCACGGCTTTTTATATAAACTTTCAAAACGAAAATATCAGATACGAGTAAGGCGATTCTAAAAAACTTGCCATTCATAAGAATGTCAGGCTAGAGTCGGCTAGACTAAGAAGTTGTGAGAGAATATATCGGAAAACAGTGTTCGCGACGTTAAGTGTAAATAGAGTCAATAAAAGTGTCTAAGTGATCGAAAAAATAGCATATGTATTACAATTAGTGTATGTGTCAACGAGTGATAATGACCTCGAACGTTTGATATGATTTTACCCTTGTTCCTAGTATTTTACCCTTGTTCCTTGCATATTACATAATAGAGTATCAACAAGCAAAAATGTATTGTTATATAATATATGCTCAGGGCAGGGATAGTCCTGACCTCAGTACCGCGCCATTATTCTGTTGAAGATCTGAAAAATCGTGGCTCTTATTTACCCCCTATAAATAAATGTTCATGAAGCCTTCAATGGACTTACAATGAGTATCTCAAGAAGTCCACAACGATTGCCAACAGAGTTACGTGTTATGCGTCCTATTTTAGAAATATTGTATTTTAAATCCTGGATGAATGTTTTCGAGACTAAAGGAAACGTGTTAGACTAATCATATTCTATTCTATTGTAAAGTTATTGAAAGAAAGAAAGAAAGAAAAAATATTTTATTTAAATAGGCCACAAAGAAGCACTTTTAAATCGTCAAAAAAACACATTTTTACAACTATCACAAAAAAAAAATTAACTAACAACGTCATAGTCTCTGTCTGTCTGTCATGTCTGAATTTACACCGGTTCCAAAAGTTGAACTACCGAGACTATTGAAGATCATATACATACTCCAAATCGCTGCCATCCGTGAAGAGCAGCATTTTGTGTCGAATTAAATAAAGCAGCCTACCACGAAGGAAATTAAGGGTCGATTAAGCTTTATCGTGGCAAAACCAAGACTCGACATTGAAACGTATTAAAGTTAAACTTGAACGTGGCTCGGGGTGCACAGATACAGGTTGTTTTATTTGCAAATATAATACTTATCATCTAAATCCTCGTTTTCTTTATTTTTGATACACCTACTTTATAACTATACAGGTGTAAGCGCTCTCGTCAACAAAGGCAGTTAAGATGGCAGTGCTGGTCATCCTGAGCAGGGCTAGTTAAAAAAACATCGCGCAAAAAAATCAACTGTTTGAGCTGTTTCAGACAAATAGAAAAACGGCTAGTTATGTTTCGCAATTTAATTTTCTTACCGGCTCCCTTAGTCTCAACTGTCGAATCACGGATTCGATTTGAAATGTCTCGCTTTGCCGTTCCGTGACAAAAAGTGACAGGAATAAAGTTTCAGATAATCGAATACTTTCCAACAGTTGAGAATAAGTAAGGGGGCAGCTTGGTATTGGTGTATAATCTTTGGCAGCACTGGTATCTGCATTGCTTTAAGACAATGTTTCCTTACAGCCTGTACAGGTACCTAGATTTAATTAGGAGTATTATGTGGGAAATGATTATTTGTGTGGGACATGTGGGAAAAAAAAATAATAAGTACTACAAGATAAACATTTATTTTCACGAATTTTTCAATAGACTTTCAAGCATCAAACATTGTTTGACGTTTTTGTCTATAATTTAATAAACTTCTAAGTAGTACCTAAACTTTGAGGATCGTATCTATCAAATAACAAATGAAGGAAACAACCAATCTTCTCTTCTAATATCAAACAAAAATATTTTAGTAACAAAACAGTTCTTTTATAACAAACAAAACAACGAGAAGTCAAAAAAAACTTTTATCTAAGTTGAGTTGACTATCAAAGCCCGCTAAACCAGACACAATTAAATTTTAATTGTTATGTGATCTTAAGTTGACGTCTGTCTGGGCATTGAAGGATTAATTAAACTGAGATATTATTATCAATTAAAAAACTCCGTCCGTGTCAGGCCGCGCTTCGAATAAGACGTTTTTATGCTCGAGTGCAATCTCGCTTCGAAATAAGACGTTTTTATGCTGGAGTGCAATCTCGTTAAACTCGCGAGATCTCGCCCTTTTTTCGTCCGAGATCAATCTTGCTAAAAAAAGGCCGAGATCTCGTGATAACGAGATCTCGCGAGATCGAGATTGCATTCCCTAACCGGGACCAACGGCTTAACGTGCCTTCCGAAGCAAAGAGGAGCTCGAGATTATAAATTTTGATTGACCCATCCCGGGATCGACCACGGCTAAAGTTGCTTTCGTAACCGAAACCAGAGCGCTCAAACCACTAAGCCACCGACCTCGTCAAGGGTCGATAGTGATCCTAATTAATATCATAAATGCGAAACTTCGTATGGATGCTAGTTAAAGAACGGCAAAACGCATCTGAATGATAAAATGCTATTATCTGTCCCGAAAAAAATGCACGTTCCCGTGGGATAGATAGGAGCGACATCACGCGGACGTAGTCGAAGGCTAGAGCTAGTCTAATCTAAGCTTTATAGGACTATTAGAATCCTGTACGTCTATAGTTTAAGTTTTTAGTATAATTTGTATAATGAGTGGGGCTCAAAAGTGACAAGATAAGTTGATACTGCGATGTTTCAATAATAAGTAGGTACTTACCTACCTTTATATATTAATTTAATAATGATCTTTAGTCTTTTTATGGCTATTAGGTGTCGCTGCCGACATTATTATTAGCATGCAATATTAATTTTCTTCACAAGATTTTATTGAAATAGATAAGTAGGATTTTTATTCGTGTTAGGATAATTATACCTTTAATAGCTAAGTATGCCTACTTAAAAATGACATAGACGAGCTTTTAGTTATCAATTATTGTACACTTATATAAGTTACTAATTTATTATTCAGATAATTCGTCATTGCTCAATTTCTATTAACAAATAATTTCAAAGAGTTTGGGGAAATTTAGCCATTCATAGTCGAAAGATTTTTTTTATTTCAAATAATATGCTATTAAAACATGCCCAAAATCAGCGCCATGAGGGAGGGGCCATGGGGAAGTTCTTAATATTACTATAATATCTGGTGTAGATGAAGTAGGTACTATTTTTCATAAACACGAGCCGACCAATTCTGCAAGCAGATTCGTCGTTGCACAAGGTACGTTTACGTTAATATTGTGAAATTTCGATTTCGCAGATTTATCGTTTGTACTTTTCCTACCGCAATCTTTACGCTATAAACGTTATAAGTTATATTTTTTATTGAAAGATATTTCAAATCCGCTCAGTCAGTTGTTGCTGAACATGAAGTTAATTCCTGGGTCTCCTATTTATGTTTTTATTACAATTTTGTTTATTGCTTACATGGTGCAAGCAGTAAGTGTTATTTACTTTTCATACGTTAGGTACTAACTTCCCATTCATTGTTGTCAGAGGCAAAAATTTAATGATCGCAGTGCCTTGCTCAAGAAAAAGGGTTTTTTAAAAGTAATTCCAAAAATATTCTTTATCTTTAGGCTTCATACCAGTCATTGCAAGTTAACAACATGAAAAAACCAAATTCACCAGTCGACACACTATTACAAGAACTGGATACGTTTCGTTATATTTTCAAGAAAACTGTAAATAAATTCAAAAATATTATACATTAAAACTCAAATACTTAATGCAAACCAATAAAACGCATGACTAAATTTTTTAAATTCACCTTTTTTTTAATAAAACCAGAACACTAGATTTCGATGCCATTAAGAATAAAAATTATTAAGTAGATCGATAGTTTACAAGATTGACAAGCTCTTAATGATGCTTACTTTGCGCTAGATAATAAGTGTGAGTGTATAAATATTATTATTATAAAAAATAAAAAATAATAGTAGTTTTAGCCCAATACATTCTTTTTCAGTGTACGGTTTGTGGCGGCCACAAGATGCAAGAAGAACAGTCACCGTTCATTAAAGTGTTAATGCCTAAAAGAAAGTATTTGCACCGCTTGCTTAACACCACTTCTCCATACTGAAATAGCGCAGTTCAAAAAACTTACAAACTCACTAACGTTTTGATATAGCACATAGACCAAAAAATGCTACTAAAATTTTCCTATAAACTCTTCATATTAACTAAAATGGCGTCATAAATCGCCTAGAACTAAAGTCAAGTATGGTCTAACAGGGACAACGCATACAGAAAGAAAAATCTGCAACTAAACAAGGTCACGGTGAAAGGTCGACGTTGGCAGCGGAAATACAAAAGATCCTTTCACAGATGAAAGATAGTAAAATTCTAAAAGACAAGTCTAATCAAAGAGAGCTAATGAAGCAAATGAAGGAGGTTTACCACACTACTACAACCACCACTAAACTCCACAAATGTCCTAAAAAATCTAAATTATTTTCTTTACTGTGAAAAAACATTCCTTACATACACACTTTTCTTAAACTAATAATGTCAATAAATAGGCTAATTTGTATGTATACTTACCTATTTATCAAGAAATATATTTAGGTGAAATATAAAATTTCTAACAGAGACTACACCATCTCAAAGAAAAGAAATAAGAAAAACAATCTAAAGAAACAACGTTGGCGATGGAAATACAGAAGATATTGTCACAGCTAAGCAACAGCCAAATACTAATAGGGGTGAAAACCATTTAAAATGACCATTGTGAGAAAAATGAAACAAAAATGAAACCATAACAAAAATGAAACTCGTAACAAAAAAGAAAACTTAGGGTATCTTCACAATTCACTAATAACGAATAATTATTTCTTTATTGATCGAACACATAAAATCACATTAAAACACATGTATTTTTATGATTCTTTTAATTAATAAAAAAAGATTATATGATTCGTTTAATTCTCACTTTGGTACTGATTTCGTCTCGGAAGATTAGAAAAGAATTTAAAAGTCACATATATTTTTTAATTTTACTTACCTAATTAACTCTTACATTCTCAAAATATAACGTACATTGTTAGACATATAAAAAAGTTAAGGGCGCAAGATATTTTTTGACGACATCTTTTAACTATTATATTAAATATATTAAAGTTCCTATAGTTACTAACTATAGGAACTTTATTTTAATTAGGTACACGTACTTATTTTTCTTTCAAGACCGCAATTATGCTTCCTTTGTTAACAGCTCTTGGTAAATTATACAATAATAAACATTAAGTACATATTATTTTAAAAATAGAAAAATAATAGGCAATTATATATTACCTATATAAAATATAACTAATATATATTATATACATACATATAATATATTTTTGACTGTAAAAGCGCTTATACTTAATAAAATGTAAGTACTCTCGAGTGGGTACGCATATATTACATATACAATTATATATATTTAGATTATTCTAGATATTTAATAGATTTATGACAATATACAATGTATTGACATTCTTATGGGTTCCTGTGCCTGAAATAAAGTGATTTTAATTTAATTTAATTTATATTATACATGTTTAGATTGCCAAAAAGGACTTCGTAGTTGGAGCAGGGTATAATAAATACTCCCATAATAAAAACAAAACATAAAACCGACTTCAAAACACTAAAAAGGAAAAAATAATTCCATTTCGGTACGGAGGTACTTACCTCCTAAAATGTATTTTTTGGAGTTGGTGCTTCACTTTCTATTGTCTCTGGAAACAGCTTAGCACCAACTCCAAAAAATACATTTTAGGAGGTAAGTACCTCGGTACCGAAATTGAATTATTTTTTCCTTCTAAGTGTTTTGAAGTCGGTTTAATTTTTGTTAGAAAATTTTTTTTTCACATTTTTAAGTGATTTCCTAAGGTTAAAGCAAGTTGGGTGATCGTCAGCACTATCGAGTTGTCTGTCTCTCAGTCTTTGGTTGAAATACATAGAGAAAGAATTATCTTCTATCTCTTAACCGTTAAGGAGTTGTCCCTTCCATCATCAGCTCAATAACATGAGATGATGACTAACAGAAGCAAATACTTGAATAGCTTTGAAAAAAAGTAAAATATGTTATACCTGTCAATAAAATTTGACGTTTGCTCTCGATTTTCCTGGGATACCATCATCAGATCCTGACTTGGTGACAATGGGACTACCACTGGAGTATACTCTATCGAATAAAAAAAGAATTTTGAAAATCGGTCTACATTTGACAGAGAAATCGGTGTGTAACATGTGACCATATTTACAGTCGCACCGCGACTTAACGTTACGCGCTGCTAGCAATAATGCTTACTTAAATAGTTTGTAATTAGGCATAACCGCTCTCTTATATACAATATACACTTTTGTTGTGATTGAATACACGATGTGAAGTCTTCATCTGGTTTTACTTCTACTCCTCAACCAACATCAACCCAGCAACATACTTCAGGTGAACATACATACAAGAAAAGTACATACAGTGGAACATATAACCCCTTCTTTTTGAAGTCGGTTAAAATTAGACTTGTGAATGCGTCTTTATTTCATTTTTGTTATATCATTTTAGTGACGTGACAAAAAAATGTGACGAAATCATAACAAAATGGACAAACTCGCTAATTGGAACACAACCTCAAATATCTTAAGTCAAACAAGAATCATCAGTAAGTTAAAGCACCTTGCTTTTCAATAATCCGCCAATTTTGCTTACGTAGACGACTTAATAATTTCAGTTTTAATTATTTAAAACCAAACTACCTAACTGATTTTGAAAAAAAAATTATGGGACCAAATAACAACTTTTAATTATTTTTTATCGCTGGGCGACACTGCACTGCTAAAAGTTATATTTTTTTTAACTACAAACATTGTAATTGAATATTTATTTTGAAAAGAGTGACTACACGAGTTTGTTGCCGGAATCTTCTCGGTAGTTCAACTTTTGGAACCGGTGTAAATTCAGACATGACAGACAGACAGAGACTATGACGTTGTTAGTTAATATATTTTTTGTGATAGTTGTAAAAATGTGTTTCTTGACGATTTAAAAGTGCTTCTTTGTGGCCTATTTAAATAAAATTTTTTTTTTTTCTTTCTTTCTTTCTTTCTTTCATTCCGCATCGAACAAAAAAAGAATCACAGTGTATTGTATCAGTAGTCACAATATATTGGATCAGTAGTCTCGGCGTAATCGGTGTACATACATAGAAAAAAAACATACCGGCCGAATTGAGAACCTCCTCGTTTTTGAAGTCGGCTAAAAAGCTTTAAAGTAAGGGTTTCATTCATTACGTTTCTTTTATTGCCTTAAAAGTAAGGGATTCATTTATTCATTCCTTTGATATATCCTTTAGACAATTGTCTTCATAAATCTTAACCTAAAATACAAATTGGTTTAAAATTGCATACACAAATCTGTGTCACAGGGTAGATCTCAGGTCGATGATATAATTTGATTAGACACAGGATATAGATTTTTTCCTACGAAACTCGATCGAATTATGGTGGTTATCTAGAAAATAGAAAACATTAATGCAATCTAACCCCACTAAGACACAAGTCTGCGCGTTCACCGCTACTAAAAAAAACCCCATTCGCCGTAGCTCCACAATTCCTCGACACACCGCTTTCCATCTCTACGAATATCAGGATCCTTGGTGTTGATATCTCTAGCGACGTGCAGTTCCGCAGTCATTTGGAGGATAAAGTCAAGCCGACATCCAAGAAGCTTGGTGTGCTCAATAGAGCGCGGTGGTATTTCACTTCGGGGCAAAGACTGTTACTGTATAAGTCTCAAGTCAGAACCCATATGGAGTACTGCTGCCATTTATGGGCGGGAGCGCCTAGATACCAGCTTGGACCATTTGACGTGCTCCAAAGACGCGCTTTGAGAATTGTCGACGATCCTGAGCTCACAAGCGGTATTGAACCTTTAAGTGCTTTAAGCCTAAGGAGAGATTTTGCCTCCTTGTGTGTGTTCTACCGTTTGTATAACCGGGCGTGTTCTGAGGAATTATTTGACATGATGCCCACGGCTTCTTTTTATCATCGCACCGCTCGCCACCGGCAGGGAGTTCATCCTCACAAATTGGAACCAAAGTGGTCGCGTACTGTGCGGTTTCAGAGAAACTTCCTCCCGCGTACGCTCAAGTTGTGAAATGAGCTCCCTGTAGAGGTTTTCTCGAATGAGAACTGCATGGGGTTCTTCAAAAAAGGCGTGAAAAGGTTTTTACAGGGTCGGCAACGCGCAAGTGATACCCCTGGTGTTACAAGCGTCCATAGGCTACGGTAACCGCTTACCAACAGGTGGGCCGTATGCTTGTTTGCCACCTTAGTGGTAAAAAAAAATAACTTTTTATCAAAGTAACGAATCAAAAAATTTATGGACAGTCAAAAATCAATCTATTTTGATTATTATTGTATTTCTTGTATTTTGGCTAAATGTCTTTGGAACAGATGCGTTTCATTTTAAATGTGTAAATTTTTAAATTAAGATATCAGTTTGATCATCAAAAAGTCCTTACCAACACTCTTTTAGAGGCTTCACAGAAATTAAATCGGATCGGAATCGGAAGTCCCCGGAGGTCGCTGGAGATAAAGCACGAACGGAGTGGGGTAGAATGCCCAATATCTCACTACTAGGGGGAAAAAGATGGTGGCCTTGTTCTTCGGAATGACAGGTCATTACTTTTTTATTTTTTATTTATTTATTTATAGGATAGCTTACAGCTAATTATTCTATAAAACAACAACACTAACGACTAAAAGCCAATGAAAAGCTATCACAAATGGAATACAAATATAACCCCGCCTAGAACTTACTATGTTACAATTAATATCATTCTCATGAAGTCTATTAACTTTAGTCGCAGCTCGAACTAAGAAACTATTCATTCTGTAGTTGGTGTGAGTCAAAGGAACGCTAAATGGTTTATAAACGATGTTGCGGGAAACACGCGTTGGCACTCTTAAAGAAACATTGTTCAGTAGATCTGGACAATCAACAATACCATTCACTATTTTCAGAAGCAATATGATGTCTGCGATGTCACGTCTGGTGGTTAGTGGTAAAAGATGAAATCTAACACAACGCTCGTCGTATGAGACCTTCGGAATCTTGAACCTATAATTTAAGAAACGCGTGAATTTCCTCTGTATCTGTTCAATTTTAGTGATATACACTCCATAGCGTGGATTCCAGATAGAACTGGCGTACTCAAGGTGGCTGCGGACATAAGCACAGTAGAGAATTTTAATTGTTTTCATATTTTTAAATGGCTTAGACATACGCATAACAAAACCCAAATCACGAGATGCCTTATTACAAATATATGTAATATGCATATCAAATAATAATTTATTGTCAATAATAACCCCCAAGTCCATTGCCTCATGTTGAGTAGAATGCATATGATTTTTTATTTTATAGGTGTAGTTAAATGGGTGCCTTTTTCTAGTAAAACTAATTGAGAAGCACTTAGTTACATTCAGGTCGAGTTTATTTTCACTACAATAAAGATCCAGCCTATCCAAGTCGTCCTGAAGCTTGAATGGTTCCTCTACTAACAATATGTGACGCAAATTGTGACGGTAATAACGTTTGATTTATGGCGTCACGTGTAAGATCTTACGAGAAATCAATTAAAAACTAGATTGAAGTTCAAGCTGGCTGGACACATGTATCTCCGCTGCCTGATGGTCTACGGCCTTCGAAATATGTTCAAAAAGTCGATATGGGTATCATTATTTTGGTTTTCGGGGGTCCCGATTCCGAATACAACACCAATTTCAAGATCCAAGATGGCGGACGCAACTTTTTTTTATAAAAAATCTATATGGGTATCATTTTCTTGGTTTTCGAGGGTCCCGATTCTGATTACAACTTCTTTTTCGAGATCCAAGATGGTGGACGCAACTTCTTTAAAAAAAATTAATATGGGTATCACTAACCAAAACCAATATGGGTACCCACCAACCAAAATACAACATCAATTTTGAGATCCAAAATGGCGGACGTAACTTTATAGTACTAAATCAATATGGCTATCATTTTCGTGGTTTTTAGCGGTCCCCATTTTAAATACAACATCTATTTCCAAATCCAAGGTGGAGGACACAACTTTTTATAAAAAATAATATTTCGCCATCTTGAATCCCGAAACAGATATTTTATAAGGGATCGAAAAACCCCAAAAATGATACCCATCATCATCATCACCAGTCTATATACGTCCCACTGCTGGGCACAGGCCTTCCTACATGGGAGAAACACATGAGGAGTTTGGGCCATAACACCACCACGCTGGCCCAGTTGGAAAAACGTGAATAAAACGATGTTCCTCAAGATGAAGTCAAAAAATCGTGTATTAATATTTTCACACAGTGTCATAACAACAAAACCGTTACCATAGCGATTACTTTCCAACACCGGCCCTTAAACGATATGGTAGTACACATTAAACTGATTGTACTTTAGTTAGGCCAAAGCCTTTAACACATTTAGTATGACTATCTAAACTTAAAGCCTTAGTCAATACGTCTGCAATCATTTTGTCAGTGGAAAGATATTGTAATTGAACCACGCTCTGCTACCAAGTTGGAAAAACGTGAATAAAACGATGTTCCTCAAGATGAAGTCAAAAAATCGTGTATTAATATTTTCACACAGTGTCATAACAACAAAACCGTTACCATAGCGATTACTTTCCAACAGGCCCAATGCGGGTTGGTGGGTACCCATATTGGTTTTGGTTAATGATACCCATATCGATTTTTTATAAAAAAAGTTGCGTCCGCCATCTTGGATCTTGAAATTGGTGTTGTATTCGGAATCGGGACCCCTGAAAACCAAGAAAATGATCATATTTCGAAGGCCGTAGACCATCAGGCAGCGGAGATACATGTGTCCAGCCAGCTTGAACTTCAAGCTAGTTTTTAATTGATTTCTCGTAAGATCTTACACGTGACGCCATAAATCAAACGTTATTACCGTCACAATTTGCGTCACACATTGTTAGTAGAGGAACCATTTTCGAAAACGCTCCCGTTATTGAGATTCAGAAGTGCCAGCCAGAAGTTTTATACGTAAATTCAAGCTGGCTGGACACAGACTTTTGCTTTTTTCTACTAAACCGCTGTACGTATCACAAAATTTTTAGCTCGATGCCAGTCACAAATTTATGTGACGCCTGTTGATAAGCAAAAAGTCGTCAAAATCACTTCCGTTACCGAGATTGAGAGACCAGCGGAAAGTGGTTTTAAGCTGGCTGGACTCGTTTTCGATCGATTATCTAAGATTCTGTAGCGTCACCTATTCTGAAATAAGGGTGTTTAGCCATCACATACAATGCCCTATTGACCTACTTAAATGTAAGCTATTTTGAAGATTTGTCCAGACAGCCTGAGCTACATCTTATTGTGTCTCGAGCTACTACTCAATGCGCATGGGAATGAAACGGTAATCCACACGTCTTCTGCACTAGATTGCCATTGTGGCTCTTATGATAGTCAAAATTCACGGCTAGCTGCAATTGATACCCCATCTCCTCTTGTCTGCCCAGTTCTAGAGTAATCCCTATCACGACGCCAAACCAAATACCGGTCGTCAAACAACTCACAGTCAGTTTACCCACCCAATAGCCATGTCTCAGTCAATGCTATATCATCAGATTCACATAATCTTAGGTCGTGCAAAAAACGTCAGTTTTTGTCTGCAGCCCCCTCACGTTCTGATAATAGATATATATTTTGTCTTTATTATCCATTTTAAGAAGTACGAATACCAATAACCACCTGTAGTAGGTACATTTAATAGAATTTTAATAGCATTTACCTACCAACACCTACCAATAAAACGAATACTAATATACTTACCTTATCCAAAGCTCATATACTCGAGAGCAGCGCTCTATGGTTCCGCCGGGAGTGACGTACTATCTCTTTCTCTTTCTCTTTCTAACATATTGCGCCATCCCTCTCACACCATCCGGCAGGGGGGATCACTCGTTGGCCGCTGGCCAAGTGAGAGCCCTTTCTTCATTGAGTCGAAAGTAACCAGGCAGAAATAAAAATTGAGCTTTGGATAAGGTAAGTATATTAATATTCTTTTTATTGGTAAGTAAAACGATGCTATTAATACACTGTACCGTTATCCAAAGCTCATATACTTGAGACATGTCTATTATCGCCTGGTGGTGTGATATAACGCCAATGTGATAATTATTAGGTAAAGGTTGGTTCCATGTTCCTCCAAACTTGTCGGTTTATTTACGGTCAAAGACATAAATATGTATACAAATGACAAGCTTAGAACATGGATTTGATCTGACATGATTCAAATCAAATCTACGATGAGTGATTTATAATTTAAGACCACCACGTGGTCCGTAGTGAGGACCACACTACGTTGTATCAAGGAACCGGCTCCGATGTAGGTACACGTTGTTTGTCTTTGAGCGGTCAGCTGATGTTTCCACGTTAGAATGGGATAGCAAATTAGTGATTTGCCTCTTAATGATTTCAATTATAAAGGTACTTAATAAATAAATAAAATCTTTTAATGTACCTAGCCTACCTATCCATGGTTCTGAACACCTAAGTTTATGAAAATGAGATAAGTTCCTAATTTGTCATCTCATCATCATCATCATCATCATCATCATCATACTAGACTATGATGTCCTCTGCTGAACAAATGACTCCCCCATCGATCTCCAAATAAAACGGTTCTGCGCAGCCTGCATCCAACGGCTCCCCACGACCCTGACCAGGTCGTCTGTCCATCTAGTGGGAGGCCGTCCTACTTTGCGCTTTCCGGTACGCGGTCGCCACTCCAGAACCTTAACGCCCCACCGGCCGTCTGTTCTGCGTGCTATGTGCCCTGCCCACTGCTTCTTCAATTTGCTAATCCTAAGAGCTATGTCAGTGACTTTGGTTCTCTTACGGATGTCCTCACTTCTGATTCTATCTCGCAGAGAAACGCATAACATAGCTCGTTCCATAGCTCGTTTTGCGACTGCGAACTTCCACAGGAGGCCCTTATGTCATCTAATTATTATTTGTCATCTAATTAGGAACAAATCGAACACGAGTGTACAGCGACAAACTTATAATCCGACGAATTTGGAATCCGACGAGTATGGAATGCGACGAACTTAGAATCCGACCAGCTTGGAATCCGACGAGTTTGGAATCCGACATACATGGAATCCGGCGAGCAAGGAACCGCTCTCTCAGAACTAAAAAAGTTTACGATTGATTCCTTTTTCGTCGCATTCCGGATTGGACATATTCTTGTTTCGGCACATTCCTGTTTGGACGTATTCCGTTTTCGACACATCCCGTTTTTGACTTAAATAATTGTGTTAAATGAAATCAATCATTATGAATAAAAATATAGTTATTATTAATATTTTACATAAGGTTGTCACATTTTTTATTTTTAGAGTTTATTCCTTATAAATAATTTTCATAGGAGAGTCTAATTTTTGCGTCATTCGGGGGTCCCGATTACGACTATTTCGGGATCCAAAATGGCGGACGCGACTTTTTAATATAAAATCGATATGGGTATCATTTTCGTTGTTTTCGAGGATCCCGATTCTAAATACAACACCTATTTTGACAGCCAAGGCGGCGGTCGCGACTTTTTTATAAAAAATAATATGAGTATCATTTTCGTGGTTTTCAGGGGTCTTGATTCTGAATACAACATCAATTTTAAGATCGAAGATGGCGGACGCAACTTTTTTATAAAAAAAAAACAATATAATAACGGGACCCACGAAAATGATACCCATATTGATTTTTATATTTAAAGTTGTGTCCGCCATATTGAATCTTGAAATTGTTGCTGTATTCAGAATCAGGACCCCTGAAAACCACAAAAATGGTACCCATATTGATTGTTTATCAAAAGTCGCGTCCGCCATCTTGGATCTCGAAATTGATGTTGTACTTATTCTAAATCGGGCCCATCGAAAACTACGAAAATGATACGAGACGAGATGAGATGATGATATGCAGTGTCTCTCAGCATAGGTAGTCTTTTTATGCAACTTGGTAACCACCTGGTGTTAAGTGGTTGCCGTCGCCTATTGGCACCTACCTACAATAACAAGGAAAAAGCTTATTAAAATGTGACACTCCTGACCGGCATGTCCCAAGCGAGTGTATGAATCTCGGGCTACCCTCTCGCCCCGCGTACCCCTCACGGTTGCTCTGTCTAGACTGACTTGCTCTTGGCTGACTGTATGAAATTTATATAGACTGTGACACAAGGTAGAGGCAGTGAAATAGCATAAACGGGGGCGGGCTGTTGTGGACGATTTTATAAAAAAAAAATGTTATGGAATGCTTAAATAGGCTTTGCCAACTTCTATAAATGTCCCTGAAACATATGAATTTAGTTGGTTATTGATAAGTTGGTTGCCCGATTATTTTAAGTAATCAGTGTAGGTACTGTTTATTTTTAACTTTTATTTCAATTGATTAAAATATAATTTAACTAAAAAAAATATTATATTTTATTATGCAAGCAACGTCACGAGTTTTTCATAGTATAATTTATTTACTAAAATGTGCCGAAACAAGAATGTGCCGAAAACGGAATACGTCCAAACAGGAATGTGCCGTAACAAGAACATTATGTCCAATCCGGAATGCGACGAAAAAGGAATCAATCGAGTTTACTACTTGATTATCAAATCGCTTATTCTCATTCCGAAATGATATTATCGCAAGTAACGTTTAGTTTGAGAGTGTTTTCATGGTTATGTCGTTAGACGTATAAGTAAGAACGAGAACCATATTCTACAATCCTACGTTTTGTATCAATAAGACTGTGCCACTAATGTAATTTCTTAGTTACTAAATTATATTATCATCTAACCAGAGTGTTTGAATTGCATTTAATGCTTTATGTTAATATTTTAATTAATGTTGATTAATAAATAAGTTCGTAGCTGAAATTAGGCATATTTTAGTTTTAATTTTTTCTGGATAAGATAATGTAAATGAATACAACTACTGCGACCTTCATATTTGATGTTTAAATGATAGCTCATAACTTGTAGTTTTCATAAGGTATTCTTTCTAATAAAGTAAGTAAGTGATCTCGTAAATAAATATAAGGAAACAGCTTCAATTATAACAATAAAATTTTTAAAAAAATATTGAGTCATATAAATGAACCATGGTTCATGTTTTCCAACCATTCCGTAAGATAGCACACTACATTATGATCTCATTATTTAGAAGATCGTCTATCAATATATAATCTCATCTCTATGCTTAGGTTAAGTATTAGATGTGTCCAAGCTTCAGAATTACTCAAAAATGTATGTATTAAATTATTTAAACAGTTCAACAAAGCTGATGTTATCGCTGTGATCAAAAAGCTAGGGCGCATTGCGGACGAGAGTGTCAAGCTCGGCTAGGTAAGATTAGTTTATAAGAGCTGATTAGGGTACTTCATAGTGTGATAGCTGTCCGATCGTGAAAATGACTCGATTTTAAACACGCACACTAAACCTTCTTCATCTCTTTCTCTCAATGTGCAAAGGAAAAGGATAGCAAAAATTAGAACTGTCTAATAAATTAAATTTAGATAGGTTATATAGAAGCCGTAGTAAATTTTAGAAAGCATGTTGGGTGTTGCTTCTTATAACCTACTTATATCACGTTCAAAGCTCGAAAATTGAACACCTTTGTAATAGTAAAATTTTTTGCAGCTGTCCTTTTATGTGCATGTACACATTGGTATGCATGCACGCTCAATTTGCGCATGCTATACGCATGAGAGTTCGAGCTATACTGTACTTAAATTTACATTTAGAATGTATCTACTTCGGAATTATGCCCATTAAAAGGCCATGAATATAAGGCAGATCGTAAGATAAGAGTTAACAATCACTGGTTATGATTTCGCAGCTTATGTTGTGCAAAACTGAGAAATGTTTGTGTTGCGAGTTTTTCAGTCTTATCAGTTTGCTAAAACTAATCAAAACATTTCATTTGAATTTGTAAGCTCCGTTGTAGGTACAGCAATTTTTGTACATCAAATGCATTTGGGATAAATGTAATCTAAATAGGTGCCAGTCGACAACAGAAGTAGTTTAACACTTTAGTACCATGACACACCGACTATTGCGCTCGTACTTAATAGTTGCTACCGTACTATATTAACGCTTTAGTTATTGTCACATATTACTAAAGTGTTCAGCTTCTTCTGTGTTCCCGCATAGGGTATGTGTGATAGATCGTATTATTCTTGGACTGTTTACGATTATGTTTACCTAAGCATAATCAAACAATTCGAATTATTACCTAATCATTCAATTGAATGATTACTTAATCATTCCATTGTTCGATTTTATGTTTTATATTCTTTAAATTTGTTTTAGAAGTAGGTATTTTTGAAAGCTCGTCAGCGTAGTATCTTGTGCATTTAATATTTTCCTTATCAGAAGGAAAGAGGAAATATGCATTTTTGTCTTACGATCATCAAACTTATACAGGGTGGCACATTTAGATCGGTCAGTATGGGGAAGTTTGAAACTATAAGACATACGAAAATCTCTTCTTAGGAACCATGTCATCGACTTTAGTAATAAGAAAAACTGCATTCATACATTTCTATAAAAAAGTGTACTCAGCTCGGGAATCGAACCCGGATGTTTTGAAAAATAAAACTAACATTCTTTAGATATCGATTGTGTAGGTCTTAGCAGTAAACGTTACTATGAAACATGATGTCTAAAATGAATAAAATGCATTGTTTTCATATCCTTATTTCATTTTAAGTGTTCGAAATTACCACCGTTTTTTCAACACAACATTCAACTCGTTTAGGTGCGTAAAATTGTCTCTATTAATCACACTTACACTATTAATCAATGCCCATGGGGTGGTAGAATAAGCATGTAGATACAAAGACTCTGGACACTTACTAAAATAAATTAAAGGATATGAAAACAATGCATTTTATTCATTTTAGACATCATCTTTATAGTAGCGTTTACTGCTTAACGCCTACACAATCGATATGTAAACAGAAATAGTGTTAGTTTAATTTTAAAAAAGTCCGGGTTCGATTACCGAGCTGAGTACACGTTTTTTAAATGTATGAATGCAGTTTTTATTATTACTAAAATCGATGACATGGTACCTAAGAAGAGATTTTCGTATGTCTTGTAGTTTCAGACTTTCCCATAGTACTGACCGATCTAAATGTGCCATCCTGTATATTCTTATTCACTACAGATAAAACGCAGCAAATCCTACCATTTTTTTCAGAATCCATAGCTACCCTAGCAGTACTTTTAATAGTTATTGTATTTGAGTAATTTCAGATATAAAATGAACTAGAAACATAATTCACGATTTATAAAACCATTGACTGACTTGTAGTTATTATACTATAGGAAAAAAAATGTGTCACTTTGAGACCTTTTTTCAAAGTTGTATTTTTATAACTAGTAACATTACCCATGACAATGAATGAAGCTGAAGCCGCTAGGCTCGATGTATCAGTTATAAAACAGTTAAATTTTAATTGTGGTCCATAATTCTCTGGTAATTCTAGAATAAGGTTACGTCAGATTTGTAAAGCGCAATATATTTTCTCTTCGTGTATTACCTGAAATTCTGTTTTTCTTTTGCAATAAAATGAATGAAAGCAATAAGTTGTTTCTGTTATATTTAATGTCTGTGATATTTAAATATCACGAGGAAATTCAAGGAGCCCTTGTTTTTATTAAATATTGATAATATCCTGACTAGGTAGGTAGCGCCCTCACAAGGTGGACCGACGATCTGCTGAGGTTCACGGGAAGCCAATGGATGCGGGCAGTGCAGGACCGATCAGTTTGGAGATCCCTGGCCTCCAGACTGACTGGAGGCCTATGCCAATCAGTGGGCGTCTCTCGGCTGAAATGATGATGATCTGACAAGCCACTTGTCGGTATTATCACCAAGTTTGCAACCGCGGTTTTAATGTCAGTCCTGACATTTTCACAAAATTAGATAAAATTAAAACTTGACACATTGTTTAGGTATGTATTTATTAATGTTGTGATACCTATATAGGTAGTTCTCAATATTATTTTGATACCTAAATGACATTATTCTATTACTGTTCGCAGCATGATGAAGTAAGAGAAAGAAGTTTTGATAATCTGCAACAAAAAATAATAAATTGTTGGAAATAATTATGTATTATTTGGTCCATGTTAATAGTTACCAATACCAATATTCTCTATCTATGTTATGCACTTGTGCATTCTTCGTTAACTAGCGGCGAAGTAGCCTTAAGCGCAGGTGAAACCGCGAGCGAAGCTACGAACTAAGCGAAACTAAGTTAGCTGACTGAAGCTTTAGCGTGCTTATCTGAGTGTTCTACTCTGCGACAGCTTAGCTGGGATTGGCCATCTCAGATAACTAGCTATCTTAGGACTCGGATCAGGGACTATCCCACACAGTCGAGGTGTGGCCGCCTAAATCCACTCTATGCTGGCAACGAGTGCCTACACCGCGAGTGGACGGGCAAGGCGAGCTGCGAGCTTTCGGCCATCATTCCGCATCTTTTCATACTGCGATTCACGCCACGAACTGCAGAGCTAAGCTATGGCATCGGCAGCGGCTTGAACGATGTAACGCACTATCCGACGACAACACACAGGCTACGCTCATAGGGTAAAAGTGGTAAAACACACAGGTACCGCTCGCGAAATCTTCGATTACCTCGCTTAGTTCGTTTAGCTTTGCTTGCAGTGTGGCCTGCGCAAAAGTTTAACAAAAGTCGCATAGCCTGAATGCATCTTATTTTATAAGGCCGAACGTAGAATGCTTATAAATTATTATGTTTGGGTGTGCCTAGGCTTATCATCAATATGTAATTTGGTTTTCTATTTCAAGATGTTTGTTATAAACACTAAGAAAATAAAAAAATGTAAAAGAAAAGATGTTAATAATTTCTGTTCTGGTTCTGGCTTCCCGCTCACGTTAAGTAATTGGGTGTCCAATTATTAGCTGGCGAAAATGAAATGTCATACAGATTATTAAAGAGTTCCTTAAGCCGTACAAAAAGTCGGTACCTACCTAGGTACCTACCACTATACCTACGTATAATACAATGTGCGTCTGATAGTTCGCTGCCTTTGGAGCGAATTTTACACTGTGTCTAACGTAACTACCAGCTTCAATCCCTTCCATAACAAAATATGGTTACCAATAATTTTCATACGATTTGACGGCTTCAGCAGGAGATAATGTAATCACTACGATCATACGTAACACAGACTACTTACTCACAGTCAACTGCCTCCCTAGACAAGATATATTTCGAAAATCGCTATCGCTATCTCTAAATGGACATGTGGGATTTGATATACCTAAACCCTCATACAACTTACGAGTGCCAAAGTCAAATCCCATAGATTTTCCGCTTAGCGATAGGGATTATCGAAACGCGTCTTGTCCAGCAGAGGGCTGGATCGCCTACATTTGGCGACGGACGTATTTACGTACGAGAATGCGTAGTCTCTCACAAAAATCGCCGAAAAAATATATCCGATTAGGTACAAAGAGCCACAAAAGTGGCGCCTTAGTGATTTTTTTCGATCGACCACCGAGATATATAAACGTTACAGTTCTCATTGCGTTTGATGAGAAAAAACAGCAACTTATTTCCTTACAGTAATCATAGTTTGGCACCCCACATCAACCATCCCCATGGCCTTTATATTCAAAGATCTCTGGCATTGTCTCAACAATATGTGGACAATTTTGCGGTTGTTAGTGTCCATACACTCCCATGGCAAGCTATAGGCGGCGTTCATTAACCTGTCAGTCTGTAAATAGAAATTAAATTAAATTATTTTTGTTAGATTGTGTAGATTTATAAGAATAGGTATGACTAAAATCCTGAGTGCAGCGAGGGACTAAAACTCGCCTAAGGCGAAGACAGCTGCAGGTGTTTTACCCGAAGTGAATGCTCTAGATCAGAGGCTCCCAGACTCTAGACCACTTTCGAAATTTAGCTGGTTCCGGTGGACCCCTTGCAGGTTTTTATCAAGTCTTAGGAATATGGTAGAAATGTTCTATTATATTCCTAAAACTTGACAAAATGTGTTTTTTGTCACGCCATCGTACACCCTCGTCGAATCTCCCGTGGATCCCAGGGGATCCACCTGGACTACTTTGGGGACTAAGGCTCTAAATTAAAAGATATGTCGTCGCCAATCTGGTTAAATTCGCCGCTTGATTGGATGGCTACCCCGTTGATTATACGTCGGCATCCAATTAAATGCCTAGGCCGATGTTAGTTGAACTAGACTCACTCAACGTTTAACAATATGGCGTATTGAAAGTACGCTCAATTAAGTTGATGCCCAGGCGGATCGTCTTGTACAGAAGAGTTTTGGTGTGATTGGTAGGCTCAAGGCTATTTTTTTATAACCTCTTATAACCAAAACGCCTTCAGTTGTTAGTGATAAAAAAAAGTGTGTCACACAAAAGCTCTCGGTTCCAATTTAATGGCTAGTTTAACCAGGTGGCTGACTGACTATACCTTACTAATTTATTTGTACTTTGACAAACTAATAATAAAATAAGCTATGCTACTACTGACGTATCTTATTTAGGTATATTAGTAAGTAGATAGAGTACCTATAGGCATGGTCGACCACAGAAGTAGCCGAACACTTTAGTACCATGTCACAATAACTATGGCATCAATACCCACCAACTATTAAGTATGAGCGGAATAGTATGTGTGACTTGGTACTAAAGTGTTCTGCTATTTCTGTAATCATCTGTGCATGAAAGGAAAGGTTTTAATTTTATTGTTACCACGTAAATACTTCTTTTAGATTTTAGAATCTTATTTCTCAACTTACCGTAGCGCCGAGCAACTCAAATACGATAGATATCTGAATTAGTTGTTGGAATACAAGCATCGTTAATGGTCCGTAACGTAGCAAGGATTTTGCATCCTGAAATGCATGATAAAATGTGAAAATGTGCTGTAGTAGTTCTCACGATAATAAGAATTATCGTAGATACATAATTATATCATTAATCTGTAATAAATTTGTTTTTAATAGGCATAAGGGCACAGAATACCTACATACGATATGACTAATATATCTGTTGTCTATGGACAAGGCATCATTATGGACACTATAGCTCACCTACTTACGCCTGACCGACCCTGTAATAATGAAGAGGATTGTGAAGAAGCGTCATTTTGACAGCTTTGTCTTAAGATAAAAAGTATCCCTGCCGCTCTCAATACCGCAGGTATATAAACCTTAGTTTTAAACTCTAATAATTCGTTAGCCTGAACTTGGTAAGTATTTTCCCAGAGATAAAAATCTGACATAAGACATATTTACACAAAAAAGTACTAGGTACCTATAAAAGAAGTACCTAAGTACTTAAAACTTATAGACCTATCACCTTATTATCCATCGAAAACATTTGAAAAGTTAGTACCTCCATGCAGCAAAGTTTACTCTATTCTTAAACAAGGTTCATAGCTATTAGAAATTCCCAAACTGTAACCACTAGCTTACCCATAAAACATGATACTTAGCAATAAAAAATTGAAGAAAAATATCCAAAATAGAAAAATAATGTCATGGGCCGAACTCTTGACCTTTCACAGTCCGAGAGAACTTTAGGAATTTCTTTTATTCTTGCTGTTTTACATCAATAAGCACACAAAAGCTATCTTCACAATGTCAAGATTATTAAAGTTGTTGTCATTAGGTAAACATTCAAAATTAAAGAGTATAGGTATTACTCGTTTCGTTGGCATACTTCCAAATACCCTCCTCCCTCTCCTCCATAGATGCCTTCAAAAGAGACGTGAAAAGGCTCCTTATGGACCAGCAAGCCAGCAGCGACCTGGAGGCAGCTAAAACAGAGTGTTTTAATCTGCACTTTTCTGACCGCTTCACATCAGGTGGTGTAGAGTCATTTGCCACATTGTAGGCCCTACCTATTAAATGAGCAGTGTGTCAAAATAGTTACCAGTTGTGAACATTCCAGCAGTAAAATACAGCAAGCTGCTTGGTGGAACCCGTAATAAACAAATAGCATAAAACCAAAAGTATCAGTCATTTCTGAAATAAAACTGAGGTAAAAAAATATCTACATTAGTTACTTTAGCATTAGTTGCTTTAACATTAAAGGTAATTATTCTAACATTAGGTAGTTACTTTAACATCAGTTACTAAATTACATAAATAAATAAAATGGTTTAGATACATTAAATCAGTAGGTAGTTAACAACTTACTCTAAAATAGTAACCTGTCGTCTCAAAATGTCCTTTAAACCAAGAAGAACCTGTTGTCTCTCTTCTTCTGTGTACCATTTTAAATCTTTTGGTTTTGGGAAGTTTTCCATGTTGTCTATCAAGATGCGCAGATGTCCCCACACGTGGAACACCATTAAACACACAAGTAAGTCGTACAAACAGAAACTAGCAGAACAAATGATTGATATATACCAATTGAAGAAGAACATTACTAAATAACCATTGAAATTATGCTGATACTCAAACGGAGCCGAGAAATAGACAGCAAGTTCATATTTTGCGTTTTCCGTTTTATTTGATGTAAAGACCCCAGATGCATAGTTGTTGTAAAGGGGCAGAGCATTGAACATTATTATTCCCATGAACATCATCATTATCAGGTATGAGGTGTAGAAGTGTGATATTTTGTGCACTAACAAGTTTGTCTGAAAACAATAATTTATACATATAATAAGAATGGAAGGACCGCGTGTCTGTACAGTGCATATATTTTCAAAAAGATAGTTTGTGGGACTGCGAAATGAGTAGCAAAACCAATTGGTTAAGCTACTCATTCTCAGTTCAGAAAATTTTAGTCTACATAAATTTTCTGTCATTGTTAGAATTTATGTCTGTCTGTCGGTTTGTCTGTGTTTAAAAGGATCAAACCAAAAGTCCTAAATTAAGCTTGAGGGTTTGGTAATATATTTATTTTCCGTCTAAGGGTAACATTTAGACTTTATTTCATTAAAATGGGTTTACTCTATAAAAAGCATATTACCACTGGACTAACTTTTGTAAGATTTCGTGTCTACGCGTTGTCTTAATAATGTTAGATGACTATAGTATTTAATTATATATTTTTTTATTATAAGTAATACGATAAGTAACAAAACGCATACACCTAAATACCTGCTGTTAAATAATAATAAAAAAAACCGACTTCAAAAAACTGAAAAGGATAAAATAATTAAATTTAAGTAGGTATTCATCCCCTAGAAACATATTTTTGGAGTCAGTGCTTCACTTACTATTGTTTTTGTAAACCACATAGCACCAACTCCAAAAATATGTTTTTAGGGGATGAATACCTACTTAAATTTAATTATTTTATCCTTTTCAGTTTTTTGAAGTCGGTTTTAATTTTTGTTTAAAATTTTTTTTTCACAATTTTTAGTGATAACTTTCTACGGTCAAAGCTAGATGGGTGACCGTCAAATTATATTGTTTCCTACTATCGTATCGTTTCACTTAAAAGTCATTGGAGAAGCAAAAATTCGCAATTACGCATATGTAGACGACTTCATAATTTCAGTTTTTTTATATTTAAAACCAAAGTATCCAACTGTTTTTGAAAAATTTTTATGGGGCCAAATGGCAGCTATTCCGCATCGAACAAAAAAAGAATCACGTAAATCGAATCAGTAATCTCGGCGTAATCGGTGTACATACATAGAAAAAAAAAAAAACTTACCGGCCGAATTAAGAACGTTTTTGAAGTCGGTTAAAAATACTTTCATGTATGCGCAGTTTTCAATCAAACATTAAAAAGGCAAAAGGTATTACAAAAGCAGTTACTCACAAATTAAACATGATTGATTATAAAAATACTCTTTATAATAAAACTAGCACAATATCAGCGCTTCTGCGACGTTTTTTATAATGTCGCAAAAGCTTTATGCTGAGATAGGGCCTTGTTGACTGCACTTATTGTTAAGTATAAACTGTTTGTATTTGTCTATTTCTTTTTTTTTTTTGTTTTATTGTTTAAGCTTCATGTTGTTGTATGTTATGTGCATGTCAAATAAAAATATTATTCTTTCTTTCTTTCTTTTCACAAGATGTAACATGAAATTGATAAGGTCCATTAAGCACATATTATATACACAGCAGATAATTAAGCAACTTCTCAATGGAAATGATGATAAAAGACAAGTACAAAAAGATAATATTCATACACTTCCATGGGGGCAAAGTGACACAATATGTTGATATCTGCCTTCACTTCATTCAAGATAAGATAAAATTAATCTTTATTTAATAGAATATATTTACAATAGATCATTAAGTAATAAGAAGTCCAGTACAGTATAAAGTATTCAGTCTACAAGCAGGCGTCCCAATATTATAATATATAAATATGTTAAGCAAAGTTTAAAAATAAAAAGTTACACTAATTATAAATTATTGTATTAATATTACTAGTACATATAATATAATGAATATAGATAATTATTTAATAATAAATGATATTATTAAACTTATGTTGTTTCATTACAAATCATTAAACCTATATAAAGACATGTAAGATTTAAAAGACTAGCATTTATAATGAAGTTCGTCAAGCAAGACAAGCAAGACGTTGCATAATGTTATTATGCAACAAATTGTGTCAGGTAAGAGTATACTATGTTTAGCTGTTCGAGACTTATTTTCGCTCTTTATATTGTTCACTTCTAAGGTGTCAGCTTGCTTGACGAACTTCATAATGTGGTCCTTCTAATTGTGGAAAGGCGAATGTGATGCTGAATTTATGACTACATAAAAATGGTCTTAAATTTAAACATATTTACTTGTACTCAAAAACATCTTTTCAACCAAAGTACTGTTTTTTAAGAGAAGTTGTGCAATATGTTCCTTCTGCTAAATTACTACTTTTTAATGACAATAAAGATGTTATTTCACCTAATAATGCTTTGAAAAATTCTATTATGATTTTTTTTTTATACAACTAGATGACAAACAAGCTGACGGCCCACCTGCTGGTAAGTGGTTACCGCCGCCTATAGACACCTGCAATAACAAGGAAAAATCACTTGATATTGCAGGTGCGTTGTCATCCTGGGGCCTAAGATGAAATGCCGTCCTCATGCCCAGTAATTACACTGGCTACCTTTCCCTTCAATCCGAAACACATCGAACTGTTTCACGGCTGAAATAAGAAAGGCGGTGGTACCTACCCAGACGACCCTACGAACGGGCCTACCAGCTACTACTTTTTGATGACGTTGTTTGAGAAAATCAGATAAATGTTCGTAATTATTTTGCTATGGGCAGGCATAGACAGATTGACTGTTTTTATATGTCTCAAACCTATTCCAAAATACCTAAGCAACTAATACGTGATAGTGCAAATCTCCTGATTATTTTTAAACAAGAAGACATTAATTTGAAACGCATCTTTAATTAACATGTGACTACGGATATTGGATGGTTGGAATTTAACAAACTTTGTAATACCATTTGTATGGATAGATTTAGCTTTTTAACAATAAATAAAGATTGTGCCCTTAATTAAGGAAGATATAGGCAAGGATTTGATACATTTATTTATTTGTAAAATAATGTAAGTACATACCTATAAAATAATGCATTCATTTAAAATTTATTTAATTGTTTTTTAAATATTTGTAATGAACGGTTGAGTATAATCTAAATAAATGGATACAGAAATTAAAAAACAACTGATAAAATCAGTGGATAATGTCAAAAACAAAATAAAAATGATTCAAAGTGAAGAAGATAAAGCTAGTCTCAAATTTAAAAAGTATTTTAACCAATCACAGATAATTTAGAGACAATGATCAAAGCTCATGACAAAGATACAACTGCATTTAATGTCTCTATAGACATGAGTAATACACTAGAAGATCGCAACCTTTCCTCAGATAGTGAATATTTCACCAACACCATGCAAAAAGATTCGAATGATAATTCAGAATATTATGATTATACTGATGAAGACGAAAGTCCTGTAAAAAAAGTTGAAAATACGCTAATAGCGCTAGATGAAAAGGAATTTCTAGATAAAAATATGAATGTACTATTTGGAATACATCGCAAAAGCAACAACTTGACGATGGGTAATTCTAAAATATCGTTTTCTTCTACAAGCAATGCCACACGGACTGACAAAAACTGTTTTGTGAGCATCGGTAACCGACACTTTGAACTAACACCAGGTTTAAAAGAGCTTCTTTTACGTAAAACACCAAACTTACAAATTGTGACTGAAAAAGATAAAATAACCTATAAAGATATACTTCATTACACAGTTGAAATTTCAATGCAGATGATCAAATAAAAGGTGACAAAGGTGTAAAATATTGTAAAATTATCAAACCATTGTTTTCTCAACAAATTAATGCTAAAAATAAAACCAAACAAGGAGGATTTATACCAGCACATAAGAAATATAAAACTAATACAGACTACATATTTTGGGATGATCCTAATGAATTAATTGATAGGCTTAAATTATTGATTGCTTCAAAAAATGCAGGAAATACCAATCATGATAAAGAAATTTTATCAATTATTGAAGAATTGAAAGAAGCTGGTATTATAAAAGAATAAAGACTAGCTAACATCAATCAGTAACTAACGAACAATGATGATGAATGTTGATAAATCTAAAAATCAGTTTAAGTCTAGTCAGAATAAAGATATAAATGGAACCAATATCTACATCTTTTGCTAGCATTGATGAAGACTATAATATAGATCAACTAAAAGTAGATATTTTAAAGAAGTTGTTAATGTAAGCAAATCAATTAAATTTTCAACGAACAGAATAAAAAATCTTGAAAAAAAGATTTATTTAAAAGATCTTGCAACAAAATTAAATAAACATTATGAGCAAAGCAGATGCAGTAAACGAAATCTGTAAAAATGCTAGGATCAATTATCCTCCCGGAGTTGGCTTGGTGAACTTGCTTCGGCAGATCCCGGGTCATCTTCGTCATGGGCATAGTGGGAAATCGGAGATGGTTTAGTGGGTATTCCCAGTGCCGCCAATATCAGGTGCTGGGCGACCCCCACACAGGCCCACGCTAAGCCGGCGGTCCGCTGGAACATAGTCCAGTGGTTTAGGGTATCGTCTGTAAGAGGATTCCATCTCCGTAAAAAAAAAGGATCAATTATCCTAGAAGAAGTGTAATACTCAGAGATATAGACGATCTTTGGCAAGCAGCTTCAATAGACGTTCAAGCATTATCAAAAGTCAGTACATATTGGTAGTTATTGACTGTTTTACAAAATTTGCATGGGCTATTGGGCTAAAGCATAAAAACAAAGAGTTTGTATCTCAGGCTTTCAATATAATACTACAAAATGAACGTATTCCAGTAAACTTACAGACTGACTTTGGAACAGAATTTTATAATGACAAATTTAAAAATCTTATGAATAAATTTAATATTAATCATTATTCCACTTACTCAATCAAAAAAGCTTCCATTGTTGAAAGATTCATTAGAACTTTAAAGAGTAAGTTGTATAAAGAATTCTATTTACATGGAAACTACAAATGGAATAATGGTGTACTTAATAAAACGATACCTGAATACAATAACAGTGTACACAGAACAGTCGGTCAGCCTCCAGCAACAATTGATCATGATAATAAAGCAAAGGTAATGCAAAGATACATTAACTTAGCTCTTTATAAAAAAATAGGGAAATGTAAAACGTTTCTAGTTGGTGATTACGTTAGAATAGGCAAGAATAAAGCTTGTTTTGATAAAAGCTATACACCTAACTGGTCCACAGAAATATTCAAAATTAATAAACTACAAGAAACTAATCCTACAACTTATTTATTAGAAGATTCCAAATGTCAGCCAATACTTGGAGCATTTTACTATCACGAACTTCAAAAAACAAAACATCATGATGTATATTTAGTCGAAAAAGTTTTGAAAAGTAAAGGAAACTTTGTATAAGTTAAATGGTTAGGCCTCCCAACTAGTGATAACAGTTGGATACATAAAACAAATGTGTTGTAGATGAAAGATTGCTTACTAAAACAGTTGTATCATGATAACTACTTATTTAAGGCATTGCTCATAATCCAAGTTCTTGAAACGTTAAAGACTTTCGTTCATCATTATTTTGTTAAATTTAAAAAAATGAAAAAACGAGCCACGAAACCTCTTAGGAATTCATGTGATAAAGAAAAAAAAAGCAATGAATCTAGTAATCTAGTAATCATGATGTATCTTTAGAAACAACTTTGAAGAAATCGCTTAAAAAATTGTGTCATGCACCAAAAAACACCTAACAGACATAAAACCTTAATGTAAAAAGGCATTGATGAAATTAGCATATGCAACTGCTCAAGATTTAGTATCAGACTCGTCTAAAAGTATACCAAGAATTATACCTATACCAAAAACTGGCAGATTTCTTCCTTTGGTGCCAATATTTGCAGGTTTATCAGCTGCTGGTAGTTTAGCTGCGGGTGCTGCTGGGATCGCAAAAGCTTTAAATGAATACAAAATGTCTAAAAAACAATTGTTAGAACTGGAAAGACATAATAAACAAATAGAAGCTGTGTGTATTGGTAAAGGACTACATTTAAAGCCTTACAAGGATGGACTAAGAATACACGTTAGCAAGAAAAAAAACGAATTTACAGCCTACCTAAAAGAACTCTAACTAATATTGATATAGGAAGCACTCACATAATATCCCCTTTTTGCCGAGGAGTATTTATGAGAGATGAATTACCACGTAAACCTTATCGAATAGAATGTGGTGTCATAAATGTCGCCATATCAAAAAACTCTGGTACTCATTGGGTAGCCTATGTAAAATATAATGATGATATTGAATATTTTGATAGTTACGGAAACTTGAAGCCACCAAAGGAGTTTATAAAATACGTGGTACCTAATATGCATTATAACTATGATAATTTAATTATATAATTAAAGTCATTCTGGAAGAAAAATACAATGAATTTCTAGAATTAATGGTATTCCTTTACTTTGATATTGTAATCCTGAAGGAAACATATACATATATGATAATAATATTATTATCATATATATATATATATATATATCATATATATAACTTGAGCACATTCTTTCTCTATCTGCGCTAGAAACTGTAAGAGATTTCTATTCTAAGAACACAATAGATTACAATTTCTTATTTATTTGAATTGAGTAGCTTTTATAATCTACATAGTAGTAACATGATAATATTAAATAAAAATACTATTGTAAAAGACAAACGTAATATTTCACATTTTATGTTGAAAGACGATAGACGGGTCAGTGTAGTAAAAACAAAAAAAAAACGAACGAAAACAAAAGATTTTTAAGAGATCTTGGATATAATTTAGAAAATGTTGCAAATCACTGCTCTACCGTATCACGATAACTCGATTTAGAGTTATGAAATTCATAGTTAGAATCCATATAATAACTTTCTAATAAAATTCTTATTTTTTTTATAATGGGGGAGGGGGGGGGGGGGGGGGTCGAAAACTAGCAAAATACGTCTTACGTAATACTTACATGAATGGCCCCTATGTACACCGGTTACGCTGAGATTTCTGATTCGATTTAGGTAATTCTTTTGCAGTTCGATGCGGAATAGTTGCCATTTGGTCCTACTATTTTTTTTAAATCGATTGGGTAGTTTGGATTTTAAATCAAAATAACTTTAATGAGTAAGTCGTCTTTGTATGCGAAATTGCGGATTTTTGCTTTCTTATGACTTGAGTGAAACGATACGATAGTAGGGAACAATATAAGCTGACGAGACTGACGAGACGAGAGAGTAAGTTATTTCCAGAAACAATAGGAAGTGAAGCACCGACTCCAAAAAATACGTTTCTAGGGGATAAGTACCACGTACTTAAATTTAATTATTTTACCCTTTTCAGTATTTAGAAATCCTTATTTTTTTAATTTTTGTTTAAATTTTCTTGTAGATACAGTGTGGTGCCGTCAATGCGACAATAAATTTATACATGGGCTATATTAGTCCATAGAAATGGTTTGCCACTTTCAAAAATATCGTATTCATTTGATAATTTCATGACATTTGTATGGAATAGTGTAACGTTGGCAGCATTATTTCATACAAATGTCATGAAATTATCAAATGAATACGATATTTTTGAAAGTGACAAACCATTTATTTGGACTAATATAGGCCATGTTTAAATTTATTGTCGCATTGAAGGCACCAACCTGTATAAAGACACGATCTCTAAATGTATTAAGTACCTACTTGTTTTCACCAGTGGTAAACATTCACACAAACTAATATCACTTAGGACATTATAAGTATGAACAACTAGAAGAAAAAAATTACCACCTTAGGTAAGTAGACTAACGAATCAATAATTACTTTAATTAAATACGTAGTACGTACCTTTACTTAATGTTGTTACTCACCTCAATAGCATATTTTGATAGACCCTTGTGGTTAAACAGGTGAATCTTAGTAAGGAATCTACCAAAAATGTTGAAAAAACTCTTTCGAAAGTTCAACGTAAGTCTTATCTGAAAGCAATTTTAAATAGTTTTAAATTTTAAATATTATAATCTGCAAATTTGCAGCTACTTATTATGTAACAGAGATTTCAAAGGGTTGGCTGGTAGAAAACCTTAGCTGAATTCTACATAAGTAATGTATTAACTATATTTTGTACAGTACGGATAAAAATAACAGATACTCGAACATCAATTTGTATCACAAATAAATGTGAAATGAATGCAATCTTCATTTGCTGACTAGTCTCAAGTAGCTAGCACGAGTTGTAAAGTAAAAACAAAGTAAGCCAATTCTCTAAAAAATCTTGTATGTTGGCCAATAGGGAATATGCATAAAATTTAAATTTGTCTCAAATACTTTTTTCTAGATTCTTTATCGTCATAACATTAAATCTTAAAGTTATTTTTTTTTATTAGGTTTTTATTTAAACCCAGAAAATATTATAAAGAAAGTGAAAAATAAGGGAGGGAAATTCAAACTTACAAAACGCGTCACCATTGGTCGAAACGAAATGTGACGTCAATGGTCCATCATCATATCAGCCGAGAGACGCCCACTGCTGAGCATAGGCCTCCCCCAAGGATCTTCAAACCGATCGGTCCTGCGCTGCCCTCATCCAACGGCTTCTTGCGACCCTCACCAGATCATCGGTCCATCTTGTGGGGCCCCTACCAACGCTGCGTCTCCCGGTACGCGGCCGCCACTCGAGGACCTTTCCGCCCCAACGGCCGTCAGTCCTCCTTGCAATGTGACCTTCCCACTGCCACTTGAGACTCGCAATTCTTTGGGCTATGTCAGCGACCTTAGTTCTCCTGCGGATCTCATCATTTCTCATTTGATCACGCAGAGAAACACCAAGCATAGCCCTCTCCATTGCCCTGTAGGTGACTTTGAGCCGTCTTATGAGGCCCATTGTAAGTGGCCACGTCTCAGTTCCGTAAGTCATCACTGGCAACACACACGAATTAAAGACTTTCGTCTTGGGACACTACGGTACTTGAGCCGAGAATATGCTGCGAAGCTTCCCGAACGCTGCCCAGCCGAGTTGGATCCGTCGATTGACCTCTTTCTGGAAGTTGGACTTACCAAGTTGGACTACTTGTCCTAGGTAAATGTATTCGTCAACATATTCTAGTGCAGAACTTCCAACCTTTACAGGAGTGGGTACGACATGGGAATTTGATATAATTTTCGTCTTGTCCATGTTCATTTTAAGACCCACTTGTTGGGTGACTGCAGTATTTGGATGTACCGATAGTCAATTTGGCATCGCTGGAGTGACTGAAGCATGGCTCAGGTCTCAACGGAATCGAAGGCTTTCTCGTAGTCCACAAATGTTAAGCATAATGGCAGGTTGTACTCTTCGGTCTTCTGTATAACCGTATGTACGTGGTCTATGGTACTAAAGACTTTTCGGAATCCGGCTTGTTCGGGAGGCTGGAAGTCGTCAAACCTGCGTGCGAGACGATTTGTAATAACCCTCGTAAACAGCTTGTGAACATGACTCAGGAGCGTGATGGGTCTGTAGTTCTTCTATAGGTTTTATCACCCTTTTTGAAGAAGAGTGCCACCACGCCCCTGTGCCATGCTTTTGGCGTTTTGCCCTCGAGCATGATGGAATTAAATAGCCTCTGCAGAGCTTTCAGGACCGGTCGTCCACCAGCTTTCAGAAGCTCAGCTGTAACTCCATCGTCGCCCGGCGCCTTATTGTTCTTAAGCTGTTTGAGAGCTACACTAATCTCATACAGGCTGACGTCCGGGATATCTTCAGTGTAATGTCGGGTTAATTTGGCTCTTGGAACGGTGGCCTTAGTGACAGGTGTGCGTGATGTCGCGTAAAGCTGTCCATAGAAGTTTTCAATCTCGGCCAAGAGCTCATGTCGGGATGAAACGAATCTGCCATCCTCCGTCTTCAGCTTCGTCAGCAAACTCTGTCCTATCGACTGATCTCGGGCAAACACTTTGGAGCCTTTGTTTCGCTCGATTGCCTCTCTAATAGATTCTGTATTAAATTGGCGTATGTCGCGGGTCAATGACTTAGAGATCTCTTTGTTAAGTTGCCGACGAGCGTCTTCGGAAGACTGCCATGAGCTTTAATGTTGGCTCAGAGATTTTCTTTCTTCTTTTGTTACAGCTGGGTTTGAAGAGCTTAGAACGTCAATGGTCACGACACGTCTTTGGATTTATCGGCGTCGATATTTATATTGTGTGAATGGTTTTTGTGAGAAAAACTGTATTTCTGTGTGATAACTTGTGAATATATATTTGTAGTCAATCTAGGACGATGTCAGAAACTGGTTTTGTCAAAGCACAGTCGGATAATCTGCCGAAAATAGATGCATTTATGATGTCATCATATTTTGCATCAAATCGCGATTTTACGAGCGCAGAGATCAAAGGAGTGAAAGCTGCAAGGTATTTTTTATGTTACATGGTATATTTTAGGCCATAACGTAGATTTTTATTCATACATGTTTAAATAATACTTACACCAAAACTTAATCTATACATAACCATTTGTCATTGAAATTGTTTCTAAACTCCTAATTTACGCCTATATCATTATAATTTACACGTAGTTAAAATGTTATTGAAACTCACTCAAGAATGATATGTTTATATACTTTTTGTAAATATTAGATAAACGAACAATTGTCTTTCAGTAGGTAATTATGTGCTTGCTTGTTTCAGATCTGAACGGGTTCAGTTTTTAACACAAAAATATACGAGGAACAACTCCTTTCTTTAAACGTAGATTACATTTTTCTCCTTTGTGTTTCATTATGTTATTTTCGATATAATTAACTGTATCTACCTTAACCTGAAATAAAACATCAATCATCAAAATTTCGTAAAACCGCAACAGGAGTAAGCAATGTCTTTAGAGAAAATTTTCTAATGAACTTTTTTACACTAGGGTAGGTTAGTATTAGACAAAGTTTTCTACTGCTTAATAGCTAATTCACACTTAGTTACATACATAGTTACGTACATAAATACAGCATACATACGTTAAAATGATCTTCACAACAAAATACAACCGATATGGTTGTACACATTATCCCTTCTCATCATCTTACACCATCGTTTTCGTACTTTCGCATTGCGTGGAATACGAAAAAACACTTTATCAGGTGTACTAATAAAAGTGTTTTTGCACTTCATCATCACCAGCCTATATACGTCCCCCTGCTGGGTACAGGCTTTCCTACATGGAAGAAACACATGAGGAGTTTGGGCCATAACACCACCACGCTGGCCTAATGCGGGTTGGTGTGCTACAGCGGTTGTAGTAACAACCGGGACCAACGGCTTAACGTGCCTTCCGAAGCACGGAGGAGCTCGAGATTATAAATTTTGGTTGACCCATCCCAGGGTCGACCTTGGCGAAAGTTGCTTTGTTTTCGTATTCGAAACCAGAGCGCTCAAACCAATACGCCACCGAGCTCCTCGGTGCTCCTCGGTTTTGCACTTCGGTACCATACAATACTAGTTAGAAGGTTTTTTAACTTCTTGCATGATTAGTATTGCAATTAAAACTAAAAATAATTATGGAGTAACTGAAACGCAATAGTAAACAAACACGGGACATGACCAATGACGTCACCAAAAGCGCGCGAATAATGGTGGCGTTTGAACGGCTCAAATTTATTAAATGTTTTAACTTTGCAATTTTATTTGACTATTTTGAAGCCTATTTAGATTTTTTTCTATGTTATAAAGATGTAAATGATTAATTAAAGAAATTAATAAAAAAACATGCATATTCCCTATTCCAGTTACGTCAATGGATCAGCTCTTTAGTCTCTGATTGAAGAGGCCGTCAGAATGCAATACTTACTACAGCCACTTGATTCATCATGCACGTGATGTAATTATGTCCCAGCTCGAAGGAGGATAGTTTCCCGGTGTTGTTTCTCACAAATAATATTCCTGGTATTACGCATACGCTTTCCATAAAGAAAGTTTGGCGTCGATAGTAAGTTACGCTTCTGGGCTCCTTTCTTCCAAAATACTCGTACGGCCATGCACATAGGGACTTCATACAAAGCATTAACAATTTAATGTACTTTATATCGAGTACACTGTTAATACCCCTAAGGACATACAAGTAATTAATTTTCTAGTTTTAGGAATGCACACTCACACACCCATGACGGGTTGACTGGAAGATATCTCTTATAGAGATAAGTCCTCCCTTGCATACTACAGTATAAATTTATTTTGTTTTTATGTTTGGTGCAATAAAGAGTTTAATAATGCATAAGTTTATCGCCCACGGTACTCTCTAACGAATTTCGAAACTTTGGACACACAATTTTGTTCCAAATCCTTGATCCTCGACGCTGTAGTGGTCTAAAGTACTTTACGTATTTTGTTTTTACGCATAGCCTTACGCAGAGCTACACAGCACCTTCATGATATTCGATTTAGTTAGATTAGATAGTAGCATTTCTTATCCTAAAGGCAAAGATTAGATAATGCTTAAGGATTTTTAAGCACTTGTCGAGCCTCTAAGAAAAGAAAGCCAGAAAACCTCAATTTTTTATGGAGCCTTCAAGTTAACTATTAAAGCCAAAAATTGAAGATCAGTGTGGCCAGTTCATGACCCTTTACTCGTATCAATTCTTCCTGATCCTATATTTCTGATCATGAAGCTCAATAAACTTATTTATTAGCTCCCCGACTTATTTTGACCGTTTAAAGCGATTAGAGTCAAGCCTAGGTGTGAATGCGGATGTGATATGTAGGATCTAATACTGAGTTTAGAGGGTATGTTTTCGGTATGGTGTTCTCCATATCATGATAAATGCTGGCATGCAGATGCCGCAGTACCAATAGCCAGACCGGAGGAGGCAATCAGGTAATGTGCTCTATTATTTACAGAGAACTATGCTGACAAGTCACAGAAGACGAGAAAGAAGATATTTATTTAGGTTCAGAGATAAGCAACGCAGAGTGTTGTTTATGCGCGATGAAATAACAGCTTCACTCTGTGGGCATCGTGTGCGTGTGTGCCTGTGTGTTAGGATGTCGTATAGCAAAATTTATGAGATATTTGTTTACTTTTTAATTATTAAAAAAATATTTAATTATTCGTTTTACTATGAAAAATATGACTTCGTTAGATCTGCAAAGTTCCGCCATTCCACGTTCCTTTCTCTCCACTACCTCCTGTGATCTTTTACCTTCCTCGCACTTTCACTTACACATTTAACATTATGTTCCCACATTCACACAGAGACGTTGACATGATCATGGGAAGTTGGGAAGTTTTTTATGTCAAAGAATGTCAAACAGCAGACGATCTTAGGATGATCTTATGATGTCTTACGATGTCTTGTGTTTGTGTGTGATGAAGATAGGTAATCTGATCCTTAATCCGATGCAATACAATTAAGATTCAGTGTTGGTTTAGAGTGAAATTAGGGTTAAATGGTCGTTGCTTAATGCCATTGCTCGTTTCCTTTTTGTCAATTTATGGGCACACGTATATGGTTACACTTTCGTAATAAAAGGAATAACTTTTGATCTTTACCAGCTTTTCGCCGGGGCGTCCAATAAACAATAGAATACCATTTTTATGTCGAATGGTCTGTGCTTTACAGGTTAGTCCAGCCTTTCTTATTTCTGCCGTGAAACAGTTGAAAGGATTGAAAGTTAGTGTAATTACTGGGCATGGACGGCATTTCAACTTAGGCCTCAAGATGACAACGCACCTGAAATATCAAGTGATTTTTCCTTGTTATTGCAGGTGTCTATAGAGGTGTCGGTAACCGCTTACCACCAGGTGGGCCGTCAGCTGGTTGGTCAGGTCACATAGTTGTGTAGAAGAAAAGTCCCACTCGTCACTTGGACTCGTCATTAAGAGCGTTTATGCTGCACTGCTTTTCATATAAACTTTCAAAACGAAAATATCGGATACGAGTAAGGCGATTCTAACAAATCTTGCCATTCATAAGAATGTCAGGCTAGAGTCGGCTAGACTAAAAAGTTGTGAGAGAATATTTCGGAAAACAGTGTTCGCGACGATATGTGTAAATAGAGTCAATAAAGTGTCTAAGTGATCGAAATAATTGCATAGGTATTACAATTAGTGTATGTGTCAACGAGTGATAATGACCCCGAACGTTTCGTATAATTTTTTTAAACACTAGTATTTTAGATAATATAGTATCACAAAGCAAAAATGTATCGTTGTTGTCGTGTATATACAGGGTGGTGCTGTCAATGCGACCATAAATTAAAACATGGGCTATATTAGTTCAAAGAAATGGTTTGCCACTTTCAAATACATCTTATTCGTTTGATAATTTCTGGACATACAAATGTCATGAAATTATCAAATGAATAAGATGTTTTTGAAAGTGGCAAACCATTTCTATGAACTAATATAGCCCATGTTTTAATTTATTGTCGCATTGACAGCACCATCCTATATATATGTATGTATACAGGATGGCACATTTAGATCGGTCAGTATGGGAAAGTCTGAAACTATGACATACGAAAATCTCTTCTTAGGAACCATGTCATCTATTTTAGTAGTAAAAAAAACTGCATTCATACATTTTAAAAAAACGTGTACTCATCTCGGGAATCGAACCCGGACGTATTTACTATTCGGCTGGTCAAACCAAGGCGTTCCATTTTAAACGAGGTTTATCACGTCTTTGTATCTACTTACATACTTATTCTAAGTGAGCTTTTCAATTGATTATTAGTGTAAGTATGATTAATAGAAGTAACCAAATACAGTCATAGATAGATAATATTATCGCAGAAAACAATATGTTAAGCAGTGTATGTAACAAGTTGCGACACCAGCAAAGAGCTACAAACAACCATAGAAACAATTTTACGCACATAAACGAGTTGAATGTTGTATTGAAAAAACGGTGGTAATTTCGAACACTTACTAAAATAAATTAAAGGATGTGAAAACAATGCATTTTATTCATTCGTCAAACGTCCGGGTTCGATTCACGAGCTAAATACACGTTTTTTTAAAAATGTATGAATGAAGATTTTTTTATTACTAAAATCGAAGACATGGTTCCTAAGAAGAGATTTTCGTATGTCTTATAGTTTCACACTTTCCTACTGACCGATCTAAATGTGCCATCCTGTATAGCTCAAGGATAGCCTGACCTCAGTACCGCGCCATTATTCTTTTGAAGATCTGAAAAATCGTGGCTTTTATTTTCTCCTATAAATAAATATTCGTGAAGCCTTCAATGGACTTACAATAAGGATCTCAAGAAGTCCACTAATATTGCCAACAGAGTTACGTGATCTGCGTCCTGTTTTAGAAATATTGTATTTTTAAATCCTGGATGAATGTTTTCGAGACCAATCGAAACGTGTGAGATTAATGATATTCTATTCTATTATATTCTAAAGTTATTGAAGATCATACATACTTCAAATCGCTGCCATCCGTGAGGAGCATCATTTTCTGTCGAATAAAATAAATCAGCCTACCACGAAGAAAATTAAGGGTCGATTAAGCTTTATCATGGCAAAACCAAGGCTCGACATTAAAACGTATTAAAATTAACATTGAACGTGGTTCGGGGTGCACAGATACAGGTTGTTTTATTCGCAAATATAATACTTATCATCTAAATCCCCGTTTTCTTTATTTTTGATACACCTACTTTATAACTATACAGGTGTAATTGTGCTCTCGTCAACGAAGGCAGTTAAGATGGCAGTGCTGGTCATCATGAGCAGGGCTAGTTAAAAAAACATCGCGCAAAAAAATCAGCTGTTTGAGCTGTTTCAGACAAATAGATACTTAGTGTATGTACAACAGCTAGTTTTTTTTCACGATGTAAGTAATTCTTTTTTACCGGCTCCAAGTCTCAACTGTCGAATAACGAATTCGATTTGAAAAGTCACATCCTGTCTCGCTTTGCCGCTCCGTGACCAAAAGTGACAGGAATAATGTTTCTGATAATCGAATACTTTCCATCAGTTGAGAAAGGGGGCAGCTTGGTATTGGTGTATATTCTTTGGCAGCACTGCTATCTGCATTGCTTTAAGACAACGTTTCCTTACAGCCCGTACAGGTACCTAGATTTAATTACGAGTATTATGTGGGAAATGATTATTTTCCGTGCCAAATAAACAATTTTTCCACCTTTCTCTTTTTATATTGTAACTTATTTGACTACTGTCCTTTTTCTACCAATGCCTATTGAAACAAAGGGTAGATCATCATAATCATTACCAGCCGTCCACCCGTCCCACTGCTGGGCACAGGCCTTCCTACATGCAAGAAAAAAATTAGGAACTTGGGCCATAACACCACCACGCTGGCACAATGCGGGTTAAAGCGGTTATAAAAACACGGAGGAGCTCGAGATGATAAATTTTGATTGACCCATCCCGGTTACCTGGTAAGCTCTGAGGCGAACTTTGGGAGGCTGCGGGAGTTCGCGCACCAGTGGCACAGGAGGCGGAGTAGGCTGGAGAGAGAGACGCGGCAAGGAGGAGGAGCTGGGAGCTCGTCGCCGGAGGCGTAACTGAGGTGTCGTAGCCCCTGAAAGGGGGAGAGTACGCATATAGGGACATGGAGCAGAGAGCAAAAAGAATATCTAGAGAGTCAAGCATTGCACGCGGTAGCGTCCAGTCGCAGGTTCCGCGTGCATCTCTCACGATTTGGCCATTATAACCGCTAGGTTGGCATGGCCATGGGAGGTGGTGGGTTTTACCCATCCCGGGATCGACCATGGTGAAAGTTGCTTTGTTTTCGTAACCGAAACCAGAGCGCTCAAACCACTAAGCCACCGAGCTCGTCAAGGGTCGATAGTGATCCTAATCACTATATTATCATAAATGCGAAAGTTTTTTTATGGATGCTAGTTAAAGAATGGCTAAACGAATCTACCTTTACAAAACCTACCTTTATAAAATAATTCAATAATGATCTTTTGTCTTTTTACGGCTATTGATGGCAACACCAAGTAAGTCATAAAAATAAGATATTTTTTTGTGCTTTATGGTTCACCCAAATGTAGTGGTGGGGGGTTTATGGTTTTTCACTGTAGTTGCCTGGGTATAAATAAATAAGTAAATGCAAATCTGGTGTTTCCCTCAAGAAAGTCCTGTTACAATATTGGTCCTTCGAACAGCGCCTTCGAGAATACAGAGAAGAGCAAAAACAACAAAAAAGGGGACGCTACAACGCCAGCGACATTTCTGTTACATGCGATGCCGCAGCCGTTTTTTTGACGTGAGTTGATATCAATAGATGTTTATATTACTTCTGTCAATGAAGAATTCCACCTGCGTTGACAATAAGTACAGTGCAATGTATAATTATAAAAAATAAGTCTTTCATAACGATTACAGAGACATAATTTTTATATACTTATAGCTTTCATACAAAACTTGGAGATATTCGCGTTTTAGTGGCACGCGGCGAAACGGCGACGACTCCCCCTGAAGCGGTTCGACCGATGCGCGGAAACGCGTGAACCGCCTTGACCGCGGAAGGGCTAATAAAAAATAAAAGAGACAAGCATTTCAAGATTTGTTATAAAAAGGCGGCCATTTTACAACCTATCCAGTGTGGTCCCTTTCTGTCATCACGCGAGTAAACGAGACAAAGGAGTCTCGTCGTGGTGAACGATATTCGCGAGAAGTTCATCAATGGTGACGAACCGACGACGCGACGATAGAAAAATAAAATAATCGTTCACTCAGGTGCGAGAACGAGAAACTAACTCATCCTACGGGGAGTGAACGAGACAGCAAGTGTCAACGAGTGGCGCCGAGACACGACGGTTACCGAGAGACGGCGCGATGGCATGCGATCGCAGGAGTTCGTGTTTTGAACCGATATTTTGTTTTGCGACTGGCCGACGCCGACGACGTCATTCAAAGTTTCATCCAAATTTCTATCACTATCACTTCACTCAAAGACGCTACTTGTATTGTATTGTATTGTATAAGTGTATTTGTTAGAAAGGTTAAACGTGAGAATAATTACTTCTTTAATAGTGTTTTTTAATGATAGAAAAAACAGTATTGTGTAATTATTTAACTTTAGTAACGGCATCGTGGTCACGATTTTGGGAACTGTTTGTGTCAGCATATCCATCTAAATTATTATAGCTCTGTCTAGGGAATAGTGGACAAAATGGTTGGTACTATAAGGGAGATAAAGGCTGTTAGGGCCTATAATAAGAGCTCCATAACGAGACTATTTACTTTTGTCACTAACATTCAAAGCTTAGAAAACACAAATACTGAAATTTTAATAGCAAAAAAGGAAACGCTATTAGAGCTTTTTTGTGAGTACGAAATATGAAATCGACATATCCTCGCCTTAGACGAGGACGTGGAAGATTATGAAAGTAAGTACTACTATATATTAGACATTTTAACCCAACGTATTAATTAAAAAAAAATCCTAACTGTAAAATCGAAGAAGGCCATATTATTATATTGTCCGTATTGAATTCAAAGACAAAACTCCCTACTATACAAATTGAACCCTTTGATGGCAAGTACACTAATTAGACACCTTTTATTAATATATTCAATGCAGTAATAGATAATGATAAATCATTAGATAACACTCAAAAATGATTGATTCCTTTTTCGTATTCCTGATTGCATATTCTTGTTTCGGCACATTCCTGTTTAGACGTATTCCGTTTTCGGCACATTCCGTTTTCGACATAAATCAATATATATAACAAATGAAATCAATCCTAGGTTATTTATTATTTTCAAGATATACTTAGATAGTAGTTACTTATACAATAAATAGCATGCAAGAAAGAAAAACCACATAATATTTTCCAATGGTTAATAATACTTAATTGAATAAATTTAGCTTGAAGATATATTCTACAGATGTAGTAAATAATGTTTTGACTTCGTATTTTAATGTAAAAAATCGTGTTATCTTGTTCTCTAAAGCAGAGAAGCTTCAGATTATAGAAAGAACAAGATAAATACGAACTTTCCCGACAAAAATGATATGAAAACATTAATCACCACACCTCTGTATCATAAAATACGTTTCTAATACAATAGCTCCCATCCTATGTCATATTTTCAACCTTTGCATACAATATGGTGTTTATCCAGATAAATTAAAGATAACTATCATAAAACCATTATTTAAAAAATATAATAAAGATGATATGGCATGTTATCGACCTATAGCACTAATACCAATTCTATCTAAAATTTTTGAGCGTATCATTTACGAGAATCTCTATTGTTATTTAGAAACAAATCGTATACTGGCGGAGGAACAAATAGGTTTCAGAAAGAATATGTCCAACGATATGGCTATATACAAGTTTCTGAACAAAGTTATGACTAGCCTCGATAATAATGAGTGTGTTTGTGCTATGATCATGGACCTGACTAAAGCTTTTGACTATGTGGACCATACCATATTGAAAAATAGCTTAACAAGCTAAATGCATATGGTATCAGAGGTATAGCATTGAACCTAATTATGTCATACATGACTAATCGGCAACAGGCTACTATAATTTCAAAAATATGTCCTGAACAAAAGCAGGAAGTAAGAGTAATGTTTAATTATAGAACAATAAAATATGGAGTACCGCAAGGTAGTGTGTTAGGTCCCCTGCTTTTCCTTCTATATATAAATGATTTTCCCAAGGCAGTAAGTTTTCCTATGGTTTTATTTGCAGACGATAGCACAATTATATACTCAGATAAATTTCATTCGTCGCTTGAGACAAATATTAAACATTCATTAACTGACGTTGTTAAATGGCTTAAAGATAACAATCTTTTAATTAATATGAATAAAACAAACATTATGTATTTTAGAAACAGGAAAATACCTAAATCTATCAACATTAACTTTCTTGGACAATCAATTAAAGAAGTTGAATCCACTAAATTCTTAGGTTTGAATGTTGATTGCAATTTGAACTGGAAAATACATGTTGACTCAGTATGCACTAAACTATCTCAATTCTCTTAGGCTTTGTACATGCTTTCAGGAGTGGTCAATATATCGACTGTTGTGATGGCATACCATGCTTATGTAGGTTCAACACTGAATTATGGAGTAATCTTCTGGGGAAACTCTACCGAGAAAGATACTGCTTTCAAAGCTCAAAAAAGGTGTGTGAGGGCTATGCTTAAATTAAAAACAACTGTTAGTTGCAAACCTCACTTTATATCGTTAAATATTTTGACACTGCCAAGCATATATATTTATAAAGTTGCAATATTTGTTAGGACCAACCTAAATCTCTTCCCAAAATTTAACAGCAGTCGGTGTATTAATAAGATAAGATTTCCCCCCAACAAAACTATCCAATTCAACAAAAGTATATTTGGTATGTCGTCGAGAATATACAACAAACTGCCGAATAATATAATTCACAGTCAAAATATTAATGTGTTTCAACAAAGACTGAAAAAGTTATTGTTAAAAAAGGCTTATTACCATATTGACGAATATTTAAATGACAAATTTTTATGATGTTGACATTATTGTGATATTATTATTAATGTTTTATGTATTATTATTTTTTCAATGGAATTATTTTGGTATCGTTTTATAATTATAAATGTATGACATGATATGGAATATGTAGTATGAGTTTGGCTTTATTATATTATGAAAACTTAAATTAGTAGTATTAGTTTTGCATGCCGAAAGGTGAAATGTGGCAAATGTTACCTATATTATATGTAAGATCAACAATGTACCCATATTTGCAAAATAAAATATTTGTTTTGATTTGATATATCATTTTCGTAGTTTTCAGGGGTCCGGATTTAGAATACAACGTAATTTCGAGATCCAAGATGGCGGACGCGACTTTTTTTTATAAACAATCAATATGGGTATCACTTTGTGGTTTTTGGGGGACCCGATTATAAATACAACATCAATTTCCAGATCCAAGATGGTGGACGCAACTTTTTTTAAAAAACAATATTCCGCCACCTTGGATCCCGAAACAAATGTTTTATTTGGAATCGAAACCCACAAAAACCACACAAATGATTGATTTTGTATTAAAAAAGTCACATCCGCCATCTTGAATCTCAAAATACTTAGATGTTGTAATCAGAATCGCGCCCCCCATAAACCAAGAAAATGATACCCATATTGATTTTTTATAAAAAAGTCGCGTCCGCCATTTTGGATCTCGAAATTGATGTTGTATTCGGAACGGGGTCCCCGAAAACTACGAAAAAGATATCCATTTCGATTTTTCATAAAAAAGCCACGATCGCTATCTTGGATCTTGAAATAGAAGTTTAATCAGAATTGGGATCCCCGAAAACCAAGAAAATAATACTCTTGATTTTTTATAAAAAAAAGTCGCGTCCGCCATCTTGAATCTGGAAATTAATGTTGTATTCAGAATCAGGACCCACGAAACCCACAAAAATAATAGCCATTTAGAATTTATATAAAAAAGTTGCATCTGCCATTTTGGATCCCGAAATAGTGGTATTCGGAATCGGGCTCCTGAATGCCGCGAAAATTATACTCTCTTATGAAAATTTATTTATAAGAAGTAAATTCTTATAAATTAATTTTCATAAGAGAGTATAATTTTAAGATTAATTTATAAGAAGTAAATTCTTATAAATGAATTTTCATAAGAGAGTATAATTTTCGCGGCATTCAGGAGCCCGATTCCGAATACCACTATTTCGGGATCCAAAATGGCGGATGCAACTTTTTTGTATAAATTCTAAATGGCTATCATTTTTGTGGGTATACTCCAAAAATAAAAAATGTGACAACCCTGCGGCAAGCAGGGTTGTCACATTTTTTAACGGTTTTTGCAACGGTTTGGTTTTTTAAACTGAGCTATGGATGCCAACAGGCTTGAAGATGGACTTATCTTTATAAATAGCAAAATTTGTCTTTTCTTTTAATTGGTTATATTTAAATATTTTAGTAAAAAAAATATTTTATTTTACTGCGCAAGCAAAGTCACAAGTATTTAATAGTATAATTTATTTACTAAAATGTGCCGAAACAAGAATGTGCCGAAAACGGAATACTTCCAAACAGGAATGTGCCGAAACAAGAATATGTCCAATCAGGAATGCGACGAAAAAGGAATCAATCTCAAAAATTATATTACTTGAGAACATTTTTTACTTAAAGAACCATTCGATTTAATAAAAAAATTGCCACTTAATCGTACTAGCTATACTCAAGCCCTTAAGCTGTTAGATGTACGTTACAACAATCGGTTCAATATAGTTAGTGAGCACATTAATTGTTTGCTAGATTTAAAAAGTTTATTCAAGTCAACACCAACTTTATTAAGAGAGTTTATAAACAATTCAAAGCAATGTTTGGCTGCACTAAAAAATTTGATTGTAGATGTTGAGTCTTGGTATGCTATAATTCTTTCTATTTTGACACGGAAATTAGATGCATACACTGCACGGGCTTATCAGTTGGAGCAAGACTGTTCAACAGATGCTAATGTTAAAGATCTCTTGAGTTTTTTGGAAAAGAGAGCATTGTTATTAGAGAATGCAGAGATGCCAAACACCATTTTTCCAGCACTGTCTAAGGTAGCCATGACAGCAGCTACTATGCAGATGACTCCTACACCCTGCAACTACTGTAAGTTTTCCAATCATAAAATATTTAAATGTGATAAGTTTAAATTAATACCTGTCTCCCAACGAATTGAATTTAGCAAAATTTATAATTTATGCACCATTTGCTTAAATCCACACAATAGTAAATGAACATATCACTTTAGGTGTGCTGTTTGTAAAGAACAGCATAATAAATTGTTGTATTTGGATCCTGAAAAGAAAGTATCTTCTGTGACTTTAATCTCAAATTTGTCAGAGAATAAAGTTTTACTACCTACAGTAAAAGTTTTTTTTTTCTCGAAATGGTACTGAGATAAATGTTAAAGCCATACTAATAAGGTGATTCAAATTTAGGTATGACGCCTAAGAAAGATCACACCAATATTGTTGGTGTCAATAATCAAAGCAATGCGATAAAATATTTCATTCCTTTAGAAATATTCTCTTTAAATACCAATTATAGTGTTAAGTGAATTTTCATGTTTTAGTAAAAACAACTTGTATGATCCCTCAGCAAAAAATTAATAAAGCTTCGTTGAAATTGCCCTCAGACATTATCCTAGCAGACTCAGATTTTAACTTACCATCAGAAATCAATATGTTGATTTGTGCTGATATATTCTTCCAGGCATTGATACCGGAATACCAGAGCCATCATATGGTGGGATGTCTGAGCTGTCCGATAAGGAAGAATGAGCGGCAAGCTGCAGCCAGCCCGCAGCAGTATCCACAATTTATTAATACTAAGTTTGGCCATGTTGTGGTAGGAGCCTTGCCACAGCGAGCAAGCATAAATAAGGTATCTCTTTTTTGTCTCCAATGTGATTCTGATATAAGCAAAACTCTCCAAAACTTTTCGCAACCTGAAAAAGTACCAGAAATATTTGTAGAGAATAACACTGAGCAACAATTGGCTGAGCAATATTTCAAAGAATCTGTTAAGTTAATAGATCACAAATTTCAAGTAGGTTTACGCAAGATTCGAGGCAGAGGCCTAAAAAGTCTGAAGTTCCACTTGAAACGGGTACTACTTCAATCCATACTCACTTACGAGCAGTTATGTACTGTGCTGAAACAAATAGAGGCAGTCTTAAATTCGAGACCACTGTTGCCACTTTCAGCCGATATCAATGATTTTGCTTATCTTACGCCAGGTCATTTTTTGATCGGAAGGGAGCCCACGGCCCAATGTCACCGTTGCGACGGGTGCATAGAGGAGGACGCGCAGCATGCGTTGGAGGTTTGCCCTGCGTGGGCGGTTCAACGCCAAGCAATGACTGCGGTAGTGGGCCACGACCTCTCCCTCCCGACCGTCATAAATAAGATGGTCGAGAGCGACAAGTCGTGGGCGGCAGTGCAGTCCTTTTGCGAGGACATAATGTCGCAAAAGGAAGAAGCGGAGCGTGTGCGCGAGGCAGCCGCCACGTGTGCCATCCGCCGAAGGAGAGTGGGACGCAGGAGGGCGGCCTACGGGCGCCTACTGCATCCCTCGTGAACGTCAATAGGGCTACGGGTGACGGTTGGGGACCGTCGCCCCAATGACTAAGCCAGGGGTAGCTGACGCACGTGGTGTACCCGTGCATCAACCAACATGTAAGGGAGGGCGTTACAGCCCCTTCTAAGAAGAGATCGCGTAAGGTCGCGGTCGCTCCGCTCTGACAGCAAAATGGACGAAAGGCTCCCATAGCCGCTGTCAGCGCTGCGGATAGGAGGGTACACGGCAGGGGTTTTAGTAGGTGCGAGCCCCACACACCCCCGTCTCCCGACCCTAGGAAGACGGGATAGCGCGTACAGGCGTTTCCCCTGCCCAAAAAAAACAAAAAAAAAAGAAGGTCATTTTTTGATTGGTACTGCCTTGACTACATACCCGGAACCAGATGTTTCTCAAATTCCTACAAATAGATTAAAGTTTTGGGAACTTTGTAATAATATTAAAGATTGTTTTTGGAATGTTTGGTATAAATATTATTTAAATTGTTTACCATGTCGTCCTAAGTGGCGTGATGATCTCCCAAACGTAACTGTTGGAGCATTAGTAATACTTAGAGAACCTAATATACCTTGCCTATGTTGGCCTATGGCAAGAATTATAAAAGTATATCCAGGTAATGATGGAAAAGTACGTGTAGTGGAGGTCATTACACCAAATAAAAAGATTTATAAACGTTTTTTATCTGGAATATGTCTCCTACCGTTAGAAAATAATAAGATAAGTTTTAGATGCTTTGTGTTCCAATTATACACAAAATACATGGACAAAATGTAGCAATATTATATTTTTGTTAACTAAATATACATACATATCATACCGGAACAGTGTTTAGATATAATAATATTTTTGTTTATAGTATAGTTTTATTTAGATATATTAATATTTTTGTTTATAAAAAACAAGTTAAAATTTTATTTTAGTTTAAGCTTTATAATACATTAGATTAGAAATATTAATTACCTGCCTTGCTTTAGGTACAAAAAAATAAAATAATAATTAATCTTAGTTAAGAGATAAGAAATTGTTTAGCGTTATATCTCAGTATCTAGAACACAAAATTGTTAAGAGTTTAGCATGATAATATAAATGTCACATAATTAGTATGTAATTGCTTAGATTTTTATTCTAACTAAATATATCAAACATTCACTTGTTAATACATAGTTCACCATGATGATCAAAGATGTTACTTAGTCGGATTGTAATTGATTAGTTTTTATTTTAGATAGGTATTTAGCTTGTCTTTACTTTAAACATTTTAGCTGGTGCCCAGCATGTTGGCAACACCAACAAAGTTATAAAATTAAGATATTTTTTGTGGTTTCTGGTTTTTTCACTGTACTGTACGTGACTTGAGTTGCCTCGGTATGAATAAATAAGTAAATGAAAATATGGTGTTTCCCTCAAGAAAGTCCTGCTACAACAGCTATTAGGTTTCGCTGCCGACATTATTATTAGCATACAATATTAATTTTCTTCACAAGAATTTATTGAAATTGATAAGTAGGATTTTTATTCGTGTTAGGATAATTATACCTCTGATAGCTAAGCATGCCTACTTAAAAATGACATAGCCGAGCTTTTAGTTATCAATTACTATATACTTATATAACTTACTAATTTATTATTCAGATAAATCGTCATTGCTCAATTTCTATTAACAAATAATTACAAAGAATTTGGGGAAATTTAGCCATTCATAGTCGAGGAGGGGCCATGGGGAAGTTCCTCATATTACTATAATATCTGATATAGATGAAGTAGGTACCTACTATTGTCATAAACGCGAGCCGACTAATTCTGCAAGCAGATTCGTCGTTGCACAGGGTACATTTACGTTAATATTGTGAAATTTCGATTTCGCAGATTTATCGTTTGTACTTTTCCTACCGCAATCTTTACGCTATAAACGTTATAAGTTATATTTTTTATTGAAAGATATTTCAAATCCGGTCAGTCAGTGGTTGCTGAACATGAAGTCGATTCCTGGGTCTCCTATTTATGTTTTTATTACAATTTTGTTTATTGCTTACATGGTGCAAGCGGTAAGTGTTATTTACTTTTCACACGTTAGGTACTAGCTTCCCATGAATTTGCTTCGTAGACCCCAAACCGCCTTCGCGAAAGGCACGGGAGTTATCCAGGAGTTTTAGCGGGTATTCTCAGGGTCAATTAGACGCTGGGCGAGTCCCGCACACGCCCACTGCTTCGCCAGCAGTGGGTAGATCCGTCAATGGATTTCTTCTGGTAAAAAAAAGGTACTAACTTCCCATACATTGTTGTCAGAGGCAAAAATTTAATGACCGCAGTGCCTTGCTCAAGAAAAAGGGTTTTTTAAAAGTAATTCCAAAAATATTCTTTATCTTCAGGCTTCATACCAGTCATTGCAAGTTAACAACATGAAAAAACCAAATTCACCAGTCGACACACTGTTACAAGAACTGGATACGTTTCGTTATATTTTCAAGAAAACAGTGAATAAATTCAAAAATATTGTACATCAAAACTCAATTACTTAATGCAAACCAATAAAACGCATGGCTCATTTTTATATATTTACATCTTTTTTATTAAAACCAGAACACTAGATTTCGATGCCATTAAAAATAAAAATTAATAAGTACATCGATAGTAGTTTTAGCCCAATACATTCTTTTTTAGTGTACGGTTTGTGGCGGCCACAAGATGCAAGACGAACAGTCACCGTTCATTATAGGGTTAATGCCTAAAAGAAAGTATTTGTACCGCTTGCGAAAAACTTACATACTCACTAACGTTTTGATATAGCACATATATAGGTCACGGTGAAAAGTCGACGTTAGCAGTGGAAATACAAAAGATCCTTTCACAGATGAAAGATAGTAAAATTCTAAATGACAAGTCTAATTATAGAGAGCTAATGAAGCAAATGAAGTAGGTTTACCACACCACATACAACCACCACTAAACATTACAAATGTCCTAAAAAATCTAAATTATTTGCTTTACTGTGAAAAAACATTACTTACATAGACCCTTTTCTTAAACGAAAAATGTCAATAAATATGTTAATTTGTATGTATACTTATTTATCAAGAAATATATTTAGGTGAAATATAAAATTTCTAACAGCGACTACACCATCTCAAAGAAAAGAAAGAAGAAAAGCAATCTAAAGAGACAACGTTGGCGATGGAAATACAGAAGATATTGTCACAGCTAAGCAACAGCCAAATACTAAAGGACAAAGCCAGTTACAAAGATTTGCTGCGTCAATTCAAAGACGTTTACCATACCACCCCCACCGCTAGAAAAGAGTGTTATAAATACAAGGGGAAATGAAATTCTATGTTTATCAATAATGAAATAATGACATTAATGACTTTTATTTCTCAGCGACTCAATAATAACATTAGTTTTCTCCGAGAAATCGAATGTCTTATGACCTACCTACTTCACCTATAACAACCTTTGACCATGATCATCACGGCCTTAAAACGGAGGGAGGGAGGACCCAAGTCGACCTCCCGCCGACTGTACCTACTTACTATTCAAAACAAACTACTTATAAGACAGCTACTTATGTGCTAAAGAGAGATACTGAGACGTGTTCTATAGTACCTAAATACAATGTCGAATTTTTTCACAATTTTTAGTGCTTTCTAAGGTTTCTAAGGTCGAAGCTAGATGGGTGACCGTCAACTTATATTGGTTCCTACTATCGTATCGTTTCACTTAAAAGTGACAGGAAAGGAAAAATCCGCCAATTTTGCATACGTAGACGACTTAATAATTTCAGTTTTATTTATATAAAACCAAACTACCCAACTGATTTTGAAAAAAAAATTATAGGACCAAATAGCAACTATTCCGCATCGAACAAAAAAAGAATCACGCATATTGGATCAGTAGTCTCGGCGTAATCGGTGTACATACATAGAAAAAAAAACATACCGGCCGAATTGAGAACCTCCTCGTTTTTGAAGTCAGTTAAAAAGCTTTAAAGTAAAGCTTTCATTCATTACGTTTCTTTCATTGCCTTAATAGTAAGGGATTCATTCATTCATTCCTTTGATATATCCTTTAGACAATTGTCTTCATAAACCTTAACCTTACGTAAAATTATTTTATTGAAAATACAAATTGGTTTATAATTGCATGCTCAAATCTGTGTCATCTGTGTGTGGTAGATCTCAGGTCGATGATATAATTTGATTAGACACAGGATATAGATTTTTTCCTACGAAACTCGATCGAATTATTAACGAATCAAAAAATTTATGGACAGTCAAAAATCAATCTTTTTTGATTATTATAAGTATTTATTGTATTTTTGCATTTTTGCTAAATGTCATTGTAACAGATGCGTTTCATTTTAAATGTGTAAATTTTTAAATTAAGAAATCAGTTTGATTATCAAAAAGTCCTTACAAACACTTTTATAAAGGCTTCACAAAAATTAAAAAGTAATAAGTACAAAGGGGTTTTTTATACAACTAGTGTAGAATTATGTGCCTTTTACACATAATTATAATAAATAAGTAATCTTTAATAAAACCATTTTCTATTCTTTGACATAAGTAAGTTTTTATTCCACTATTGAACTATACAAACAGGTTGTATATCCTTACAACTAGATGACAAACAAGCTGACGGCCCACCTGATGGTGAGCGGCTACCGCCGCCTATAGACACCTGCAATAACAAGTTCAAATCACTTGATATTGCAGGTGCGTTGTCATCCTGAGGCCTAAGATGAAATGCCGTTCATGCCCAGTAAGCCTAAGATTTTAGCCTTTACTGCACACAGTGTGACCGTGAATCTAATTTGAAAACTGATAAATTTTTTTAGACCGCGAATGTACATAAGTGTACATCCACTTCGCTGTATTCCACATCAATAGACTTTGCAGTTAATGTGTTATCACCCTAATCGTAAACTATTATAAGTATTGATAGATAATTCTTTTACGGTCTCTTTGAAAAGAAATAACGCATTGTCATTTAGCATGATTTTGATTTGACAATACTAGGTAGAATATTAAAATAAATAAGAAACTAATAAAAAACAGAAAAAAATATAAATTGCAGAAATGTATTCCAACGATTTCCGGCCTTTTTATATACTTGTTAAGAAAGAAGAAGAAAAAGGAGACAAGTTCGCGAGAATGAATATGGAATTGAAACACAGAGCAGTGTGTGAGCCGATCAATCCCTTCACAAAGAAGACTGTTTACACACAGACCTACCCAACCCGTCTGATTCCGGCAGCTCCTAGAAAAGCATGCTGTTATTATTGCTCATAAATTCAAATTACGTTTGGTTCTAATACGTTTTAATAGTGAAGTTCAAGATAGCTGAATCAAGTGATCCAAGCACCTCAGATTGTATCATGCAGACCAGATCCCTGGATTCAACAAAATATGGCAAGAGAACCCTGTTAAGCTGTTTTTGCGTTTTATGGTCACGGTGTTTTGGTAACATACTAGGGACATCTATCAAGCTTATATATTGTCATAAAATGTCCACCAATGTCTATTTATTCGGTTTGCAAGCGTACCAGCACCTTTCTGATTATCTGGTAATAGAACTTATTGACATATTTTCAATGCAAGATACACTGGAGAATCATACAGTTTGTTAAAATGGTGGAAGATGATTTTTAGATGAAGTTAATAAAATGATGCTATAGAACGTGGTCGGGTTCTGTTTGATATTTTATTTGAGTGTCTTTGATATCAGCACTTTTAAATTAAACTCAAGTAAGCAATGCAAATATTTAATAGGTGCTATTTTCACGAGATATGCTTGCTTACATAAAAATACAGGATTTTTGTAAAACTATAGGTACTCTTTCCCAGTCAAGGTCAATGTCATTTTTAACTAAACGTAGGGAACCTACATTGTTTGCTAACCCAAGCAGTAAATTAGGTACATAACCTATTAGTTAAATTAGTTGTATCTTATTTTTGTAGCTTAAGGCGATCTATCGAAACGTTGTTTCAGCCTAGACAGGGATATACAGGGCGGTGCCGTCAATGCGACAAAAAATTTAAACATGGGCTATATTAGTCCATAGAAATGGTTTGCCACTTCCAAAAATATCGTATTCATTTCATAATTTCATGACATTGGTATGGAAAACTGTAACGTTGACAGCATTATTCCATAATTATATATGTTAACAGGTGGTAAGCCCGTAGGGTCGTCTTGTGTAGGTATCACCGCTATTCTTATTTCAGCCGTGAAACATTTTACTGTGTTTGGGATTGAAGGGAAAAGTAGCCAGTGTAATTACTGGGCATGGACGGCATTTCATCTAAGGCCTCAGGATGACAACGCACTTGCAATATTAGGTGATTTTTCCTTGTTATTGCAGGCGGCAGTAACCGCTTACGTCCAGGTGGGCCATCAGCTTGTTTGTCATCTAGTTATATAAAAAAGTCATTATACTCGGCTCAAATCGAAAGGCGATTGTAACAAAACTTACTATTCATAGATAAGAATAGACTAAAAAGTTTTCAGAGGATATTTGGAAAAACTGTGTTCGCCACGACAAGTACAAATGCCAATACAAAAGTATAGTAAAAGTTCTTCGTGACGGTTAGCCGGCCGTCAGCTTTTTTGTCATCTAGTTGTATAAAAAATAATAGTCAACGTTTCACAATACCTTTGTTACTCGAGTCCGGAGCAGTAAGTAACGCATACGCTATCTACAATTATAAGTTTTTGGGCTTTAAAAAAACTGTGTAGGCAACGCTAATGTTTGACTTTGAAACATACTGCATGAAGAAATACTGCATATTACGGGTCTTATGGGATGCGGTACTTTTCAATGAAATTGTATATTCTTTTACAATTATTATATCGAATGGAGTTAAATAATAATGGGTTTCCAGAAACGTTTTTAAATTCATTCAGTATTGTTTTATAACAAGATTGAATTGATATCTTTTAAAATCCAAAAATAGTTAAAGAGACAAAGTAGTGCTATCGGTGCGATTTTCTGTAAGGTGGAGACTAATTCGACTGTTTATTAGTAAAATACCACTTACCTCCCTCTCTCATAAAGTAGTCCACTCCAAAAGTTGTTGAATGAAAAAAAAACACGCAGCAAATCACGCTGCAAGCAATATACACTTTAATCTCGGTTGTCTATGACTTACTCGTGATCGTATCATAGTAAATTGATCGTATCATAGTAAATTGCCGTAACGAGTGCTGAAGTCATACAGTCATTGACTTATTAATACGATACATTACAAAGATTCACGCCAATTGGCCAAATATTAATTATAGATCCTTTAATTACTTTTGCATATATTTATCACATTTGGAATCACAGTATGGCTTATCGTAAACAATTTAAACACTTTACACGTGAGTATGCGTTAATTTTGAGGAGCTCGGTGGCGTCTTGGTTTGAGCGCTCTGGTTTCGATACGAAAAACAAAGCAACTTTCGCCATGGTCGATCCTGGGATGGGTCAATCAAAGTTTGTTATCTCGAGCTCCTCCGTGCTTCGGAAGGCACGTTAAGCCGTTGGTCCCGGTTGTTAGTACAACCGCTTTAACCCACCAACCCGCATCGAGCCAGCGTGGTGGTGTTATGGCTCCTCATGTGTTTCTCCCATGTAGGAAGATCTGTGTCCAGCAGTGGGACGTATATAGCCTGGTGATGATGATGCGTTAACTTTAACTTTGTTTTACGCAAGCGGAAAAGTTGGCGGTGAGATAAAATATACCAAGAGGCTTCATACTTTGAGAAGAATGAATGTCATTGGTTTCATGTAGGCGACGCGGGCGAAGCTGCGGGCTGTCTAAAAAAATCAAAACAATGCCAGTACGAGTCAGACTTGCCAAAAAATATACGTAATAAGCGTTGATGTAGAATTTTTGGCATTGTGCGCTTTTGATAAAGTGTTTTAACACTGTGCGTTCGAAACTTTCGTGATTGCATGATACTTGATAGCGTGATACGTGACTCGTGGTAGCGTAAATTCTTGATGGAATTATGCGTGTTCCATGTCTCGTGATGAGTACCACACTCGGCCATAAAACAGGTATGCTATAGAAATACTGCCTGTCTTTTGGCATTATCTAAACCTTTCGGTTCAAACCTGCCTGTCCTGTTTGTGTCTGACACAATAAAAACCTATTGTCTCTTTGGTGCAGATGGCAGCACGCCAAGTATAACAGATTGAGTGCAATCTGTAATACTGTTATTCGCAGTGGCGGATCCAGGGGGGGGTCATGGGGGTCATGACCCCCCTCTGGGCTGGTTCCATGACCTAGGTGGACCACTAATTAAAAAATTTAAACATGCTTTTATACTTCGTCGGGCCATAAATACTGTTACAATTAAAAATAAACAAAATATTACATTTGAATTTGGAATCTGTCATTTTTATATGATTGTTCATTGAGTTTTCTCATTTTGGCGCCAATACATTGTACAATATTTTGCGATATTATAATGGAGTGGGGTGATAAAAAGAACCGAATCGCTGTGATTCCATTACAAAAAGTAGGTATGGAGCCAAGTGCAATTTTTAAAACTCTCCATAAGCTTGGTATTAGTAAAATGTTTGTGTACCGGGTTATTAATAGGTACAATGAGACCTCCTCTGTTTGTGACAGAAAAAGATCAGGCCGTCCACGTAGTGTTCGTACGAAAAAGGTGGTCAAAGCAGTAAGGGAAAGAATTCGAAGAAATCCTGTCCGAAAGCAAAAAAACTTATCTCGGGAGATGAAGTTAGCACCTAGAACTATGTCGCGTATTTTAAAAGATGACTTAGGACTTGCAAGTTGCAACCTACAAGAGACGTACTGGTCATTTCTTAACTGATAATTTAAAAAAGAATAGGGTGGTTAAATCGAAACAACTACTGAAGCGGTACGCAAAGCGACGTCACAGAAAATTTTTGTTTACGGATGAGATTTTTTTTACAATTGAGCAACATTTTAACAAAAAGAAATGGCCGTATCTTGGCTCAAAGCTCTAACGAAGCTTCCCAATTAGTCGACAAAGTGCAAAGTGGGCACTATCCGACTTCAATGATGATTTGGTGGGGTATTAGCTATGAAGGAGTGACTGAGCCATACTTTTGTGAAAAAGGTATCAAAACATCGGCACAAGTGTATCAAGATACCATTCTTGAGAAGGTAGTGAAGCTTCTTAACAACACCATGTTCAATAACCAAGAATGGTCCTTCCAGCAAGACTCGGCGCCGGGTCATAAAGCTCGGTCTACGCAGTCTTGTATGGAAACGAACGTTTCGAACTTTATCAGAGCTGAAGACTGGCCGTCGTCTAGTCCCAATCTTAATCCGCTGGGTTATGATTTACAGTCAGTTTTAGAGAGTACAACTTGTTCTAAACGCCATGATAATTTAGAGTCCCTAAAACAATCCGTACGATTGGCAGTGAAGAATCTTCCTATGGAAAGAGTGCGTGCTTTTATTGATAACTGGCCTCAACGTTTAAAGGACTGTATTGCAGCCAATGGAGACCACTTCGAATAAGTTTTTTATATTTTAAATTGTTTCATATTTATGAATTAAACTAACACACTGTAAAAGTAATAAATGTTATTTGCAATAGATTTTTTTTTCAGTATTTATGGCAAGACTAGGTATATTTTTTGTCACAATATAGATTTTATTTAAGTACTTTCAATTTTAATTAATTTAATAGATATAATATAATATACTTTGTTTGACGGCCAACGCATTATACGGGAACGGGAACGCATCAAAAATTAGAATTTTCGCGCCACTATTTTTTTTTACGGCCGGAAAATGCTTTACGCATACCCCGGTGCCTGTAAGCGACTCCGAGGTTCAGTGGGACTCCTCCACCATAAATCACGCAGTAATTGCGGCGGCCCTATCTACTAAAAACCGTCCCTTCTTCTGTCAGGAGGCTGCTTACAGGAACCGGGCACGAGGAACTTTGTAGTCGTCCGCATCCGTTCCCGCAGCTCAGCTATTTCTGGATGTCGCCACTTTCCGTAGGGATAGGGTACTGGCCCATAGGTTTTCCCCCCGCATGAGGACTTTTGTGAGGTGGCGAGGTACCCACCCCTTGCCACTGTCCTCCGCAACCCTAAAATGCTTGCTATCCTACGACTCCTTCATAGAGGGGAGTCCGCTGGTCCTGAGAAGGGACAGCAGAGAGTTAGCGCTCAGATTTGCCTTCTATGACGGAGTCTGCTTGTGGCCCGCCTAGAATCAACATTCTAGCATACCCAACACGGCCACATAAGGCCGCCCACCGGCCTTGGAGGCCAGCCACCCACCGACCCCGAAGGGTCCGCTGCCCCTGAACGGGGCTTCAGCAAAGGCGCTGAACGCCACCGGCAGTCCACACAAGGCAGACTGTCCTCCGCTATCCGCAAACTTTGGAGGTCTGCCGTACCACCACACCACCGCGAACATACAGTCCGCCATACACCGAGCCACAGGGCTCCCCAGTCCTAAGAAGGACCTTTCTTCCCGCCGGCCTTGAAGGCCAGACATCCCACATTCCCAAAGGGACCTCTGCTGGGGCGACCAATAATGTCATGTAGAGACTCGTCAGGTTGAGACTCAGCGGGGCATCTGCCCATTTCATGACCGGTCCACCCCAGCACGTCACACACCACTGGACAAGGAGGGCCAAGGAGGAGTAAGGTCTCCTACGGGTCTATAGGCCCGTGCCACCCAGCCGCGATCAGTCCAGTGTCGTCGCCAATCTAAAGGTCAGTCATTCACCGACCCCGAAGTATCCACTGCGTTTGACCTGCTAGACAGATGTGAGCGGGGCCTAGGCTGATAAGGAGAGGACTCAGGAGCTGGAAGTGTAACTACGCAAACCTCTTCCGAGCGTTGCCCATCCCAGGCTTTCCCCTTAACCATCACGCCGCAGCAGGTCCATGACCGTGGAGGTCACAATGTTCTGCCCGTCAGAGAACACCATCCCTAACGGACAATTTGAGCGAACAACTTCGCGACTTTTCAGCCCGTAGGAATTCGGAGGTGACGGGATTTAGAGGTACACCTTGATTGACATGGGGAGACTAACATAAGTAAGCAGTGACCCGGGATAATTCAACGGGGGTTGCTTACCCAGCGCACCCAAAACACTGGTGCCCCTACACGTCCCAGCCTAGAGACTGGTTCGCCCTCGACAGGACATGACACCCGGACACTTAGGACAAACAAATCACTTTTGGTCCAAAGGATTCGGAAGAGAAAAGGCTTAAGGGAAGACCTACCTTACCCAGCCTAGAGACTGGTTCGCCTAAGCATACCGAGGACATGCACCATCCCAACCTAATTATAGAAGGTTCTCCAACTGCCGCTAGCCTTAGAGGTCAGCCATCCTCCGACCCACAAACGGGTCCACTGGCCCTGAACAGAGCGTTTCACAAGGTGGGGCAAGAATCACAGGACACTCATCCCACCCGGCAGGAACCCACAAGGGCTGATTTGAAGAGCCTACTCTAGTAACCTACCCTAAAATCTTAGATAAATTCACACAGTGAAAAACAAAATAGGAAGAAAATAATTAAATTTCAGTACCTAGGTACTTACCTCCTAAAATGTATTTTTTGGAGTTGGTGCTTCACTTTCTATTGCCTCTGGAAACAGCTTAGCACCATCTACAAAAAATACATTTTAGGAGGTAAGTACCTAGGAACTGAAATTTTATTATTTTTCCTTTTTTTTGTTTTGAAGCCCATCATCAGATCCTAACTTGGTGACAGGCAGGAAAATACTCTATCGAATAAAAAAAGAATTTTGAAAATCGGTTCACAATTGATAGAGAAATCGGTGTACATACATACAAAAAAAACCACAGTGGAACATATAACCTCCTTCTTTTTTGAAGTCGGTTAAAAATAGGCGTCCCTTCGTGACTATAACTTCTTGTGACTTGACTACGACTATGTGACCCCCCCTGGTGCCAAAGCTGGATCCGCCCTTGGTTATTCGTTCGTAGTGACGAAAGCCGAAAGGTTACGAACGGAGTATCTAAGGGCGGTCTGAAGACCAAACTGTTTCGCTTGTCGTGCTGTCGACTGTACAAATACACCAAAAAAACAAAAAATAGCAAGCTTAGATCAGAGTTACTGAATAGGAATATAGATAAGTAAACAAAATACGTACAACAAGTAACAATGCTTTGGAACAGTCAGGGAAACATGAAGGTGAATTTCACATCAAGTATCTAATTATTAAAACGCGAAGAAAAAAACTATGTTTCCCCAAGCATATTGTGCGCAGTAAGGAATATAAAAAAATATACGAAGTCTTACATAAGTAGGTAGGTAGCTCCTAAGAGGTTAAGAGGTAACATTTAAGTACTTACAAAAACCTTCAAAATAACATTAAGTCCTTCTTAATTTAGGTTTCAGATATTATAGTTTCAAGTTAAAATATTTCTATTAATTGGTCCGTACATAATACCAGCCCTGGGGTGTAAACAGCACTTATTTCCATTTAGTGTTTTGATACATCTTGAGCTCAACGACTCTGCTAATAGACTTCACTGTATATCAAAATTAAAACGGACTCCAAAAAAACTGAAAAGGCTAAAATAATTAAATTTAAGTAGGCACTCCTCTCGCCGCTCCTCCCCTATAAACATATATTTTGGAATCGGTGCTTCACTATCTATTGTTTCTGGAAACAACTTAGCACCAACTCCAAAAAATATGTTTCTAGGAGATGAGTACCTACTTAAATTTAATTATTTATCCTTTTAAGTTTTTTGGATTCGGTTTTAATTTTTGTTTTATGTAAAAAAAAACACAATTTTTAGTGATAACTTTTTAAGGTCAAAGCTGGGTCAGCTTATATTGTTTTCTACTATCGTATCATTTCACTAAAAATTCATAGGAAAGCGAAAATCCGCAAATTTTTATGGGACCAAATGGGAACTTATTCCACATCAAACAACAAAAAAGGAATCATCAATATCGGTTCACCCAGTCGAAAGTTCTGAGGTAACAAACATAAAAAAATTCAGTCCAATTGATAACCGCCTCCTTTTTTTGAAGTCTGTAAAAAATTAGAAATAAGCCCTAAACTGAATGGAAATAAGAGCTTGTAATACTTAGCCATACTCGTTGAGCCCACCCGCATCTCTCAAACAAAAGAAAACCTAATAAGTCTTTGTGGATACTATATTGAAAACAAAAAAAAAAACAATTCTAGCTCTTAAAGTTATCAGGGGATTTTTCGAAAAGTCTAGTACTCGTAATAAAGAAATTACTAGCGATTTTTGGTTTGTGTGAAAAGCTAAAAATTCAGGTATGTGTAAACCTTTACTTATGTATGTATGTGAGCAGTAAATACAAAATAGCTCATAGCTCAGCGGCGTAAATTGTTCAGTGAATAAAAAAATCACCTATTTCAGTTTCATAAGAATGACAAAAAAAAACAATAGAGTGAAAATCGTGTGTAAGACAGTAACTCATGATGACTTTATGTCTTCATGATGTCCGAATCAGGTGTGTGTGTACTCGTATATATGTCGTAGCCATCTTGTTAAATTGGCCAGTTAATTGGAGGCCTAGGCCGTTACTTACAACGCTGACATCCAATTAAATGTCTAGGCCGATAGTTAATTGAACTAGACTTAGTCTATTGAAATTCAGCTCAATTAGACGCCTATAGGCGGATCGTCTTGTGCTAACGAGATTTAGTGTGATTTGTAGGTTCTAGATTATTTTTTGTATAACCATTTATAACCCGATAATTTCGGTTACAAGCGGTCTTAAAAATTACCTTGAATCTATTAATCACACAAACAGTCACCCAAATGCTCTTAGATTTGAATGGGGTACCTATCAAAATACAGATTTTTTTTGACATCGAATTTCACTTCACAGAAAACTATTCCACGATTTATAATATCTATTTTTCTTGATTAATCAAAAACTAATCATCGCTGTTTCATAATATCAAATAAACTTCATTAAAAATATGTTTTAAAGTTGTTTTGGTTACTCGAATAACGATCTATCGAAGTAACATTTCATATAAACTATTAAGTTATCGATAAAACTATTTGTAAAAACATGTTTTAATGTTTTACGGTACACATTATATTACTTTCAATCGCAGTAACGTTTCATGAACGATGCATTCCAACTTACATGATTTACTTGGTTCTCTATTTTGTCTCATAATTTTATATCCATAATCTAACGTGTCATGTTTTGTGATATAATCATCATATGTCCAAATGATAAGTAGCCCTAACTTAATGTCTCATAATATCACTTGCCCGAAAACCAAAATCCCTAAATATAATAAGACCTATTTTTTTTGCTATAAATATCAAAATCTATAATATTTAAAATACATAAAAGGCTTTTCTATAATAGTTGTAAGTCCTTACGTTATATCTCATAATATAACGTGCCCTAAAACCGAAATTCCATAAATATAAAATGACCTAATTTTTTTCCTATAAATATTTCTATCCATAATATTTGAAACACATAAATATAAAATATAAATAAATTTCATACAATCACACCAATTATCTTGCCCAAGTAAGTATCATAAGAACTTGTGTAATGGATACCAGATAAACATGCATGCAAGCAAGCATACAGCATGCATGCAAGCAAGCATGCAGTATGCATGGCTTCTGTCACGGCTCCGGCGCTGCGGGGCTCCGGCGGTCCCACGCGACCTTATCGTCGCAGATGGTTTACGCCCACCACCGCAGCCGCGGCAGTGGTCGTCAAAACCACCAGCTCCTCAGCTCGCGGGCCGCCTCGCCCCTCCACGCCTTCGCGGGCTTAAATTACATTCTAGGGGTAGGGCAGACAAGACTTCGTGGTGTCGGTTTTACAGCGATACATTTCTGTCACTGAATTTTAAAACGCAACGGTTGTTTAGGTTCATTTTACTAAAAATCTCACCTAACCTAACCCAGGTCTTCTTAACAGGGTAACAAAAATGAATAACTACATGAAAATCGTGTTTTCGATGAACACTGACTTTAGTGAAGTAAATATTGATGTTTTAACTATTTTGCAAAATGAAACTTTCGTGGAAAAATAATTATGGGTAAAAACACAACGATCTAACATTATTTCGATAAAATATATAAAATATGAATAGAAATAACGATGGAGTGAGTTTCTAGATAATAACTATTCGAGGAAATGAAATTGCGATGTAAACTGATTCGAGGAGTTGTTAAATATTGTAATTTGTAAAAAAGATCTGCGAATAGTTTTATCGGAAATGAAAATCAATGAACTTAAAGTGATAGGTTCCCATTTGAATGACCTGCATGCGTCCAATTGAATATAGCTAATTTAACCAGACGGCTGACACAACGTTCACCAACAGATTAGTTGATAGTTAAAGCTCAGCTATCCCAATTGTCTTGGCTGGTGGTCATAAAGCCGTTTCATTGGATGCCGGCGTTTAATCAACGCCCTAGACGTCCAATTATGTGGCTAATTTAACCAGATGGCTGCGACATAGCTACATGACATGTAGGTGGCTAAAATGCATAATTTCAAAAAAAAAACAACAACCGAATCATAAAAAAATAACATTATAAGTTTAACTACAGATGACGTAGGCAATACAAAAGAGATTATGTTTTAATTGCCTTAATTATTACGTTCAAAGCAATTATTATTGCAAGTTGCAACGTGTTTCTAAACAAATCATTGCTACTACTGCATGTCAAATATCGCGCTAGAGGGATTCTAATTGAGCCTTTAATGATTCAGCACATCTACTTCTATGACTATGCACTCATCTACGTTGATTTGCTGAATCATCGTTGGCTCCATTATAGTCCCGCAACCGGCAATACCATCATCTATATAGCGCAAAAATTGACATATTTATGGTTACGCGTATGTAAACACATACGCGGCAAAGCAGTCATGTCAAGCCAGTCAACCTCATTGGTGCTATTATTGTAGGGTACTTTCCTTTGAACGTTTAGAAGGTATCTTCAAACTTATCATTTAATGTTTTACTAGTTTTGGTTTTGGAAAGTGTTATTAGATTTATCGTTGTTTAATTAGTGCAGTGTTTGTTTAAGTATTCATTAGAGCGCGGCGTGGGCACGTGAATGCCGCTGGTACTTATCAAAGTTATCGTATTATCAAAAGCCTTCTTTCCACTTTACCGATCTGCTGTTTCGCAGTTATTGTAAAATCAATCATAAGACATGGAACTGGAAGACTTGAATGAGAATGAAGATAGTGATTTCATTCCGGAATCCAGAAATATAAAGGTAAGTAATAATATTCTAATTATTTTGAACAATTTAGTACCAATCTAACGAACAGAGATAACTTTGTTTGTACAAATATTATTGCCTATAGGTTATCAGGAAATTATAGTATCGATGTATAGCAGATTGTAGATAGTGAATTTGATATGAATGAAACAACGGGAGGTATATTTGTATATTTTTTGTATACTTCAAGACATTTAGTAAGTGTAGGTACGAGTAGGTACCTGAAACTGACAATAATTTCCAAATACTAAGTCTGTATTTACTAATATATCTTGGTTATATTAAGGCTTTCGAAAGCCTGAAGGCAACTATGAAAGATTTATTACATTAGTTAATATGTGTATGTTGTTGTTGAGTATCTACTTTGATTTGCCTAAACATGATTGGGTATTTGACAACTTTTATAATTTCATAAATGAATAACATGCATATTAAAGAAATATCAAAGAAGCAATATAATATCTCCCATCAATAGCTTTTATATAATGCGATAGTTTCTGCTACATACATAAAACGTTCCATGAAAAAAAATATTGTTCTTAATAGTGACGTCACAATTTAGGGTAAATCAACAAAATATTTGTAAATTAAAAAAAAAATAATGATTTGTTAATTTTATGCGTTTAGTAAAGTTTGGTCTAAGAAAACTTATATTAATAAAAGACTAGTGTTTTAAAAGAATTTCTTAATACGCCACTTTTAGAAAATGCTGGATGCGAAATCATAAGGGGGAGTCCTTGGTCCAGCAGTAGACATCTTTGGGCTGCAATGAAAACCACCCAAAGAAATCATGCCCTGTGACGGAAAACGAACCCGCGAACATTTAAAATTAATGTTAAAAAGAATAGCAAAAACAAACTTAGCAAAAATGCCTCCATTGCATTTTCCTATGAAAATTGTAGATTCAATGCGGCAGGCGCTCGTATCGTAGGAGCTTGTGAAGTTACAGTAGATATCACGCAAGCAAACATTGTTGTAATTTGTAACCGACTTCATTATTTCTATAATGAAGTCTGTTAAAAAATATACAACATATTTACAATTTTTAACACCACAAGACGGTGCAATTAAACTGGAATACAACATGCCCAACGTGCTACTAGCGTAGGTACCCTGCCTACCCTTTAACACTAGAAAGACCGTTGTTCGTATCCTACCTAAAAATACCAATGCCGTCCTTTTGGCGCTAGGATCGGTCTCGAAATTAATATTATTGATGTAAATAATAAAATAAAGCACTGTATAAATTATGCTTGTAAATTTTCAAACAAATTTAACATAAAAACAGTTTTTAACCGACTTTAAAAAAAAGGAAGAGGTTATAAACTAACCTTAAGAAATACATGCAGACAATAAAAATACGTACAGTGGAGCATAATATTATTACCTAAGTATTTTTTTTTGTATGTATAATAATCACCGATTTCTCTGTCAATTGTAAACCGATTTTCAAAAATCTTTTTTAATCGATACGATAATATACAAATATAGGAGTATACTATATACAATAAAGTATACTCCTGAGGTGGTAACTTTGTCATCAAGTCAGGATCTGATGATGGAATCCCAGGGAAATCGAGGGCAAACCTCTTATTTTATGGGCACGTATGACATGTTTTACTTTTTTCCAAAGCTATTCAAGTACCTATTTGCTTCTATTAGTCATTATCTCATGTTGATGAGCTGGTGATAGAAGGTACAACTCTTTAACTGTTGGGAGTTGGAAGTTAATTCTTAAAATTATTTTAGGTACGTATAGACGAATAGTTGTATTCTATCAGGTTATTTGGGTGAACTGATGATGGAAGGTAAAACTCCGTAACTTTTTGAAGTTAGATAATACTTTATCAGTGGTAAGATACGATAATATGGAACAGTATTATATTATATATTTCTACCAAGTACTGAAAGACAGACAAGTCGATAGTGCTGACGGTCACCCATCTAGCTTTGACCTTAGGAAATCACTTAAAAATGTGAAGAGAAAAAAAATAACAATAATAAAACCGACATCAAAACACTAAAAAGGAAAAAAAATATTAAATTTAAGTACCTAGGTATTTTATCTCACAAAAATATATTTTTTAGAACCGGTGGCATCACTTTCAATTGCTTCTGTAAACAGCTTAGCTCCAACTCCAGAAAATACATTCTGTTTCTGTTTCACTTAATTTTGAACTGAAAGAGGTTTTTCAAAAAGTGGGGTAACTAGACAGAGTGGTGCCGCCAATACGACATTAAAATAAAACATGGGATAAATTTGTTCATTGAAATGGTTTGCCACTTTTAAAAACATCTTATTCATTTGATAATAACCATTTCGTAAGCTTAGGTGACTCTTAACGGCATTTGTCTCTTCTATCTCCTTTAGAAAGGCTGATATAAAAATCGCTAAGAGATTTTTAAAGCTAAGCAAATGTTAGTGAAAACGAGCATTAGGCATATAAGAAGTAAGATATCATATAAGTATCGCTGTCACCCTATCTACGTATCCCTAACAAACGTGTGCTATTATCACATCATATTGAGTTAAGGAACTAATTATGCACGTACGACGAAAGTAATCAAAAAGCAAGAATCACCTCACGCAGTAACTCGTGTGAATTAAAATTGAATTAAAATAATATTACCTATTTCAGTCGATTTCTAATCTATATCGTCGGTGGGCGTGCAAAACCGCAAAAGAAAAAGAGCAATTTGCAATACCGCATATTTACAAAAGTCACAAAATTGAAATATCGCGCCCAACGGGTTCATAGGGGTGACTCGCTTATACTAAATTCTCACTAAACAACACCCAGATAAATTCCAAACAAGTTCAGTCAAAGAAATGTGTAGAAATATCCTAGATATCAACTTCTTTCTTCCTCCTGTAAAAGCTGATCGCGGTATTTACAAACTGCTCTTGCGAGGTCTTGCTCGCCCACATTTTGTGGTTCACAGACCTAATAGATTTTTTGTAATAAATATTATCCATAATTATTAGAATTTTATTTGTAAAACAAGTTGCTATTTAACAATTTTGAAATCAAAACGCACTACTGGTAGGTAATCAATAAATATATGTCTAGCTTGCTAGTCCTAGATGTGGAATTGAAAATTTTGATTTATACGAATCAAGTGTAATTACAATTTGAAAAATAAGAACAATAATAAAATATTTGTACAAAACAAACACGAAGTTATAATTTTATGTAAGTATTAAAGTAGACTTATAAAAACCTTTTGTGAAAGAGATTGTAATTTTCAAAATAAATAAATTAGAATGAAATGATGAAAATAATTTTTAATTTACTAGGTGATAGACCCATATGTAGGGTCGCCTGGGTAGGTACCACCGCCTTTCTTATTTCAGCCGTGAAGCAGTTCGCTGTGTTTCGGATTGAAGGGAAAGGTAGCCAGTGTAATTACTGGGCCTGGACGGCATTTCATCTTAGGCCTCAGGATGACAACGCACCTGCAATATCAAGTGCTTTTCCTTGTTATTGCAGGTGTCTATAGGCGGCGGTAACCGCTTACCACCAGGTGGGCCGTCAGCTTGTTTGTCATCTAGTTGTATATAAAAAAAAAATCTATAAAAAGTAGCAGCTAATGAGACGTTGGAGCTCTTTTGGTGGCATAATCTCTTACACCCATATGCATAGTCGGCTCCTCGAGATTTCCTCCACTCGACTCAACCTCAAGGATAAAATAGGTATGCAGAACCAGAACTCAAAAAATTATCCTCGACTTGAGCAAATTCCTCAGTTGAGTCTACTCGAACTGTCAAACCTTCGATCTACCTTGAGGTCTTCTCAAAGCTTGTTGACAGTGCTTTTCACGTTACTTCCGAGGCTATTTCAAGTTTTATTAGCATAATGAATGATTTCCATGATTTTATTGACTAACTTTCAAGTGAGTATATGTATTAGATACAACTTTATTAATTTACCTAGATATTGTGATGCAAATATAATTATGTGAACCTACAATGGTGTTTAATTTATAAGTACTTTATGATTAATGCCCTCAAGCACGCCTTTTCCATTTCAATAAAAACTTGCCTCCCGGCCATAATAATTTTCATACTAAGCGCGAAAAACGAATGAAAGCAAATAAATCAAAATTAAAGCATTGCAGTCGACAGTTGAGTTGAATGACAAATAATTGCACAACTGAAAGATACCTCACAGAAGTAGAACACAATCTCAGAGGAAGACAACAGACCACAGATGAAAAAAGTGAACCATAAACATATTCTCTACACTTTGCCAATATAATAATAATAAATTTCATGACGTCATGCCTTCACTCAACCTCAACTCGACTTTACTGGAGTTTCCTCACTGGAGGATGAAGCCGTAACTGAACATAGCGATTTCATCGATGTTTTTAAGATTTCCTTGAGGTGACTTCGACTAAGGTCGAGTGGAGGCGGTTTCGAGGAAACTTCTCTGCATATCGGTGTTAGTCATTATGAATTTTGGCATAAAGTATTTTCACATAAATAGTGATAAGCAGAGGCCTATGAACACAGAATAGATTCATCGGCATCATTATTACTTACTCTAATTTGCTTTACCATCATTTTAATAATCATAAAAATAAATTTAATAAAAGACATAGTGGTTATACATATAAAGACAATTTATCTTATTAATGCAAAACACATAATAGAGTTATCCATAACTTTTAAAGTCATAAATGTTTTTAGTTTTTAGACTAATCATTTTGACTAGGTTTTTTTAATTGATAGATAAGACATACATTTTACATAATCATCTCATTACAATCGAAAGATTATACAATAATAGGTAATTATTATTATAGGTATATAGGCTGGTGATGATGGTGATATCCTAATTGCATGCAACTATTAAAAAAAACATGCATCATCCATCATCACAGGTTTTAGAATTACGTTGTTGTTAGCCTCTCATCTCACTCCCTATCTCAAAAACTACTAAACCGATTTTGATGAATGTGGCACAGTTCCCTAAGTTGGACAATATTGTCTTACAAAATAAGAATTTTTGCATTGATTTGATTGTGGCTTGATTTTTCTTAACATCTGTTTTTTTTACTACACAATCACAATATGCAAACAAACGCTATGGCTACGCTTTTTAAAGGTACTCGTATCAACGTAAAACCTTTTTTTGAGGTATATACTTTCTTATATTTAAGACTTTAAGGTAGGTTTCGATGAATCCAATGACCCGTATTTTCAACGACACCTGAAATAAATAAATCTGGAAATAGCTTGTAACAAAATATTTCAACAAAAATTAAAACCGACTTCAAAATACTAAAAACAATAAAATAATTAAATTTAAGTAGTCCGTGCTTCTCTTTCTATTGTTTCTGGAAACAACTTAGCAGCGACTCCAAAAATATGTTTCTATTGACTTAAATTTAATTATTTTATCCTTTTTAGTATTTTGAAGTCGGTTTTAATTTTTGTTGAAAAATACATTTTTCACAATTTTTAGTGATAACTTTCTAAGGTCAAATCTAGATGGCTGAACTTTACCATATGCTATTTCCTACTATCATATCATTTCACTAAAAAGTCAAGGGAAAGTAAGGAAAGCAAAAACCCGCAGTTTCGCATACATAGACGACTTAATTATTCCAATTATTTTGATTTACAAGCCAATAACTACCAGATCCATTTTAAAAAATATATGGGACCAAATGGCAAATGTTCCGCATCGAACAAAAAAGAATCACGTAAATCGGATAAAAAATAGAAATCGAAAAGAGAAAATAGAAATATAAAATAGAAAAAAAAAATCGAAATAGTAGAAATCTCGGCGTGATCGGTGGCCAATTACTAATACATAGAAAAAAACATACTAACCGAATTGAGAACCTCCTCATTTTTGAAGTTGGTTAATAAAAAGAAAATTGAAAATTTTAAATAACTCCCGGCCTCATTAATCATCTGTCTAATATCATCTCATTGAGACTATTCGTATGAGCCCAAACACGCTACATCGGCTGTAAGTTTCTGAAGAATTAAGAAACCCCGCAGAATATTTGATGGTATAGGATCAGCATAAGGTTAGTATGCCATGGGAAATGTCACCGAAGTGACGGAACACCAAATTTCAAATCAATCGGATCTGTGAAAGTTAGTAAAACCCTTTCATCATGGAGGGAATGAGCTGATAATCATCAAACGCCTGAACTAATCTTCATAATCTAGATGTGAATTGTATAATTATAAGTTAAGTGTTAATCAATTGTAATCTGTTTTGTGTATAAAATAAATAAGTAAATAAATTATCCTCCTGACATCTCACGCCCGCGTGGTTTGCGTCTCGCCCTCTAAAGCCCAAACTCTTTTGTACTATATGAAGTAGGTACATCCGGTTGCAATCGAAGTCGGTAAAAATAATGCTTCGGTGTCAGGAGGATATAGCTGAGAACCATCCTAATGGCGTCAGCTTTCAAACAAACAAGAAACTGAATCAAAATCTGTCCATTCGCTTAGGAGATACGATGCCACAGACAGACACACAGATACACAGACAGACACGTCAAACTTATAACACCCTTCTTTTTTGTCAGGGGCTGAAAACCAAACTACCCGAACGATTTTAAATCGAACATCGAACAAAAAAGAATCATGTAAAATAGAAACTCGGCGTGATCGGTGTACATACATAGAAAAAAATTATACCAACCGAATTGAGAACCTCCAGGTTTTTGAAGTCGGTTAAATATAAGCGCATATGATTTACAACTTACCAATTAAACTTTTCTTTTCACTTGGTGTAGACTTTTGTCCATGTTAGATTGCACCTAGCCATATAAATACAATTATTTTAATATAAATATTTTTATTTATTTAAGTAAATAAAGTTTAATAGACAGTAGTCACGGGTTAATCCAACTACGCGCTTCGCAGTAGTCAACAAGGAAGTTATCTTAGCAAGTAGGTATAGACATTGACCGATTTAAAAGTAAAATAAATATCTGCGTGGTATGGTGATGGTGAAACACAGCATTCTTTGATCCGAAACTTATAAGTGCCTATTTGAGATAACCTAGTTAATAAAATCTAACATTTTTAACGACATTTTTAGTGTTATCGGTATAAATCCTTGAAGATCATGAAGTTAAGATTTCATTGATTTTATACATAAATATTCAAGTAAATATTTTACAACAAAATATATAAATAAATTTAATTCAGCAGCCCTCACAGCCACGGCATGGTGCAGCAACAAAATACCACAAATGGAAAATATCCATTTGATTACAAAACATGGTTAAAGTGAGCCGGGGTTATACCTGGCATGGGGCTGTATTAACCTGCCTTTAAAAATAATGAATCAAGCTCAATTTTAAAATAATAAATTTCCCTCCTCAGGCCACCACGGCCCCATTAGACATATTATGATATCCATAAACTGCAAGCTTCAAGTTATTCAACAACTTTGTATTCTTATCACCGTTGTCTGACGTTGTTATGTAACGTAATTCAGGCTTTCCTGGCCCTATTAGATTTAAGCATAGGTTTAAGCTCCGCTGTTGGTATAATCTCAAGTCTCCTACATACGGGCAGTAGGGGAGACCGGGGCTGGTTGACCAAATTTCAGCTTAAAGCTGTGTATTCTTATTTCCTTAAATTATATTAATTTAAAAACGAGTTTAGTTAATAGATATACTGTTAAGCTTTGGAAAAAAGTGGAAACAATCACTTTAATAATTATGATATAGAGTACAGGCCAGTTCTTGTATAATAGGAAAAACTGGTCAACCTACCCCATGCTTGGGGCAGGTTGACCTGGGGTAAGTTGACCTATGAAGCTGTAAAGGCAAAACCTACGAGGAAATAGGATAAAAGACACAAAAATGTAGGTATTACTCATTCCTTTATTGAAACCAATAAGCGAGCTTTCACCACTTCAATCAAACACATTAAATGTAATTTAATAATAATAATAATAATAATAATTTATAATTTAAGAATAAACAATCAGACGTTTCAACATTAGGTAATTCGAGTACCCAAAAATAAACTAACTACTTTCTTATTAAATACTTAAAACAAAACGAAATAACTTCTCATAAACTTTAACCATTTGGTAACAAATAATCCTGTCTAACTAATATAATTATAAAATTATAATTATATTAGTTACACAGGTGGTCAACCAGCCCCGTTATACATTAGTCTTCTAGCCCCAAACCACCTTTTAATTTTTAAGCGTGCCATAACCTCAAAACTGCGACGAAATTAAATAGAATAGCACATAAAAGAAAGAACATGGATCAAACATTCGTTATAAATGCTTTGAAAAACAATAACCATGAATAAATAGGCATTATTACAAATAACATTACAACAAAAATAATTACTTTCGTGAGTTGTTTTATAACGATACGTTCCTTCTCTCAAACGAGGTGCGTGCGCGACGCCGCGTTCCCGGTGACTGAGCGGAGGGAGGTGCCGAACGTTCGTATCTCACGAGTTTTTGCTAGTTAGTCAACCAACCCCGGTCTCCCCTACGGGGGTTTCTGGCTTTCCCCAAATGAAAAAGCACTGACAGAGACGCGGAAACCCCTCTACTGTTAGACTTTATAAGGATACTACCTCCCTGGGGACCAAACCTGTAACAGGTGTGATAGAGTCCCTAAAGAGGACTTCACTACAGTAATGTACTGAATTAGCGATAAAACACGGATTAGTTAATAAACAACAACCTCCCGTACCGTAAATACTTAACTATTGTTAACCCTATATTAAATATAAGCGCTTTACACGTGGCGTAGGTAATTGGAATTGCAAAAATCATGCACTCTAACAAATAAATGAAGTGAAATGCCCAAATAATCTAAAGAGTAAACTAAAAATAAAAAAATATCTAATCAACTTGCTATAAAAAACAGTAACCTGAGCTAGGTTAAAGATAAGCTTAGTTAATGTACTAGTTACTGTAGCGTTGAAATAAATTACCTAGTCAATTTAAATACAGAGTGGCAGAGCTGACGTCAAAAAGTATCTTGGCCTATGTCCTAGCCATGATTTTGTTTTATTAGTATTTGCCCATATTATAGACTTATCACAATTAAATCCAGGTTAATCCAATTGTTGCATAAACATATAAATATTAACAATGTAATTCCTTTTATCTCTCACCATAAGTAGTAGATAAGGCAAACCACTTTACATGGCTTTTCACAAGTTGAATAAACATTTTAAAAACTTATTATTATTTTTTTTACAGTTTAAAATTTAGTTAATGAATATTATTACAATGGGTCTGCGAAAGTTACAATTATTAATATGATGCAATATTTTTTATACTAGTCCTGATTGTAAAATTGTAATGTGCTATTCTTTAACGGATTATATCCGTAATAATAATAATCTTAGGAGCTACCATATAAAAAAACCTAATCGAACGAAAAAAATATTGAAATATAAAAGAAGAAGCTACCACGAAGTTTGTTTAAAATACTTAAACTTTCATTAATTGCAGTAACTAAGGTGAGCGTTGAGATTAATGCGCCAAATGACTGTCTCTGGCGTGATGCTACTTCGGTGAGGTGGATGACCACGATATGATTGTCTACGTCTTCTTCTAACGTCTTCTAACGTGCCTTCCGAAGCACGGAGGAACTCGAGATTATAAATTTTGGTTGACCCATCCCAGGGTCGACCATGGCGAAAGTTGCTTTGTTTTCGTATTCGAATCCAGAGCGCTCAAACCAATACGCCACCGAGCTCCTGCGGAACACAGCAATTGTAAAATATATTATCTATGATAGCTATAGACAAGTAGCAGATCTGCACCCGTACCACCATCTTTTATAGCGATCCAGTTTAGGACCTAAACTGAGTAGAATCGTTATATCCGTACTACGACGCTGTGTACGACTATGACAGCGATGCAGTTTAGGAACCAATACTGAACCGAGCGGAATATGAATCGCTTTTATAAAGATGGTGGTAAGGCCCCTGACAACTCTATCTCTTCTCTCTGGTCTTGATCTTAGATGTTGTTACTAAAATGTAAAATGTAATTAAATTAATAAAACATAAAATCTTAGTATAATCTTTGAATTAAATAACTACAATACTTAGTTAAAATATAATAACACAAGAACAACAACATTACAGCAATGCTGTTAACTTTATTGTTATGGTGGCAGATTTAGGTAACATGGTGGTAGCTAGCCAGGCGGACTTAGAAAAGCCTTACCACCAACCAAACCGAGCAGAAAATTTCTGCGCCACGGGAACTGAGACTTCAAGGTCTCAATTCCTATGGGGCAGTGATTTTCTTCAGAATTTTTCCTAAAGATCTGAAGTGAGGCGGTTAAAAAAATTAATTCATTATGACGTCAAACCATACAATGTACCGATAAAGAAAGGCGGTCGCCCCGCAGACCTCAGCAAATGGGACGCTAAAAACACCAAGTTAGAGCTTAACTCCAGCTCCACAAAATCACACTGAGTTAAAAACTGTGATACAAGCTGAATGAAAACTGCATAATACCACAAGAGACCAAAGGAAACATCGGTAGTAGATAATATGAAAAAAATAAAAATGTGTAATTTAATCTAATGAATCGTTTATGTGATAGTTCGTTTGAACTATATTACACATAAATCATTCATAAAATAAATTTTGTAATGAAATTCTTTAGTTTAATTACAAAGTTTATTAGATTTATTTTGTCCCTTTGTATTAATTAAAACTACACAAAATCAAAATTTTCATGTTAGTTATTTTCCTATATCTCATCACATCATGCAGATGATGTAGATGATAATAAGAAACTGAAGTAAGCCGATATGGATTATTAATATTAATAAAATTTCAGAATTTGTAATTTAGTTAAGTATCTATTTCCAAATATAATCATAACATATTTGTGGTGTGTTCAGTCAGTATGAGAGGCGGAGGTGAGATTAGACCGAAGGCGCGTATCAGAAATTAGCTAGGTGCAGAAATATAATTCGAGCGCGCAAAATTATTCACAAACTATTTTTAAACCAACTTAATTAATTAAATAATTTGTGGTACACAGTCGGCACCTCAGATCATCTATGATCTGAGGTCGGCACATATTCAAAGGCTTTAGTGCTTGGTTTTTTCTATAATTGAGACGTAATTTGCGCGTGGATATTACCGTGACTATTCCTACTATATTCTTGTAGATATAATTTTACACACACATATATAAAAGTACAAGACATAAATACAAACACATTATGACATAATAAACACTTAAATTCTATTTACATTTCCACGAAGAAAATTAGTTTTGGCTGATTGATTATTCAGTTCAGTGAAGCACTTAGCCTTTTGTATACTATTTAGTAAGAGCAGTTTAAGTTGTATATGGTTTTCGCAGCAATCTAGTCAATCGGCTCAGTCGGCATCCGTCGGAGCGCGCGCGCACATCGTACTGTCCAAACGTCGACTCCCGCGCATTTCACGTCAAATCGGAACAAACAAAACAGTGGAAATAACAACAATAAAAAATAATAATTAAATAACCGCATGTGACGCCTGCTTTTTGAAGATACTATAATGGCAGACGTATCAACGGTTGGTATTGTATTGATAATGCGTTCAATGTACTCGTCAGTGTGTTTTGTATAGGTGTCGCTTTATAATATGCAGCGCTCACTAACTATTAAAGTACTGTTATTATCGTCTTTTAAGTAGTTGATTAATGATACAAAAACCAAATTATATGCAATCATGCGAATGGTTTGTTTTGCTTTAATTGTTATTGAAGTAAACATTTTTTTTATACAACTTGGATGGGAAGCAAGCATACTTATTGGTGAGTTGTTACCGTAGTCTCGTTGCCCACCGAGTAAAAATCAAAGGGAAGTGTTATAGGTAAAATATTGGCCCTAATTCTGGCGAACACATGCTAAGTTTAAATTTAAGTTCAGTCTATTTCTTTCTCTCAAAATGAAAAAGAAAAGGATGGCTGTCATATAAATTGACATTTAGAAAGGTGCGTTCAATTTTCGACCATATTGAACATGCTAAAATGCAGTGTTTAGGAGGCACCTCCGTACATGCCGTCTAAAATTGTCTATGGTTTGTTCGAAATCTATCTAAATTTAAGTGACAGCTCTAAACAGATTCTTGCTATCCTTTTCCTATTACTTATTGCGAGAAAGAGATATACTGTACTTAAATTTAGAATTAAAGTGTGTTCCCAGAATTAGGCCCAATGGCTCCTATATTTTACCGATAACACTTGAAAAATAATTCAATTTTTTTACATTATTGGTATCTAACTTTATATATAGTTTGATACCAATAATGTAAAAAAATGAAATCATTTCGCAAAAACATGCTTGTGCCACTTTTACGTTAGTTAGCGAATAATCAACAATAGTTATTACGTCTATTACTACTTATGATATAAGTGGAACACGTCTGTATTATTGTAACATAAGTAGCTGTTGTCATTAATACCTGCACCTATTGATAATAACTTTACCTCATCCACTAATAAAACAACCCATTGTCTTAAACCTGTCTTTAGAGTTTTACATAACTTGTGCCGAATAATTTTATGAAGAATAATTCTGCACTTTGATATCAATTAACTAATGAAATTCTATTAATACTAACCTGCACTGTAGGTAATTAAGTACTTATATTATTGTTAATAGTTCCAATGGTTATATATAACATATATTAATTATTCTTTAATTTCTAGGAATAAGTGTAAAGAATTTGAAAAATCATTACACAAATACTAATACCAATTAATTCCAAAACATTGATAAGGTATATTTATTATCAAATAAAATAATACCTGATCTCATCACTGTGCATTCTGTTGAAACAGATGTTATTGTCATTTTGGACATTTGAAATTAAGAAACCTTAATTTCATCCACTGCATTAAAGGTAGTAACAGTTTAAAAACATGGAATAATCTTTGAAATTCATTAATTACTTCCAGTACTGCAATAAACCATCCAATAAGATAATAACAGACCAAATTAATTCATTCGTAAACTATCGAGCTCAAAGTTAAAGATTACTTCATGATTTATAAGTTGATTACATTATGCGAATTACTAAATAAGATGTTTAGTACAAAATGTAACTTAACATCTTATCTGTAAATGTCTTCATTTTGAATAACACATACGAAAACATAAGTTATGAATAGGTACCTATATTTATGTCACATGTTGTTATTGTTTAGCATTTATCAAAAACCGTTTTGTCAAAGTTTTTATGTTAGAAACCGTCATGTATGTCGAAATTTAATGTTAAATTCTATTCGATAGATCCTATGCTCACAGGTCAGTAACCACACATAATATGAGGAAAATCAGTATTAGGATTAGTATACCGGCGTTTTAGTGAGCAAACGTACATCTCGTAATACGAAACAATATTGGCGATTATAAAATAGTGAATACATGCAGGAAATGAAACAGAAATAGATGCAAATATGCCGCAGTTTTGTGTACATGTGATCCGTTAGTGGATAGAAAAACCACAGGAAAGTATTTTGTCGGTGGTATTTTTTCCTGTTATATTCCTTTGCACTATCGTCGGTCTTCCGTCGCAGCAATTAACAAAAATAAAACCGACTTCAAAACACTAAAAAGGAAAAAATAATTAAATTTTCAGAGACAATAGAAAGTGAAGCACCAACTCCAAAAAATACATTTCAGGAGGTAAGTAGGTACCTAGGTATTAAAATTTAATTATTTTTTTGCTTTTTAAAGTTTTGAAGTCGGTTTTATTTTTGTTAAAAAAAAAACTTTTCACATTTTTAAGTGATTTCCTAAGGTCAAAGCAAGATGGGTAACAGTCAGCACTATTGACTTGTCTGTCTCTCAGTCCTTGGTTGAAATACACAGTGAAAGAATTACTTCTAACTCCTAACCGTTAAGGAGTTGTACCTTCCATCATCAGCTCATCAATATGAGATGATGACTAACAGAAGCAATACTTGAATAGCTTTGGAAAAAAGTACAACATGTCACACGTGCCTATAAAAGTTTTGGTTTGCCCTCGATTTTCCTGGCATCCCACCATCAGATCCTGACTTGGTGACTATGGGACCACCTCTGGAGTATACTCTATCGAAACAAAAAAGAATTTTGAAAGTCGGTTTACAGTTGACAGAGAAATCGGTGAACATACATAAAAAAAACATACAGTGGAACATATAACCTCCTTCTTTATAGAAGTCGGTTAAAAATGGGTATCACTGACGATATTTGCTCCGAAACGTGTCTGACACGGATTTCTAAAACATGTTCTAGCAAAATGAATGCGTGCAATTTTCACCCGTCACTGACGGGTCCGGACTGACAGGACCCTGATCCGAAAATGTTAGTTTAATCTCAAAAATACTACTATATTTTTTCGTTGTGTTATGTATAGCTAAAATAACCATTTTATTCAGAAATAATCAATAATTATAATAACATTTGCTATTTTAATTGGAAAGAATATTTCGATTAACGCTCTAGCGAAAAAGGTATTTGGTATAAAATTATACAAGGTCAGCCTCTTCGAATACCATGGTTCTACAATTTTACATTAGATAAGCATTATGTAGTAACTATGAATAGACTTCGTTCTGGACACTATCCATGTAACAAGTTTGGATTTCTGATGAAGAAAATAGAATCCCCTAATTGTGAACTGTGTGGCGTTTTAGAAGATATCCAACACTTGTTAATTAAATGTGTCCGACATCAGGAAGAGAGACATGCGATGCTCACTACATTACAACAAAATGGATATGATATTGGTATATTTCACAGCATTTTGGCTCAACCTGTGTCGGAGGAAGCCAAAATGGTGTATCGCTTTATATGTTTGCCGCGACATTCTTCCGACCAGCAATGATAATTTTGATGTAATTTTTATTAAGTTCTCAATAGAACTGACAATCCGATAGGATAAAAGTCATGTAAAGAAAAATAAAGAGAAAAAAAAATGTAGGTATAGCTAAGTTTTGAGTGGGTAAATAAAATAAAACATTTCACTATCAATTTCAAATTGCCAATAAGTCTATTGTACTATTTAAATCTTAAAATATAATATAATCGAGTGGCTTTAGTAATTAATGTTGATTGTATGTCCTTTTCACTTGATGTTCTTGTAAACAAAAGTGGGTCGTCGCAATTATCGGCGGTCTTCGAAAGCCATATAATTGACATACCGACGGCGTACGAGTTGACGAGATCTCTCAGAGATAATATGAGTGGATTGATCGCTCTGCGTTGATACAATTTGACAGGAGTTGATGATTTTTATTAAATATTTAATAATATTTATTACTATTTAAAAGACCAGATATAAAATTATTTCATTTTATTAAAAATTGAAACATTGAAAATATTAATAATGCAGCCAAACTGTACACGTAAATTTTTTTCTGTGTCATTTTTTTTAAGTGATTTTCGTGACATGTAGTTTTCATACGATAATCCGCTGCTTATAGCTAATTGAGCATTTTCCATATTACTATCTGCAAAATATAAAATTAATTTTTTTAAGTAACCCCGGCCTAATTAATAATCTATCTAACATCAGCTCATTGAAACTTGAGCCCAAACACGATATATCTTCTGTAATTTTCTGAAGAATTAAGCATTCCGCAGTCTTTTTATGGCTTAGGATCAGCTCAAGGTTAGTATGTCATGGGAATTTCACTGAAGCCTTTTTAAAACCTTTTTATCATGTAGAAAATGAGCTGATAATCATCAAACGCCTGTACTGATCTTCATAAATTATAGCTATAAGCCATCCTAATCATGTTAGCTTTCAAACAAAAAAAAACAAATCAAAATTGTTCCATTCGTTTAGGTGCTACGATCGTTCGCCGGCTACGATGCCACAGGCAGACACGTCAAAGTTATACACCCCTCTTTTTGCGACGGGGGTTGAAAATGGAGGTACTCATAACAATATTGCCATATGCAGTGTTTTTCAAATTTATTTTTCCGCTATATAAACAACACGCAAAGGCGCAAAATACTATGAATTAAAGTTAGGTAGTTGATATAGTTTCATTTTAAAGTTATTATAACGTATACATATATAAGATTTAAGATAGTCTACTCCTATAAACAAAGTTTTCATATGTTTCGCAAAAATATCAGCTTTTTTTGACGGCATGCTGCGTGTCTGTCTGTTGGCATCGCCATAAATGAGGCAGATACAGAAGAACTCGCACTTTATTTGTCACTTCTTACGTTTAAACATAAATAAACATAATATCATGTTTTCATTTATGTGATATATATGTTTTATTGATACTTGAATGTATAAGAAAATTCCGAAAAAAATAAAGGATTTCCGTGCACACACACCCATCCCAATATATTAATTTACCTGGCTAGTGTTGATTGTAAGGTTTAAAATGTCATAATGTAATTTAAAATTCATCTTACCATGAAGTCATAATGTAATGGAAGGGCGGTTACTTCCTAATATAAGTATTTTTCTACTTAAAGGAATGTCACCAAATCAGTACTGTATGGTTAATTATGGAAATAAATATTTTTTCATTTCATTTTAAACCCCCGTCGAAAAAAGAGGGGTGTTATAAGTTTGACGTGTCTGTCTGTGTATCTGTATGTCTATCTGTGGCATCGTAGCTAATAAACGAATGGACCGATTTTGATTTGGTTTTTTGTGTTTGAAAGCTGACGTGATTAGGATGGTTCTTAGCAATAATTAATAAAGATCAGTTCAGGCGTTGGATAACTACCAGCACATTTTCTAAATGATAAAGGGGCTTTACTAACATAGATCTAATTTATTTGAAGTTTGGTCTACTGTCACTTCGGTGACATTCCCATTACATACTAATCTCGAGTTGATCCTATGCCATGAAATAGTCTGCGGGATGCTCAATTCCTCAGAAACTACAGCAGTTATAGCGTGTTTCAGCTCATAAGAATAGTCCCAATGAGATCGTGTTAAATAGATGATTAATGAGACCGGGGGTTACTTAAAATTTTCAGTTTTAAATTTTTTATTTCATTTCACATATGTCACAAATTTTCATGTGTGATTCAGGAAAAGTAACATAATCATAGAAGCTTCGTTCGCATTTCATTGTAAATAATTCAATAATTTTAACTTTTTTTCGAGCTCAATTTTGTTTTGTGTTGATTCTGCCAAGCGAATATGATTAAACTGCTTTTGCGAGAGTATTATTTTATATATGTTTGTAAAAGTACTTAACTAATTTTAATTAGCATTCATGGAGATTCTGTCAACGGGAGATGTTTCTGAATCACATTAAGGCATGCAGTGTATTTTGTATTGTTAGAGTATTACATATCTGACACAGCTATCGTACCACCATCTTGTATCGTGATTCAGTTTAGGACCTTAACTGAGTAGAATCGTTAATTCGTACTACGACGCTGTCTACGCGACTCAATTTTGGCGCTGCTTTTGACAGCGATTCAGTTTAGAGTTGAACCGTAAACTCCCTAGCATTCGTTCAATTTGTATAGAGAATTCATACCATGACGTTCTTATACAACCTAAACTGTCACGCTCATCTGTCATTATAATACCACTGGGGCCTTACCACCATCTTTATAAAAGCGATTCATGTTCCGCGCAGTTCAGTATTGGTTCTTAAACTGCATCGCTGTCATAGTCGTAGATAGCGTCGTAGTACGAATTAACTCACTACTCAGTTTAGGTCCTAAACTGGATCGCGATAAAAGATGGTGGTACGGGTGCTGGACTGGATCTGAAGCGAGGTTTAGACTAGCAAGTTCTTGCTGCAAGTTTTGTGACAGAGCTATGCGTAAGAGGGAGAGGTCATTATTTTCCACTCGCTCGTGCATATAGCGCCGTCTCAAAACTCGCAACAAGAAGTTGCTAATCTAAACCTCACTTTAGCAAAGGCCAATTGGTTTATTCCATTTTTTTCGTTACTGCCTGAGATGTAAACAAATATGGCGACTATGATATTTATGACACCGCTAGATACGGAAAAATCCTTAGTTCAGATTTCGAAAATGTCTGAAATAGTTACTTTTTTGTACTTATTTCAAAATAACAACGACTATAATATTTAATTAAGTATAAGTTACATAAATGTAACCATCTAGCAATAAATTTGCCATTTAAACTCATTCTTGTCTTACAAATAAAAAAAATTAAAAACGAAATTTCATTTGGTAGGTACAAATAAAAATAAAATAGTGGAGCTGTAGCCTAACACTTGTAAATAGCATTTTAACATCGGTTATTGACTTTTTCTATTAAATGTTACATAGAAATTAGACGATGTCATGCAATAGAAATACAAAGTCAAGACCAACTGGTTCACTGGATTGCATCATTCATTTAATTTTGGCTCAAAAGTGAATGTGACAATACTGCCATAAAGCTCTCTCCGCTCCGTAACCACTACAATATACCTATTTTAATATAAGTTACATCATTTATATCTTTGCCTGTCTTAAGCACATGACTTTCATTTTACGCAATATCTTTGACATGGGATGAGTATCAGTGTGATGGATGAAACACTATGCAAGTAAGATACTTGTTACTTGCCAAATTATAGATACGAGATATCCGTAACAAAGAGGTAATCCGTATCTCACATTCATAAACGCAAACTTAAGCGCTACTTGAGGTTCTCATCTCATGAGGTCGGTTTTTTTTATAGAACTAGATGACAATTATTAGTATTATTAATATCAAAAGTTTGGCAAACATTAAATTAAAAACTCCTTAGAATTTAAGCTGGACTTAAAATTAAGTGACGTTTGAGTATGACTTCGGATATTAAATAGGGATTTTAGTGAACTAAAATCCCTATGACAGTCTAAAGTGCAATGATGAGTGGTCATCACTGCACTTTATCTATTACTGCGGTACAAGGCAACGTACTACGATGAAATTATAGTAAAACAGCAATGGACTCGCTAATAACTTAGTGATCATCACTTTAGATTATGAAAATATGTGAGCGAATAAGTTAACTTAATATAATTAAAATAGACAATGTGTCTTGCGGGAGCACCTGTCTGGAGAATAGATTCAAGAAATGATACTGGATGCGTTATTAATAATGGAAAGGAGATTAGAACTAAGCCGCTAGTGTGAGTATTACGTCAATCGTAATTACACGTTCATAGAATTTCCAATACTATCAAACATAAAAAACAAATCAATAATAGTTTAATTGAAAATGTTTTATAAAATCCATGATCACAGTTTCCTTTTTGTTTCTCCAATTAAGGCATACGTCACGCTGCAACCCACGTGAAAGTGTTTATAAATTCACAAATTATGTATGTATAGAACGGGGGACAGTCTCGATTCTCGAATAATTCATGATCACCGGAGCGGCACGGCCGGTCTGTAACGATATGTACCGCTAGCAATAATGAACTTCTTGTCTTCCCAAATCGATTGACTTAAGCCTCAAACATGTAATACTCTCACAAAAAGCGTTTTTTAGTCACTAGACGAAGAAATGAAGGAGAGTCACAGTAAGTATTTTAGTTAAAAAAATCAATGAAGTTTTTTTACAAAAACATTTTTTATGCAAAGCCAAATTTACCTACTACTATTTAAAGTTTGCTACATGTTAAGAAAAATGATAGTATTCAACACAATGTAACGATTATTACGTGTAAAAACAAATGAAACCAAACTGTATTAAGATGAAGCCAGAATCCGGATCAAATACACGGGAAAATAAATTAGCACGTGTTTTTTTTTTTCAAGTAAAACATAAAATAAATACAACAATATACATGATGGTGCCGTCAATACAACAATAATTAAAACATGGGCTATATTACCTAATAGAATTAATTGGTTTGCCACTTTCAGAAAGATCTTATTCATTTGATAATTTCATGACATTTCTATGAAATAATGCTGCCAATGTTATATTATTTCATACAAATATAATGAAATTATCAAACGAATACGATGTTTTTGAAAGTGGTAAACCATTAATATAAACTAATAGAGCCCATATTTCAATTTATTGTTGTATTGACGGCACCACCCTGTAGTTTATGCCGCAGTAAATAATACACTGTACATCTTTTACGTGTACGCTATTAATAAGTAATAACAAAACTGTAGGGACGTTCTTTTGGTAGCATTTTGAGGTAGCCGTCATTTTAAATTGGTTGACGATTCTTGGGCAAATACAACATTACTTTAGGGGTAATTATTATGAATTGAAACCACTCTGTAATACCGATAAAAATGATGAACCATACTGATTATAACATTGTTTTATATTTTCGCGAGCACTACAGGGGTGGTCGCTGTAAAGTAATCGAAAAGTCGTCGGATAGATATAAATCTATCCGACAAGGACGACTTTTCGGTCCACTTTACCGGATTTAACTCGCTTTTTATAAAAAAAGCGAGTTAAATCCGGTAAAGTGGTTTTATTTTTATACCAATTTTCAATCATTGTCCGAATAAAAGAAAAATATTGTGACGACACAAACCACTTCTTATGAAGTCTCAAGGTATTTTCAAGTGCTTTGATACAGATACTGTCAACGTCTTTTGTTGAGCAGATGACGATTTGTTGTAACTTCTATCTTATCGTATTTCATTGTTACTTTGTACCTAAGTACTTACTGGATTGGTGTGGAGGGAATTCCTAATTTTATCGTTCATTGTTAATTACTTGTTTGACTTTATACAGGTTATTGATATTTGTAGATGTTACTAAAAGGAAACGTTTTCCCTTTATTTTTCGAAATAAAAATAACTGCGTTCAGAAGTTTACGAAAACCCATGCCAAATATAAAAAAAAAAACTTAAGTATGAGTACTTAGATACCGATCAATAGGGTCCATCATAAGCGACTCTCCAATAAACATTGCCACTAAAATTTTAATCGGGGCAGATGTTTGTATGATTAGTAGGAACTTTTTATAAACGAGTAAGTAAATGAGGTTTTTATGTTTATTATGTACCTTTATATTGATAATATTTATACACGTTTATATTTTTTATTATCTTTATTTCTCTATTAGGTATCATAACACAAGATCTTATTGCTTAATTTGAGCTACATACTGCGAATGTAAGAATGTTATAGAAATATAACTTTAAGTAGAAATATGGCGTAGGAGCTGCGTTAAGCAGATATGTACGTATTTATTTTTATGCTTGACTATAAGCAGTGTTTTACGTAGTCAGATGTTCGGGATTAGTCCTATGTGTGAGTTTAATAATTCCAAAATTAAAAATTTTAAGTAACTCACCCACCCCCCGCGTCATTAATCATCTATCTAACACCATCTCATTAAGACTCTTCATTAGAGCCCAAACACGCTATATCTACTGTAAGTTTCTGAAGAATTAAGCATTTCGCAGACTTTTTGATGGTATAGGGTCAGCTCAAGGTTAGTATGTCATGGGAATGTCACCGAAGTGGCAACACCAAATTTGTAATCAATCGGATCTGTAAAAGTTAGAAAAATCCTATTATCATGTAGAAAATAAGCTGATAGTCATCAAACGCCTGAACTGATCTTCATAAATTATAGCTAAGAACCATCGTAGTCACATCAGCTTTCAAACAAAAAAACCGGATCAAAATCGGTCCATTTGTTTAGGCGCTACGATGCCACAGACAGACACACAGATAGGTACACAGATACACAGACAGACACGTTAAACTTATAACACCCCTCTTTTTTCGTCGTGGGTTAAAAAGACGTTAGAGATGCATTTATTTAGTTTCTTGCAATTCAGTAATTAAAATAACACACGTTTCTCAAACCTCCTGAAGGAAAACCTGAGGAGCTCGGTGTAGTAGTGGTTTGAGCCCTATGGTTTCGATTACAAAAACAAAGCAACTTTCGCCATGGTCGGTCCTGGGATGGGTCAACCAACATTTCTAATCTCGAGCTCCTCCGTGCTTCGGAAGGCACGTTAAGCCGTTGGTCGTGGTTGTTACTGCAACCGCTTTAACCCACCAACCCGCATTGGGCCAGTGTGGCGGTGTTACGGCCCAGACTCCTCAAGTGTTTCTTCCATTTAGGAAGGCCTGTGCCCAGCAGTGGGCCGTATGTAGGCTAATGATGACTGACTGATGGCTGATGACGTTTCTCAACTCACTTCACAATAACCAACTTACTATGGGAGAAGGTGATTTAAACTGCGAGTTAGGTATCTTCCGATTCTATAGGTACATTGTTTTTTACACTGTCCATTGTTTTTTAACTTTCTGAGTCATATAATGGCGTGTGGGGGCAAGTGGATGTGATCGGAACTAGTGTTGTCTAATAGTTAATAATTAGCCTTGATAAGTCTTACTATTGAGACCGCGATCTATAGTATCCTTATTAATCGTATTATCTATATTGGCAATGCAATAATTGATTATTGATTATTATCTCTGGTTATGAGACAGCCGTCACTCATCTTCTATTTCACATACTCCTCATTTATAGTGATCAATTATGTGAACCAATAATTTAATATTGTCCTATAATGATTATCTGTCTGTCATGTCAACTTAAGTTGCCGTCTGGGCATTAAAGGATTAAGCCACTGAACGGATTTAGATGAAATTTTGTATGGAGTTAGTTTGTGACCCTAGAAAAGACGAAGGCTTTTTTCATTCTAAGGACATAGCATTATTTTTGGAGTCTTATTCGAAATCAACGCGGGCAGAGCCGTGGGTGGCCACTATTAAAAAAGAGAGAGAAAAGTTTAGTACACTCTAGATTTATTTTACAAGATTGAGATTCCGTGGTATACCTAAAAAAAAGTTTATTTAGTCATATCAGACCATAGCCGATGATTGATAATCGATATCGCTATATATATATACCGCTAAAAGGAAAATGTATGGGATTTGTCAATTTCGCTCGAAGACGATCGAGGGCAGAAGTTACGTCCCATAGGTACATTTTATCCTTAGCGATTATAAAAATACATCATGTCTAGAGCCTTACAAAAGCGCTTATGTAGCTTAAGCATTTTATCCCCATAGAGTTTTTCGAACCTCACATTTTTTAATGCTATGAGAGGTCTTGGTTACGGACCTGCTGTATACATATAGTTCAACAACTTTAGTTAATATTCAGACAACTGCCAAACGTCACCTTCGTGGCTCGGCTAATTCGCCTTGACACAGTCGATGCGGCGGAAAAACTGCCAACTATTTAAACACAGCTTAACATTATTAAGCAATTTTAACGGAGTCTCGATCCTAAAACGGTAAGTGTAGTAAAAATAGTAAATAATATAATATAATAATCTGTGTTTATACAATTTTATGATATTATAACTAAGATAAGCACATTTGTAAACCAACGCATTACTTACGTACTTTGAAATAGCTCGTACCATTTTAATGATAATTTAGATTTCGTATAATCATCATCATCTTCATTTCAGCCGAAAGACGTCCACTGCTGGACAAAGGCGTCCCCTAATGATTTCCACGGCGCCGGCGCACGTATAATAATACATATTTAATCACACGTTAAATTTATAAATCGCTATCGAAGTTTGATGCAATTACAAATAGTAGACTCAACCATCCTCGGCTGTGCAATTTGTAATAATAATAGGTTACTAAATATGAAAATGCCGTTTTTTTCAAATAATTTTAAATTGAATGTCTGCTTAAAATATAGCGGTTTATATTTAAAGTGTATATAAAACGTTATATTTTAGGATGTATGCAAGCAGGTTTTTACGAATAATCTCGAATGTCATAAATAAACTCGAATAAATCAAGAATTTTAATATTAAGTTTTGTTAAAATTTATTAATTGAAAGTGTAGAATATGCACCCGATCACAATCTTTAAATTTGTTGTATTTATTTTCTATTATTAAAAATCGTTTTTCACCGAAGTTGCTTTACAATGAATATTTTAAATTACCCACAAAATAAAAAAACGGTTTAGCTATTTCAAATTAAATACAAAAACATAGTAAGTATGGTGATTTCAGTTTGCACAAAATACTTCATACAAAACGGCAATTCCATACTTAAAGACCAAATGATTAAAATATAAGTAACAATCAAATATACTTTGATCTGAGAAGTATCTCCAAACCAGATACCAATAGATATTCTATCATTGAGGATTCTCCGGCGGGCTGGTAAGGAGAATCGAAGAGTTTAAAATAATATAACATTTTATCACCCACGATTTTTATAAACACAGAATATAACAACTCTGAGATTACACAAGAAAACAACACGGAAAAATAATTAATTTTCCTTGAACATCAAACGTGAATCATAGGCGAAGAATTATGATCACTGACTGTCTTCGTTTTCAACGCACACACCACACAGCGTGTGTTATAAGTATTAGCATTCTACTTTCATTCTGTTATGAAGTTGCTCATTGCGACGCTATGCGCATCTGTGCACTCAAGGTAAAGGCCGCATTCCACTTCCTAATCTCACAACGATGGCTAACGACTACCGTCTACCATAAAACTGTAACTTACGTAAAAACACTTACGTATCTTTTTGTTTGAAACTTTTTCACACAGTGATATTTACTAAGATTAATTATTCTGTTACCAATTACAGTGCTTCATAAAAAAAGATGTAGCGTTTGTTTTCGCATACCTACCAAGCAGTACATTTTTCATCACAAGATTTCTTCCAGTTTTAGTTTACTTAATTAAAAAAAAACTCTACATTTATTTAGAATTATATTTGAATGTCGACATTTTTATCGATTCCAAAATTAAGATTATTATGGGAAAGGACTTCGATTTGACAACATTGTACCTATTTAGGCCGCGCTGTAACGCCATCTAATCATTTGAAGCAACAAAGGTAGCTTTAGCCTCAGGCTTTACCTATATTTTAGAGTAAAACAGGGACAAGATATTTCTGTCAATGTCAATTGTTTTAATGGATACTTATCACAAAGATTTCAGAAAAAAATACGTAATCGAAATACTGGTACAACTCTCTTGCACAGTGAAATTAAATGCTAACACAATTACTTCTGCTAAAATGTATTCATAAACTTTTCTTAATTACCATTCTTTTTAGTCAATATGCAAGCAATCAGCAGTAAAAAGTGGCCCTAATCGACTGATGTATCTATTATAAAAAATATAATTATGTTAAGCTTTTATACATCGTATAAAAATCGCGATTTCGCATTAAGTAGAGCCATGTAGAGCCAAGTCTGCCAAAATATCGTGACGTGGCACACAGCACAATTTTTTTTAAATGCAACTAATATTAACTTTGAAAGTCACTTTCATTTCAAAACGAAAAAAAAGCTAAGGTCAGTGGGCCTTAAACTTTTTTAGAATGGATTGTTCATTTCCTTCTTAAAGCTTCCATGGAGTGGGTTAATAGGGATGATGACTACAAGTAAGAATGTTGGTTTTTCGTTTTCGAAAATATGAGTTCCTATGAATAAAAAAAACATAGTATATTTTTGTATGGTACCTATATAGCGTAAGTGACATACTTAGTAATTTTCAAAATGCTCCTTTCCTTCTGAGAATCGAAGCGGGACCACTGATTCGATGGAAAATTAGGGTCTTTTTTTCCAACACTATCATCCGGTAGTCAAAAGATTGCAATTAGATGCTTCTACATAAACCATTTGTTTTGAAAGGGCATTTTAAACCAGAGACCATTTTAAACCATCACATCGACGATAGTGCAAAGGATCTGTTAATTGTATGACAGACATGTTTTAGCCAGCATATTTATCTTATGATTCAAAACTACAAGTAACTAGATATAGGTACCGCCCCCGCACATTTAAAGATTGTTCCATTGTCTCGTGTTCGTGTTATATTTTTTTCTATCAATTCCTGTACAATGAACTTACGAACTCTATTGATAAAGCGGAGTCAGTACATAATGTAACTAATGTAATTAAAATATAATAAAACTAGAAAAATTTCACGTCCTGAGGCAAGAATCGAACCCGCGACCTTTCGCAATCCGGGCGACTGCTCTGACCACTGAGCCATCCAGGACTTGGGATATCCCTGTGAAAATTCTGCTAGTCTATCTGTATTTGCGTTTATGAGCTAACGTCCACCCTACAATGTTGAAATATTCTATTTCAACATCCGAAACGAGTATTTTTACAAATACCGACGATTCGGTTAAGTTGGGGCAGTGCTTTCAAATATTCTTAATTTTTGATTTTAACATTATTATAAATGTTTGGAAAATTACTTAGTAATTAAAATATAATAAAACTAGACTTTCCAAACATTTATAATAATGTTAAAATCAAAAATTAAGAATATAATGTAACTATTTAACATTTCGTCCCTTGCCAACCCGCTGGCGCTCAAACACAATAGAAAATGTAACGTGGCTGATATGTGGGTACTTCACAGATAAATCAGTAAAATAATTTCAGTCTCATCACAGTACTTTGGCTCTCTCATGTGTATGACAGTTTAAAGACAATTTAATTATAGATAACTACAATTACTTGGCGATAATAGTTATTTGTTATACAAGAGTGCAAAGTTGCTTTTTAACCGCGTGCTCAATTGTGATGACCGAGCAAGCGAAGGATTCTAAAATTGAATCACAAGCGCAGCGAGTGATTCTAAATTCAAAAAATTAGAATCCTGAGCGTTAGCGAAGGAATCAAAAGAGCACGAGGTGAAAAATCTTTGCACTCGAGTGCAACACGTAAATTTTGATCCCGCCTCTACGACGAAATGACTAAATGCAAAAAAAAAACATTTGCGCATTATTAACAGTTTCAGTCAATTCTGTTGGCGTCAAATAAACTTCTTCGTCGCTAGAATCACTAATTTTTACTTTTTTACGAGGTTTTTTTACTTATTTTCAAGTTTCTTGTTAAAACCTATGGTTTTAACAAATATGTCATGAAAAGAAAATGGCGCGCGCAAAGCAAATTATACAAAAAGTACACCAAGAAGGTGCCGAGTCAGTTTTTAACAAGTTAAAAAAGGTTGTACGATAAATTCGGCACCATGGAGGTAGAAGTAAAGAGGTTTAATGATGTTTGGAATTCATAAAATTAGTGCACACGATGTTCTAAATTCAAGTTTACTTTATCCTCTAGCGGATAAAAACGGCTTTTGCACTCAGATATCGAAGAGCAAAAATACTCTTTCCGAGATGGGGAATGAAAAAATATATTAAGATTCTATAGCCATTCTAATACTATAATATAACTAACGTAATGAAAAATACTAAAAACAACTAAATGTAAATACTAACGTCTAATTTAAAGGTATTTTGGAGTAGGTAGTTCTTTTTTCCGGAAACAAAACAAAGTTAGAACCGATTCTAATGGATTTTTTTTCTAATTAGTTCATTTGTAGTAAAATTTTGTAACTACATACTTTATTCCCAAATTAACCAACTATTAAAAAGGTACTAAGCAAGACGACTATTACGACTAGAAGTTATTATACTTATAATTTCGAATATATTTTCTATACCTGCTTACGAAACTACCTATTATAATTTTTATTCGTTGATTTTTCTCAGACATTTCACATTAAAAAATATTGTCTTTTGACATAATTTATTTTTTAATTGTCTTAGCCCTCTGGAGGGATAACGCTGCTTGACAGAAGCCGAAATAAAATTCTTTCAGTTTGACAGAAGACACGTTGAATGGCTACGCACCAAGTGAAAAAGCGGCATGTATCGCGTGAGTCACGTCTGGACCGGTTAATTTGCGGACGGCATCGTCAAATTGCCAAACCAAATGATTCCAATTACTCCGCGGCCCCATCAATGATGAATCTGGTTATTTCTGGTTTAACACAGTTTGTGGGTATGACTGTCATTTTCGAAGATGACGCAAAAATAATATGTTCATTCACTAAGTACTTTTCAATCGTCATTTATGTCTTAGAACGTTTCAGTGCCCTAAGCCATCATTGTAATTAGAATCCGCAATAAAAGCAGAAGCGGTTTCAATAAAAAGTTGAGGTGTTCATAAAAAGCAAACGTGATTGTAACTATAATTTTACAAAACATCACAAAAAGAAATGGTGCGAAGGAACTCCTTCGGGTTTCCAACATTAGCAAAGACATAAATGTCAATACAATTTTGAGGTAACGCCTTCGAGCAATTCGGTCCTATAGTTATTTAGGCATAAGATATTTTACAGTAGTCTTTTCTAGACGGTTTGGTTATAATTTAATTTGGAATTTTATGATACGCATGTTTGCAACTACAATATCATTAGGATAACGCGTAGCTAGGATCAACTCCACGCAAGTTCTGTTTTGATTTTTTTTTTATTGTGAATTCACTCTTATTTTAATCCACCCGCAAACATAACCCGATATTCTATTATTGAATAAGGTTTAACTTAAGTTTAAACTGGAAAACTATGCCAACAAAGAATTCAGAACTCAAAGGGAAATAAAAGTGATTGATATAATAGTAGATATATTCATACACTCACACCTATTATCTAGCCCAAAGTAAGAATCATTAAGAGCTTGGGTTATGGATACTAGATAACGGAGAAGTAATGATAATAATATGCATATAAAATATTAGAAATATACTAAATAAACATAAAATAAACATTCATGACTCGTAAACAAATGCTCGTAATCATCATACAAACATTTGCTTCTACAGGGATTCGAACCCGGGACCTCTTGACCTAGTAGCCCGTATAGTATAGCAGACGACTCGGCCAGCCGGTCGTCAAATATCTCAGTGTGGGCCAGTCAATCCCAATTAACCTCTGTCTCAGACAATAATTTGAGAATGGTTTATATTGAGTACGCTCTTTGATTATACTTAAGTATTGAGTACGAACAGTGTAGAATTACAAAACGTACCAACATTTAAGATTATTTTTAGTGCAGTTACAAAATCATATTTAAAGTGAAAAATAAATGTAACTTGTGTAATTTTTAAAGATACAATAAGTACGTTTTTAATCAATTGCTGAAATACCCGGCGGGCTGCTAAAGTACACATTGAATATAAAATTTGCACCCCTGCCAACCAGGAGAGTTCGCCAAAACTAGGACCACTATTATTGCTTTCAATAAAGCATCGGAAGAGCTGAGAGACCACACCCTAGTCCCGGGTCCTTTCTAGCCCTTTGCCACGCTCACGTACAATTTAAGCAATGGTAAACTTGTTTCAAAGCATAATACCTTGCATCTATTTCACTCGAACTATCACGATGGTTATAGAAGAATGGTGTTTGATAATCGCTCGAGTGGTATCGATGACAATGCATCGCGAGTATGTAGTCGTGCTTTGAGAATAGCACCGCTGCTCTGGATATCTATAAGGAACAGGTGCCGCCGTGTTAATGTATGGTATTTTTACCGACTTCAAAAAGGAGGAGGTTGTATCAATTCGGTTGGTATGTATTTTTATGTATACCGATTACGCCGATATTTTTGATACGATTTATGTGGTTATTATTTTTTGTTCCATGCGGAATATGTGCCATTTGGTCCCATAAAAAGTTGTTTAAAATCGATTGGGTTGTTTGGTTCTTAAATCAAAATAAATAGGCTATGTATGTGAAATTGCGGATTTTCGCATTCCTATGACTTTTTAATGAAGCAATACGATAGTAAGTAAGTATACTAACGGTCACCCATCTAGCTTTGACCATTGAATGTTATCACTGAAAACTGTAATAAAAAATCTTAAACAAAAGTAAAAACTGTCTTCAAAACACTAAAGAAGATAAAATAATTAAATTTAAGTAGCTACATATCCCCTATACTTATAAACATATTTTTTGGATTTTCTCAATTTTTGATTTTAACATTATTATAAATGTTTTATTATATTTTAATTACTATATTTTCTGGAGTTGGTACTGTTTCCAGAAACAATAGAAAGTGAAGCACCCCGCCTCGACCGACCAGGATAAGTACCTTATCAAATTTAATTAGGTATTTCATTATTTTTAGCGTATTGAAGTCGATTTATATTTTTATTTAAAAAAACAACTCAAATTTAGCCTGCGTTGATTATGGTACTTACATACTGCCTGATACGTGTGGTCAGGCAAAATAATATTTAGTTTTAGTTTTTAGAGTTAACTACATTTAATATTAAGACCATAAGGCTTATGAATGTCAAAATACAACTTATTTTTATCCTTGACTGTACGTATAGGGGTACAAATTAAGCTGCGCGATATTATTGATTTATTTTGAGAAAAACTTGCGTATCGCTAAGATTTGCCACAAGGCGAGGTCTGTACGAGTATACGAATGTTTGAATTTGAACAAATCATATATTCAATTCTAATTTATGGCTGTAAAATAGTGTTAAGTGGGTATTGTACTAACACAATATAAAATTAATTATAAAGTTTATTTCACACTACTAATAACACGAATAGATTATTATACATAGATAAATAAGGGGACTAAAATCTGGATCTAGGGTACTTCGGGTACTTACATAAGGATTATTCTTAAATATTCTGTTAAAAGTAGGTAGGTATTATGGCGTACTAACAGCTGAACTATTTTAATAATATTCGCCTTTATAACAGCCGCCGATTACGTAATATAAATTTAACGCAGCCGGTTTAATTTAAATATACTATCTTTTATTAAACTGTTAAGACAATTTAAAATTGGGAGTCAGGGATGGTATTCTATTTCCAAAGTAACTATTATCATTTATTTTACGTATGAAAATGTGGTTATGTGGTAATGAGGAGCTCGGTGGCGTATTGGTTTGAGCACTCTAGTTTAGATACGAAAAACAAAGCAACTTTTGCCATGGTTGATCCTGGGATGGGTCAATCAAAGGTTGATATCTCGAGCTCCCCCGTGCTTCGGAAAGCGCGTTAAGCCGTTGGTCCCGGTTGTTCCTGCAACGGCTTTAAGCCACCATACCGCGTGGCCAGCGTGGTGGTGATATGGTCCAAACTCCAGGTTTGTGCCCAGCAGTGGGACGTATACAGACGTAGTCTGGTGATGATGATGATGGTGTGGCGATACCCACTGTAGCTTACCGCTTTCCATCAGATAAACAGTATTTTCGGGGCAAACCAAACTGTACCTGCAAAGACAGGGCTAAAATCATTTATGATCGGGTTCAATCTGTGAAGACCAATAGAAATATTATGTAAGTAACAACCTGACATAAGTGATTTCTATTAGGTATGTGTGAGTACTTAGGTACCCATCGGGTTGGTTAGGAAAAAAAGGAAAAGAAAGATTGAAAGTAATGTATAATATACTTTAGAATTAATAAATGTCCAAATGGACATTCAATAATTTGAATATTACCAAAAATAAGCTAAGATTTTCAGATTGTAATAAATACATTTTAGTATGGAAGTTTCTAACGTTCTCATTGAACTAAATTAATCTACATATCGCACACACAAGTTTTTTTTATAGATATTAACGTTTTGAACAAGACCTATTGGAAATCAATGAATAAATCTTTGTTACGCTTTTAAAACACCGTTTCAAATGATATACAGAACTAGTCTTTTACCACAATTAAACTTGTCTAAAATCGCTACGGCTCGGCGATGTGCTCACTGCAATAATTATGAATAACTTATTTTGTTACAGAAATTACCATATCCAAAGTCTGTCGGCTTTATTGTCACCAATGAGTTCTGCGAAAGATTCTCATACTATGGATTACGAAGTAAGTATTTTTATACATACTAATATTAAAGTACCTAAATCTGTCTGTCTGTCTATCTATCTGTTACATTTTCACACTTAAGCCGCTGAACCGATTTTAGATGTGCATTATTAAATATGACAAGAATGCTGTAATACTATTTTAGACATGACATCATCAGCTATTGGCTTATTTATTGTCGGATTTTAATGAAAAAGTGCTTAAATTCAAACTTTTGTGTGATTCCGCAACAGAACTCACACCTCGTTTGTCAATTCTATTTCGACTTTTGAAAAATCCTTGTATCTGTCAATTGAAATAAGAATATAGATAATGCGAAGTAAGTATTGATTGGTATTTATCTATTCAATTTATAGGTTTTGCTCTCATAATTTTATTGTTCCAAAGCATTAATTATAATCTCAATTCAATAATTTGCTTCTGTGTCAAGGTTTCCGTGGCTATTTGACTAGTCATGGCCGTCGTCACGCAAAAGATGGTTCTTTTTATGACAAAAAGGCATAAGCTAACATTCAACTGTTTACGTCTTGTATAAAACTGCTAGTTCAGTGAATATTAAGATAAGAATTTGGATTCCGAGTACCTAAACATGGCATCTAACTGCGAGATTATTTACTGTAAACCACATAATATTAGAAAATGAGTATTGGTGATAAGTGAGAGAGAGAGGTTAAATCTAGTTGTTTATATACTTACATCAACAACAAATTTTAACCAACTTTCCAGAAATACTAGTTGAATAATTGATTTTCCGATAAATAACTAAAAACGAAATAAGAAAACTGTACTGTGGTCTTACTGATGTGTGCATGTTAATAAAATAATTAACATAACTCATGTCATCTTTCAAATACGATTTTTTCAACATACGATTTATACCACGTGGCCAAAGAATATCCACTGTACACAACATGAGAAAAAGTTTCAATAATATTATTATTGAAAGGAATATTATTAACAAATACTATTACAAATGAAAATTTTATCGAACATAATTTCTATGCCGCAAATTAAAACGCAATACTCTATACACTTACTTTTATATAATAGGGCCTGGCTGGCTAAAGCCAAGTGTGTTTTCCGGCCCACTTAAGCGAACAGGTTTTCTATTTTATCAATTGAAATAGTGTCAGTTGCGCCACCGGTAGACAGCATTTAGTTATCTGTAATAAACAATATCAACAAATCGCTTGCAATTGTGTCAACATTGATATGAATTTTATTACTAAAAATTCCTGACCATCTGTGGTGATCCGTTATTGAAAATTAATTGGCATTGTCCTATATTTATAAATTATAATTTGTTCTTAATTTTTGATTTTACCATTATTAAAAATGTTTGAAAAATTACTTAGTAATTAAAATATTATAAAACTAGAAAAATTTCACGTCCTGAGGCAGGAATCGAACCCGCGACCTTTCGCAATCCGGGCGACTGCTCTGACCACTGAGCCACCCAGGACTTGGGATATCCCTGTGAAATTCTTCTAGTCTATCTGTATTTGCGTTTATGAGCTAACGTCCACCCTACAATTATAATTTGATTGGAATTTAATCTTGCCTAAGGAAGTGGTCATAGATCCTTTTAGACTGGAGGACAGTTTTGGTTTCGTTGTGTTACAGGAGCATTTTCGTACACGAGTTGTTTTTGCTTGGTAATTAAGGTTTAGATGTATTTTAAAATTAACTTTGGTTTATTATGCTTAATGAATTATTTTTATCAAGTTTTTGTAAGTAAAATGTTTTCATGTCAAATTATACCTTTATCCTTAGCGGTTTATTGTAAGAATGAACCGCAGTATTTTTACAAACAATTAAAGAAAGTATCAGCATTAGCCGCGCATGAGCCAATTATGGAAAAAAAAATGATTTTAATAACGATAACAATTGCTCGATAGGCGATGGTGCAAAATATTTACTTATTCTTCTAATAAAAACATGAATGCATCAAATTTCATTTAACCGAAAAGTTTTCGACTATTTTGGTTACGACTTTTATTACATCGTCAAAATCACGTTTGCCGCTCTATCAAATGACCTATTATCAAGTGGATTTTTTTTTGTTACTCTGATGTTTCATTTACCGCAGCTTTTTACCGCAGTAAGTAACTTTTTACCACACTAAGTATGCTCGGGCGAAATAATAATTGTTTAAAGAATTATGTTTTCGAAAAAAAACACTACACCACTGTTTTATTCGCCTTATTTTTATTTCTTTTCATGAAATGATAAATTTGAGCACACTATATCCCTACCAAGCAAGTAAATATGCAAGCAAGCATGCAGAATTCAATATGCAGTTTGATGCTCCTCTCCTCTTTGCTGTGTGTAGTTACAAAATCTAACCTTACCTAACCTACAGTTTTATCCTATAGGTTTTTGCTCCCTGCACCCCCCGCTGCACTTGCCGCTTCTGCAGGCAAGCAGGCAAGCAAGCAAGCATGCAGCATGCAAGCAAGCATGTAGATATTAAAACAAGAATGCAGCATACAATCAAACATGCAGCATGCACGCAAAATGATTCAATAAATATGCATGCAGAAAACTTTCAACACTCATTTTTTAATTAATAGTTGCTTGTGGCCAAATAATATACGGTTAAGAGTTGTTTTTCTGAAGTGAAACTATCATCAGCAAATAAATCATCTGGCAAATTCAAAATTCAAAATTCTGGCGGTTCAAAAGAAACTACGGCTAATAGTAAAAAGTTATTTTGGAAATCGGTGAAACGTAGTTCTGTAAAATGAAACTTATGTCAAATGATATTTCGATGGTCTTAAAATATGGCAAACAATACATATAGCAAAAAAGACGGTTAAACGAAATTCGACAAAGTAAATTTTAGACAAGTAATCGGTTCCCGTATGAAGGAATACTTACTACTTAGAATCTTTTCATTGCCATAGGTACTTATATGAAATATGAGAACATTAGTTTCTAATTTATAACATAAATGTCATAGTATCAATTATTTGAGAAATTTATATATACCTATATATACATATTTATACAACTAGATGACAAACAAGCTGACGGCCCACCTGATGGTAAGTGGTTACAGCCGCCTATATAGACACTTGCAATAACAAGGAAAAATCACTTGACATTACAGGTGCGTTGTCATCCTGGGGCCTAAGATGAAATGCCGTCCATGCCCAGTAATTACACTGGCTACCTTTCCCTTCAATCCGAAACACAGCGAACATTTCAGCCGTGAAACACACGGCTGAAATAAGAAAGGCGGTGGTACCTAGCCAGACGACCCTACATACGGGCCTACCACCTAGTAAGTTATTTGAATGAGTGTGTCTTTATAGTTCCTTTTTATTTTTTCTCCGCAGCGGTGTTGTCACTGTACCTACGGGACAAGTTGGGCTACACCACAGACGGGGCCACCATCATCTACCACACATTCACCATGTTTGCTTATTTTTTTCCGCTCATGGGAGCCATGATTGCTGATGGCTGGCTGGGCAGATTTAGGTGACTGATATGACTTTTACAGTTTGGGAATGTTTATTTTGTACAGTCGAGTATTTAAAAAATATATTAAATATGTAAGTCAAGCGGGGAAATGTGCTGTGTAGACTTCGCGGTATTTCACTGACACTGACGATATTTTTCAATTCGAATCACAAATAAATAAAAACTAGCATCGAAAGTGTAAAGAACGCGATACAATTAAGTATTGTAATACACATCTTTTAAATGTATTAAATATTCGGCTGAACATATATTTTAAGTTTTCACCATTATGCTTTCTTCTTACATTTTGATTAACTAAACATGTAACCCGAAATCCTTTATTGATACTGTTTGAAAAGTAAATTTCATAATATACTTATATAATTTGTAGGATGGATTATAATTTTCTCGACCAATTAACATACCTTTACTTTGCGTAATAAAATCAGCTGATATATTTTTTACATTGTTCATAATTTCAGTTAAATTTAAGGAAGGTATTGTAAAATCAATTTCTTTATTTTCCAGAACAATTCTGTACCTATCAATGGTGTACGCAACCGGCAGCGTGCTTATATCTCTGGCAGCTATGCCCCCCGTCAGTCTACCGCAGCTGTAAGTATTATTGTCAATATCAACATCCTGACATGCTGTCTTAAATAGTTTAATAGATGCCAATACAATAATACTCATTTAGATTTTTATGATTCTTACCATTTTCACCATATTTTATTCTTGTTTCAAATCATCGGTTGGTTTCCACTCAATAATACCAGCCTCAATACTAATTCGAATCATCATCTTTCACTCGAAATATAATCTTTATATTTAAAAGTACCCTCAAGCCAAGTTTCAAGCCTTTTATTTAATAGTTGAAATGTGTGTGATTGGCCCTAATTCTGGAGAACACATGCTAAGTCTAAATTTAAGTTCAGTGCATTTCTTTCTCTCAGAATGAAAACGAAAAGGATGGCTGTCATATAATTTGACATTTAGAAACTTGCGTTCAATTTTCGACCTTATTGAACGTGATAAAATGCAGTGTTTAGGAGGCACCTCCGCTCCGTACATGACATGCCGTCTAAAATTATCTATGGTTTCTTTGAAATCTATATAAATTTAATTGACAGCTCTAAACAAATTCTTGCTGTCTTTTTCCAATTATCTTTAGCGAGAAAGAGATATACTGCACTTAAATCTAGAATTAGAGTTTGTCTTCAGCATCAGGCCCAATGTCTACGGTAAAAGAATAGATTTTCCTAACAAAAGTTCCGGGCGGCTTCCAAATAGTTATTCCTAAAGATTTAACACTATTTGATAAATTCCATTTACTTACTTCCAGAGAGTTCTCCATTCTAGCGCTCCTACTTATAGCGTTCGGAACGGGTGGTATAAAGCCTTGTGTGTCTGCCTTCGGTGGTGACCAGTTCAAGTTGCCTGAACAGGAGAAGTACCTAGGATACTTCTTTTCCATGTTCTACTTCGCGATTAACGCCGGCAGTCTCATCTCCACGTTCCTAACCCCCATCCTGAGGGCTGACGTACATTGCTTTGGGGAAACTAGCTGTTACTCTCTAGCCTTCGGAGTGCCAGGGATCCTTATGATCGTGTCTATAGGTAAGTTTTTCCTGTGTTAGATTAAAAAAATTTTTTTAACCATACATCAGATAAGATCGATGTAAAAATATAAAGAAAGAAAGAACAATTAAATTATTACAGACGAAATGACGTCAATGATAAATGTACACAGTACAATAAAAAAGTTGTTGAATTGGGCACCTCTTCCTTTTTGAAGTCGGTTGAAAAGAAACTTGTGTGAAATTCACTTAGGTAGTAGTTGTAGCACTAGACCAATTTATTGATACACTAGGTCAAAAAAATGTGAAAATAATAAGCGCGTATATTCTGTCGTCATTTATTTGATGGGAACGTATGCTTATCTTCATAGCTTCGGGCCTTTAATAGATATTTAGCATTTTCACCAATAACCATCTTATTACAAAAAATAAAGTATTAAATAAGTATGGTTTACCTATATAGTATTGTTGGTATGTTTATATGGTACATAGGGTTTATATATTCATAGTTTTGGGTCCTTAAAATATTTTTAAAATTTTTACCAATAAAAGGTGGTTATTTGTGACATTAAAGTATTAAATAAGTGTTATTCAGTAAATTATTCAATTAACGGACATAAAAGACATGTTTTGAATTCTTTTCAAACTAAATATTTGATTAAGGCATATACATATATTCAAAATTAAAATATTCAAAGATATTCGGGAATCAAAGGGCAAAAAGTAAAATACTCTTTATTTAAATGTAAAAAAAATATAATTATGTTGTAGCTTAAAATCCGTTCTTAATTATTTTAAAGTTCAAATGATATTTCAATTCAATCTTTACTGGATCAAAAAATATTACGAAGAAAAGGAAAATTTAATTGTTTTTTAGATTTTATAAAGGGCGCTGTAAAAACTTTTCATTTTAGTCTTATTAACTATTAATAATAACAGCTGAATAAATACATCACACATTTATTCAAAAAAAAAACATGTCCAATAAGAGGTGATTATAATTAGACCAATACACATTTTTCTTAAAATTATACACTTATTATAGGTACGACATTAATATGGTTATACAAGAAAGACGTCAGTGTTTATCTCTTTATGCTATTAAAGAGAAAAACACGCTTATATCAAACACATAATTATTCTCCAATATCATAAATTATAATTTACTTTTCAGTATTACGGTAAATGAACTAAATCTTTCTAAGTATTTCCTGTATTTTCTTAATTTTGGTTTTGAATAAAAACATCACCTAGAGTCAGCCTGGTGAAGAGCACACACTTTGCCATAGGTACTTAGTCTCTTCCAACTATAACATTTGCACTATTTTCTGTAGAATTATTGTATAAGTCCTTTAAATAACTATCTAAGACCTAATAATAATATTTTTTTTTTTTTTTTCAGTTTTCTTTGTGGCCGGTAAAAGGATGTATATAATTAGAAATCCATCCGGAAATATCTTCGCTAGAGTGTCTTCTTGCATTGGAGTAAGTTGTCTTTATCGGATGTTACAAAATCTATAGATAAAATTAGGAATTATAGGGTTGCGGTCGATACCGTAGTATTTGCGCGAGTTGTGTGTGTGTGTGTGAGAGTATGTGTATAACTGTAGTGAGTCATACTATACGCAATAGTACACATTTTTTAGGTTTGTCGGGAGCAGGTGTGAATTTTTTTTTATTAATAGTCTGAAAGGTCTCAAACTTTGAAAGGTAACTAACTCTTGCGAAGTAACTCACTTTAAAACAATCACCTCTTAAAATTTATTTCGGACTCTTGTAACATCTGTATAGTAGAAAACACCAATCATATAAGCAAATATAGTTATCTTAATTTTTCATTTTAACATTATTATAAATGTTTGAAAAATTACTTAGTAATCAGTAAGTAAGTTAGTGTTTTTCTAGTTTAGATATATTTTAAATATAGTTTTATTGCAATTAATGGAAAAGCTTAAGCGTAAGACTACTTGTGTTGTAGGAGGTCGGGTGACATATGAAAGTCCCTTTATTGTGCTATATTTAGCCCACATGCGATTGTGTGATAGATCCAATTAAACGGTTTTTTCCGGATTAGCAATTAAAAAGTCACTTAAAATTTAAGTCATGTTTAAATTTCAACGAGTCCTTAACAACTTGACGTTTACCTCAAAAAAATTTTAGCTTCGACAATACTTATAATATTAGAGAGGGCCTCAAATTTAAGAAGTATTTGAGTATAGACAATCAGTATTGTGTGAAAGCTTTGATGACAATATAGTTTCTTCTATGTTGGATCTATTCTAATTTACATTAACTCTTTTCGGGTCATGTGTCAGAGAAATATTATAAAAAATATTTCTGCAAGGGCATAAAATATACTGTATGATTTAATACAAGTGACAGATTCCATAATAGATATAATGTATAATGGGTATTAAAGTCTTTTTAAGTCTCTTATCCTCAGGGGGATTGTTTTATAACAGCCACCTAAGAACCTTTAGATATTCGTGGGAAAAGACAGTTTAGTGTCTTTTATACATTTAAAAATACTTGAATATCATGTATAAACTTTAGCATAATTCAAGTTTTTTGCAAAAAAAAATACTCTATATACATAAGGAGGACAAGACTAATCTATCAATCATAAAAACTACACTAAAAAACTTGATTGATTTTATTTATCACTTCATAAAATATTTTTTGTAAATTTTATATCAAACACAGTTATGGCAATGTCAGTACTAAAAAATGCGATGTCATTGTAAGCATAATTTGTTTATCCGGCGCCGGCGGACACAATCGTCGATGCCTCTATCAACGTGATATTAAATCTACTGGCTGTCAGATACACTCGTCCATTCAATTACGTTTCAATAGAAAGACAACGATGAACGGTTTTCAACACGAAAATATGTTGATAGCAGGATTACCTATTTCCATAAATTCTATAATTTCATATGATAGAAATTTGAAAGTTTATACATTAATATACCCGTCTAGTGATGGTATGGTGGTCCTTACCATACGCAACTTAAGTACTTGCTTACTTTTTTATTCGACCGGACTATAATTGCCGTTGCGTATCGAATTAAACTTAGATTTCCGCTCTCAAAATTATGTGAAATCCTTGTCTTTGATATTTGAATTGCAGTGACTTGAAAAGTAATTAAAATATAATAAAACTAGAAAAATTTCACGTCCTGAGGCAGGAATCAAACCCGCGACCTTTCGCAATCCGGGCGACTGCTCTGACCACTGAGCCACCCAGGACTTGGGATATCCCTGTGAAATTCTTCTAGTCTATCTGTATTTGCGTTTATGAGCTAACGTCATAATGTTAAAAATCAAAAATTAAGTAGACTTGAAATGTGTTGGCAATTAATAGGCTATTCACGTAGTAATGTCATATTTAAGATAATTTTTATTATTCTATAATGCACAGCAGGAAATAACAATGATATATTATTATGTGTTACTGTACCATTTATTTATTACGTGAAATTAATTCTTGAAAACAATCACATTTAGTACTGTCTGTCATATAAGATGACGTTATGTAATAGGTAATAGTGTTAGGTACTTCAATGTATACTCATAAAAAACCGCGAAGTATTGAACACTAAATATAGTCTTTGCAGTGATTTATACGTCATATAAAGTATATAATTTATGATGAAATTATGGTGACATTACAACGCATACCTAGAATAACAATCGTCTATACATGTCGTGTCTGTATCAATAAGGTATAATAAGTGCACCATGTTCAGCTATTATGACCAATTGAGGAAAGACATAGTTTCCTATTTATGAATGAATGCTCTAGTTTATATTTAGTTTTGCCAGATATTTTACTTTCTAACAAAACTTGCAGCATGCACTTGTCAAATCCTGCAAGAATAAGGGGAAAAGAGAGCATTGGTTAGATCACGCCGACGACAAGTATGACAAAGGTCTGATTGAAGACATCAAAGCCCTGCTGAGGGTTATAGTCCTCTTCATTCCGTTGCCAGTATTCTGGGCTCTCTTCGATCAACAAGTAAGTACATGTTTAATGTGTGATATTGTTAGCAACGTGCCTTGAGTAAGAAGTGTTACATCCTACCATGGTTACGAAAAACTGAGTATTCGGATCAAAATCCACATTTTTGCACTCTTCCTAAGTGGTATACTAACGTGCCACTACGGAGTAGTTTGTGAATATGAAAATATTATTATTTATTTAAATTATCATAAATTTAGGGCTCTCGATGGACATTCCAAGCGGACAGAATGCGACAGGATATTGGGTCTTGGACACTAAAGGCCGATCAAATGCAAGTGTTAAATCCTCTGCTCATTCTTCTATTTATTCCCTTATTTGAAGTGGTAAGTAAGTAATCTATGACAGACATTCAAAAATTGTTCTTGTTCCAATTTAAATTAAATGAAAATATCTTTATTGAAATAGGCTTCTATATAATTAAAGATATTTTCATTTTAAATATTCAGTGCGATAGAGTGAAAAAATAATATCTTATCAATAGTAAAGGTAGTGTCATGGTGACATTTACTGTCACGGCAATGGATGAACAACATAATGCATGCTTTAGATTGGGAGTAACAAACTCTATTCATGGTAATTTACTGTAGGTAGTAGATTATTGTAAAATTTATGTAAAATTACAATATATTTTGCTTTATATCTTAATTTTTAAAAATGTGTTTCATTTTCAGGCCATATACCCATTCCTAACTTGGTGCAAATTAGTAAAAAAACCATTGCACAAGATGATTTGGGGTGGAATATTAGCGGCTGCTGCTTTTGTCATTTCTGGAATAGTCGAACTAAATTTATTGGTAAATTTTATTACTCTTTTTACACAAAAAAAAATACAAATTTTAAATTAATTTAAATTGGAGTGGTCCATTGTTTATTGAATTTCATATAAGTGCACAAAATCCACACATTACCCATACTACTCTTAATAACATTAACATATCGTCTTACATTGAAATTATCTAATCTTCTTTTCATTTGAAGATTTATTAAATTTTTTTACGAAATGAAAAAAACTATTTTATTATATGTTTTCAGCCGACATACGGCACACCAGTCTCAGCTGATCTGGCACAACTGAGAATATACAATGGCTATAACTGCAATTACACCCTAAATATCCCTCAGATTCATGGCAATGACAGTGATATTCTTGGGCCGCTGATGGTCTATGAGAAACTAGATATCGAGGCGAAAGATTTCATAGATTTACCTTATACCTTACAAGGAGAAGAAGCTAGCAGTTGCGCTGGCATCGTACACAGTGGTTCCTTCCGTTTGAGTGAAGAGAAAGCAAACTCCTTCTTCATAAGTAGAACGGGAGTTTCTAATTTTACTGACAATAATGATAAACCGATTGATAGTGTCAATGTAAGGTGAGTTACGAACATATTATGGGTTAGCTTAATTAGTGATAAAAAAAGCATATTACTTACATATTCTACTTAATTTATAAGTCTTCGTGTACAATCGTGTTACACCTATCGCTTGCATAATATGTTGCATAAATGTCGCTCCAAAATGAAAAGGCCTCGTCCTCTACTTTGGGATTTAATAATCTTGTTATATTATCTATAAGTAATATGTTACTTTCCTTTAATGACATCGGTGGCCATGCAACGGCTTCCACTTGTGAATTTGGCGTAGGATCGCCGGTATTTATGAAATTAGCCCACATTGCCGTAATCATCCTCATAAATAGCTTATCACGGTCATTCGTGGCATTATTTGTTTTAATGTAATTTTCCCAAAGCGGCTCACATTTCAATATATAACATATTTCATCACCATTTGACGCTCCATTTACTTTGATATTGGCACCGGCCAGTGACGTAGCTTTTGCAGCATTATAACCTCCCACGTAATTAAATTTATACACAAACAACTTAGAACGAGTTGTAGCTAAATGAGCTTTTACAAATTTCCATATCGGATATATTTTTAAGTCGGTCGTATATCGTAAGAAATTTTGAGCTGATTTCTCTGAGATATCCGTTTTGAAATAGTTGAGTTTTATTTTATCTGCAATTTCCTTATATGATTTTGATGTGTAATTATAAAAACAACCGTCCGAAAATGGCACCATGAATTTAAAATAAGGTTGGAAATATTTAAGGTAGTGAGTATTGTGTAGGAATGGTATTATTTCTGATATACTTTCCTTGCTATTAAATCCTATAAGTATACGCTTACTTCTGACTTCATATTTAACTATCATAAAATATTCGTCAGGTGTCATAGATAGAAGGGATCCATTGGATTTCATTTCTATTATTGGAGAAAAAGGCACTACGGGTCTTTGAAAATTGATGATTTCTTTACTTTTGTATATTTTCTGTGATGCTGCGATTATTTCTTTCGTAGGAGCAGTCAATACATCACTAAAACCTCTTTTACGAAGATTATGCTTCAACCTTTCTCGTTCTAATTTATGGTCCCCTAGAAATATAGATGGAGAAAAAATTGCTCCACTTTGTAATATCATTTTCGAGAAAAGCTTTTTACTCTTAGTCAATAGCAATAATGAAATAAACGTGGCTCCAGAATCACTTCCCATAACAGTAACTTTCTTATTATCCCCACCAAATTGCTTGATATTTTTTCTGATCCATTTTAGTGCAGTAACTATGTCTTTTAATCCCATATTTCCGTTAGAACTGTTGTCATCGAACTTTAAAAAACCAAAAACGCCAATTCTGTGAGTGATGGTAACAAAAACAATATCTTGGTCTATCAGAGCATCTCCACCAAAGATGTGGCTCAAACTAGATGTAAATGCATAGCCGTGAACCCAAACTGCAATAGGTTTTAAACTTGCGTTTTCACCCTTCGGCACATGCGGCGTATAAATATTTAAAGTTAAGCAATCTTCGTAACCATACAACCCATGTTTATGAACGATATGAGCTTGAGCACAGGCTCCATAGTTCTCAGTTGTTGCATCAAAAGTTTTCTTCCATTTCTTTGGCAGTTCTGGGTCTTTGAACCGCAAGTGTCCTACAGGACTTCGAGCGTAAGGAATTCCATAAAACGCATAATAGTAATTGCCGCCAGAAATAGTTTTTGCTCTTGCACCGATCACTCTTCCCTGTGTCAATTTTACTTCAACGGTATACGTACTCGTATGCGTTAGCAATATCAAAATGCAAACACTCTCCAACAACATAACTCATTTTCTACAACTCTAACGAGCAAATAGAATCAACTTTCCTTTTGTTGGTAATCCATTGCGATAACGTCATAAATTTCACTCGACTGTTAAGTGTTTGTGTTACTTAAATTAAAATACCGAAGACCGCTGGAAAAGCAGTAAAAGTTTTACTACATATTAATCAAAATGTTAACAGTTGCATGGAAAACGTTTTAAAGTGGGTCATAACTTTTTTCATTACAGATTTTTATGCAACATAAATGGCGTTGCTCAGTTAAACATAATAGATACGAAGAAGAATAGAACAAAGTTAATTTTAGTAAGCAATGACAATGGTCAAAAGACTATTGAAACGGGAACATACGACATTGTTGTCGATGGTCACACCACGGCGAAAGACTTCGCGTTTAAAACTGGCGCAGTGTATACTATCACCGTGTATCAAGATAACAATGGAATTTATGTAAGTCATTATACCACTCATTAATCTCATTTTATACATTATTATGGCTTTGTCCACACTCGAGTAGTTGACGGTAATTATGTACTTTACTTTTTAATAGTTGTCATTTTGTTTTAATAATTATAATTGGTAGTTTTGGGAAAAAATGTTAATAGCTCTAGAACTCAACTTTTTATACAAACGCATCTTCAACCAAATTTTATCGTTCCATTAAAATATTTTGTCCTTACATATAGGTAAAATACCTAGTGGATTCATTAAATCGTGTTAAATAGACCAGACACATTGTTACCTAAGTAGACGCTTAACATTCATACAACATTACTGTCTTTTAAGGTTTTCCTTGATGATATTTTCGGTATTTTTGCCGATATGTGTTATTCATAGTAATGTAGCTGCATGATAAATCAAAAAAATGTTACTCAGGTATCTTATTATTTCAAAACTAAAATAGAGTCTTCTACCAAGTTATAAGTTTCTATCATAAATTTTTGAAATACTTGCAGTAAAAGGAATAGCTGATGTACAAAACCTAATTCACCTAACATAATATATCATAATATTAGAACGAAATACTTTGTATGCCAATACATAATAATGTCTATGTCTAGACTTATTAACAGCTAACACCGTGGTAATAGTTATTTGTTATACAAGAGTGCAAAGTTGCTTTTTAACCGCGTGCTCAATTTTGATGACCGAGCAAGCGAAGGATTCTAAAATTAGAATCCTGAGCGTTAGCGAGGGAATCAAAAGAGCACGAGGTCAAAAATCTTTACACTCGAGTGCAACACGTAACTTATCATCCCACCTCAACGAGGAAATGACTCAAAAAAAAACATTTGCGCATTATTAATAGTTTCAGTCAATTCTGTTGGCGTCAAATAAACTTCGTCGCTAAAATCACTCATTTTAGGTTCTTTACTTGTTTTCAAGTTTCTTGTTTTAAACCTATGGTTTTAACAAATATGTCGTGAAAAAAAATGGTACGCGCAAAGCAAATTAAACAAAAAGTACACCATGAAGGTGCCGAGTCAGTTTTTAACATGTTAAAAAAGGTTGTACGATAAATTCGGCACCATGGAGGTAGAAGTAAAGAGGTTTAATGATGTTTGGAATTCATAAACTTAGTGCACACGATGTTCTAAATTCAATTTTACTTTATCCTCTAGCGGATAAAAACGGCTTTTGCACTCAGATATCGAAGAGCAAAAATACTCTTTCCGAGATCCCCATCTCGGATGAAAAAATATAACAATGTCAAAAAATCAAAATCAAAATAGGTTTTCATCTCTCCAGCAGCAAAATAGCTCTTTTGCTTCGTAAAATCTCGAAGGAAAACCGCATAGAGGAATATAATACACCGGGAAAACCGGTTTTTGCTGCGAGCGTAAGGCAAAGTAAGTTTTTAAATAAATTTGAGATAGGCAGTAGCGCGTTCCGAAACTCAGGACTAGCGCTAGTCGCACAACTATTTAATTTACTTATTTTATTTATTATTTATTTATTTTAGTGATGAAAATGATTGTTTAACGCCTGAATTAATATTGTTTCTGTATGTCACTTATAACAATAATCTCGCTGGAGAGGTGAAAAGTTGTATGTTTCACACGAGAGCAAATTTTTTTTGTCTCGTGCCTTTAAATCACTCACTGTGCTCAGTAGTCTAATTGTGAATCACTCGCTATGCTCGTGATTCAATTTTAGACTACTTCGCTGACTGACTGATGTGAATTAGCACTCGCTACAAAAAATATTTTTGCTCACTTGTTGAACAAATAACTATTTACTGTCTTTTTGTGTTTTGTTTTACAGACACTATAATTTTATTCTAGTAAATTTATCGCTTTCAAATTTTAAACTTCTCTGTGAATATTATCAATACACGCTTAGACCTTAGCAATAAATATGTCCACAGATGTCAAACCAGGTGATGATAACGCCATGGAACTCTGTTCATATTTTGTGGCTGATCCCTCAATACGTGGTGATGACAATGGGAGAGGTAGATATAACATATTTTTATATTGTTTAGTTTAATTTAAAAGCTGTGATAAGGCGCAACTTCTCCGCATATTTCAAAGGTTTCTGGATAAAACTGGTGGTAGCAACAACCCGGACCAACTACTTAACGTGCCTTCCGAAGCACGAAATTAAAAAAAATGGTCGATTCCGGATAAGTCAATCCGGAATCGACCATGGCGAAAATCGCTTTGTTTTCGTAATCGAAACCAGGTCCAATTGCCCTGTCCTCCTAACCTGACACATGCTTAAAATTAAGTTATAATATTATACTGAAAATTTCCGTTACTATTTTTGTACTCTATTTTGCTTTGATTGACGCTCAAAATTGTTGGCTGTCGACCTGCAGAGGCCTGAAGTATTTAGGTACCTAATACTGGCAGATATTTAAATATTCATTGCGTAGCGGAAATTTTTTTTTTTTTTTCATTACAATTGTTATAAAACTCAGAACCATGTGTTTATTTGCAGTTAACACAGACACATTAAAAAATACGGCGTCTTCCATTTTAAATATCCGATTGTAACTTATACCTATTTTACGCTTTTTACATTTATTTGACAGGAACAAGGGAATGTTACAGAATCTAAACTAGGGAATCTTATTTAAATAGGTAATTTTTGTCCTTTTTTTAATAGGAACGAGATAAACACATTAAGCACGCAATCGTGAAGTTGCAGGCCGTTGCCTTTTACAAATCTCAAACAAAATTCGACGATAAAGAAATAAATTTAAATTAAGTTTCCATTACAATAAAAACAATATTTCCTATATTGTTTTCACTTTAATGGAAGCTAATTTGCCTTAAATGGATATTCACAAATATTCACAAATTTAACGGTGGATGGACTAGACGGTCTAGAAAATGGATTAAACAAAAAATAAAACCGACTTCAAAAAACTGAAAAGGATAAAATAATTAAATTTAAGTAAGTAGGTACTAATCCCCTAGAAACATATTTTTGTGTAGTAAAGTGAAGCACCGAATTTTAGTGATAATTTTCTACGGTCGAAGCTAGATGGGTGACCGTCAACTTATATTGTTTCCTACTATCGTATCGTTCCACTAAAAAGTAATTGGAAAAGCAAAAATTCGCAATTTCGCATATGTAGACGACTTAATAATTTCAGTTTTTTTGAATTTAAAACCAAAGTGCCCAACTGTTTTTTAAAAAAAAATTATGGGACCAAATAGCTGCTATTTCGCATCGAACAAAAAAAGAATCACGTAAATCGGATCAGTAATCTCGGCGTAATCGGTGTACATACATAGAAGAAAAAAAAACATACCGGCCGAATGGAGAACCTCCTCGTTTTTGAAGTCGGTTAATTTTTTTTTTTATATACAATTTGATGACAAACAAGCTGACAGCCCACCTGGTGGTAAGCGGTTACCGCCGCCTATAGACACCTGCAATAACAAGGAAAAGCACTTGATATTGCAGGTGCGTTGTCATCCTGAGGCACAAACAAACTACAAAAATATACTAACAAAAATATACTAAAAATATACTAACATCTATTTCCTACTTCCGCTTTCAGGTTATGTTCTCGGTGACTGGGTTGGAGTTTTCGTTCACGCAAGCTCCGGCCAGCATGAAGTCGGTCCTGACGTCGATGTGGCTCCTCACGGTGGCGTTCGGCAATCTGATTGTGGTACTCATAGTAGAAGGACACTTTTTGGATGCGCAGGTAAGATATTTACTGACGTACAGTGGGGCTAACGAGCTTAGGAATCGGATATTGTGTTAAACTGCGGTAATTTATTGGTTAGTAAGTAGGTGGCCGCACGTGGCTTCACCTGCGTTAATGTCGGCCATTGATCCGAAAGCTAGCCTATATCATTTATACGGATAAAATCTATCTCCATACCCCAAAACAAAAATTAACTCTTCGAATCAAAGATCAATCGAAGAAACCACATCAGGTATTCAGCGGTGGACAACCTATTTGTTGAGGAAAATATAGGTCTTCGTCGTTCGAAGTTCACGCAGCTTAACTTTGTAATTTTATTCACGTACTTAAGTAGGTATTGTTAATTATCTTAACCATAGCTACATGTTATTAATTCATCCTTAGATATCAATAAATATATCTAGAGAACAATTTGCACGTTTTAACGGGTTTTCTACCCGACGCATAGCGATTGTATTGAAGCAGCGCACCGTCGCTTTTTAAGAGTATCATAAGATAATAGATTATGACGGTAGACTGGAGAGATTTGGGCTTCGGACACTTGATCGGCGTAGAACGATTAGCGAAATAGTCACCCTTCACATAATAGTCAATGGAATATTTGATGCTCCATTTCTTTGACAAAATTAAATTTATAGTACCACAACGTTCTGTCCGCCGCCAGCAATTGTTTGAGATACAGTTCTCCACCAACAATGTCTCAAAAACAATCCCATTAATAGAATCTGTAAATCTTATAGTGAAATATGTTTGAAAGTGATATATTTTATGATGGCCTCCCGTCTTTTAAAAGGATTTCGATAAAAGACTCCTATAGTGTAGTTATTCTTCTTTATTTTTGTGTAAATCGTCTTTACCCTCAATGTCTGTCAAAATGTATAGTACAGTAGTCATAGGAATTCAGATTTATCCATGTTATTAAAAAAGAAAAATATGTCTATGAGTCATCGGTTTTCTGTATCTGTACATATAAAATAGATAAATAAATAAATTTCTATTGTAACTGTCAACATTTCAACGTTTATCTTCTGAATAAATGGTATCTGAGGAATGGAAAATCGGTCTCAACACACATTTTAACATAAACCTATCTGTTAATATAACGATCGTAATGATAAAGGCTGTCACAATCCAGGCCATTTTTAAAATTGAAATTTGACTATCCGGACATCAATTAAGTCACGTATAATAGTTTATGATACTTTAGGAAACCTATGCATTTGTTTAACTGACATATAGACTAATCTGGAGCAGATTTTGCATCCAAGGCGAAAACATTTTTATGTTCTTAATTCAAAAATTAGCATCTTAAAAAAAAAGAATAAATACTTACCTACCTACTTATTTGTATTTTTCTTCTTCGATTGTTACAGTGGAAGGAGTTTTTCCTTTTCGCGGGTCTCATGGTAGCGGACATGATGATCTTCACAGTGATGGCGTTCAGGTACAAGTACGTGGAACTGAAATCGAGCACAGAGAATTTGCCGCAAGTCGAAGAAATTCGACTGCCGGAGAAGACGAGCCACATGAAAGAATAACCTAGCCTAATAACGAACAATAAACCTTTTGATGTAAGACTTATGTTCTTTTATTGAATGATACTCTTAAAATGCAAAGGAGCAGTTAGCAAAACCTGGGTAGATTAAATTTATATTTTCATAAGCTTCTGTAAATAGTATGGTATAGTATTTTAAATAGCAATAAATTTAATTTGCTATTAAAAATGGCCGTGTGGTGTTACAGTCGTATGTACCTAGTTCTAATAAAATGCAGGAACGCACAAAAACTCCATTAAATCACTATTTCTATAAAAAGTGTAAATCTTCAACGTATTTACCTAGTTATATTAAAAAATACTCTAGTGAAAAAAACATGAATTCACCGCGAAAATTCCAATGTTTGCGGACATTATACAAATATGTTAAAAAAGCAGTTTCTACATTCAATCTGTTTAGTTAAATGGCATGAACACATTAAACAATTGGCCCCGGGCAATTTGTGTGTTGTTCCCATGCCAGCTTTGGGGATGACCCGTGTGACGGCGGTTAACCCTCCCTCGCCGAAGGGCCGCCAATTGTAAGGGATATCAAACTATCAAGTAAATTTAAAACATTGATTTAAAAAACACATCTGATTTAAATATAATTTTGAATTGATTGCAAATTTGACAGTCGCTTACTTATTTTTTTGAAAGGAAACAATATATTTAGTGGATAACGTAATTTATTTCTATAGTAGATAATTGTAAGTGATAAACTCACACTTGTTATAATTTATTATGTTACACATTATGTAAACCTTAGCAATAAAATACAATATGTACTAGCAAATATCGCAAGGAGAATCCCTATAAAGCAAAGATTTTTGTACTTATATAAAAGAACAATTGATTATTTTAGTTAAAGCTGGACTAACTTAAATTAAGAAAAAAAATATTACATATTGATTCTGCGATTTTGATCTGTAAGATAAACAAAAAAACTAAAAATAATTTTCTAAATAATTTTCTATTGTAATAATAACTACTTACCACATGCATTCGCCCCAACAATTTGAGAAACGTATGCGTGCAAGTGAAGTGCGCGGGTCTGCGGACGACTTGTTAATAATTGCGTATAATAAATGCTTAAATACAACAAACAGACAAATACGGGTTGGGGTGGCGCTCAAAGGGAACTATTTAGTTTCCAACCTATTGAGTTCAGTGCAATTGTAAAATCGCTGTAGCACGTGGTTATAAGTAAGTGTTTGTTTACGAGCTTGTCTTGTTCTAATGAAATAGGATTACAATTTCATTTTTAAATCAACTAAACAAGTACCTAATTGTAGATTTTCAAGTTATTTGCAATCTTATACTAAATTGAAATTTGATTTTTTTCCATATTATCTAGTAAATAAAATCACAAGACATGTCCTCGATATTATGAGGTATGGAGTAACTCTCTCTGTGCCACATTTTTATGCTTAAGCCGCTGAACTGATTTAGATAGTTTAAGAACCCTAGAAAGACATAGGACACTTTTTGGAACAATAACTAATATCCACGCGGGCTGACCCACGGCGTCAACTAGTATTGAATAAATATAGAACGTAATCGAAAATAAAAATAAATACCTACCAACACCTTTTTACAAAAGGCTAATAAAGTACAAGCAGCAAATTCAATAACAGCGATTATAAGTTGTCCATGTCACGGATTAATTAAGTGCAGTCAGGAAAACAGTTTTCGGGGAGGCGTCTGACACGTTCAGGACACTTTGGGCGGCGCGTGTCGCCCGCGTGCCGCAAAGGGCCGCGACGTCGTCGTGTGCCACGCGACCAGTGACAAAGGACGCCACCCGAGGCATGAACACTAAAACAGCACACATTACGCACACATACAAACCACCTAACACGCATTGAACCTCAGGGACTCTCACAGCACCCGCTTCAATATCCTGTCGCGAATCCATACGTTTGTGTGTGTACTTCATGCCATTGCATTTCAAAAAGTGTACCCACTGTACGTGATCACAGTTTCACCACGTGCGCTCTCTCGCCGGATAATCCTCGACCAACATATGCGGCAAATAAATTTATTAAGTAAAGCCAATAGTCGTGTTTGGTAAGCCAAGCTGTTTTATCTCGGATGCAAATTAAAATTCATATGAAATGCAAATTTGCAGCGAACCGACAGATGAAAAGTAAGCAATAAGAGCAATACGCAATCGCAAGCTAAAAATAAAAAAAACTAGAAGCTTTATGGAGAAAATTTAACTGAAACGATTGTCAAGCCGACACATAATTTTCGTTTGTATGTCTATATCTGTCTGTATGTTTGACGATCGTACCCATTACTGCACAGGCTACTCGAAAAGGAGTCCCAGGTTCGAATCCCGCCGATGATTTTATGATGAATATAAGTATTTATTCATGTCACGAGTCATGGAGTTTATTTAGTATATTTCTTATAATATCAGAAATAAACATTTTACTATCGATATTTCTACTTAATCTAGTATCCATAACACAAGCTCTTAATTGTTTTGTTTGGGGTAGATAAGTAAGAAGTGCGAGTGTATGAATATTATTAGTATGTCAATCGTAGCAGATTTTTTCCGCCATCTAACTAAACACAATGCAGCGGACTGATATAAAGAAAAAGGAAATGCCTTTTTTATTACAGGTCATTATAAAAGAAACAATATTTCGATGAACAAACAGTTTAAAGAATATTGAACAACATGAAGTGTGTTGAATGAACTGTTGACACATTTTCAGCCGTTTTTCTTATCATTTTTCTGAGAAGCTTTTTCTGAGAACATATCACTGGTCAGTGTTATAGACCTTATAAAGTAATTAAGGTTGAAGAATAGGACAAAGCTGAGTTTTTCCCATTTTCGCTTTTGAGGAACCGGTAGATTTCAATAAGAGCGTCCAGCTAGTTCGAGCTCCGGTAGGGCACGCCAAGGTTTGTACGTAGATTTAAGATATCCTAGAAATAGACGTGAACCCACCAACCCGCATTGGGCCAGCGTGGTGGTGTTATAGCCCAAGCTCCTCATGTGTTTCTCCCATGTAGGAAGGCCTGTGCCCAGCAGTGGGACGTATATAGACTGATGATGATGATGATGATAATGAAATAGACGTTAAATTCTTGTTCAAACAACAAGTTTTTAATTGTTTAACTTGGACCAAATAATTGTCGCAAACAAATAAATACCTCAAAATAAATACCTGTTACTACTTTTATCAAGTTATATTAACCATAGTTCAGTAAAGATATTCCTTGGGCTTTGACTTGTTTTTCATACCCTTCGAAATACGTAAGATACTTACTAGAAATATAAATACACAAAGTAGGTAGGTATCTTATTTTTTATGTATTGTATTGGTATAAACACCAAATTGACTACCACAGTTGACTCCTAACCAATTTGTAACAGGATTATTGTTTTCATTTTATTTCAACGGGCCTACTCTTGATACCACTCCAGCTATGAAAGAAGCTAAAAGCCCTCTTTCGCGAGCTTAAAATGCCTATTTCATCCTGTTTTAAATGAAGCCAGGTTATTTGCAGCAGCAAAGCCGACAGCACCTTCTATTCTGTCCGTATGCATTATAAAAGATTTAAAAAAGAGCTTATTTGGCAAGTATCTCAACCTAATAATCTAGTGTAATTACTGGACTTGCAAAGCATTTCTTCTTAGGTCTAAAGATGACAAAGCACCTGCACTACCTACTGATTGTTTCTTTGTTATTGCAGGTGTCTATATGCCACGGTAGCCACTTACAAGCAGGTGGGCCGACAGCTTGTTTGTCATCTTGTTCCAAATAATAAATAAAAAAGCGTTCGACCAGATATTCGACAGGCTACCTCCGCCTGCCGAATATCTGGTGGAATGGATACACAGGATGAGCTGTTGAAGTAACTTTACCACTCACCAATGACCAATCTATGAAAATTAGATACCTTACGACGGTGGTCTAAGCTACAAAGCCTTCACCCTTGTTATCAATAAGCCTGTTGGCTCTGTGTTCTGCGGCAACTTAGCTAAACCGTCCCACTGCACAAATGAGAAATGTATGAAGTACCGCTTCAGTTTATTGAGAATGCCCAGCCTTTTGATAGCAGTTTGAGCTTTGGATTCAATGGCGACACAAAGTTGAGGCTCAACGTCCATTCCAAGAAGATCTAGATGGTTTACAATAGAAACAAATATCTACGACTTGTAAAAAAGGACCCCATTGAAAGGACTCCATATGTGCAGTGAAGACTCGCGTCTCTGTATTAGAGGCATTGAACATCACCAGACGTCAATGTCTCCACAGCGAGAGACCGTAATTTAAAATTCCATGCGTTCATTTTACCATAATCCCTCACGTATCTCTCACTATGACAGCATTGTCATCTGCCAACTATGCTAAATAGAACCAAAGTAATTGATGTCACAGGGAGAACTGAACCTTGAGGACAACATCAATAGCCGTAAGATAATATCATTATTATTAATCATTCCCTTCTCTAGGAAATTGCGTTACATCGCTCACACTCTGAATTGGATACCAATACAGTAATAGGTCTATTAACTATCGATCACCGAGGTGCTACAATGATAGATGCCTCGGACGCTACTGATTGCTCCTGCTACTAATTGCAAGTAGTGATGTTAACACTACGAAATTAGAAATCTATTAAATTATGAAACCGGAAACGGAAGTGACGTTATATCTATCTCTAAACTAGAATAAAACACGATAATATACTTAGACTTATTATATGAGCTCAGGGTTATAAGTTTTAATAGTGTATAATTGGAAAAATATCTTAACTAGAAGTAATCATATCCTGGGGCGGGAACGAACCCTCTAATATTCACAATCCGGGTGACTGGTCTGACCTCTACAGAGAACTTGAATGATTTTTCGTTTTGCGTTTAGTTTTCTGTGACTGATGTGACCATTTCTTCCTTCAGTAGTAGGTATATGCACAGGTTCTGAATGAACATCGACACTTATACAACCATGACGGGCTGAGAAGTGATATCTAATAGAGATAAATCCTCCCTTGCAGTCCAGTGTATATAGATAGCTAGGGTCAAACAATTCCGAAAATCCACAAAACAGTGAACAGTTGAAACAAGAAAAGATAATTTTAATAAATGTCAATATGACATTAAATTCAACTTGTCAACAGCGTCATTGTGGCTATAGACAGTACACTTTTGGGCATTTTTATGAAATCTATGTTTACTTTTAGAAATATGTAAACTAGAAAATAAACAAATTTTGAATGTTTTGAATTTTTTTTGTGAATTAACAAGAGATTTTCGCGTTAACGCAGATAATGGTAATAAGTATTAGATAGGCACATATGAGAATGGGTTTAAGCTAATGGGTGACAAAATTAAGGGCTAAAGCGACTTGACAGGGGGGAACGGAGGTATTTTCATTTTCGTTTTTTTTTTGTTTGGATAATCAAACAAACTAGAATAAAACACGATAATATACTTAGTCTATCGTAAACAGGACTGTCTGCGGCGGTTACCACTTACGGTTGGGCCGTCAGCTTATTTGGCATCTAGTTGCTTAAAATAAAATCTGTTGACGGTGAAAATCAATTTGACTTTCTCATTTTACAAAAAATAAACACCACATTCATTGTTAAAAGCCGTAAGCTATTTTCAATGGTCACAAGCGGCACAAATAGTTACGATCACACGCCACAAGTAGGTACGCGACATCGCGAGAGGCGTGGCGGGTCGCGCGACCGTCGCGTGTCGTCAGTCGCAAGGGTCGTAAGTTGCCGCGACAAATCAATTACAGGGCACCGCTTCCGAACTAGAATTAGCACCAAATTATAATCGCGCGAAATTACTTGTTTATATGAGGGCAACTCGCTAATTTATGGACTTGACAAATTTTCAATGCCTTTGAGATTAATGGCACAGGATTTGATTCACACGGTCATTTTCTGTGATATGACTGTTATAACGCGGCTGTAAGCTGAACATGGATGGTAGATACTTCAATATTGTTTAATGCTCAAACTAAATTATTGTTTATCTTTAGTACTTATACCATATATGCAAGGGTTCTTCTCTTTATGTAGCCTAAGAGATTCTCAAGAGATACTTCTTTCTTTGACGAGTATTATAATATTATCGTGTAAAAAATTCAAAACCTTTTTTTTATAAAACTAGATGACAAACAAGCTGACGGCCTATCTGGTGGTAAGCGGTTACTGCCGCCTATAGACACCTGCAAAAACAAGGAAAAAATCACTTGGTATTGCAGGTGCGTTGTCATCCTGAGGCCTAAGATGAAATGCCGTCCATGCCCAGTAATTACACTGGCTATCATTCCCTTCAATCCGAAACACAGCGAACTATTTCACGGCTGAAATAAGAAAGGCGGGGGTACCTACCCAGGCGACCCTACATACGGGCCTACCACCTAGTAAACTATTAAAAAACTATTATTAATTTTTGATTTTAACATTATTATAAATGTTTGAAAAATTACTTAGTAATTAAAATATAAAACTAGTAAAATTTCACGTCCTGAGGCAGGAATCGAACCCGCGACCTTTTGCAATCCGGGCGACTGCTCTAACCAACTGAGCCACCCAGGACTTGGGATATCCCTGTGAAGTTCTTCTAGTCTATATTTATTTGCGTCTGTATTTGTGTCTGTAGTTTTATATTTTAATTACTTATTAAATAACTATTTTGAGAAAAGGTAACCATAGAATAATTTTAGCTTTTGACATATTTTTGTGAGTAAAAGTGTGATGTACTTTAAACAAAACCTGAAAAGCAATTAAAATCTCTTTTTCTTTGTTATATGTTTTAATCGAGTAAAGATAATTAAAATATAATAAAACTAGAAAAATTTTCACGTCCTGAGGCAGGAAACGAACCTGCGACCTTTCGCAATCCGGGCGACTGCTCTGACCACTGAGCCACCCAGGACTTGGGATATCCCTGTGAAATTCTTCTAGTCTATCTGTATTTGCTTTTATAAGCTAACGTCCACTCTACAATGTCGAAATATGATTATTCTATTTCAACATCCGAAACGAGTATTTTTACAAATATCTACGCTTCGGTTAAGTTGGGGCAGTGCTTTCAAATATTCTTAATTTTTGATTTTAACATTATTATAAATGTTTGAAAAATTACTTAGTAATTAAATATATAAAACTATAAAAATTTCACGTCCTGAGGCAGGAAAAGATAAAGAGTAAAGATTTAAATATCATGTTTTAACTATAGAAAATTAAGAACGGCTTTTGAACTATAAGATATAGTATATTTTTTCCGATTAAAATAAAGACTACTATTTGATTGCTTATCTTTGAATCAAAAAATTCTTGATTTCGAATAGAAACCAGAATCATTAGAAGGCCAATATTGCGATCAGCTGCCAGAAGGACGTTTTCTGAGAACAACAAGCTAGAGTAGAAACACATTAAGGTTTTTAATAATTGAGGAGCAAAATTAATTAATAGTGCGTAATAGAAAATGTCCTAAACATCTGAAAATATGGGGTCGAGAGTTCGAATTCAGTTTTGGGGAGCCTTCACTTGGTAATATGTTTCGAAAATTTTTACAATAATTTGAGAAGCTACTGCTTGTAATTTTTTACGGTTAAAAGCAAAGGACAAAAGTTGTCATTTAAAACAAAGTTTGATTCTTTATACTAACAATTTTGTAAAATACCCTACTGGCTTATGAGGTGCATAATAATAAATTGTAGTTTATCCATTTATTAATTATTATTTACAATCCAGAATATTTTATCATAGAAAGTTGATGGTATTAATGTTAGTTAAAAATATATAATAATTTAGTACCAAATCAATGTGGGCTCGGTAGAAAAAGTACTTTTAGTTAAAAACAAAAGAAGTAGAATATTTCGTACAATCTGAAGAAATTCTTATCTCTCTATTTTCCCATTTCCATTTTGCTTTCCACGATCAAACATTTCTCGGAGCCACGATATTTCTCTAATTGCTCGTCAGAAGAAAAAAGAAATATGATCGTGGTCTGCATTCACACCAATCTCTTATTGTTTTTTCATTCACAAATTACCTTATAACTTCAAGTATTTTGAGCGAATTCAACACATTTTGTAAACGTTAAAAATGTACTTATATTTTTATATTTTTAGGATTTATTTACGTGACAAAGCCATCTTAAAATTTAACCTACATAATTTACACTGCCTTTAGTGAGAATGTTTTAAAAAGATTTAATCCAGACATAATAAGTACCTACATATTAGGTATTACGAGTATCACTTTCGAGCGATGTCATTGTCTAAACTTTTACAAGCAGACATTTTATAAACAAATGTCAATAAGTTTCGATACTTAAAAATAAGACGTTATACTCGTTACCAAAACGAACTATTACTTTCTGAAATAACTAACATCCATCCCAAATGATAGGCTCTTGGAGAGCGTGCGTTTTATGGCGCTGTCAGAGACAGATCCTCACCATCCGGTGGAGGTGTGGGGGGAGAGAGGGGAGACTGTCCACATCGACCCTCGCGGGACGTGACACAGAAGGTAGCAACGAGAATTTCAGATAATTCTTGAAAATTCTAAAGCACCCGGCTGTTCCTACGTTGAATAATGTATTCGTGACGAAAAATATTAAGAAATATTATCATAGGTACTTTTTACTACTCGTATCCGTGTATTTTAGATTTGATCTCTTTGTACATCAAAAAAACTGGTTTCATCAGCTTTTTTAATTAAAGTTAGGAAAAAAAATGTATTTACATACTTATATAAGTAATATAATAATAATAAGCCTTTTTATTTCCAAAAACTTGTTTCTCTATGTCTATGTATATTAAAGTCACATTGTTAATGGAACCACACTCTAGTTATAGGCCTCCTCCAGCTTCCTTTACATACTTACCATCTTTCTATTGCCTTCTGTGACGTGCCTTCTGGTCTTGATATACGTGTGCGAAATTACAAATCAATTCAAAAAATACAGAAACACGTACAAGAAGACATGACGAAACTATGAGTTTAAAAACCGGAAAGTATTATACATATACATATATCTTTTTATTAGCGTGATTTTACAACGTCAAGCAACAACGTCATTCTGTCATGAACACACATAATTTCATAAATCAAAGAGCGGTTGAGGCATTGAGAAGTGAGTTGGGTGTAAAACCATCGCTCTGTGACTTAAGTCATCAGACTTCTTACATAATATGTGTTGTTTAATAATGGTCTGAAAAAAGAGCGGTCCATTTTTTCATATCTTATTCAATTTCTAACAGAAAAACTGTTCTTGGATATTCCGTATGTCTAGTCCAAGCATATAAATTAGTGTTCCCTGCAACTAATATGATAATCGTAATCAAAATCCTTGTTGCAGAATTTGTGATTCACATGTCACAAATTTAGGTATAATAAAAAATTGTTCTCACACAATTGCCACACTAGGAATACAATAGAAAATTTTACAATTTATAATTACAATTTGGGAACCAACTCTGCGTTAAACCATACCATGCTGTCAATATAATTAATAATTTAAATTTTGCATCAAAATTTATTCTTTACCTCTAAATAAAAAAATATCAAATTAAAGTGTCTTTGGGTGTAGGTAAAAACCTTTCAAGCATTGAATTTAACCACTGAGATGCCAAGAGTAAATATTTTATTTCATTTTACAATATAATTTACATAGTTTTCTTATTTTTTTGTGTTTTGGTTTAGATAGAATAAATTTTTATCTTTATTTAACCTACTTTTATAATACATATATTTTTGTTATTAATTTGGTTTTTAATCAATTTTTCTTTATTTATCGAAACTTTTCGACATAATCTAAATAGTTTATGGTTTTTTTCTGTCTAATATTTTTGTAATTTAATATTTTTTCTTTAATGCTTTTACTGAGATAATAAAAACTCTTTATGAATATGGTGATGTTGTTTATTACATTCCAATCATTGTATTTGTATATTGTTTGTTTTAGTCCGGTCAATATAGAGATTTAAAGTAACGAAAATTCCCGGAGAGCCAAATATTGGTGGAGAGCTGGGGTTTACCATTACAAATAAAGTTTTGAAAATCCCCATCGATCCTATGTGTGCTACAAAAGTTACTCGGGATCAAACGTCAAAAATCGTCGTCGAATACCTAGAACCAAAGTTCTAGATCTTAAAATTCTCTACAAAAATGGAGTTCTTGGTTTTTTTTGCTAAGAGTTACCAGAGATATCGCTATTCTAAGGTTCAGTTCAAGTGAATATACGTACTTATTATAAGGGTCTACCATTTAGGTTATTTCTGCTATTTTATACTTAGCTCGAAAAAATGTCTCAGTTTTGCTTTATTTGCAACTAGCGACCCGCCCCGGCTTTGCACGAGTGCAATGCTTATGTAAATATTATGCATGTATTTTACATATTAACCTTCCTTAAGAATCACTCTATCTATTAAAAAAACCGCATCAAAATCCGTTACGTAGTTTTAAAGATCTTAGCATACATAGGGACAGACAGACGGCGGATAGCAACTTTGTTTTATACTTGGGGTAGAACTGGTGTAACAACTTTACTACCACTCGAACGGGCACAAAGAGCTATTCTCAAAGTCATGCTTGAAAAACCCCGAAGATATAGCACTTCCCTCCTATATAGTCAATGCCCTGTACTCACTGTTAGACAATTGTTTATTCTGTCAACTACATTGCGAAAACATACACAACTTCCCTATGTACCTATTAGTGGTCGAAACAGATACAGAGTCTGTTCACCAGTATCTTACAGGACGACACTTGCTAGGCGACAGTTTTACGTTATAAATTCGCATATTTACAACGTCATAAATAAGGCAATTGATATTTACCCGTTAACTTTACACAAATGTAAAGAAGAAGTGAAAAAATGGCTCACAAAACTCAATTTTGATGACACGGAATGTATTTTGCAGGTATGCTAGACCCGTTTTCGTTTATGGAGCCAAACACCTACACATTCCCAAATAAACACACACTCAAACACACCAACACATTCTCACTAGCCAACGTTTACACACACAAACACATTTTCATCCATGTAAACTTGTACACACCCACATATTTTCACACATACATTATTATGATATTATTAGTAGCTTGAATACTTTTTATTTACTTAACTTGTGATTAGCCTAACTATTAGTAAAGTGCACAACAAAGAGTGGAAGGCGCTGACAGCTATGACACGGTTCATACTAGTATAGCTGGCAACGTCAACCTCTTACAAATTGCACCACTTTGTCATATAAATGTATTAGTATGAGTAAGAGTTAATTTGTGAAATTGAAGTGATCAATGAATTATTATTATTATGTATTATTATTATTATTATTATACTATGTAGTGATAAACTTTTAACTGAAGATGAAACAGTTGTGGTTGATCGTGGAATGCCAACTTTAATCGAGGGTAGTGTCGCGAGAGGTGATGAGTTTACTGAGTATTTAAGAACTCAAAAATTCGTTACAATACACGTGGATTGCAGAAAATGTGTGAGGAGGAACAGCCTAGTACTTCGAAAAAGTCCACCTCGTACTAGAACGCGAGTATGTGAATCAAATTATTGTTTTATAAAGTACTGTTTATTTTATGGTAATAAAGTCAATGAAGAAACTGAGAAAAAGAAAGCACAGCATCTTCGAAAAAAAAATTATACCGTGACTTCACAAAAATTCAAAGAATCCCTGTTGAAATTAGCTAAAGATCGTTCTGATAATGTTTCAAAGAGTGTTACTGAACGTATTAATTTTGGGTATGATTTAGTCGCTGCTGATGCAAAATATCCATTACAGTTGTTACAAATCTTTCTTAAAACCTAATATAATAATACTGGTGGTAAAATTGGCCGTTTACAAGATGTAAACCGAACTATCATAATATATCTATACTATCGAACGATACTTCAAAGTGTTTCAATGAGTGTTGTTACTTTTATTTTCGGTTTGCTCAATAGAATGGAGCAAAAAATATCTCCACCTGTCGTATAGTCTATGGTGGGTTCTATTGTATATAATGTGTATTCACAGCTGATTAAGCTTCTACATGTGCAATAATTATGCGAACTTGAACTTCTTTCATGTTACGCAATGAACAAAACCATGAACTACAAATAATCTGTTTTCATTCCAGGTTTTTGAGCCAAAAATTATTATGTGACATAATTAAAAAAAAAAATGAAAATTCCGTTCCAAAAATACTCTCACTTTCCATGTTTTTCCCGAGAATATTTTACCCCGCCCACTTCGTCCCCTATTTCGAAAGCACCTCCCATTCCGAGGGTTGGATCTAGACACGCTGTCGGACGACTTCTCACCCCAAAATAAGCTCTCTTCCCAAAATAATAAAGTTCATACTATTGACCGATTTCTAAAACAGTTTTCGTAACATTCGGCCCCTAATATAGACAAAATGGCTACCCCTTGTGCTATAAAATTATTTTACGCGAGGGTTCAGGAGCCAGTATAGTAACCGTGATTAGTGGTAGCATACAAACAAACGTTGTACAAAGTACCAACACTTTGTACAGTTGCAGAGTCCGATATGTCAGGTGCCAAGACGCAGCTGGCCGACTCTTCCACGTCACCACCTCTAAGGTAAGCCATCATTATTATATTTATTAAAGTAATAAATTTATTAGGTATCTATGATAATTAAGCAGAATAAAAAATGTATGATTTTCGGTGGGCTTAATGCAGTGCGAACTCAGTATTTTTACGATATATCAGTTATAAAAATAAAAGGACGGATTTAACAGTAAAAAACACTTTGAACATTTAAAAGTAAGTCGATTTTTACCGTAGGTTAGTTATTTGCTTTTATTTTATTAGAATGAAGTAAAAGTTACCTCACTTATGTTTTGTTAACCTATTTATCTACACTCGAAAATCATTTACTATAGTATTTAATTCGTGTAACATTTAGTTCTTTTATATTTAGAGATTTTATACGCAATGCGCAGCTATTCCATTATTTTTTTATAAAGAAATTGTCGTCCTCTTAGTTTTCTTTTTGAATAGGCAATATTTTATTTATAATAATACAATTAAGTTTAATGTTTACAATTAAGTAATTAAATAATATTTGCGATAACAAGTAACATTACTCAAAAAAGAATTCACTTATACTCTATTATCCATACCATTTTTTATTAATTTAAGCCACAACAGCAAATAATATTCATTTTCATTTTTAAAATTTTGAATTTTGGTTTCCCATTAAGTGCGTTCAAAACAAAACAATGAGCTACTCGCCTATTTTTGCATTTTTAAGTTTCTCACATCCTAACTAATATTATAAATGCGTAAGTGAGTTTGTTTGTTTGTTACGTTTTCACGCCTAAGCCACTGAGCCCATTTAGATGAAATTGGGTAGAGAGATAGTTCAGAACCCTGGGAAGATACTTATTCTTGATCTCCTGCTTTTTGACACTTTCTGGCAAAATGCGTGATTGTTACTTCTTCAGAGGATTTCCAGGCGGGGCTTCTCTATTCTTCTCAATGTATAAGTCCCAAAACCATGAGCTCTTATAGCTTTCCTAAAATTCATGGTACCTATATTTTAAATTCCCATAAGAGAATAACCTTCTTACAAAGCTCAAATCTATGTAGAAATTTTGGAGTAGGTACCTCATGATAAGCTCCTTTTTTTTAAATAAAGACTGATGGATGAATGGACATGACACTACCAGTAGTGCGGCTTGGTAGTGTGGTGGGGAAGGAGGGGACAAAATTATGGTTGTCATTTTCTTTACAAAATCCTAAAAAGCAAAATATAGTACTCAGTATCCTAATATCAGATGATAGTATATGATCTGATAATTATTAAATATGAAAGGAGTTTTACCAAATTATTAATTAATATGAAACCATCAATGTGTAGTCCACTACAAAGGACCATTATGTATTGATAAACTTTGTTACAAGTGCAATAAAGAGTTATAGGAGTCAACTATTTTTACGGATATTTTTAATTTTGATTTTAATATTATTATAAATGTTTGAAAAATTATTTACTAATAAAAATGTATCCAAACTAGAAAAATTTCACGTCCTGAGGGAACGAACCCGCGATGGTTCGTTCCCTCAGGACGTGAACTTTTTCTACTTTAGATACATTTTTATTAGTATTTCTACGGACTCACGTGGTGCAGCTGTGTCATGCAGCCGAATGCATGATTATATTTGGTGTTTGTCTTATTTCCTTTATAAACTGTATCTGCTATAAGGCAATATAGGTGTTTTAATAGTAGGTACTGTATGTTTATATATATATATATATATAAATTTATTTGTGTTAGTGAACACCGTCGGCTCGACTACTCCGGACTGAAGTTCTCGTACGGCGACGGGTCAGACGACGAGGCTGGCTCTATAGCGTCCGAGCTGCCTTCATGCGTGTACGCAGCCGCGCGCGGGCGCCTACAACTGCCTCTCGCAGCCTACGTCCACCAGCACTCCAGGCAGCTACACACAGGTAGGCAGTTATTGATTTATGAAGGAAAATTATACTGATCTTATTTTAGGCAATTTGTTTTATAAAACACGGATTATGACTATACGCTACCTGATGACAAACGAAAAAAAGAGTCCAAATGCAAAGGTAACTATTAGTCGGCAAGTTGACTGACAGAAACAAAAGATGAGTGCAACCCTGCGATATCATTTGATTGCAATAGCTTAATGTTACCTACGTGTAATACCTACCGGAATCACAGTCGGTTCGGAATATAAACATCTGATAGTTCTTTGATTTAGCAGAAGACAAAAAACTCAGTGTTTTTCACGTATAATAAGTATAACAAAGAGATAGAGGATTGAGATTTTTTTAAATATTTTGTATGCACATCACAGAACATATTTCTATGTTCTGTAGTGTACATATAACATACATCTATAAACAAATATTTTAACATTCTCTCTTTTACTTTTTATGCAAATACGTGTAAAAAGACAGATATACTTACCCCATTGTTTTTTTTACAATATTGTAAATATTACGAGGGAAATTTTAATAAATGGTGTAAAGTTGGCGGACGAAGTTGGCTACGCTAAGTCGAAAAAAGTTCTAGGATTCTCAAACGAATCGTAATAGTTGATTACATAATACCACGTTTTTATAAGTATGACAGAAACAAAAAACGGTACCTACGTTTATGTCATATCTTTTGATTAAAAAAACTCTTAAATTGAAAAAATCATGTCCAGCGGCGAGGTCCGAACCCGCGGCCTTATGAATCCCGGTAACTGCTCTAGCCATCGGCCTGTCGATTCTGTAACAAAACTCGCACCTCACTTCGCAAGTCACTTCGAGTTCAACTGTCAAATAGAGCAAATTTTCATACATTTTTTGCTCTATTTGACAGTTGAATTCGAAGTGACTTGCGAAGTGAGGTGCGAGATTCGTTACAGAATCGCACCCCTGAACTCCAAGAACCTGAGATAACCCAATGAATTTTATTCTAGTCTGAAATATTTAATTTAGTATTCATTCTTCAAAAATTTATTATAATGTGAAAAATAATAATTAAAATTATATCTAGCATTTCTTCCTTTACAGAAGCACTGTTGGAGGCGTCAGTGGAGCCCGAGTACCAATGCGGGGGATCCCCGTACCGCGTGCAGCGCGCCGCGGCTAACGTGCGCGAACGACGACGCATGCTGAGGTCCGGACCCAATGGGTACCTTGTCTTGTTGTGCCGTTTGCTTTCAGAATCTTTACACACTACGATGACGGAGATCGAAGAGCATTCTGCACCATGAGCGTAAAGGGGATCCAGTCAAAAAAATTAGATTATTGATCTACATAGGTGGTTACCTATGTAGCACCTAAAATGCAAAATTTCAGTTGATCCGGTATGAATATGATTCAGCCATTTTAAATACCATAATTTGGACCATATTTTTTTAAACGTTATAATTCCAATCTCGCAACAAAAATAATTTATGGTAAATTGAAAAATTCTTGCTAATAGTACTTTACCTACTGATGTATATTTTACACACACTTAATTAATTCTATACTACAAATGGATTGCTTTGACTTCTAAAACTCCCAGCAATAACGCATTCCTCGCGACAAAAGTAATTTAAATTCATAAACACGCACCACATTCAGGCATTAGCATTGAAAAAATTCAACTACGAAACTGTAATTTAATAAGCTATCTCGTTTTAATTGTTGTACTTTGAAGTCTTGTCAACACAACTCGTCTGCTTCTTAAAAAAGTATAGCTTGATTTAAATAATAAATTTAAAAAAGAAATAAAATTGGTATTTTTAATTCTAGTAAGCTAATAAGAACTTTTTACATTTCGAATCCTATCCGCATCGAAAGATGTTTTTCAATTCTGACAATAATTGCGCTCGTCAATAACATAATTTGCTGTTTTATTGAATGAATGTATACTTTTTAATTAATATAAGTGCATCAACTTATCTATGTTTACTACGATATTCGTATAAAATTATCGATTTAGATTAGAAAGAGAAGAGAATTGTTTCTGACATAGATTCTTCAAAAATGAACCATGTTGGGCGCCAATTATGTCGTTTTTATGTAAACTCTTCCCAATTGAACTTATAGCTGTAAATGGCCATAGAAAATATTGAAACCATCTGCCGGTACTGTAATCTGCATATTATTTATATGCCTACATACTTGTATATGTAAATTAAATTTATTTATGATATGTTTACAAAAAAATATGGAAAACACATCTTTAGGTATTTATTTACGAACAGTAAAGAGTAAATGCATCCATTTGCTGCAATGAGAGTCTTTATTGAAGTGTTTTATTTCAACATTGTAGAATGAATTGAAAAATCCGCTTGTCAGCAATTTACTTTTTATGCGGCTTGCATCTGGCGGCTAGCGTCAGATTAATCTGTAAACATTATTGCCTTATTTTGTTCTGCGATTATACAATCGCGAGCGAGGAAGAGAGAAATGGTGCGAGTTTAATCACAATTTTACGATTTCCACTATCAAAATTATTTTATGAAAGTAAAAAAACTCCAATTGCATTTCTGGTAGCTTATGTTGTTTTTCAAATCACACAAAATATTAATATTAATTCTGAGATATACATTATAGCATTTTCTTAATACGTGCGGTATGAGTGATCCACTTGATTGACTACCTATATCTTTTTTGTCAGGTTTTAAAAAGTTTTTTACTTCACCGTGACGAATTTATTAATTATTTACTAAATCCTCGTCGATTATTGTAAAGATTATTTATTCTCTGCGGATAATTATTCTAATCAGCATAGAATTCCTCTAAGCAAGGAATATTGACTGCAGTAATTTATTTTCAAAAACGACCAACGCTTATTTACATAACTAAGAATATCAATGTTTGTTTTTATATCTGAACCAGCAACAATCACGTTTTCATTACAACATAATTTATTTCACGTGGCCACATTTTTGTATACTTCTTCAAGTTTGCTTGACAAAATAATTATGTCACCGCTCATTGTTCTTTGTGTACCTACATTTTTGCAGTGTATTTATTATTTTTCCGGTTTTAAATTTCAACAACTTTGATAAAAAGTTGTCGAGATTTTGTATGGTATTACATACACCCCTATTATAGAGAACTAGCTGAGCCCGCGACTTCGTTCGCGTGGATGTCGGAAAGTAGCAACGGTGGGGTAGGTTACATGATTTTACTTTAGCATTTAATTGGCTAAGGATTTAAATCATGTTTATAAAACGCCTTTGCAATTATTGCATTGATCGCCCCGCCCTCCTTAAAAATCATTTATGCGTGCACGGTATTTTAAGACTATGATATCTCATCTCTTAAGATATTTATCATGTTTACAAAAACACCTTCGTAGATAGACCATCATTTTATAACTAATTTAATTAACAAAAAATGGTTCTAGAGATTAAATTTCAAAGAATAGACATATGCTATCGCGGATTTTTTTAGAACTTTTTAAGGAGAACAATTCTCGCATACATCATTTATTTTATACATAACTTTAGCCGTTTAAGCAGCGCAACGAAAGCTCTGAAAACGAATGTTTTTTCCCGTTTTTGCAATATTTTTGATTAATGCTCAGCTCCCATTGGTGGTAGCGTGATGTTATATAGCCTATATAATACGTCGATAAATGGACTATCCAACACAAAAAGAATTTTTCAATTTGAATCAGTAGTTTCTAAGATTAGCGCGTTCAACCAAACACACGAACAAACTAGCTAAGTACATTCTAAAAAAAAGTGAAGCATTTCTAAAGCTTCGTAAAACTTTCTCAGCTTTTAAAAATCGCAATGAAATCTCGTTTGTAATTGTAGTAATTTATAACCAGATTTGTTTTAAAAACATTTCAGTATGTAAAAACGGTTACGTTTCATTAAATGTAGGACCTATAATTAAAACATCTTTTAAAAAACTTAAACCTTTAATTCTTAAACACCTTTAATTCTTAAACACCTTTGCAACAGGAGATGACAGGAGCCATTACAAACTGTTAAAAGCTTTTCTATATTACCTACTTACCTACCTAGGTACATCTTTTTCACGTGTAGTGCTTGTACCTACTTGAAATCCTACATAAGTAGCTACCTCGATATCATGTCTTGATAAAACTGATTCCATTCCTATAATATCTTACACGCGTAGAAATAATTTAGTAGATAATCATCATCATCATCATCATATCAGCCGAGAGACGCCCACTGCTGGACATAGGCCTCCCCCAAGGATCTCCAAACCGATCGGTCCTGCGCTGCCCTCATCCAACGGCTTCCCGCGACCCTTACCAGATCATCGGTCTACCTTGTGGGGGGCCTAAATAAGGTAGAGAATAAAGGTAAATAAAAGGTAGACACATAGTAAATAAATTGAGGAGCTCGGTGGCGTAGTGGTTTGAGCGCTCCGGTTTCGATCACGAAAACAAAGCAACTTTCGCCATGGTTGGTCCCGGGATGGGTCAATGAAATTTATAATCTCGAGCTCCTCCGTGCTTCGGAAGGCACGTTAAGCCGTTGGTCCCGGTTGTTACTGCAACCGCTTTAACCCACCAACCCGCATTGGGCCAGCGTGGTGGTGTTATGGCCCATCTCCACATGTGTTTCTCTCATGTAGGAAGGCCTGTGCCCAGCAGTGGGACGTATATAGGCTGATGATGATGATGATGATGAAGTAAATAAAAACTATAGTTTTTTGGTTTCGTGTTTATTAATTAGATGTTTTTTCGCATATAGCTTCTCTTACTATTTTTCATAAGTATAGGTAAGTATAGTAAGTACCTACTACCCTGAATTTAAAAAATTGAAAACTACTTTGTGTGTACTTAGTGAGATTCCATGCCTATGTTGAAAGTGCAAATTAAATAAAGTCTAATCAAATAATTGTAAATTACACTTTTAGGAACAAACGTCACGTCACAAAATAAACATTAGGAAACTATAATTATTCAAACAATAGATTCGATGACTTGCTGGCGGAATAGTATTACAAAATCTTCCTAATGCCTACCTACTATGCCAGAGGTCTCAGGTTAAGTCCTCGTCTTGGGGCAGATGCATGAGCATGAGCATTAAAATTTGTTTTCGAGTCATATTTGTGATCGCTTACCATCAGGGCCGAATTGAGTTGATGCGCGGTGAGCTCAATGCCTTGAGAGCTGCATGTAAGAATGCATATTATTTTATTCTTAGTCCGTTGTTCTATAATTTTCATTACACATAGGATAATCATACGTCTCCACCTGGAAAACAGTTGCCAAATTGCTCATGCTTTGATATAGTTGTCGGTATACCTATCTTTATTATAGACCCTGTTCCCCCGTTCCGGAGTACATCTTGGATCTGTCCGAGAATGAAATCAAACTATTATTTTCAGAAACTAGTGGTTTACATTTCCATTCCTTTCTGATAGTATCTAAATCAAAAAATCCTGCATGAAAAGTAAAAAGGTGTAGGTACCTATCTTGTCAGTCATTCCGTCATTTCCATACTTAATATACGTACCTACCTAAAACTTACAGTCGAATACTCAAACGCTTCATATATTTGAAGACCTTTGTATACACGACAGCACATCAAGTTTAGTGTAACAGTTGCAACTTGCACTACGAAAGGCGATCTCAAGGGTTAACTGTTACGCTTGATACGTACGTACAAATAAGTATTGGCAAACGTCAAATTGAGTAAGGTACCTACTTAAAATTTAAGCGGTAGGTGGAGCTCATGCCAAACATCTAAGTAGATCGCTCCGAAGTAGCGTCGCGCAGCGACTTATTCCGCCGTTCCATATTTTAATAGTGAACAGTGACTAGACTAGACTTGTAGAAGTTTGGCGTAAGCTGTACCTATACTTCAAATATAGGTACCCACGTGACGTTTAAGTATCTTCATCAATTAACTGCCACGTTAACAAATTAACAGGACGAGGCTTAGTCACTGACCTGATTTAAACATTAACTATAATATGTGTGTGATGTTCTGACTTTAGCAGTATAAACTCGGCGTTCGATGAGCTGCGCGTGCACGTGCCCACGTTCCCCTATGAGAAGAGGCTTAGCAAAATTGACACGTTGCGGCTCGCGATTGCTTATATCGCTCTACTAAGGGAGGTGAGTACGCGGGACAGGTGGTTCAGTAAATCAGCACTATAATTACTTTAATAACAATAGCAATAGGCTTTATCTGTTACTGCTTTACTATAACGTCACTGTGATATCTTAACTTATAACGCAGCAATGGATAGAAAAATAAACTTCAGGTGTAGCTGCTTACTGTTATCATTACAGTTAGGTACCTACTTACGTATGAAACATAAATTCAAATTGATGTCAGTCAAAAAATCCACTCCATATTTATAAAAATAAAACAATATTGATATACAGGATTTAAGTAGGTACAGAGCGCTCGATGTTGTCAAAACAAGATGGTTTTCGAGTAAGAACGATGATGCCTATGCAAATAAATATTTTATACTTATATCCAGGTCCTTGACGCAGACTATGACCCCTTGACGTATGTGGAAAAATGTCTTCGTGGGGAGATCAAGGCAGACCGCGCTCATTGGAATACCAGTGGTAAGTACCTACACGAACTAGTTAGTGTCTTGGCGGTTAGCTCCAGGTATGCCTAACTCATCCTTCGTCGATACTTGCAGACCTCACAGCTCGATTATCGTGGATCAACTGGGAGAACTTAGGAGTAAATCCGCAGCGCCGCAGTGTCCTGACGTCACTCGCCCTCAGTTCTGACAACCTCCAGTATTCCCACAACTGAGTCGCGGCATCCTGGAACACGGCTTACCAAAGACACCTCAGAAGACGCCCAAAGTTATGACCGATCTAAATGTAAACACCCCATTTCAGTGTGTATGCTGCCGGACTTTAAACGTTTCACAACTTCAGCTCTAATATTAAGCACCCAGGACGTGATCTAATGACCGTAGGTGCATTATAACGTAAGACCAGACCCTGGCACATCATAGATGGACGAATTTCTCAGAGCTCTTCCAGGAGCCTTGCAGTAGGTTAGGCTCCCGGAGAAGCTTCTCAAAGAGCTCTTAGTAGATGAGCTCTTTAAAATATTCTTACGGTCACCTTAAATCAAAAAAGATGTTTAAAAAATGTATGGAGACCCGGCCAGGTCTATGTACACTATACTAAAAATAGGTAAAAATATGGAGAACAGTGTTCAATTGTCCATTTTTTTAATTTGCTTTATTGCGTGGTACAATACAAAACAAGAATTCTCATAGAAATAACTGTGCAACAGAGCCAAGTATTCAACATGGCGGGTGTGTATGTCACTTTGGTGACGTTTAGTTCACTTCTATATCGCCTGCCATATTCCTATAGTAAATAACGGTGAAATCGACAAAAAATTTAAACTTTTGTACGAACCAACTAAGCATGAAAACGAATTATTAGTGATTTTCCAGATTCAGGAGATTTTTCCTAATTTTTTGAGATACTGTAGGTACATATACCTACTTGGGCGGATATGAAACATCTCCTTTGTTTCCCCGAAATATTTGCTAAAGTATCTATGAGTAGGTTAAATTCTTTATTGTCCCGCGTGTAGGCACCTCCGTTACCGTTTAGAATTTTGCGTGGGTTGGTATCTTGAATTCGGCACGCTCGTGAATTACCACCTCTAAGTCACATCTCCCAACACATGATTTGTTCTTACACTCGCGTGACTGTAGTATAAAGGTAGTATTATAAGAAATGGCCGGGCGAAATTTTAGGTAGTATGAGGTTTAGATTAACAAAAAACTAACATATTGGGAGAAATGTGTATTGTGAACTGCCGTACAACCTATCTAGTCAAATTGGTGCAATATAGTGTATAAGATAGGATACTATAATAATTTAATTGTAGGTATTTAGTTACCTACATACATTGCTAGACAACAAATATTGCCTCTATACAAAAACTTTATTACTTTCTATGATTTGCAAACCCTTTTGATCGAGTTACCTTAAACGCAAGATGCCAATGAAGGCGTTATAGCTAAACATGGGATTTGCCGAGCATGCCTGAAATGTAAAATTGACTAAGAAGCAGATTGCCTGTAAAGCAGTTTGCCAGAAAAACGAGATGACTGAGAAGGCCGTTTGCCCTAAACGATAGATGCCGATGAAGCAGCATGCCTGAAATGTCAAACTGACTAAGAAGCATAGAGTTAAATATACAGGTGCTAAGAAGCAGATTGCCTGAAATACAAGATGACTGAGACTAGGTATGATATTCACTGGTGTGTGAAATAGAGAAGGGAATGGCAAACCACGTTATTTCACTCTAGACAGTTATTTGTCTGTGCACAATGATGGCACCAGTTTTTGGTTCAAACCCAAATAGCGTGGCGGGAGGAAACACTCCCGGTGTTTGGTGTTATTTGCTTTGTAGGCATTTAACCACTTAGGCATTTTACTTTGTAGGTATTTAACCATTTAGGCATTTTGCTTTGTAGACACCGACTTTAGGCAATCTACTTCTTAGTCAATTTCACATTTCAGGCATGCTGCGTCATAGGCATTTCTCATTTAGGGCAAACAGCTATTTAGGCAAATCCCATGTTTAGGTATAGCGCCTTCATTGGCATCTTGCGTTTAAGGTAACTCTATCAAAAATCGGTTTGCAAAGATGATAATAACAAGATGTCTTATTGCACAAATTCTGGCTAAACTTTTTGCATAATCTTTGTAATCTTCTTTCACATCCTCAAATCATACAGGGCGGGGCGACCGCCTTACTTTATTGGTATGAACATACCTATGTATTCCAATGTTTATACAACAGAAGATAGGCGGTCGCTCCGCGCATGTAAGAGGCACGCTGTCGAAAACAAAAGCAGATGGCATTGCTGGTGTTGGAAAACAAATTTAAATCCCGAAAAATAATCAGCTGGTTCATACCAAATTGTCTACACGAGCAGTGATCCACAGCTGATAACTTTTAAGCAATTTTTTTTTTAACGATTCAAGGTTTGGACAACCAGCAGTGCCTACTTAAACGAACATTGTCATGGTAATTAATTAAGGAAAAACAAAGAAATAATGGCCAAAAATGAATTGTGTTTCGGTCTAAAACACTGGTGTAAATAATATCATATTCACTTAGTCAAACATGCCTGTTATAGTCAGATATTATCCTGATTGTACTTTATAAACTTAATATTGTAGATTAAAGTATTTTGTGTTAAAATTAATAGCTTTTGGTACAATAAACATTACATTAAATAAAACGAAATAAGGATAATTTGTTTTATTTTAGCAGGTAGATTCTATCATGGATTCAAATAAATCAAACCTAATTACCTACTGCGTTAAAGCTCCACTGCCCATTGTAACAACACTTTTGGGCCGATTTCTAAATCCTGAGATATTATTCAATAAAGCACAAAAAAATGTTTGATTTTGTTAGTTCTTAGGTGGATTAAAAATCGGCCCTTAAGGGACAGTATCTACACATCGTAATACTTAAAGGGTAGTTGTTTTATTCTAAAGATGGTATAAAAATGTAATCTATGTAAATAAAGTATGTAGGTCTTGCGTCAAACTTCTACTTCACTGCGCACTTTCCAAATATGAAGTTGCGGGCAGCTGCGCAATACAGCGCGATGCAACTACAGAGCGAACTAGATGTTTAATCGTAAACTCCTCATGTGTTTCTTCCATGTAAGAAGGCCTGTGCCCAGCAGTAGGACGTATATAGGCTGATGATGATGATTATGATCAAACTCTGTCGTGATTTGGAGTTAGTTACACCGACTAAAATCGTTCGCTAATAATTTCTCACACAAAATCGCAGTACCTACTTAGGTAATGCGATTTTGTGTCAGAAGTTATTACCTACAAGAAAAACTAGGTTTCAGGTAAGTATTTTTTCTTCTAGTCACATAAGCACAATAACGACATTTTAAGCGACTCTATCTATATTTACAAAAACAGGAAAAGTTTTAAATTGTCGTATCAAAATCGAATACACAAATGCGTAGATAAAAGTTAGTATTGCTTAAATATTGTACTAAAAATCAGATACTTATTGTAAAAAAATCGAACATCAAAAGTAAATGATCAAAGCAAACTTAGAAAAATAATATGAACTCATTTTTATTTTTATTATTCTAAAAGCAGTATGTAATGGTTGAAATAGCGCAATATCGTCTAAAATTATGATGATGTAAATGGTGATGGTTAAAATGAGGATACTTCTCATTCTGATTTTTCCTTTGTTCCCGTTGAGTCACACCATTTTGTGTCACACTGTTACACAACGGGATAAATATTCCCGTTGAGTAACACCGTAACTCAATGCCACTATTTTTTTCCGTTGAGAGACAGTGTAACTCAACAGAACGCTGTATTCCCGTTAAGTAACACCTTCTTGGGTAAATTCATTGTTGAAATTCGTATGTTTGTAGCTGGATCATCCCCCGAAGTACCAGTATATGAGAGGTTATTTATTGTACCCCTACGATTATTATATAAATAAAATAAGAGTATGCTAAACATCTCCTACATAGATATGGTTGCCTGGTACTTCAGGGGATGATCCAGCTACATACATACGGGGAAAAAATAGTGGTTGTTACAGTGTTACTCAACGGAAATATTTTTCCCGTGGTGTAACAGTGTGTCACAAAATGGTGTGACTCAACGGGAACAAAGGAGAGTTTTTAACGTATTGCTTGTACGATAATTTGTTATCAATTATTTATTCTACTTTAGATGTAAAAAAAAGTACCTAACCACATTCTATTATTCTCGTTTGTTTTCCTCGGTTACTTTTGATGCTGACTGTACGCTGCAAAAAATATAAAAAACGACAATATTCTTTTGTAATTTCATTTCTGTAAATCACAATATAAATCTCCTATGTTAAATAAAAGTACGAAAAATAGGGAATGTTACAGTATTGAATCATTCATGGTTTAAACGCTTTTTGATGTTATGACCTATGAATGTTAAGTTTTTTACTCAAAATAAATTTGTCGCAAGCTGAACATGTCGCTACTTTAGATGATTGAATTAACATTGACAGTGACCACACATTAAGCAATTTCTGATGATGTACAGATTTCCAGTGTACATGCATATTTTAATGGGAGCAACGGATCAATTTTATTAACTCTAATAAACAATCATAAGTGAAGGAAGACCATTCATAATCATAAGGTATTATGGACGTATTATATATGAGACCTACAGGGTGGTGCCGTCAATACGATAAGAAATTGAAACATGGGCTATATTAGTTCATAGAAATGGTTTGCCACTTTCAAAAACATTAGATTCATTTGATATGAAATAATATAACATTGTCTGCATTATTTCATAGAAATGCCATTAAATTATCAAATGAATGTGGCAAACCATTTTTATAAATTAATATAGCCCATGTTTTAATTTATTGTCGTGTGGACGGCACTAACCTGTATGTTACACTTCATATTGTTTCGACTCACTCTTATATTATTAACATCATTTTGTTCTCATTTGATATAGGAACAATAAGTCAAATTATGCTGGTGTAGTACGGTGGGCTGCAGAGTTCAGAAATTCTTTAATATTTGAAGGTCTCTTAGTTAAAACTCATTTTTATTATGAGGAGACGAGTTGAATAGATTAAATAGTTAAATAAATTTACTTTTTCATGTGACCATCTTTGATAGTTGACTCTTATTACGTAAGCAATTAGGATTAACTTTAATTAATAATCTTTTAGATATACAGGCTGGTGCCGTCAATGCGACAATAAATTTAATTCAAAAATTTAATTCATAAATTCAATGTGGCACACTCTGTATGTATATAAATCAGTTAAGTACATGAAAAAATGATTCATAAGGAATAAGTTGTCAATTTCATAAATAAGGAGCTTGGAACTCAAGAAATATTGCAAAAGAAATACCTAGTATGTTTAAAATCTATAGTATCACAAATATAGTGGTATGTTTAATGTGTTGCGGCCTATCGTCCAAAACCGCTGTATAAAAATGTACGGAACAGGTGACACCACATGTTCCTATATTACTACAAATTGTATGATATAATGATGAAATGTATGAAATGATGCATATTGAAAAAATCAATAATAACATAGATGTATGTTTTATTTAAAGTTGTCATATAATTGTTTTAATTGATGTGAGCAATCTAATCAACATTTTTGACAATTTTGAATAAATAATTACCATTCTTATAAATCACTTAAATCGTACAACTTCAATAATATTCCATAACTTTTAAGTTTGAGTTGTTGTTAAAGGTAAAAATAGAGTATAATGTTGAAAAATCTGAGTTTGTGAAAAATCGCGCCATATTGAAACGTAGGCAACATCCCTACCATAGAAGTTGTCTTATGTACCTATATTTCAATTTAGGGTAGATTTACTTAAGTCAATATCTAGTTAAGGGAGACATTAAACTTCTAAACGGAACAGTAATGATCGATAAAATTAATTATGTAAATATACTTTACTATAATAATACTTTTCAATAAACTGAAACTAGATACAGAAATATACTTGGAGTTAGTAGACCAATAGTATAGCTCTTGGACGATCTGTGACAGTAAAATTATTTTCACAACCATTCTAAGTTCCATACATACGCATTAATTTGATATAGATAAATATCCTTTAAGAAAAAATACACCCGTTCAGTGTCGGATAGGAATAAAAAATGTGCGACTTTACGACTGATATTTTTTAATAAAATGTACAACTTCAGAAGAACCCTTCAGTTACAAAATTGGGAAGTGACTTGACTTACTATCAGGGGTTTCAAACGATCAAAAAAACTAAGCCTCCTTGCTTTAGTACAGTAATAAATTACTGCGGCCTAATTTATCGACAAAATTTTACTAGATTTCATAAAACTATTTATTCTACGGCGAAAAACTAACTTAAAACTTAACACCGCCACGCCATTGAGAAATGACATGCTTCGGTACAGCGCCATCTATTGCGCACAAATGGAAATAATGTTCCTACACCAAACACAAAAAAAAAATATTTTTGTACTGTTTTCTCGCAAATCTGTTGAAAAACGTTGTATGACACACGTGCGGATAATGGTTTTTTACAAACCCATGACTATGGTAAGCCCTCGACTTCGTCTCGGACTTACATTCGTCTGCTCGTCTGTAAAAACCAACTTACCACACTAGGATTTATTATTTTATGCTTTGGAGAATGTTTTGTATACGATATCTTTAAAATTTCACCAACTGACACATATCGATATCGGATTAGGTACTTTCTCATTGATTAATTATGATTGTCAATCTTAATAATGTGTTACATTCCATAAATCTTGTATATAAATTTAAATGCTGTAGGTCAAACAAACACAGGTATTACAAAATTTATCTTAATAATAACTTTACACTTGATCATTACCACTAGCACTACACTTTACTTAATACCTGACCTACGCATCAGATACAGTCTACAGTCTCTGTGACTATTCATAGTGACAGTGAAACAATGAAAACAAAATTGTTTCATTGGCTAAACTTAATATTTCAAGGCCAATCCTCATGGGTATTGTAAACTGAATGCCAGGAGAGACCATTACCATTTGGCGCATGACCTGATGGAAGCAAGACATGTCTCCAAAAAGTCCTACCTTGAGTTAACCCTAAGAACAGCATCCAATTCTTTTTCCTGCCAAAGTTGTATGGATTTCTATACCTCTTGTCCTTTTTTCTTGTTGCTGCATTAATATGAGCTTCCACACTTGTCTCACCTCTGCTTATATTCTTTCCATGCATCACTACTAAAGTTAATAGAGCAATAAACACTGTCACACAAGTAACAGCCATGAATACCACAGCTTTTCTTTTCCAAGGATGAGCACAAATTCTTTGAGCTTCAGTTATCGGTGGAATTGGTAAATCATGTTCCCTTGGAGAGTTTATGGAATCATATTCTACTATAACTTTTATAGGAACTAGGGCACCAGTTTGATTCACACGGACTGGGTGGCCAATGAGATCTGGATCATTATTCGGTATAATACCACCTGGAAAAGGAAACAAAAAGATATGAAAAAAAATACTAATTTATAATTGAATTGCCTGTTTGAAATATTTCTCTTAGGAATTGTCAGGTTAGTGGACTAAAATATTTACGGGCAAATATTTAAAAAAGACTATTATAAAAATCTTATACAATACCTGTATCATTCAGCCAAAGCACAACATATCCAATATCAACACCTGCCAATATGACAAATGATACACCAATCACCATGTATACCATGTAAAGGTAAAAATATCTTGAGTTAAAGTAACCAACACAATTGTTTAGCCAAGGGCAATGGTGGTCCATTCCTATAATGCAACGGTCACACACCGAGCAATGGTGAGTACGGGGAGGCTTTGGCTTTATACACTTTTTGCAAATAGCAGCAGCTTGTATTATTCTTGTCCCCTAAAATATAAGCTTTCATAAGACCACTAAATATAAAATCAAACAAGAAATAGAAAATAATAGTATTTTAACATTCACACATATCATTTGGTCTAAATTCAGCTCGTTATGGAAGATAGATAATAATAAAGAAATTAGGTATAAAAATATTTCTTAACTATAAATATTAAAAATAAACTTCATAAAATTCAACCATCAGCCCCTATCGGAATTAAAAAGACCTCAGGTTTAGTACAAAGTTCGCTCTTGGACCCGTATTAAAAAATCACAGTTAATTAGGTATAGCTAAACAACATTATTAAATAAAAAATATATTAACAACAGGCTGGTCGAGTGGTTGGTACTTCTTACTATACAGGCTACTCAGTCAGGGATCCCGGATTCGACTCCCAGTAGGAGCAAATGTGTGTATGATGAGTACAATCTTTTTTTATTTGTATGTTTACTTTGTATATTTCTTATATTTTTATACATATTTACTATATATATTTCTCCATTATCTAGTATCCATAACACCAGCTCTCAATGATGCTTACTTTGGGCTAGCTAGGTAATAGGTGTGAATATTATTATTATATTAAATTGTACAAAGTTACAATCCATTATGATAAGGAGTATCACAACTGTAAATGTAGGGTAAAATTATAATGTAACATCTAATTAAATGTGTGGTGAATCTGGTAAAGTATCAATGCTAAGCACCTGGATTGAAAAATATTCTAAATTAACTAACAATACCTAGTTTAATTCAAAGAAACTTATCACATACTAATAGAATAGAATAGAATAGAATAGAATAGAACATATTTATTGTCAAACTGTTACAAAGTTTCTTAAAGCTAGGTGTTATTGCAATACAGTGAGTAGCGAACAGTTACCTTTATCGGGCATACAATATTAAAATCCTATGAATTCGTCAGAATTTTATATAATTTTTATGTCATAATACTATATTCATAGTTTTATTATAGTTTAAAAATTCATTTATATCATAAAATGCAATATTTAAAAGCCACCTTTTCAAAGAATTTGCAAACCCATAATCAGGAAGATCTTTCAATACTACAGGTAAATTATTATAGATTCGTATTGCAGACACATAGGTACTTTTCTCGAAAATTTTGGAATGGAACTGTGGTAGTAACAAATCATCATAACGTCGCATTGGAACTTTTCTTACTCTATAATCTGATTTATTTGGAAACATTGATTTACGACTCCTAACAAATTTGCAAATTTCTAAAATATATATGCAACATTGTGTTAATATTTGTTTTTCTTTAAATATAGGCCTTAAAGTTTCATCACTACATTTACTATAGATTATTCTAATACATCGTTTTTGTAGAACAAATGTACTGTTAATGTTTACAGAATTACCCCAGAATATTATTCCATAGCACAGTATAGAATATACATTGGCATAGTATGCATTCAAAGCCACCTCCACGGAGGACACGTCAACCAATACAGATAAAGCATAGCAATGACTAACAATTTTACTGTTGATAGTTTCTAAATGTGATTTCCAATTTAAGTGAGTATCTAGTGTTAGTCCTAAGAATTTTGCATGGTCAACCTCAATAATTTTGCTATTATTAAGCGTTATATTAAGATTTAATGATTCCTTTTTATAATTCCGTAGTTGTAAAATGTTTGTTTTTTTGGAGTTAACTGTCAAATTTAGGGAATTCAGTCAATTCAGAATTACTATAAAAAGTGTGAACTTACTGTGGGTGGAAAACCAGGGGAAGTGACAACACCCTTGTAGTAGTGGAACACAATATTAAGCAATAACCAATTGCCAAATATCACAAGGAAAACAGTAATATGTTGGTCTCGTTGCCACCAATATGGCAAGCCAATCCAGTAGGCTATAAATACAACTGCAGAGGTAAGTACAGTAACACAGAATACAAATACCTGCAAGCAATAAACATTTTCTTTGAATTAAACTCATTATAAAACTAGATAGAATTAAAAGTACAGTGAACTAACTTTAAATTGTTTACAATATTAAAATGAATACCGCTTGAAATTATTTTAAAAAGATATAATAAATAATACCCACTTCTTAGACACAATTTACCACTGGCAGAGGGTTAGGGATTAAGGGTTAATAGTATCTTTATAAAAGGAAATTGAATTACTTTGCCAAGTAGCTACAAGAACAAATTAGAGTTTTTAATTTAATAAAACTAAAAAGTAGTTTACATATTAGTAATTCAAAATAAGTAGCCATGAGCATGAAATTAATGCATTGTAAAATATTTTTTGTTGCCCAAAACCAGACACAATAGATATTCTATTGAGACAAAGATATTAGTGGACTGATAAGGGATAAAAATTTAATAAAATGTTATAAATTGTAACCATAGTAAAGTACAATCTTAAAAACACTAACCTTTCCTAAGCCTGATGCAAAATTGTTAACAAACCAAAATATAGGTTCAAGTAAGCAGTCAATAACATAACTTTGACTCATGTGCTCATTGTAAGTCAGTGATCTGACAATTAACACTGCTTCAGTGAACCTTCGTGTAATACAATCCCTGAAATCATTTAAAAGTTAGACAGGTAATATTAATATGTAAATGAATGGCTTGTAAAATATTAAATACTAACCGTATCCGGTGGAATATTCTTCTCCATTGAAATTTCCATGTTATTATAACCATATCTAAAAACACTAAGAGTTCTATACACCAAAAATATACGAGTAATTAAAAGAAAGAGTAAAAGAAAAATTAATGTAACAAGATTCAAACGGGATCTTTAAAAAAATAAGTTTAGCACTGTAGCACAATGTTTAACATTTAGATATTATTCTATTCATTTACTTATTTATCCGACGGTTATTTTAATATTATTTATTTATTTATTTTTACATTTCTGGAAGATATTGTTTTTAATTTGTAAAATTTGAATTTCAAAGTATTTTTTTTGTTAAATCTCTCTGTAAAGGGAAGGCAAAGGAAACTAATGCCCATACAGCCATGTCTACAGTATTTCTTCTTTTATTGCATTAAAATGCTGGCGTAAGACATTTCAATGCTTCTTGGGAGTATTTGACACGAAATATATGATGACAGTCACTTTATGTGCTACTTTGTGAGTGGATAACCACAAAAAAGTTTTCATCTTATTTCACACCATAATCACTTTTATTCTAATAATCTTTTAGTTGCACGTCAACACAAACACTTGAATAATAAAACTACACCACTTTTATAACACAATGTTCGCTCCGCACAATTTATAATTATTGTAATAAAAATTTTCACTGAGACGGAACAAAAACCCGCCAAAACCCCGTTTTTTTTGGTTCATTCTCCCTACAATGGAAAGGCAACGGAAACTAATGTCCACACAGCCATGTCTTCAGTATTTCTTATTTCTTCATTTATTGCATGAAAATGCTGGCGTAACACATTTTAATGCATCTTGGAAGTATTTGACGCGAAATATATGATAACAATCTCCATATGATGCTATTTGATGAGGTGGATAACCACAAAAAAGTTCTCAACGTCTTTTGCACCATTATCACGTGTATTCTAATAATCTTTAAGTTAAATGTACAAACAGCAACACTCATAACTGCCTAATATTTCATCTCATTCTACCTTTCTGTCTATTGCGTCTCGAACGGGCAGTTAAAAGTTCGCTCCCTTCGACACAATTTTTAATTATTGTTATCCAAAATATGGATTACAATTAGGGTTTGAGGCTAAATAATAATTATAATGACGATGATGACAGTCACTTTTAATTCAATGAGGTGGATAACCACGATTCAACGTGGAGTGCCAAGTTAACGTTTATTTCAATGATTTTCCATATTGCACGTTTTCCACATTTTACAAACACTTGTTGTACAAAAAATATAGGTACACCCATTTTATAACACAATATTCGCTCAGCTCTCAGCTTCGCTTGAGGACCTCGGTGGCAAAGTGGTTTGAGCGCTCTGGTAATAAATCTGTACTGTCTCGATAACGAAAACAAAGCAACTTTCGCCATGGTCGGTCCCGGGATGGGTCAATCAAATTTATAATCTCGAGCTCCTCCGCGCTTCGGAAGGCACGTTAGTCCTGGTTGTTACTGCAACCGCTTTAACCCACCAACCCGCATGGGGCCAGCGTGGTGGTGTTATGGCCCAAGCTCCTCATGTGTTTCTCCCATGTAGGAAGGCCTGTGCCCAGCAGTGGGACGTATATAGGCTGACGATGATGATGACACCCATTTTATAACACAATATTCGCTCAAACACAATTTTGTAGTTTTAATACAAAAATCTTTACTGTCAGCATCAAACGGCCGGCGACGAAAACTTTTTTTGCTTAGATTTTCCTAAAAATGGGGCGGTAAAGGATCAAGTAATGCTAGTCCAATGCAAGTCAGGGTAGTCCAAGAATTTGACAGAGGATTTTTCGAAAAGTCTAAATAAAGAAATTATAGGCAATTTTTCGTATATGATTAAAAGCTAAAAACTTCTTTTACTTAATAATAAGACTGTTTTAGAAATGCATAAGCATGTATAAAAGTCTTGTTGTAATTAGAATTGGTTCGTACGTTGTCAATATTTTCGACATGGAAGTTTGTATGAAAAGCCGTGCGCCGTAAACGCTCTTAATTTCCAACTATCGTCTCAAGTTTATTTCACTGATTCTCCATTTTGATCATCAACACAGACACTGAATGGTGAACACTCTTGTCTTATTTTTTGAAATTTTACTCCTGTTTAAAATTATTTTCAACAAAATTACAAAAAAAATGACATAAACACCTTTATTTTTACCCATGCACCTACATACTTCAGTGGTCTAGAAGTTGATTTTGCGACCTTTAAGCAACATCTGTATAATATTGATTACTGTTCCTCTTTTGCGACTGTTAGCTATAATAAAGCAGTTTTAACTAGATGTCGTTAAAGTTTGAATTAAATAATGAGCAAACTTATATTCAAAAGAGTTCACCAATATGGAAGGGTATACATGTAGTAAATTGACGAAAACGTTGAAGAGTGTTGTTTGGGGGCTTAAGGCAGGTTTCCAGGCATTCTTGTTGAGATTCAAAATTATTTTGATTGCCTCCACATCCTGAGTAAATGCGACGTCTACAAGATCTGAAAAAAGTTTTTAAATGGTTTTATACTTATTCACTTTAAAAGTTAAAGGTTATAGTCACAAGCAGTATTCTACCAGCCTATTTTTGATATTTCAGCATCTTATTTTTTTATTAGCATTTTACAATTGCAATAAGAGTCACGGTCAGTGACAAATGTGACCTGACTACAGTACTTTTGGGATAATTTGTTGGATCCGAGACCGCTGAGTTAGAAAGTAGGTAAACTGAAATGGTAGGTAAACCACTTCAAGCTGTCGTCAATCAAAAGTTTTCGGATTCGACCGTCGTAGCTTTCAAATCGTATGAAAACGACAGCAGCGCCTCTGTTACTAATGATTGGAAACTACATGTTTGAATTTAAGAACGCAACCACGATCGATCGAAATCGAAACGTTTCGACTTGATTAAAACCTACCTACACTAGCGGTACCTACCGACCGACCGTTTACCACTTTAGCAGACTCACACGGAACACTCGATTAAAAAACGTATATTGTGTTAATTGTGTCTCTTGTGCCTGTTAGGTGGGTATTTCCCAGATGAATGTCTTTTGGCTGCAAGCATTATTATTTTAATATTAAACAGTATGTTACTAAAGTCCAAAATTAGACTTGGGGGTCGTTCTGGTCCTTATCAAGAGTTACCTCTGAGGGTTTGACACCATTCATACCACTTTTATTTTCCGATTCGAATAATAAAAACATTGTCAAACCGGCTCGTGAGAACCCTACGTCGTACGATACGTATTACGTACTAGAGTTATACCACATACATACACACAACCCGCGCACAAACTACGATATCCACCCTGCAACCCCGGAATTCCAAAAATGGTAACAAACAAGCATGCGGTCCTCCTGATGGTAAGCGGAATGGTAGGTACCATAAAGGCAATTGTATCACTAACGACTCCGCCTTACACAATCAAGGGAAAGCGTTATTTGAGTAAAGCGTGCCCCTTGTTCCCAACCCCGTGCTTTCTCAATGAATTCTGGTGACCTTACACAACGGAGGTCTGTACACGATACTACAAAGTATAGTTTGTGTTGTATGGCTAGAATATTGTTTTTCATAGTGTTACAATTCACTTATTTTGTCCCTTGATTGAGATAGATATCTCATTATTATGGTGATTGCTACTTACTTGCTAAATTTATCCCATGTGAAGCGATTGTAATGGCCAAAGCAATTACCGTAATCGAATGCCAAATTGCAAAAATAGGGCAGCTGTTCTGTAAATGTAATTGACTATCAAGTATTTTTCAGCACATTTGTTTAAAAAAATGCATTTACGAAGCCTGTACTTATACACTACTGGAAAGTTAAATATTACGCATCATACAACGGAGCGTGCGGTAAAAGAGGTACTTACACCGAAGTATCCGTTTTACCGCATGCTCCTATACTTTTGTTTTAAATTCCGTAAAATATATTTAAATAAGAATTCCACCAAGGAGTTTCACATTGAGAATAAATAAGCTGAATGGTAGAACCTCTTTGGAAGCGCTTTTGCTTAATACAATTGTCTATTTTTAATAATAAAGAGAAAAAGAGTTGAAAGATTTTCCGATTGATATTTAAACAAAAATATATTAGGTACTATTGTACCTACTGTCTTCTCGCAAATCTGCTGAAATACGTTGTATGACACACGTGTGGAAATTGGTTTTTACAAAATCGTGACTATGGTAAGCCCTCGACTTCGTCTCGGCCTTATATTCGTCTACTCGTTTGTAAAAACCAACTAATCACACTAGTATTTTCTATAACTAATATTTAAGTACCTATCTTTGAGCACTTATGTTCTCATTTATTGGCATTCCAATCCTCAGTATCGAAATAATCCGAATATTGTGTCAGGCAGTCGTAACTTATCCGATTTTGTACGCTACGTACGCTGTGTACATATCGATCTATGAGCATACTTTCAATATATGCCCTACTATTGCTCTGCACGTGCCTTCCAACATGGGGAAGCACATGTGGAGTTTGGGCCATAACACTACTATACCACCCGGCCCAGTGCGGGTTGGTGGGAGTTATAATGGTGGCCTTCCGAAGCACGGGTGAGCCGAGATCACAAAATTTAACGAACCCGTCTCACAAGGATCGACTAGAATTACTATGTTTTCGTAACAAACGAGCTCCTCGATATAATATTAATTGGATAAATTGGCAGCATAAAAAAATTATTACTTATATTAATTTATTAATCATATCCGCGATGGCAAAAGAAATTATACAAAAGCAAAGTGTCCAAAGCCGCAATAATTGGAAACTTCGAAGGAGTTACCTATGAACTATGAAGACTTTATAAAAACACCAAAATTAGTATAATTTTTGTGTCTAAGTGTTCTTAATTTCGTGGGAAGTAGGTAGGTATTACAGGTCCAAAAATAAAACCTTCCTAAGAATTTTAATAGGTAGGTAATTGGGTTATTTTTTATTCAACGAAAGAGGTATATTAGCTCCTACCTCTCCGTTACGAAATCTGAGGGTTCACCATGAGAGCTTTTAGACCATTATTCAAAATCAAAATCATAAATCATATACCTACTCAACGTTGAGAAGCTCGATGGCGTAGTGGTTTGAGCGTTTTGGTGTCGTTTGCGAAAACAAAGCAACTTTCGCCATGGTGGATCCTGGTATGGGTCAATCGAAATTTGCACAATGCACAGTATGCTGTTGGTATTGGTCTCGGTTGTTACTGCAATCGCGTTAACCTACAACCTGCTTAGAGCCAGCCTGGTGGTGTCATGACCCATAATTCATGTTTTTTTCCTCCTATGTAGGAAGGCCTCTACCGAGTACCTAGTGGGATATTTATAGGCTGGTTATGATGATGATGATTCAATGTTGACTTTTGTTACCTGGTGCTTTTTGACGCCAATAATAATCAAGCAGTCGTTTCTGGTGCGTGGTCTGTAATGGTTTTTATATAGCTAATCACTCTATGTTAAAAAAATCACGATGTTTACTACTCACGTACTGCATCAGTTGTATTAAGATGGCAGAAGTTCATACATTCAGAATTCGAACGAAATCTATTGCCATTCCCTTGGCAACCGCCCCAAAAAAATCTGTAACACCTTCTTTGCTTCACATCAAAATACCACTGGATTAGGTCTGCGCGGCAGGGCCCAGTGTCGGGGCGCAAGAAACATGACTTGTGACGCGCTGAAACAAAGAATAACGAATTACAGCCCTTATAACCCCCTTTTCATACCACCGGTGGTTCATCGCGAGTGCCGAGGTAACCATACGCGAGTGCCGGACCCTTTCCTCCCACTTCTCCGCTCTGTACCTCCGTCGCGAGTGCTAACTTCCTAGGGGCACTAGATATACTAACTGTTTTGTGTTATTTTAAATAAATGTAAATATTGTACTCTAACCTAACCTCTAATATTTTATAGTGTAGAGCTTTCCCTTATTACTTCTCTTCTCTCCTCTCTCCAGTTTTCTCCCCTGCTCCGTTACGCCTATACTCCTCCCGGGAGTAGGTGCAACGCGACAGTTTGGTCATTGGATGGTCAAATGTTGTTTAAGTATCCAAAGAGATCACTCGAGTTCCAATGGATTAAAATAGTTAAAATAGTACGCTTTTTGTGACTGACTATTGCTGGTTCGCTGCAGAGGGCCTTTACAGTGTAGCACACCACTCAAGACCCATCTTCACTAGTAAGTAATTATTACTTACACACTTATTCAGTATTACCACAGAATTAATTACCTCTTAGAGTATCGTCTATCGCCATACAAATTCTTTTTGTTTTCGGTAGTGGAAATGTAGAAAACGCTATTGTAGTTCTGTGTTTATAATTACGAAATTGAGATTTTTTAATCTTCGTCCCACGGACTTTTAATTGTAATAATATAACTATGAGTGCTAGTGATAAAAACTTGTACTTCTTATATTTTGAAATAAAACCAGGCATTTTGTGTGTGTGTGCACAATGTTAGCACCTAAGCTACCATGAAATAAAATAATCAAGATAACTATACTATACGCATTGTTTTTATTGCAACTATAAAACTGCACGTTCATCGATACTACAATAAAATCAATGGAAATATTAACCGTTCTATTCTACATATATTATTTTTTCGAAACACGTCTTAACACCGTTAAGTATTTCTAATAAAGGTTTCAATTTTCAATTCAGTGTGTTAGGTACGTAAGTAGTGGGCAGTCTAGTAGGTAGGTAATATTACGAGTAGGTACCTATCTCTCGCATCGCATAACAGGCATGGAATGGAATACATCGCGAAAAGAAAATTTGCTATGGTATATTGGTGTATATTTTTGTATTTTTTTTATAAAGAAAAAGGTAGCAGTAAAAGTAATGAAATGATATAAAATGAAATAAACGAAACGAGACGACACGAGACGAAGCAAAGCGAAACGAAACATAACGAAATGAAACGAAACGAAACGAAACAAAACAAAACAGTACAAAATAATATTTTTTTATTTATGCCCCAAGAAGCCCTTTCCAATCGTCAAAATTCACAAAATGTATGACTATCACAAAAAAAATAACTAACAACGTCGTAGTGTCTGGCTGTCTGTATGTCCGTCTGTCATGTCTGAATTAATGTTAACTAACAATAATGTCTGTCTGTTGTGTTTGAATTTACACCGGTTCCTAAAGTTGAACTGGCAAGAAGATTCGGGCAAGAAACTCAGTGTAATCACTCTTTTCAAATACTAAGTTACAATGTTTAAGTTAATATTGATATGTTCTGAAAAAGTATGTTTATATCTGTGACTGTGAACATAAATTATATTCTCTTAGGTATACGTATTTGGAAGCAACTGTCAAAATATTATTTTTTCTAAATACTTCAATCCAAATTTTTGTTCGATCTGTTTTAAAAATTAATGAGGTGTCATGTGCAAACAATGCTGTCTCACACAATTTTTTCGCTAATTTCATGGAAATTGAAAGGAATATGCACTTAAGAACTTTCGTCACCATGAAACGCTTAGTATACGAAGTCAATTCTTATTTGGTAATTATAATAGGTAGGTACAATGAAAAAAAGCCTCGAAAGTATTTGCAACTCCATCATCTGATTCTACAATTTGCCTTTGGCAGTAATTTTATAACACCTATCTGTAACTTTTGTTTATCACTTTCTTGATTTATATCTTTCCAATTTATTTTACTGTCTGATTTCTTAATTTTATGACTCGAAAAGTTCACTTTTGCAGTATTACAAATCTTTTTATAAATTTTAGAGTAGTTTCTGACATAATCATTTAAATCAATAGCAAATGGATCAGTGGAAGTGGTCTTGTGGTAGTATAGTTCATATAATTTTCTTCTACTTATTTTAATATTTGGAGTTACCTAATCACTAAACTTCCTTTAGAACGGACTGAGATAGTTTTTTATTTAAAAATATTCTGGAATTCTATTTAAATTCTCAAATTAACTTAATGGGATCAAATATTACGAAAAAAAGTCTCGAAAGCATTTGCAACTCAATCTTATTCTACAATTTTGCCTTTGACAGTAATTTTAAAACACCTATCTGTAACTTTTGTTTACCACTTTCTTGATATATGAATTCTCGCCAAGAAATGGCGAGAATTAATTCAATTCATCACATTATTTCCAAATTTCTTCAAGTGACTGTCTGTAATAATAGGTCATTAGGTGCCTTTTTTGATTTGGTAAACATGAAGAGAAAAAAAAATTATTAAAAATTGTTAACAAAAATGTCTAGACTCGGACTAGAAAAAGGGTACTTAACCGAATCTTAGTAAATATACACGTCATTTTAATATTTTGAAGGTAGAGTTGGCCCATGACGTAAAAACAGAAAGACTAGAAAATATTCATAGAGATCTCCCAAATTCTCCAGTAGCTCAAGGGTTAGAAAAATTAATTACCCGGATTGTTGAAGATCTCAGGTTCGCATCTTGCCTCTGGGGCTAATGCCATTAAAAATTAGTACTTTATTTATAAGCGATTTACTCTTAACTTTTACTCATATTAGTAGAGTTGTGTTGCATATACTTAATAGTTTATAATTTTAGTTACAAGAGTTTTTACCACTAATAATTTACGGTGCATAAAATTTTTTTTATACTTTTTGGGAAAAAGCAGTCTTATATCTTGGGTGAGCTTGCGCTCGCTGCGCTCGGGAGTTAGCCATAGAGTCGTTCATTACGCTCGCGATTCAAGTTCTTCTTCTTCTTCTTCTTTCTTTATTTTATGGCAACGTCGTACTTTGCGACATTACTGCCAATGTCAAGTGTCAGGGAACACTAATCGGTATGTAGGGCTATTGCTGATTGAATTATGTTAGTAATTTGACTCATTGAGGTCTCTGAAATAAAGGACAACACAATATAATATACATATATACTTATTTAAGACACATAAACAGTATGAATGGAAAGGAGTTTAAATTAATTGGGATATAAGTTCATATAAAATTTATATAAATTAAACTTATTGTTAGTTATTAATTATTAAGTTAGTTTTTCAATGTCTAAGCCTACATGTAAATTAAAGTTTAATTTTATTAGTATGGATAAATTTACTGATAATTTGAACAATTTCCTTTTTGAAAATAAAACATAATATGTAGTTCATGTTAGCTGGACGGTGGATATCAGCTGGGAGGACATCATATAAAGAGAATCTTAGTTTACGGCAGTTAAAAAACAGATGGTCCATGGTACCTTCCTCAAGGCCGCATTCACATAAAGAATGATCTTTCACTCTAATTTTGGCCAGGAAAACTGGGGAGCAGACATGCCCAATGCGCATTCGGATCAATGTTGATGTGGTAGTTTTATTCAAATCTTTATGTTTAAAAAACCAGGGTTTACAAGGGATATCTGGTTGGATGTTGCCATAAAGTTTCCCTTTAACGGTTTTGGACCTTTGCCATAACTGATTCCACCTATTGTGGAGCTGTAAGGAGGCTATAGATCGAAGATCCCGGGAGTAGTATACCATGTGGCTTGAGTCACCGATTCTTGCAGCTTCTTTAGCATAAAAATCAGCTGACTCATTCCCTGTAATGCCAGAGTGTCCAGGTATCCAAGCTAAAGTCACTTCAATATTCTTTGTTGAACACCTAAATAGCAGTTCCTTAATCTTTAGACTGACTGGGAAATATGTTTTTGATTGAAATGGAGATTTAAGTAAGTCCTGTAAGCAGCTAAGGCAATCAGAAAAAATAATTGTCCTATTGAGATTATGGGATTCAACATACGAAACTGCCTCTAACAAAGCAAGGGCTTCACCAGTAAAGACTGTGCTATAAGGTGGGCATTTGTAATTGAGCACAATTTTGTATTTGGGGATCCATATAGCAGCCCCAACGTTATCATCTTCAGATAATTTGGAAGCGTCAGTAAACATTGTAAGCCAATCCCTCCACCTGTCGTCCAATATAAAGTTGAAGAGAGCATTCCCATCTCCAGAGAAATCCTTTGATATGCCAATATTAGTTATAACGTTTGGTTGAAACATTAAAACTTCAAAGGGGTAGTTGTACATAATATTATTTCTGTGTTGTGCAACAGGATATTCCAATCTAATGTATTTATGAAAACTGTTTAACAAATGAGGGAGTGTTTTGTGGCGCCAGTAATCGGCTAAGGGAATCAGATCAGAAAGATTTTGGAGGATGCTTAGGATAGGGTGGACAGGATACTGTACTGCGTTATAAAAGAAACGATCGGCTAGAAGTTGTCTCCGAAGATGATAAGGAGCTTCGCCACATTCCACCTGGAGGGCGTTGATAGGTGACGATTTCATAGCACCTGCGATGATGCGCAGACACTTATTCTGAATTTTGTCCAAGGAGATAAGAGCATGTTTAAGACATGGTTCCAAAATTATACACCCATAGTCTATGTGGCTGCGGACGATAGCATTATATAGAATCTTTTGACTAAATGGGTGTGATCCCCACCATGTACCAGATAAGGCCCTTAGAACATTGATACTTTTTTCACATTTGTTAACAATGTAATTGATATGTTGTGTTCCGGACATGCGGGTGTCAAAAATAACTCCCAGAAATTTAGCACACTCTACCACTTCAATTTGTTGGTCTTTAACATATAGTTGGACATCTGGAATTCGTCGTCTTCTTGAAAAAACTACAGCATGACACTTGCTCGTAGCCAGATGTAGCCCATGGTCAGATAGCCAATCATTAAGATATCTAAGAGCACAATTAAGAGAGACAGAATCTTCTGAGAATGAGGTGGAGTGTGAGTACAGGGCAATGTCATCAGCATATTGAAGTAGGTTGCAGAAAGGATTTACAGCTTGCTCTAGGTCGAAGGTATATATATTATATAATATTGGGCTTAATACTGATCCTTGGGGTAGGCCTTGAAATACACTTCTAACAGGGAGAGATTCAGTATTACTACGCAAAGAAATAGATCGATCCCTGAAAAGGTTGCTAATGAAGTTTGTTAACCTCAAGGGAATACTCAGCTGTAGCATTTTCTGCCTGAGTATTTGAAGCTGAACACTATCATAAGCAGAGGAGATGTCGAGAAAAATGGCTATAAAATTCTCATTACGACTAAGAGCTAGACGGATTTCGGACGAAAAAATGCTGAGACTATCTGTGGTACCCATTCCTTTCCTAAAACCAAACTGAGACTGCGCTAGGCTGTTTCGACTTTCCAAGAACCAAGTGAGACGATTTTTAAGCATGTGTTCCATTACTTTTGAAAGAGTTGATGAGAGGGCTATGGGTCTATAAGAAGCTGCTGAATTTGGGTCTTTGCCGGGTTTTAGAATTGGTATTATAATTTGTTGCTTCCAATGTTGTGGTACTGTATTGGTGTAAAAAATGCAGTTTAAGATATTTAAAAATACTTTTTTGGAATTTGTGGTTAAATTTTTAATAAAAGAATATGGAATGCCATCAATTCCTGGTGAGGAATCCACCAGGTTTTCAAGGACACATGAGAGTTCTTCATAAGAGAATTCATGGTCCATTGGATTCACACCCTGAGGGTCTGAATAAGATGAAGGGAGACAACTGTGATGAGGTACGAAAGGAGGAGCTAGTGTATCAAAAAACTCATGAAGCCAGGGAGATGGATCATTAGATGAAGCATGAGATGTAGAAACAGATCTGCGAAAAGCTTTAATTTTTTTCCAAACTTTAGAGCATGGTGTACGTGGTGACAAGCTCTCGCAGAAGCTCTGCCATCCAGTTTTCTTTTTCTGGCTAAACAATCTCTTGGCTTGGGCAGATATCTTTTTAAGATGAATATGGTTTTCTATATTTATATTGGAACAAAAGGCTAATTCAGCCGTTTTACGTTTCTTGACTATATCTGTACATTCAGAGTCCCACCAGGGTGGAGATGGTACATTTCCTGACGAGTGTTTCTTTAGTGGAATAGAAGCTTCGGCAGCGGAATAAAGAATATTAACGAATTCATCATACAAGCCTAAAAAATTTTCATGAGTCACTGTGGGGAAAGTGTCAATGCCAGATTGAACTAAACGAGAGAAACTATTCCAGTCAGCCTGGTGTAATCTATATCTGAGTAGAGGAGGGTGAGATGTGGAGTGACGAGGTGCGGCATTTAAAATGGAGACCAGGATGGGAAAATGGTCACTGCCATATGTGAGTGGAAGTACCTCCCAGGTACATGATGGAACTATACTAGGAGAGGTCATAGTTAGGTCAAGAGCACTAGGGTTTTGGTTAGGCAAAACACGGCGTGTAGGGGAACCATCATTAAGTATACAAAGATTACAATTGTCAATAAGATCCAACAAGTGGGATGAAATAGGGTCACTATGATTGGAGCCCCACATAGTATGGTGGCAATTAAAGTCTCCCATAACAATGTAAGGGGATGGAAGGCTAGATATTATCTGGTCGAGCTCAGATAAGATATTAATGTCTGGGCGCGGAATATAAATTGAGATGAATGTGATGTTACAGCTTTTAGCTGCAACAATATTAAAATTGGGATTATGATTAGGAATATTAATTTGTGTATATATAAGGGGTCTTTTAATTAAAAGAGCCGTGCCACCATAACCATCCACTCTGTCATCACGGAGACACACATAGCCGGGGACTCTAAAATGAGACCCTGGCTTTAACCAAGTCTCCGATACAGCGAGGATAGATGGTGAATATTTATTTAGTAGGTATATTAAATCAGACTTTCTGGGTCTAAAACTTTTAATATTCCACTGAAGCAGAGATAGGTCCATGGGAGCCATTGGTGACCGGTAGATTAGAAGAAGCAAGGTAAATCTGTTGAATGACATTGTACGGTAGGGTATCACTATAATTTTTAATAAGGTCAGAAAAAAGAGATGATAAGTTTTCCAAGTAGGGTTCATTGAGTGAGTTAGTGTTTTCATTATTGAGAGCGCAGCCATTGGGAAGAGATGAAGTAGGGGTACTAATAATGGCATTGTGTGCATTTCTGTCATAAGATTTTTGAGGAGTTTGTTTAGGTCTTTGTTGGTATGATGTGACTGTTTTCCTATAAGAGGTTGTTTGATAATTTTTATGTGGAGTAATAGGGGAGAACTCAGGGGAAGTAATAAATGAACTTGGGGATGAAACCAAAGTCCTGGCAGTATCCGCAAAAGATCGTCTAACAGGAGGAAAACGAGCCGAGGCTTCCGAATAGGGGATGTTTTCCTGAGACATTATCATTTTTATATCTTTTTGCCTTTTATGTTCTGGGCAATTGCGTGATATTGCGGGGTGGTTACCTGAGCAAAGTAAGCAAGTAGGTTCAGTGTCTGATTTAGGGCAACTTTCTCCAGTATGAGCTTGGGCACAATGATAACAACGCGGCTTAGACCTGCATTGGGATTTTACATGGCCAAAACGACAGCAACTCAAACATTGTATTGTTGGCATTTGGTATATAGAAACTGGCAAAGATGAATGGAAACAAAACACTCTTTCTGGTAATTTTTGACCTTTAAATGTTACTGCAACTGTTTGGGTTGGGATCCATTTAGCTGCTCCATCAACTATGGTTTTGCGATTGAGACGTCTGGCTTTGATAACTGCACCGCTTTTACTTTCAAATTGAAGAGAAGACACTAGCTCCTCCATGGACCAATCAATTGGTATAGACTTTATAACACCTGTCCGGGTGATATGATATGTAGGAATTGTCATTGTATACTTGGTTTGAGACATAATTGGATTAGCCATGAAGGAGTTGGCATCTTCGGCTGTTCGGAATTCCACAGATATCCGGTTGCGACCAATAGGTTTAATACCGTCCCTAGTTATACCTGATATTCTACTATTAAATAGAAATTGGCCAAATTTCAGTGGGCTTATTGTAGTACCAGTGGAAGGTTCTGATTCAATTCGGGTAACATGAATTAAAAAGGGGCCTCTGTCGTCCTTAGTATACAAAATTTTTGAGCTAGACGAAAATTCAGGGTTGATGTAAACATGTTGAATAGAAGCGGCTGGTGACACATTTGTTTTATAAGGAACTGGCGATGAATCCGTCTCTAAAGGTCGTTTTCTGCTGACATCCATGTCTGAACATTCCATTATGACCGAACTTTTATCCGGTGGCTTATTTCTATCTGGAGGTAGTTTATCCATACTAACCTAAATACTTAAATTTATTACTTACACGATTTACGGGACTTACACAAACACGAAATAACAAAAACCACAGTTATTCTAAGCTACAGTTATTAGTTAGAAAACGAGATCTCACTGATAATCCAGAATATGATAACAAAAATTTACAAACGCGTGCGTGTTTCCCAACAGCAAAACAGGCAGTCGATTCAAGTTTACAGCATTGTGATTTACAAACAGAAATATTTGACATCCAGCTTGACGTCTGACAAGACGACGAGCTGCCATTGATTTTAACGTTTGCGCACTGCGCTACGCGTAAGCGTATTCACTAAACTCTACGTCGATCTTAGGGCTGTGTATGATTGTCTCTGTTTTTAACCACCGACGAAAAAGGAGAGGTGTTATAAGTTTGACGTGTCTGTCTGTGTATCTGTGTGTCTGTCTGTGGCATCGTACCGCCTAAACGAATGGACCGATTTTGATTTGGATTTTTTTTTGTTTGAAAGCTGATGTGACTACGATGGTTCTTAGCTATAAATTATGAAGATGAGTTCAGGCGTTTGATGACTATCAGCTCATTTTCAACATGATTATAGAGTTTTACTAACTTTTACAGATTCGATTGTTTTGAAATTTGGTTTACTGTCACTTCGGTGACATTCACATGACATATTATCCTTGAGCTGATCCTAAACCATCAAAAAGTCAGCGAAATGCCTAATTCTTCAAAAACTTAGAGCAGATATAGTGTGTTTGGGCTCTTATGAATAGTCTTAATTCTCATTAAGGTTAAGGTGTTAGATGATAATGACTCCGGGGGTTACTTAAAATTTTTAATTTTGTATTTTATGTTTACACATATACGACATGAAGTTCAATCGATATTTTTGATTTCATTTTTGTTGTGTTTAAAATGTATCGCAATGACTTCATTCAATATTTGATTGATACTTACATAGAGATATAAAAATAAACAACTTATTAGTTAAGGCTCACGCCGTGCTCGTCGTCGGAACGCTGGTGTCGCCAACGGTTGTCAAACAAACGCCAAAAGGTATGACAGCACTGCCATAAGCAACGAATTCAAGGCTGCTGACGGCTGCTGAAGGCTGCTTTAGAGATTCACTAAACAGAAACATTATTGCCTTCAAGCCTGACGACGAGCCGCCATTGATTTTGACGTTTGAACTCAGCGCTGCGCGTAAGCGTATTCACTAATCTCTATGTCGGTCTCCAGGCTATTAATGTACGACGCGACTCTAAAAATACAATAGAATCTAAGAAGTACAATAGATATTTTTCGATTTTGATTTTCTTATCTTTTAAATGTATCGCAATGACTTCATTCAATATTTGATTGACATTTACATGCCGTCGTCGCACGCCGTGCTCGTCGTCGAAACGCTGGTGTCACCAACGGTTAGCAAATTCGTCAAACTAACGCCATAAGGTATGACAGCGCCGACAGCCACGAATTTAAGACTAGATTAAGAGAAACGCCTAGCTGCACCCGTGAGACAGAGACACAGCTTTATTCCATTGGTATATGAATAATCTACTATTTAATATTTTTTTTGTTCAACAAGTGAGTAAAGTTATCTTTTGCTGCGAGTGCTGACTTTGAATAACGAATTTTCAGACGTTTATGATAAAATTTTGCAATATTGCTACTTCACTTTTGTCTTTTTAATAAAAGACAAATAATTGTAAATGTACCTCGAAACTATTATATTTACAATTATTTCCTACTTCTATATAATATGCCTATAACTATCATAATTATCGTCATACACGAGACAAAACTATCATTATGATAACTGAAGTTCAAAATAAAAATTTGGAATTCTGATGCTGGGATAAAATTTATTTTGTTTCTAGCCAGGCACTTCACCGACCAATATTTCATGTGAATGACAACTGATATTTATTTTTTACTTCATAATCCTATTTTCTTCCATGGAAAAGGATTGGATATTTTAAATCCTAATAATCGTAGCCCTACAGTCTTTAATTTCTATTTAACATGCTCTTTCAATGTCATTTATATTATTATTATTAGTTACCACCTATACCCGTTCCTACACAGGCACCAAGGTTCAGTATTCAAATATTCTGAGCGTGGGGATTTTTAATTGGCTTTGTCTTAGAACTATTCTAAGGGCTTTGTTTTTGTATCAACACACATTCACTCAGAAATGAGGGCATGCGTAAGACAACCAAAGTCACTCATAGATAGGATTAGCAAGTTGAAGTGGCAGTGGGCTTGCACGCAGAACAGACGGCCGATGGGGCGATAAAGTTCTAGCATGGAAACCACGTAAGTACCAGAAAGCAACAAGCTTGTGGACGGGCATTAGATGGACAGACAACCTGGTCAGGGTCTCGGGGAGGCAGGTTGGACGCAGTCTGCGCAGAACCGATCTATTGGAAATCGATCGGGGAGACCTCTGTTCAGCAGTGGACATCATAGGCTGATATGATGATGGCGATGATACTTTCATTTACAGAACGAGCGCCGACGTCACCCCCGCTCGCAGTCTTTGTTAAAAAATATTTAAAATATTTAGTATAAGCTTTATACGGTAATCATAATTAAATTCTTCAATTGTTAGTGTCAGTAACTTCTGTTTTATCACTAATAGCACGTCATTATTCGTTGAGTAGCGAACGAAACGAACGCTAAGCGGTGGGCGGGGAGCGTGTACGCTTTTTGCTCGTGGTAGCAAAGCGACCGGGCAGCGGCGCGGGCGCACCGGGATCGAGCCTTATTGTATTTTATTCTGTTCTTTGCGCTCTCTCCCGACGATCGTCCGTCTGACACAAACGCAAATAATAGTCTTTTTTTTCAAACAAAGCCCGTTACGAAAGTTTCCGTACTATGCCAACATGATAACTAAAAGTTACCCGCGTCTGGCTCCGGTATTGATCGGTTCCTTTTGTTTTGTGAATGAGTGTTATTATAAATAAATATAAAAAAGAAATACAGTTAGTAAAGTCTTTTACTACATTAATAATTTATAGTTAGTTAATACAGATGTACATTATGTTTATCAATTATTTTGTGATTTATATATTTTTCCTTGATGTTATATATTACGTTACTGGAGCTGCACCCGATTTGAAGGTAATGTACATTTTTTAATTAATATTATTTTTATTTACCCTCGGACATCGTCTTTGTCTGTCATAATTTTTTTTCAACATATCCATACGCATATAACTTTTACAAATAAAATTATTCATAAATTCAGTTAATAAAAGAAAAATATGTTTTGTAAGTAAAAGTGCTGTATAATATTTAATTTTATATTTCATCTATTACAAACAAAAAGATATATTATTTATAATGTAGAGCCGACGCTCCTCTACTTACCTTCATAGCAGTTTATAAAAATATTTTATTAGACTCAAATTAAATTAAATTCATAAATACGTAGGCACCTGTAAAATCACGATTGTCCTAGGTAAAACACTGTCCAACGTACGTTTTACATAGGACAACCGTGATTTTTATAAAACTCCTGCGCATTTAAAATAATATTGTTTAGGGCAGTCGAAGCATCCTTTGTCAACTCTAACGTGAAATTAGTGGTGAATCGCCAGTGCCATATCAGTGCAGAATAAAAAGGGAATTTCCTATTTCTTTTTCTTTAACATAATGTATATTTTAAAAACTTTATATTTAAACTATAATTTCAGTATAATTATGTAAGTAATGGACGGTACAAGTTTTCAAAACTCATTTGAATTATAAGCATGTTTATGAAGATTGTTAAAAGAAATTGTTGTACCTTTGTCCCCAAATTATTTATGTACCTTGGACACTGGCCAAGGTACATCCAAACCAGTATGGTCCTTCGGAAACCTAACTTTGAACTTTTTTAAGCTAAGAAAGAAAGGTATTTCAGCGCGCATTCACACCTACGAACATTTCAAATGGATTTATAGCTACAGCATCCATATATTCTCAGAAGCTAATTTAATGGTATTAAATTTTTAAGATCGTCTAATGCGTCCAGAAACGTCCTAACAATTTGTTTACTTTTATATCAAATGATATTCTGCACGGTCTGAATAATCCCAAGAAACCCTGCCGGCCCCAGAGAACTTAGACAAGATGCCTGTCGATAATCGCTATTGCTATCACTAAGCGTAAAATGTATGGGATAGGGATTTGACGTAGGCCATTCATTGTCTTCGAGCGCAAATGTAGAGTCCTAAAAGATTTTCTCTTAAGCGATAGCGATTATCAAATGGTATCTTGTCTATCCGCTGGTCGATTATCTGCTGTCTCGAGAATATTCTGCACGCGCTGATTTGTTGACCCAAAAACAGGGAGAAGAAGTATCAGCGTAGGATGACTATTTTTCTATTTATTAAGCGTTCATTGTTGATTACAGGTGTTGATAAGATCAGACATTTACGGTAGCTATTATTAGAAAATTAAATTTAAAAAAAAAACTCAAGCAACTGCGAGTGTTTACCTCAATTTTAATCTAGTATGCCCAAAGTACAACAGCAACGGTCCAAGTGTTGTACCTTGGACAGTTTTCCCTTTTTTTCTAACGACGATTTTACTCACTGGATAAAAACGTGGATTTTATTAATTTTTATATATTAGTTGACTAACTGATCTTTTCATAAATGCGTACTTGACGTGCCTTATTCTTACCGTTTATTTATTAAAAATAGAAATGTAAAAAACTGGCCTAGTGTACAGTTGTACAGGTTCCCCTTTGTGATATTTTGAATATAATAATATTTTCATTAATACATTATTTGCTATTTCCAACTATGTAGATAAGGAAGTATAATAAGAAAATGAGTCTCCATGGCAAATTTAAAATCAATAGCAACAAATTATTATTATTTACTTTATTTCTACGCACTATAATAGTACAGGATTCGACTCATTGCTGACCTTTAGGGTCAATGTCATAAACTTTCCATAACAGGATTATATTCGACAATATTTTTTATATCTTTAAAAAAAATAGATTAACAAATAGACACGAAACATGACCTTTGCAAAGATACACTTTAAATAGGCATCTGATTGGTCGACAGATAATTTTGTCTGGGTACAAACATCTTTTTTTATAAGAACACCTATTGTATAGGTAGTAAGTAGGTGATAGGACCACGTTTTATTAATTGGCTATAGTTTTATTATTTTATCAAGCGTAAAGCTCGCTAAATCCCGACGAAACAAATTTCAACTGTCGGAAAAGGACGTAGATAAAAAAGTAAATTATTTCAATCAGATACTTTAACTATTAGGTATTTGTAAATCAGAAATCAATTTACTTTATAACTTACAAACTATTCACATAAAATATGACAAATGATACATAAATAAAGATCATTGATTCATGAACAAGTATTCGTATTATTCTTTTTTTATAATTTTGATCCCGGGGACCTCTGGTTAAGTGCTGGTCACTAAATGCTATTATTATTTTTCAAACATTCCGGTCATGAAAGATTCCCTTTGATTTAATTTAGTATATAATTGGTATTTTGTTACGCCAAAATTGGCACCTCTACGAGACGTTTACCTTTGCGATTGCGTTTTGAATAACAATTCTCACGATACAATCGAAAAGGTTTATAAGGAAAAATAATAAGTTTTAACATCTATTGTTAGCGTTCAAGAAACAGTCTGGATCTATTTTATGGTGATATGCATTATCATATCATTGAACATAGCATAACATCACGTAATCCTAAGCCTGGTGTAATACAAATTTTTATATTTCGTAAAGCGTATCATACTGTTTCCCGGTTTGAATCAATTTTATTTCTCGGATAATCAATCGGAATGAGCGGAATTGATGACTAATAAGCATTAAATTATCTAAGTAAGATATGAAGGATTTTTTGTAATATTGGTGACAAAAAAATAACGAATAGATGTGATTTATTCACTATTGTTTTTATAAAACGTCGATAAGTATTTCGAAACAGAATAATAACGATAGATAGATAACAGGTTTATTTGTAATCTACTGCTACTCTCATAAAATTGACAACATATTTTAAATCATCAGATCAGTTGCTTTGAAGTACGAATTTTTTTGGTGACTAATTACTTACACTTAATTGTGCACCGCAAAATTTTACCAAACACACATCCAGCATTTTCCTGGACCTGGCGGTTCCTTTTCACGCCTCACAAACGTACCTACGTAACAAAAAATTAAAACCGACTTCAATAAACTGAAAAGGATAAAATAATTAAATTTAAGTAGGTAGGTACTCATCCCCTAGAAACATTTTTTGGAGTCGGTGCTTCACTTTCTATTGTTTTTGGAAACCACTTAGCACCAACTCCACAAGACACGAGACTTCTGTGTCTACTTTACTTAGCACTTGATATGCCAGTGCCAGCTGAGAGTGCTATATTTTCTCTCTCCTCTTTTAAGAATTACAGTTGGTAGGGTTATGAAGTGGCCAATTGTATTATTATAGCAAATATTTTTATATACAATTCTGTCAGCTAGATCAATTACGTATAATCAATGATTTCAGTGCGCTAGTATTATAAAAGTCAATGCGGATAATTTTATTTCGTTAATTTATTTTACATATGAAGGTAATTATTGACTCCAACCAACTTGGAACAAATAGATACACACGATAAAAATGTCTTAAATTATGATTCAAAACTTACCGTGCTCTGGAAGAGATCTCTTTTAAAGAGAGATAAGTAGTCCTTAAATGTAGGTAATTATGTTAATACAAAAATATTACAAGTGTAAGAGTAACATTATAAAGAGTACAACAGTCATTTTTTAGTTTCTAAAACATGAAAACAATAAAAGCGAGTCACATTAATTTGAGTTCTTTTAAATACTAAATGAAAACATTTTTACTAAAAATAAAAAGACGGGAGTGCACCTATGGTCGCTGCCGCTAAACAAACCCAGCAGCGGTAATCACATCCAAGTTCCAACTCGATGGACGTTTCTCCGGAACCAAGCTTAGGGCTGAACGAATACACTCCAAACTTATTCCGCGCTTATTCTCTCAGTAAAAGACAAGTTTGTCTAAATTTTTAGTTCTAATGAGAACTGTAAAATTTAATATTTCGCGTATTGAGATTAGGTGTCAGCTCTCTTATAGCATTATGACGAGTCTGTCAAAAATGATAATCCGTAATTTAAGAATTCCCAGAGTCTTATTTCGGACTTTCTTGTAATTGTTTAGCATTGCAATAATACGAGCATTATAAAATTGGGTATACTATTTTAAACTAAACGCCAGACACTAACCTAATAAAAATATTACTCATAAAAAGATGTAAATTAAAGAGATCACCGAAGAAATCTTAATACTCGCCACAATTATAATCAAATAGGTTTTAACATTTTGCTTAATTCATAATTTTCCTAAATCTTGTACACAGGCGAGTACCCAAAACAGTGCGACATGTTTCGCTCGAGTGACGTCCTGCGAAGCGAACACGGGCGCCAGGCGGCCAGTCTGCGGGACTGACGGTCACACATACCCCTCGAAATGCCATCTGATGAGAGCGCAGTGTTCCACTGAGCCAGTCGCATTGGCACACAAAGGCCCATGTGTCGGTAAGTTTCCTAGCTCTTTTAACTAACTGGTATCTTTACAATTTTACAAGGTTACTTACAAGTTTTTCATCATATTCAGATTCACTCGATTCATTCGATAATTCGTTGTTGACTACATAGATCCTCATCGCTACACCTTGTATGTTGATACCATCTGTACCCCTAGCCCTAGTGTAAGCTTCAATGAAATCGAATCGTTTCGATGGAGGTTGCGGTCGGCTGGCAAGTCACAAAAAGTGGTTTCCAATAATTCACAGATTAACAGAGACTGCTGTCGTTTTCATACAGTTTGATAGATCAACACTAGATATTCGTAATTCTGTGACTATAGGGGTACAAAAAATTATTCACTGCAAACCATGTCTACATTTAACTCTCTAACTGCCACCAAAAAATGTAAATAATTAATAAAAACCCACTTGTCTGGAGTATCGTGAATAAGAGCATCTATTTTTATCTCAATTTGGACGTAGAGGCTGACCGATAGAAACAGTTGCGTGTCTGGGAAACTAGAATGAATGATTTATACAAAGAATTATTGTTTTACCAGACTGGTGCTAATAATGAAAAACATCTTTGTCCGCTTATAACCTTGCATTCGATGACATATGTTCGCCATTCACGATTAAATACCCGTTCTTAGATCATATCTTTTATTGAGGTGCTCTGTTCTTTGATGTTGAAATTGCCGAACCTAAAAAAATATAACATCGATGAGCAAAATTTATTTTACGCGTGTCTGATCCAATGAAAGCTACTGAATATATTTTGGACGAGAGGAGAGAAATAAAAAAAGACTTCGCTAAACGAACTTAACGACATCTTTTTTTCACGTTTCCGATGCACATGTTCCAATTATGGTTAATGACCCGTTGATAGGTCTTCCAAGTAAAAAATATAGAGCTCGGGAGCTCTACTGTCTGTGCTCTTTTCGTAAACAAATTCTAATCTAAGATTAATGTCTATGTATATTTTATTAACACACACGAAATTTTTTGTACTTTATTTACATATATAAATCCTATACCAGCTCTCTGAGAATGATCTATTATGTATTAAATCAAACAAGCTGTCTACTGCTGATGTGATTGTAAGCGGATACCGTAACATATTGGCGATTGTTAAATCATTGGTATTTACAAGCACGTAGCCGACATTGTAAAAATGAAGAGTATAGAATTTATAATATAGACCCCAGCTCTAATCACGACTCCTTGAAGAGCTCTGATAACTACACCACAGACACACAAGAATACAAAAACAAAAGTAGTGTTATTTGGCCGTTTGATGGTGAGAAAGTGTCTAAATATTAAAAAAGATTATCTCGCTTTTCCTATATTCACTCCAATTTATATGAGGTTGGCAAAGATGCCAACTTAAAATAACATGAATTATTGCTGAGATTCTTGCTACGGGCAAGAATCTCAGCAATAATCACAGCACAACTCCGCCTGGTAGCTATCAGTGAACGGCTGGTGTCACAGATTTTCACAAACTTATAGAATTTTATTACAATGTCCCAAATCCAACTTAACACTGTTCCTTTACTAGTCTTCGTCACGCTCTTACTCTGGTATTCTGCCACCAGAAGGCCAGTCATCGTGCATGATCGCGCTGAGATATGCTCTAAACGCGAAAACCGGCCGCCGGGCGCCCTTTGTGCCGCGGTGCCGGGCCGATGGCACATATGCAGCAGTACAATGTGCTGCCGCCGGTGCCGCCGCTGGATGCTGGTGCGTCACTCCGGATGGCAAGCCGTTAGCGGACACCGCCGTTCGAAACGGTAGACCGGACTGCACGAGAACCGGTGAGTATACATTGTTCCCAATTTTTTTCTATTAAATTATGAGCTTATCAACTTTTCTTGATCACTACAAGTCAACATAAGCTTCCTATGGAGCAAGAAACGTCGCTGGTGTAGTGGACAACCTCACCATCCAACTTGCAACGTGTAGAGCCTTGTCCATTAATTAAACATTAAACTACGTAAATATTAAAGTTACTGAAGCAGTGCTAGTGCATCACGATTACATTTACTTAACAATGCTTGCTTTGAATTGCTGAGCACTTCTTTTTTTGCGAAAACTGTATTATGTTTGCTGTGCGAAATGTTTATTTACCAATGAGAGGAATTAACCCCAAAGTTAGTCTAGTGAGGCAATTAATTTATACACACTTCCTTTAAAATTGTAAATCTTCCTAAGTACTTAATCTTGCGCACCCGGATTCGAGCATCTGCTTTACCTCAGTACATCGTAAATAACTGGAAATATTTTAGACATCGTTTGTAAACAATGGGCCAGATGAATTGAAATGTTTATAGTTACTTATTATTTTAGAGCCGCGTCTGATCTTTATTTCACAGTAGCATTGTGTGTAAAATTAAAATCTTTATTGAGTATCTTTTACATAGTATAGTTGCATCACAAATGGCTGAAGTTTCCTTTTAAGTATAATAACTGTGGAGACCACGTTCTTTCCTAAAATTACAAAAGATTCATTTTATTACAGTATGTATTTCCTACAGTAAGACAATAACAAAGTTATGAGTAAAACGGTAACAAATTAATTGGTAATAGTTAAACGTCAACTGGGGCAGCGTAGCTAAAATTAATTAACAGTTTTTTTTATATTATCTATAGAAAGGATAATTATGAACTGATACTGTCTGTTACTAAACTAGGAGCTAATAGAACTATGTTCATAAAAGGTAATGAATGATGAAGTGTGAATTTTTGAGGGAAGTTCATATGCTTAGTGAATTTAATTACGAATTTAAGCTACCTTATTAGTTACTATAATATAAAGTTCTCTATTTCATTAGCGAACTGACTTCGAGGTATGTTCTTACATGTATGTGTCGTTGTTGGGTGACAGTTCCGAATTTTATTTATTTTCCTCAGTCCCGTAAATTGTTTCCTGGTATAGACAGTTTTACAGGAGGCTACAGGTGCAACATTTGATATCATTCTTTAATTTTGTTGAGTTGTATGTAGAGCAGTTTTTTATGAAGTTTTAAAATCGCGCATACGATTATTCAAAATCATCCATCATTTGTAAAATCAACTAGAAGTATAATTACTTCAATATATTTCCATAGAACCTATCACTGCCTGTTACAATATCTTGTTCCGATAAGTGTTTACAATTTCCAAGGTAAATCGCGTAGGTGCCGTACGAAGAGTTGAATTTTCCAGAAAACGTAATCGTTTGCTAAAACTCAGCTCATTAGTCTTTAGCAAACACATTCTACTTTGTTTACTTTTAAAGATCAAGAGCAGAAGCTCGTGTTGAAAAGCCACTGATAATTTTGTTAGACGTACTATGCATCGAGTCATATCGAGTCGAATGTAGAGTTGTTACTAATAATGTAATAATCATGCGTATTTTTCTGAGAACGTATTATTTATACCAATCTGTATAACTGCTTTATAACACGTAGTAAGCTGAGCGAGTCTGACACCTTTCCGTAGGACATAACTACGCAGAACGCGATTCGAAGTTCTTGGAACTTCTAGGTATAGTTGCACTTGAATTTGATCTTTGCTTTCGTGTTTGTGCACTGTTAGTAAAGAATTTTTGCTTGGAAATGTAAAATGACTATTTGGTACTATCCATAGAATTGATGCGCTGTAGGTAAGATGGTTCCCAGATGTGCTATGTAAATACAAAGGGGTCAGGGGCCCGCGCAAGCGGAAGGCGGCAATCTCAATTTGTTTATTAGACAGGTACCTTTTATTGAATTAGACAACATAGAGGCAAGATCTTGCATTTTGATCGGGCGCAAAATAACAGAAAACAACTTCTTTTACTAATGACTTTAGAGAGTAGTAATAATTTCCTCTGTAATTAGGCCGGCCGGGCGGGGAAGGTATTCCAATACCTTTATAATTATATTTTTGGAATGGTCGCGGTCAGTAACTTCATCCGAGCTCATAGAAGAAGTAGGTACTGATTAGGGACGTAGGGAGTAAGTTTTTTTAAGTAACGCGTATTTACGATTGCCGATCCTTATGTAAAGGATCCTGAAAAGGGCGCGAAAAGGCTTAATACCTGTATTTAGCTGCGACCAACTTTAACCCGTCATGTGATGATTCCAGACACAATTGATTTTTCAGTAGTCATAAACCTCCAGAGATATAACGCCGCTTGACATATTAATAAGATTCGTTGTTTTACCATCAAATCCCGTAGATTTCGTGAAGTTTAAAGAATTTCTTATCTTGTTTATTTCATTTCAATTGTATAAAGAAATGGCTGGTTGTGTGTTATAAAACTTATAAATTGGAGTGGAAAATACCAATATATTCTATTTTAATATTTGTATTTCGTTTTGTGAAGAAATATTTTTACACACTTTACCCATAAAAATGATTCTATCTTTAATATGGTTCAAAATAGTTTTAAAATTTTAAAGAATCAGTAGGATTGAGACAATAATGTTGAAAATCGCTTAAATAGATATGGCAAACAATCCTCTATGGATCACCTTATGAATGGAAAACCCCTAAAAATGACCATTGAAATCTTATGGTAAAAATAGTATTAAAGGTTTTTTTAGAATAGAAAGGCTTAGAATAAGAATCTTGATGACTGAAACAAATACCTACTCATGTTATTCGTAAAGTTTAAGGTGGTTTTCCTATGTCACTATGTCATGTCGCTGAAAGCATTATCAACATAAGAAAAGCGACTGAAAACCATAGAAAATAACATACGTAGAGTAAAGGTAGGACTGAAATGCAGTCATCATGATTTGGGTCTTATCTGTAAGAGAGGAACAAATGAGCATAAAAGGTGATTTACTATTTAAAAAAGTCAAGGCCATACCTACGCTAGACGATACAGATGGTACTACTATAGTTTAAGAATATGTTTGATATCCGTCAAGAGTAGTTCCAGTAGGTACTAGCTCCTGCGGGTGTAATCTGTTCCAATAGGACGACCGTGAGTCTTATCAAATATCCATTAGTTAGTAACTAGTTACCACTCAGGCCCTGGATCTCACCGGGTTGCCCTGCAAACAAAGGGTCAACCTACGCAGGACGTCGACCGCTGCGCTCGCGCTGGCCTAATCATCTGTTTCCTCATTCTTGCATCACATCAAGACTTAGAACTCTAATATTGTCAATTGGGTATGAATATTAAATCTATTGACAATTATATATATATATATATATATATATATATATATATATATATATATACTCTTTATTGCACTATAAAAATTACAAAAACATGATTCATAAAATAAGTTAGCAAAGGTGGACTTATCTCTATAAGAGATCTCTTCCAGCCAACCCATAAATGTGTGAGACATACTGGTGAAATGTAGGTAACACGAAGTGCATTTAAGACAACAATAGAGGGAACTTAAATCTCAATTGTAAACTAATTTCTAACAACCTATTACAAAGTAACAATAATAATAATATCTAACTTTAAAAATCCTAAATATTTGAAATTATATATTTACTTATATATCCATACAATTAGTGAAATAACAGTTTTAATAATAATAAAATATATCTCTTACTATAGAGGAATAGTTATACCCGATCCATACATTCATTTATGCAATTAATTTAGTAAGTCTTAAGATCTACACGTATAAGACAAGCTCTTAAAAGGTCAAATTTCAATTGAATACTAATAAACCTTCCTCAGACTATCAATATAACACCAACAAACAATGTCGATATTATATATATTTTAATATAATTTAAACAATAATTCATTGCTTATTTTAAGCAAAAAATATTAATTTTCGGTTCTCGTTTAGGTATAGAAGTGGAGAATTTGACCCACACAGGAAATACTAAACATTGATTAATAACGAAAATATCTAGAACGTTGAAGATGGGCCAGTGCTGTGAATCAACCCGGAATAGTTGTTTATTTATTGGACTAAAAGGATGCATTTATGTTTTAAAATAAACTCAGGTAAAATTGCTGTGAGTCAGTCAATAGGTTGCGATCAACTCGATTTCGCACTTAAATAAAACGATAGTAATTATTTATTTGCTTTAAATTATGTGCAGTGGAACACAAAACAAGTGGTAGTTACTAAGACGTCTCTTAGGCTATGTCGGCCACAAATTATGAGGTAAAATGTTGAAAATATTATCGAATTTTCGATGATTTTAGTTATTGTCATTGACTCAGTGCCTCTCCAACTAAACCTGCACACAGGGTTAAAGTTTTCTTAGGAAAAAGATGTACCCAATGTGAAAGTTGTACTTTCAATAAGTTGGTAGGAAAATATATAACCTATATTGAATAATTCAAATGCATCTCTGATACCTACTTAACATAAAAGTATTTTGTTTGATATAATTTATGCTTTTAACACCCACAGCACACAGTCCCACAGTAACCATGCGGATGGAGTCACACAGACGAGTAGGTTGCATTGGATATCGAAATAATAAATTTCATGTGCTACTGAGAACACTCCCAGCTAAGCAATCCCCTAACTTAGTATTCTACCTGAGTGCAGACGAGCGACGAGCCGCATCACTAATTTAGTTTCGTAAAACTGATGATATAAAATAACTACATAAAATTATCATTCCTTAGTCAGTTTATTTTTTGCGTATTTTATGATTAGTGAAATACTTAGGTAATTACTACTGCATAGCTTTTCAAATTCTTAGAATGTAACTATAATAATAGTCTATGATCCTTCGGTTTCTCCGGTATTCGCCAAAAATTAAACCGCCTTATTGGTGGCTACCATCGGTTCGCTTTGTACTAGGCCCTCTTATGAAAACTAATCTCTACATCTCGCAGAAACGCACTACCAACATAGTGCTACATAATTATTATTTGGCTCTGTCCTTCAGTAAAGGAGCGTGTAACTTTATGGAGTTATTGAACTGCGAACTTTTGTAGACGTTAGTCTTCGTAGTACTATTTGACTTCGAAATTTTGTAGAGTGACGTGAAACTTTACAGTGTGATCTTTTGTAGAGTGATGTGACACTTGAAAGTGTCATTTGACTGCCAACTTTTTTTGAATGACGTGGGTATTTGTTTTGTCAAACGTTTGTAGAGTGACGTGAGTCTTCATAGTGTTAATGGACTTCGAACTTTTGTAGAGTGACGTGAGTCTTCACAGTGTTAATTGACTGCGACTTTTTGTAGAGTGACTTGGTTGCGTGACGTGTCTTCATACTGTTTATTTGACTGCGAACTTGGCCTGCGAACTTTTGTAGAGCGACGTGAGTTTGCATTGTGTTATTTGATTGTGATCTTTCGTAGAGTAACGTTAGTCTTATAGTACTATTTGACTATGAACGTTTGTAGAGTGACGTGAGACTTCATAGAGTTATTAGACTTCAAACTTTTGTAGAGTGACGTGAGTCTTCACTGTCATATTTTCCTGCAATCTTTTGTAGAGTAATGTGACTCTTTATAGTGTCACTTGACCGCGAACTTTTGTAGATTGACGTGATTCTTTATAATGTTATTAGACTGAGAAGTTTTTTTAGAGTGACGTGAGTATAGATTTATCTGACTGCGAACTCCTGTAGAGTGACGTGAGCCTTCAAAGTGTGGCTGTGACCTTTTGTATAGTGACGTAAGTTTTCATAGTTTCATTTTATTGCAAGCTTTCATAGAGTGGCGTGAATCTCCAGAGTTTTATTTGACTGCGAACTTTGGTAAAGTAACGTAAAAGTCTTCATAGTGTTATTTGACTGTAATCTTTTTATAAGAATATGATACTTTATCAGTTTAAATGCCAAATCCAAACGTATAAAATACCCCACCGTTTTAGATACATATAAAACAGAACATGTTTAGTTTTTCATTACGCATGCGAGTTAGAAACCAAACTCACATTGTAAATCTCTAATCATTTTACCCTTTTTTTTTTGATGGCAATATCTTAGAAATTTATATATAAACGAATGGTTTTAGTCACGTTTAATTTAAAATAAGAATATCTGCATAGGTATTCCTACTCAAAAATACCCGTGACTCAGATTAACTTAATGTTAATATTAATTTGTATGGTTGTAGAGAATTTTAAGCCATCGGGTATGTAATGTACGTATAAAATTAACTCCAATCTGTGCATCAGCTATATGATTTTCCATAGTTAATGAATACTTATTTCAGATAAGTTTGAATGGTAGTTGCTAGGTGCCTGTGCCTTTTTATAAGCTGTAATGGATTATACCAAAACATTGTTGAGGGTATCATATATTCGCATTATCAGTTTTACAAGATAACAATGTTCTTTTAAAACATAACTACACATAACAATTGAATGCAAAATATAGAAATATGCGTATTCTTATTTATATGACGCATAATGTCGGTAATTATTATTACGTTGGACGGAAATCAAGAATAGTCAGAATACTTAAGCCGCCCGCGCTCAATAAGCAATTCATCTCGTATCGTATCGTAACATACCGCTCTTACAAGGCGACTGTCAACACTTGATTCGCTAAATAACCAGTCCTTCCATTAGCTGTTGGTAGGATTGGACTGAAATAGGACAGAATAGTGCTGGCTTCTAACTAGACTCTTTCTACTAGCTATAGATAGACTCAAGCCATCGTAATCATTTGATTTATTATTAATAAATTCTAATAAGTTCCAAAACATTTATTTATTTATTTAACAATTTGTTGTGTACACAGAAGAAAAGAATTTCAAAATGTGTAACTCAGGTACTTATTACTAAACCGAATTTTTTTTCTAACCCAAACGCGATAGGAGAACTGAAAATCCGCGTGTACTGAAAATTAGAAACGTTATTAGAATTAATAATATAATGATCATTGATCATTTATTTCTTACTGATGGTAAATTGAAAGTTTTAAGTAAACTTTTAAATATAATTTAATAGACAATACAACGTGAGAGACATAATATGAATAGAACATCAAATAGAATTCAGAAAAGAAAATTTTCTCTACCAACCATAGAGTTTGGTAGTTTAACAGGTACTTATGTCGGTATGTCGTCGCATTCTGTTTTCCAGACAATAATTTTGAGAAAGAGTGACATTTTTCAACGTAAAATGGAACAGATAATAATATGCATACAGTGTATTTTTATATTGCTCATTGAGAAATCATATGGTGTGAGCAGGGAGTCTCTCTTATCATCAGCCTATGTACGTCCCACTGCTGGGCACAGGCCTTCCTACATGGGAGAAACACATGAGGAGATAACGGTAGGGCGTAGTGGTTTGATCGCTCTGGTTTCGATTACGAAAACCAAGCAACTTTCGCCATGGTCGATCCTGGGGAGACTATCCTATGCTAAAATTCTAGATTTTTCTCTTGTGTTCTACAGAGGTTTGAAACGCAAGATATCCGGCTCCGCTTGGTCATGAAAAAAAACCATTGACTAAGGCAATGCTGAATTACTACTGAATTATTTCAAGTGGGACCCATTTGTAGAAACTACTTTGACGTTCATCGACGAAAAATTCTTCAGCGAAGCGATTTAGACCCATTTCACAGTTATACAACGCCCAAAGTGCTACGATGCGACGGTAACCGCTGCCATTACGTGTACGGTAACTGCGTCTACTTCTACCATTAGAGGGCAGACAGTTTGTTGGCAACCATAGACGTATAAAAAAAATTCATACTTAGCATTATTATTATTAGATTTTTACACCATGTTTTTTAAGATCTATGAAGAGCTCGCGAAATCAATGAATTGTCATTTCAGCTACGTAATGCTTACCTCTCTCTCATCTTCCACCCTACAGTTTTTTCTGCACTGTAAACTCGAAGCAAGAATTAAACATACCATAATGTACTCGATTACTGATACTTCAGCGAGCACTGTGCACTATATTACTGTACCCGTGACTCATAGTGTTTACCAGTTTCTCATCACCACTGGCGCCTGCGCGAGCGATCAAACGTTTATGGGCTCACTCATGTTGACCCCGTTGCGTGGAATATGCTACACTCTCTTTAATTACACTTTGACGTCCCAGACTGGCTACCCATGTATTATTGCGACTACAAATGGACGGCAGTAAATTAGATTGCATGCTGTAAGCTCGAATCAGGCGGAGACGGAGCCGTATTGACGTACGACTTCAATTAACATATTTATAATTACGACCCTTGCGTTGAACACAATGCATTCATAATGAAATCGTTCCTACTCGTAGATTGTTTCGAAATGTACCTTTGAATCAGAAATGTAGAGTTTTTCTTTTATGCATTGCAATTAATCGTGCTATTTACGTAATTTAGCATGATCGATCATATTTCATGAACACAAATACTTTCAACTGTACTATCGCAAGCTATTTAACCACTTTTGCGGCTAACATTGATATAATCAATGGCGGCTAGTGATATTTTGTAGGAGTCCGAGGCCTCGGCGTGTCTGAGATGGTTTCTTAGAAACGGCGGTGCATCTCAGACTGCGCGACGCCGGATCACAATGGGGTCCAGTTTTTTTGTCTCGGTTAAAAGCAGGGCCCCGTCTCAACCATCAGGCGATAGAAAAAAACGTTCCAGACACCATTCGAGCGCTTTGTTAGTCCACTCCGCCCGCGTCTTTGATGTTTTATATTTAGCCCGTATTCCTTTTACAGATTTAATGAAGTCGTCAAGAAAGAGTTAAAAGAATTAACAAGATCCTTAATCTGTTGTTTCTTAAACACCTTACGTTTAAAATACCTGTGTATTTACAGTCATCAATTAGTTTCAAATAATACAGAAACCTACAGTTTCAAACATTTATTCTTATTGTCTTATAATATAATTGGCCATTATAATATATAAGACGCCAATTATCTATTAATCTTGCTAGGCATTAATGAGTAGTTAAAGATAAATAAGATTGTAAGGACTGCCTAAAAGGTCACTGATTTAAAGATACCCAGTGCATAAAATAGGTATTTAGGTACTATACCTAACTAAATCTAGAAAATTTTATGGGTAATTTCGTAATTTACTCCATGTAATCTTTTAATCCTATTCTCCCTATTCACGTCCTTATGTCTTTATCTTAGTCACATGGTAGGGCGCCATGATGTCTGGTCGCTTTACAAAATCCCATTTTACGTCTTGATACATTTTTTGTAGTTCTTCCCATGACCATACATCATAGACGGTTATTGAACAGCCTTTGTTAGAAGAGAAGGTGAAATGTTATAATACCTTACACGTGTGCATTGTTAGTGAGATACGATGTATTTTTAGATAACTATCGTTATTTCAATGGACGTTTTTTCTTGGGTACTCTTCAATCAGACCGCTTTAGATTTTCGATGCAATCTTAATTCTTTTTCTTTGTTTTTCTTTCTTCTTCTAAGTATTTGTCTCATCCCAGTGACCTGCTTGATTGCGTTAAATTGTCTGTATTACTGAAAATATCGTCATTGGACTAGCTAGACACTCGATCATAATGAGTATAGCGAGTAATTAATTAATATGCATCTCTTATCTTTCCTACCAGTTTAACAAAATACCGTATTGGTATACTACTAAGCGATATAGTAGCTAGGTATAAACGTGCTGCGTCTCGATCGTTACCGGTTTATGTATCGGCTAATGTTGTGCATCACTTTTGGACCGGTTAGGTGGACGGACTCTCTCCCCTCTCGCCCTTGCCTCCAGGACAACTTATAGGCAACAGAGTAAAAAATAGCAGCAACGCACGTAAATGTGCACCGTGAAATTTAAGCAAAATTAATTTCACGCTACTCATTTTGATACTAAATTATTTTTTGTAAAGAAAAAAAAGTGCCTCGATATTAACATTGGACTCGCACCCAGTCACTTGTCAGAAAGCTCAAGTGTTGCATACTTTTTTCTTGTTTTTCTGTAGGTACAGTAAATTGAGAGTGGTGTGGTATGTTAACTTTGTATGGGAATATGCCTTTTTATTTTCGGTGTCTAATTTAGCTAATTATTTTTGTAGAAAAATGAATTTATCTACGTACGTCATGCTGAAGTTTTCATACAATTTGACTGCTAAATAGTCATCAAAATTAGTTAGGAAATTTAAACAAAATAACAAATAATAGATAGAATATGTTGTTGGAATGGCAATATTATAGTAGGTAGTTTTAATTTATAGCAATTTTTCAGGACAACACTGTTTGTCTCTCTCTCTAAAACGCTAGAAAAAAAGTTTTCATTATGATAGAAAAGGAAAACAAGCCTATTATCCAAGCCCAAAAAAATTATTAAACGTAATTTTGTATCACGATGTAAATGCTGCAATCATCCCACTCTCCCCCAAACCTGTAATTTAATTTCGTAACTTTGTAAGCTTTTGGTTGTCCCAAAACAGAGGCCGTCTAGCTAGCCCTTCATACATTCCACAATTTGTGTAGAAAATTAAACATTTACATATTATAATAGGTAGCCAGTGTCTGCTCGCGTGGATATTGATTAATGCACCAAAGGACAGCCTACGTCCTTTCTAAGGATGAGAGTAATCTATCTTAGTGCCAAATTTGGTCTAAATCGGATCAGCCGCTTATGAATGAACACATAACTTACGTAAAAGACATATTAAGGTACTTTTGCATTTTTAATAATAGTGTGGATTGTCTTTAAAATAACAAAACAGGTAGACCACCTCACCTACTTTATAACGCTACTCTGTGTCCATGCTCTGCGAAAATAAATATCAACGGACGCGCGCACACATGAGCTGCGGCAATTTACCTGACACCCATATCATTCTCTGCATAATAATGCAGAAGTGATAATGAAAGGTGTCCGCGTGTCCGCTAATTTGATGATGTTGTCTGGACCTATTAGTGCTCGCTCTGGATTTTAGAATTTATTAAATTATGTTATAGTAACGGTGGAAAGATTACTTCGTCCTTGATAGTAATTAACTTAATAGCTAGGTAGTTTTAACAAAAGTATACATCAGAACGATGCTTAAAACTAGAGTTTTATAAACCATTTTAGCCCCTATTAATACTGATACGTTAAACCACAGACTTATTAAACCACAGACTAAATAGAGATTCGTAATCTTTTCTGGCATGATTGACAACCAGGTTTAGTGAGATAAAACAAGTTTTCCTAAAATGTATATATACCTATCACCCCATAATTTCATTGATACTATTTTCAAAATTGAAACCCCAAGTTAGACCTTTATTTACTGATGCTGTCAACGTCAGTTTTAAATTATCCAACTTAATACTACGTTTAGTGATTAATGGATAACGATTAAGGCGATACCCTGTGAAGTTTCTTTCAGCCGAGACAATGTTATATGAGAGATAACCTTCTCAGCGTAAGAAACAAAGACTAGTAATGTCCAGTTATGCGACCAATTGCAAATAATTGACTTAGATATTAAAACTGATTTTAAAAAAAATCTTATAAGATTAATTCCAATAGTAACCCCAGAATATAAAATTTTATTTCCGAATTAAGTAACATACAGTATACCTACATATTTATAAAAATGTATGTAGTATATGCAATTATAAACAAATGTATCACTAGAAGTCTCTACCTAGTCCTGTTCTTAACATAGATTTATTCTAACTTTTGTATGGCACAATGCGACAGCATAGTTCAGTGCTGAGTTCATCCTCATCATACGCCACCAAAAGTTGTTTTACAGACAATAGATAAACAATTTTGGCTTTGAAAGGGCTGCATAATTTTACCTACTTAACGACCTCTCCACGGGAACGGGCGGCGGCGGCGCGACTGGCGAGATCGACGGTCGCCGCTACGCGCGAAATATATTTCCATACATTTGTTTCCATTCGGGCGAATAGAAGCGCGAATATTCGCCGCGGCGAACTTCCCGTGGCCGGGCCATTTGAAATATGCTTTTTTGTTTTTTTTTCTATTAAACTGCCGTATGCTACTGTCTTTTAATATGTAACATGATTATAACAAAAATAATGTTGTTTTTTTTTATAGGTAAATCGCATACGAGACGGCGTTCGTCATTTCGAGGACAGCGGAATAAAAGAAGTAAGCATTTCTTTGTTTTTTTTTACCCTGATACTTATTAACAAGCATTATAATATTATAATAAACTGTATTAAAAAATTCAAAATTAAAAATTTTAAGTAACCCCCGGTGTCATTAACCCCGGCGTCATTAATCATCTCAAGGATAATATGTCATGGGAATGTCACCGAAGTGACAGTACACGAAATTTCAAATCAATCGGATGTGTAAAAGTTAGTAAAACCCTATTATCATGTACAAAATGAGCTGATAGTCATCAAACGCCTGAACAGATCTTTATAAATTAAAGCTAAGAACCATCGTAGGCACATAAGCTTTCAAACAAAAAAAACGAATCAAAATCGGTCCATTCGTTTAGGCGCTACGATGCCACAGACAGACACTCGGATACACAGATACACAGACAGACACGTCAAACTTATAACACCCCTCTTTTTTCGTCGGGGGTTAAAAATAAATTTTAAAAACGGAAAGCGAACTACACCGTAATGTTATTTTTCTCGGGTAAAAATGACATTACGGTGTAGACAAACCGTTTCTCGCGCTTCTCGTGTTCCTTGTGCTAAGCGTGCAGACGGCCGTCAAGTAAAATGGTCGATCGCAACGACAAATCACTTCGTGTAATAAACGGCATTTTTAAAGCGATCAAATCATCACGATTTTCTTCAGATTGTGTCGACAAACGTACGGGGGCAAATCCACCACCAGAAGTTCTTAGAGAAAGTTCATTTAGTTTTCATTACAATTCATAATTTTTTCTCAGGCTGCACTCGCACAGACCGCGTCCTCTTCAACGGCAACCTTATAAAAATCTTCAGCGGGGAATACGAACGCGCCCGCGCAAGTACCGCCAGCTCACCAGACCCGAGAGGAGTCGCCGATTGGAAGTTCAAAGAACTCGACCGGGACAAAAGTAACGCCTTGCAGAAGTCCGAATACCGAGGACTGAGAAGGCTAATTAAAAAGGTATCTATTATATTGTGTCGTGTAAAAGTTGTCACTTACTATTTGCCCTAATAGGAATGCAAATCTCTAAATGCATTGGCTGTGGTCTGGTCTTCCTTCATTTAATATTACGGGTGTTACAGAATTAAAGGAGGTAGTAACAGTTTGTTAGGGATTTGGGCCAGCACATGATCACCTTTTTTTCCTACAAATCACAGCGGTAGCCATTTTGTAGCAAAATGTCGATGACAAAATACAGTTTTGTTATTTACGACTTTACGTTGATGATGATGATTGTCATTTTATTTTTTCATAGCCAGGGTCATACAGTTCCAAAATCCGACAAAAATACTGCATCCAAAACATTCACGGTGGAAATACTGAATGTCAATTTTAATATATGCCATGAATTCAACTTTTTAACAGCGTCAGTGTGGCTATGGACATTGGACAGTACACTTTTGGGCACTTTATTACTTCTATTTTGCCATTTTTATGGAATATTTTTTTATTATGTTATTTTTTTGTAATAAAATATAAGGGAGCTTTGCTAATTAAAGGAAACCATGATAGTAAGAACATTTTTGTCTACAATCTGAAATGTTCCACATGAGATAGCTTAAAACTTTACTATCTCCAATGGAATTTTGGGGTTGCGGGGGGCCTATGTCGTAATAGGTGCGCACGTTGTGTGTGTGTAATATGTGTGGGATAATCGTAGGGTTTTTGGTTTTCACGAGGAACAATGCTTTCATTAATTTAGTCGGATAATAAAAAACATCTGCAAGGTGTCAAACTTTCGGAGAAAACTCTTGACTGGAACACATCCACCCTCTTAATTCTTATTTCGGGCTTTTGTAACATACCTTACCTATACTTAGTGTGTTTTTTTCCATCGCCTATGTGACACTCTATCGAAGACGTCCAAGTCAGAGTGGTAACCGATACTCACTTAGATAATTATTCTAATCCCATTTAGAGTGACTTAAAATAAAAGAAAATAATCGATTTTGATGTGTCGTAAATAAAATAATACTCTATCAGTTTTCTTTTTTCGGGTTAGAAATGAATATTATTGTATTCACTCACTCGCTGAATTATCTGTGATTGAGAATGATGTTTGACCGGCGTAATTATGTTCCGTATTCTCATCCTCATTGTATAGGTACTATGTAGTAGCTATGCACCTTGCACTAGGGCGCTGTCGCCATCTTTAAATATCAATACTTTATTGCTCTATTAAATAAGGTGGTAAAGCCTAAGCGTTGCGCGCGCGCCTGGGCTCGCGGCTGCGATGGCGATGGAGACGGCGAGATCGCGCATGACGAGTGGGTTGCCTGCCTGCTGGCCAACCCCGAACCACCCGCACCGGACTGTGAGTACCTTAGTAGCCTTTAGCTGTATATGACTGCCATGCCTTGCCTTGTTGAGCCAAAATGCCTAAAACACATAACGCTTATTATTATTTACTGCTTGAAAATGCATGTTAATTGCAGGCAATAAATTAACAACTTTTTCCTGCTTTCAAAGACAGAGTTTCTAGATAAACTTATGATAGCTTTAATAATTACCTATAAGGGAAACTATTGTAGTCTACAGAAACTTAACTTACAAATGTTTGAATTTATTGCAATTTCTTAAATTAATATAATAATAAATAAATAAATAATAATACCATAGGTGATACTGCCTATAAAACTAATAGAATCTCTATGAAGAAAATAATATAAATGTTCTCGTTATAACTTGAATAACGAGTAATTGGATTGTAAAAGTTTTTCTAAATTTCCGCATGATAATACCTCGTATCTAGCTAGATCATCTTCTACATGTACCTACTTAAACAGCTACAAGAACATGTTATAATCGTACGAGTAGATATAGTATATATTGTATATCTAGGCCTTAGAAATAAATTTGATACATTATTTGTAGGTATTCTCTAAAATATACACTTACTATCTCAATCTTTTCTCATTGAAGACAAACATCAAGATTAACAACGATCTTTGACTAAAACGTTTTTAACGATCCACATTTAATTTCCTATTCGCTTTTCCCCTAATTCAATGCATGCTAATGTGTGTGCAAACATAATAATAATATATAGTCTCTCTCCGTTTCTTCATGTCCTTGAACGCAGACGAAGATAACGGTCCTGAAGCGGAGCCCGACTATAACGAAGAGGAGCCCCCACCGGACCCCAGCGCAGGTGACTTGATTTTACGAGAATACATTAAGAAAAATGTAATGAATACAGGGTCGCGTGACTCTGCACATAGAATTATATATATGGCAAAGACTGCTCATCCTCGTCGTAGGTTTTTGAAAATAATGTCTGTATGTTCTGGTGATACGATGACTGCTTTATAGGTATTGTCTTGTTTGTTTTCAGTTTTCATCTAATTTCCACTCTAAATGAAAAGACAAATCCACATCTCACCATGTCAGACTCATCCGTTCAATATTATATAGATACAAATTATTAATATCAAATGTCCCTACATCATGGCATGAAGATAACTAAAAATTAAATATTAATTTCCTCTGTTCTATGTGGAAAGTGCTCCCTGGGATAATGCGGAACTCCTTCGCACCCGACGGTCCCGATGCGGAGTCACGCCGGGAGGACGAAGCGAATGACTGTCTTACAGACAGACAAGCTGTGTTGGACGAACAGGTAAGATCCACTACTTTTAAGTATTTAGTTACATTATTCAACATTCCCGTCTTTCCATTTAAATAGCTTTATTTGTTTCACTAGCTTCCCCGTATGTGTTAGTAAGATCTATAGATGGATAAAAAAGCTTGTTATTTTTATTTACTTTTAATCTTCCAGAAAGCCGGTGGTGCAGTCCTATACGTGCCAGAATGCACCGGTGACGGCCGATACGCACGAGCTCAGTGCTACCGTTCCACTGGCTATTGCTGGTGCGTGCATCAGGACACCGGCAAACCTATCCCGGGATCATCCGTGAAGGACAGAAAGCCCGACTGCGATGCTGCGCCCCAACACGCGAGTCCAATGAGAGGTGAGGGAGAGATCACATTGACCCCTTAACATGAGCTGAGGACGACTAAACATACGGCTTGGAGATTCGGTAATAGATTCAGGGCGCTGATACAGATGGCGATACTTTATAGATTGTAGGTAAAGAACTTCTTTTGAAAGGAGTGTTGTTCAGATTACGCTTCCTCAAAATATGAACTAAATCATACAGTGATTAGAAGTTTTATTACCAAGCCTGCGTGGCAACCGCCTCACTTTATTGGTATACACATACATAAGTATTGTTTATGACGTAGGTAATATTGTCATATTAAATTCAATAATGACATTCATACATCAGTGAATGTCATAATTGAAATCAGGTATCATACTTGCTTATATTCAATTATGACATTCACAGGCATGCGAATGTCATCTTTTGCACGTCTATGAATGTCATAATTCAATATGATAGTGTGACGTCATAAGCCAATGTTCACACCAATAAAGTTAGGGGGTTGCCCCGCTGGTTATGGAGACCGACAGGTGTGGGAGAGGGGTCTTTCTCTAAGTAGTCTTTATTCCGTCTACTAAGTGTTGGATTTTGAACAAACTTCCAATCGTTGGCATAGTTCACTAACCTCATATTTATGCTAAATGATAAGTATATTAGGTAGGTAGGTAGGTAGCTACAAATTTAGAAGTAAACAAAAAATAGTAATTTAAGATTTACAATTACATTAGGATGACTCTAGCTATAATATGATTAACCTAAATGTGTTTGATTCCAGGATGTCCTGAGAAGTCGAAATTTTTGCGAGAATTAAGAAGCTTCTTCATTTCAAAGATGACAGCAAGCACTAACGGCACTGGTCCCGGGTAAATCAGCATTCTTACTTTTTTTCTTTCACTGAGCTACTGCTGACCATCGAGATGTCTCAGACAGTTTCGCTTTAATAATTTCCCTCCACTTCTGGGGTTCGGTGGCCCAGAGTCAACCGTCGTAAACTTTAGCTCCCTAATATTTAATATTCGAAAATATTTATCGTTGTTAATATTGTTGTTTGTCTTGTCTGGCCATAAATGTTATGTTTAATTTTTTTATCCTAAACTATTCATAGTCTAAAGTAGTGGGTATATAAATTTAAGGTAGCTTAGTAGGTATGTATTATCAAGGATGATAATAATTACAAACAAAGAAAGAAAATGATGAAAAAATATATGCTCCAGGCGGGATTCGAACCCGAGTCTCATGATTACCGCCCAGACGCGATTACCACTACGCCACCGGAGCTGTAGTACAACCTACGAATTTTTTCATAGCTTTCTTTCCTTTTCCAACGTTTTTATAGCAAGGGAAGGGGGAAAAACTGTATTGTGGAGAAAGAACAACACAGTCAGAACAATACAGGGCTCCTCAGTCAAAGATGACTAGACCAACTTACCAAGACTACCCACTAAAACGACCCCCGTATTCCTGCCTCATCATCGTTGTACAGGCTGACGGTCAACAGTTGCCCTTATACCAGTGGTCTGTACGCGATATGGCCGACTGGGTTCACTTTGTCATACCTGTGTGCATATTACTTGTTCCGCGGCTTGAGTTGGAACTCCCAGTAACGCCGCTACCACTTCCTCGGGCCGTGATCCGTAGTAGAGGTTTTCCTCGTCCTTTGCTCTGAACCCACTCACGGAGCCAGCGCGCTGGCAAATACTCTGCGTCGCCGAACAGTTCTTCGCCTCCTTTCTGGGTTGGCCGCGGGACCCTGCTCGCGGGCCCGTTAGCCCGTTCATTACTCTTTCGCAAAATATGCGCAAAGCCTTCCAAGAAGGAAGCTAGCCTGGATGGACAATTTAAAAGCTGGACAAATATCAATAACTTTGCTAATCTGAGCAGTATGGCACAAGATCGGAATAAGTTCCAAGAGATGAGGACATGGCACATGGAGAAGTAGTGAATTTAGACCCTTACCCTGGCGGCGGGATCAGGTACGAGAAAAACCTATTGTGTCAAATATGAGAGTGCTTAAAATCAATACTTAAAAATTACGTTTATCGAAAAATGGACCTAATTATTCAATAAATAAGGAGGGTTTTAAGAGAACTTAACCAACTTTAAAAAAAAAATAGAAGGTTTTATGTTCCAGTGTATGTACTTATTTAATTTTTTTTTGTTTTAAGTAGGTACAGTTTTAGGAATGTATAAGAGCTTACGGTTTATTAGTTATTAGTTTTTAGGCTATCTGGTTGGGGGCCAGTACTCTGTACCTCCCCTTAACTACTAAACCAGAAGATACGGGTTCGAATCCCGGTAGGAAGAGCATCTGCTTGTATGATGATTCTTTACGTATTATTGAGGTATATTTCTAATTTAAAAGATATTGTTGTCATTATGTTATATTATCGAATTTTAATTATGTGAATTTTAGGCTAAATTATCACAGTGAAAAAAAGATCCGAGATGACACGCAGAACAGTAGCAGTAAATTAACAATAATTCTATTGTCACAGAGAAATGGTAAAATGGGGTGCTTCAAACGAAGAACAAGCAGCCACGTGGACCTTTGTAATGCTAGATAAGGACAAGAATAAAGCTCTGGAGCGTCGTGAATGGAAATCGTTCCACCAGCTGATCGCTAACGTGGACCAGCTGCGGCGGTGCGGGCGCAAGCTGCCGCGGTACTGCGACGTGAACCACGACACTAAAATCAGTATTACAGAGTGGATGGCTTGCCTTGAGGTCACGCAGGCTTCTATGGGACACACCAGTAAGTTATTACTATTGATAAACTTCATGAAAACTTACTACATAAAGTGCGTTACAATAAAGGTGCTTCCACACACTGCTGTTTAAAAATGTTTACCAACATTTCATAACACTAATACATTTACTAACAAATGTTATGAATTACATTCTGTTAGGAATTGTTACATTCTGTTAGGAATTGTTAAATGTTTTAAGTGCTCCTGCACTGATGGAAAATGTTTACAAACATTTATAACATTTGAAATTATTTAACAACATAACATTTGGCCTGGATTATATTTTTACAAACAAATGATAACAAATGTTTTATTTTGTTACAATTTGTTAACTACTTTAGAAATGTTTACTAACATTATCTAACATGAAAACATTTTCTAACATTGTGATCAGTATTATATTCCTCTATGATTGTGATCGTATGTTTCTTAACAAATATTTACTAACGGTTGGTTGCACTGCACGTCAAGCAGACAGGTTAGTAAAATAAAATGCCATCACATCACAAAGTTTTGTCAAAATGTTTATGTCTGTTCCATATGTTGTACTTATTTCAAGCTAGATCAGAATTGTAAGGTTCTAATTAGAACAAAAAATGTTCGAAGACAGAAGTAAAGTACATGAGCAGGTAGCGTCTTATGGTTTTAGAGACATTAAGTTCACTGCTGGAGTAACGTTTTGCAGAATCTAGTACCTCGGAAACCTATGATTGTGCTTACGTAAAGCAAACGTATGTCAGAAGCTCACCCTTTGAAGCCCGATAAACCAGACACAATTAAATTTTAATTGTTCTGGCAACTTAAGCTGCCGTCCGGGCATTAAAGGATTAATTTGTGAATAGTGGTAGTAATGCCACAATTATTGCGGTAACACCGCCTGTTTACTACTAACTTCTAATACCTAGTAGTGTTCATTAGAATCTTCCTGCTAGAAGAGCGTTACTTCAGCAGGATTGGTTTTTTGCTTTTTCTCTAAAACTACAGCACATAGAATTTTTTAATTAGGTTCACATTTACAGTAGGTACATTCATATTCGTAATAATTATTCTTAAAACTCAATTTCGCCTAGAAGGTATTTCCTTGCTGGGGTACTGATTCAAAAAGTATTTTAATTTTTCCATTTTGTTCACAGCTGAAGCAACCAAAGTGCCCTTCAACCCTAGAAGAAAAGGACCAAACCCACTCGAATCGATTTTAAAGGCTGACGATTAAATTATCAAATGGATTAAGTATAACTATCTATATTCGCGCCAGTGTTAGTGTAGAGAAACCAACTTGTGAATGTGTATACATATAAAATGTATAAGTATTTGTGAAACTAGCAACATTGAGTTTCTATGAGATTCTCAGGTCTACTTATTGGCTTAACTTATTTACTATGAGAGCTCATTATTCTTCTGGGCTTTAATCTTATATTTTAAATTTTAACTAAATAAATATCTATTACGTAAATTTGGCGTAGTATTATGTGTGAGTTATACCTACTATATCAAACACAACTATGGCGAAAATCAAGTAGCAGAATGATTTTTCAATACTTTACACTACTTTACAACAAAGGCACTGCTATAATTTTCATTATTTCTACTGTCGAGTACTTTAATCCATTTCATAGCTACAAAATAATGTATCCATTTTGAAATAGCCACTTGAAATAACATAAATTTGTATTCAGTCACCGCGGTAATTTTATGTAAACACTCAATGTGTCCTATTATATTTATGAACAAACACACCACTAACGACTCTACTCTATATACTGTTTCTTACATTTACATGTTAACGTACAATGTTACATATACTTTTAAATCTCATTAAAGATGCATCCATTTAACAAAGAAGCCAGTATCAAAGACCTTCAACTTTCTCAGTGAGTATTCATAAACATTTCATCTTTTTGTCCTGCTGTTATATTTACCTATTTCATACACCATATAATTATTGTGGTAATTGCTTATTAAGTATACATTTTTATTGAGCATTAAAAGAATACATGTCATTGTAACAGTGTATGTTAGCAAATATGTACCTGAATATCTGAGACACTGGGTAAGTGGAATACCTCTATAAGTGAGACAAATTCGCAGGTCCTTTAATGTCCCGGTTTCCAGGTTTAACTGTAAATTTCTCAAAAATAGTATACATATTAGAGAACTTTTTGTTGTGCAAATAAATATGACACATTGAGTGTTGACATAGCATTATCGCGGTGATTGATTAAAAATTTATGTAATTTAAAGTGACTTAATGGATGCATATTAAAGTACTCGACTGTACACTCATATCATTGATCTTATGGGCTAAATAGTTTATATACCTGCAAAAAATAACGATAAAATCATCTTACTCCTTCGCCCCATCATTTGACGAAAATGAAGAAGCGTCGCAAGAATTTCCTCCAGTTGTCTAACTTTTGTAATGACTTTTATAAATAAATTACTCCATTACGTGTCATATTTAGAATTATATTTAACATGTTTGAACAGTTCACTCTCAAGCTCTTCTATTATTACTAATGAGTTATTTTTTATTAAGATAATGAGTTATTTTAGTAAACCGTCTACACTGTTTACCTTTTATTGTACTTTTAAATTTGTTTGTGGGTGATTATGGTCAAGAGATTAAGAAGACATTTAATTTTCATTGTCTTTGCATTGTCTTTGCTTTGCGTCCACGCATTGAGTTTATACATATAGGTTTCAACTTGTACATATTAAATATAATTCATATTGCCCATACCCCTTTGGCAAAATTCTCATAGCTATACTGATTGTTTTGTTGATTATACCTTGTTAGTACCTATGACTAAATCGTCCTCAATTCGAAGAAAAATACTTATCTCCTAAATTGTAAAGTGGCGTGAACGGTTATTTATAATAAATCATCCACCACCTTAGTATTACTAAAACATGACATTATTTATATTTAGTTTTCAGATAGTAGTTGAGAAATATTGAAACACTTAAATAGAATGGTGAACAAATTTTTATTCATATATTTATATAAAAATAGTTATGTAGGTATCGTGATTCTAAATAATTTATCGGACAATTGTGTTTTTGTAAACTGTTAATTGTATTCTTGTTTTTATGTTGTACAATTGTTCAAAATAGCAGTATACGTGTTATCGGATCGAGGTTTTATGTAAAATACGTACAATAGTATTAATAAATAACAATCTTAGAATGTAGAACAAACAACAATTTTGTTAAACACACCTTAAATTTCCACTCAAGACAATTATTTTCTTAAGTTAATCAACAATTATCCTACTATACTTATACATTTCTGATCAGTTTTATTCTGCATTCGAAGACCTACATTAAATTTGGTGTAATAAGTACATACAAAACATATTACGGTATAAATTAGATTTTGATAAAAATCTACACCAACACGCCTAAATATTGATTGAAGTATAATTGGTATAGTATTTTAAAAAATATTATTATTATTACATTTTCCATAATATTTTGGTTAAATTTAATTCATGCATAAAATCTTTCTTTAACATGCAAGCCAGATATCATCACAATATAATAAGCGCTATAAGTATATTAGATTAAATATATAAAAACTGCATCCATCTTCAATGCAAATTGTATCAAAAGTATTTTTAATTTAGATAGTCAGTGTGAAACTAAGGACTATGTGATATTATTTTTCTATATTATTTGAAATAAATAATTTAAATCTTCAAATGTGTATGTATTAAATAAACGATATATATTCGCAACGTTTACACGTCAGAAATACAATAAATAAGCATTTGCTATTTATATCTAGTAGTTAAACAGACGCGTATGCAAACGTTATATTTACTAACGAAGTTCTAACACAGCATTTGCCAAAGCGAACCTTAACAACACGAATTAAAGTATAACACTATTTATCGCACAGCACTGTCCGTTTGTATTCGTCAATAGTTTCGGTAAGTATTTTTTGGAAAATGCTTTCGAAAATTTGATTCTTGACTAAGGCCTCGTCTGTATGAAGAGAGGTCCATTCAGGCTCGCAGCGTCGCCACTCAGCGAAGAGGATGTCGTCGATGTGATCAGAGCGCCTGGCTCCTACTCCTGGAATTACACAGACAATGCCTATTTACAATCGAAAACTATTGTAATTTTCCTTGAATTTTTTTTGCGACGACGGCAGCACTGTACATAATTAGCCTACGTAGTCATACGTAGAAAGGATTCTGCCCAAGTATGGGACATCCCACAGTTGAGCACAGGCCTTTCTACATGGGAGAAACATGAGAATTATATGACCGTTTTCACTAACATTTGCTTAGCGTTAAGAGTAGTCTCTTAGCGATTTTTATCTCAGTCTAACTAAAGGGAGTAGAAAGCGACAAAGGACGTTAAGGGTCACCTAAGCCTAGGGAATGGTTAGTGAAAACGGGCAATAATGTCACCTGTTACCAAGCAGTTTTAGGTCGCTATGGTGATTTAGACAGTTTTCTTTTTGATGTCTGATGTCAACAACAAGTGACGTCATACACTGAGATTGGTGCTCGCATGGTCACGTGAGTTGACAGTGATTTAATTGCATTTTGTTTATTAAATATTATTTAAATCCCGTAACAATACATTAAACTATTGTTTTTTAGGATTTCTATTATAAAATTTAATTTGAGTACAGTCAACATTTCTTTTGCAACAGATTTTTCAATTACCTCTATCATCTCTATATTTTTTTTAATCAACTAATTTAGCAAAAATCATACGGCCCTCTTGATAGTAAGCATCCAGCCCGCGGGATGATTTTTATGTGGGATCAGTTGACCATGAATCCACTATTTATACTTATAATATTTCTGTTTTATACTAACTCATTTTATAACATGGGTTCCTTTAAAAGAGGCGTGAAAAAGCATCTTTTGGGCTGGCAAGGTGGAGGCGGCTAGAGCAGTGTCTAAACTGCACTAGCTGTCTTCGCATATGGACTCTTATTACCGCTTCACATCAGGTGGTGTTGAGTCATTTGTCGTGCATTGTATAAAAAAACTTATGCCGTTATATTTCAGTTTCCTACCACACTATTTCACTATCCCTTTCATGGGCGTTTCGTCTCGCCTAATGCTTAGCTACTGATACACGAGAATATTATTCCTCGTTCTCCTGCCCTTCTGTAGGAGAATGAAAAACTTTCACTCGTGCTACGGTGCTCACTCTTTAAAAATGAAAGAGTCCGCATTGCCCTGTCTTTAAAAAAATATTTTGAACAATCAATTGTAAATGGCAGTGTAATTACTGGGCATGGGCGGCATTTCATCTTAGGCCTCAGGATGACAACGCACCTTCAATATCAAGTGATTTTCCCTTGTTATTGCAGGTGTCTATAGGCGGCGGTAACCGCTTACCATCAGGTGGGCCGTCAGCTTGTTTGTCAACTAGTTGTATAAGAGTATGGCCGCCAAAAATTGTACATTAACAGTCGTGAATTAGTAACGCACGGTAACATACGTGAATGAAAGTAACACATGTGAACTTTGTTAGGCCAAGTGTACAATGTACAAGTATTAAGAAAAAAAACGTAAATGCTAGTATAATAATTAAAAACAAAAGAGGTTACGGTAAAACCGGGATAGATGCCCCACTTTTTAAAAACCTCCCAATTTTGAAAATATTCATTATTATGAATAATTTCTATAAATGTGGGCTAGCTCAATCATTCATGTTGAATTATAATTATTTATTTTTGACTTTTCAAAATTTTGCTTTTTGTGGAACCTTTTTTTTGAGGATAATGCCTACCTGTATGGATTGTTGCCCCACTATGAAAATACTAAGAAGGATAGATGCCTGCAGTACGGGATAGATGCCCTTTATACTGTGTAATCGATAAACCCGACTAAATTTTATGAGGTCGTTCTTCTCCCGAAACAGCAATTGTCTCCAAGAAACATGGGTCGAATTACAAAAAACATTTTACGATTTTTAAAATATTTTAATTGTTATCTTTTTAAAAAAATATACAAATAATCATAATTAAATTTTAAAAACCATTGTTTAAGAAACATTCTTAATTGTTATTATAAAATATTAATTATAAAGTTGGTCTTCGGTCCAAGTACATACTCTCGTACGCACTCCTTCTTTTCTTTTCTATTTTCGTGGCATAGTTCTGCAAAAATCAGTAAAGAGACCATAATTATATAAATAAATATACGTAAATACATAAAAAATATAACAAAACACTAAAAATAATTTAAAAATATACACTGACATCATAAATGGGCATATACCTACAGGGTGGTGCCGTCAATAAATTAAAACATGGGCTATATTAGTTCATAGAAATGGTTTGCCTCTTACAAAAACATCCTAATACTTTGATAATTTCATGAAATGTCATAAATTTACTGTGCCGTATTGACGGCACCACACTGTATGCTGCATGGAGAGATAGATGCCCTTAGTAAATGGGCATATATGGTGTATGGAGGGATAGATACCCAAGTAAATATTTTAAAAAATCTTACTATTATACAAATTTTAATTTTCAATAAAATTCTAGGTTTAACTTCGAGTTCTATAGTGTATACTATTCCTAACATTCGATCACGAATGTTACGTAACGCACATAGTAACACATGGTATCATTCGTGAACTAAAATCACTGTGGTCATAACCTAAAAAATATATATTCGCGTCAGTTTTGAAGTAGGAAGACGCTGCATAGTTTAAATAGTTAAACCAATAGCCTCTACATGCACATATTAAAATAAATGTAATAAATTTGCATCCTTACCGTGCATATTTTCACTTGAAATCACACAAAAATTCCGAGACAAAAGAGCCGGCCACCTTGAGGTTCACTTTCAGAGAGGACAAAATGGCGATTTCTCCCCGTATGTTAGCTTACCTGTAGTAAGTTGTGCTGCCACGATTTAAAAACATTTTACGGGCCAGGAATCTAGCATGTTCAGTCTTTTATATCGGTAACTTACGTGAAGTAACATTCGTGAACCAAAAACGAGACACATATTTAAATATGTTTTGTTTTCATTTTTTACGTTATTTTATTAAAAAGAAAATAGTACTGCTTAGCAAATTGACAAATAAGTTTAGAAAAGTCAAAATTTAACATTTTGCAAAACAGTTAATGCATATTTTTCAACTTCAAAGTATAAGATGTCTGTATTGGACACATGATTTTTGTATGGGTACTTAAATTAACCTTCAACGAAAAAAATTTTTACGGTCATTTAATGAAACCAAAATGAATTTAAATAATTTATATGAATAAACATGATATATTGCGATCTAGAAACCACACAATTTATCATTAAATAAAATGACTTTAAGGAATTATCAATACTATTATGAGAAGGACACAGATTTTTTCCCAAATGTACAATTTTTGGCGGCCATACTCATAAAAGAAAATCACCTGAGATAGCAACAGGCGGAACACCTGTCAGAATCTCCAGTAAGTGTGTAGAAGTTTTCTTTATCAACTTGTCCGTATCATCCTGGGGTTTCTGTGGTAACAAATTGCACGAGTCCCAGGGCTTGTCGCTCCGTTCCAGCATCTGTTGCCCTAAGGTTTCTATGCAGAAATCTTTGACAAATGTGTCGAACGGATCTGTGGGGTCGCAAGAGTCAGTGTTGGGGTCGCTGATGAACTTGTGTATTTTCTCCTCGGTGGTCTCGTCTGCGACGTACATCCGCGGCGGGCGCGGCGCGCGGGCCTCCGCCGGGGGCGTGTAAGGCGGCGGAGGCTTGTCGGGGATCTCGCGAACCACCAACAACTCACATTGCTGCTGTTCCAACGCTTTAATCTGGAACAATTGGGATGTTGACAAAGTTTGAATATGCCGCTATTTTTCACAAATTCGGAAAATATACGCTACTGGGCCTAATTCTGGGAACACACTTTAATTCTAAATTTAAGTACAGTATATCTCTTTCGCGCAAGTAATAGGAAAAAGATAGCAAGAATCTGTTTAGAGCTGTCACTTAAATTTAGATAATTTCAAAGAAACCATAGACAATTTTGGACGGCATGTACGGAGGTGCCTCCTAAACACTGCATTTTAGCACGTTCAATAAGGTCGAAAATTGAACGCACCTTTCTGAATGACAATTTATATGACAGCCATCCTTTTCTTTTTCATTTTAAGAGAAAGAAATAGACTGAACTTAAATTTAAACTTAGCATGTGTTCGCCAGAATTAGGGCCACTGCTACCCATAAAAACAATTCAAACTAAAAATAGATGGAATATTGTTGAAGCTGTAGGTACTGTTTTGAAAATTAAAAAAATGGTCATATTATTTTTCAAAATTTATCAAAAATGTTAATGATATTAGATTGCTAACATCAATTAAAACAACTATTATTATGACAACTATGAATAAAAACATACTTAATACATAGTTATTATCATTTTTGTCATACATTTCTTAGTAATATGGGAACATGGGACGTCACCTGTTCCGTAGATTTTCTATGGAGCGTTTTTGGACGACGCGCCGCAACACAACAAACATACCACTATATCTGTGAAACTGTTGATCTTAGACATACTATTTCTTTTGCAATATTTCTTTATGAGTTATAAACTTCTTACTTATGAAATAAAAAAAAAGCTGTCAACTACCCTATTAGAGACGGTGCTTGTTATTTTAACCAGCATTGACAATTTTAACAATGAATGAAACAAGCGACCATTATTAAGCTTCAACTATTATAAAATATACATACTAAACTAAGTCAAAACCAACAATCGTACCACTCGCGGCACTGTCTATATAACAATCAATATTCATTGCGATGATAGCCTATAAGACTAAGTAATAAAGTTTTTTCATCTTAAAATAATATATGGCTTTTTTTTTAGATGTTCTGAGTAGGTCATCATCATTTACATTTACATCATTTACATCAACTACTGAGTAGGTACCTAAAGTTAATGCATAACATTAAAACAGCGAATTAAATCAACTGTCAGTTACTAGTCAAGGATATTTTACCTCTCTCTCGATAGCTAACTGCTGACGTCGCAACTCTTCAGCTTCACACTGCACAGGTGATGCAATGGAAGATAGTGAGGCGCTTTGGGATAAAAGTTGACTGCTGATCGACTCTTCTAGAATTTAAACATGCATAATAAGAATCATGTTACAAATGAGCGGTAATCGCTTTGCAACTAATGCTAATTCGTATTTTGTTACAATTGGTATACATTTATACTGTTTATTCAAAAGATATTGTGGAATAAAAAAGAAACTAAATTACTCATATCTCATTAGATTAATATGGCACAGGTCTTTGGCGATACCTAGAGGATATCAAATTAAAATCTATGGTTTGACAAAGGTATGTCTTGCAGTTATCGGTAAATATTTCATTAAGAGTGATAGAGGTATTAGAAAACTAATAAATATAGATATATAAATATTATAAATATACTAAATAAATAAAATAACATAAATATCCACGACTCAATAACAAATGTTCCTACTCATCATACAGACATCTGCCCCAACCGGAATTCGAACCTGGCAGCTCTGGTTTAGTAGATATTTTGGAACATAATGTGGTGAAAGTTAAAAAAAAAATTAAAGATCTCTACATTGCAACAACTATAATATACTGTAAAAATTTGATCATATTATTAGACCTTCTAATTGATATTAATAGTCACACAGAAAATCTGGAGAAATCTTTTTAAACACAAAATATATGTAATTCTAATGTAAAAACTGTGTTTTCCTTCAATTTAAAGTGTTAATCAATCATAATAGTAGGTGCCGTAGACATTTTTTTAGTTAGGAATAAAACCCTGGATCATTGTGTGATAATATGAATTATGAACTTACCCGAGTTAGAAGAACTAGAGGATTTCGCTATACTCCATAGGGATACATCGGTTCCCTGAGAGTCTGCACCAGCGGCCGCTCCGGCAGGCACGGGAAGTGGGCCAGTCTGGGGAAGGATTGGGATAGCTTCCTTGTCTTTCAACAAATCTATTTCACCAGTAACGTCACACAGACATGGCCTGTTGGACATAAACGGATCTAAACTATCCACCATAGTGTCACTACTATCAATTGTCATCGTCGACGCACTCTGTAAGATGCGGCTCTCACATTGCTGTGTTTTAGACTCTACAGCAAGAATGGATTCTTTCACATCATACACGAAATGAGAATCGTTAACTGGAGATTCAATGGGTGATTTATCTTCTTCAATAAGACCTTTGTAATACTGATTCAGTTCATCAACAAGACTTCGAGCAGTGGATGGAGAACTGGATTCTAAATCAGGATTTTTAATTTGATTCATAAACTTTTCAATGGCAGTTGTTTCATTCAAATTATGATGAGAATTTGCAGAATTAACAATATTTTTGAGAGCTTCTTCTTTGACTTCATATTGTTTACCACTACTGAAGATTTGGGGCAATGATAAATTGTGAAATAAAATATTTAAGTAGCCTCCATCTACTACTACAAAGTTCTCGGCGGCTGTGTCAATAGCCTGGTCTACTTGGATAGCTTCCAATATACTTTCACCAGTTTGGATGCACTTTTCAGCACTGGTAACACTTGTAATGGATGCTTCGGGTAATAGGATATCACATTTTGGTTTTGTTGCTGAACTATCTTCACATCCACTGCTTGACAGTTCAAAACATTTCAGTGGTGCCGTATTGCGATCAGAAGTATTTCGTTTTAGTTTTTTCTTTCCTAATATAATTTGATCAACACTAACATTGTTTGTTAACGTAAGCTCAATGTTCTTCTTGGTTTTCATAAGTGCGACTTTCCTTTTCTCAGATTGTGTCAGCAGAGCTTTTCGCATCCGTTGCATTTCTCCACACTCATGCTGTAACTTGAGAAGAGCTCCGCGTTGTTTCTTCTTTAAAGTGGATATATCTGTATTTTCCTGTTTCTTCTTATTTTCTAACCACAGTATTTGAGACTTAGTGAAATCCTTAAGAGCATCTTCTCTCATTTTCAAAACAAATAATAAATTTTTTGCTCTTCTTTGTTCATCACGGATGAGCAGGTTGAGCTAAAAATATTCAAGTAATTGTAGTCAGACACTAAAAAGCAGCTAACAAATTTCGAGAGCCGGTAATAAACGACTTATGTACATGAGTAATTGTTCGTGTGTTTGTTTATAGATATAAAGAATAACACTTACCAGACAAAGACTCTTGGATGCCATTGTTTCATTATCATCAACATTTTCTCCATTATCCAGTTTTGACAAGAACGAACCATATTCAGAATTCCTCACATTAAAATTAGTATTATTTATTAAGCTTTTTACATTGTTTTCTGAGAAACATTTATCAGATAGAGAACTGCTCTCCAAATACTGTAAGGACTCAAAAAAAGAATCAATAAAATTGAGTTCCCTCTGGAACTGTTCACAAATGTAGTCACTTTGTAACAAACCATTGTTAACTCTCATTGTGCTGATAATATCTGACGGTTTCACTAATTTATTGCTATTAAGGACGTAGGAACAATTAAGCGACTGTAGTTCATTTAAGCAATTAATATTTGATTTGTCCTCCTGCTCGAAGGAATTGCCGTGCAGATGTTTCTTCGTAATTTCTTTTTCAAATATTGACACGACATTCATAGGATAAATTAATGGACTAGTTGTTTGATTAGATATCGTTTCACTATTGCCAACAACGTTTGAAACATGGAAGTTTATCTTTTGTCTTGTTGTACATGTCACTGTCGCGTGACCAATAATAAACGAGGTACTCTGCGGAAAAGCACAGTCCTTCTCACTATCTACATTCTTATTAGGAATAACTTTTAGGCGAGGTGCTTGAAGATTCGGCAAAGATTTACTGTGTAAGTTGATTCTCTCTTCTCTGGGTTCATTTTTATCTTTAGTTAATGTTACATTTGGTACATCGAGACTATCAAATGTCGTTTTAAACAGTTCAGTTTGCATATTACAGTTCTTTGCACACCTACATATTGTGACATTTCCATTACCCATTTGCGTCACCTTATCCTCCGTGGTAATTCGTGAATTCGTCCCTATCGTCACGTCTTTTGAATAAAAATCTTTTTCTACTTCTGTGCTACAGTCTAATTTAGTGTTTAATTCTTGAACTATGGGATGCACTAAACTATTTTGCGATTGAACATTATCAACATTTTTGTTATATTCACTATCAAGTGGCACGTGAATAACTGTGATAGGTTTGTTCTTTATAATTTCTTTTAAAAACGTAGCATTGGTTTTTGGGGATAGGTTCGACACCTTGGTTGATTTTGGTCTCTCTATGTTTTTTTTATATGGACTATTAGTTTTTGAACTTTCCATTAATTTATTTTTAACAATTTTAACTTCTTTATCACTTTCTCTTGAATTCACTAAATTCTTGCTTAACTTTAGGCTAATTTTTGAAGACACGTTGCTACTTTTAGACTTAACAGATTCTGTAATAAATCATATTACATAAGATTATACTAAACAATAAGTTTATACCATTTTACTTAATACTTTGATAGCTGTCATACCTTTATCTTTATTAGTTCGTAATCTACATATATCAGAAGAAGGCTGGCTAACATTCGAATATTTACTTTTATAGTTCACTTTTGGTGTGGTTGATTCTTTTCTATTAGGAGTTACATTAACGTTTTTGGCACTTGACTTCGGTTCCCTGGAATCTGTGATGTAAGAAAATTATAAGGTGGTAGATGAGTAGTTAAAATGAGTACGCAATTGAAAAGTGTATTATTTTAGGTTCACAAGGAGATACATAACATAAGAAAACAAGATACATAAAGTGAATTATTATAAAAATCGCAATTAAAATATGGTCGAAAACATGCACCGAGGAAAATTCTGACATAAATAATCTAGACAAAAAAAAAATGTGTTCTACAAAATATATAGATTTAAATACTAAAACTAAAAAATGTAACGCAAAACATGTTTCTATTAATTTATTTACAAAAAATCGCATAGCGTACTATCAAAATGAAAATGTAAAGTCGCACATATGCAGCTAGCATATAAAGAAAATAAATAAGACCACTGCAGTGCATACCATTGCACTGGTATGAAAACTTGTTAAAAATTCATCTTATGATAATAATGAATGAATTTTAAAATTCCAGTTTCATTTAATTTTAACAGAAGGAAATCTCTTAAAATCACATTTCAGCTCGTTTGTTTGACGTGTTCCTTCAAAAGAGGCGTGAAAAAACACCTTATGGGCCGGCAAGGAGGAGGCGGCTAGAGCAATGTCTAAACTGCACTAGGTGTCTTCACATATGGACTCTTACCGCTTCATTTGACGTGCTTCGAATAAAAAGAAATCTGATCTGCCCGCGCTTCCACCCCAAAGAACACATACAGAGCTTTAAATTCAGGTGAAAAACCCTCACCTTTTTTAACCTTATATCCTCCAGCCCGCCTGGCATCTCCTTAACAATAGAATATAATATCTATTCTGTCTGATTTGTGAGTACTTCACAAATGAAATCTCTCTAGACAGATAAGATGATGCATTAACAATATCCCTATTGTGCGCATGAAAAAATACGTAAAGTAAAGGTAAGTTTTTTTTATACAACTAGATGACAAACAAGCTGACGGCCCACCTGATGGTAAGCGGTAACCGCCGCCTATAGACACCTGCAATAACAAGGCAAAATCACTTGATATTGCAGGTGCGTTGTCATCCTGAGGCCTAAGATGAAATGCCGTCCATGCATGAAGTGAAAACAGACTTGATTTTAGACAAACAATACCCGAGATATTTTAATTAGAAATTGCAGTATGCCTATCTTTTTCTAAAACAAATTTTGACGTGCTGTACGTCAGTCTATATGGGATCTCCCTGGCTAGCACGCGCGACTATAAATGGTTGCAATTGTCAGTCGGGTGTTTATCAATATTTTTCTAATTTTATTTCAGCTTTGTAAATTGTTACCGTGTGTAATATTAATTTTGAACCCATATAAAAAATATGCATACTGCTTTTTTAAGTTGAATTCCACATTCATTAAAATAAATTTAAGAAAATCATTTATTTCTGAGTGTTTATAAATTCAATATGGTTATTGTTGTTTTTTACGGTAAAGATACTTTTAATATTTTTTATAGTACCATAAACAAAGTAAACAGAGTTATAGAGCGACAGGACGTATGTCCCATTTAAATTTAGAGTGTCTAGCTAGAGTAGCACTTCTACCCATAAAACTACCACGTAGCGTTCTATTCCTGCAATGCGGTTAAAGGTGTAAAGGTATAAGTACATGGCGGCGTCGACGTGTTGGTATAATCCGGTACCGCTGCCGTAGTCGGAAAGAAACGAGATACGCGATAGGCAACATAGAGGTGAATTTTTCGGTAGATACAATAGCGCTGTACGACCTGAATTGCACTTAAATGTGTCAGCAAGAGTCGCTATTAATTTAAATGATTGTGCGGAGAACACCTTCTGCCCCTATTTATGTGTTCTGTGGTTGTATGCAGCATTATGTTGGGAACAGGGGACTTATCTCCTTTGCTGTCAACATAACGCTTCCTCTCTATTTTTACGGGTAGGCAACGTGGGAGCAGTGCCTTTTGGTGTTATAAACACTAATAACACTATCATAACCAACCAGCCTATATACGTCCCACAGCTGGGCACAGGCCTTCCTACACGGTGGAAACGTATGAGGGGTTAGGGCCATAACACCATCGCGCTGGCACAATGCGGGTTGGTAGAGCAGTACCCCATACTTCATGAGGGTAGTTCAAGAAATATGCGACTGTCCTGCCTTGCATATAAGCACTTTATGCAGCGGTAACCTCTTACGATCAGGCAGGTTGTATGCTTGTTTACCACTTTTGTAGTATAAAAAATTATAATAATTTACAGGGTATATTATTTTGACGTCGCGTATCAAATAAATGATTATTTCCAATTTCATTCAAAGAAAAGATTCTAAAAAACCTTTCTATACACAACTTTATGCGTACAGTCGGCATCAGAAACATCGCTCTTAGAGTAATTAATAGTATCTGCACTGTTTCAGAAAAACAAATCTAACACTACAATGGTAGTTACCTATGTTGTAAGTAGCATCACTAAAATTTTTAACAAGCGAAAGGCAACTCCAGTACTGTAGTAATATGGTTGCTTTTCTAAAACATTATGGAGAAAAATCATTTATTACTTGTATTACACTATATTCGCAATAGCAGATATTTGCTTAGAATTCAATAATCATTTCATATTTTAAACATGCACAACGATACTACGAGTACGTAACAACAACAACTTACATTTTGTAACATTAGATAATCTAGAAGTAGTTCTGTGGCTATGCTGTTTTTCATTTTTAAATTCAGTTTCAGTTACTCTGCTCGAAGTTTTGATACTGATTGGCTTTCTCAATTCTCGAGCTGTAAAATTATAATAATAAGACAGGTTAGTAATGGAGAATGGCGTGGTTAATCCTACAACGTGTTGATATGGCGAAATGTAGAGCAATGTTTCTAGAATGAGGTCCATCCAGGTAAGGTATCAGGAACTTCTTGATGCTCTAGAGCGCATAGAATAGAATAAAATAAAAATTTATTCAGCATATTAAACTTTTAGTACTGGTAGCTTTCGTAGAATAAAACAAGCCTTCCCAGGGACTTTAATGGGGTCCTGGTAACTCTAACACTAGTATTCAATAAAGTTATATGACAATAAGAGCCTTGTTTTTTAACCGAGCAAACAACGCGCGGTTTTCATACGTCCTCTGCATAATAAATGTACTCTATGGTCCTCTGTGCCGACTGTGCCTCGAGTACAGGTTTCAATCGAATTGTAACGAAAAGGTTCGTCATCTTGAAAACTTTCAAATCCTATGAAAATGGCAGCAGTGCCTCTGTTGTGAATTATTGAAAACCACTTTTTATATGTGGATTTGAGAGCTGAACACGATTATGATCGTTTTTGTTTAGATTCGATTGAAAGTTACACTAAGGATACTGGTTACCTGACCGGGATGCGGCAGCAGTGCATCATCAGCATCTGTCTTAGTGGTAGTCAAGTCTACAAGTTTATTACAAAGCAGAGCAAGACTCACGGAATCTATTTCGTCAACCACAAGTCGTCTTAAGGTATAAGGTGTGCACTATAACGTGAATTATTATTATAATCTATTCTATAAGTAATATTAATATTCCTACATAATAATCAAAACATATATTATAAAGAAGTTGCATTGCCAAGGTTATATATGTACTTAGAGGTATGTAGACAGGTATAAAAGTATAAATACTTACAGAATTTTGGATGAAGATCATTTTCATCGTCTTCTTCAATGGTAACTATTTTTCTTCTAGTTACGTTAGAACTCATTGTTTTAAAGGGTGCTATCAAATCTGTTTTAAATGATCTGGTTGTAGCTACTGGAGTATCTTCTAATGTTGCAATACGACGGATTCGAGGTTGCATTGAATAATTTTTGTCGTGCCATAGTACTAAAATTACATAAAAAAATATTATTTAAATAAATTATAACTTAAAATACCAAAGGTATTACAAGCATTTCAGATAAGAGTTATTATTTTCTTGATCGATATAAGTTATTTAACAGAAACAGAAGATTTATTAACGGGTTAAAGATCTTTATTCTCAAAAAAAAAATTTATATGTCTCTACATGAGAAAGAGTAATTATAAATGTTACTGTCGTCTAAAAATTATAATTACTCGATGCGTTCATTTGTGGAGTAGGTAAGCTATGATCACTCAAAATATGCTCAAACAATCTACACTTAAATACACTGAGGTCAAAATATGCTCAAACAATCTACCCTTACATACATAAAAAGTGTGGACACCCCACACTTTTTATGTTGGGTGGAATTATTGAAGAGTTACGCCCCCCATAAGTTACAGCGTTTCTTCCATCATTGGTTGTAATCCTAGGCATTATTATATTATTTGCTCTCTGGGTGCATTAAAAGAGCAAATTTCGATTAGTTCCAGCCCTTTGCCAGCTGTTAGTGAAACTAAAAATCAATAACAAAGGGCAGCTGATGTCAATTCATAGAAAAAGAGCTAGAGTACAAAGAAAAACATTAACTTTAGTCCTGTAAAACAAACCTTTTAGAAAAGTTTAAATATAGCCTAATTACAAAAATTTTTGTCTTATTACAATAGTTCAGATAAGCTTAACAGCCTTCTATTCAACCTGACTAGCCAATCAATTTCCTGGCACGAAAAATGTAGCACAGTCATTCATCATCATCATCATCATCATCACCAGCCTATATACGCCTCTCTGCTGGGCACAGGCCTTCCTGCATGGGAGAAACACATGAGGAGTTTGGGCCATAACACCACCACGCTGGCCCAATGCGGGTTGGTGGGTTGAAGCGGTTGCAGTAGCAACCGGGACCAACGGCTTAACATGCCTTCCAAAGCACGGACGAGCTCAAGATTATAAATTTGATTGACCCATCCAGAGACCGACCATGGCGAAGATGGCTCCTCTAAGAAAGTTCATACTGCTGTTTAAAGCTGATGATCTCCTGAAACTAAAAATAAAAATTTAGTTTTTCAAGGAGATGAGCAACCTTAAAAGGAGAATTCATGAGATGCTCTAGATATTGTTAGAGATATATCTAGGGCCTTTAAATATGTAAGTCAGCATGCAGGGTTCAACTCTTGATCTTTTAGTAATTTATAATTTATATTGATTTCATAATTTTTCTTTTGAGAACAGCTCATGAAAAGTAATGCAATAAAACTAAATGCTAACAAAATACTGCTAAGTGATTTACATGTGTACATCTAGGATCTGACAAGTATTTATTTGTTTATTTAATTAATTATAATATATTATGAAGAAAATTTATATTGTAGGTATAAATACAATATGCACAAAGCATAGAAAAGAAAATAATGTATTTATCTCAAAATAAATCTAATAATTCAATATTTACTATCTGAAAAAGTGACTATATTTTGACGGAAAAATACATATTTACAAACTAAGAAAAAATTTTATGATATTTTCTGCGGCCCTCTATGTTATGAAACTCTGAAATGTCATATTGACAGTGACATAACTTTTTTACAATTTTTTTGTGAGAATAGTCGGCTAATTGTGAAATCAACGGGTTGTGCGCTTCTACAGCCATCTGACAGCATCCATTTTGTTTTATCGGGCCCGCAACTACATTTTCTTCGGAAAAAGAATTTATCCTGCCCAATCACCGTACGTCGTTGCCGCAAGTTATTTGCAGATTAATATTACTTGACATTGGCAAAATTCGTAATAACGAGAGGCCATTACATAAAGAAGAAGAAGAAGAAAATGCTTGTTTTCACTAACATTTGCTTAGCGTTGTCCTTTAGCAATTTTTAGCTCATTCTATCTAAAGGACATAAAAAAGACAAATGTCAATAAGAGTCACCTACACCTAGGGAATGGTAAGTGAAAATGGACATAAAAATCTGACACAGTAAAAAGACTGAATACAACCTTCCTACCAAATCAACAACTATTGTTGCACAGAACAACAAACAGCAACATGTTACTATTGTTAAATATTTGTTGTAATAATACCTATATTAATCCCTCAAGCGGTGTTATCCAACTCTGGGCGCTATCCTGGGGGGAGGTGTGACAATTGAAAAATCAATTGTATTTAGAATCTGATGCTTGACGGTTTAAAATTAAATCATACAAACATCTGGCCCTAAAAGATTTCAGTCCGGACCTATGCCTAGTGGGAAATTTGTGTACAACACCATTAAGAATATTTTAAAGGTGTATAACTCTAGGTTTTTTGTTCCTATCAAGGGGAATAAATTCGGTAAAGTTTATTTACTAAAATTAGAAAGTCCAATATCAATAAAAATAGATATCATGTAGGGTAGATTAGTCTAATTTAACTACCAAAGATAAGCAATGGAAAAAAATCGTCAAGGAAAAGAAGTTCGGCAAACGCCGAATTCAACTTCCAAAGATTATTTAAATGATTAATTTTCAAATATCGTAGCAACAGAAACCCTTCGCGGGCAGTTATTTAGTTAAAAAGAAGAAGTATTACCTTTAGAGTCCAAATTAAAGTCGGGCAATTTCGTATACTTTATTACTGTATTCTTATGTTTTGATGGAGATGAAAAGGTAGAATTTTCAATTTGTAGAAATAATCCGTAAACACCATTTAAATTTGCATCAACTGTAGGTGATGCTGAAGCATCCATTATTTACACCACAAAATAATTACGTAAAATTTATGGCGTATTCATATTTAGTAACACGAAAGAAATGTAAATTCTACACAAAGTGTTGCTAAGGTTAATTTTGGAAACTGTTTTCACATTTTTATTTTGTGTAAAGTACACAAGGTACCTGAAATTTTATTTTTTGTTGTCAATTTTTTTTCCTCTGTACGCACGGCAAAGGGATTAGGCCAATACAGCCACGTCTTAAGTATTTTCTATAACTGTACAAATATTGCTTTGAAATGCTGGTGTAACACATTTCAATTCAGCTTGGAAGAGTTTGGCGAGAAATATATGATGAAAGTGGGCCTAATTCTGAAACCCCCCTCTAAATATTTAAGTGTACCTATGTCGTTCTCTCATATAAAATGTAAAAGAGAGCGCAGTTATATTATTTAACCTCAGAAAAGAGATGCTCCAAAAATGTATGGAGAGCTGGCCAGATCTATGACAGTAAACTGAAAGAGTATAATAAAAATATGCACAACAGTGTTCAATGGTCCGTTTTCTTTTTATTTGCTTTGTTGCGTGGTACAAACAAGATTTTTAAACCAAAAATGCATGAAAACGAAATATTAGTATTTTTCCCAGAGGTTCCCAGTAGTTTTTTTCAGGAGATTTTTCATGTTTTTTTAGTTAAATAGCTACTTTAGGTTAATAGATAAAGGAATTTTGATTTTAGCAAGGTAAAATTAGTATTGTATTTGGAGCATTCAAAGAAAAAATATGGTCAAAGGTACACCATCAGCCAACCCGCATTCACAATGGGAATGGTCACGAACTCTGATTTTGTGTAAAAAAAACTGGAGAGCAGCAATGGCCTATTCTGAGTCTACACAATACGGAGACAACACTTTTGGGATATTTCTTATAATTGAAAAACCAGGATATTTTTTGGATACTATTATAAAAACCACCCTTAGTTTAACCTAAACTATCCCATTCTCTCTGCATATCTGCCAGAATGTGTAATTTGGGAATATTTATAAAATCATATCCTTGGAGAATATTGTGCTTTAGATCGGCATAAGAAGGTCCAAAAGCAGCAGTCTTAGCAGAAAATTTATTATTTATTTATTTATTTATAAATCTTTATACATTACTCAGATAAAGACAGCACACAAAAAAAACAAAATCAACACATCGATAACAAATCGATAAAATCTACACATTTGTGACTTGGTATCCAAACTAAATCAACTAGCAAGCCTTTACCATAACAATTTATTAAAGATGTCTCGATGTCTAATAATATAAAAAAAATACAGGGTATTGAGCACAGAAAACAGGGAGAAGTGGGTAGTTGTTTACTAAGGTGTTAATATTTAACAGTTTTTGAAGACTATTAAAAATCTTAATTTTTGATTTCAACATTATTATAAATGTTTGAAAAAATATGTATGTTAAATATGTTAATTATGTTAATTATTATGTTTGTAGGGTGGACGTTAGCTCATAAACGCAAATACAGATAGACTAGAAGAATTTTACAGGGATATCCCAAGTCCTGGGTGGCTCAGTTCGTTAGAGCAGTCGCCCGATTGCGAAAGGTCGCGGGTTCGATTCACGCGTCAGGACGTGAAATTTTTCTAGTTTTATATTTTAATTACTGACTATTAATAAATAATGTTTTTTTTGTTTTCCAGTAAGCATTATTTTCTGCATGACATAAGTCATACAGGTTGCGGAGTTTTGGAATTAGCATATGAGATGATAGGGTTGATATCCTAAAAATATAGCGATTGGATAGATAGTGGGCCTAATTCTGGGAACACACTTTAATTCTAAATTTAAGTACAGTATATCTCTTTCTCGCAATAAGTAATAGGAAAAAGATAGCAAAAATCTGTTTAGAGCTGTTATTTAAATTTAGATAGATTTCTAAGAAACCATAGACAATTTTAGACGGCATGTACGGAGGTGCCTCCTAAACACTGCATTTTATCACGTTCAATAAGGTCGACAATTGAACGCACGTTTCATAATGTCAAATTATATGACAGCCATCCTTTTCGTATTCCTTTTGATAGAAAGAAATGCACTGAACTTAAATTTTGACTTAGCAAGGGCCACTGAAGACGTGGCTGTATGGACATTAGTTCTCTTTGCTTTACAGGGAGATTGAAACAATATTTTTTTTTTATGTAACATATTAGTCATAGACTAGAGTTTAAACTAAACTGATATTTATTCATAGCATAGACAAAAAAACGATTGTTATTTTAGTGGTAGTTACCTACCATTTAAACACATCAATCCGTGCTTTACCATAGACATACCTACTCAATACGAGTAGATAAATAAATTCAATGGAAATCTGTGATGAACTAAATTATTTATCTTTTGTTTTATGAACGCCAATACAGTTTGTTTTTGGCTTTCTTACGGTGCTCCAAGTATTTCAATTTATGTCGTTGACTTTATTAAAACTAAGATTTGGCGTAATATCGTGTTGTATAGTGTGTTTAATCTTTGTGATATTTGCTGCTGTCGCAGTTTGTATCTTTGTTGATGAAATGAAATGTGTCCTTACTAATCAGCCCTGTACCTAAAGATTATTTTCGTAATCCCTTTGAAAAAGTGACAATGCAATCATTGGCATTCCATCATAGATTCAAAAGATAGTGGCTCACAAAAGACAATGTGTTACGTTAGTGGTGACGATTACGCGTGTGTTCTTGTGTAGTGAAGTTTTTCTGTCAGGATTGTTGAAATTTATAAAAGTAAGTATCAACGATTCTATGGTAATCATATGGATTTTAGGAAGCCATTTTATGTTGTCTTGATACTTATCTAGTCAGTGGGACCTAGTGATGGAGGCAGATAGAGATACGCGCAGCCTAGATGTAAATGCGCATGTTATCTAGAGATGTACTATGTAGGTACCTAGGTGATTACTGATTGATCAAAGCTAGTGCAAAACTGACGCAACTACCGCCAGCCCAGGACGCCCGGCATTGGTGGCACTGCACTGATAGCACTCTTGGTGTCAACACCTGTTCAAGTCCAAGTTTTGGTCGCGAGTTGAAAAAAACAATATTTGTATTTAAATTTAGTGATTTAAAATTAATATTCTAAATATTTCTATCCACTCTATATCTTTTATACAGATGATTATAATGATGTCCCTCACCATAAAATTTATGTTTATCTTGATTACTTTTAAGAATAAATAGTGTTGATCGTGGTTGATTACTAATTATTGGTGCTGCCAGTCCTAAAACTGCATTATTGGTATTAAAAAATTTGAAACAGATTTGCATACATACTCATATCTAATAAAACTTAATTGAGAAAAATAAATGAGCTGAAATGACTATACTAAGAAACATGGTAAATATTTTATTATCACATTTCATGACTAGGTATTTTGTTTATGTTTTAATTAATTATTATTTTGTGTGAGGTGATTTATTCAGGTATGTATTTTTGGAAATATTAATAATTTATTACTATGTCTGTCTGGATTTCAATCAGAATACAATTACTTACCTAGGTACTTTAAGTAATAATACCATATCATTTTTGTTTCCACCAAGATGACTATTAAAATATGGAAGTTTATGAGTTTTCTTGAAAAAAATATCAGCTGGTTTGTAAAATAGTAGGTACCTCAAGAAATCTTATTTATTACTATGGAAAATCAGAATTATTTATTGTGATTTCGAATTAAGGAAATGAAAGAAAAAATATCAAATCACTCCTATGGAAAGTGGATTTAAATAAACTTTCTGTTTATTATGAATATATCATATTATTTTCGTCTCTCCAGCATGAAAAGGCTGTTTTTGCTGCCTAAAAACTCACAGGAAAGATGCATGTGAGCAAAATTTATTAAAATTTTGAACACAGGATTTTAATATTATGCAGTGCAGAATACCTTGTTTCATTTCTTTTAGGCCGGCGCAGCTCGGAATAATCTAAACATTTTAAAAATTCTTAATAATCCACCTGCTTTGAATTTATAGTATTTTTTATTATTATTATTATTTAATGAATATAGATATATATATTTTAAAAAAAAACAATGCAAGTTTTTAGACATGAGTAATTATAGAAAATAATTGCTTACTTCACTTTTGACTTGCTACTTCACTTTTGACTTTTAATTTTGACTTTTAATAATATTTATGAGGTATATTTAAGTTTATTTTCTAAATATATAATGAATTATGTTATAGTCCATTTTTGTCGTTTCTTTGGAATGAAGCATAGGATGGAAGTAGGTACTATGGCCAGTAAAAAGATTACTTAATGATGATCACCTCGAAAAGTTATATATAAATAAATAATTAATAAATATAACTTTATTGCAGAAACTGTGGTTTACATTACATTGTTAAAAAAATTACAAGTCTCACACAATTACCTCAATAAGCATACATTTTTTTATGTTACAATTAATATTTCATGTCAAAGAATTTCTTAAATTTATAGAAACGAATAGCCACCAGAATCTCTTTCAATTTTAATTTAAACTGACCCAATTGGGAAGTTTCCTTAGTTTAAATATGGCACTATTGTTTACAAATTCGGTAAATATACGCTACTCTTTCCCATACTGTTTATGTTTAGAAAACGTACTGTTTACAATAAATATAAAAAAAATCTCAATTATTTTCGATTGCTGACATCAATTAAAACAACTAATTTTATGACAGTTTGAATAAAAATGTACTTAATACATAGTTATTATTAATTTTGTCAGTATGCATTAGTACATTTCTTAGTAATATAGGTAGGAACATGTGACGTCACCTGTTCCATAGATTTTCTATGGGACATGTGATGTCACCTGTTCCATAAATTTTCTATGGAGCATATTTAAATCATCATTTAAATATGCTCCACAACACATCAAACACACCACTAGGTTCTGTGAAACTATTGATCTTAGCTATGCTATTTCTTAATGACTTTTATACTTCTTATTTATGAAATAAAAAAAACTATTATAACTACCCTATTGAAACTTCCAGGCGTAACTAGGCAAATTATATATTTACATACTGGTAAAATACATTCTTCTGTTATCTTCTATTGTACACATGATTTTTAGCTGTGGGTAGAATCGACTTATTATCATCGCACATTCTTCTACCGTAGTCTGTAAATTTTTTTATGAAATATTAGAAAGAATTATTATTTAGAAATAGTGTAAGGTTGTATACATACCTACATAGGCTGTACTACTGAATTTCGAAACTCGAAATATCGAATTACTGTATTCATAAAGTTCATAAGTATGATCTACGTAGGCTAGAAAGTATGCAATTACGAATTACCTTATCCTGAATGTTTATCATACTGATGTACGGAATCTCAAAAACTTTTGTTCATGAAAAATTTTTATATTTTTTATATTGAAATCATTGAACGCTTTATGTTGTGTTATATTACGTTTACTATAAGAACAGTTAAAGTCATCATTAGGGCTCCACTTTTTAAGTTACTACAGTCAGCTACAATTACTGATTATCTAGTTCCATAATTTTGTGTCTCTTTAATCGTCCCATGATCTTAGGGATTGTAAGTTGCACTGCTAAATGGTTAGGATGGTTTTTTAGCCTTGTTTTATATTTGGAGCTGTGGAGTCTAATTTCATCCTTTACTGTGTTTATATTCAGGTACTTACGAAGCTCATCAATTCTTTTAAACCAGGGTAAATTTGCTGAGTGCTTTAAAATACAGTTTTGAACTCTCTGTATCATCATTATGTTTGAGTCAGAAGCTGAACCCCATAATTGGATGCAATAGGTCCATATTAGTTTGAGCACTGTCTTTTAGATCAGGAGCTTGTTATCCACTGATAGTTATGAGTTTCGACCAAGTAGCCAGTACAGCCCCCTATGTTTTATGTTGATCTCATCTCTCTTGGTCTGTATATGCTTCCTCCAAGTAGCCTTCGATCCAAGTGTATTCCTAGGTATTTCACTGATGCCTGCTGTTCACCACCTAGAGTGACTGGTGGACAGTTTTCCCTTCTTAGAGTGAATGTTATCTGGAATGACTTAGATGCACTAGTTCTGATTCTCCATTGTTTTAGCCATTTGTCTATCCTGTTGAGACCGTTTTCTAAGATTTCGGAAGCCTCCATAGGACACCTACTAGATGGTAGAATTGCTGTATCATCTGCATAAGTTGCAATGGTCACGTCTGGAATCTTAGGGAAGTGAGATGTGTATAATGTGTATAGTACAGGCCCAAGTACTGAGCCTAGCCTGAGTGGTACTCCAGCTGTTATGTTATGGAATACGGATGTAGCACCATCCTCCTTGACCTGGAAAATTCTTTTTGACACATATGATTTTAAAATGTTGTAGAAATTGTGTGGTAGCAGTGTTTTAATTTTGCACAGGAGACCTTTGTGTCAAACCCAGTAAAACGCCTGTTGTACGTCAAGGAATGCAGAGAAGCAATATTGCTTTTGTTCCAGTGTAGTACTTATTGCATTACATACTCTATGGACTTGTTCTATAGTTGCGTGTTGTTTCCTGATTCCAAACTGATGATCTGGGATAATGGACCTTACAGCAAGTGTTTTGAGAAGTCTGTGTAATATAACCTTTTCAAAAAGTTTGGATGTAATAGGCAGTAAGCTTATTGGCCTATAGGAGGTTACTTCATGGATAGGTTTGCCAGGTTTATGGATCATTATAATCTGGTATCCATAACGCCGGATAGTAGCCAATCCTCATGTTCGCGTTAAAGAGTATGGTCATAAACATTATTCCTTTATGGGGGAGTTTTGAGAGCACTTTCTTGTCTATCAAATCAAAACCAGGTGCTTTACCGTTTTCCATATCTTTAATGCATCTAATGATTTCCTGAGGTGTTACAGTTCTTAGTGGCAATTCAAGTTGAAAATCTTGATTCAAGATGTCATCAACATCAGAATCGTCAATATTGGGGTCAGCTTCATTACACGTGAACACCTTAGCTAAGTGGTTAGCAAAAATCTGTGCTTTTTCCGCCTTAGATTTAGCCCAAATATTTCCTACTCGGAGTGGTGGTTTGGCGTTTTGTGGATGGTTAAAGTTTTAACAGGCACGCCATAGTAAATAGTCAGTGGCCTTAGTAGCTGAAGTGATTCTAGGTGGGCTTCCAGAGTGGCATCATTCGCTGCTTTAATAGTTTCTTTATAGCTATGGATAGCTCTGTTGAAAGCAGTTTTGTCTTCTGGATGTCTGCTATTTTGCCAAACCCTGCGTAGCCTTCTTTTATTTAGGATTTTTTGTCTAATGTCCCTAGGTACAGTATGTTGTCTAGGCGTTTTGCTAGAAGCTTCCGGCGTACTTTTCCAGCATGCCGCTTGAATCGCCGTTGTGAGTTCTCGGGTAGCATTGTCTATATCAGTTTCAGTTTTCAGCGATATTTTTAGTTTTAGTGTTTCATCTACCATTTCTCGAAACGAGTTCCAGTCTGTGTGTTTATTGTATAATGTTGCTCTCTTTTCACTACTGAGAATGGTAGTGCTAACTTTTAAGATAACTGGGACATGATTAGTAGAACTATCCAAACAGGACTCAACTGACATGAAGTATCTAGATAATCCCTGGGTTCTGATGTCGCAGTAGTAGTAAGAAAGATTTTGTCAACGCATTTCTTAAGTTCTCTGCCTCGCATCCCCAGTGAACATTCTTTGCATTCCAGTATCCTCCAGCTACAAAGCGTCCGCCTAAGGTCTCTATTAACCCAGTAAACTGTTCCTCAGTTATCCTGTGCTTCGGAAGACAGTACACGGAAGAAACATTAAAACCCCCTATTTTTATCGTGAACAGCAACGGTAGTAGCTTGGATATGTTAAGTTTTAAACTGTGGGAGTTCATAGCGATCGATTGAAGATTCGAATTGAAATAAATAAATAAACGTGGTTTTTCTTTCCGAAATAATTGTTTTAAAAGTCTATGACAGTTATGCTGTAGATTACCTTAAAAATATCTATGTATCAGTTCAGTAGCTAGCCAACAAGATATAACAAACTAGGTTATTATCAGAATTTGTAGTTAAAAAACTTTGATGAAAGGCTCCCAAGTAGAAGTAAAAAATTACGGTACTTAAGCGTCAAATTTATCACTTGGGCCAAAAAACATAATAAAACAACATTTATGTTTGATTTTGTGCGTTTATAACGCCTACTTTATTGTAACAATTACAAATAAAGAAAGAAAAAAATATATATATGCTCCGGGCGGGAATCGAACTCGCGTCTCCTGGGGTCTGGTCAGATACGATTACTACTACCGAACCACCACCACTTACTACCACCGAAGCAGTAGGCGTAACCTACCAATTTATTTACCGCTTTCTACCCTTTTTTACGTTTTTATAGCAACATTAATCTTACCACTCATTGTAGTTAACACTTACCTACCTATATTTATACAAGCATTTTTAAATTTCCAATTATGGTGAGATTCAGTCATTTGTGTAAATTCAGACATGACAGACAGACACTATGACGTTGTTAGTTAATATATTTTTTTGTGATAGTTATAAAAATGTGTTTTTTGACGATTTGAAAGTGCTTCTATGTTGCCTATTTAAATAAAAATATTTTGACTTTGACTTTGACATTTTAATCACAAATGCTCGTAAAAGTATTTTTTTCGGATCTCTAGAGGTGTTACTTCAATGAGCGGTGAGAAACGTTGCTATAAAACGTTCAAAAAAGGGTAGAAAGCGGTGAGGAAATTGGCAGGTTATAACTAGTGGCACTGGTGGCGTAGTGGTCATCGCGTCTGGCCGGACCCCAGGAGACGGGGGTTCGATTCCCGCCTGGAGCATACAATTTTTTTTTCTTTATTTTCTTTCTTTATTTGTAATTGTTAAAATAAACAATCCAAATCGGTACAAAATGACGTTTATTGCTATTTTACAGAAAGTCTAAGATTACAGCTCATGTTCCGCGTGACCGCCTCTGTTTCGAATACATGCTCTCATTCTGTGTCTTATTCCTATATATTCTTGGACCTATTATATTAGGTCCGTTGTAAACCAAACTCTTCATGTGTCATGTTAACACATAAAAATCCATGGAGATCAGGTCTAGACTTCTAGCTGGCCACGGTATGGGTCCACCTCTTCCGATCCACTTATTAGGATAATTTCTGTCTAGCCATTCTCTGACACTACTGTAGTGTACAGGGCAACCGTCATGCTGAAACCACATGTCACGAATGAGATTGAGTGGTACATCGTCTATCTAGTAAGTCGGATAAATCTTCTCTTAAAAAGTATTCATAATGTTCTGCATTTGAATTTGTCGGGAAGAAAGTAAGACCCAATGGTTTGATATGATTCTCATCCATACATTCAAACTGAATCGTTTTTGTATTCCCTTTGTCCGCTTCTTAGGGACTTACTTGAACTTTTGGGGCCCAATAATAAGTGTTGTGATAATTAGTTATACCGTCTTTTTCAAATTTCAACTCATCTATCCACATGATATTTATCAGACATGATAGCACTTCTGAATCTGCATTAAGCATGAATCTGCAGAAATCCAATCACCTCACTGAATCTCCTTCAATAACGTGTACACGTAAGTATTCACCGTAAACCACACTTTTCACTGCGATAACCCCAAGTTCTCGGACAACGATATTAGTCGAGGTAGTTGGATCCAATCTAAACCGTTGAACTATTTCATTGTCTTGTTCTTCATCATCATCATTAACACGTAGTCTACCCAGGTCTGTTCGTCGCCACAAAACAGAGCCAGTCTCTCTAAGTTGTCGGTGAACTCCGTCAAAGACACGGACGTCCGGTACTCGGCGCCCTGGATAAGGTGATTATGTACAGAGCTCGCGCGGATGCACATTTGCAGTATTCATAAGAAATAAAAATATCAGCATAGTGTTCGTTCGTGAAGGTCGTCATTTTTAACAGTATCAAATCAGAAGCACAAATCAGAGTCCAGTTACAAGCACAGTCACGAAAAAAAAACAGTCCAGTAATCCAAGCCAAGTCGAGTAACTTAACCAAGAGCACTTACCATTGCATGTACTACGGCCGAATCGCGTAAGCAGACTACCTAATTAACTAAACACAATGAGAGCAAAACGGCAGGGTATTTTTTCTCGCTCACACCTTACACCGTATGATATCACGCTCGCACGCATCGCAATTCATGAAGAACAATAGGCTAAGCAGGCCTCTAGTCCAAAAAAAACAGATAATAAAATATTCACAAATAAAATACAAAATTAAAAATTTTAAGTAACCCCCGGCGGCGACATCAACCATCTATCTAACACCATCTCATTGATACTGTTCATAAGAGCCCAAACACACTATATCTGCTGTAAGTTTCTGAAGAAGTAAGCATTTCACAGACTTTTTGATGGTTTAGGATCAGCTCAAGGTTAGTGTGTCATGGGAATGTCACCGTAGTTACAGTACACCAAATTTCAAATCAATCGGAAGTGTAAAAGTTAGTAATATTATTATATATATAGTAATACCTATTATTTTGTAGAAAATGAGCTGATAGTCATCAAACGCCTGTGCTGATGTTCATAAATTATAGCTAAGAACCATCGTAGTCACACCAGCTTTCAAACAAAAAAACCGAATCAAAATCGGTCCATTCGTTTAGGCGCTACGATGCCACAGACAGACACACAGATACACAGACAGACACGTCCAACTTATAACACCCCTCTTTTTTCGTCGGGGGTAAAAAATTCAAAGTAACTCCCGGTCTCATTAATCATCTAACGCCATCTCATCGAGACTATTCTTATAAGCCCAAACACGCTATGTCTGCTGTAAGTTTCTGAAGAATTGATCACTCTGCAGACTATTTGCTGCCAACAAGATCTGCAAAAGGGCTACCATCAGAGCATCTGGTCAGCGTGTTGTACGGTCGGGCCAAGAAAAATGACGTATTGTACTCCTGTATAATGCGTAAATTTTTTGCCTTAGCGTCATAGCGTCTTTATCGTCTGGCCAAATCTAACTTCCGGCGAAACTTTTTGCGGCCAACTCCCAAATCGATGACACTATTGCAATGCCACCAATACTCTCCAACTAGATGACAAACAACCTGATGGCCCACCTGGTAGTAAGTGGTTACCGTCGCATAAAGACACCTGCAATAACAAGGAAAAATCACTTTGTATTGCAGGTGCGTTGACATCCTGAGGCCTATGATTACCTTCCATGCCCAGTAACTACACTGGCAACCTTTCCTTTCAATCAGAAACACAGTGAACTGCTTCACGGCTGAAATAAGAAAGGTGGTAGTACCTACCCAGACGACCCTACATACGAGCCTACCAACCAAGCCTACCAACTACCAACTAGTAAAAACAGTACTTACTTTAGACAGCGTACGAGTCAATAGTCAATTTATGTCTGGATAGGTAGTGGACCTGATATGATCATCCCTCGAATTCTTCCCTTGGTTGTTGAAATGCACAGCTGATTGCAGACTTAGTAGAAGTAAGCTAGGCAGCCATAGTGCTGGTAAATCATCCTGTGCTTATGTGGCTGCAGGTCTTACTTACATTGACAGCCATCTTTAGTTGTCTAGTCTTGCAGGTTTTGATAATAAGAACCCCCATGACCTCCCCACCCCCTGTATTCGCCCCTGTATCCTGACAACATTATACTTTCTCTTGATTATTAAAGTGGGAGTGTGCCCCCTGTGCGACGAGCGTCTATAGGCTAGCAGTCTTTCTCAAAGTGGGCGATAACGTCCCCTTGTGGGCGTTAGATACCTTTAAAACCTACCTACTACTCAATATCGAATACCTAATTAGTTTATATTTCAACATTTTCAACCCTGTATGATAGTGTAAAAACTTAAAATACTTAACATAGATTTTTTAGGATAGCCCGCACGCTGTACGCAATCAAGTTGTAACAAGTTTCTGTTAAATAACGCTATTGGTGCAATCTGGTAGCAATCGGATGGTTCATCGATACTTGTCCTAACTTGCTCAGTACGATTGAGCGTCGAAAAAGATAAACGAGTTTGTGCGTGTTTGTCTTATTCCTGTCGGTGCGTGCTGTATTTAAATCCTATAAAATAGTTCGTAATATTTCTTATATATATTCATTAGTGGTTTCGCACGCTATGTTTAAACAAGTATTTAAGTTCAACACTTTATTTACATATTTGTGAAAACAAAGCCATGTTATAAGGAAAAAAGAAGTAACGGTATGAACATTTTCAAACGAAGCGATGAAGCCTTCAAGACTTCAAGATCATTTGAATAAAATGCATCCAGATAAGAAGGACAAAAATGTAGCCTATTTTCAAGATCTGGAAAAGAAGCATAATGCTCAGCCAAGTGTACCGAAACTTTTCGGTGGCTGCTAAGCACGACGATGACGGACTTCGAGCTTTATACAATATCTCTTTGTTAATTGCTCAAACAGGTAAACCACACACCATCGAAGAAACGTTAATTTTGCCGGCAGTAAAAGAAGCTATAACTACTGTCCTCCATAAACCGGAGGCAGATATAATTCGGAAAATTCCTTCGAGCAATAGTTCTGTGCAAAGATGAATTTTTGAAATGGCTGAAAACATTGAAGAGTCATTGTACAATCATCTGAAGACTAGTCAATTTTCAATTCAGTTGGATGAGTCCACTTTACCAACTAATGAAGCATTGGCGCTGTCTTACGTGAGGTTTATCATAGATGAAACAATATGTCTAAAACTATTATTTGCTAGAAATTTAGAGACAAGAGGAGAAACCATATTTAAAACACTGGCAAAGCTTTGTGATGGAAAAGGAATTCCCTTGAAGAATATTATATCAGCTGCTACAGATGGTGCTCCAGCTATGACGGGGTGTCAAAAAGGCTCCATAGCGTACTTAAAAAATAAAATTCCAGATGTGCTTGCTGTACATTGCGTTATACATCGACAACATTTAGTTTCTAGAAATTTAAGTGAACGACTGTTTCAATCATTGCAACAAGTCATCAGAGTAGTCAATAAAATCCAACACAACTCTTTAAATGTACATTATTTAATCAGCTTTGTGTTGCTAATAATGATGAAGATTGCAACAGATTGATCTTTCACACAGAAGTGCGTTGGCTATCAAAAGGAAATTGTTTGACTCGATTTTACAATCTGTTTGACTCTGTCATACAGTTCTTGGAAAACAAAGACACAGAATTGCGCGACAACCTCATCACATCAAAGAATGATATTGCATACCTGAGAGACCTTTATAAATTGCTTAATGATATGAATCTCCAACTTCAAGGCGATGACTTGATGAACTTAATAAAAACAAAAAATGTCGTCGCTGCTTTCGTAGCCAAGCTGATCTTACACAAGAAGAATATGGGCAGACGTGAGTTCCATAATTTTCCCAATTTATCAGTATCCTGCAACAACGACAACTTGCTTGTGCCTTGTCAACATTTGGAAAATCTTAACAGTGATTTCATTGAAAGATTCCAGGACATTTTGAAATTGGAAATACCAGACTGGGTGTTAGATCCTTTTCAAATGTCTACATAGAAATATCACCCCAATTGGAAGAAAAACTTTTAGAACTGACAACGAACGAGGGAATAAATATCAAAAACGGCTACCAACAATTTTGGCTACAAAAGTCAATTCTGCAGTTGTACCCTGGATTGTGGTCGATCGGTCAACGATTTTTGATAGCATTCCCATCGTCATATTTGTGTGAACGTGTATTTAGCGCTGTGACAACGCTGCTTATTGAAAAGACAAATCGTTTGTTTTTTAATAAAATCTAATTCAACCATCTCATTAGATTAATTTTAAAACTAAAATTGATTACCTATCTACTTAGTATGGCCATAAATACTGTTACAATTAAATATAAACAAAATATTACATTTGAATTTGGAATCTGTCATTTTTATATGATTGTTCATTGAGTTTTCTCATTTTGGCGCCAATACAATGTAAAGGGTTTTCCAATAAGAGGTGTTATTTTGATATTCAAAGAAAAATGCCATTTTATAATAAAAAATGATTGGATATTTATTTCATTATGAAGGGAAAATCACCACCACGACCACGCTTACAGGACCATATCCTTTTCATGAAATTTTCCATAACCAAATCGTAAAGTGGCTGCCCTATGTCCTCGATAGCCTCACGAATTCCATCTTTGAGGTCTTGAATCGACGCTGGGCTGTTGGCGTAGACCTTCTCTTTCACGTGGCCCCAAAGGAAGAAGTCGCAAGGTGCTGAATCACAAGATCTCGGTGGCCAAACGTGATCACCTCTTCGAGAGATAAATAACACAGTTACGGTGAGTGGATTGCGCTATCGAGAGATTAATGATTTTTTATGGCCGGAATTGGATGGTATTGATCTGGACCACGTGAACTTTCAACAAGACGGCGCTACGTGCCACACAAGCATCAAAACCATTGATATTTTACGAGAAAAGTTTCCGGACTGTGTTATCTCTCGAAGAGGTGATCACATTTGGCCACCGACATCTTGTGATTCAACACCTTGCGACTTCTTCCTTTGGGGCCACGTGAAAGAGAAGGTCTACGCCAACAGCCCAGCGTCGGTTCAAGACCTCAAAGATGGAATTCGTGAGGCTATCGAGGACATAGAGCAGCCACTTTGCGATTAGGTTATGGAAAATTTCATGAAAAGGATATGGTCCTGTAAGCGTGGTGGTGATTTTCCTGATGTTATTTTCTACTATTAACGGCATACCTTCCTCTTTATAATGAAATAAACATCCGATCATTTATATTAAAAAAATTGCATTTTTCTTTGAATATCAAAATAACACCTCTTATTGGAAAACCCTTTACAATATGTTGCTATATTAAAATGGAGTGGGGTGATAAAGATAACCGAATCGCTGTGATTGCATTACACAAAGTAGGTATGGAGCCAAATGCAAATTTTTAAAACTCTCCATACGCTTGGTATTAGTAAAATGTTTGTGTACCGGGCTATTAATAGGTACAATGAGACCTCCTCTGCTTGTGACAGAAAAAGATCTGGCCGTCCACGTAGTGTTCGTACGAAAAAGGTGGTCAAAGCAGTAACGGAAAGAATTCGAAGAAATCTTGTCTATAAGAGACCTTCTGGTCATTTCTTAACTGATAATTTAAAAAAGAATAGGGTGGTAAAATCAAAACAAATACTGAAGCGGTACGCAAAGGGAGGTCACAGAAAAATTTTGTTTACGGATGAGATTTTTTTTACAATTGAGCAACATTTTAACAAACAATTACCGTATTTATGCTCAAAGCTCTAAGGAAGCATCTTAATTAGTCGACAGAGTGCAACGTGGGCACTATCCGACTTCAGTGATGGTTTGGTGGGATATTAGCTATGAAGGAGTGACTGAGCCATACTTTTGTGAAAAAGGTATCAAAACATCGGCACAAGTGTATCAAGATACCATTCTTGAGAAGGTAGTGAAGCCCCTTAACAACACCATGTTCAATAACCAATAATGGTCCTTCCAGCAAGACTCGACGCCAGGTCATAAAGTTCGGTCTACGCAGTCTTGGTTGGAAACGCACGTTTCGGACTTCATCAGAGCTGAAGACTGGCCGTCGTCGAGTCCCGATCTTAGTCCGCTGGATTATGGTTTATGGTCAGTTTTAAAGAGTACGGCTTGCTCTAAACGCCATGATAATTTGGAGTCCCTAAAAAAATCCGTACGATTGGCAGTGAAGAATTTTCCCATAGAAAGAGTGCGTGGTTCTATTCATATTTCATAACTGGCCTCGACATTTAAAGGATTGTATTGCAGCCAATGAAGACCACTTCGAATAAGCTTTTTATATTTTAAATTGTTTTATATTTATGTATTAAATAACGCACTGTAAAAGTAATAAATGTTATTTACAATAGAATATTTTTGTTTGGTTTCAGTATTTATGCCAAGACTAGGTATATTGTTTCTTTTAAATTGATTAAAATATATTCTTAATATTATAAAGTTGAGTTTTAATTGCTCTCACTAATAAAAATTTGTAGTCTAGAATGTAAGTTTAAACATCAGAACCGACTAATATAGCACACTATAACTAAATTAATTAAAGTAATGAAATTGTGGTTTTTAAGTTTTAGGAGTGTTAAAAAATGGGGAGCGCTGAAAAATAATGATGATTTTCAAAGGGGCGGTAAAAGAAATAAGTTTGATAATCTCTGGACTTCGATAACACCCCATACGCTTGTTTACCACCCTTGTATGGTAATAATAATAAAAGGAACTTAAATATTTTTAATATGTTACATTTAATAAACTACACCTAGGTTTCATTACGATAGTCTTAAATGTGCCTTCCGTGGAGTGTGTTTTGTATTTTTATTTCTCTGTTTTCTTGGTCTAGCGTCATGGCTGTGAAAAAGCACGAGCTTGTGCACGACAATCGCAATCAGCTGGATCTGACTGCGCTGGCACAGTACATACAGTTGATGAATGAGCAGCCTAACTATTTGCCACCTCACAATGACCTAGTGAAACATTGTCAAGATATTATCAAATGCTTAGGTAAGTACTTAAATTATAAAGTCGCGAGGAAGTTTCTTCATATAATATTTCATTAATTTGTGAAATATTTACCTGTAACACAATGTTTTGATTCTGGATCTCCAGAATCAAAACATGATAAATGGTATGATAAATATAAATTGGTACAATTTTTTATAGCCCGAGCAACGGGTGACGAGGAACAGTTATTGGAGTTGCTACAATCTGTTGAGGAATTCCTTCTACGCCTCGTGAGCAAAGTTCACATCAGCCTTCGTAATCAGCTAATTAAAGCAATTCTTGAGAAGTTCTATTCTTACACTTCGGATCCTCGTAAGTAATTGAAATGTGGTAAAATTGTAAATTAGCAGCGATACATAAAGTTATTAAATAGTGGATTGTTAGATGTAGCTAGGTGCTTGGATGTTCTGGTAGCTTAATGATTAGAGCAGTCGCCCGGATTGTGAAAAGGTGCGGGTTAGCAAACCGCCCCATGACAAGTTTTTTTTCTACGTAAAGAATTTTTAAATCTCTTAAATAAATGAATAAAAAAATAAAGATAGGAATACTCTACTTATAAGATTTATACAAGTTTGCTTTTTTAGAATCTGATGCGTGCCCGGCCACTTCTGTGGTGCTCATTGTTTTGGGCACCAACAACTGTCTTTCGACTATGTGCGCTGCACGCTGGTTGGTGCAGCAAGGTGATAACGGTCCTGCTGGGGCGGGCCTAAGGGCTTCTTTATCTTGCCTGTACCGCTGGCTATACGAATGGCATGGGACTCCCGCTCTTGGAGATTGGGTACTTGCTTACATCAAAGCCCTGGAAGTAAGTGATTATAATACGGACTTGATGTTAAGTAATTTAATAAACTCAATGTTACGAATTTGACACTTTTGATTCGTTGCTGCTAATTATTTTTCTATCGGTGTCGTCTCCTGCCAGAGATTGGTGCACAGCGGGATTTTTTCGCAACTCAAACTGTTACTACCAATGACGTCTAGTGTTTAATGTCAATGTGATCATTCACATTAAAGACTAGATGTAGTAAAGACTTTACGCCAGCGACAGATATGTATAGAAACTGAATCTTAAATTTGACAGAATGTGAGTGGTGTTATAAAATAAGCCCGCAAATTGGCCACCATCAAAGTAGTTTTGTCGTGGTCGCATATTAATACCTATATTAGTCAGTGAAAATAATTTTGTATTTTTTTTAGGAAAACGAACGTTTCAATATTTTAATTGAAGTGTCTGTAGATAATTTGAGCCGCCTATTTATGGCACTAGAGGACCCTCTATCGGTACGCCAGTCGGTCGCAAATGTTATTATTCATATTCTAGCTGCACTTCGCGAATCCACAGAGGCACTTGATAGGGTAAGCAAAAATTTTTTTTTCATGTATTTTAAAAGAATTATGATTTCCACGTAACGTAATTTTTATAATTTATGAATGTGATATAATTGAAACAGATCTCCCCTCACGTGGGCCGAGTGCTCGTGAATCTCGCCGCCGACAGCGGACAGTGGAGTCGTCACATGTTACAGAGCGTCGTTGACATTCTGACAACCATGGTCGATCATCAGGTTGAAATTCTAAAAGGCGAAGCCCAAGAGATGTTTAAAGACAAATATGCTGATGTCGTAAGTGTTAAACAATATCGTAGTATATTTTTAATTTTTTGCCATGTCTGTCCTTTGTAAAAATTTGCTCCTGAGAACATTTTTAATGTTTATTTACTAAACAAAGTTTCTACAGCATACAATAAATATTATATAACACTATTATGATTCAACAGTACATAAGCGAAATACAAAAACTAAATACGTTACTTATCATAATAATAACATTATTAAGTGGGTAGTTGCACAAATAGATTATTACAATTGGAACAATTTTATAAGTCACTTGAGATTGTGTGTGTGTCCTTTGAGTAGTTTGTTTTGTGTGCATGGATGTGTAAGCGTGCCTATGCCTCCATGTGTAAATATTCAATTCAAACTTACTCGTCCAGTCACTTAGTAAAGTGATATTACCTACCACAACCACCATAAGTTCCACAGCTTATTCTTCTTAACTGTAGAGAAAACGTTAATTTTATTTATTTCATTTAAAATTTACTTCTTAAAATCAACTAAATTCTCTTGCCCCATTACTGTTAGTAACGCGCTCACAGATATTATTTGGTGTTTTTGCAATTAATATCTAGGAATCAGTCCTGTTCGCCGCGCGAGCGGAGCTAGATGTTTGCTATTCCTTATTCGTGAGTCAAAGTAGTGACACTGCGCACCTAGGGGTCAGGGCACGCTCTTTCAGACTTTTTGGTAAATAATTGTGTATTTATTTACCGAAAAGTACGGAATCAAGAACATCAGTAATTTAATTACTAATCCTAATTTCATGGTCATGGTTCATATTCATACACGATTGGCCGATCGGAGCACATCGTCTTGTTTTCATGTGAAGTAGCCAGTAGCCGATAGCTCAATGCCAATGTTTCGGAATGTGCGAACTACTAGGGCTTGCTTCTTAATTTCTATTTGCTTCCAATAAGAAAGAAAACGGTAAAATAGTGTCTAGAAAATAAAATATTTATTATTCCGCCATCTGCGCTGGTAAACTAATACAGTCGATATGAACCGTATCCTTATCGTTCAGTACGTATTTATTATTTATTTATTCTTATATAAATGGATTTTTAATAGATTCTGTGTCTTGAGCGTCATATGGCTTCGTCACGAGGTGGCTGTCAACAAGAGGATAAACCTTGGCGCGCGAGTGATGTTCCCATCTCGAACAATGCTCAAACCCCCAGACACAAAGTTGGTTTGCTAAACCTTGGCAACACCTGCTACATGAACAGTGTGGTACAAGCTCTTCTCGTCACGAGGCAGTGAGTATTTATTTTACCTTAGTATTTGGTGACTATGATAGGAATATATTATTATTTGTAAAAGAAGTAGCATGGCGAGATTTACAGATTATAGTTCATAAATATCTTAATTAACCCTCGAATCAAAAAGAGGGGTGTTACCTATAAGTTTAACGTGTATGACTGTATCTGTATCAATTTTTCGCATCGTAGCTCCTAAAAGAATGGACCAATTTTAGTTCGTTTTTTTTTATAGCTGTCGAGATCGATATGGTTGTTAGCTATAATTTAAGAAGGTCTTTTACGGCGTTTGATGACTATCAACTCATTCACTACTTGTCAATAGGGTCTTACTAACTTTCACTGATCAGATTGATTTGAAATTTGAGTTTTTGTTACTTTGGTGGCATTTCCAAGACGTGCTGACCGTGAGCTGATCCTGTGGATACCATCAAATAGTCTGCGGAATGCTCAATTTTTCAGAAACTTACAGCAGATGTAGCGTGTTTGGGCTTATATGAATAATTTTATAAGATGGTGTTAGATATGATTAATAAAGCCGGGGGTTATATAAAGTTTGTAATTTTATATTACTTACTTATAGGAATTAAATTATTATAGCAACCAGAGATGAATTTTCTCCGCGACTACCTTTGTTGTTCAAACTTAAAATATGATAATAGAAACCTTATTTGGTTCTACAACGAAGAGGTTTTAAGTTCTATATACAATATAGAAAGAACCAAGTACTGAAATAAAAATTACTGACTAAAATTGATTAAAAATAAGACTCGCATTGAAAAGCCGTCTACTGTGCCGCTTTATCTGCAGCAGTAGTGCAGTGGTACCTGTGGCATTTAGCATATTCCTGCAACCTCCGCAAGTGTTGCGTACTCCTTAGAGACCGTTTTTGTATACTTTTTAATTTGTATTCTTTTACTTTCGATATTACGTTGTTATTCTGTTGTCACGGTGTCATTCGTTCTGTTTGCCTACTCGATTGATATTGTTATTGTGTTTTCATTTTAAAATATATTCATAACTATCCAGTTTTGCTGCTTTTAATCATCTTAAACTCCTTTTCATTGGTTTCCCGAAAGAAATTATTTTTCTTTCGGATCGAATGCTGCATCTTTGATGTTCCAGACCTATTAGAATCACTCATTTGCAGCACCATTAAAGTTTCCACGAGCGTCGAGATTTAACATACTTGGACCAGTCAATAGCTTCGTCAAATCTAAAGACTTGGATTAGTTTACGGATGGCATTTACTGTTTGGGGAGGACTTGGGATTGGGAGAACGCTATGAATTTCTTCTAGTCGTTCTGTCGTTGCGTTATTATTATAAGCTAACGTCTACCCTCACGATGACTTTTTGTTCATTTTATGTGGTTGCTTTCCTGGATTGGATGCTCATCGATGCCGAGTTATTATATTCTCCACTCTAAGAGTTTTTTTTTTCAAATACTTAGGAACGATTCGGTTTGGAACTATATTGCTTTTTAATATTGCCATAATTTTATTTAAAGATCGGTCCGTTCCCACTCCCGGCTTTGGTGTTTTTCTATTCTGGATATTTCTCTAAAAAATATTTTGTTACAGTAATAGATAGTTGAAGTACCTATGTAGCTTGTAACCTTAAGGCACAATTATTATTGGATTCAATTACATTATAATGGATAGTTTGTTGTTATACCTAATAGGTATGGGACATGAATTTATAACAACTCAGCACTCTGTGCGGCTCTCTGTGAAATCGATAGTTGATGCTTATTTCTACCTATTTCCTATATACGGTATAAATTTAATTTTTAATTCTTTGATATTTGCCGATTTACCTGTATCAATTTATGGAAGTTATGCTGCCTGCGCGAAAGTGTGCCAATGCGTTGTTACAATTTTATATTCAGCGTGGGACACAAAATAGAGGGTATTAAAGGAATAAAGTTTATCAGCTTATCGGTAGTTGCACAAATAAATGAATAATGAACATGAAAATGATGTAACAAATAATGTCTTTTAAATCAATGTGATAAAAATCAAAATCATAATATTACAACGTTAAGATATTTTTTAAGTAATGTAGTATACGACAACCATAATGGTATGATTATGCAAAAATACTTCAGTAAGCTTACTTACATTGTGGATAAAATATAGAAACCTGTTAGAGAGTAAATTTTAATATAAGAATTTCTTCCCGGCCCTTCGCTGTATGTGTACATGTTTTTAATGTTTTCTTGAATAAATAAATGAATATGAAAAATGCATTAAAATATTTATTGAATTTTTAATTTTACCAGATTCAGCACCCATGTGATGTTAAAAATGAATGCTATAGCATATTGGGCGAAAATGGCGACCTTGTTTGCCAAGATGACGCACTCTATGTGTGACCAAATCACCCCAGATGAGTTCTTCAAAGTGATGAAGCCTCCGTTCTTCACCAAAAACCAACAGCACGACAGCTCTGAGTTTCTCGGGTAAGTCATCAATTATATCGTTTGTATTAAATTTAGAATGGCAGGCACAAATGTGTTTTGTCTATAATAGGTAAGTACTCAACAAAAAAAATAAGGTATTATACTATATATTTGAGTATCTACTTCACAGTAATCAAATAAAAGTAGGTAGATAATTTTGTAATTATAGGCCGCCTTTTTATGAAGAGTAAATAATATAAAAATAAAAATTTCATCGCGAGTACAGTTCCAAGACAAGACCGTTTCACCTCCTCTCTTGCAGATAGAACTTTACCTAGACCTAAACACTAATTTGATGAACATAATATGCTGTTGTATGGTGTTATGGCCCAAACTCCTCGTGTGTTTCTCTCATGTAGGGAGGCCTGTGCCCAGCAGTGGGACGTATATAGGCTGATGATGATGCTGTTTACACTTTCCAGTCACCATAAGTTGCTTTTGTTAAAATTAGACGGATCACTAAAGTTGGCTAGACTTCGTCCTATCATAAAAACAAAACGTGTATAAAGACGACTGTACGAGCCACTGTCGCTGCGTATCGACAGCCGATTTGCATCGAATTTATTCCCATTTGAAAGACAACCTTCACTTCTGGAGTCATAAAAGATAGCTTTGATTATATTTTAAAGTATTTATACATTAATATTATTATTACAATAGTTACAATAGTATCGCATAATACAATGAAATATTGTGAAGTAATGTCAAATGATAATGAAAGGGCTCATTTTTAACAAAGGGAGTAGGTGCTAAAAATATAGCACTCCCTTTGTTAAAAATGAGCCCTTTCATTATCATTTGACATTACTTCACAATATTTCATTGTATTATGCGATACTATTGTAACTATTGTAATAATAATACATTAGTTTTTAATTTAGCTCTTTTTTGAAAAAAGTGTTTTTCAAAAGCATTTCTACGCATACTGCCATACACGCAAATTACCTGATCGGAACAGGATGATATTCATTATTATTAGTAGCACTTCATAATATTAAAATTAACTTTCACCTAAATTACAAATTTTTATGTCACTGTCATTATAATGGCGTTGTAAAATAGGTAAAATTATTCCGGTGATGTATTCTATTGTAGGGAATATCATGGAACATAACTTATTCACTAGCTCGACACAATCATTAATCAGTGGCAAAGATCAAGTTTGAAGCCGTATATTCACAGGATATACCTAAGTAGTGTTGTCTGAGTGCCTGGTGCACTTTACTCCCTAATCAAAAACACAAAAGTAGACCTAATGTCTGAACATAAGCTATCATAAACGCAAATACAGATAGACTAGAAGAATTTCACAGAGATATCCCAAGTCCTGGGTGGCTCAGTGGTCAGAGCAGTCGCCCGGATTGCGAAAGGTCGCGGGTTCGATTCCTGCCTCAGGACGTGAAATTTTTCTAGTTTTATTATATTTTAATTACTAAGTAATTTATCAACCATTTATAATAATGTTAAAATTAAAAATTAAGAATATTTGAAAGCACTGCCCCAACTTAACCGAATCGTAGGTATTTGTAAAAATACTCGTTTCGGATGTTGAAATACAATATTTCGACATTGTAGGGTGGACGTTAGCTCATAAACGCAAATACAGATAGACTAGAAGAATTTCACAGGGATATCCCAAGTCCTGGGTGGCTCAGTGGTCAGAACAGTCGCCCGTATTGCGAAAGGTCGCGGGTTTGACTTCTGCCTCAGGACGTGAATTTTTTCTAGTTTTATTTTATTTTAATTACTAAGTAATTTTTTAAACATTTATAATGTTAAAATCAAAAATTAAGAATATTTGAAAGCACTGCCCCAATTTAACTGAATCGTAGGTATTTGTAAAAATACTCGTTTCGGATGTTGAAATAGAATATTTCGACATTGTAGGGTGGACGTTAGCTCATAAACGCAAATACAGATAGACTAGAAGAATTTCACAGGGATATCCCAAGTCCTGGGTGGCTCAGTGGTCAGAGCAGTCGCCCGGATTGCGAAAGGTCGCGGGTTCGATTCCTGCCTCAGGACGTGAGATTTTTCTAGTTTTATTATCTTTTAATTACTAAGTAATTTTTCAAACATTTATAATAATGTTAAAATCAAAAATTAAGAATAAGCTACATTCGAAATTAACATAGTGATAGCACAGTGTAATTACAACACTGTGGTGACAATAGTAAGTAAGTGACACTGCGGGCAGAGCAGCAGTCAATATTAATCGAATTTTGTATAGCATAAGTAGTAGTATTTTCCGCTTGAATTTTGAGTCTCGTACTGTGATAGAACGTCCACGTTACAAAAGATCGCTGCCTAATAACAATGCTCTGTAGCGTTGCCTTGTCTCCAAAGCTGTCAAAATAACGCTTCCTATCGATAGTGTAGGCACCGCGTCAAACACAAGCGTTTATAAGCTTCGGTAACCACTTACTATTGGGCAGTTTTGTTTGCTGCCTTTGTTTTAAAAAGCTACAAGCTACTGTTTGACTGTGTGTGTACGCAAGTGTGGTGGCTACGAAAGCTTTGAACATTGAAGGTTTCGGTAAATAGCTTGCGTTAGATGAGAGTAAAACCGTAGCGTAGCACTTTGGGGTGCAAGGCAAGCAAGCGGTAGACGTTGTGTTGTATGATGGCGTCGTGTGTCACACTGCCACGCAGACAGTGTGGCGTGGATAATAAAATTATCTTCGAGAGCTAAATAGCTTGAATTTGTTTAAACTTAAATTAAAGTGATATAGAAATCACACCCAACACCGCTTGGCGGTTGACACTGCCGTCGTCCTGTCGATCTTGAGTGCTCTCAAAAACTGACCAGCAATGGTACAGTTCACTGCTTTTTTTTTCAGCTTTTTATACACTCTGTCACATATTGCGATTTTGTTGGTGTTTGTATAGTATATAGGTATATTTTAATCTGTGTCTGGGACCCCTGGTTAAAATGCACATAATTAAATTACATGGGAATAATATTTACTTACATATATCAGGCTTAGTTTACACGCGGTTTTTTTTGTGGCTATATTGAATTAGTTTCGTAGTTAAAATTATCGTAACGGATCTCTGCATTTTAGTTTCGGTGAACTTGTGACATTAATGTAAATTCGAAAAATAAAAAAGTGTACGTCTTTTTTTACTGAAAAAAGACTACTATCAAATAACTTGGCTTTTACTCTTTAAACCCAAGTTATTTAGTCTTTATCATTAAACACCATTGTTCAATTTCTAAATCTTGATTTTAAAAATAATCAGAGTCTTCTAAACTATATTTGTTTAATACTAAAATAATATCAGCAGGCTAACGATTCTATCTAGTCTTCAGAACATCAAGCAAGTATTTTTAATAACTTCTAGTCGTGCGTCTCGTCGTCCAATTGAAAACATTCTCAACAGTATAAATAGTAAAAAACTCAGGCATCCTTGCATCTGCTAAGTTTAATCTCATCCTGCATTAACGTTTTATTTAAATATTAGTTTATACGCTTTGGTGGTATCTTCAGCCGTCTAGACTGTTTGTTTTTGAATCTCCAAAACCGACATACACGGCATTCTGAAGTATAAGAGATCCCTTAAATATACAGGCTGGTGCCGTCAATACGACAATAAATTTAAACATGGACTGTATTAGTTCATAGAAATAGGTGAGCATTTTCCAAAACATCTTATCTATTTGATAATTTCATGACATTTGTATGAAATAATATAACATTGACTTCATTATTGCATATTAAAAATAAGTTGGATTAGTCATTTTGTAGGATTAATCCTTCAATGTGTGGTTCAAAGTATATCGCTTAAGCAAATATATAATTATAATATCTTTTTCTGTCTCATGAGTCCGGTGACACTTTAAATTTTTACATTTAACGAATAATATCATCATAAACAAAAATTAATTGTCAAATAAAATACATTTTATTGTAATATCATCCTAAAAAAACAACAATTGTGTATCTCAAAATCTAAATAAAAAACTCTATTTATTAATAAATAATAATTATGATAAAAAAAACAAGTGACAACTATAGTTAACCGACTTCAAAAACAAGGAGGTTCTCAATTCGGCCGGTATGTTTTTTTTTCTGTGTATGTACACCGATTATTTAAAAATACACAATGTGTGGAAACGGAAATGGAATTTATTTTTAACCCCCGACGAAAAAAGAGGGGTGTTATAAGTTTGACGTGTCTGTCTGTGTAACTGTGTGTCTGTCTGTGTATCTGTGTGTCTGTCTGTGGCATCGGAGCTCCTAAACAAATAGACCGATTTTGATTCGTTTTTTTTTTTTGTTTGAAAGCTAAGAACTATTAGCTATAATTTATGAAGATCAATTCAGTCGTTTGATAACTATCAGCTCATTTCCTACATAATAAAAGTGTTTTACTGACCTCACAGATCCAATTGATTTAAAATTTGGTGTACTGTCACTTCGGTGACATTCCCATGTCATACTAACCCTATGCTGATCCTGTATAATCAAATAGTCCGCAGGATACTCAATTCTTCAGAAACCTACATACTCATAAGAATAGTCGCAACGAGATGGTGTTAGATAGATGATAAATTAGGCCGGGGATTACTTATAATTTTCAATTTTTTACTCGGGATTGGCACAATATATTTAAACATCATCGGCGATGTTTCTACGCGGCCTCCTTGTCATATAAAATATAAAGCATTGATTCCATTTCCTTTTAAAATGTAATCGATTTCCACTAAATAATCGACGGGATTTCATTAGAGGACAATGTGAAATGGACTTTGTTATATTGGGTTAGGAGGTTACTGGCACAATAAAAAACTGGTACACATGGGATTTTACACCTTTTTGATTTTACTAGTGGTAAACTGGCACTATTATTTTTAAAGTGAAGTGCCACTTGTCCACATGTGGCGGAGAGAGAGAGTTCACGTCATGTAACGCCGATTATATTTTACATATTTTAATCTTGTATATTTTTATAAAGGACTAGCTGTACCCTGCCACGCTTCGCAGTGGCGCATCGTTAAAAAACTGTTTTCTCGCGGTCGCAGATATGTGACTGATGCAAAAAATAGATAAAAACAATCCTTGATGCGGATTTTATATCATGTTAAAATTTCGACTCAATCGGTGCAGAACTTTTTGAGTTTTTGAAGCCAACATAACATTTTTATATACAGGGTTACAGGAAAAGTCGACCTAGATCCGTTAAGGGCGTGTAGTACACATCATTTCTGAATGATTTCGCTATGGAACCCCCCATCCTAAACTTAACCGTTTTCGAGATATTCGTGTTTTAATTTTTTTTTATGAAAATGCCCAATTTTTCTTGCACGTAAGTTAAGTAAATAGGTCATTGTAGACGATCGAAACTTAAGAAAATAAGTACAAATTTAAAAAAAAAATCTTTTCTGGATATCTCAAAAAATTATCATGGCACTTGCTCTGCAGATGTGCTTAAAAACATCTACATTTTATCAGCTATCCAACGAGGTATAACAACCTAGGGTTGTATTTAAACTCATAGAAAAAAACATAGTTGAAAAGCTCCATGTTCTTCCCAAACGTACCACCCTAGTTATAATAATATACTATATATATAATAGATGATGTTTATAAAATTTTATCATTTTTTTAAAGTTAATTATTTTAAAAAAATGATTAAATTTCATACATTGCGAGCCTTATTATATAATTTTACGTTTTTAAGCTTAGTACTCAAATTGCCATAGCTGAATATTGGTAGCCGTAACACCATAATGAGTGTATCATGTGGTATTATGTAACAATCATAAGCACAAATAAATTCTAAATTACCTTTATCATGATCGCGACAAACTAATATACGACTAAATATTGTGCGACTAACTCGACTGAGATTGAACTGAACTGCGAATTTGTGTGAATCACGAAAGTTTCAACCACCTGTTGTGTAGCAAACCATCGAGTTACGGTAGGACGGCTGCGAGGAGCGAAGCGATGGGCAAATTAGGTTTATAAGAATATAAGATAATCCGCACGAAACCCAGCGAGCAAAGCGAACGCGCAGCAGCAGCGGCTGGCGAGTGCCAGAAACAAAATCTAATTTCCTGTTTCCTTGCTTGCTACGATCAATAGATATATTTTTACATTTCATTTATCGCCTGTTCGTTCTATCTGAGTATTATTTAATCGTGTACCTTTTGTCATAATGTCGCACAAGCGAGCGTTAAATATATCACATAGCCGCACAGTCGTTTTTCGTTAGTACTACAGTTCATATGCAATTCAGCGAATCGCACAATCACATTATAATGTCGTGATCAGGATAAGAGTACCTACATAAATGCTTTAGTTTATGTAAAAAAGAAATTGCAGACTTTAATATTTTCTCTAAACTCAATCTCTCTCTCTGTCCCTAGGTGTAATAGTCGCCAAACATTTTTTTACTTTTGAGTTCCGTTCTATGACTTCTTCCCCAGCAATGGTATTAGGTGTTGCTCAAGCGGTTTGAATTCAAAGTCTTTTTCTTTCACAGATATATGTTTGAGCTCTTGCAATCGTATGAGCAGGCGTCTGACATCAACTTTGACTATTCTCGGCCTGCTGTGTTGAGGTCGGCTGGAGCAACCCGTTTGAAGGCAATCTCCCAATTCTCCCATGCTGGAAATTCGTCAAGGTAAATACCGGGATGACGACCCCTAACCCCCTTATTATAAAACGCGGACTAAAGTTAGTCCTTGTTTAAGACTGATGCTGTCACAGTCTTTATTTTAACTAATAAAAGTGACAGCATCAGTTTTAGACCAGGACTAACTTTAGTCCGCGTTTAATAATAAGGCAGTTAAGGTTCACTTTTGATTTGCAATATTTCGTACAATCACGTTAAATCGGTTATTGGAACTCGGTCTGCAGAAAAGACTGGTCGTACGGTCGCCGGTGGTAGAACGAACCTAAAGTTAACCTTTAGGTTGTTGCCTTTATTATTTTAGAAAAGAATTTAAACTAGAAAAAATCATGTCCTGAGGCGAGGGCTGAACTCGCGACCTCGGGTGACTGCTGTATCTAAGCTACCGAGGACTTGACCCTGTGAATTTTCTCTATTCCATCTGTATTTGCATTATTCGTTAGATGCTATTATACCCGCACAACATCGAAATATTATATTTCGTTTTTTTTTTATTTAGGTTCACAGGTTCAGTCCCCGTCTAAGGCCATGAATTTTACCTAGTTTACATACTTTTGTAATATTTTCTAATATTATTTATTTATAAGTTCAAAAATTTTGACCGAATTTCTTTCAACCGAAAAATTTTAACTACTTTCGTTCCGACTTTTTTACATCGTCGACATTACGTTTGCCACGGTATCAGTTGACCTATTAAAATTGGATTTTTTAGTTACTCCAATGGTTCATTTGGTTTGAAAAACTTTTTACCGAAGTTATGCTCGGCCGAAATAACCGAAGTTCGAAGTATTATGTTTCCGAACATTCACTACACCACTGTTTTATTTGGCATATTTTCAATTCGTTTAGTAAAATGAAAAACTTGAATACACTATTTCCCAATCCCTAGTTCAAGCAAGAAAACATGCAAGTGAGCCTGCAGCATGCAAGCACGCAAGCAAGCAGGCATGCAAGCAAGCATGCAGCATGCAAACAAGCCTGCACCAGGCAAGCAAGCAAGCAAGTATGCAAGTATGCAAGCAAGCATGCCACATTCAACATGCAGATTGATGTGTCTGTGTATGGTCACAATATCTTTCTATTACATCTATATCTATAATATTAATAATAGTATTATCTTTATATTATAAACCCTCCCCCCCTCCCAGAGCAAGGGGTCTCCCCCCCCCCTATACCCACCGCTCATACAGGCATGCAGACAAGCAAGCCAGCATGCAGCATAACATTAATAATTGTACACTTCATCAATTATATATCCCAAAGTAAGCATTATTAAGAACGTGTATGGATACTAGATAACGGAGAAATATTGATAATGTGTTTAAAAGTATTAGAAATATATCATCCAAACATATAAACATCCATGACTCGTAAACAAATGCTCGCACTGATCATACAAGCATCTGCTCCTACCGGGATTCGAACCTAGGACCCTGACCTATTAATCTGTATAGTAAGGGGTACAGACCACTCGGCCAGCCGGTCGTCTTCAGCTTGCACGCAAAATGTAGTTTGATTCAATAAATATGCATCCAGAATAACTACCAACACTTATTTTATAATTTAGTATCACAGATAAAGTAGGAGATGAATTACCTACAGTAACGTTTTGTGGCCAAACAGTTTTCGGTAAAAAAAGAAATTCGGTAATAAATAGATGATAAAATTTTGTTTTGCTGAATTGAAAGTATAGCAAATAAATCATCTGGCAAATGGAAAAAGTTTAAAAAGAGACTTCGGCCAACAGAAAAAAGGTATTTTGAAAGTCGGTGAAACATTATAGTTCGGTAAAATTATGCTTGTGTCAAATGATATTTCATTTGTGTAAAAATATGGCAATCAATACATATAGCAAAAAAGACGTCGGTCAGCCGTTTTCGGTGAAATGAAAATCGGACAAGTAAGAGAAGCTCGGTAGCGTAGTGGTTTAAGCGCTCTGGTTTCGATTACGAAAACAAAGCAACTTTCGCCATGGTCGGTCCCGGGATGGGTCGCAGTGTTTTAAATAAAATCAATGCCCTTATCCAGATATCGACCACAAAATTTAAAAGAAATATCATTTTTTCTGTGATTTTGTGGCTTTACGGGGAAATGGTGTGAAAGCCCGAGTTTGATATAGAAAAGGTTCCTATCAAAAGGAATTGACTATTCACTCCACTATAACCGAAGACGCACTGTTGGATTTTTTTCTAATGACACGGTTGCATTTACAAGACATTCAATTTTGGAAAATATAGATTCCGATTTGTATCGCTAGTAAATTTTCACCTTTGATGTGGTCTTCGGGCTCATGTAAAAATTTTGATTATTTTTTACTAATTCTTATTTGATTTATTTCCTTGTTTTTAAATTGAAATGAAATAAAAAAAAGTTTAAATGTATTTCTTACACATTGTACAGTCGACAGCACAACAAGCGTAACAGTTTGACCTTGAGACCGCCCTTATTGCTTCAGCGATAGAGGCGGCTTTGATAATTTCATGACATTTGTATGGAATAGTGTAACGTTGGCAGCATTATTTCACACAAATGTCATGAAATTATCAAATGAATACGATATTTTTGAAAGTGGCAAACCATTTCTATGGACTAATATAGCCCATGTTTAAATTTATTGTCGCATTGACGGCACCATTCTGTATAAGTGAACAATGTTGTTTGTCTATTAAATGTCAAATTGGAAAAGTTCATCAGTCATCACATAATTATACAATAACCTCTTTACCTCTCCAGCACGGAAAAAGGGTTATTGCTGGCTAAAAACTCGCAGTATAGTTGAATTTGTTCACGTGTGAGTAAAATAAATTTAAATTTCGAACAGTGTCCCAAATTCTATAAAACACACGCTTAATCTAAATTTAAGTTCAGTTCATCTCATTCTCTCAATATGAATACAAAAAAGATGGCTATCGTATAATTTCACATTTAAAAAAAAATCAAATCAAATCAAATCATTTTATTGTCTTAGTCATAGGTTACAACATGGGTCTTACTAACATATTTTTTTGTACAACCACAACCTTCCGCCCTTTTGACGTACTATAATTAAATGTTAATACATACGCAATTATTTATTCATTAATTTATCTAAAATCAAAATGGTGGTATATTATGAAATATAAAAATTAAAAGGTGAGAAAAAAAGACAATAAAGGAAGGTGTGTTCAATTTTCGACCAAGGAACGTGATAAAAGCAGGGTCTAGGAAGCACCTCCGTATACCTCTAAAATTGTCTATGGTTTCTTCAAGTGATATCTTTAAGTTTCATGACAATCCTGATTATTGCTATCTTTTTCCAATACATATTTAGAGAAAGAGATATACTGTACTGAAATTCAGATTTAGAGTGTCTTTAGAATTAGGCCCACTGTATTACAAAATAACGCGGCGTGTATTTTTACTTTTTTGATATTTTACGAGCCTGGATGCATGTAGTTTAAAAGCTAGCGCAGCTTAGAAAATTTATACCATATTAAAAAAAGTAATAATCCGTCTGGTTTTATATTAAGTCAAAACCTTTCAATTGTTTATTGAACATAGAAATTTTGCAACGTAAATGATAATAAAGATTTCGTAAAATTCCTAAGTTGATTAATTTTATTTTTATTTGAACCTAATATTTTCCTCGCTAGGAGAGGTGAAAAATTATATGTTTCACACAAAAGCAAGTTTTTTTTTTAAATCTCGTGTTAAGACACGAGATATAAAAATAATGGGTGATTTGCGAGTGATTCTAAAATAGAATATGTACTTCGCTAGTTCGTGATATATAGTCAGCACTCGCAGCAAAAACTAACTTTGCTTTTATGTTAAACAAATAACTATTTCTAGAACATTCGGTAGTCTGTCATGTGAGTTTACACTGGATGTTTTTACCCTAGCGAAAGTGATGGAGACGCTGCACCTAATCGTCGCTCTTTGTCCCCAAGACCAGGAAGCAGTGCCGCTGGTGAGTGACGACGAATTCTGATAATATTTAAAACACAGAGACTAGTACAAATTAAGTAAATAAGAGTAAACGCTAAGAGCATTTACTCTTATTTACTTAACTCGCACTCGATTACAGTGTAGTATTTAAGTACTCCTTCAAATATAAATACTAAGTCACGCCAGGAGGCAGAGAATTTGTTTAAACCAAATGAGATAGAGTTTTACAGTCTCAGTTTGTTCAAATGAATATCTCAGTCTTTTTTGTTAGTTTTACAAAGACAAGACAACCGAAATGCGCAACATTCAATCATCTGGGGTTATAGTTGAAACAATTTTTTATTTTGATAAATTAATTATATTCCTGCAATAAGGAAGTTTCAAATTTGGTATATTTATTTATAATAAATAGTACTAATCTTACAATAAAGCAGATTGAATTTTTTTTTAATTATCTTCATAAATGATTAAGTAATTATTTTTTCCCGTCCGCTTAAAAACTAACTTTTGACGTGACGTCATAAGTTAGTACTTGTGGTTAGATCAAGACGCAACAGAGTATCAAAATGGAATCAAACTGTTAATAATGAAGTTAATTTAGTGTAAAAGTACAACCAGAACTGCAGCCGATAGACATATTTTTATGGTGTGGAAAAAAATAGTGCAAAGCTACGAAACGAAACCTAATACTTACCTAGTATTTATATTAATGTAGGTATGAATATCGATATCCAACCATTTTTATTGGTTTCATTCTTTATCATCTGGTTGCTTACTACAAATCACTGAAGGTAGCGAGACTTTTGCCGACTGTTTTATTTATGTGTTATGTTTATAAAATGAAAGGAACAATGTTTTATTTATGTGTATATTATCAATGTTAAATGAAACTTTAAACAAAACTGGACGGAGGAGTACCTACAGCCCCCAAATAGGGTAGTTGACAACTTTTTTTTTATTTCATAAATAAGAAGTTTATAACTCATAAAGAAATATTGCAAAAGAAATAGTATGTCTAAGATCAATAGTTTCAGAGATACAGTAGTATGTTTGATGTGTTGCGGCGCACCGTCCAAAAACGCTCCATAGAAAATCTACGGAACAGGTGACGTCACATGTTCCCATATTACTAAGAAATGTATGGGCATACTGACAAAATTGATAATAACTATGTATTAAGTATGTTTTTATTAATAGTTGTAATAATAATAGTTGTTTTAATTAATGTCAGCAATCTAATATCATAAACATTTTTTATATATTTTAAAGAAAAAAAAACATCATTTTTAAAATTTTCACAACAGTACAACTTTAACAATATTCCATATCTTTTAAGTTTGAATTGTTTTTATGGGTAACATTAGCGTATATTTTCCGAATTTGTGAAAAATAGCGCCATTTTCAAACTTAGGCAACATCCCAATTCTGATATTGTATTTTGATCTGAAACGAATCAGAAACGCTTTAGTTACAACTTTTCTACCAACTCATCGCAATCGTAACGTAGCCGGGACGCATCAGTTTCGTGTCAAGAACTGACTACCGAATTAAATTGCTCTGGGATTTTTACCCCGAGCGAGTCTCAAATTAAAGTACTTGAATTTAAGTCTACATTTAGGCTTCGTTTTGCAGGATCGAGCTCTGGGTATTACAAAAGGGCGTCTACGGAACCGGAGAATCACGCGATCCCTAAGAAGCGACCGCGCAAAAACGAACCCGCACCCTTAATAAAGAGAGAGTCTTTTATTGACCATATATTCGGTGGCGTGCTACTCACACGCGTTGAGTGTACTGAATGCCACTCCTCATCACTCTCTCGAGATGTGTTTCGCGACCTTCAACTCGCTTTCCCTGAAAACCCTGAAGGGTCGCAGCATAGCGTCCAAGACCTTCTAGATTACTATTGCTCAAAGGAACGTTTGACTGGAATGAACCAGTACGCATGCCGCGACTGCGGTATACTGCGGGATGCTGAGAGGAGCGTTTTGATTGAGACCCCACCGAAGTACTTGATCCTGGTTTTGAAGAACTTCAAGTAAGTGTATTAATAGTTACTTTATCTACACTCATGTTTTAATATTCGAATTATGATCTCAAAGGTGAACAAATAATTACATCCTTTCCGATAGAGATAATTAAAATGAAAATTAAAAAGGTTCGACTCATTTTATTACCACTTTTTTCTTAAAATAGTTTATGAAACTCTTTAACAAATGCTCGTACTCATCATACAAACATCTGCTCCTACCGGGATTCGAACACGGGAAACCTGACCAAATAGCTTGTATAGCAAGGGGCACAGACCACTCGGCCAGCCGGTCGTCAGATGGAAAGGTTTTGGTTCGTTTTTGTAATTTTTTGTGCCCAGGATGTAACTAGGTAATTGGCGATTATGACTCTTATGACATAACTAGGGATGGAAATGGTTTTTAGTTCGCAAATTTGGTGTTTAATGGTAAATTAGACAAAGACATCAACTCTCAATCGTTATTGGGTACTTGAATATTTCATAGTTTCTTATATGTAGCAATAAATCATCTAAATAAAGCGTTACGTATAATTCGTTGGACAAGCGGGTTGTTGAAACCTTACGGGATTTTTGTAACTTTGATTACATCTGTAGGCGATGGTGACCACTTACCATCAGGTGGGCTGTCATCTAGTTGTCTAGATAAAAAAATCATCCTGAGCACAAAGTTAAAAAAGGACTACCTTTAGTTATAGGTATTTGCATAAATAATTTATCAGTAATATAAAGACGGCATTAAAAAATAGACCGTTTCTATTTAATGACGCCAAAAATCTTTATTTTTTGTTAAATTCTCCAGAAAGGTAACTAAAGGTATACCTACATATACCCGTGTCTGATATGATTCTTGAATTTACATCAAAATGTGCAACTCTTTTACACATAGGACAGAAAACTGTAATCATCTACCACCGGGCGTGCATTATGCTTGATGACCGCCTGTAATGAATTTTACATTATAAAAACTCCAAATTTTTTCACAGGTTTGATCCCAAATTGAAAGTGCAGGCCAAGCTGATGCACAGCGGTATTCACCACAACTCTACCGTAGTTTTGCCGACGGTACGCTCTCAGGCCGACCATGCGACGTACACGCTGTACGCCGTCATAATACATACAGGTACCACGCTCGATTCCGGACATTACCACACCCTAGCCAAAGAGAACGATAAGTGGTACTCGTACAACGACGACGCCGTCACCGATGATCCTAACAACGGGCAACTCAACCTCTTGAAACGCGCCAGCACTCCGTACATACTGTTCTATAGACGCACAGACATTGAGGAAGGCATCGTCCCAGGTATTGAGGACTTCCCTCCCAGCTTGCAGGAGACCGTAATGTCTCACAACAAACGATGCGTCGAAACTCTTCACATGGTGCTGCGTAGCCGCCCCTGATATTAAACGCCAAACAGTACGTTGATCACTCAGTGTTTGACCACGTCGATTTAGAGGATACTGGTATGCATTTGACACACTTGTAATCATCAAAAAGTGACACAAACCTACATTAAGCAGTTGTATTAAGAGTATTTAATCGATATACTCCACTATTAAGAATGGCTAAACCAGGTCTGATGTATCTTGTATTGTCCAGTCCCAAGTGTGATTGGTTTTTGTGATGAGGAAATATTATTATTACATAATACATGAATTGGTGTTGTTAATGTTAATTAATATAGACAAATACTTCTGTAAAATCTACATTAAATTAAATGGTGTTATTTTTTAGAAATTGACATGACATTTGTCTAAATAGTAGCACTGCGGACTATATAATATATGTCATAAAATAAGATAGATCCTTGTAAGATTTTAAATATTAAATTGAAATACATGTACCCGAAAAGTAGATGATAAATGTTTAAATTCAAATATCGTGTTTTGTAGTTATGCATTAGCTTCACGGCGGGCGTAATATCACTGACTGATGAAAGGTTATTTTCTTTTGTGCGATATTGAATAATACAACGTTAAATAGATGACCATAACATAAAAACAAGTGACGTACAGAAATTGTTTAATTTTTTTTAGACATTTTGTCAAATCTTTTAATGTTATTACGAGAATTGCCAATGAAAACATTTACAGAGCCCGTGTGGCAATCCACATTGTTTTGTCGCCTTTTTCAGTTCTTCAGCGAACTTTTAGCTCTGTAATAAACCGATCTAAGCGAACAGCATATTTCCAAAACGATGCTGCTTGAAACAAATCAGTGCTGTTCTTATAAACTAACGTTCATTTTTACGACCACTTCCTTGTATCATAATTATATAGAAGTGTTTGTCGAAGTTAATGCATATTCTCAGAAACACGGTGCATTCGTAATAATAGATATACCTATTGATATAAATTTGTGTCACTTTTTGAAATATTTATTACACCCCTTTCATTTTCTTGACTTTTATAGATGAAAACTCAAAATATGTCACTATTTTCGAACTATTTTACTTTGTCTATGGTTTCTGTTGATCTGTTATCTAATTACTATAGTGCTTAATAATAATATTCTATAGTAAAATAACAAGAAATTTATGTAATCAATAATTTTATGTTAGTGGCACAGAATAAAAATGAATATTTGATGTTAAAAAGTGTTTATGAACTATACAGATTTTACTATAATATAGTAGGACATAAGACTATATTGATCTCCATGTATGGTTCAGTCGCATAGAAGTCTAGACCTAAAGAATTGGGTGTAGTTACTGTTAATTACAATTTCATCGTCTCTGTGTCAATGATGAATAACAAACACTTGACGTGTCAAATATAACTTGGATCGACTGTATCATCAAGCTATAGTTATTTTTTGTTATATATATTTTTATTATAAATATAAATCTTTACGCTTTATTTTCGTTTAATGTAAATAGTAGATCTCGTAGAGGTCTTTATTTTGCCAACGCTTTCATTTTTATGTTTTATATAGGGTATATAAGCAGGCACTGACAGCCTTTTAGAAGCATAACTACCTATGTGTATCTATATCCATTTTTTTGTAAATAAAATTTACGGGCTTTCTAAATATCTTAACTTACTCTTTTACACCCCGACAGCAAGATAGCATTTTGGTGAAAACTAAGTGTATCTTTCATGTATTTGTTATGTTGCCTTAACAAAAGATGTATTTTTTTTTTGTAATTGACTGTTTAGGCTCTTTAAAAGGTTATCACTATCTAATTATGGACCTTATATAAAGCAGAACTAATAGGATTATTTTTGATCATAAACTTTGGTTGATCACATAATACAACCTATGTTTGGGTTCTTAATATGGATGCCGTGGTAAAATAAACACAAATACGAAAGGAGTGTATAACTTTATGATTTATGCTAATATATTATTTGGAAATTAAAAATATTTGAATGCTTGAGACTTTATTTAGGTACACGTAACATTCGTCACATCGACTACTAACGTATATCTGTCTGGTAGATTTGTTTAAAAATCTACTGTTTGAGGTGCATAAAAATAGTGGCTTAAATATTTATAATTATTTACTCGGAAATAAAAAGCAGACCAAGTCAACTTTTAACACATCTTGGCCGTTGATAATAAAAAAATAACATAAGGAAATTCATGGAAAACAAAACTTACGAAATTAACACTAACGTAAGAACGTCCTTATTACTTTTGTAATAGAGGTGGGTTTTGTATTGCAACTGTTACCCTTGATATGTAATGTCCGCTCACCACAACTAATAGGTAGGTAACCTACTATCAATTTGGTCAGTCACGTCAGCTTTAACTTCGAAGTGCATTTATTATGTATGTGTATTCACGAACTTCGCGTGTCTTACCGCATCACTTTAAAAACGAACGTAACATAATAAATTAGAAAATAAGTGTTGATCTTGGGCGAATAAGTGCTTTTCAATGTAAGCTCCGGCGGCTCCTAGATGTACGTTAGTAGTCAAGTATCCATGAATCCACGGTGTCCTAGTCATTGATCAGCTAGAAAGTGTTGTGCAAAACGGTTTAGAGTTAAAGTGTACATTCTATTATTACGTTATTATATAGAAATAAGATTGCTACATTCTATTGCGGGTAGTTAAAAACTGTCCCTATAATTAATCATTATCATTATCAATTGATAATTTCTATATATTGGTCTTACCATGAATATGAGGGCAATCTCCGTAGGTCGTATTGCATATTAATATATCAATCATTATGTATATAGAAGGTAAACCTGACTTGGATATAAAATTTTACAGTAAACAAACAAATATAACTTCTATCCACTGCGGCCCCTACGTATCAGTTGACAGTTAGGTAGATACACTTAGAATTATATTATCAACCTATTCTGTCCCTCTACTGGGCAAAGGTCTAATAATAATGTTAAATAATATTTTTGGATAATTTGACCGGCAATGTGCTTTTTGTATGTTATTGTTGTTTTTAATATGCTAAATAAATTGTTGTCTAATTAATCTGTTCCAACCCAATTCTTAAAGTGGGTAAACAAATTGTGCTACTATCAACCATTAAATGGCAATAAAACACATCCATCGGTTTGAAGGTATCTTAAATACTAATGTGTAATAATAATAAATGAAAAATAGTGAATAGTTACTTTTATTTGTCAACATTTTTTAATCGACTTCAGAAAAGGAGAAGATTTTCAATTTGACGATTTTTTTGAGAAATGGACAAAGTACGATTTTCGATAACTTCATTTCGTGTTCTGGTTTATGAACTAAAATGAAATATTGAGCATCAAAATCGTCATCAACCACATTGCGTCAATCTGCATGCGGCGCGGGCGCCGTAGATTGGGAATATTAAAGGTAATTGAAGCTATTATCCCCAACTTATAACATTTTACATAAATTATCTTTATTTATATTATTGAACTACAAAATTCTTATCACTATATTCTAATTAATCATATTTTATAATTAATGACGAAAGTTAGAACATTGTCTGTAACCTTCGTAATTTTCAAAAATCTATATGTATATCTTGCCATCAAATTAGCTGACCACTTTCTATTACTAAACAGTCTAAGGTCGAGTTTGTTTATTTTTTACGAATTGGTTTGGCACAGACTTTTCCTATAATTATTACTTATCTATTTATTTTTGTTTCAAAATGTTATCACAAGACCACTGTAAAGCTGTAATGCATAGTTTCCACTTTTTCAGTTCTGATTTCATGACAGAGGCTGTGTACAGTCACGAACAATAATATCTATCAGTCCAACAGTTTGTCACTCTTATTGCAACGGTGATAAGTGTATAAAGCGGGTATATGGTATTGCCCGTGGACTGTACTCGCGGGCTAAAAATGTATCCCACTAAGGTACAGAATTGCCTAAATATTTATGTTTCTTAAGGTCGAATTATATAAATAAATAAGCAACTAAGGGTCTAACTGTACGAAACGGTGTGTCGCGATCAAATCATAGGTTAGTGATATTAAAATTCACCCCCAAGGAAATGTGACGATCCGTGCCAAGAATTTTTCAAAGTTTTACTTTAAATTGGGTTTAATTAAAAAAAGATCATTGTTAATGTTTGTCATCAATACGTTAAATATCTTATTTACTGTGGTATTACTATCGTATTTACTACAGTTTTAATATCACATCGTATGACTTGACGATCGCGCGATGTATTGTTTGGATAGACTACAAATTTTCAGAAATCATTTGTATGTATTGATACGTCATTTAAGAGTTAATTGCCCACTGCGAGAAGGAATCGAATTTGAAATCTGGTAAAAGTTTTTTAGTCTGCGGCCATATGTCTGGTCCAATTCACAGTGAAATATTTCACAACATATAATTAATACTAACCTATCTTATTTGTTTATAACAAAGGCAGGTTATTTTCTTCATAATATTGGTCCAATCTTGCCTGCTGCCATCATGAGCGTTTAAACACCAAAGCGTAGAGTAATTAGCTTTTTTAAATGCTGACTAATAAATTATTATGTGTAATGTTATGTTGTTTCTTCGTTTATTTTTTTCTTTTTGGATTTTTATTCATATTTATTAACCTTTTGACTGCCATGCCATTAATAATTTGTCAGTTCAAACCATATTTCACAGAGTTGCGTGTATTAACGTTTCCATGCCTAAATAGTTAATTTAGGGTGTGAGTTAAGTTAGTAATTAATACTGTAAACACACTTTAAGTAATTATATGTTTCAGGATATAGACCAAAATCATATTATATCTGGTATTTAAAAATAAAGGTTGTACATTTAAATCAATAATTGACCGCCACATCAAGACATTTTTCTGGCATGAGAAAAAATTGTTATAATACTACACCTGATCGGGACAGTAGCTATTATTCGCTCAAATTGCAAAGATAAATACAAATGTAATAATCTCTTTATAATTATATTAAACTGCTAATTTCAATTAAACAAGTCTTAAAGGCTCCTCAAAGGTGTAGTATAAAGCACTATGTAGCACTTGTGAGAAAGTTCGATTCCCAACTCGGGAGTATTGTGGTCACAAACTGCTCCCTCGTTAAGAATCTGTCACTATCTTCCCGCGGTAAACAATGTACTATGGAAAGAATAACAAAAAATGGAATACCTACCAGGCTTATTATGAATAGGTGTACTTGGCTGTAAAGTGAACATTGTAAGCAACATTGTTACTTTACACCATATCCTAAATTTTTTTCTTCTAAATTTCATTAAATTATAAAGGATGAGCCTTTATAATTACCGTTTTGTCCCAGTTCGTTAAAACTCAATTTGTTCAGTTCTATTTTCCTAATTATATTTCTTTAATGGGATCAAAGGTCAAAAGGTTATATTACCTTCTTCCCGATAATATCTTGATCGTGCTGTTAGTCAGTGAAATTTATATTTAGTTTTACACCATTGAATGAAGGAGATTTTCATCTAGGCTTCATAATATTTTGTGGTCTATTAATGTACACACGACAGCACATCAAGTGTAACAGTTGCACTACGAAAGCCGCCTCTATTACGAACGCAGTAAGGGCGGTCTCAAGGTCAAACTGTTACACTTGATGTGTTGTCGACTGTACTTACATAGCAGAAATTTACAGTACCTATATAATTATTGTAATATAAATGTTGAATATATTATGAAGAAATACAATTGTTATAATCTACTAGCCACAGATATTCCCCTTCTTGACAACAAAAACTTGTTACCTCAAATATAGTTACATATTTCGTTATCCGGTAAAGTTATTTGTTTTTTTAAAATCGGCTTTTTCATTTTTATTTTCATAAAATTTTTTTGGTAAGTTATGCATTCCTAGTACAATATTGTTTTGTGAATTGATCACTAATTTTAACCAATTGGGTATTGAACGAACTGGCGCTTTGGCTATCAATGTTTGTTATTTATTTAATACATCAATGACGATAAATATATTAAATAACTAGTACAGCTTTATACATTTGAATGAATATAAAAAGATCTCGTTATTATACTAGTTATTACTTTGTGTCTTATGAATTCGTTATTTTTTTTTGTACTTTCTTATTTGCCCATGGAATTGCCCGCAAAGACATTGATTTATTACAATTGCAATAAAACAGTTCCTGTGCTGTTTCTCTAGTGAAATGATTTCTTTTGTATTTACATGAATTTAATATTACCTATTACTTGTGTTTACTGTGTACATGTACGTTATATACATTTGTTGTTTCCTTTATGTACATAAATAAAAGCATTTAAATATTAAGGATTAGGTATTCATCAATAACAATAGTCTAGGTAGAAATAATCAATGTTTTGGGGCCTATTTAAAGTCCCATTATCATAATTATAATGATTTCATTTATTGATTAGAAGGAAACAGATTTTGTGAAAACTGATTTTGATTTGAATAAATAAATAAAATTTCAAAATCGTAAACTGTTTATGTTCACTTAATCACCGCACCACATCCTACAAACTTACTAACATAATAGGTACCTATATTCCAATCGCACGAATTTATTAAACATTAAGGTTTCCTTGTACTCAAAGGTTTTGTTAACATTGTCTTTATCTCTTTAAATCTAAAAAGTATATACAAACTTAGTCTTATCAAATGATATTTATAAACCAATAAGTCTTCCTCCAAAGTTATTTAACTTCTCCGAGGCTGCTTTGGTTATTTTTCTGATGATGTTACCAGGAATCTGCAAAAAAAATATTAAATTTTCTCTAAATTTGGCCCAGTAAAATATTAACACACGTCAACAGCTCTTTTTTTCTTTTCATAGTAGGTACCTAGCCCGTCTAAAAACTCAATCTACAGTTCTCGATATTTGAAAGTTTTCCGACAGCTATTTCCCCGAATGCGCGTAGAATGTAGGTGCTAAACTCAGCATTAGCTATACAGGATGGTGCCGTCAATGCGACAATAAATTTCAACATGGGCTATATTAATCCATAGAAATGGTTGGCTGCCAACGTTACACTATTCCATACAAATGTCATGAAATTATCAAATGAATGCGATATTTTTGAAATTGGCAAACCATTTCTATCGACTACTATAGCCCATGTTTAAATTTTTGTCGCATTGACGGCACCACCCTGTATATTAAAGTAGTGCACAGCATATACCGACACCTCATACCGCCCCAACAAGCAAAGTAACCGGTATATTACTCTTGTAACTCAGTCATAAAAGTCAAGACAAGGAGGTTTTTTAGACAACACGATGACAAACAAGCTGACGGATCACCTGGTGGTAAGTGGTATCTGCCGTCTATAGGCTGCAATTGTCATCCTGCACCCGTACCACCATCTTTTATCGCGATCCAGTTTAGGACGAGTAGAATCGTTAATTCGTACTAAGTACGACGCTATCTACAACTATGACAGCGATGCATTTTAGGAACCATATACTGAACCGAGCGGAATATGAATCGCTTTTATAAAGATGGTGGTAAGTAAGGCCCCTGAGGTCTAAGATGAAATGCCTTCAGGCCCAGTAATTCACTAGCTACCTTTTCCTTTAATCCGAAACAGCGAACAGCGAACTGTTTCACGGCTGCAATAACAATAAGGTGATGTTATGCTAACATTTATTTTCGACTTACAAAACCATATTTTATGACAAGAGTGGTAAACTGGCAAACAAGCGTACGGCTCGCCTGATGGTAAGCAGTTACTGTAGCAAGGTGCTACGAACGTCTACGGCTACGGCGGCGTAGCCTACCTCGTACCACTATGTATATTACTCAAGGGTTGCCTGTGTCCTGTAGAAAAATCAAGAGAATGCGTTATGTTGACAGCATAAGAGACGAGTCTCCCTGCTCCCAAAATAACGCTTTCTCAGTGAGCTCTGGCGACCTTACCGCAGGAACACAGCACTACAAGGTGGTGTTATTATTTAGCTGCAATCTTCTGTTAGGCGACATCGGGGTTAAATGTTTTCTCCGTTTATGGAGAGGCAACTTGCGCGCTGCCCGCCGCTTTTGACGCGTAAAAACAAACATGTTGCTTCGTTTATAAAGCAGCGGGGCACGGATTAGCGGTTTACGCCGCTGCGACCGCTGCGGCTGCCGCAGCCTTTTTCACAGCTTTCTTGCATCCTGCCAAGACACCACCGCAAACCCCACACCTCTTACTCCTCTTGCCGCGTCCTTTGCGGCTTTTTTTTATACAACTAGATGACAAACAAGCTGACGGCCCACCTGATGGTAAGCGGTCACCTGCAATAACAAGGAAAAATCACTTGATTTGATATTGCAGGTGCGTTGTTATCCTAAGGCCTAAGATTAAATGCCGTCCATGCCCAGTAATTACACTAACATAATAATAACTAACTTTACATAGTTTTTTTTGCAGACGCACTCGAGCAGGTACCTACCTCGCAATGTTCAAAAAGTATAATATTTTAATTGAAGACATGTTTAAACTTTTACACAAATTGTATGCATATAGCTTCTACGAGACCTAGTACTAGTACACCTATTTTATAGAAGATAAGAAAGCTCACTCCATACTAATATTTACCCAATGAAATATACATTGATAGGTAGTATCAAACTGTGCTTAGGAATGCTTATTCAGTGTTTTATGTATGTACCTACTTGCCAAACTTAGTATGATGGGATTCTATTTCGTTTTTTTTTATTCAAGTTAGTCTAACTAAGCAGACGTTCAACCTGGATTTAGTTTAGAGCTCTCACACCTTAAATAGCATTGTCGACGGCATATCAAGCTTAGCAGTTGTATAACGCGATACAAACGCGCAGATAAAAACGACGACGAATATAGATGGTACAAACGCGCTGGTACGGTCGACCACAGAATTACCTGAACACTTTAGTACCATGTCACAACGACTAGCGTCAATATAGTACGGTAGCAACTATAAAGTACGTGCACAAGATCGGTGTGACATGGTACTAAAGTGTTCAGCTATTTCTGTGGTCGACTGTACGTCAAAAAGTAACTACCATACACTCATTCTATACAGGATGGTGCCGTCAATACGACAATAAATTAAACATGTGCTATATTAGTTAATAGAAATGTTTTGGAACTTTCAAATAAATCTTATTCCATTGATAATTTCATGACATTTCTATGAAAAGATTTGACATTGGCTGCATTATTTCATATAACTGTCATGAAATTATAAAAAGAATAAGATGTTTTTGAAATTGCCAAACCATTTCTATGATGTAATATAGCCCATGTTTTAACTTATTGTCGTATTGACGGCACGACGTTATAAAATCGACCTACATCGAACAGTTCCGTTAACAAAATACTGATAATAACAACTTCATTCACAGGATATAGCCCTAGTTATGATCGGTAATGTGCAGAGAGGCTATGAGTAGGCAAAGATTGTTTAGACAAACACAAACAAACGCGCAGGGTACGCGCTTACCGAAAACGCACGTTTGTCAGCGCGTTGTATAATAACTGTGCAAGATGACACGTTATCTGGTCCTATTGACCAACGTCAAGCTTGTAACTTACCTCAAAGGCGCTATTGAGAAGATTGGAGACTCCTTCAGCACCACCGACGACAGCTCTGCCCGCAGTATAAAACTTATCTCCAGTGTTTCCATATTTTTCTTCTTCAGTTATCGTGTCTACAATCGGCTTAGGCTTGGAAAGAAAATAAATATAATAAGGACATTAGTATTTAATTTTACATCCCAAATATGTGAGCTAACAGACTTGATAAGCGGTTACCTATCTCGAACTAATAATGGAGATTACTTAAATTCTTTGGTAATTCTAGTCGATTAGAGTTTGCTGACACAGAATGATGTGTACGGGACACCGTGTACAAAGTTCTTCAACGTGAGTCGTAATCGTAACATTAATAGTTGACTATTAGGTAGATACCTGGAATATTCCAGCAGCAATTTGGTGTAAGTTTTCCTTGACGGATAATGCTCTGCTGCCCACATCCTCTGTTTCAAGAAGCGCTCCTTCCAAAGTTGTCACAGGCGGAGCAAACCATCCGTCTGCGCCTTGGATGTTCAGGGTTCCGGACTAGGAATTAATTAGTAGACCAATTATGGTGTAATGAGATATTTTTGTCTTTACGAGCTTAAGAAACTATTCTTCATAAATAATAATCATACACTCATACCTATTATCTAGCCCAAAGTAAGCATAATTGAAAGCTTAGGTATTTTCCATAAATGCTTCTACGTCGATTGCTAGTTCCATATTAACAACATTATTTAACACTACAGTGCAACCGATATATGAACAACTGTACCCCGAGCTTCGAGTGCGAGTCTTCGTAAAACGTAACAATTGTTTTAGAATTTAGAGGTACAGCTCGTTTCTATACGACGGACGCGTACCTTCCTAAGCTTTTATTGAAAGTTTATACGCGCACTCCGAACTAACTTCAATAGGCAGAATTATTTTTTAATCAATGCCAATAAAGTCTGAACCACTGTATGATTGAACATCTGCGCCCAACTGCGTCTAAAGGACACAACAGCAACATTGATTCAGATCTTTACCTTAAATATGAAATACTGTTGTGTTTTCAAACTTGGAGGCTTCTTTAGTTAACTTCTCATTTAAATATTAGGTTGGGGAAAAAGTCTTTTCGCATTATAGTATGTATGAACTTGAAATAAAATCTCTTTGGCTGTACGATTTGTATCTGGCTGGTTTTGGTATCATTAAAAGTTTAGATTTTAAAAAGATAATTCCAAATTCAAATTAGGAAAATGTGTGTTTTTCATTTGTTTTTCGCACTGTCAAGATGAGTGAATCTAATGAAGAAATTCGATACATTTTAAAATTTTACTACAAAAAAGGTAAAAATGCAACGCAAGCCGCTAAAAAATTTGCGATTTTTATGGACCTAGTGCAGTGTCTGAGAGAGTAGCACAAATTTGGTTTAAGCGTTTTCAGCAAAAACGAGGAGGTTCTCAATTCGGCCGGAAAGGTTTTTTTTTCTATGTATGTACACCGATTACGCCGAGATTAATGATCCGATTTACGTGATTGTTTTATTGTACGATGCGGAATTGCTGCCATTTGGTCCCAGAAAAATTTTTTCAAAATCAGTTAGGTAGTTTGGTTTTTATAAATAAAAAAAACTGAAATTAGTAAGTCGTCTACATATTTTTTTTCTTTGTATGTACACCGATTACGCCGAGATTACCGATCCGATTTACGTGATTCTTTTTTTGTTCGATGCGGAATAGCTGCCATTTGGTCCCATAAATTTTTTTTCAAAATTAGTTGGGAAGTTTGGTTTTAAATTAAAAAAAAAACTGAAATTATTAAGTCGTCTACGTATGCGACATTGCGAATTTTTGCTTTATTATGACTTTTAGTGAAGCGATACGATAGTAGGAAACAATATAAGTTGACGGTCACCCATCTAGCTTCGACCTTAGAAAGTTATTACTAAAAATTGTGAAAAAAAAAATTTAAACAAAAATTAAAACCGACTTCAAAAAACTGAAAAGGATAAAATAATTAAATTTGAGTAGGTACTCATCCCCTAGTAACATATTTTTGGAGTTGGTGCTAAGTGATTTCCAAAAATTATTTTTTGTTAAAAAATTTTTTTCACAAGTTTTTGTGATAACTTTCTAAGGTCGAAGCTAGACTGATATGCCGATCTTGCTTCAGTTTTTTAATAAAATTGACGCCATTTTCGAAAAACTGAAGCAAGATCGGCATATCAGTAGTTACGACGTAGCTGAAGAACGGGAATTGACCACAAAATAGTTTTGGCGCATTTAAAAAAAAATGGGTACACAAAAAAGCTCGATATTTGGGTACCCCACGAGCTCACTGAAAGAAAACTAATTAACCGTGTACTCATTTGTGATTCTTTATTACGACGTAATGAAACCGAACCATTTTTGAAGAAGCTGATAACTGGTGATGAAAAGTGGATCACGTACGACAAGAACGTGCGAAAAAGGTCGTGGTCAAAGGCCGATCAGGCTTCACAGACTGTGGCGAATCCCGGGTTAACTCGCAACAAGGTGATGCTGTGTGTGTGGTGGGATTGGAAGGGCATTATTCATTATGAGCTGTTACCACCAGGCAGGACCATCGATTATGAACTCTACTGCGAACAACTGATGAGATTAAAGCAAGAAGTTGAGAGAAAGCGACCGGAATTAATCAACAGAAGGGGTGTGGTTTTTCATTATGATAACGCTAGACCTCACATATCTTTAGTCACTCAGCAAACATTAAGAGAGTTTGGCTGGGAGGTGTTAATGCATCCGCCGTATAGTCCTGATCTTGTACCTTCAGATTTCCACCTGTTTCGCTCTCTTCAGAATTCTCTAGGCAGTGTCAGGTTAACATCACGAGAGGACTGCCAAAACCACTTGTCGCGGTATTTTGATCAGAAGCCCGAAAATTTCTATAGCAATGGGATCATGTCCCTACCTACAAGATGGCAAAAAGTTATCGAACAAAATGGTACCTACATACTTTAGTTAAATGTAAATAAACTAAATTAAAAAATGTTTTGAATTTTCTTAAAAAATGCAAATAAACTTTTTCCCCAACCTATTATATAGATAGACAGAAATAATTAATTACTAACTAATCAACGTAGGTACCTACATCTAAAGAAATCCCACGAGAAGAATGAAACTAAGGAAGGACTTAGGTATAAATTAATAGATAATTACTTATTTACTATTTTTCTAATAGTTACCTTGACTGTTTGAGCTGCCAATCTGTGACTTAGAAGGTTGGTAGCTGTATTGAGTTTTTGCGAAAAAACATTTCCAACTAGCGAATCGCTACTTCTGCCTCCGGCGTGGTTCTCTGGCACTAAAGGTTTTGCCAAAAGCACACCAATCGATGCTTCTTGTGGTTGATCATAGACAGGTAGATCTACTCGGATGGGGTCATCCGTTGGAGCCGATAAGCAACCAGCTGCTAGGAGAGTGAAGACAACGCCGTCGTATAGCATCCTGTAAATATCATAGAACTTTTTAAAAATACCTGCATTTCATGCCGGAATTACATTTTTCCAGATATCTTCAACCGATAAATTAATTTGTGCTTATTTTAAGACCACGAAGGCTAATTAATTGTCTGTCAATTTTCTGCCAAGCGACCAAAACTTTTTGCTGGATGACGTAGTGACATTGAAATGTAGAATTTGTGTATGTAATCTAAATAATTAACTGTTTTTATTTGCATCTACTACTGATCTGTGATTTGCATAAACCTATTGCTCCTCATAATGGATATGCCTGAAGTTAAAAAATGTTTCGGCTTATTTCCGCCTAAGTATGCTACGTATTTGATATCATTATTCGGTATGGCATCTGGAGGCGTTGGATTATGCGGGATAGTTCTTTACGGTATCGCAGAAGACAGTATCGTATCGCATTTTGTGTCTAAGAGTAAAGTAAATGAGGATATAAAGAAAATAGTCCTATTAAGTATAGGTTTGTCTTCGTTACTGTTATTGGTCGCAAATTTTTTGTTGTTCATTGGAGTGACCTCAAAATCTGTCGGTGCAGTATCAGCAGGATACCTCACTATATTGGTCCTGTGTCTCATCATAATGTTTATCTTCATGACCATACCAATGTCATGTTTCTTCATACAAGCAGCATGTATTATCAAAAAGGTATCAACAGCTTTAACAACACTGGGAGTTATATTTGCTACTATTTATTTAGAAATATGGCTATATTTCATGGTAGTCGCTTGGAATTTTGCTCAGGAGCTTTAATGTATGTGTTTGTATTTGTTTGTATATAACTACGAAAGTTTTTATGAGTTTACCTAAATTTGTTTATTGATGTACTATCTCTGTTATTTAATTTTGTAGATATTTTTTTTAATATTTGTTAATTGGTATTAGCTACATTGTATAAAATTTTTAAAGAATTTTATTGACCTCTTCTTATTCTATAATACACCGTAAAATCATCATGATCATCGTCACCAGCATGGGTTAAACGTAGGGAGTGTGGGCCATAGCACGACCACGCGGGCCCAAACAGGTTGCAGTAACAACCCGGAATCCGAAGCACGGATAGGAGCTCGAGTTTACAAATGATTGATCCATCCCGGGATCGACAATGGCAAAAATAGCTTTTTTCGTAATCGTAACTAGCGGTCAAACCACTATGACAACGAGATCCTCTGCTAGCGAGCTCATCAAAGCTCATCAAAACCGTAAATTATTGTAATATCACATCAAAAGCATATGTAAAATAAGAGCCAAGTTCAATATTGAATAATGCGTCGTTCTATATGGCTGCCAATGCAAGTTTTGTGTTCACTCGGGATGTAATTCAAACTCAAGATTTCCTTTATTCCCAGTAGTTCCGTGACGTGGCGGAACTAGTGACACTTGCGAAGGGCGCAAAGGTGCGACGGGGGTGTCCCCGGCGGTTGGCGAGATCAGGCTGCCTTGGCTGTGTGCAGTCTGCAGCAGCGTGGTCCTGCAGGCATTTCACGTACCTGGGCTTGGCGAAACAGTTACTCGTAAAGTTGGCACGTAAAAGTTGGCACCGGTGGCATTGCCCGAGGGCGCCACGTTTGTGCGGGGTCTCGACCCTAACGAGATGTGGCAGATAGTGCGCATATTGAAGATTTTTCGAGCCTCGGTGGTGAGGGAGAGAACGGCTAGCTCTAACAAGATCTAGCGAGGAATTATCCCGTCTGAACAGACGGTGGACTTCGATGACAGGAAAGTCCTGCTGCACAAGGGCTGACATCCTTTACCGATTCGGTGGGCAGCTCCTTGGGCCTCCCGGAGAAGGCGCTCCTTGGTCAGCGTACAAGGGTGGAAGCCAATTTTAGCTTCACGAAGGAATCTGGTCAACTCCCTGTGGTCTCGGAACCTGCACCGGAATACCTGTAGCGCAGGAATTGGCGTGCTTGGAGTCGACAGGACATCAAGCTTAGCAGTTTGACCTAGAGACCGATCTTACTGCGTTCGTAATAGAGACGGCTTTCGTAGTGCAACTGTTACACTTGGTGTGCTGTCGTCTGTACAAATGGTTGCAAACGTTTTGTATTTAACATTCGGGACTTGTTCAATTTCTACTTAATATTTCGAGTTAAACGTAAATTAAAACTACGTACGCTACGTTGTGGATTTGGATTGAAATTAATGAATGTGAAATCCGTAGAGTCGACAGCACATGAACGATACTTAATACTTTTATTTTTTATTGTATAGTACTCGGCGAACGATCTGTCGCCGATTGTACTTTATGAAAAATGTTTAATATGTGCGAATTTACAGCCTATTCCTAAACTTTTACTAGACTGGCAGTTTCCCTGTGTGTAGGTTCAGTATTATGTTAATTGATGCCGTGATTAGAAACTGCTCAAATCAGTTTCCTCCCTTAATCCGACGGAATGTTAATTACAATTTAAATGAATAGAAACCTTAGTATAACGATTTTTATGCAGCAATTTAGACGCTGATAACAGTGTATATTTTAAGTACCTAGTTTTAACTTAGTGACTTCGTTTTGACTAACTATTCCCTAGGCATAGGGCACTCCTAATCTTAACGACATTTTTCTCTTTCTATCTCCTTTAGATAGACTGAGATAAAATCGCTAAGAGACTCATAAAGCTAAGCAAACGTTAGTGAAAATGAGCATTAGTGTTATTAACACTAGAATTTGGCCATTTATCTTTAGGTCAACTCTACTCTGATTTTAGATTTTAGCTGCATAGGTTCGCGTTAGTGTATATATTTTTTGATATAGGAGTAACTACAGTAGTACCTATGATATTGGGCACTCTAACTCACTTTCATTCCTTGTTCGTTAGTGGTTCCAATATCAAGAATGGGAGTAATGAGTAACTAAATAATGAGTTGGATTAGAATGTTCAACAGCTCAAAAGAGAATAACGATAATTTTAAAAATTACATAGTTACTTACCTTTTTCTTTAATACTCATTTAGGTAACTGAATAAAAAACGAAATCAATGGTTTTCATGAATGCTTCAGACATTCTGACAATTTGTTTTTAATAACAACACCTTAGTGTTATACGTTAACAGTGGTAGATGCCCACTTGTTATGCTATGCCAAACACTGTCTATAAATGTAGGTACATACCTAAGTACCTAATATTTATCTTTCAGTCAATTAACAAGTTTATTCTCATCCATAGGGGTGGTTGCGGTGAGGTTCTATAAAATACGCCCGTCACCCCTATTAGGTAAAGAAAGAAAAAATAGTCAGGTTTGTATCAAACAATATTTCAATGCAATCTGCTTATGCACAGATTCTGTAAAAGTTCTATGTGGTAACTTTGCAGAAAATAAATTAACACAAAGCTATCTTACTAAAGTCGAATATGACAGCGCAAACATACATGTAACGAGAACTGTGTTCGGAATCCCGCCAACAATTTGTTATAAAAAAAGCAAAATAAATAAGTAATCCAACGTCCGGTTTCAATTATACCTAGGAAGTGTGGGTAATCATGTACATATTTAATAAAAAAATATACCTTTTAAAAGCATAGCCTTCTACTACATGTATTAGGCCAAATGATTGAATTAGAACCGTGTTGTATTTAAATGCACGTATTTCATACTTAAGCACCCTACCCTAGAAGTCTTAAATTATTATCATTATAATAATAAAAATATTGAGGACGTGAGTCAGTTTCGTATTTACCATAAAGCTACAAATGTAGTAAAATATATTTAGTTCCGTCCAAAGCGTGCCTATCAATTTCGCTGTGTATCATCATGACTGGATTTTAATTAAACAGGAACCCGTAAAAGCTTGCGGGCAGCGACATACCTAGCGCCATAATTAAACATATAGGTATATTGGAAATTTTGAAATTACGATATTTGGAGTATTGCAAATATAGTAATTTATCAATCCACATTATCTGAACCATATATTCCATTTTATTAAAATTTAAATGTTAATTAAAATGATTCATACAAATACAATTCGCAGTAGATCTCGAGCATAATATTGTCAGTAAAATTAAATAAATAAAATTAGTTCGGCTACCAGGATCTTTTGAATTAAAATATCAACATTTATTTTTGTCAGATTGAGTTAAATCATATATAAAATATTAATAACAACTTACATTTTCAAAAGGGATCCTGAGGACTAAAGAGTTAACGAGGATCCTCTGGGGGATCGAGCTAGGGGATCCTGGTCGCAGAACTGAATAAAATACTGTCGAATGAATAAATTCGCGAGCGTAAGAGCTAGGTTCTCACGTGGGTGCGTGTGTTGTGGTGCTGCGAAGTGCACGCGACTAGCTAGCGCCCGCGCAGCGATCACACTTTCACGTGTTACGTCAGAAAGCCTTGGCACTTGTACCGAATCCCCGTGGACATTACCACTACTCAATCTATTGCTTAATAATTATGTATGTTTTGCAGTGTCGCATCCTACAGAATGTTTTGGAAGTGTGATCGATCTGTCACAATCTTGGAAACTTAATCAAACGGTCAAGTCTAATCTTTGATCATAGTTTCTGTTTCTATGATCTGAGAGTGCAATCTATGACACCTTCCCTTTCTAACTATCCCGACTGATCAGAAGTATTTCGTATCGACACCGTATCGAAGTAGGCACTATTGAGATAAAAATATTCTTTACCTACTTACTGATTTCATCAATAGTATTTTGAGCAAATAGGTACGTATTTTATTTATCATCATCATATCAGCCGAGAGACGCCCACTGCTGGGCATAGGCCTCCCCCAAGGATCTCCAAACCGATCGAATCGATCGATCCATTCAGGCAGGTCACATTGCGAGGACTGACGGCCGTTGGGGCGGAAATGTCCTCCAATGGCGGCCGCGTACCGGGACACCAGATATTACCCCAGTTCAACATGTCTATTTGTTTACCGGCTATACTATGTATTCGTCGGTCCTCAATATGTGCGTGTTTAATTTTGCCAGCCGCCAAGGCTACCAGTGAAAATGTGCGGTCTTCTCAAGTCGCCATGATTGAACGTTTGAATTTGAGTCTGCAGGTAGTCTCCGATTCGGGTGATGCCAGTCATGTAAAATTCAATGCGACCAAAATGCAGGCGTGTCTTTTTCGGCAAAACGGGGTCCTTCCCATCTGATTCCGATTTTTGGGGGTATATCCATACTACCAGTATGGTAACTGACCATTACCATATTCTTGGCATGGAAATTCATCCAACATGAATTTCGGTGAACATTGAGTTCATACTAGTTAGACTTGTGCGCCGACGCCGAGCCAGAGTTTTTCGGCGACCGACGGCGTAGGGCTAATATCTCACCGGCTGCGGCGTGAACGGCGGCGGCGTCATCGGCATAATGCACGGCATAATCATCAACACACGGCTAAACAAAGGTTCCCCCATCGATTTCCAGACGAAACTGTTCTGTGCAGACTGCAACCTGTTCATAATCAAAGGTAAATTTTGCCATAATCACCACGCTTGGCAGACGGGTTGGTGATCGCAGTGTCTAGCCTGTACCCGGTGTCTTATCTGTACCCGAGTATCCGTATTTATACCTATCTACTACTAGACGGCAAACAAGCTGAAGGTCCACCTGGTGGTAAGTGGTTAGACGCAAATTAAACATTAATTTACTTAACTTATTTTTATTATTGACCCTATGGTACAGATAAGTTCAAAATTAATTTTATTATTTACTTATATATCAAAACAATCGGATGTATTGAATTATGATACATACGGAGCTTCTAAAAACTGAAATAGAAGGAGTGGGTGGCATATCAATGGTGGGTGGGTCCATCTTTTTCGTTTGTCTCCAGATTGCCTATACAGGAGCATTAGATAAAATCATGAACCAGTTTATTAAATTGAGATCTCCGATCCACTGTCTTTACTATTAGTTGCTATGCTATAACCGCTCGTGTTGTGCAAGTGTGTAATTCGATTAGCGCATACTAATCCCAAACTCTGGGGTTGGCTGGTTGGCGCGGTTTCATGGAGTCTAGTGTTTCGATTACGAAAACAAAGCAACCTACACGAGTTTGTTGCCGGAATCTTCTCGGTAGTTCAACTTTTGGAACCGGTGTAAATTCAGACATGACAGACAGACAGAGTCTATGACGTTAGTTAATATATTTTTTGTGATAGTTATAAAAATGTGTTTTGTGACGATTTAAAAGTGCTTCTTTGTGGCCTATTCAAATAAAATATTTTTTCTTTCTTTCTTTCTATAACCTTTGCCATGGTTGATCCGATGGGCCAATAAAACCTAAGGTAATATAGCTCCTTCGTTTTTAGGAATGCACATTAACCCGTTAAGCATGAGATTCCAGACACAATTGATTTTTCAATTGTAATAGCCCCCCGGTGGTATATCGCGGCTTGACAGATTAAGCCGTTGTTGGTCCTGGTTACGGTTGTTACAGCAATCACTTAGTTAGTACCTAACCTACCCACTAAGCTGCATTCGGCCAGCATTGTGGTGTTGTGGCCCAAAAGTCCTCATGTGTTTCTGGTGTACCATATGCCGGTGCCCAGCACTGGGATTGATTGCTATGGACGAAGATGTGATTATGACTCACAAACCCATGCTTGCCCGTGTAAAATTATGTTCTAGTAAACATTATTTTATTTAAGTACGTAAGTATGTATATGTATACATACTACTGCTTTACATACCGTCTACGTCTACGTAACTAGTTAGAAAGAGTAGCAGAAAGTTGTTATAAAAATTCTTATTTCCTGTAGAATATCAGATATCAAATCTTCGTCGTTGCGGGGAGCCGGCTTCAATTTTGTTGTAAAGTTTGTGTATAAAAAGCAACAAGCAATTTTACACTGCGAACTACGACTTACAGTTACAGTACGACCTTTGAGCTTTGACAGAAACTTGTCTCTCTTGAAGAACCGAGCATAAAATATGAACTGACAGAAGGTCGACTCTATATTTAGCGTTCTAGAAGTCATGCATTAGTCAGGAGTAGGAAGTAAGTGGCAGTGGCAGTGGGCAGGGCACATAGCACGCAGAATAGACGGCCGGTGGGGAGTTAAAGTTGTAGAATGGCGACCACGAACCGGAAAGCGCATAGTAGGTCGGCTTCCCACTAGATGATGGACAGACGACATGGTCAGAGAGCCGTTGGATGCAGGCTGCGCTGAACCATTACATTTTGAAATCGATGTGGGAGGAATTTGTTTAGCATTTTGGTTGGCCTACCCAGCTGGACCATTTGTCCGAGGTAAACGTACTCGTCAACAACTTCGAGAACAGAACTCCCAACTGTAAGTGGTATAAGTAAGTAGTGGATATTCGACATAACCTTTGTCTCGTCCATGATAATTTTTAGACCCGCCTGTCTGGAAGTTCTATCTAAGCTGCCGACTCATTATGCTCAATTCCGCCAAGGATTCCGATGAGTGATATACGAAGGCGAAAACTTATAATGCGCACGGCCAGCTCTGCCGGCTTCGGTATTCGCGCCCTACTGCATATAACCGCTGAATTCCTTGAAAGCTGGATTGAATAGGCACCTTCTGGGTAAGCTCGCTACTTCGTCAGCCCTCTCTAACTTATCTCGGAGCAAGAGTGGTATCAAGAGTGAAACCATTAAACTGAGATTGGTTCATATTGATAACGAAGAAAAATCATTATTTTTAGGTAGGTAGGTAGGTACGCAATCCATTTATTTCTTAGGTACTAAGTAATAGTTATAATATTTCTCCGTTATCTAGAATCCATAACACAAGCTCTTAATGATACTAACTTTGGGCTATATAATAGGTGTGAGTATATGAATATTATTATTATTATTAGATGCTAAAACATAGGTTTGAGACTTCAGTGACAGAAACGAATGGCCGCAAAACCGACACCACACGTAGTCTTGTCTGCCATATACCCTCACAGGGTTTAAGCGGAACGCTCAGGAGGGCTCAGAAGGCGGGAGGCAGATGGCAGTGCTGAGATCAAATTAATTTTTAATAAGTCGTGTTTAGGATGCTACACAATAAAAATTAATTTGAAATGGCGAAAAAAATCAGCTGTTCCATATAAACAGGTCAAGGTACATTTTATTATGAAACAGATGTTTTTTTTTTAATACATCGTGTTTTAGGTCACCAGTACCTACTGTCATCTGCCTTCGTTTTGGAGAGCTTTCCCCTTACTTCAACTATTATCTAATCTGTACCCTGGAAGTTAGGAAGGGGTTTTTTTTATTATTAATATGTTTTTCTTGTATTGTTTCTATGTGTATTATTAAATAAATAAGGGTGAAAGGGCACACAGAAAACTTGAACTAACTAATTGTGATCTTTCGCAGATCAATGCCGTAAAAAAAGACAGAAATATTGTACCTTGTAGTATGTAACAGTACCTACGATACGCAGTGAACCTTCGGTATAATATACCTTCGGTATATAATATATTATACACCTACGTTTTCATTTCGTACAAAGTACTTACATAAAGTATATTTTTCAGTTAGAGCCGAGTACAAAGTGACGTATCTGAGTTTGACAATACCTTTCCTATGGAATATGTTTTTGTAACTTTTAGTAGAAAATTTTAGTTTAAAGAGGTACAGTCGACAGCACATCAAGCGTAACAGTTTGGCTTTGACACCGTCCTTATTCCATTTAGAGGCGGCTTTCGTAGTGCAACTGGGACTTGATGTGCTTTCGTCTGTACATTATAAATTTAATTTAAATTACTGTCTAATAACTAGGTGGCAGGCCCGTAGATTACCTATGTAGGGTCATCTGGGTAGGTACAATCTGCTTACTTAATATGAGACCGCGATTTATTTGGGAATCAAATAGCTGTCAATTCATTCATATAGGTACACTTTGACGTAGGTACCTTTTGGGAAGGTTTATGGTAAAAAAATAAACCTACCTAAGTAAAACCCCGCTTGTTTGCAGTAGTAACCTGTTTGAATAGATACCTATTAAGTACATATTTAAAACATGTAACAGAAACAAAACACCTATTCGAACCATTGATATAAACATCGAACCGTCTCTCTACATGTTTTAACAGTGGCTTTACTAAAGTTTCTTGCATAGGTATAGGTACAACTATATAGTAACATTCATTATGTCTTAGGAGAAGTAAAATAATATTCACTTAAAAAAATATTTATATTTGAAATTTTTGAGATTCAAAAACACAAACTTCCATCTCTCTTTTCACTCCCTAAAGGAATGACTAATTGGTCAAAATCTTAGTTCTTATGGTTTAAGGTCAAAATACAAAAACATTTCATTTATATTCTAATGAAATGCTAAAAGCTTTTTATTCCTTTTTTATTGATTCCCTTTATGAATTTTCACTGCCCTTTTTACACCCATAGGGGATGATATCTGGAAAAAAACTATTCTATGTCGTTCCCCACTACTCAAACTGTCTCCATACTTACCAAAATTCATTTAAACAGTTCAGCGGCTATAATAAACCGGCGCAGCGGCTTAAGTGTGAAGAGGTAACAGACAGACTGACAGACCAATAGACACACTTTCGCATTTATAATATTAAGTACATTGATTAAGTATGGATTTATTAGGTATGTATTTATACCAAATTGTTGCGAAGCGAAGCGTTGAAATATTAATTTCTTGGAAAGATTTCAAAATTAATCACGTGGCCAAGATTTCAGAACAAATGGAGTGGGTCCGTTGGTAAATGGATACCAAGAATAAGTTAAAAAGTATTTCTATGTGAAGTAAGTCGTATAAACTCGTCAACTAGAACAGTACCGGGCGAGATTTTACCTACAAGGTTTCAGTTTTTTCGACTTTATTTCACAAATCTTTCCGAATAAAACCCACACACATTCAGGTCACAGTGAGATCAGATTGGGAAACTTATTATACTTAACTACATCCGTGTTTTTTCCATGCCAGACTAAATACTCTTCACTGTGTATGGATTTCCTATTCAAAAGTTAAAAGGTAGGTAAGCACGGAACTCTGAAGTCGCGATTTGTGCGAATTTTGTTCGTACGAACGAACTCATATGATATGACTTTCATGTCACATGATATGACTTCCATGAGTGTCACGTCACGTCATATGATATGACGATCACGTATAAAATTAATGTTGTACGAAGTGCTTGATCTTGAAACTCGTTTGCGAGTTCGCCAAAACGTGGTTTACCGCGGTTACATTTATGAATGAATACGACGACGGGGTAAGGGGGAAGGAAAGAGGTCACACATCTACAATTTCAGTAATATAAATAACGGTATCGTTATTTCTATTATCTACTGAAATTCTCCGGAATACCAGGGATTTTTGGCTACATTCAGTACCGGTAAATGAAACTCTTCCCGGGATTTCTGATACCATAATCAATGACACGGAGCATCGCGATTCATGATCGCGACTCGCAATTCGCGATTTTTTTACTGCCAATCGCCCGATAATCGCGTTGTATTACGACTCCAACACTTATTACTATGCCCAACCAATTAGCAACGTTTGAGCGCAATATTTGCGCAATATTGCTATCCCCGTGTTATCCCTATTATGCTATTAGATAGCTAAGAAATAAAGCTGCACTATACAGAATGGATTTTTGAGTCTGTGCTAGGAGACCATTTATTACATTTTATGATATTTTGAACTGCATTCACAGATTTTGTAACAATTGTACATTCAGCGAAAAAAGTGCTAAAATACCGTAAAAGTTGTTTTCATGCATATATGTATAGATCAATCCTATTTTATGTGGGGATCGTTTAAGGTGTGAGTAGGTGTATCAGTAAGACAGTAATCGCCAAAAACTTTTCTCAAACAATTTATACGGAATAACGATAAATAACTCGAAATATTCTTTGCGACCTCTTACCCAGTAGCATGTATTTAGGAGTATTATTGGCCACTCGGTTAGCCTGTCTTGGATTTATTTATTTTTAGACTAATAAACTATCAAGAAATAACGAACCAACAATCAGTTACATTATTTAGCTCCCGTAGACATCACGTTTCACTCTAGATAAGATTTCTATCTACAAGCTACAAAATATGATAATTCTTTGGCAACAAAATTATTGATTGCATTACTTACTCAAACAATTTCTTTCTACACTAGATGACAAACAAGCTGTGTTCCCTTGGTGGTAAGTGGTTAACCTCGCCTATAAGCACCTTTAATAAAAGATAATAATCACTTGGAATTGCAGGTGCGTTGTCATCCTGAGGCTGAAGATGAAATGCCTTCCATGCCCAGTACTACACTGGCTACCTTTCCCTTCAATCCAAAACATAGCAAACGGCTGAAATAAGAAAGGTAGGTATTATTATTATACCGAGAATAATAAATGATACATATTCAAATCTTAAATCCAGCCAACTTAAATCGCCATTGTTAAGAAGAATCTTAACAAAAGTGATTGGTATTTTTTTAAAGCATAAAATTAGCAGCATTAGCGGCCATGGCCTAGCTTCTTAGAAAACATATAGGTACCTACTTACCTACCTACTATCCGCTGCCATTGTCTTATTACAACAAAAAATCAATAATGGCTTATTATAACAAGCAACTGTTCACCAATTTCATGCGTAGCAGTCAAGTTTTAAATTTAAAAACATGAGATAATTAATAATACATTTCACGTTTGACGATCTCTACGCATTTAAATCTGCAGGCTTCTAAGTAATAATCCTATTAATCATCAGAATGGAAAAAGGATTGGGTGGTTAAGATTTACAAAAATCCACCAAACTTACATGTGAGATTCAGCCATGACTCCGAAAGAATGTGTGCACATTTTTAACATGTAATTAACAAGTAGTTATCTTAACAATTCCAAAATTAAATTTACATATAATTAAAATTTCCCCCCACGCTTCTTTTGATAAGTCTAGAATATAATACATTCTTTAATAGCTTTAATATATTTCTTAATGAACATCAAAAGCTTGTAGTTTTCTGGCTTTATTTCTAATTTCTTTGATATTACTTTCATGAATATTTGAAACTCTCTTTGAAAACTATCTACGCCAGCCACTTATTATCCTTTAAGAGTGTAGATAATTATCTTAATAATATTAAATTCATTTGAAAGTTAGTTGGTTGGTAACTCATGGCGTCATAATATAGTCATTTCTTACGTTTAACTCATTAGCTGTCTATTTTATTTCGCTTGTATTGTATCACATAATATATGGATGTAGGTAGGTAGTGTAGGTACACCTAAGTATATTTGATTTGGATATTATATTTTGTGTCTTTTAATTTCATTATGTACAAACATATATATTTTATTTATTTCTTCTATTTCTTGCACCATTTCTGTATTCTGCTTATACCTAGTCTTGCCATTTATACTGAAACAAAAAAAAATCAATTGCAAATAACATTTATTACTTTTACAGTGTGTTAGTTTAATACATAAATATTAAATAATTTAAAATATAAAACGCTTATTCGAAGTGGTCTCCATTGGCTGCAATACAATCCTTTAAATGTCGAGGCCAGTTATGAAATCTGAATAGAACCACGCACTCTTTCCATGGGAAAATTCTTCACTGCCAATCGTACGGATTGTTTTAGGGACTCCAAATTATCATGGCGTTTAGAGCAAGCCGTACTCTCTAAAACTGACCTTAAATCATAATCCAGCCTACTAAGATCGGGACTAGACGGCCAGTCTTCAGCTCTGATGAAGTCCGAAACGTTCGTTTCCAACCAAGACTGCGTTGACCGAGCTTTATGACCCGGTGCCGAGTCTTGCTGGAAGGACCATTCTTGGTTATTGAACATGGTGTTGTTAAGGGGCGTCACTACCTTCTCAAGAATGGTATCTTGATACACTTGTGCCGATGTTTTGATACCTTTTTCACAAAAGTATGGCTCAGTCTCTCCTTAATAGCTAATATCCCACCAAACCATCACTGAAGTCGGATAGTGCCGACGTTGCACTCTGTCGACTAATTGGGAAGCTTCCTTAGAGCTTTGAGCATAAATACGGTCATTTTGTTTGTTAAAATGTTGCTCAGTTGTAAAAATTTTCTCATCCGTAAACAAAATTTTTCTGTGACCTCCCTTTGCGTACCGCTTCAGTACTTAGTTGTTTCGATTTTACCACCCTATTCTTTTTTAAATTATCAGTTAAGACATGACCAGTACGCCTCTTACAGGCTGCAAGTCCTAAGTCATCTTTTAAACTACGCGACATGGTTCTAGGTGCTATCTTCATCTCCCGAGATAAAATCTTTTGTTTTCGGACAGGATTTCTTTGAATTCTTTTCCTTACTGCTTAGACCACCTTTTTCGTACGAACACGTGGACTATTAATAGCCCCCCCCCCCTCCCCCCCCCCCCCCCCCCTTACACAAACATTTTACTAATACCAAGCGTATGGAGAGTTTTAAAAATTGCATTTGGCTCCATACTTACTTTGTGTAATGCAATCACAGCGATTCGGTTCTCTTTATCACCCCACTCTATTTTGATATCGCAAAATAGTGTACAATGTATTGGCGCCAAAATGAAAAAAATCAATGAACAATCATGTAAAAATTCCAAATTCAAATGTAATATTTTGTTTATTTTTAATTGTAACAGTATTTATGGCCAGACTAAGTATATATATATATCACCTTAGGTTGCCTGGAAGAAATTGCTCTTTAGCAATAAAGTCGTCCAATTGTACTGCTTTGTGTTCATTTATTTGTAGGTATTGTTTAATTTGTCTCTTGTGTGCAATAAAGAATATTTATTTATTTATTTTATAGGCAAGAGCAAAATTACTATGAGATCACGTCAAGACAGTTTACGTACGATTCTTAACTCCTTTTTTTTTAAATACTTTGGGAAAAACTTGGACACGCTTGGACTAGCCAATAGTGTATGAAGTCGGTTAAAAATGATAAAATTCTATAACTTCAGACTATAAAGTAAAGTAAGACCTTATTTTGAAAAATCAGGTAATGGAGGTTTAAAATTAAATAGGTATCTACTTATTTTTTGTCTTTTTAGTATTCTTTTGTATTTAAAAGTCAGTATTAATTTTTGTTTATTTCTTATATTAATTTTATACGTATTTTATGGCTCAACAAGAACGATTGATTTTACGTCGGACGGGGTTGGGGTATAGGGTGACGTAAAATGACGGGGAGTCTGCTCACAACCCCCTTCACAGAGGGTTTAGTGAATAACAGAATTAGGTACATAGGTACAGGTACTCGAATGCAGTCTCCGACATTCTGTATAGCTTTAAAAGCATGGTATTTTCAACGGGTTTAATTAAATATTTTTTCATCTAGCTTAAATTTACAGAGCGTTGCCAAAAGTTCCGATTTTTAAATCAAAATTGAATGTCCCGCGCGGCTCAGTCTCGCTTTTCGGGGATAACTCCGCCGTGAGTGCTGCGTGCTGAGGAAGCGCAAAAAAGACTCAACCGCCTAACAATAGGGTAAATCTGATTTAAAATATCATATTTTTATTAAAATACATTTTCTATGACTAGTTTTGACTGGTTTTTCTATTGTACTAAAACTGAGTAAAACTCAAACAAAAAGTTAAATATTTTAAAACATCTGATTATATATACTTACGTCTTTATACGTATATATGCACGTGTGTGTGTGTGTGTATGTATTATTTATGTGTTTGTATGTGTGCGTGTATTTGTGTGTGTGTGTGTGTGTGTGTGTGTGCGTGCATGTGTGTGTGTGTTTGTGTGTGTGACAGAGAGTGTGATGAGTTGTGGGACAAGTAGGCTATGTAAAGTAAGTTTAAAAATTTTAAAAATCACACGAATCTTGAGGTATTAAATGAACTCTTTTGAATTTGTTGCTATAAATCAATATTAAGGAGAACTGCATTGGAAAAGCCAAACCCAACCATTAATATTATGATTTAATAAGATGCAAATATTTCAATGAATAAATAATGTTTAGTAATTAAAATGTAAAACTAGAACAAAGTATCGCAGGGTGGACGTTAGCTCATAAACGCAAATACAGATAGACTAGAAGAATTTTACAGGGATATCCCAATCCCAAGTCCTGGGTGGCACAGTTGGTTAGAGCAGTCGCCCGGATTGCGAAAGGTCGCGGGTTCGATTCTCGCCTCAGGACGTGAATTTTTTCTAGTTTTACATTTTAATTACTAAGTAATTTTTCAAAACTTTATAATAATGTTAAAATAAAAATTAAGAATAAATAATGTTTGTAGAAAAACAGGAAGGTATACATTTAATTAATTAATAATCTAACTTTCTTTAAGTACCAAAATGGCTTCTTTCATCGCCGCCCCCAAGTAAAGTGCTAGAAGACTATTATACTAACTACCATTAAAGTCACAACAAGCACAGAACTACACGTAGGTCTCTCTACGTAGTTATATAACCACGTCCGAGTAGCACTAACTGTAACTGAGACTTAAGCAGTCTCTGTATTTATGAAACTAACTAATTTAGCTAATTAATAAACGAGATAGTCTACCCCTTTCATCCTTAGCGTGAAGGCCGGCTCTAAACATATAAATAAGCGATAACTAACTAGCGCACGCACACACACACGCGTATGAACGGATCTCTATATTATGTCAAAATATTTCAATTGTTCCTTTTGTTCACCGCACAAACTTGTATTATATTTCTCTATGGCACAAACACAGTTTTAGGGTCATACATATTATTCTATGCGCTAATACCCCTTGGTCTACAGTGGAGGTAAGTAGCGGACGACTTAAGTCTCAAGAAAGTAAGACACTAAGACACAAGTCTGCGCGTTTACCGCTAAAAACCCCGGTGTGGCTTTATAATTCTTTGACACACCACTTTCCATCTCTAAGAGTATCGGGATCCTTGATGTTGATATCTCTAGTTACGTGCAGTTCATCAGTAATTTGGAGGATTAAGTCAACATGCATCCAAGAAGCACAATAGAGCGCGGTGGTATTTCACTTCGGGGCAAAGACTGTAGTTAGCTGTATAAGTTTCATGACAGGCCTCATAATATGGAGTACTTCTGCCATGTATGGTCGGGAGCGCCTCGATACCAGCTCTAAGCATTTGCTCCAAAGACGCGCTATGGGAATTGTCGATGATACTGAGTTCAAAAGCGGTATTGAACCTTTAAGCCTAAGGAGAGCTTTAGCCTCCTTTTGTATATTCTACCGTTTGTATAACGGGGTGTGTTCTTAGGAATTATTTGATTTTATGCCCACGGTCTCTTTCTTTCATCGTAGCCGTACCACTTTCCACCGGGCGGCAGAGTATTCATCCTCACCAATTGTGGTCGGTCGCGTACTAGGTATACGGTCACAGAGAATCGTTCTCCTACGTACGCTCAGGTTGTGGAATGAGCTCCCTGCAGAGTTTTTGTCGAATGAGTACCCCATGCTGTCATGGGGTTCTTCAAAAAAGTGCCAAGTGATAGGTAGGTACTTACGATTAATCATAAGTTGCACCAATACTAAGTATTTAGCATCGATTTATGTTACTCTATGCGTTACAATTTATCAAATTAATAATTTTCTTTGGTATCTGAACTCGTTATGCAACTTTGGGAATTTATTTTTAATTACCTTAAATGTGATTTTTTTAAATTGTCACCAATGTCATTATAGCATCAATCAAATTTTACCACTATCTTAAAATGTATTTTAGGTGTTTTAAAAACATAAAACAGTGGTTATAATGAATTTTTTAAATAGTAACTGTTTATCTCGTTACGGTAAAATCACGTTTTGGTCGACACCTTATTTTAGAGAAGCTTTTAAACCAAACGCTCTAAGGAGAATAGACTTTGAGCATAAACCTGAACCAAGGAAAATCAAACCGAAACAAACAAATCTTACATTTTATACAACCGGCCAGAGAGTCAGTCCTTTAAATCTTCTATGGACGCAAATACGTTACCAGAAAGGTTGCCCGCCGCCAAAATTTCACCGAGATTTAGATTTCCCAAACTTTGATGCTTACAGGAAAGATGATTATACAGACGTAAGAAAAACTACATGGGCTTCCGGTGATGGCAAGCCCGGTTATACTTACGTGGTTGGATTTTTTGGATTTCTTTGTGGGAGTTACGCCTTAAAAACTGTGACGTATGAGTCAGTGTTAATTATGGCAGCTCCAGCGGATGTGCTCGCGTTGGCGTCGGTCGAAGTGGACATATCTAAAGTGGCACCGGGAGGTTGTATGGCATATAAATGGAGAGGTAAGCCTCTTTTCATCAAGAACAGAACAGAAGCCGATATTGAGCTTGAGGCAAAGACACCAGTGGGTTCGTTACGTGACCCGGAAACTGAAGAACAACGATGTGTGAAGCCTGAGTGGTTGGTGGTCATTGGAATATGTACCCACTTAGGTTGTGTTCCTATTCCGAACTCTGGGGATTGGTCCGGTGGATTCTATTGTCCTTGTCACGGCAGCCATTATGATAACATTGGGAGAGCACGCAAAGGACCGGCGCCAACGAATTTAGAAGTTCCACCATATAAATTTATTAGTGATACTATGATCCTTGTAGGATAGCTCCAAAATAAATAAAAACTATTAGAATATACTATACATAATTTGCTCTAGATTACCTACGTATAGAGTAGCACGTTTACTATTGTGGAATAAATGTTCATTTTTAAAATTGTTTTTATTTATCTTTAGTTGAATTTAGAAGTAGCTTATAGGTCATGCATTGCACACTATACCGCCACCGCAACGACACCGCCCCAACCCAGCAATTAACTTGCCATTCAAATTAGAGCATTTAAGTTGTGAGTCGTATGTAAAATATATTTTGCAATAAATTGAATTCCTATTTTTTTTTATTAAATGTTATATATGAAAAAGCCAACGGCGAGCAGTCAGAGCGTTGGGTCACGTAGCAAAACAACAACGTGCAAGTCCTCGGCGTGTTCAATCACAGCACAGATTACTTTAAGATATGTTCAATCACAAATGTCATATACTCATAATAACAGCAAGCTTGGACTCTTGGACCTCGCGGCCGACGCGCAGACTGCGGGCTTGCACCTCGCGGCCGGCGCGCGGGCTATGAGCTTGTACCTTCCGTACGACACGTAAGGCTGATTTACACTTGCATAAGTACAGTAGCGAGTTAACTTGCGGTCTTGGCGAGTTAAGTTCTTAACATTGTTTGGACGGGAATTTGAACTTAACTCGCCAAGACCGCAAGTTAATAAGTACAAGTTAATAAGTACAGCAATAAGTACAGTAAATCAGCCATAAGGCTGATTTACACTTGCATAAGTACAGTAGCGAGTTAACTTGCGGTCTTGGCGAGTTAAGTTCAAATTCCCGTCCAAACAATGTTAAGAACTTAACTCGCCAAGACCGCAAGTTAACTCGCTACTGTACTTATGCAAGTGTAAATCAGCCTTTATGGAAGTGTAAATCAGCCTTTATGGAAGTGTAAATCAGCCTGTAGCTAGCGCGATGGCGGACAGCCGTAGCCTAAATTCGAGGCGACGGCGCTGCGCCGTGCTGCAGCCGTGCTGTTGCGGAGCCGATATAAAGTGCCATGACGCCCATGACCTTAACACTTTTAAGTACTGACCACTTGACACCAACTATTGCTTTATTATGAATACGATTATGAACGCAATAGTTTTTACGACATGTACTAAAGTGTTATGCTACGTAAAGAGTTCGAACGATAAATCCCTTTGTTGCCCGTGGTCACAAACTGTATTTAAAGGAAAATTGTTGATATCTGCTGGACATGTCCGGGATGTAAAGGAATGAGGAACAAAACAAGGACAGAGCTCAATAATTCAAGCTCGCATTCTAAGACAAACGTCTATTGCTTTAGTTATTGTTCAGAGGTTTAAGTAGCATATAGTTAAAATTTGTAATAAACATGTATCATCACCAGCCTATATACGTCCCACTGCTAGGCACAGGCCTTCCTACATGGCAGAAACACATGAGGAGTTTGGGCCATAACACCACCACGCTGGCCCAGTGCGGGTTGGTGGGTTAAAGCGGTTGCAGTAACAACCGGGACCAACGGCTTAAAGTGCTTTCCGAAGTTTATGAGCTAACGTCCACCCTACAATGTCGAAATATTCTATTTCAACACTATAGACACGATAGACTAAAAGAATTTCACAGGGGTATATCCCAAGTCCTGGGTGGCTCAGTGGTCAGAGCAGTCGCCCGGATTGCGAATGGTCGCGGGTTCGATTCCTGCCTCAGGACGTGAGATTTTTCTAGTTTTATATTATTTTAATTACTATGTATAATGTTTTCTTTGAGTATTTTTATGTGTTTTGTATATTTGAGCTTGTTTTGTTATAAAACTTTTAGATTTCTTTGTGTAAACGTATACAAATTGGCTGATGTCTCCAATGCTAATGCAATAAATAAATTAAAAAAATTATGAGTGAGTGTTTGGCGGGATTTGGTGGTGTCATTCAAGATTTTTATTACAATAATTAAAAATTGTGTCGGAGCGAACTTTGTGTTATAAGCTGAGTGTACTTTTATAAACCAAGTGTTTGTGTTGACGAACAACTAAAAGATTATTAAGATTTGTGATTAATGGTGTGAAAAACGATGAGAACTTTTTTGTAGTTATCCACCTCATCAAGTAGCATCATGGAGATTGTCATCATATATTTCACGGCAAATACTCCTAAGGTGCATTGAAATGTGTAACACCAGCATTTCAATGCAATAAATGAAGAAATAAAGAAATACTGAAAACTTGGTTGTATGGGCATTAGTACCCTTTGCCTTCCCTTGTAGAGAGAATTAACAAAAAAAGAGTGTTTTGGCGGGTTTTCGTGGCGTCAGTGAAAATTTTTATTACAATAATTAAAAGTTGTGTCGGAGCGAACATTGGGTTATAGAAGCGGAGTAGTTTTATTATTCAATTTCAATTCAATTTATTTCTTTCTTTCACAAAATACATAAAATAACCTTAGTCACTATTATTTAAGTAGCACTATTGTATTTGTGAAGAGACTAGTTCCTGAAATAGGTTCCAAAGGAACCTGTGCCACAGGTTACTAGGCCCCTCCCGCAGATAAATATGCACACAATTTCACAAGACTAAGAGGTAGCACAGCCTAGTGATTCTGTAACGAATCTCGCACCTCGCTTCGCAAGTCACTTCGAATTCAACTGTCAAATAGAGCAATTTTTCATACATTTTTTGCTCTATTTGACAGTTGAATTCGAAGTGACTTGCGAAGTAAGGTGCGAGATTCGTTACAGAATCACAGCACAGGAGGCGGTACAGTTCAATTAAAATGAAATAAGAAACAAACTAAACACAACTTAAATACTTGATTATAAAAATATACCTTTATACCTCTGTATACATAAACAATATAAGTAAAACAGGGGCCTGAACTTAGAAATCTATTGTAATAATACTTAAATCTAGTGTGTGTGTGTGTGTGTTTGTGTGTGTGTGTGTGTGTTAGAGTGTATGCGTGCGTGTGTGTGCATGTGAGTGTATATTAGTGGGTGGGTGTTTATGTGTTTATGTGTGTATGTGTTCACAGAATAACGGGAGTAAAATTCTCGAGGACAACAAAAGGCGGGGAGAGTAATTTGTAGGCAATCAGTTACGGCATAATTTTTGCTTTTTCTCACAAAAGCCAAGGTTTTTCGTTGCTTATTTAAAAGTCATAAGGAGGCCTTCCGAAGAAGGATAATCTAGCGTTTTGAGATATTGGGTGACTAAGGCTTTGCAGTGGAGTTTGCTAAGAGGGTATATATTGAGAGTGCTATTTAGTTTGTTGTATAGGAACGGTCCAAGGAAGCAGAAGAAGTTGTGTGAGGTTGCCTTGTTTAGTAGGTGGGTTGTGCAAACAGCTCCCTTTCTCCGTTTGCCACTCATTAAGTCCTTGACATAAGGTAACTGCGAATGTTGTCTCAGAATAATAGACAAAATGAAGGACTGCCTCACTGTAAGCACATCCCAATGTTTGTACACCTCGGTCGTGGGATGTCGAAAAGGGAACCCTGCCGCAACTTTGAGTATGGCACGTTGGGCTCTTTCTACTTCAAGCAGGTGAGTTTTTGCCACGCCACCCCACGACGAAATGCAATACACCACCAGAGACTGGCATAGCGCATAGTACACCATCTTAATTGTGTGTCTGTCTGCAACATGTCTTAGGGACTTAAAGATATAAATTAGCTTACGGAGTCTTGGTACAAGCATTTCAATGTGCGGTTTAAAGGTTAGCGTTTGGTCTATTATGACGCCTAAGTACTTAATACTTTCCACCCTTTCGAGGGCGGGACAGTCACATCTAGGCAGATTAAAAGCACACTCATGTGCTATAACCTTCATATCAGCTGATGGTAGTTGGTTAGTTTTGAGTGCAAACGCTACACACTTAGTTTTGCTAACATTTAGGGTTAGGAGGTTAGAACTTAACCATTGTCTCACCATGTTAAGGCCAATTTGGGCTTTTCTAAAGGTGTTCTCCCAGGTATCTCCGCTGAAGAAGAGTGCTGTGTCATCGGCAAATGTAAAAATCTTGCCTCCCTTGAGTTGGAGTTGACACAAGTCATTAACATAGACGAGGAAAAGCGTGGGAGAGATAATGCTGCCCTGCGGCACCCCGAAAGTGACACGGGCATCATCACTCATCCATTGGTCTATTTTCGTTCGCTGGGTTCTATTGCTTAGGTAGTCCTTGAACAATTTTAGGGGGACTCCCCTTACTCCGATTCTCTCAAGTTTAGACAGAAGGTGCGGGATCGAGACAGTGTCAAACGCCTTCGCAAGGTCCAGAAATATAGTTATACATTTCCCTGAATTGTCTAGAGTAGTAATGACTGAGTTCACTAAGTCCTGGACTGCGTCATTAGTAGATTTACCAGCACGGAAGCCGTACTGGTTAGATGAAAGCAGTTTGTTTGATTCCAAATATTTAATCAATCTTACATTCATTAATCGTTCTAAGATCTTTGATAGTGTCGGTAAAATGGATATTGGCCTGTAGTTATTAACCTGGTCTTTATCGCCATTCTTGTATATTGCTTTGATGAGAGCCACTTTAAATGCAGAAGGGAAGACACCGTTTGTGATGGATAGGTTACAAATATGCGTAATCGGTTTGGCCAAAACTGCGATATATCTTTTGACGATTTTGCTTGATATTAAATCTATTCCTACTGCACATCTGTCTTTTAGGCCGACTATGATCTGGATGACATCTTCCACAAGTACCGGAGCCATTAGTAGTGAATTGGAGGGTGAGTATGTTGTCAAAGCATTTGAGTTCGTTACATTGGTTGTAAATTTTTCTGCGAGACTCATTCCAATGTTTGCAAAGAAACAGTTAACTTTATCGAGGCTTTCCTTAGGACTATTTATTGACACAAGAGATAGCGAGTGGTCATGTATGTACTTGGTTATTGCCACTTATATTTTTAATTACTTCCCAGAGTTGCTTTTTATTACCACGTGCGCTTTCGATCTCCTTCTTTTCGTGAGCTCTTTTTGCCTTTTTTATTATATATGTACAAAAGTTTCTATAGCGTTTGTATGTAATTTTGAGAACTTCATTGTGGGGTCTTTTTTTAACTTCTTGTGCAGGTTATCCCTGTTTCTCATGCAACGTTTTCTGATGAATTTATTTTTGGGTTTTACAACTGGCTTTGTACATTCTTTTATGGCGGAAGTTAAGTTGGCTATCAAGAGGTTAGTGGCTGTGTTCGTATCAGTGAGCTCAAGGGTAACATTGAATTCCAAGTTTTCGATTTTTGTGTCTAATTGATCAAAATCAATGCGGTGACATGTTTTATTCGTCATTGGTAGTGTATGTTTAAGAACCAAGCTAATAGCTACAGAGTAATGGTCGGTGATTGAAGACTCGATTATCAGACATGTGGCGTCTAATTTTGTTTTGACTATGATATGATCAAGGCATGTACGGCCATGGGTAGGATGCGTGTGACCGGGAAGCATGCCGTGACTGGCTAACATGTTTAAGTATTCATAGGAACGCTTATCCGGGCTGTTAGGAACTAAATCGATGTTGATATCTCCACATAAAATTATGTTCTGGTAGCCATTTAGTTTTGATAGTGTCAGGTCGATTGAATTAATAAAGTTGTTGGTGTTTGAGTTACTTGGTGGGCGATATATTCCAAGTATACACGTTGATTGGTTTAGTTTTAAAATAAGACAGTTTGCGTCATCTATATTGGCCTCTTCAAATGTTGCATTCAGGGATTCGTTAAAATAGATTACGACTCCTTCATTTTGGGTATTGTGTTGCGTGGTTGTGGCGTATAAGTAGTTATCGAGTTCGGGTATGAACTTTGTCGAGGGAAGCCAACACTCCGTTAGTACAATTACATCCCACGGGATTTCGGATCTCTGTAAAAGAGCAGTGAAGTTTGACATGTTGCAGTTGATACTGCGTATGTTTTGTGAGATAATATTTAATTTGCGATTACAGTATAAAATTTCGTCTTTTACTTGTTCGACCGCGCACTTGGTCGCTCGAGCTATTGATAAGGAATCCAGATCTAAGGCCATAGATTCGATGTTATCCATATTTTAGAATTATAATTCTATTAGACATAAAATTGTCACGGAAAACGCATGACAATTCGTAATTATTATAAGTAGAAAAGCTATGATTTGGATTCCTTCCTCCCTTTAACTGTGTTGTATTCAAGTGTTTGTGTTGACGTGCAACTAAAAGATTATTATAATAAAAATGATTATGGTGTGAAAGACGATGAGTGCTTTTTTGTGGTTATCCACCTTATCAAGTAGCACATAAAGTGACTGTCATCATATATTTCGTGTCAAATACTCCCAAGAAGCATTGAAATACGCCAGCATTTTAATGCAATAAAAGAAGAAATAAAGTAATACTGAAGACTTGGGCATTAGTTTCCTTTGCCTTCCTTTTATAAAGAAGTAAAAAAAAAAGCAAATGTCAAACTTTCTCAATAATACTTGATGAAACCTCAAAATTCAAATTTTAAGAAATAGTTAAAATACAGAAACTAAATGCATTCCATAATAATTGTTTGCATATCTAATAGGTTTGTCTATTTTCAAAAAGTTTGACGTGTCATTTTAAAATAAGTACTCTGTTTAAAATGACAATATTCTCATAGAATGTATTGAATTCGTTGTGGACTTTGTAACTAAATACAAGATTTAAATGAATATCGTTCGGTTTAATAATGGGTAAATTAAATAACTCTTTTCTTTGCGGAATACTTATTGCATCAGCGACTTGGAGCATTTCTATATATTTGTATTGGTTGCTCAATATGAGTGGTAAGTACCAACCAGTAATACAGTTAGGCGACAAGCTTTCACTATTGCAAAAAAGATGAGTTTTTCATGTAGCTGACTGCTAAAACGTCCTATTTGTGAAATTTTAGTAATCATAAATAGAAGAAAAATAGTATGATATTTTAGGTACATTAACCATAGAACTTCTAATGAATTGAAAATTTGTATTAAATAACAATCTATTTGTTCATTACTTTGATTTTCACAATGTAACATTTATTTTAGGCAACAGCACTTTGGGTAATATTGATGGAAAAATTCATTATCATTTGATGAACATTGATGAAAAGGATAGAATTAAGAACAATGATAAATCAATTGCAGCACTAGAAGGCAAAAACTTGCTTTATGATAGTCCAAGGGTTTATGATAGATTTTCTGCAAACCGGTGGAAATCTTTCAAAAGTCATAAAGATTATCAGAGAAAGGTTATGTTGAAAGAAAAGTTTGCAAAACAACTTGGTATGAAGTTGTCTGCTCAACCGGATAAGAGTTTGGGTAAGTATTAAAACCAGATATTTAGTACCATACACTGGAAGAGTTTCACTCTATAAAAAATCAAATTATTTGCAATAGTTACAATATCATTCAACACCATTCTTCAGGAACATTATTTGTATGTATGTACCTACAAATGCCAAATGGAGAGTGACTCAAAAAATGATGCTGAATGAAATTGTAATTAAAATATTACAGACATATTTCTCTTCATATTATATTTGATCTATGATTTGTTTTATCAAGATAATCAACTTGGATTAATTAGAAATGCTGAAGATGTACGCACTCGTGAGAAAGGTTACAATTTACATGCATTTAATACACTAATATCACAGCGCATTGGAAACCACAGAGGATTACCAGATACAAGGAATAAATTGTAAGTATTGTAAAGTAAGACTACAATTTGATAAATTAACTACATCTGTCATACAAGCATATGCACCTACAGGCATACTGCTAAAATATTCATAGCTGTGCTAGAAAACATATTTAAAAAATTGGGTGGATTAAAAAATAAAAGTAACATTGGCATCCAAATAAATACAAATCTGCTCTCTCACTTAAGGTTCTCAGACGACATAGTTCTTTTGCTGAAACACCTATCCTAGAAAGAAGTAAAAAAATAGGACTAGGTACAAATGAATATGTCAAAAACAAAAATTATGATGAATGGCCACTAGAAGGAAATCTCTGTAGACATATACTAGATAGGTTTATGTCAAGGGCTATGTGTATCTTGAAAAATAGTCTCTATTACCAGCAAAACTAACCAAGAGGAAGTAAACCAGAGAATAGTTTCCTCCTGGAACAAATACTGGTCACAGAAGGAAATACTAAAAGGGGACTACCTATAACTTGAAACTAAAAAAGACAGTAATGGAAACCTATATAATATACCACCATGTCTAACATAACTAACCGGGTGTACCCAAACAAAATGATAAGATTGCCTCCTGCCAGCATACTATGGATAGAAGCCTATTGAAACTAAGAAAAATTCAGAAAACATAAAGCACACACATAAGATAACAGATATAACTTACTGATGCTCTTCAATATGCTTTGAAACAAAAATTGAGGTGAGCATGTCTCATTGCTAGAGCCAAGGACAAAAGATGGACCCAATATCAAAATGGTATGGACCAGTGTGCAAAAGGAAAGTGGCCAGTCCAATAAATAGATTGGTTGATGGTATCACAAATATAGCTGGCCAAAACTGTATAGAAGTGGGTCAGGACAGGTACAAAAATCAAAGGCTGGAGCAGGCTTTTACTGTACAAAGGAATAAAATCACACAAGCAAGACTAACATTTAATAACAACCTTTGTAATTAATATGTAAAGTAGTAACAATACTAACAAAGTAAACACAAATGTAAATGTAACTTTATCAATTTGATAAATAAAGAGCTTAATTACTTAATTATTATAATTATGTAAAAGGATAGTGCTCACTAACTGACAATGAGTAGTACATAGGATTTCTTTACTTGATATCAATGAAAGCAACCTCAACCTTGGCTTTTGATGCATATAAGGCAGTGGCAGAAGCATCCTTTAGCTTACTAGCATATCAGTATTTTCTTCTAACATGTGATTGTGACTCGAACACCAAGTGAAGATGCAGCTACAGGTGAATCAACTATCTCATGGCTGTAATGTAACTCCAAGTACTTACAACTTATAAATTTCAAAATCCTGGTCTGATGAGACTGAAGACGTCAGTTGTCTTTGATAAGTCTATAAGGGTATACTTCGTGTTATATATTGAGTGCTCTAATTCATGCATACAGAGCTCACAGTGTCAGTTTGTCTTTTGACTTTATTGTTTGCATTATAGGAATCTAAGCCGGTGAAACACTCTAACCATCTTATTAAAATTAGGATGTTTTTTGTCTATTCTACGAATGAAGCGGTGTTTTTGGCAGTCTTTTTTCAAGTCCATTAAAATAGCTGAGTCCCAAAAATACAAGAAATATCAAAAATTGCTCAAAGTCTTGGCCGCTTTTTTATAGAAATGAGCTGCATTATAAGATAAAAAAAACGAATCAAATCCATTATTTTTAGTTAATAAAGTGGAAAATTCTTAATTTTATTTTAACATTATTATAAATGTTTGAAAACTATCTAAACTAAAATAATTTTCTCAGGTGACTGCTCTAACCATCTGAGCTACCTAGGACTTGGGATATCCCTGTGTAATAAACAGAGAATAGTTTTTATGTGTATTATTTAAATATAGAGTTATTGGTTTAATAATAATAGATAAGTAAATTAATATGTAATAAAACTGTTGTGTTTTAGGTGCCGATCCCAAAAATATGCACAGAAGCTTCCAAAAGCTTCCATAATTATATGTTTTTATAATGAACATTTTGAAACACTTATGAGATCTGTTCATTCTATTTTGGACCGCACTGATGCAAGACATTTAAAAGAAATAATTTTAGTTGATGATTATAGCGATATAGAAGGGTTGTATGGAGATGTTGTTAAGGCTGTGAATGACTTAAATAGTCGCATGCGTAAAGATGAAGAAATGTTAGAAACAAATAACATTGATGATAATGTTGTTGATTATATTAATGATGACAATAATATAGAGAAAAAAACTACTGATAAGAATTATATCAAGTTATCTAAAACTGGTTTAAACATACGATTGTTGAGGACCACTAAAAGAGAGGGCCTTATTCGTGCCAGATTGTATGGAGCTGACAATAGTGTTGGAGATGTGAGTACCAGATAATACAGGGTGTAAGGGGAACACTCGAATCCGAAGGCAGCCAGCACTGCCTGATCCTGAATGATTGCTGAATCCTGAAAACGATTTCATAAAAGAAAAAAATTAAATCGCCAAAAAAGTTAGCTGTTTAATACTAAATTGTATACTTATGTCGCAGCCGTCTGGTTGAATTAGCTGCTAAACTAGGCGCCTAGTCCGTTGACTGAACGCTGGTATCCAATGGAACGGATGTAGGACAACTAGCGAAGTCATTGAGCGCAAAGTTTGTCAGCGTTTAAACGTCATGCCAGCAGTCTGGTTAAATTAGCCTTAAATTGAACGCCTAGTCAGGTCATTTAAATCAAAAAGCTTTTGTGTGACTGAGTGATTGGTAGGTTCAAGTTTATTTTTAAGGTTAAATTAAGCGGCAAATTCAACCAGATGGCGGCCACATACACACTAACCGTTTGTATGGAACAGCTGCATTTTTTCGCAATTTTCTTTTAACAATTCGTGCTTAGGAATTTAGGGTTACCAGCACTATCATCTGCCTTCGTTTTCGAGAGTGTTCCCGCTACACCCTCTATTTTATTTCAACAAGAAACTAATATATCTATGCAATTTGAAGTTTGGTTTTTAGAGGACTTATCGTATTCTCTAATAATATATTCTTGGAATTACTGTAGTTTATAATGTATTCTGTATGGTTTTGTGTCAGGTGTTGGTCTTCCTAGATTCCCATATAGAGGTGAATGTGGACTGGCTTCCGCCGCTATTAACGCGCCTGGCGGAGGGTGTAGACGGTCATACTATCCGCTACTCGCAACGGGCCGTCATGCCCGTGATTGACGTCATCAATTCAGACACCTTTGAATACAGTACTAGTCCGTTGGTGCGAGGTGGCTTCAACTGGGGACTACATTTCAAGTGGGACAACTTGCCGAAGGGAGCATTGAAGAGTAAGAAGCTTATATATGATTTACTATGTTTCAGCCTAGACAGAGGGTTAGAGATATGACTTTTTTTGTATCAAGGGAATCGTTTCCGTTCAAATTCTTGCTTTGTAAAATACTTTATCAAGTAGTCTACTCTAACATATTTGAAAACAAGAACAAACGTAGTAGGAACTGTAGGATTATTTAAGTATAAACTCGCCAATAATGTGGTTTTGTTTGTGAAGCCCAGATATTGTATATGTCTATAACCTTATAGAAATATTTGCTTAGTTAGACACGCAACTATGCTTATTGTATACCATTCGATTTCTAGTGTACAGAAATACATTATGCGTTTTATAAAGATATTAGACACCAGACAGTAAAATGAAAGGATTTAAAAAGGGTTATAACATATTTTTATTATCAGACATCAGGTCATATAGGTATATGGATGTGATCTTCGTTATTCTAAAAGGGGCGGAAAACTAAAAGAAGTTACTTTTTTTTGAACCTATTATATTAAAAATTGTAACAATCTGTTACAAATTAGATTTTTGTTATATTTTTATATTGTAAAAAATATGACAAGCAAACGAGCAATGTCTGCCTATAGAATGAATCTTTCGTAAGGAGAAACAGATAAAAATTAAAGAAAAACAAATAAAAGAAAAAAATGAAAGAAAAAAAAAATGAATTAATAACACAATGTCCAGCGAGTACATTATATCTACTTCAGATGTATGTTGTTGACATAATTTAAAGAGTATTCCAAAATATAGTTAAAGTACATATTTGTTACTTTTAGATGATGAAGATTTCGTAAAGCCGATCCAATCACCAACCATGGCTGGGGGTTTGTTTGCAATATATAGAGAGTATTTCAACTATATTGGGAAGTATGATTCACAAATGCATATATGGGGTGGAGAGAATTTGGAAATATCGTTTAGGGTAAGTTTTATGTTGAGCAGCATTTATACCCCAAATTATGTATTCAAATGAGCTGATGGTTAGTTTTTTATATGGCAATGGTGGCATACGGCCACTTGACGATGTGCAGGGCAGCCTTTGACGCTCGTAGCACTTTGGGCATTAATCACGCGCTGCCTTCCCCGTGATAATCAAGAGAAACATATATTATCAGCACAAAAGAAAAGCTCCCAACATAACTCTGTCATTATGTGCTCTGGCGACCTTATTCCCTACAGGAACACAACACTACAAAGCAGTGTAAACATATATGATATGTTTTATCATCATCATCATCATCAGCCTATAAACGTCCCACTGCTGGGCACAAGCCTTCCTACATGGGCGAAATACAAGAGGAGTTTGGGTCATAATACCACTACGCTAGCCCCATGCGAGTTAGTGGGTTGCAGCGGTCGCAGTAACAACCGTGACCAACGGCTTAACGTTCCGACCGGTTTATTAATAGATATAGAAGAGCGAGACCTCCTGACACAGGCACCGTATGTGCTTAAAAGGAGGCCCCAACCACTGTAATTTATTGTTAATATTTTAATGAATAAAGCACTTATTATTATATATTATTATTGATGAAAACATGCTGTAGGTAGAGTTGCAAATAAAATAAAACAAATAAAATAAACCGTTTTCAGATATGGATGTGTGGTGGAGTCCTAGAAATGATTCCATGTAGTAGAGTGGGGCACGTGTTCCGTAAGCGTAGACCGCATAGCGCAGGCGAGAAGGAAGACTACATGATGTATAACTCCATGCGAATGGCACGGGTGTGGATGGACGACTATGTGGTATGTTGATACAGCAAATTATACGAACTCTGCTTGATTAATATTTTATTTCATTCTATTTTTGTAGTGCAATATAGGCTTTATACTATAGCGAAATTGGTTCTAGTTTTATCTATGATACAGTCAATACACCGACTTGATGGAATTGACAATATTATATTAATTTCCGGTGAATAAAAAATGGGACATTTATTTTACTACATTTTAAAAAAACATAATGGGGTCCATCATTGAAGTGTATATTATTTATTTATGTTACTATAAGAGTGTATTAATTAGTGCAAATGCGAAAGTGAATCTTTTTATTGTTCACAACTTCAGCACCTACAGATAGTAGGACTGCGGTCAGATTTTTTAAGCATATGCGAAATTTTAATGTCGTTTTGCCAATGAATACTTTCTATTTTACGAATACAATTTTTACTCTTATGAAATAAATAATATCAAAATGATATACTTATCTTTGTATCGGACCAAAACAGGTAGATCACCGGGTTTACAGAACTAGCCATAGCAACACACATAGACGCGTATGTACTACGCAAATCACAAAACAACTAAACGAAATTTTCCGTAGTTTTGATTTTAAATCGCCATATGCGTGTGTTTGCTTGTTATTCGGCGAACGTAGAGAGCCTAGAAGCATAACTTCATACAAAACTCGTCGCAAAATGGGTACCCTCGGCGGCTAGAAGAGAACGTCGGATAAAATCGGCTAATATCGAAATTGTATAGCGCCCTCTCGGTCTTCTGATTTACACGCGCCGGACGGGTCATATATGCACAATGTAACCATGCAAAATTTTATAACGACTTTCACAATTGTATATCATTTTTAATAAATATAGCAATGTTGTAAATCGGTCCACTTATTCAATTTTAGAGTTAAGACGAATAATACTGATTTAAACAGTCAATTTAACGTAATGTCTTAATTATCTATTTTTAAAGATCAGAAATGAAATGGGTTCGCTTCATTCATTTAAATAAAAAAAATCTAAATATCTGTCATGACATTATTTATTTGTATTAAGGACATAAGAAAAAAAAAATGGTCATCAAGTGGTTTTATTTCTTGAAATAAATTTAATTAAATAAATTATTTCTTGAAATAAAACCACTTTACTGAATTTAACTTGCGTTTAATTAGATGTCACATTATGATTTTTTATACCCAATGTTTCGATTAGTTTATAGCGATCAAGGTCTCGGGAAGACTGAAGTAAAGATGTCAGTTGTCTTTGATAAGTTTAATATTAACTACCGTCATATTTTTTATAGTTATATTTTGAGTGTTCCGATTCACGCCATGGAGCTTACAGTGACCGAAGGAAGAGTAAATACGGGCTTGAGACGATCCAACTATCTTCTCTATTCAAATTATGATGTTGTTTTATTTCAATAACCTAACGAAACTATCTTGCAGTCTACAACTTTACTTACTACGACTTATCCTTACCAGTTTAAAATAGATACCTATACTATTTCCACATCATATTGTAAATGTAAATTATTAAAGTAATAATTAAACATACACATGTTAAATAATAATACTTAAATTTATTGAGAAAGGTGTAGAAAATGGCATCATATTGTAAGGAACTGTGGCAAAATATCCATAAATTGGAGGTTTGTTTATCATTCTTACAAAAATTATATAAGGCAACGATGTATAAAGCCATAATTGATTATTAGTAGGTAAATTAACTATTAAACATACACAATAACAATAAGTTGTCATAAAAGTTTGCAGAGTTAAAAGTTGAGTTGAAAGTAAATAAATACTGTCACACACAAATGACTGCATAACATCATCCACTCGTGTATTTGTTCAAATTGTCCACAAATATTGGCCCAACATGGCGGCCAATATTTTTGTTTATATTTGACTCGATTATAAAGGTTTAGGAGAGACTTACATGTAAAATTTAATTCCAGTGCTCTTATTATGTTCACCTACGCGACTGACACACCATTTTACTTCACTTTTGGACATATTTACTGAGATTTTATTATTTTTTTACGAGTACATCACCGTGACGCAGTCAATGACAAACTAAATCATGGCGCGGAGTCCGATTTAAGCCCCGCCTACTTTGGAGTCTCTTCGGGGGTGTCATTTTGGATGGGCTAGTTACTCGTCTATGTTATTATCGGTCGCCGTTGTTATTATATTTTTATCGTCCCTTGAATGGAGTCGGCCTACCATACTTATATGTATATTTTGTTTTTATGTTGTTGGACTTGTTGGTGAGCACTCCTATTAGTGGTATTCGGACATGGTTATTGAAGCCGAACGCGTGAATAATATCCAAATCTACTGATAAAAACTCCAGAATCTCTTCAATACGTTTATGCTCAACAACCACTCACTTGACACACTTTAGACATATAAAAAAACAAACAATAAACGTATCAAAAGACATTAAAAGGTTAGTATAAAACATATCACAAAAAAGATCTATTAACAAGTACAGTCAGCAACATCCTCCACCACCCTGGCAGAGCCGTTTGATCCAGAGCAGTGGTTGACGTCCACTGGCAACTTGACCACTTTGGTCACTGGGCGAAGCAGGGGGCCGCCACGTGTGGTGACCTCGACGACACGGACGATACCGTCCCTGCCAGGGTGAACAGCTGAAATTCGGTCCCGGGGCCAAGTTCCCCTTGGAAGAGTTCCATCGGAAATTAATACGAGGTCACCTATACTAAAGTCCAAAGCACGAGAATTCTTAGGCGACCTCCTGGGAGCAATTAGAGGAAGGTATTCCTTTACCCAGCGGCTCCAGAACATGTCCGCTAGGCACTGGGACTTCCTCCAATCGCTTCTACTTAACAAGTCGCAGCTATCGACTTTAATAGGATGATAGGGTGAAGATGATCCAATGAGAAAGTGAAATGGTGTTAGGGCTTCTGGAGCTTGAGGGTCGCAGGGCAAATCTGTCAAAGGTCTACTGTTGAGAAGTGCCTCCGCTTCTAGAAGGGCTGTGAGTAAAACCTCTTCCTTGGGTACGCGGTCGTTGACCAAGGCTCTCAAGGCGACTTTCACCGTACGAACTAACCGCTCCCATGCCCCTCCCATATTCGGGGCTCCAGGGGGGATGAACTTCCATGAGATGTGATTGTTAGCGCACTCATTCCTGAAACACTCTTGATATATCTTCACTAGTTGGTTGTTAGCGCCAACAAATGCTGTGCCATTGTCCGAGAGGATTCTTTGAGGTGTTCCTCGACGAGCAATAAAACGACGCAGGCACATTGTTGCAGCGTCAGTGGAAAGGCTGTTGATGATTTCCAGGTGCACGGCGCGTGTCGTCAAACATGTGAAGAGGGCGATGTACCGCTTTTCCCGTCTCCGTCCCACAGCAACCTGGACTGGGCCCATGTAATCCAAACCCACAAAAGTAAACGGACGGCGATGGTGGGCTAAACGCTCTGGTGGTAAGTCTCCCATCGGCGGCGGAACGGGTTTCGAGCGGAGAATCACGCATTGAATGCATTTTTGGGAGACCGATCGAACTAGATTGCGAAGACGTAGGATCCAAAATCTCTGTCTTAATTCGTTGATCACCAGCTCATTAAGTCCATGGGCAGCTTTTTTGTGGTAGTGCATAACCAAAAGTTTGACAGCACGATGTCGACCGTCCAGAATAGTAGGCTCTTTTAGAGTAGCGGGTACGTCACTGATTGCAGAAATTCTTCCTGCCATTCGAATAACGCCATCAGTCTCTAAACGAGGTGATAATTTAGAAATACGGCTATGACGACTAACTGTTTGCCGCAAACGGAGTGATTGTAGTTCGTCGTGAAAGGATTCTGCTTGGCTGCGACGAATAACATCCAATTCTGCCTTTGACATACCTTCGTCATCCAAAACAGGGAACAATGAATGAAATGAGGATGAATGATTACGACGATTAGAAGAATTAGCCAAATTATTGTGAGACCTAGTTTTTGAATTTTGGTGGTTGCGAAGAATTTTCACAAACTGATGCGCACGAGCGGTCACGCGCACCATTCGCAACCAGCTGCTGAAACGCGACGGGTCCGCTGCCAGTGAAATCGGTATCGGCAGCGGTAAAGAATTTTGATCATCAGTTGCGTGAATCTTTAAATATTCAGATTTAAACTCTTTTATATACTCGTCGTTAGCATTAGAAATATTGTCCGAAGTGCATTCCAAGGGCCAGCTCTCAGGGTTCTCAAGAAGGAAGCTGGGGCCGGAAAGCCAACGAGGTGACACAGAAGAACTTTTCCGTGTCGCTTCGTCAGCAACGTTTAACGAAGTAGGAATCCACCTCCACTCAGAAACCTCCGTGGTCTCAGAGATTTCACCGACACGATTAGCAACAAACGGTTTCAATGAACGTGCTTCTGCCCGCAACCAGCCAAGTACGTTCATTGAATCGATCCAGAAAAATCTTCTACTTGGAACTACGTCATGTTCAGATTCTATGGTAGCAGCGAGGCGCGTTGCGAGTAACGCACCTTGCAGCTCGAGACGGGGAATGGACATAGGCTTAAGAGGGGTGACCCGTGCCTTGGCTGCTATAAACGACAGTATAGTTTCGCTACCATATGTTATTCGCCAGTATGCCACACACACATAAGCCAGCTCGCTGGCGTCGGCGAAGACGTGCAATTCCAAACTAGCCTGTTCAAAATTTGTACTAAAACCGAAAACATAGCTATCGGGAATATACGGATCATCCTCTCGCCAAAGTAAACCTGATTGAAACCTGCCACTAGGTAATCTAGAGGTAGTTTTCTCAAGAATTTGTAAAGCGCGATCGTGCTGTGAGCCGCATGATGTTGGTCGCTTTGTTATACCAATAGCCTCTAGTTTGAACTGTTCCTTGACAACCTGTTCTAAATCATCTAGGGGATGATCCTCAACCTTAGTATTGTTAACGAATTCAACCGGTCTTGTCTTATTACTTGAAACTCCGTGCAATACCCAGCCTAACGTGGTTAGGGAAGCCACTGGTTGGTTACGTGACCCTGATCTGACTACCTGGGAAAGTGTTAAGGGCCAATCCACAGCACCGATTAAGACGGTTGGTTTGGCGTCGTAATAAATAAGTTCGCTATGATTATCACGTAAATAGGAATGATCAACATCTTTTATGGTAACGGTTTGCTGAGACAAATTAAGATTAGAAATAGCTCGAGCATTCTCTATAGTAAAAAATTCTTCTTTATACCTGCCACGTATTTGGAAGGATACATATTGTACCTTTTCCTCGCAAGACATTCCACTAACTCCTTGAATACGAATGCAACCATCACGACCATGTAATCCGACCTCATTCGCTGTACTAGAATCAATCAAGGTTGCTGATGACCCATCATCTAGTAATGCGAATGTATCGACGTCACCCCGCGGTCCCCTAACTACTACGGGTATGATTTTCAAAAGGACTTTCCGTGACTGGGAAGATTCCAGTGAACAAGTATAGGCATTGTCAATTGGCTGCTCAACACGGTAATTAGCAGGATGTGAGTCAGCAAACTGAACACGATTTACACCTAAATCTTTTGCATCGGAAAAGAGTTCGGGGACATCGGACACGGTTGCTTTACGAGTTGTTGATGATGACGAAGTAGAAGGAAATATTTTTGCACCATGCAACAGTGGATGATGGTTACGGTTACAATTATTCACGCCACATGTTTTATTTTTGGTGCAATAGCGCCATAAATGAGTTTTTGAACTCAAACATTTAAAACATGTTTTATTTTTTTGAAGAAATAAAACTCTTTGGTCCACTGGAATGGCTTTAAAACTTTCGCATAACTTTATACCGTGATCTTGACTATGACAATAGCGACATGTGTCAGTTACTTCAGTGGCGAGCACCTGACACTTTCTGTCATTGGAATTGTTATGATAACTGTTTTGATTTTTATTTATTGGAAAATTTTGTTGTTGCGATAGTAAGCCAAAACGAATATGATTTGAGGTTTCGTAACGAAGAAAACTGGACAGTAATTCGATTTTAGATAGCTTACCTGGGTGTTCTGCAGCATAGCGCGTCCACAGTGCGCGTAACAATGGAGTTAATTTTAATAAAATATTATTGTAAATTTCTGGTGAATAAAGATATTCTAACTGGCCTAAATGTTTCAATATGGAAACTAAATTGTGAACTTTACAGGATATAGTGTTGAGGTCTTTGAAATCCGTCTGTAGCCTAGGGAGTGCACGTACTGCCGCTAGTTCTTCCAGCACGATAAGTTCTGGTCGCCCAAAACGTTCTTCCAGAGCTTCTATGACCTCTTCTGGAAGCTGAGCAGTTAGCGACAGGGCGGAAACAGCCATCGCTGCTTCTCCGCGTAAAGCTGAACGTATTCGGGCTAAATTTTCTAAAGGTGAAAATGATGTATGTGTCTGAACGTAAGTTTGCTTAAATGCAATCCAGTCCATCGCCTTGCCACTGAAAGGGGTTAGGGTCAACGACTTTGGCTTTTGACTTAGAGAAACGATGGCCTCGGCCAAATCCCTAAACCCTTCACAGCGACGAGGCGGCGATAGAGCGGTGATTGTATTTAAGGGCAATGATGATGAATTAATGTGGCTATTTGCATACTGTGAACCCTCCATTCTGGGTAACGTGGTATCGAAGGTAACAAACTTGCTGTTCGTTGTCGGACCAACAGGATCAGTTTGAGATGCAGCCGGGGTCACGTGACTTGGTTCCCGCTCGGTTGTAGCGTCATTCGGACCAATCACAACAATCGGTCCTACGGCTTCAGGAACAGGAGGTTGGCGTGGAATTTCGCTGTTGTCTCGAACGCTGTGAACCCACGATAAAATTGAGTTAGATTGAGATTTTGCACTGCTCTCAATAGCTGCCAACTCTGCCGCCAATATTTTATTTTGAGCGTCGAGTTTAAGCTGAGCTAGCTGTTGTCTTTCTTCCTGTCTCTCTTCGGCTATTTTTAATACCTCCATAGCGTGACGAGCCTCAGCCGCCATACGCTTGGCTTTGGTTGTGTTGGTTGACGAATTTGAACGATGGGATGACCTGTTGTTTGTAGAGTCAATGATGCCTGAGATTGGTGGGACAAGCGAAGTTTGAAGTGGTTGATCTAAATTGGGAAATGAAGACGAAATGGGCCCAGGCCCTACAGTATAGGGAAACCGTCCTGGGTCCCGGTAGCTTGCTATTCCAGGTCTTAAAACGGGAGAACATAGTCCTGGAACAGGGCTCGTTTCACGAGGTGGCGTGGATACTGGAACACTTTGAGACTTGGACATTATTAAAACAACAAATAACGAAAACTTACCTGGTATCAATTATTACCTTTTCGAAGGACCTTTTATGAAGACGAACGCGTGAATAATATCCAAATCTACTGATAAAAACTCCAGAATCTCCTTAATACGTTTATGCTCATCAACCACTCACTTGACACTTTTTAGACATATATCGAAACAAACAATAAACGTATCAAAAGACATTAAAAGGTTAGTATAAAACATATCACAAAAAAGATCTATTAACAAGTACAGTCAGCAACAGTTATACATATGTATTATATTGTAATACGATTTGTGATACTATGCGACTGAAACTATTTATCATTTCATTATAGTTGTTATATATTATTTCGATTACTTTAATAAGGAATTTTCAAAAATAATTTGTAATTTCATAGCATTATGTAAAACTTTGCAGGTATAGTTATGGGCAAGACGGTTGTAAGTACTTTGCGAAATAGATGAAAATTCATTAGCTAATTTCATCTTTTGTTCAGTTGCCAAACACTTACTTTTTACTGTGCCCTTAGTGTAAGTTATAACATGGACCAAATAATATATAGACTGCCAATGTCATACAAAAAAGCGTAACTCTGTTAAAGCTACGAATACCGGCTTAAGACTAGATGGCGTTAGCAGTTAGCCTGCGGATTAAAATATGCCCAAATATGATAGTAAATCATTAGAATTTTTACATGAAAATTAATAGTTTTATACATTACTATTTTCGAGCTCTAAATATCATCACAATATTCTGCTTCAACGATTTAATTTTTCTATATGAAACTAGCGCTACGTGATAGATTTATACACCATTTGCTACTGTGCTACCAGTGTGCTAGTTTAGATTTTCAATATAATGCTAACATAAATTTAATAGATGGCGCTGAAACAAGAAAGGGTTTTTTGAAAATTAAGATTGCTAATCCAGTATTTTATTGTAAAATAAAAAACTATTGGGAACATTATAATTACTATATGAAATAAAAAACTTTAAAACACAAATGTTAAAAATTTGTAATGAGGGCGTCGTCGATGACAGCGTTAATAAGTAGATAGGTAGGCATCTAGAATCTAGACTTTGTTTTGATGTCTGACTGCACACGATTGTATAAAAAAAAATAAACAAAAATTAAAACCAACTTCAAAAAACTGTAAAGGATAAATATGTTTCTAGGTGATGAGTACCTAGTCTTAAATTTAATTATTTTATCCTTTTCAGTTTTTTGAACACGGCTTTACTTTTTGTTAATCAATAAACAATCACGTAAATCGAACCCGAAATCTCGGCGTAATCGGTGTACATACTTTAAAAAAATCATACCAACCGAATTGAGAACCTCCTCGTTTTTGAAGTCGGTTAAATAACGTAGGTGTGATCAACCACAGAAGTAGCTGAATCTCAGAGAGCTGAACACTTTAGTATCATGTCACAATAATTATGGCATACTATAGTAAGGTATAAACTATTAAAATACGAGACGCAATAGCTGGTGTGACATGGTGCTAAACTCAACCGTAGGTACTTACATTCAGAAGGTTACACTTGTGAGTTGATCGGTTGTTTTATATAAGCCTTCAATTTAACATTATTTTAGTAATTCGTGTAGATACATAACAATTTATGTAGGTAGCCTAGCCATTTCTTTATAATATCGCCGCGGTACGGCACCGGCGCGGCGCGGCATAAGTACAAAGGACGCCTGCCGCCCTGCCCCCGCGGCCACTCGCGCCGCTAAACTTCCCCCTGCCACACGTGCTCACACAAACAAACACCACTCGCACACATTAAAAATGCGTAAAAGAGTTATCCACTTACCTTAACTTATTGATAGGTATTTTAATAACTGATTCAAAATCTCCGTTAGCTAGCACGAAGCACATCCACAATATCGAAATATTCTATTTCAACACCCGAACGAGTATTTTTCAAATACCTAGAAGTACAGTCGACAGCACATCAAGTGTAACAGTTGCACTACAAAAGCCACCTCTATTACGAACGCAGTATGGGCGGTCTAAAAGGCAAATTGTCAAGCTTGATGTGCTGTCAACTTTACTGAGATAAATAGACAAACTAGAAAAAGTTCATGTGCTGGGGCGCGGGCGGGGACCAAAGCCGCAACCATTCTCAGTCCGCGCAAGGATGATAATGTCCGGGTGCCTGCTCTAACCAAGTGAGTTACTTAGGATTACCCAATTTTTTTTTAATTATATATTTTCTAGTCTGTCTGTATTTGCGTTATTATAACCTTACGTATTCTCTCAGTCCCTAAAAAATTATATTTCAACGGTCGCGGATTCGATCCCCGCCCCAAGGCGTATCTTTTTTAATTATAATATTTTAGCAGTCTGATAATTTGTGTATTATAACTATGTAATTTAGGCTGTACAATAAAGCTTATTGCCATCAACTGTTACACTTGATGTGCTGTCGACTGTACATGTAGGTATTTGAAAAATACTCGTTCGGGTGTTGAAATAGAATATTTCGATATTGTGGATGTGCTTCTTGCTAGCTAACGGAGATTTTGAAACAGTTATTAAAATACCTATCAATAAGTTAAGGTAAGTAGATAACTCTTTTACGCTTTTTTTATGTGTACGAGTGGTGTTTGTTTGTGTGAGCACGTGTGGCGGGGGGAAGTTTAGCGGCGCGGGCGGCCGCGGGGGCAGGGTGGCCTTGCCGGCGTTCTTTGTACTATTGCCGCGCTGCCTGCGTCGTACCGCGGCGATATTATAAAGAAATGGCTAGGCTACCTACATAAATTGTTATGTATCTCTACACGAATTACTAAAATAATGTTTTGTAATTCGGGTATTTAAGTGAAATGTGCGTGTAATGTGTGTGTTGTGAGTTTTATGTAAATTACACGTCTTTTGCTATTGTTAATTTAACTATTACTTTTTGTAGTTATTACGAAAATAGGCAATTAGTCCGGTACGGCTAGGGGACCGTTCAAGTATTACGTACCGCAATTTTCGAAGATTTCCTAGTTTTTTATTTAAATAAAAAAAAAAACATGTAACGTAACGCGTTGTTCGAACCCTACTCCCGCCCTGGTAACGCTTCGTCGTAAGATAAGTAAGGTTCTGGTAAGACCCCCCTCCCCTCAAACTGCGTTACGTAATACTTGAACTCCGTTACGTAATAGGCGATTTTGAGGTCCTACCTTCTGGAGCATAACTTGCTCACAGAAGGTGGCAACTGCCTCCCAGCTCGTCACACTACCGACCATCGATCTAATCAATGTCGGCAGTGCAAGGTCTGCCCCCACTGTCGCAACCAGGTCGCGACGCTCAACAATCCATGCTGGGTACAACTCAAGCGTATGTTGCGCCGTGTCGTCTTCGCCACCGCACTCGTAGCACCGGGGACTCGGCTCCCGTCTGATTCTGTGTAGATAATGGCCAAAGCAACCGTGCCCTGACATCACCTGCACTAGTCTGAAGGACAGGGAGCCATGCCCCCGATCCACCCACTTCGTCGAGCATGGCCTGATTCCCTCGACAGTCTACTAGCCATAAATTGGAACCTCCAGCCTGCGTAGCCAAACGCTCATCACTACCCGCTGGGCTCCGTCGCGCCACCGTCGAATGAGCTCCGGCGACGGGCAGGCTCCTTCCATCCGAACGGCGGCGCTACGCCTATACACCTCTGCCAATGCAAACGCGTTGAGATCCCAGGGTGGAGTCCCTGCAAGTGCAATCTCCTCCCTGCCCCTAGCAATCTCCTTCTCAGATTTAGCCCTGACCAACCGGATGGCGTCTATGGTGGAGCGATTTTCCCTAAAACCGAACTGCCACTCCACAAGATCAGGACCCACCCGGCTGAGATGCTTAACCAGCCAACAATTCGCTCCAGAAGCTTTCCGGCTTCGTCCAGCAGCACAATCGGCCTATAGGCAGAAGGACTGTGCGCTGGTTTCCCGGGCTTCTGGAGCAACACCAGGCTCGAAGCAGCGATCTTAAATGCCCCGGAGACGATCCCCCAGAGACCCAAGAGCAAGTGCCAGAACTCGGCCAGGCACTCCGTCAGGCCCCGGGGCTGTGTTTTTAGCTCGGAGCCTGGTGATGACTGTCTCAAACTCCCAGTTTGTGATTGGCGGTGGAGGCAGCGAATCAGGTTCGCGTGTCGCTTGGTCAGACGCCATCGCCGGAGCGGGGAACTCCCCGCTCTCAGGAAACAGCCGGTCTATTGTCTCTCGTAGTAAAAAGGGATCTATGGATTCCACAACTGGGGGGCCCTTTGCGAACTTATCACGCACTGCACGATAGGGGCTACCCCAGGGGTCCCTATTTAGATTCTCCAACATATCTGCCCGAGCTGCGACCTTGGCACGAGCAATTGCTACTTGCAGCTCCTTACGAGCGTTCCCCAGGGCCACGTATAGAATCCCGTACGTACCACAGCGACTTTGATATCATCTGCGGTAACCGAGTCGTCAAGCCCCGCAAGACGAAACTCCGCTGTTTTAATGGGCCGAGTCACCCGTACCCCTTCTCCGAAGGCGGCGCGAAGCTTTTCCGCAAATTTATCTGCGCTATCTGCGTTATCCTCAAGTCCCTGGATTTCAAACAGGCGGGCGTCCGATGCCGACTCTCGCAATTTTAGCGGGGGGAGGCCCAGCTCTTCAATGTTTACAGACGTGCGCGCTTTTGACATGACGTCCGCATACGTCATACGCGCTACCTTTTTCTCCTGCTCAATAGTCACTATGACAGCCGCTGACCGCGAAGCTCTAAGCCTAGTCTTCCTCCTCCTCCGCTTATTTTCGGGGGCTGCGTCTGTGTTGGAAAAGAAAGAGACTTATAAGCTTGTAAATGTATAATGTAACTGACAAAGCGATAGAAAAACAATCGAGTTTATTATGTCACAACCATAAATTGAATAACATAAAAAGGAATATAAAAACCACCAGTATTTCCAACATTCCCCCTTAATCAAGGTATGGTTAACAATAATAAACTATAAAAGACCTAATCCTACAACACACTTTTTGTGGTTTTGGCATCCTAGTGCCTTTGTCAAGATATCTGCCCACATTTCAGTAGTAGGAATATATCTTACACTAACTACATCTTTTGCTATCAGTTCTCTAATAAAATGATATCGTGTGTCTATATGTTTCGTCCGATTGTGATGAACTGGATTAGACGCAATTTTTTGTGCACTCTGACTGTCGTTAAAGATTTCAACAGTATTTAAATTACCTGTCAGATCGTTGAGTAGTCTTCTTAAAAATACAGCGTCTTTTGCTGCGCTACACAAAGACATGTACTCAGCTTCACAAGAGGAAAGTGCAACTGTCGCTTGCTTTCTGCACTCCCACGATACCGGACCTCCAGCGAGTGAGAAATAAAACCCGGTGTACGAGCGACGATCCGTGGCACAGTTTGCCCAATCCGCATCAGCATAACCTTTTAATTGACCGCCACCTTTTCTGTAAGTTATACAATAGTCTATAGTTCCTTTTAAGTACTGTAGAACTCTCTTAGCAGCTAACCAATGTGATTTGTCAAATTTTGTATTGAATTGGCTCAAATAACTAGTTGCATAAGCTATGTCTGGCCTCGTATTAACTGCTAAGAACATAAGGCAACCAATTAAAGCTTGGTATGGATATGAGTACTGCTCACCAGTTTCATTCGGTAAAAGTTTATTATTTACCAACGGTGTGGAGACAGTCTTGCAATCCAACATATTAAATCTTTTCAATAAGTCTTTAATATAAGTATGTTGAGACAACTTGATTTCATCTTCCTTGCACTCAATATTCAAACCTAAAAAATAATTTAATTTTCCAAGATTTTTCAAAGAGAAAAATTTGTTTAAGTCATGAATGACAATGTCAAGTGACTTGTTTTCTTTATAGAGAATTACTACGTCATCGACGTACACTCCGAGTATGACAACCTCATTATCAAACTTTTTAGTGTAAATGCATGCTTCCGAAGGAATTTGAACAAAACCTAAAGAAGATAAAGTGTCATTAAGTTTTATGTTCCAAGCTCTTGCAGCCTGTTTCAGACCATATAGCGATTTCTTTAACAAGCATACTTTATCCTCTTGCTCTGGTTCGACAAAACCTTGAGGTTGATGCATGTAAACCTCCTCCTCTAAGTCCCCATTAAGGAACGCAGTGTCGACATCTAAGTGATGAATCTTTAAACCTGTTTCAGCTGCTAATGCCAATAGCACTCGTAAAGATGAATTGCGTATCACAGGAGAAAAAGTTTCATGATAATCGACACCATGGATCTGGTTGAAGCCTTTGGCAACAAGTCTTGCCTTATATTTGGTGACTTCACCATGAGCATTCTTTTTCATTTTAAATACCCATTTACAAGGTATGACCTTTTTATCGGGCCTATCTACTAATTGCCATGTGTTTTTATTAAGCAACGACCGGTATTCTTCTTGCATTGCACAGTACCAATAATCACTGTCTTCTGAATTCATGGCTTGTAGATATGTTGTAGGCTCGTTCAATGAACTGAGAAAGGAAATCTGAGCAGATACAAGACTTGCATCAGTTCCTTTAACTTTTCTTGGTCTCAAATTATACCTGGGCTCAGCAACGTCATCATCAAGAACATTCTGATTAATTTGTTCTGATATTGGTATGGCGTCAGAATGAAAAGGTACATCCTCTGCATCAATAGAGCTAGTCCCAGCTGACGATTCGGTATTATCACCACCCATTGAAATCACTTTCGATGTAGAGGCTAAGGGTAAAGGAACTTTTGTAAGATTATTATCAGCTTCTGATTCTGATTCTTCAACCGTCCTCTTCACATCATGAAATGTGTTTTCAAAGAATACAACATCTCTGCCCTTTACTAGCCTTCTTGGGTATTTGACATCACGAAACATATAACTTTTTGTATCTTCTGAATAACCAACGAAAATATGTTCGCTGACCTTCACGTCTAATTTCTTCCTATGTGGTTCCGGGACATGTAGCAAAGCACGACAACCGAATACACGTAGGTGGGATAAATTTGGACTAGTTCCGTGCCATTTCTCAAATGGAGTTTTTCCTTCAAGAGCACGGTGAGGAGACCTATTCTTGAGGTAAACAGCAGTTCCTGCTGCATCCTCCCAATATGCCCTGGAAAGAGAACTACAAAATAGAATTGATTTCGCTTTTTCGAAAATCGAACGATTTGTCCTTTCAGCTATACCGTTCTGCTGTGGACTATAAGGAACTGTCGTTTGGTGCTTGATACCAACACTTTGTAAATAGTTAGAAAATTCTTTGTTTACATATTCCGTTCCGTTGTCCGTTCTTAGCCCTTTGATTTTCTCGCCAGTTTCCCTTTCTACTAGAGATTGGAAAATAAGAAATTTTTTTCCTCACATCAGCTTTTGAAGATATAAAGAATACAAAAATCATACGAGAATAGTCATCTATGAAAAATAAAGCATACAAATTACCCTGAAATGAGGTTTCCGACATAGGACCACAAAGATCCGAATGAACCAACTCCAAGACTCTCGTTGTTTTTGAAGACGATGATTTCTTAAATGGTATTCTACTATGCTTAGCTTCAATGCATGGTATACACGGCTCCTTGTCAACATCATTAAAATCTATGCCAACTGCTTGTCCCTTTTTGAGTTGATCCATCCCGTTACGGCATAAGTGTCCTAGTCGCCTATGCCAAAGTTGGAATCTGGAAACATCAGAGTGCACATCATAAGCTGATAATTGACGCGGTAAATTGACAGAACAGTCTAAAGTGTACAGTCCACCACATATCGGAGCGTGTAAAAGTACTTTACCACTACAAGAAAAAACATTAGAATTATAAAAATTACAACCATTTGTATCAAAAACAACTGTAAAACCATTATCCACTGCTTTCTTCACAGAAATTAAATTACAGTTTAGTCTAGGTACACAAACAACATCTGATATTTTCTTAATATCACAAACATTATTACAACTTGCTAAAGAAATGTCACCAATACACCTACTTATTAACTTTTCACCATTAGCAATAGTAACGTCGCCTTTAGATGACTCTTTGACATTTTCCAACCAATCAAGTCTTGATGTCATATGCGCAGAAGCCCCAGAATCCACATACCATCTGCCATTTTCAGCTTCAGTATTTACTGATAAAGCACTTAAGCTCTGGTGGTTTTCTGGTTTCCTTTTCTTTTTACCTTTCTTTAAAGGACAATCTGGACGTTTATGCCCTGGTGTTGGAAAAGAAAGAGACTTATAAGCTTGTAAATGTATAATGTAACTGACAAAGCGATAGAAAAACAATCGAGTTTATTATGTCACAACCATAAATTGAATAACATAAAAAGGAATATAAAAACCACCAGTATTTCCAACAGTCTGCTGTTAGCTCTTTGGCTTTGGACGTTCCTCCACTGGCAATCGTTGCAGGAGCTAGTATTGATGCTGCGCCAAGCTTGCCCTTACCCCCCTTACTACTTTTTACTTTCGTCCACCTTTCAGCATCCGTGGCGCTCGTCGTATAAGGAGCTGATAGGGGGACGGCGGAGATGCCTGCCTTCGGCTTAGAAGCAGGGATGACTATAATTTTGCCCTTATTTGGTGCGGCAGAGGTCGGTGGCTTCGCTTTCTCCTGCATCGTCTTTCGATTATCAGCGGCCAGCGGAGGACGGTGCTGTTTCGCAGGAAGCAGCCTTCCATCGGCCTCCATCCCATCAAACCTAGCGCCAACCATGGTGCTGACGCGGGAGAGCACTTTCCGCATCAGTCTCTCTTCCTTGTCCTCCTCATCGTTAGACGGCGGGGTTACAACAAAGAGTACAGGCGCTTGCCGTGACGTGCTCGGTTGCGGCTGAGTGCACCGAATGTTTTCCCGCTGAGGCAGGGCCTCTCAGGTGAAACATATATCCATGTCGGAGTCCTCAATTGCAACCGGCGCTTTTGGAACGCCTTTGTCACCCAAACGGAGCTCACGAACGTCCTTTTTCAATCGGTCGAGCTCTTGCCTCACCGTCTTCAGTTTACCGATTTCTCGGCGGAGAGCCTCCATCTCGGCTTTGAGACGGGCATTTTCAACGTGGAGGAGCCTCGTCTCCTCGCTGGCCGTGCGTTTGTCTCGACATTTCGGTAAATACAGGAGATCCTTGCGTAAGCGCGGCTAAGTTATAACTAACAGCCCGTTAGAGAACGATATTTCGGTTTCGGCATGTCGGAAACCTACGCGCCACGCCGCCTCCTTAAAATATCTACTTCTTTCTATGATCTGAGTGCTAAACACACTAAAACTCCCTGGTAACTTCATTGCCCTTCGCGTGGGTAGCCAGGTGCTTCACTTTCTATTGTTTTTGGAAAACACTTAGCACCAACTCCAAAAATATGTTTCTAGGGGATGAATACCTACTTAAATTTAATTATTTTATCCTTTTCAGTTTTTTGAAGTCGGTTTTAATTTTTGATTAATTTTTTTTTTTCACAATTTTTAGTGATAACTTTCTACGGTCGAAGCTAGTTGGGTGACCGTCAACTTATGTTGTTTCGTACTATCGTATCGTTTTACTAAAAATTCATTGGAAAAGCAAAAATTTGCAATTTCGCATATGTAGACGACTTAATAATTTCAGTTTTTTTAAAATTTAAAACCAAAGTACCCAACTGTTTTTGAAAAAAATTTTATGGGACCAAATGGCAGCTATTCCGCATCGAACAAAAAAAGAATCACATAAATCGGATCAGTAATCTCGGCGTAATCGGTGTACATACATATATAAAAAAAAACCGGCCGAATTGAGAACCTCCTCGGTTTTGAAGTCGGTTAATGAGCGATAGCAGTGGTTTCTGCCGCATTACATAATGAAATGACGCGTGGTAAAAAACACGGGTTTCTAATGCACCCGAACATGACTCCTACCACTTTTGGGAAATGAACCTACCATTTTCTCTAGACGACCCAAAAATATGGTCTTCATTACCGAAATATCATTTAGAACTTACAAATACAAATAATTTATTCCACAGAATTTTGTTACATATTGCGTTGGTACTAAGTCTCTAGATATGCAATAGTTAAAAAAAGGTACAAAACTAAACTCTATGCAACAATTCAGGAGATCAACCCAGAGCCGGCTCATTTAGCGCCCGTGTGTGCAATCAATTTCCTATAACTTTTTAGTGAAACAATACGATAGTAGCAAACAATTTAAGTTGACGGTCACCAATATAGCTTCGACCTTAGAAAGTTATCTATCACTAAAACTTGTGAAAAAAAAAAAAAAAAAAAAAATTGAAACCCACTTCAAAAAACTGAAAAGGTTAAAATAATTAAATTTAAGTACGTAATCATCCCCTAGAATCATATTTTTTGGAGTTGGTGCTAAGTTGTCTCCAAAAACAAAAACAATAGAAAGTGAAGCACCGACTCGAAAAAATATATATATTTCTATTACTTATTTTAATCTTTTCAGTTTTTTGAAGTCGGTTTTAATTTATGTTTAAAATTTTATGTAAGTAATATACCTACACTTAAAAAATAAAAACAAACAACGAGAATAAATCATTACAATAAAAGTTGCTACGTTAATTTATACTATTACCTCATTCATCATCATCATCACCAGCCTATAAACGTCCCACTGCTGGGCACAGGCCTTCCTACATGGAAGAAACACATGAGGAGTTTGGGCCATAACACCACCACGCTGGCCCAATGCGGGTTGGTGGGTTAAAGCGGTTGTAGTAACAACCGGGACCAACGGCTTAACGTGCCTTCCGAAGCACGGAGGAGCTCGAGATTATAAATTTTGGTTGACCCATCCCAGGGTCAACCATGGCGAAAGTTGCTTTGTTTTCGTATTCGAAACCAGAGCGCTCAAACCAATACGCCACCGAACTCCTCCATTACCTCATTACTACTTTGATAATTATAATCTAAGAATAACAAGAATGATATTTGGTCCATGTTGTTAAATTATAAAATAGGTCCATCTATTGGCAAGATTAAGTAAGTTTCACAAATAAATTAAAGTTGCAGTGACGCCATCTAAGAGTCTGCTTTTACGCAAAGTATTGACGGAATGTGTATTTTTATGATTTGATACTGCTAGCGACATCTCGTCGTTATTTAGGTACTAATTTACGCGACATTAGACATTGGCAATCCTTTACTTCTATCATCCTTGGTTATAATAATGAAATCAAAATATCAGCCGTCAAATCGTATGAAAACTAGAGCAGCTCAACTGTTGTTTTAAAGTATTGAAAACGACTTTTTATTTAAGGATTTGATAGTTGTACGCAAACGCGATCGAGACTTTACTATGTATTGTAAGATAACCGAAATTATACAGCTTGTTTTTAAGTTAGTAACTTGCTTTATTGAGCGTCGGTATCTACGTTTGAATATTTTATTGTTTTTGATTAAAATAAGTTTAGATGTTAGTTTTTTCATTCGGACACAGAAGTAGTGGTTTTAGAAATGTTTAAATTAGTGCTTTCTTGCTTAATTCAACCACATTGGCATTGCCAATAGATGCCAACTAAAGCTACTTTATTGGAATAATTCGACAACTCTAAACCAAAATTAATTTCTTTGTACTTTTCAAGCTGTATTGAAAAGAAAGAGATGCAATCACATTAAATTTAGTATAATAAAAAGGCGCCATTCAGGGTTCTACTATAACATGGAAAAAATGTTTATATATTTCTTATTTTGAAATTTTCATACGTCTATTGGTCTCTTTGCAGAAAAAAGTTATAGAGCAAAATCCATCTGCCGCAAATATTGATGTCGGCGACATATCTGAGAGGCAGGCACTTCGCCAAAACCTTCACTGCAAGTCTTTCAAATGGTATTTGGAGAATATATACCCGGAGATGGAAACAGGAGATGAGACGGCAGCTAAGAAACGTATGGCTCTCCTAAATGATCCTGATAAAAACAAGTTTCAGCCTTGGCATTCGAGGTAATACTATAGAACGTACTTTGGCACGTCGTTTATTATTATTGCGAGACGTGGTTAAGTCGTTTCATATTACCTTGCTTGCAATATTATCCTAAATATTTTTAAATTTAGGAATAAATTAAAAGAAGCACAGGCGGGTGTTCTTATGGACAAATCATAAGTATCTTGTGAAAGACAATACTGTATTCCACCCGCATTTCGAAAGCACTCTAAAGCAAAACATCAAAATACTCTCAGCTCACGTGATAGCGAACACTAATCTGAGTGTATTATGGAAACTTATCTAAATCACCATAGCAACCTATTAGTATTTTGTAACATGTGACGTCACAGCGGTCACGTGATAATTGTTTTGGCGATTTGGAGCGAAATTTGTAACCTTATTTAAGATATATTTTTAACGTTAGTCGTACTAAAATAATTATTATAATTATTTCGGGCTGTAATAGTCCCAAAATTGTGCTGGAAACAGGGGTCTTGTCTTCTATGCGATCAGCATAACACTGACTCTAGATTTATACAGGTCGAGTGCACGTACACCTGCTTTGGAAGGCTCGCTAAGCCGTTGGTCTTAACTCACCAACCAGCATTGGGCCGGGTGTGGTAGTGTTATGGCCCAAAACTCCTTTTGTGTTTCTCCCATGTTGGAAAGCCTGTGCCCAGCAGTGGGGGGTAGAAAGGCTAATTATAATAATGATGACGATAATAAGTCTACTAAATGATTTTTCTTTCCTTTTCTTTTTGTTTTTTAGTATAGATATTATATCGATAAAAAAAGGTTTTCGAAAATGGTTTAGAAAAACCCAGTAAAGATTTTGTTCTTTTTTTCAGGAAAAGGAATTATACTGACTCTTTCCAACTGCGTCTGAAGAACACATCTCTTTGTGTACAAAGTTCCAAAGACATTAAAACCAAGGGAAGCGGGTTGGTTCTCTCGAGCTGTATACGGACTTTGAACCAAGTGAGTTGTAAGAAGTGTACATATTCCGTAAAACTATTCGGTAAAGCAACGCCCGTGTTGATATTGAAGGTCGCTGCAAGATCTTACGAATCTGAAAATCAGATATAAATTTCTTCATATCTCTATCCAGACACGTGTAGAACCAAAACACGATTAAGGGATTTTGCATCACTACATTTTATTTCCGATAAGACCTCTTACAAATAAGAATACTGAAGATTATTGGTAAACGGTAATATGTATTCATTAGAAAATAAGTTTAAGTAGTAGATGTCATTAATATTCACAATCGTGTAGAAGCGTTTTTTTGTAATCCTCATAGTTGTTTTCAAATAAAATAATTTACGTATTTTCGCTTACTTTTCACGCGTGATCGCTATTCTGTCTTTTTTCCTCTCGCTGAATCCGTCATATCTCTATCTACACCGTGAAAATTTAGTGGTTGTTTTCCCGCAGTAAAATGATTCTATCTTAGTAGTACAATAGATGTGTGCAGTTTTTTTTTATTCAAATCAAATAATAGCAGTTTTAAGATTGTGACAAACAAAACTCGAAAGCAACCTCGAATCAATAGTACCGGCCGCGCCGCGACCGACAACCGGCCGCTCCGGCCGGGGTCATTGCCCCTCGCGCTTATCACTAGGCTGCTAACTCACTATTTACTAACAAGTGATTTCCATTTTCCCTTCATACTTTAACGGGCTTAGGACCGTCGTAAATACTTTCATCTACACTTAACTAAACACGAACATAATTTTTAATGGATAAACAACATGTAATCAAGATTATTGTCTTAAAGAAGGTAATAATGTATTAGGTACTGAATTAGGCAATAAAGTATTTATGGCGTATTTAAAAAATGGGAATCAACGTATTTACAATGATTTTAATTACCTAACCTAATAAATGTTCGCTATTTACAAATGTACAAGTAGGTACTTACACTTCCCGGTAGCGGAGTAATTGTTCAAAGTGTAAACCACTGCGTTCTACACACAATCGTGCACGTTTTAATTGATTGGCTTTCAATTTTAATATTGTGTCTCTGTCACGTCTAATTATATCAAAAGCGTCCACTATCGCACTTTTTAACGCGTCGCGAGTTTGGTATTCCTCCCGATACACAAGGCGTTTGAGCTCAGACCACAAATAAAAGTCTAACGGAGTAAGGTCCGGGCTTCGTGGTGGCCACGGCACTGGCCCGCCGCGACCGATCCAGCGCTGGGGAAACACCAAGTCTAGGTGCTCTCGCACGGCGCGCTGATAATGGGCAGGGCACCCATCGTGCTGGTAATACAGGTTATCCACGGACACGGCTAGGGGAATATCGTCCAGTAAGTCCGGGATAACACTACGTAGCATTTGTAGGTACGTTTCACCGGTCAAGTGTCCTGTCACAAAATGCGGTCCAATTAAGCAGCCGTTTATTATGCCGGCCCACACGTTTACACTAAACCGCACTTGATGTGAACACTCTCGGATAACGTGTGGGTTATTAAAAGCCCAAAAATGTTCATTTCTTTGGTTGAATAGTCCAACTCGCGTAAACGTTGCCTCATCAGTCCATAAAACATTCACGTTTTCATTTTCGATTAGCCAATGGCAAAAACTAATCCTGGCCGGCGCATCATTTTCGTGGAGGGCATGAACCTTGCGAAAATGATAGGGATGTAATCCTTCACTGTTGAGCAGTTTCCACACGTAATACTGGCTAACATTAAACCGAGCCGCAGCCATACGTGTACTTCGGCGAGGATCCCGTTCAAAAAACTCTATGATATTTTCATCAAGCTCTGACGAATAAATGACCGGGTGACCTCTGCCTTGAGCATGAGCTGGCGTCTGGAACTGCCCGTGATCGAGTAGCCGCTGGGTTGCAGCTACGATCGTCCGGGCCTGGGGTACTTGCGGGTTCAGAACACCGCGAAGACGAAGGGACTCCATGTGCTGCGGCTCCGCGTAAAGTCGACGAACGGCATGCGAATCATAATTCGCCCTCGCGTACAATTGCACCATAGAAACGTACTCCACATTCGAATAAACGTAATGGCGATCCATTTTGGCGGCAACAATTGGGCTTGCGTAGTTGCGCGGACGGCGTTCGCGGTGCAACTACTGTGGTGTGTTGTGCAAGTCGGCGCAACTGAGCTGAGACACGCGCGCGCATGCGCGGCGGTGCCTGTGTGTTTTTGTTATTGTTTATTTGGCGGTTCGCTATACGGAGCGCGTGCGGTGCAGTTTATGCTGTATTGCTTAGTTCGTAGAGTTTATTTTGCTTTAAACATTGATTTCGTGCGGAAAGCAGTACCCAAATATGTCACATCTCGTAAAAGGAACTATCGTTTCTCACGCTTTCGAGTTCATGATTATTTTTTTGATTAGTAGAGGTCAAAAATATTTTCGATTTCAAAAAATAACTCGCATGATTCGATAGTAATACTAAAGGTTAATCGTTCTGCTGCGGGAAAACAACCACTAAATTTTCACGGTGTATATCTGTCTCGGACGAAACAAAGGTTCGATATAGCGCCATAATATTTCTTTATAGATGTGGTTCGAGACGGACAGACACGAGCTCGTGTTGGGCCGTACTCTTTGCTTGGACGCCGCCAACAACGTGGCACCGATTCTTGGCAAGTGTCATGAGTTGGGTGGCTCCCAGGAGTGGAAACATAAAGGATCTGTAAGTATTTACATCCTCTTCTAATGCTGCTTCAAAATGTTTTTAAAATATAATAAATACGGTAATTATTATTTATGATATGCTAAAGAAAGATATGTTAGCCGGTACCGCTCGATTGAGATGGCTTCGTCGGGCGACTGCATATAAGAATGTGCTATTATTAGATGTACAAGGCGGTGACCACAATACGATAATAAATTAAAACATTTGCTACACTGGTTCATAGAAATATAATAAAATGAAATTCACAAACATTCAAACAAACATAGACAATATTAATAAAATTATAGAATCAGTGTATTTTTTTCACACAAGCTAAACTAACTATTATTTTTATTGCTTACGCGTAAGGTATTCTTTGCTTTCATTTGCGCGAATTTAAAAACAATTTTTGTCTTCAACCTGGCAGTGATAATGTATTACCAAATACAGCGTGTACAAATGTTTAAAATGAAAAATAATATTTATCTTGTGGCGAAACTATTGAATATAATTGAATGTTTTTTTGTATGGTGAATAGTGTAGTGATACAGTTAGCATAATTATATTCGATGTTAAATTTACTGTCGTATTGTCATCACCACCTGTAACATTCCTGAGATAAATAGTTTAATGAATACTTTATGAAAAAAACATTTTCAGGCTGGTAGTCCAATATACAACACAGCGGCTGGAATGTGTCTAGGAGTAGAAAGAGCTTACAGATCTGAACCACTGCTGATGGTGATATGTGATAACGGACCGACCAACCAATGGGACTTCGTTAGGTCGTAAACTAATTATTGACTTATAAAGAATGGGACTGATAATGGCGTCGCTACGTTACTGACCTAGTGATGCTGAAGTCAATTTAAAAAAAGTCTACGCTTTCTATCTATGAAATTTATGTTAATATACAACTTTTGATATTTTTTATGAACATTTCTCGAATTAAAATAAATAAGTTTATACAAATGTAACGATAGTTAGCTAAAGATGCCATTAGAAAAAACACAGCTGTTAGGTATTTTGATAGTAAGTATACACTTATATTAAAATGTAGGCGTATTGTAGACCCATTGTCATACCCATTGTTTATTTAGCTGTTCATTAAACCATTATGAAATTGTGATTAAGCCAACGGTGACGAAGTCTTCACTAGAATTACTACAGATAACTTTAAACGTATTAAAATTTTAAAGATGTGTCCAAGCCACAAAACAGAATATCTCCTCTCTCTCAAAAATAATAGAAGTGGATAGTATCCAACATTCTTTGAGGAAATAAGAAAATAATAAGAGTGTATTAATTCATATGTATTTTTTAATCTAGTAATATTTACGTTTTTGTTGTTTATGTTTCTCTACCCTCAGCTCGAATATTATAACGTTTATTAACCAATCAAAAATGTGTTAAATAGAGATGTTGGCAATTTTAAATATGTCACAAAGACAATTAAAACAGGAAAGGATTAGATTAAACAAAGAATAATTCTATTTTCCACAATTTATCAAGAACCAAAATGATATTAGATTGCTTACATCAATTAAAACAACTATTATGATGTCATCATAATAGTTGTTGTCATCATACTATGAATAAAAACATGCAATTGCATGGAGTGACCAGTTCAGAGTGTAGAATGAGACACTTAAGAATAGTGGACTGTATTCATTTTAAAAATATTTTAATGCAATGCTGTAGGTATAACAAATTCTCGTAAACATATTAAAAACACGAGAAAAGTGAAACTAGAAAAAAAAAACATTTTTGTCGCAATGATGTTGCGAAGTATGTTAACGTTAAATGAAGTCTTGTAATAAACGAACTAAAAGCTGTGAATTAAATACATTTTTAATAATAGTAGAGATAGCAAGCTCAAACTACAGCTGATTAGTATTTATCTAAGAGCACAAAAGTTCAAAATACGTGTCACAGCAACGATTTTACTTATTAAGAGGGTAGTAAAGTATAGCCAGTATTGTATGTCAGTTAATTTAATAAAAACAAAACAATGCTTTATAAAAAAAAATGTGTTTTAGATCTAATATACAGAGCCAATCACAATCGCTTTATGGTCGTGCAGTAAAAAAAATGCTTGCATATCGACATTATTTTGATCACTTTATAGAATATAAAAATAAATAACTTACTTTTAAAATTATATGGTGATTGTGGTTTGTACAATATAAAATGCGCTTTGTCATCATTCTAAAAGTTTTAAAGTTTAGGTAAATAGTTGTTTTTATAAATAAAACTTCTTGAATGTACTTGTAAATAAATTAATGCAGAATTGATGGACTTTGGGTAGTTAGTGCTTGCGATTGTCAAAGTTCGTACAAATCAATAACATATAATTATCATAGTAGTACATAATATATTAATTAATTAATTCTTTTTTGCATTGTATTTTTAAATTATTCTATTTTTGAAAAAAAAAGAGTATTTTCTTAAAACAAAAACGATATTTCAACTACCTAACTATCTAATAATTATATCGCGTATGAAGTTAAGATTGTTATTTTATTTAAAGTTTTAGAATAGTACATACATGAAATATATAACATATTTTCGTATCTTTTCTCTGAAAATTAGTGTTGAACTCAGAGTTTAAACAAACTTATTATTTATAATATTGGTCAAGTGGCAATCTTCATGGTGTCTCTGAATGTAATATTATCAGCAAATAAAATAAGTATCCCAGTAGAAAATTATACTATTAGTACTGTCAGATCTGATTAACCTTGTTGTTTATCTGCACTAAATGGTAGACGTAATTGTTCAGAGAAACCTCTTAAGGTAATAAATACCTTATAAACCAGCAAGTATTTGATCTCATATTCGTACAAACTAAACACCATTGTTTTAGAACGAGAGCCCGAAGCAGCTGGACACGCTGCAGTATCAAACGTGACATTTCTCCCATTTCTCTCTGTGTTTAACTATCCTGAAACATGTCTTTGTTATATTTATGTTCCAGAATTGTAAGTGATTTTAGAACAGTGAATCTATTGTACTATCCCATAAGTTTTTTCATTATTTTATGTGTATACATTATACAACTAATTGATTTGAAATAGACCTCTATTTATAGCAAATGTGATATAGTAAGAATTTTAATAATCCGAATCTCATAAAACATATTATAAGTTCAAGTAATTTTATCGATTTTCAATTATGTGTTGATGGTTATATAAAAATATTACTTATTTTTAAATTATGATATGCATTAATAATTTTAAACACTAATGTCCACAAATCATGAAAAAGGTTCAGATCTTTAGGGTTTTGATTGATATTTTATGATTATGGTAACAAAACTCATTTATGAAAAACAATGAGACCCCAGAGCAAAAACCCTTGCCATGTAAAAAATAGTTCAAGCAATCTGTATAATTTTGAAAAAAATTAATACGTTTTTAGTAGCTATTTTTTCTGGACATTGTTTCGCTAATTTTTATCTTCGGCCGTGTATATGTCGCAGTCGTCCGGTTAAATTAGTCGCTTAACTGAACGCCTATCCCGTCGATTGAACGCCAGCGTCCAAGGAAACAGCTGAAGGAAAACTAGCCAAGTCATTGACTGCAACGTTTAACCAGATTGTTGAAAGTTATGTCAGCCGTCTGGTTAAATTAGCCATTCTATTGGACGCCTAGGCAGGTCGTTTGAATCGAAGAGCTTTTATGATACTGTTTGAGTAATAGGTTATTTTTTATGACCACATATAATTAAAATGGTGGTTAATAAAATAACCTTAAACCCACCGATCAAACCAAAACTCTTCGGTACAAGACAAGCTTGGGATCCCTGAGTGAGTAGCGTGTATAGAGATACTCGACAAGCCGGTCATCAAATCTATGAAACAGTGATTAAGAGTTTGAGTTGGTTCCGTAATGAATGTGGTTTACTTTGATAGACCAAGACCGATAAAAAAACGGTGATTTTTTTCTAGTAAGTACATATTAATTTATTGGATTGTACATTTCATTTTAAGGCCAGTTGTAATCAACTGGCCTTAAAAAAATCATACAGTCGACAGCTCAACAAGCGTAACTGCTTTCATATTTCAACTGTTACCCTTCATGTAATGTAGTCTGTACCAGTAACTAAAAAGTTGTGAACGGAACCAACAAATCTGCTGGTATATGTGTGGTGCCGTCAATACGACAATAAATTAAAACATGGGCTATATTAGTTCAAAGAAATGGTATGCCACTTTCAAAAATTTCTTATTCATTTGATAATTTCAGGACATTTCTATGGAACAATGCAGCCAATGTTATAACATTTCGTACAAATGTCATGAAATTATCAAATGAATAAGATGTTTTTGAATGTGGTAAACCATTTCTATGAACTGATATAGCCCATATTTTAATTTATTGCCGTATTGAGGGCAACACCATGTATGTCGCCGCCATCTATTTAAATTCGCCGCTTAATTAAACGCCGAGCCCGTTGATTAAACGCCGGCATACAATCAAATGCCTAGGCGGATAGTTAATTGAACTAGCTCATCATCATCATCACCAGCCTATATACGCCCCACTGCTGGGCACAGGCCTTCCTACATGCGAGAAACACGAGGGGTTTGGGGCATAACACCACCACGCTGGCCCAATGCGGGTTGGTGGGTTAATGCGGTTGAGGAACAACCGGGACCAACGGCTTAACGTGCCTTCTTAACGAAGCACGGAGGAGTTCGAGATAACAAACATTGATTGACCCATCCCAGGATCGATGATGGCGTTTTGGTTATATGCGGTCATAAAAAAAACCTTGAACCAATCACTCAAATAGTCACACCAAAGCTCTTCGATTTAAACGACCTGCCTAAGCTTCCAATTGAATGACTAATTTAACCAGACGACTGACATGACGTTCAGCCATCCTGGTTAAACGTTGCGCTCAATGACTTGGCTAGTTGTCGTTCAGCAGTTTAATTGGATACCAGCGTTCAATCTTTGCTTTTTCTATTTGTGAACTTCTTAAATCAAAGTTGTCACAGTGATAATAATAATTGTTATGGCAATGGATGTCAAATCGAAATGAATTGAAGTTTGGGTCACAAAATAAGCCATATTGTTGTTTGTACCTATATTTAACACGTCCCCGTAACAATTTAAGTAAAGGTATAATTTGTTGGCTATAAAAATAAAATTATCGAATCTCAAACAATTTTTGTAACGAAGCCGTCCTTTCTAATCGTCGAAAGAATTGTTCCTATTTTATACTTTTGCGGCGTTACAATAAGCGCATATACAGGGTGGTGCCGTCAATGCGACAATAAATTTAAACATGGTCTAAATTATGGTCTCATAGAAATGGTTTGCCACTTTCAAAAATATCGTATTCATTTGATAATTTCATGACCTTTGTATAAAATAATGCTGCCAACGTTACACTATTCCATAAAAATGTCATGAAATTATCAAATGAATACGATATTTTTGAAAGTGGCAAACCATTTCTATGGACTAATATAGCCCATGTTTAAATTTATTGTTGCATTGACGGCACCACCCTGTATAATCGCTTATTTAAGAGCGTTTACGCCGCATGGCATTTCACACAAACTTTCACGTCGAATATATTAAAATCAAACTAATCGATTATAACAAAAACTTGCTAGGCCTTAACAAGTCAGGCTAGTCTAATAAAAGTTATCAGAGAATTTTTCGATAAATATAATAATAAAGAAATTATTACCGAATTTTGGTTCGTCTGAGAAGTGAAAAATTGCTCTGACTCAATAATTTTACTGTTTTTAGAAAAATCCTCTGATAACTATTTAGGCTAACCTGACTTGCATAACAATGGAAAGTCTTATTGGAATCGCTGTGTTCCTTTCCAATATTTATGACATGAAAATTCGTAGGAAAAGCCCTGCGCTCTTAACTTAATTAAGTCAATACACTGTAGAACTATGTTGTGTTTCCCTCACTCATATGTTTTGAATGTAAAAGACAATATTTTGACAGCGTTGTAACTATACAAATTTATAATTAACGTTTTTATGTAAGACCGTTGATCTTTCAATACTTTATCTTTAACTTAAACATAATTATAAATCAACTGTGTTTGTATATAAATTGCTACATTTCAATTATATTTACATTTAAGTATTATCATTTAAAATGTTTCTTGTATAAATATATGACATTAATATGACATGACTCTGTTTTCTAATTTTATAAAAAACCTAAACTTTTTTATAAATAGATAAGGACATAACTAGCTATATCTAAACGTCTATCATCAAAGGCTTTCAGACGTTTCAGACCTGCTTGATGAATATCAAGCAGGTATGTTTTCTATTATTCTTCATTAAACGAACACACATATTTGATGATTGGGAAAATGCCCAAAAATTGTAGGGCATCTTTCTTATTTCAATCGTGAAACAGTTCGCTGTGTTTCGGATTGAAGGGAAAGTTAGCCAGTGAAATTACTGGGCATCGAGGGCATTTCATCTTAAGCCTCAGGATGACAACGCATCTCCAATTCCAATTTCTTTTACTTGTTATTGCAGGTGTCTATAGACGGCGGTTCCCACTTACCACCAGGTGGGCTGTCAGCTTGTTTGTCATCTAGTTGTATAAAAAAATAGGCAGGATGCTCAAGGAATCATCTATGACTTGTCTAAAGCATTTGACTGTGCTAAGCATGAATAAAATACAAAACTAAAAATTTTAAGTAACCCCCGGCGTCATTAATCATCTATCTAACACCATCTCATTGAGACTATTGCGAGCGAGCCCAAGCACGCTATATCTGCTGTATGTTTCTGAAGAATTAAGCATTTCGCAGACTTTTTGATGATGGATAGATGAGATCGGTGTAATTCCCATGACATACTATCCTTGCCTAGTATGTCATGGGAATGTCACCGAAGTGACAGTACACCAAATTTCAAATCAATCGCATCTGTAAAAGTTAGTAAAACAATACATCATGTAGAAAATGCTTCGATAGTCATCAAACGCCTGAGCTGATGTTGTGTTCTTCATAAATTATACCTATGAACCATCGTAGTCACACCAGCTTTCAAACAAAAAAAACCAAATCAAAATCGGTCCATTCGTTTAGGCGCTACGATGCCACAGACAGACACAGATACACCGACAGACACGTCAAACTTATAACACCCCTCTTTTTTCGTCGGGGGTTAAAAATTATTGCATAAATTAAAGCATTTAGCTTATGCCCGCTAATGAGTTTATTAAAGCAATAAACTCATCAGCCGGCATAAGCTAAACTATCACAATAACTTTTTCACGCGGACGGAGTCGGAGTCGCGGGCAAAAGCTAGTTTAATCTAAATCGGTTTTCTATCCCATTTAGATTAAACTATAAAACCAGATATCACCCTGTAAGGATGGTAAAAGGATGCTGGAAGTTTGTCTAAGGGATATTGATTTCATAAACAAACTTCCAGCACCCTCTTACCATCCTTATAGGATGATATCTGGAATTAAAACTATCCTATGTCCTTTCCCGGGACTCAAACTATCTCAATACCAAATTTTATTAAATCGTTTCAGCGGTTTAAGCGTGAAAAGGTAACAGACAGACCGGCAGACACACTTTCACATTTATAATATTAGGTCAAAGTACATAAACATTCTTTATTTCTGCGGAAAAGTCATATTATTTTTATTGAGTCCCTTTTCAAATTTCCACCCGTAAGAGATGATTCCTGGAATGTAAACTATTCTATCTCCATACCAACTCAAACTATCTCCATACCAAAATTTATCTAAATCGGTTAAGAGGTTATTGATTCCCCATAAAAAGTTCCACCCCTTTTTCACCCCTTCTGAAATAAATTATCCCCTAGTACCATTGATTTGTACCATCAATGGTACCTACTAGTAATACTACTATGTGTATCCTATGTCCTATCCCGGGGTTCAACCTGTCTCTATACCAAATTTCATTTAAGTAAATCGGTTCAGCGCTTAAGCGTGAAGAGGTAACAGACCGACACACTGTCGCATTTATAAGATTAGTAGAGATTTGTGTAAATAAATACAGTGTCATCGATAAGTGCAATCCAATGCTATACTATAAGCAACACGACTGCCTGCTCCATAGCCTGTTATCTCCGATTTAGGATTCTATTTAGTGTAGTGTGTTTGCTGGCTTTCTACTTAGGTCTCTAACTCTCTAACTGTTCCTAGTTAGGAAATAGGATAATCCCTTACTCCGTTCGGAACAGAGGCGGCTTTCGTAGTGCAGCTGTTACACTTGATGTTGTCTCGTCTGTACGTAGCGAAGCCTAACTAATCGCATGATGAGTACCGTATAGGTAATTGTATTAATCGAATAAAGAATAAGTAGGTACTCATAACGGAACGGCGTGCTTTATAATTATAATATGGCCTCCCGTAACGAGCATATTTCCAATCTCCATAATTCTTATATTTTTCTGAAATAAATTACATATAATATGTAGGTACCTAAATAAAACACCATTATTTGATATGTTAATCAACATTTATTTATTTTAACATTTAAAATTACATAAAAAGAAGGCATTTTGCCTTAAAAGTCTTTGATTATTTATTATGTACCTACCGAATTGATTTCATTTATAGAGCGATCAGTGATAAAGATACGTAGATGTACCATGTACAAAATGCCATCACATATATCTTTTTTACGTTAGTTCCTAATCCATTTTTATAAAATTTTATATTATTATTGTGCATACCTAATGTTCCAAAATATAATTAACATTTATATGTTATATCTGCGAAATGATTGCACATAAAAATTATACGATGGTAGCCGCTCATTACAGAATTGTTACAGATAAAGCAATAAGTTGATATGTTTGATGTCATTTGTGTCATGATAAACCACGTAATAATAATAATAATAGGTACATTAAAAATATCGTATAAGTTTAAGTCTGATAGTCAATATTTAGACGCAGATAGACATGATGTCTATTTACGCTTTAAGGTATCGCACAATTTAAAAGAACTTGAAATTAAATTTAAGACTTTGCCAATTCACTGAGCAATATTTAGATTTACGGTTGATCTAGATTTTACCGATAAATTAAATTCTACGAATAGGAGAATATTGTCTTCAACGCGAGCTTAACAGGCACACAGACTGCTCTGAGTGAGGCCTACTCTATCCAGGCCATAATGATACCAGGCAGACTAGGCAGTCGTAGTACAGCCAACGTAGGTGGCGAAATCCGTTTGAATCATTGGTCCCAACACTTGCATATATCCGTGGATCTGCGTCAGTTTTACCACCAACTTTGTTATCTGCTCAGCTACTTATAGAAATGACAATGTCTGTGTTTCACTAATTTCGACCGTACTCCGCCCAATTAAGACCTCATTTCGTCAGTTAACGCGTCAAAAGTTAAAACCAGTAGAAATACAGAGAGTATAATAAATATAGTAAATAACTTTGTAACATGAAAATACACCAAGACGAAATGTAGACACGATGTTTAATACGATTTATGATGATATGACAATTATGATAAAATGACCAAATAACCATTTCAGTTTACTCGACTCGACGATATTTAATGTATGTACAAAGCGCAACATTTATGTATTTATATTATAAATTGTGACATAGCTTTCCTAAGGGTGCTCTTGAGTGTTTTTATAGAGGTAAATGTGATCTTTGAGATGAAGTCGAGTGAACAAACGTGGCCAGTGATCTTGACAAAATTACCCTATAATTTTAACAATATCTTAATCATAATGAATGTGACACTCTTAAATTAGTCAAAAACATCGGATGTTTTTTCAATTTTAGAAACTATTTAAAATTTAACTTTGCTAATGAAATCGCAGTGAATATGATATCATGGCAACATGAATTGATTATAATAAACACATCAAAAGAACATCAAACACTTAGTAGAACAAGACGTTCTCCAGGCGTTTCTATTAAAAACTGGATCTCTCATTTATGCTAGCATGTTACGTACCACGTGAGTTAGAAAAGTGGGACTAATATATAATATTGCAATACTATAATATTTTTTATGTGACTTAGTTCTCTAAATGTAATATAAAATGTCAATAGTAGAGTCGCAGAGTGGTGAAATAACACACCAGTGCAAGTTGGCCCAACGTCAATTAGCATCTATAGGGATTAAATAAGCGTAGCTGATCCTGTAGGAACTGCTCCTCGCCTGTCTCATGTCTTTCTCTCTCTCGTGTTTGTGAAGTTATATAAGCGCATATCAACAGTGGCACAACGTTTACTGTGACATAAAGCTGTGCAATTTTTGCAAGAACTAAAAATGTCTTGTATTTACGTTACAAGTTACGTAATCTAGATGCGTTCTCAGCGTGTGGTCAGTGTTTTGCTAGCTAATAGGTAGATATTATCATACTGTTAATCCAGTTTCAGAAGCGCCCGTCGAACGAATGCAATATCTTTACATAAGTTGAAACATTCGTTGTACACAAACCTCAATAAAAATTTCGTGTTTCCTTGGACATCCATACATAATTATGATTAGAATACAATAATTAATATTAATACTCGTAAACTCTATAAAATGAAATATATTCTTGCAGGACTTACTTAGCCTAAAGTTCCTTAGCTTACCTGTTTTCTTTTAATAAGTATATGATTACGTTTACAAGTTGAGGGACTCGGATAGGAGCTAGAGGTGACAGAGAGGTGTTGGCGGCTATCTCCACATATTACACGTATGGCATCTTAGCAACGACACATGTGCATGCAGTATTTATACATTTAAAAGTAATACTACATTCACATAAGTATTAATAGCATATATGTAAACAATATCATACAATAAACACCAAGGACACAGTAAATAAAGTTGGACAATAATAATTAATATTACAATATAATGTTCGGCTAATACAATTAAGACATTTAATTAATTCTAAAACACTTGGATTGTGTAAACACCGATATTATGTTATGGTCTTATAAGTAAGCTGTAATATAATATGTTGTTTTACTATATTACAGATTCTAGCATAATATTTTATGAATAGGGTGGTATAAATGGTGTAATAATCTTAGTAACTAGAAGATGGTCTTGATCTGTAAACGTTAGTACGACATAGATACCACCCTTAAACGAATTGAAATTAAAAATGTTTAAGAGACCTTAAAGGCAGCGACGGTCATAATATGATTAAGTTTCTTTTATGAACATTGAACGAGAATCCAGACGAAATTGCCCATAGCTAATTATTATGTTAAGTATAATAAAGTGCTGTAGATATTCAAGGAAGTGGGTTGTCAATTTGTTTGTTTATTAGGTTCTAGGTGATTTGTTGACCCATAAGAGGCAGAAGTTGTTGTTAATCTTACATTGCATTTCTGTCCCTGTCTAGACGTAAATCAGGATGTGCCCAACTCTGAGGCGTCGACAATGTTTGCGCGATTTGTGTGTGTTTCTTACGCTCTGAAGAAAATTGATCAATTATGATCCTTACATACCTTTTCAACTTAAAGTTCTTAATTTCATTCCATAGAATCTGCAGCTATTTACTAAGTTTACACAATACTTATTACAATAATAGTAATTTTGATATTGCAGGGGCTAACGCCTCACCTGTCAACCTTATGTACAAGAGTCCAATTGGGATTCACTTAATATCTTGCAGTCTTAAAAAAATAAAAAATATACCTGAAATAATAACGCACGAAAGTAAAAAAATATGTTTTATTTTAAATAAGTATAGTTTTTTTATACAACTAGATGACAAACAAGCTGGCGGCCCACATGTTGGTAAGCGGTTACCGCCGCCTATAGACACCTGCAATAACAAGGGAAAATCACTTGATATTGCAGGTGCGTTGTCTTCCGGAGGCCTAAGATGAAATGCCGTCCATGCCATATTTTTGTGTGATCATTAATAATTTGGATGGTTGTAACAGTATGAAAACCAAAATCGTTACTAAGCGTATTACAAGTTAACTTGTTGCTGTTACTTCAAAGTCGTCAATCAATTGTTGTTTTACCTTGCCTCTGCTCACAAGCCCGTGTAGCATTCTAATACCGCGTTTTAATGGTCGAGTTTTCAAAACGCTAACTTTATACTAATATTGCTTAGCAGATTCTGATTCGTGGTAAGGTCAGAGAGACGTTAGGTTAAAATTTGTTTTTTTCATAAGTAAATAGGTAGGTACTTGTACAAATTATTATACTTGCATTATTTGAACGGACCCTGACAAAAATAAATAAAAGCTCATATTTTTATTGAAAGACTGCAATATATCGAGTTCATCAAGCTATTACTGTAATAGATATTGTGCTTAAAATAATCTTAAGTACCTATAATATTCACAACTAATTTCGGTATTGCTTCTACGAGAATTGCACGTATTAAAAAAACTTATATTTTAAAAACTTATTATTTAATAATAGTTAATTTATAAAGATACACATATAAAGCGGTTACATGTAAAATATATTGTGCACACTACTTAGAATCAGTCTCGATTGGTGAAAATAGGCAATAAATATAATAATTAACGAATAGCATCCTAGTGGGGGAATTGATCCACTACTGAAGATACTATACACCTCTGCAGTCGAGCCGCTAGCTCAGGGTATATCGATAGGTAACACCAATTTATAAAATACCTTAGATGATAATTGAAGGAACAGTAAGCACCCCGTTTCATCGAATTGTAAGTCCGTCTTTTAAATAGAAAATAGGCCGTTCCACGAATATTTGAGCATGTATTCTGAAAACCTTACGTTAGAAAATTTTGAAATAACTGAACACAATAATATATTTTTTATTGAAGGTGATCAAAAATATACAAATCATCATTAAACTTTTATATTACTTAAGAAATTGACGTTTTCGCGATAACTCTGATCTTAATTAAAACCTAGCAGTTAGGGGAGTTGGTCACAAAATTAAGTTTTGGTTATGTATACGGTGCAAAAGTAAAATTGTGTAAAAATGTAGGTGCTATCATCGATGATGCGGGGCAAGTGTCGAAGGAGTTACTGGGTCCTAATAACGGCGACAACAATTACAAGTGTGACTTGCCCTGGATCGGACAACAATAGGGATTTCAATTCTGACTACACCAAAATTATTTCGTTTTTATGTCAAAATAAATCACCAAATATCAGATTTTCTCGGGCTTTGGTTTAGGAATTAAAGCAGTTTCCTCGTAACATGTCTCGTTAATATGTCGTAATGCGTCGCTAAAAATCAGATTAAGCCAGGCCATAGTTTAAAAGTTGGTGGCCCAGCCAGAACGTAGTAGTCCTGAGATATAAACTGTCAATTTAACTGAAATGTTCTCAATGCAGTTTTCACAAAAAATACAGGTAAGTACTTCAGTAATCGGTAATTTATCAATTATTCACCTAAATGTGTTCAAGTACAATGTAAAAAAAAAATATGACAAAATAAAAAATACTGAAATGGATAATTTTTAATTGAGTGGACGTCACTAAATAAAAAAAATGGCCTTGTAACAGTTTGGCCTTTGAAATTGAGGCAGCTTTCTTAACACAACTGTTACACCTGAAGTGTTTAATCATCTCAATCTGTCTAAAATTGCTACTTTGTTCTGATACATGTAATTTTAAGTTGATAATATATTACCTGTTACCTTTCATTATGAAAAGTTTGCTTTATAGCTCTTGGACTATTTATTGTTTTGTATTTCGTAAACCAAAATCTGCTACTGAGCGAAAAATCGCGACATATTAGGTAACGACAAATTTTGAAGAGTTCCCCGTCGATGCTTTGTAGGTAGGTATATATTGGGCGGCTAAGACGATTGCATTCTGGCTAGGCAATCAACGCACCCTTTTAAGTTTTAAGCCATGGCCTGACAAAATCTGATATCTGGTGACCTATTATGACATAATAGCGATATATTTTTGGTGGAGTCAGAAGTTGAATTCGTGATGGTGTCTGATCTAGGAGGGTTCACACTAGTTACAATGTGACATTTAAACACTCAATATACTGTGTTATGTATCTCTATAGCTATTACGTTAAGTGGCCACAAGACGATGGCCAATATTAAAGTTATATTTAGGAGTACTTAATTCGGTTTTAGTCAACCTCATGGGGTGCAGGCTTAACCACACCCGTAACGCGGTCTTTAGAACAAATAAAGTCATTTCTCATTAAATTGGCCCTTTACTACGATCTACGTAAAGTCGATCGTTCGCAATACTAAAATATTCTCTCTCATAAAATTCACTTCGATCCAACTACGCCCCGGGTGTGATGAAACCTTTAACCTAAACGCTTGATTGAAGAAAACAAGAAGCACAGGGGGCAAAAATGCCCTAGAGGCATTTCCTCCTCTGAAGTATACAACCTTAACATTTAAAACAGGTTAAAAAAATAGGAGTTAGACTTTGGATTTATTTTAGGCAAAGGGCCGCCCGTATATAAGATGTCAGTAGAAACATTCCGATTGAGCTATTCTATCTTATGTGTTTTATATTTCTAAAATCAGATATCACAAATTCAGATAGTTTTGAAATTTGTCGTTTGTTGCATTAGGAAAGTTTCTTTATAACTCAGTATACATCCGGCCCTCAGTCTAAGTATATGATCACTACTAAAATAAACAAACAACAACCATGTTGCGTGATTATTAGGTGTCATTAATAAGCATGCTCAGTAAATTCTTTATTTTATTAAAGTAGTGCCATTGCTGGGGATTTGCCATAAAGGCGGTGATAATGGAAGATCGTGGGAGCGCTAGGCGAAGGGCGCTGGGGATAGGCGTGAAATAGTGTCCGCTTGGGGCCCTGGCAACACTCGCTCGAGACAGTTACGACTAGAAAAAAGGGCAGCATTCTCCGAGAGCCCCTGCGGTAAAAGAAATGGGTATCCGAACGGCAACACTTACAACTAAGTCGCAATGTTGCAAAATGCATTTACATACAGCTACTTACTTTCTAGATAGTGCTGATTCCGTTCGGAAGCCCATCCCACTTATTATTAAGTGTCGATGTCTGACGTAAAATATCAGCTTTATCGACGATCGGTTAACTTACATTATAGAATACACGGCGGGACTGTGAACTTGCCGACACTGCTATTGAAAGAACAGTTCTGCAAGCGGACAGGAGATGGCAAAAGCGGCATGACAGACAATGATCATGCATTATTTTAGCTTAATTGAGATAAATACATTAAAACTTATTTAATACTGATATTAATACTGCTTCATTTACTATCGTATATCTATGCAGTCTGTACGAATTGTCCGAGATAAGAGTATTTGTAACAGAATATATACTTGTCAAGTTACTGACGACATTATATCGTGCAATCCTTACCTATGATATTTTAATATCAATTTTTTTCTATCTAATTTTCATATTCCGATCACTCCTAATCATTAAATACATTACAAGCATACGATCTGTTATTGCAACTAGATCTCGGGCAAGATGTCTACTGTCGATATGCAGATGGTACATCTTAATTATTAGTAAAACATTTTGTAGAATTGCAAAGCTCTTCAGTGAAATGCATTCACGCCGAGGACGCGACGAGGATTCTAGGTAAAGAAATGCACCAGTGAGTTAACTCTAATTCCTAATTAATTGCCAATTCTTTGTCATGGTTCCGTGGTTAATGTTATTAAAATAATCAGATAATGAAACTTTGATAATTTAATACTGAAAGTATTTTAGTTTTTGTTTGTACATAATTAAACTTTGTTTAATTAATTTTTTAATGTACAAGGTCTTAGGGTAGGTAATTTCTTAAATCTAAACTTAATCTAATAAATATGTAAAGTAATGATATAGGTACTTTTCGCTCTCATTCTTATTCAGGCTCACGCCGTTAAGTGTCAGACAAAGAACATAGTAACCTGTTCCTACTAAACCGGGAGAGCAAGAACGATGTAAAAGCTACAAGCTGAACTACAGGACATATATCAAATTCAAAACGTCATGCCCTTCCTACAATACAGCCTTAAATAAGCAGGACGAGCTTGATGTTTAAGAATGTACGAAATATCTTCTGGTAGTTCAGCGTGTATTCCAATACTTCACACATTTTATTGCTTTTATGCATCAAAACCAAATAAGCCTCCATGAGTTCTATTGAAATAGGAATAATAGAAGTCATTGGTCGCTTTCCTGCTTTCAAGCCAATTTAAGCACGATTTAAAGCGATTCTGAGACTGATCACCAAAAATCTTTGGGTTCAGCAAGAGATTCGCGGTGTTAAAAAAGAATTAACCCACATTAAGCTTCTATCAAGGCCAACGAAATATGACTTCCCAAACCTTTCTTCCTGCAGTTCTGCTATCTGACGTACAGAGCTTGCAATACTTAATTAGCTGAGGAACTCCGACTCAGCCAATCATCCGGCATGCAATAAATTAAAACTGTGTTAGAACATTAAATGGAAGACGTGCGATTTAGTTGATACTAATACAAAATACATCTAAATAAAGAAAACGCCCTGCCCATTCTCACCTTTGTGTCTTCCTGACCTTTTCTTAGTCGGAACCCACACAGGCTACAAAAAATTAGTCAAATTCCAAATGAAAATGGTATGCCCATCAGAGCTATTCAACATAAATCAAAGTAATAGTAACAAAAATTTCTCAATTATACAAAAATGCATTTAACTAAAAGAATTAAGCCCCCCCATGCCTGCCTCTATGAGTTCATGACCACTCCCTAATCAAAACCCATACAGGCCGCAACTATTTTGTGAAATTGCCAATTAAATTATACCTAACGCTCATCGGAGCTATTAAAAATATTTAACAAACTAATAGTAACACAAGTATAAAATTTACCAATTAGATAAAAAATCCATTTAACTAAAAAAATATTGCCCACCCCGTACCCACCTTTGTAAGCTCAGACCGTGCTTTTATCGGAGCCCACCACAGGCTACAACTGCACTGGTAAGAAAAAAAACTAGTCAACATTTGTTTGTCAAAAGCTTCTGTAATGCGCATGGCCAGAGAGTGGAATGCACTTCCGGCTTGTGTTCCTTACTTCATATAACCTGAATTACTTTAAACTAGGATTAATTAACGCTTTAACTTCTCTCGAAGCAAGACTCGGATCAGGAGCAAGCCCATTTTAATTTAAAACCAATCTACACACATATTTCTAGTATACAACAATAAGTTGAAATGTGTTATATTTTCTAACACTAGAAAACTTTCGTTACAATTTTTTATTGTTTGTCAACTAAAAGAAGGAAACACTTTGAGTCGATTTTTTTGCTTACCAGTGTATTTTAAGAAATTGCAAATAAAATTCTTTGATTTATATTTGCCTATCATTATCTTAGCCTATATTAATACGCAAGTGGGAAAAACAATTATTGTAATAAAATTTGGCAAATATTTTACAAAGGCAGGACAACCAGTTACCGTAATAGAACAATTGACTCACAGCAATGTCGCTCACCATATGGCCCAATATGTTAAGCGATGACGTAGAACTTCAGCTATGTGATTTTAAAAGTTAATGGCCTCGAATTCGTCGATGTGGCAGCGACGATGTGATACATTTTATTATGAACACAAATCATCTGAAAAACGTTGGCGACACTAGCGTTCAGCAACGCTATTTTCTATTTAGCTTTACACATGTGTGATTGTATGGACGAAGGGACAGCAAAACTCATGAGATCTCATCTTACACAGCCAAGTGTTATTGTCAACATTGTCAAACATGTGCATAATTTTTTGTGCCTTAATTGTTCCGCAATGCATGAAAGTAGCATAAAACAATTGTCATAAAAACAGCAAATAAAAAATATTGCCTCGACTCAGATTGGTATGTATGTAACTCTAAATAATTTTCTTCTAAACCAGATTTAACAAAATTAAAAGAAGCGGCGTGAGCCTCTTCTTGTCCAAAGTTAGATAATTATGATAGGGATGTTTCTGATTTGATTTACCATATCTACTGTTGACTGTCTGTAAATTCACAGACCGTTCAACAAAATCGACAAATTAAAATTAAGAGCAACCTTAATCGACACCTAATTAAAAGTATAGAAAAACTAATTTAACCAACGAGTAGGTGAAGCAAAAAAGCATTGGGTAGACTATAATTAATTTCTGATGCATAGTTGCTAATAAACTCAAACTCTCAATTACCTATCAAGAAATAAAAACTTAAACTCGTGGTAGTATTAATATTACTTTAACATTCATAATTTTTATCTTCTTACATATTCGATTAAACTAATTGATTATTTACACTTACAATATTATGAGTAATAGTGTTTCACGACAGTATGTTACAAATCTACTTTCATTATTGCTGTGGCGAATTAACGTTGCTGAATGTACATAATATAATTACGGTATAATGTGTAACTTAATCGAGTGTAGCGTTCATTAAAAGTCGGTAAGGGAAAAATAATTAAATTAAATTAACAACACAAAATATAAGAAGATTCAGTGGTTTTTTTTGCAGTTCATACTATTAGAAGTTGTGACTTCCCATTACGATGATTTTAAATGCATGGTTTAAAGTAGGACTCGTAGATGAGTAATGAGCGACACTACTTTTAAGGGGAACACCGTTACTCATATTGATGGAATAGTAACATGTAAGTTAATGGCAAAGTCTTCCGTTTTCCGTTTTCACTAACCATTCCCTAGGCTTAAGTGACTTTTGACGACATTTGTCTCTTTCTATCTTCTTTAGATATACTTACTAAGATAAAAAATTGCTAAGGGAAAACTAAATAGTAACGAAAACGAGCATTAATGTATTTAAGTTGTGATATAAGTATGGTTATTCAGTGCATATGACGATCACAATGACCGAAGCGATTAAATTGAGAAAAAGTGATTACATTAAAGTGACTATTTTAGTCTTAACGGAGTATCTCTTGGCCATTATCACAATGATGGTAAGGGATAATGAGGCCTCAACTGACTATTTTACCTCCAACTGCCGGAACACAACAATGCTGTTAACATTATTGTTACTGCGGCAGACTTATATTCCAATAACGGTAACATTTAGGTATGAAACATTGTGATTACTGTAATAGTTAAAAGTAGAATCCTTCATAGACGACTATTGATAACGCCGCTTGAACTAAAACATTACTACAAAGCTGTTAATGTTTTCAAAATACTATTATGTGACTCTAAAACCTTTTCTGTCTCATTCGTTTACTGCTAAAAAGCCACCCTCATAGATTTCCACACTTACGGATCTAGTTCAGTTTGATACAAATTTTATAAAGTATTATAAACACTGAAATAAATTTTTTATCAATAAAACTAAAATAAAAATAAAATGAAGGCAGAAAGCGGGCAAACAAAATATTGATAGAAGTCAGTAAGAAACAAAAAGTATAAAATTCGTGAAATCATAATAAAGAAAAATGAAATAACATGAACGCGAACTACTTCTAATTAAGACTACTTTATATCTACCTAATTATATTTACAAAGTAATGCTAATTCCACTTTGGGAGGTGTTTCCATTATATTATTATGTCCTCCAAGTAGTGTTGCCAACCCCATCATAGAATTTAACTACTAAAAAGCTAAAAAAAACTGTAAAAACTGTAAATCTTAATCATTAAAATCTCGTACAACAAAATAAACTTGGAAATAAAAATATCTAAGTGAAAATATCTAACTTGTTAGAAAATTTGCTGAAGCTGAATAAATGAACGTAAGCACCAAATAAAATATATGGTGCTAGCATCATAATTAAAACTCTGTAGATTTGGACGTCTAAACTAAATATTGAAAATATTAATAAAATACTGTAAATCTACAATTACACTGTAGGGTTAGATGCACTGCCTCCAAGTTATACATACAGGGTGTAAGAGGTACGCTCTCGAAAATCAAGGCAGCTGTCTGTACAATCCTAAGCACAACTTGTTGAACAAAAACCGAAAAAAAAGCATCAACAGTTTCAAACTAAATTGTACAAAATACATGATCTTTTTCTACGTAACTAGTGTTGTTATTACAATTTTTGCGCGATTAAATTTTTTTAACCAGTTGTGTTAAGGATTTCATTTACAAGCGCTCCCCTTACACCTTGTAAATTACTTGGGTGGCCACAAAAGTGTCTTAGTGTAATAATACTTACAATGGCATGTATTATGTTGTGTGTCTTTATACACGTTAAACAACTGTCCGATAGTTTATGTAACTTGTTTATGATATTTATTTACACAATAATTCTAGCCCCCTATTGCACGTACTGTTATTTACAATCGACTATAGACAAAAAGGTTCACACCGAAGTAGAACTAGCTAAATTTTTAGGTATTTTGGTTGTATAGTGCGCATAATTTAGAAAATAGAACTACTCACCTAAAATTGATTACCTTATCCTATTTTGGGGCCACGACCAAGTCTGAGTGCACTTAGATCCTTTGGGATCTTTTGCGCCTTAAACTTGACCGAAACACATATGCTTATGTCTAAATTACCTTATGTCTTATATATATAACGAAAATTGAAAAAAAGTTGAGTGTTTAAATAAATTATTCACATGTACCTAAGGAACCTTGACAAAGACTCTTTGTATGAATATTGTAATCGCGTTATAAGCAGTTCGCAATTAAAGACTTAATTTCTGTGACAAATATTATTGACTAGTGCATTTCTAAACTATTACGTACTAACTACTAACTAGATGTTGATTGACTTGTACCCGTGAGTCGATGTTGAAGATCACGAAGGATTCCTTTTGGAAACGATCACAGGATACCTATTTGAAAAAAAAAAATATAGTAAAAGTGTCAAATCTATCTAAAACGAAAATGTGGCAGAAAGATGTTAATTGTAGAGATACTATCTAAATTTAGTTGTGAGGCTGCTTATGATATTGTTATTTTCACAAAAAAAAAAACTGAGCACAAAACACTAAAAAGAAAAAAAAAAGATTTTTATGTAGGTCATTATACGACAAAAATATATTTTTTGGAGTCGGTGCTTGAGAAATAATAGATTTTTGGAAACTGCTTAGCGTCTAGGTACTCCAAAACATATATTTTGGTCGGATAAGTACCTAACTAATTAATTTCAATTATTTTTTCTTTTTGATGCTTTGCATTCGGTTTTTATTTTTGTTAAAAATATTATTTAACATATTTTAATTTAGAATCAATCTGAAAGTATACACTTTCAAATTTAAAAACAATTTTCCAAATTGTTACCTAAACATAAAAAAAACATACAGGCGAATTGATAACCTTGTCCTTTTCTTGATTTCGGTTAGAAAATCGCTGCCACGAGAACAAGTACTGTGATATAGTTACTTACAAGTCAGTAGTTCCTGGCTTAATGGTGGTTAGCTGGTGGCTTGTAGCCGTGCGTCATGCGGTCTAGGTAGCGGTGCAAGTCGTGGAAGCGTGGGCGCTGCGTCGGTTCTCGCCGCCAGCACTCGTGCATGAGGTCGTAAAGCTCCCGGCGGCAGCGAGGCGGAGGCGCGGCAGGGACGCGCGCGTTTCTACCACCACTACGCCACTCGGTTGCATTAGCTACCACCTGTTTACAGCAGTATAGGGTTATTAAAAGTAAAGACAGTTTCTTACATGCAATCAATATTTAAGAAACAAACTTAAAAATAGAGATGCACGATAATATTCTTGATTGATCAAGCCGTATTTAAATATCTAGAGCATTTATTAAACTAATAATTATTTCACGCCTATTATCTAGCTCAGCTTGGGCTTTTGATATGAGATACTAGGTAACGAAAATATAGATAAATAAAAAACAATGTTTGCAAATTATTGATCAGATTGTGGAATAATCGGCTTCAATTAAATGAAATCACCAATAGGATAGCGTATTAATATCAATTGAACGATATTCTCAAACAACACTTAAAATAGAGATAGCTTACGTAAAGTATTCAAAACAAAATAATGACGATGGCAATAACACTACGACGTAGCATTCGTAGCAGGTATCTACGACGTAGCTGGGCTACGACGTAGCAAAACGAAATTTGTAAAGAATAATTATTGTTCATTCAAGGGCATGTTATTCACGCAATGGCCAATAACTATGCGCAATCGGTTGGAATGCATTTTGTATTATAGCACGACATTTGCCCGTTGGGCTTATTCCACTGTCGGAATCACTAACATTGCTGCGCAAGTGGCATATGAATATAATAATCATAAGATGATCTCACCTATTGTTCTATACATATTTCATTAAGACGAACTATTGAGATATGCATTATAAATGAGGAATGGAAGCATGATTGTTATAATTACGCGCCAAGGGAAGCTAATTTCATCAATTTTTAAATGCGAGGTAGATTTTGATTCAAAATAACAAGGGTGGCTTGTTTTTGCCATTTCTTAGCATTTCTATAATTTTTTAAAGTTATGTGCATCTCTAGTCCCTTCACAAAACTACTGAAATAGTATTTAGTTAAGTGGTTTTTTTCTCGCGCCTATGAGTAATTGTTGCACTTAATCTATATGTATGTAATTATGAAATGTATGAGATTTTTTCTGTTTAGGTGTACAAAATTGTTGAAGAACCAAATAAAAAAAATAGTATCATGATTTTATGATAGCAGTAGATAGTAGGTACTTCCGCTTGGTAATGATGACTTTAAGAAAAGTAAGATTATTCCAATACTTTATTCGTAAATTCTTAAAAATAAAACATTTGAGGAGCAAATTTACAATGCTTCTGTTTCTTTACCTGATCATCATTCATTTCTTCAAATGGTTTAGCTAAGCAGTAAGTGAGGACCTCCCACACTGTGACGCCAAATGACCACACGTCACTCGCCGGTGAGTACATGCCCTAAAATTATATTGATGTTCAAAAGCTGTAACACAATGTCTCTTAGATAAAAGAAGCGTATAGTAATGTATTGAATGCATTGTTTTTTGGAATGGACAATATAAATTGCTTTTAAAATTATTGTTTGTTAATTAAATTTATATTTCTCTCTCCAGTCTTTTTGCTGTGCCGACAGGGTGGGTCCAAGAAAATATCAGTTTGTAAAATTATGATGGAATAAATGCTTAAGTTTGAATTTCGTTTACCATCAAAAGGCTCTCCCAAGACATCCAGCGTAAAGGTAATCGCGACCCGTCGGCCATAACGTTGTAGTCGCCGATGAATTCCTCGCAGAACATGGCGTAATCGGATACCTTAATGTTCAGATCCTCACTCACTGTAACGTTGCTGAAAACGAAACACAGGCAAATTAACATCATTCTTATGTCATCAAAGTATATTTATTAGAATAGGCTTATGCTACTTTATGTACGATATAATAATCAACATAACTTTTGGTGAATCCTGAGTACACCTAACAGTGCTATCTCATTCTGATTGTAAAAGGTTTCGGATTCGTTTTCCACCACTGACCATGAGTTTTTGGCAGTCTGCACATTTTTACAAATATTGTTCCAACTAATTATAAGTTAAAATAAAATATTATGAATATTTATAATTATTCTTCATAAAGACCACCTTTCTGAGTTACGATGCATTCATGCGGCCTTAAAGGAGGAACGCAGCGGATCTCTTTAGGAATCTCTCTTGGAAATCGTCTTAAGAATCTACGTGGAATTTTACTGCAATAGTAGGTAAAAGTAAAATACGCAAAACCAGATAAATTATTACGGTAATGCTATTTAGCTAAGTAGTTACTTAGGTATGCGCAGGGGCTTTTCACAGTGAACGAGATTTTTTTTATATCTGGTGGGTTTAGCACTATATTCCGAAACATAGAAACAAATAATATAAATAAGCAGAGCAGAGATGGCAACTTATATATAGTTAAGTGTCGCATTATGTGTCGCAAAAAGTATTTCACCTTAAGTCGCAAGTGGCAACCTATTTTATTCGTATAGCATGTATGATTTTAGTACGGCTAAGACATATCAGGAGCCAGAAGAATGCAATCAATAATAAAAGACTTTTATGGAAATTCGTAAAAAGTTATACGTAAAATGTCTTTATATAAAAATAAAGTGCAAATTCATATCATTTGCTTGAACTAGGTTGGAATGCGCTTCAAGAACGACGGTTTGAAATACTGTGGCTAAACACAGGATTATTTATAGGAGTAAACTTATTGCAGTTTTGATGACAGTAATTTTAAAGCTAAATAACAAATAAATACTGTTGTGTTATAAGACCGAGATTCAATAAAATTCTGCTAACATTGTTATTTTGTTACTAGAACCATTTGCTACTACATATTAATAGGTCGTTTAACACTTAGGACGTTTTGATATGAAGTCCTTTTGATACAAAAGGATGGATACGTACCGCGCTGCAAGGTCTCGGTGCACTAACTCGAACGATTCCAGATACTTCATACCTGCTGCGATTTGGCAGCATATGTGTATCAAACTCGAATAACTGAAAAAGAGATATTTTTTATAACATTTTAGAATTCATTTTTATATGTGCTACATGATTGTAAAGTATCTAGTATTAGGTCGGTATAAATTAATTCAAAAGTGTCAAATACTAAAAACTACTGAACTACTACTAATGTACAGTCGACATCACATCAAGCGTAACAGTTTGACCTTCAGACCGCCCTTATTTCTTTCGCAATAGAGGTGGCTTTCGTAGTGCAACTGTTACACTTGATGCCCTGTCGTCTGTGCATAACGTAGGTATTTACAATTTTTCTACTGCTATTTTGAAATATAGTTTATAATTGCTGCTTAGCTATGGACAGTAATTTGATTATCAAAAGAAAGTTGACGAAGATGAAAGGTAAAAAGATGCGTTATCGTCATATTTTATAATGCGAATGGCCAAGGAGTGGAACGCTCTGCCGGCTTCGGTATTCCCTACCACATATAATATGAATTCCGTCAAGGCTGGATTAAATAGGCACCTTCTTGGTAAGGTCGCTACACCGTCCCCTTATCTTCTCTTGGACCAAGAGTGGGATCAAGAGTTCATTCATTTTCATTCATCACCAGCCTATATACGTCCCACTGCTGGGCACAGGCCTTCCTACATGGCAGAAACACATGAGTTTGGGCCATAACACCACCACGCTGGCCCAATGCGGGTTGGTGGGTTAAAGCGGTTGCAGTAACAACCGGGACCAACGGCTTAACGTGCCTTCCGAAGCACGGAGAAGCTCAAGATTTTAAATTTGATTGACCCATCCAAGGACCGACCATGGCGAAAGTTGCTTTGTTTTCGTGATCGAAACCAGAGCGCTCAATCCACTACGCCACCGAGCTCCTCCAGGGATCAAGAGTAAACCCATCTTAATATAAAAAGGACATTCACGGCGCAGCTGGATCTATAGAAAGGGTTGAGTTTCCGTGAACTGAAAGATAGAATTAATAATTTGTTCCTAATTTTATCTTTCAGAGAGAACTAAAGTCATCGAATTTGTAAGCTGAAGTGGCTGTGGGCAGGCCATGTTATCCGCAGAACTGACGACCTCAGAATCGGTGGAGTGACTTCTTCTGCAGAATGGCTTGCAGTAACTAGTTGATGCTAGGCAAGGATAGGGCCAAAGGGCTTTCAAATGGCCTCTCCATTTTGACGCCATTAGACTCAATCCGTGGCTCGCCTCAATTAGTTTCTGTCGATGTCTTTCTTTGTGATATAGCTTCCTAACGATATGGTAAGTAGATAGACTTTTTGACGTTTGCCAACACATAGCACGTAAAGTTCAAATTAACTAATTTACTTCATTAAAAAAAATGAACTAAGGGCAACTTACTTCAATTTCCTGTCCAGTCTCAATATCGTAGGCAGGGGAACGGCATCGCCGCGGTCTAGCGCTGCGCACGGGGGCTCTAACAGGCTCAAACCTAACACCCTGGCTAGTTGAGGGTGCTTCAAGCCTGCGCCCCAAGTGGCTTCGCGGGCAAACGCGGCCCTTAAACAAACGAGATAAACACCATTTTTAGACCGGAAGAAATATATGAAAATGTGGTGTGTCTCTGAATTATTTACGGCTCCGCTAGCCGCTGAGGTAGACTTTTATAACTTTTTGATCAATGTTTTGTTATGTAGTGGTTCTTGATGTACTCGAATCTATATAAGTTGGGGTGCCCTTAATGCTTTAATTAAGGCCATATCCTACCTTCTACGTACGATATGTTAAGTAGGGTTTTAAATAAAAATGGGAAGTAGATATTTGATCAAATCATTATAACAGTTCAAACTGTTGAGAGACGATGCGGCAGTTTTGTCCTGCAACATTTTCTATCTGCACTTGCGCAACTATACGGAATGGGTAAACGGGGTAAGAATGAGATGTCCATCACGTTGCGCGTTATTGTGTGATAGCTTACCTTCAAGGGTTGCGTTAATATTCTCAAGGATTTTCCGTCTTCCCTAAAATCGCCGTCGTAGGGTCGCCTGGGTAGGTCCCACCGCCTTTCTTATTTCAGCCGTGAAACAGTTCGCTGGGTTTCGGATTGAAGGGAAAGGTAGCCAGTGTAATTACTGGGCATGGACGGCATTTCATCTTAGGCCTCAGGATGACAACGCACCTGCAATATCAAGTGCTTTTCCTTGTTAAAGCAGGTGTCTATAGGCGGCGGTAACCGCTTACCACCAGGTGGGCCGTCAGCTTGTTTGTATAAAAAAAAACTACGGTATTACTCATTCTTACTATGATCATGACCATGAAAGTCCAGCAAATTTAGTTATATATACTAACTTGACTTCGCTATGGCAGCCCCGCCACAGAGTTTTCACAACAACAAGGCGGCGCTGGCCTCCACTCGGAGACTCCTCGTCGTTCAACTCCTCGATACCACCTGTCTCGCATATTTGGAGCTGTGGGCAAGGAAAACAACTTATTCGGCACAATATACAGGATGGTGCCGGCAATACGACAGTAAAACATGGGCTATATAGGAATGGTTTGCCACTTTCAAAAATATCTCATTTGATACTTTCATGACATTTGCATGAAATAATGCAGCCAATGTTAGTTATATCATTTTATACAAATGTCATGAAATTATCAAATGAATCAGATGTTTTTAAAAGTGGAAATCATTTCTCTGAACTAATGCTTCAATTTATTGTCTTATTGACGGCACCACTCTGTATAGTTTGTTGTCTACAATATTATGGAATGTAAAATATATCCCTCGAATGATGCAAAATTGCAGGTAACGATGCAATTTTAAATTATGGCCTTATTTGCTAGCTGTATTAAATAAACGTATAGCCTTGTCCAAATCAACACGACCATGAAGCGTTCGAAATGGGACGGATGAACTCCGCAAAAGGAGTTTATTTAAACTCGCATATTTCTACACACACCACTGAGTCGAAATTTCCAAGCAAGCAACTAGGAATCAGAATTAACTCCGAATCCGATTCATAAATAATTGAAGCGTCAACAAAATCAACTGTCGGTTAAGTAATAATAATAATATTCGTACACTCACCCCACTCAATTATCTAGCCCAAAGAAATCATCATGGAGGAGCTCGATTACGAAAGCAAAGCAACTTTTGCCATGGTCGATCCTGGGATGGGTCAATCAAAATTTATCATCTCGATCTCCTATGTGCTATGGGAGGCACGTTAAGCCGTTGGTTCCGGGTGTCACTGCAACGGCTTTAACCCACCAACCTGGATTGGGCGTGGTGGTGTTAAGGCCCAAAGTCTTCATGAGTTTCTCCCATGTAGGTTAAAAGTAGTTTTATTTGGCTGAGTAACTTATAGTTACTTGCGGTCAGGCACCATTAAACGGCTGGAAAGTAACTCTTAATCCTCTTATTACAAAAAGCATGTTCTGTCACATAAGACTCTTTGTGGAAACTTCGCAAATGTTTCCATTCCAATGCAAGGTTCAAAACACGAACAAGTTTCGTGTTTCCTATTTCACTTTTCGTTCATGTCTAAAATTTCGGATACATTTTATAATCGTAGGTATGCTGTCTACAACTGACCTTAATAACAAAATTTGCTTAATAGGCAGAAAGTGTTAAAGTGGACATATTTTAAACCTGTTACTATTTGAGATTGCTGCCGTAACCTTACTATGTGTCTGTTAACTTATTAAGAGAACAGCTGGCTTACCCGTAGTCGGTACACCACGTTTAATAATGAAGGGTGGAATATAAAATTCTCTAACGCCTTGCTGTCCGTAAGGCCGCCCGCCCCCGTATCAATGTAGCATCAATATATATATATATATTTACCAAATTTTCATAATTAATTGTGTGTGGATTAGGTTTGGATTTCGTAGGTGGTTGATTGAAGGCTGAGGTTACGGAAACTGAGATAATACACGAAGAAAAATCATAGTCAAATCATGCGCAGTTTTCACGAACAATGTACTGGCCTTAGGATGTTCTGAACTTACGTTTTTATTCCGAGACACGTGGGTTTTTCCAAGGAAATAGTTCTTAAGCACGTAATATAGTGGGGAGGGGAGATTTTGCTGTATATTTTGCAAAAGCCTACTTTGTCCCAGTTTCTAAGTTTACGGAGCGTGGAAAATGGCTTCGTACCGGATTTGCAGGCCTTGAGAAAAATATACTTGAGCTCAAAGCTGAGGTGTGTTTGTATAGAAACGAAACACTCAAGTGCAGTGGGTTGGTATGCTGCGTCATCTCTTTGTCTCAGTTAGCCTAATACGGTGCTTGGAGTTAAAAGTGTTTCGTAACATTTATTGTTTGTAATCATTTTATCACATAATAAAACATTGTAAGTCAAAAGTGATCAAAAATTTTGTGTTATTTAACAAAATAATTCTTAATTTTTGATTTTAACCTTATTATAAATGTTTGAAAAGTTACTTAGTAATTAAAATATAAAACTAGAAAACATTCACGTCCTGAGGCGGAAAACGAACCCGCGACCTTTCGCAATCCGGGCGACTGCTCTAACCAACTGAAATTTTTTCTAGTTTTTTATTTTAATTATTAACAAAACAATTTAAAGATCACTGTTACAATTTGTAATTTTTACTAGAAAGCTTTAACCCGGGCAACAGCAGAGTTTGTAGAGTTTAGCTTGCGAGGGGAATGCACTAAGGGGTATTTCTTAGAACACAGAATCTTTTGTTGTCGAATCCTACAGATATACACACATTTCTATTCACAGAAAACTATTCAACGATTTTCAATATCTTAATTTCATTGATTAACCTAATAACCAATATCACCGTTTCATACGATCGATCTTAACCAGTTCGTGAGGCTGCCCCATCATAATACGCATAATCTCGGGGTGGTCCGTCGTGCTGGTTGGTGACCGGGTGGTAGGGTTCCGACGGCCATACACGGGGCTGTTCAGGGGTCTTCCTTCCGGCGGGTCAGAGCTTCTCTGCTGTAGGCTGTTATCTGGGGGAACAGACCTCACGATTTGACTGCCTATATCGCGGCATCGGTTCTCCAATTCACGCCTCTCCTTCCTATCCATTCATGGCAGCGACAAGCAATGTGTATGTTCGTACAGCGGTGTACATCCCCACCACAGCCACGCTCTTTGAGGTCGTGCTAACCTCAATGCCGTCCATCAACATCTCGAGATGGCAAGGCCAGCTCTGCTTTTAATGGCGGAGACGCAAACCGGCTGACACAAGCTATCTGGACTGGCCCGGCTACACTCTTGAAGAATCCATCAAGGTGAAAGCCGGGGTGTGCTTGTTTTTCAAGGCGGATGTTTGCTGTCGCCGTCTACGCTGCTTGGAGCACTCATCCTTTTCCATCCTCGGGGTGCACGTGGACCTGGGCACACATTGCTACAAAACATTAGCGATAGTTGAACATATTACTGAATGTTAAAAAAGTTTACCTGTTGAAAAGTGTTATGTAGTGTATATAATACAAAGCACGCCAGTAATATTATGTTGGTTGCATACACAGTACTTGATTTAAACAACGAGATTATATTAAAACATGATTTCTCCAATTACATTTTACTGTTTCTAACCCGCAGAATACTTTTCTTTAAAGTCATAGAAATTAAACATTTACTTAAGTCAAATACAATTACAGAACGTAATATCTTGCAAAAGCTAATTATTGTAATTACAAATTGGTGGTCTAATAACATAAGTTATATTTCAGGTAATTCACATTAACTTTATTGTTTGAATAACTCACAATTCCGAAATAAATTGAAACATTATTTTAATTAATTAAAAACGGATCCCTTTTGGTTCTGCATTAATTCCTACCAACTAGAACTTTCAATAAAAGAGGGAATCTATAAATTTAACATAATATCAAGAGCTTTAGCGTTATCGATGTTTCTCATTACATTAAAATGATATAATACGGCGTAGGGGCGCCGATAAAATGCTTTCTCGTTATAATTCTGATCACATGGACTCTGAAAGGGCACGGCATTCAAAGCTTTCGATTGGGTACTTTTTGAAGGTTAGACTAAGAGCAAGGATATCACTAGAAAATCCCGCGAGTAAAATGGTAACGAGGGGACCTACTTATTGACTAGAAGAAAATTTTCTTAGGGTGTTAGTGTGAAACGCTTCGCTGACTATTGTTTCGTCCTTGATCGTCTAGAACAAATCTAAAGTGCATTCTACAAGTATCCAACAAAGTATCCGACTCGAGCTCCGTTCATCGACGAAAAATTCATCAGCGAAGGGTTACACACCGGAAGAGTGTTTTAACTATGATATTCACAGTACCTTGGTTCCGTCTTTCAAAGTTGTACGAAGTAGTAAACAATAATGATAGTAAACATAAGATGAATATTACATAAAATAAGTCTATAAAACGCGGAAGTAGCCGTACGTGAGCTCAGAACGCTCATGTCGCAGTCTTTCGTCCATATCAAATCGAGTCGTAAACGTATGATAGCCATGATTATATTTTATTTACGCAAAGAAACAAATTTTTATCTTTTAAGGCGTTGCATGATAGACTTGTTTGAGAGTGGAAATTCAAAAAATGATTGGTATTTCTTTTTACTATCCCAAATCAATGTTTTTCTTTCTTTCTTTATTTCTTACTAACGTGTGGGTGGAATACGAGATAAACATCAATAAAATTAATAAGGAAATAAAAATAAAATAAGGAAGAAAAATAAGTTATTAATATCCTGGCTTAAATAAAACGAGGCAAAAAAAAGTAATGTTAGTATCTTGGCTGAAAAATATATTTTTTACCCGGTGGCAATCAACAATTATTCTATGGAAATCAACCTTATGGCTCCCTTAATGTAATGTGTGTGGTTAGCAGTTATTGTAGCCTATATTATTTAACTTCATCTACTGATATGTATATTTTCTTTCGTTGAATGGTGGGTTTTTAACTAATCCAACGACCGTCTGGTATATATAATACTGGATGAGACCACTGTATTGGTTTCTGTAAGGGAAAAGTGTAAATTCCCATGTATAAGTATGTGTAACGATTGGTGATTGGGATCCAATCACCAATCGTTACACATATCCAATCTTGAATCAGTGGCGTAGTGGGTTGAGCGCTCTGGTTTCAATACGAAAACAAAGCAACTTTCGTATGGTCGATCCCGGGATGGGTCAATCAAAGTTTGTTATCTCGAGCTCCTTCGTGCTTCGAAAGGGACGTTAAGCCGTTCCATCCGCATTGGAACAGCGTGGTGGTGCTATGGCCCAAACTCCTCATGAGGAAGGCCTGTGCCCAGCAGTGGAACGATGTAGGCTGGTGATGAAGTATCTGTAATAGTGATATCTGCCGTATTTCATTTATACTTTAGTAAACTAGCTTATTAAACATTGACATAATGATGTAAGTAATAAAAGAAGTTGTAAAATTATCGTGAAAAATAATTGACAGCCCTATTCCCGCTTGTGACGTGAATGCCGCTTACTTGTTCCTTTTAATGGCCTCCCGTAATTGCAAAATTTTACCAATTGTACCAAATGACCTGATTACACTTAGAAATAATACAAATCAATGTAAGCATTTATTGTTTATGTTCACAGAGTATATAATCTAACTCGCGTTTAAAAACAAAACATTATAAACTATGTCGAGCGAGTTCTTTAAGTTTCGCTTTATTGAAAACTGTTTTATTGCCACAGTGTGCTAAGACAAACACGAAATACGTATGTTACACAAGAATAGATACAGAAAATCCCTGAAAATCCGGGAACTAATGGAATTAAAGTATTGTTTGAACAGTTGCTCCGTGGGTTTGTTGAACGAACCGAATCCTTAGTAACACATAGACATAACGCAAATATCCGCAAAAACAAACAAAATTTTTATTTTGATAGAACACAACAAATAACACGGGATACAAAATGCCTTTTCCTTCTTGTTTTTCTGACAGTAGATGTTCAATGATTACATAAAAAAAGGAAAAGCATCAACTTAAAAATGCATTGTCGTTGTTGCAAATGTGCTGGAACATAATAATATTATTTAATGTAATTCAACATTGCCATTTCGTAAGCCGTATTCTCTTTGAAATAAAATTCAGTAGCCTAATAAAATCACCAGTCTCCTAAAACGTCAGTAAAGACCAAAAAGCACAGAATTGAATACTTTATTCGTCTAAACGTAACTTAATTATAAGTACTAAAAGCTCACAGTCATACCAGCAGGTTGCGGTAGTGTTAATAATATTTACCGCAGCGGTCAGGTTTTTGTTTGCAGGTTTTTGTTTGCTTTCCCGCTTTATTGTCACAATCCTTTTTTTTAGTCTGCATCTCATTTACATTGTCCATTCAAATTACGAGAGGAATAAATTTGTTCATTTCCATTTATTTGTACAAGTTTAAGCTTCATGTGCTTTTTAAATGAAACACGGAAAATGACTCCGTACCACCTGATGGCAACTGTTTAAAATAGTAAAGCTAATTAAACGTTTAAAAAAACCTTTGCCGACTATCAACCCAAAAGGTGCATGAATAGGCACACCCGAGACAAAAAATAGAAAAGAATACGTGTGCCGGAAGAGAATTGCATATTTTGCATACATACGCGAAAGGAACTAGTTGCAAGATTATTACAGTGTGATGCTGAGGTGGAGACGGGCAGGCATTCGTTTATAGAATCTTTTAGCCCTACATGGCCGATGATATTGATAAAATGATACTGTCTTGTGGCTAGCGAATCAAGATGGTCCTTACTGGTCATCCTAAGGTTTCTAGCCATATGTATTGTTCTACGCAAGACTAAATCTGAGTTTTGTACAAGGCATAATACTCTGGTATGCTTAAAATATTCGTGTCTGCATTTTATTTTGTAATTTTAAAGAGCAACGAAGAATATAATAATAACAATTGACAATTATCTCATTAAATTTTTATTTTTTAATTTTCTTTAAAAGTTATAAATTTTTGTAATTCCAAATTAATATCTGTGACGATTAGGAATTCAGTTTGAAGTACTAAGTATATTAAAATATTTTGGTTTTACAATAAAATAAATTAAACAGTCAGAACTAAGAACCCATAACGTTTTCATTAGCCGGGACTTTGATTGAAATGGTTTTAGAAGCATAATTAATCTCCGACAATCTGTCTCTTTATTAATCTTCAAATTTTAATTCGAAAATTTAAAATATTCGCATATTGAAATTTAATAACAGAAATTATTAACATTTTAAACAAGCACTTCAATATGAGTTTCAAATTAATTTCGGTGTGGCTTTAAATTTGGGATTATTATATGTATACTTACGATATCCAATATTTTACTTCAAACGTTAAGGAGTAGGATCTCCGAATGTCCCCCCATCCTCCCCCCTCGGTAAGAGAGGGAAGGCGTGATTAAATTTTGAACCAGTGTAGCTTCTATTGTCTATTCTATCGGGTTCACCCACTAACCTGTTTCTTTTCTTCTTTTTAGATACGATACCGTCATTAAAACCATTTTATTTTATGTTAACGACTTTAGAAAATACTTAATGGCACTTGGTACGGCTTTCCCGACAAAGCAAAGGTTGTTGAGATTTCAGCGGTTTATGAGCCGATTGGCGATTTGGATAAGCTTTTTACAAGCGAACGGTGTTTATATACCATCGGTGTAGGTATATATTTAATTTGGCATTAGTATGCAAGGATCGACTTTTAGCGTTTATGTGGCTGTAAAAGATATTAACGGACATTGAAGCGCGTAGGTCCAAACATTGTAGAACGGAAGTGAGATTAAGTGAAAGCACGAAATTATCGCACGAAAATAACGATAAAAACATGCTTCAAAACGTATACGGAACTCAAGCGGCATCGATTAATACCGCTGTAAAAAGTACATTATCAAATATTCAATTTCATAATGTTATTTTAACAACGGTATTGTACAGACGACAGCAAATCAAGTGTTACAGTTGCACTACGAAAGCCGCCTCTATTACGAACGCAGTAAGGGCGGTCTCAAGGTGAAACTGTTACGCTTTATGTGCTGTTGGCTGTACGTTTGTGGACGGTCCACAAAATAGTTTTTCATACGAAACGAATGAATATCCTATAAAGAATGGCTTCTGCAGAGTTGCAGTGTATTTCAGTCGAAACCTTGGCCTAACATCTTCGTTAGTTCTTCGCATAACTCCGTATGTCTAATTTCTAATACTCTTTGGTGTGTTTTCGTTTTTTATCGGAAAATGGGAGAAACGGACATTCGAGGAAAACGGACGTTCGGCGTATAGTAATCTTCAGAAGCAAAAGATTAAAGACGTTTCGTTTAAAAACAAAGTAACCTTTTCCATGGTTGATCTCGGATGGGTCAGACAAAATTTTGGTACCCACGTTTTCGTTTCAGATTGGAAAACCCAAGAAACGGTTATCCGAGGAAAATGAACGACTAGCGTAATAATCTTGAGTTGCAAAAATATTATAGACAGTTCCAATTAAAAACCAAGGATTTTTTTGTCTTCGATATCGGATGGGCCAAACAAAACTTTAGTACGTTTTTTTTTATATTGAAAAACCGGAAAAACCGTCATCAGAGGAAAATTAACGACCGGCGATCTTGTTGCAAAAAAGTTTATAAACAGTTATGATTCAAAACAAAAGCGACTTTTTCCATGGTCTTCAACTCCTCTGCAGGTTGGACTGTTGGTCCAGGTTGTTACAACAACCGTTCTTATGACGTCAAGATGGCGTCATGCCAAACGATACCAATACGCTGCATTTCGACCCTTACGGCCTGGCCACGAGAACGGGCGGCGGCGGCGGCGGCTACTCGACAACCACTGCGCGGTCACGATGACGCGCTGCGAGGCTGACATCGCGGCAGCGCGCAGTGGTTGCCAATTCGCGAGTCGCAGGACGCGCGTGCGGTGAGTTCGTGGCCAGGCCCTTAGGGATCTTTTGAGTCTTCCCTGATTTTTAACTCATCCCGTGTCCAGAATATGAATGCCAGGCTCTCCTTTGTAAGTGGCCTATCCATCCATTCATCTAATTTTATTTATTTTATTTTATTTTATTGAGAAAACCAACTGCGCAATACACAAATTTTCTTCTATGGTACTTATAACTATGAGTACAGCTAATTACAGGTTTTCCTTCATTATACCATTTGCATATGACGTGAAACAAAACAATGTACTTAATACATTTATAGATTTGTATAATTACACATATACACACGCATATATACATATTCAATATATATTAAGACAAAAATATATAGATAAATACTTAAACTCATAAGCTTATACATTACTTAAATAAATATTAATGTGAGATTTCTATCTATAAAATCCAAATTCAAATTTAAATTTAAATTCCAAATCCAAAAACTCAAAATTCCACATTTAATTTTTTTTTTCAAATACCAAATCTTGAACTATAACTTAAAATTTAAAATTTTTAAATTAAAACCAGAAAGCTAGCTTTCTGTCCAGGGGCATAGTGAGGTTTATGGCCGCTGATTCATTATCGAATTATAATACAGTAAGAAAAAATATTTTTTAATGTAACATTATTTAATATCTTCTGAGAAGCATAAGGTGTACAAACGTGGTTCAGCCTTATCTTATCGTGATGCCATGCCCAAGTCACAGTGCACTCCGAACATTGGGAATTGAGATCTTTTTTGTCTCCCCTGCTTTTACTCTTCCCGTGTCCAGAATATGAATGCCACAAGTTTACTTTATCACTAGGTAGAATGAACCTATAGTCTTCTGTTTTTGGATATGCCACTTCCAAAAGACTCTTTCAGGTTCTAGTCAGAGCATCAAAATGACCTAAGAGATGCGTTATTGATTCCTGGCACCTACCAGATTGCGACTAGTAGTTCGGAGGCGCAGTAAGTATTAAGAGTTTGTGCTAAGGATACTAGATAACGAAGGTATCATGATAACAATATGTATATAAATATTAGAAATATACTAAATAAACATCCATGAATCGAGAACAAATGCTCGTACTCATCATACGAACATTTGCTCCTACCGGGTTCGAACCCGGGACCCCTGACCAAGTGCCTGTATAGCAAGGGGCACATACCACTCGGAAAGCCGTCAAAATTATTAAGTATTTTAAAGACTGTAATCACAGCGACACCGATTCTAATAGCAATGGATATAAAACTAAAAGGAATTACGTACCTAGGATGAAAAAGCAGAATATAAATTAGTAATTTTCTCATTTCGTACTATATACTAAACAGAAAGACAAAGTTCCAAATTGACTCTTACACTTCACTAAGCTAAAGCTGGTCACCCAAATACCTACTATAAAAGTTTTCGGTTCAATTGGAAAACTATTTCCCTCTTTTATCGTCCGTTCATCATTAAGTGAATAGTTTAGTCAAACCAAAAGGTTTGGTATTAAATACTGTCAAGTGGTTATAAACTTTACTATGACGATTTAAGAATGAATATTGAATTTGAAATCAATCATAATTTTAATGACGATTCATTTTTAAGGACTAATTCTATACTAGTGGGAGTTAGTTACAAATTGACCCTTTCAAAGCATTCGTGATAATAGGTATAGGTACACGTATAGTAGATCAAATATTTAACTTTCAATAATGATTGCAGAGATACATGCAGCTATTTGTTACAAGTAAATAAGTGTATAAAAATTATCTAATTTAACTAAAATAAAAGTCTAAGGTCAAAGAAAATAATAGGTTGGGGAAAAAGTACCTATCTTCGCATTTTTTAAGAAAATTCAAAACATTTTTTAATTTAGTTTATTTACATTTAACTAAAGTATGTAGGTACCATTTTGTTCGATAACTTTTTGCCATCTTGTAGGTAGGGACATGATCCCATTGCTATAGAAATTTTGGGGTTTCTGATCAAAATACCGTGACAAGTGGTTTTGGCAGTCCTCTCGTGATGTTAACCTGACACTGCCTAGAGAATTCTGAAGAGAGCAAAACAGGTGGAAATCTGAAGGTACAAGGTCAGGACTATACGGCGGATGCATTAATACCTCCCAGCCAAACTCTCTTAATTTTTGCTGAGTGGCTAAAGATGTGTGAGGTCTAGCGTTATCATGATGAAAAACCACACCCCTTCTGTTGATTAATTCCGGCCGCTTTTTCTCAACTTCTTGCTTTAAACTCATCAGTTGTTCGCAGTAGAGTTCAGAATCGATGGTCCTGCCTGATGGTAACAGCTCATAATGAATAATGCCCTTCCAATCCCACCACACACACAGCATCACCTTGTTGCGAGTTAACCCGGGTTTCGCCACAGTCTGTTAAGCCTGACCGGACTTTGACCACGACCTTTTTCGCACGTTCTTGTCGTACGTGATCCACTTTGCATCACCAGTTATCAGCTTCTTCAAAAATGGTTCGGTTTCATTACGTCGTAATAAAGAATCACAAATGAGTACACGGTTCATTAGGTTTCTTTCAGTGAGCTCGTGGAATACCCAAGTATCGAGCTTTTTTTTTACCCATTTTTTTTTAATGCATCAAAACTGTTTTGTGGTCAATTCCCAGTTCTTCAGCTACGTCGTAACTACTGATATGCCGATCTTGATATGCCGATCTTGCCAGTTTTTCAAAAATGGCATCAATTTTATCCGTAATAGGGCGACCAGAACCACGTGCATCTTTGACATCAAAATTTCCGGTTTGAAAACGCTTAAACCAAATTTGTGCTACTCTCACAGACACTGCACTAGGTCCATAAACATCGCAAATTTTTTTCGCGGCTTGCGTTGCATTTTTACCTTTTTACATTTTTACCTTTTTGTAGTAAAATTTTAAAATGTATCGAATTTCTTCATTAGATTCACTCATCTTGACAGTACAAAAAACATATGAAAACCACACATATTCCTAATTTGAATTTGGAATTATCTTTTTTAAAATCTTAACTTTTAATGATACCAAAACCAGCCAGATACAAACAGTACAGCCAAAGAGATTTTATTACAAGTTCATACATACTATAATGCGAAAAGACTTTTTCCCCAACCTAATATTAATAATAATCAGATTGGACAATAATACTCAACTAAAATGTCAATGATAATAAATTGAATTTAAAAATAATAACAATAAATAAAACAATGCATAAATTAGTTAGGGTGAAAATTATCTTATAAAAATAAATCATCAAAATATTTCTTTAAGTTGTAATAATTATGCTCTTTCCTTAATACATCCTCTAACCTACTACCTTGGAGCCTCTTTATAGTTTTTGGCAAGTGGTTAAATATTTTAATTGCCATGGAATTTGGGGCATTTTTGTATAGTGTCAGATGTGGGGTAGGCAATACTAGACCGTTACCGCGGCGCGAGGCATAACGGCTCGGCTTATCACCAATACGTTGAAAGTAACTTGTACTTTTCTGCAGAAGGCGGCACAACTCGAATATGTAGACGCTAGTTACGGTTAATATTTTATATTTCTCAAATAATAGCCTTCATAAGTCTCTCGGTGCTGTCAGCGTTATTATTCTGAGACATCGTTTCTGCATGACGAATACTGCACTCACATCAGTCGAGTTACTCCAGAAATCAATTCCGTACCTTTCCATGTAGCAGCATGGGTGGGGTACGTTGCGAGTGCGCATTCTGCATTTGGACCTTTCCGGAGTTAGCGCAAAACATATGATGAGAAACTATTGAGCTTGCTCACTACACTTTCAACATGTTGCTTTCATGACAGTGTAGAGTCCATTGTGATTCTAAGTAACATAAACGAGTCAACTTCCTGTAGTTTTTGGCCTAATGCGATATGTGAATACTCAGCTCCGCTCTTTGGTACGGGCGAAATTGCATAAAATAAAAAATAAAAAATAATGTAAGCCCTAACTGATCTAAATAAGACACTATAGTGGACCCACGGTAATCTGGCCCCTGGCTAATCCCGGCACCCCCCGTAACTCGATATGACTATTATGACATATTATTAAATATTTTTTTGACAGTCTTCGCTATTGTAGTAATTGCAACAAATTTCAAAACGTAAGCTTTCTATTGTGTTGTTTAACTTACTACATTTGACATACGTAATGAAGTATGTAATTCCGAGTGTAACATTTAAAATCTTATGTTTGGATCTGTAATTTGTCGGATTACAAGGTACTCGTTTGTAAAAAAATTCGGACTATAGGGTGTCTTAGGCAGTACTCTATAATCCGACAAATTTGATAGTCTGACACTGCCCTGTAAAACGTTTGTCGGAGTACCGGGGGTCCACTGTTTTTGGTGTAAAAAGTTAGTTACTATAGTATGTAGGTTTGAGGTGCTATTTTGATCACATGTGACCAAAAGAAGCTCATTAATATATGCCAGGAACAACAAGCGGCCTAGCACGCTACCTTGCGGTATATACCCTGAGATGACATTAATAGAGGAAGTGACTTGTTAATTTTTATGTCATGAAGAAGGAGCCAGGATCTTACAAATTAACTATTCTGACTTCGATTTCCACTTTAAGATCACTCCAATTCATATTAAACTTAGTTATTATTTTTAATGAGACATTTATCTATTGAACGACTCATTTAGATGGCCCACTCGATTTCCATTAAGTAGAATGTACTTCCGGGCTGGCCGTAAATATAATAAAAACGTGAAAAATAAATGCCCCGAGCTATTAAGGAGTGTCGCGGGGAGAGCGGGCGTGCGTGAGTGAGAGCGGTGCCGTGTTGTAGATACAGTGTCCACGAGGTCAACGGGGCCCGGGATATTATAGGACTACAACATGCAACTGTTCCACAAATAAGGATTCAAGGGTTAGCTAGCACACAGATGTGCATACTTGACTCGTGCTCGGTTACACATCAACCGTTCTAGCTTTAAATCTCTCTAAGCGCTAGCTTTGAGTATCTCTAACCGTTTTATCTTTGTCTATCTTTGATGAATAGAGAGATGGATTCATGACAATAAGAGTTTCTTTTAATAGTTTTTCTAAGAAACATTCTCCTAGTAGTAGGTACTGTATTATTACTATTTATGACGTATTTGGACTACTGGGTCACATTAAAAAAATAGAAGGATGGATGGAGATAGATAATAAGTCGCTTGAAAATCAACACAAGAGACTTGTGTTCAGCGTTAATTTCAGAGCCTACAGTAACATCCTTGACTGTGTTACTGCAGTTGTAGTGTTATAAGTCAGTGAACCATACAAGTACCCGAAACAAACCAATGTAAATTTTTATTACCGGACCTTCGAGTTGTCTCCGAGCGTGCTCTTGAATTAATATTGAGTCTAAATGAGTTCTCATTGTAAGCCAACATATTATTACCGTGGCTTAATAAACCGGCAATGCCAGAAATTACTGCAGCCTAGGATGTTTATCCTGGAAGGACTGGTGCCTGAAATAGGTTAATAACCTGTGCCACAGGTCACCAGACCCCCCCCCCCCGCAGAAATACTCAGTATCCATTGCATAATTAAGGCTATTTAGGCTTAAAAGGTCAATGTCATCTGTTATATAACCAATAGCTTATATAACAGCTGACATTAATTAACACTAGGAAATTCAGCAGTAGCAAAAAAAAATCTATTTTTTTTACTAAATTCATTGATTACTAAATTCTAAAACTAAAAATAATATTACTAAATTCATTAATTTTGACGTTTACGCACTGAGCTACGCGAAAGCGTATTCACTAATCTCTATATACGTCGGTTTCTTGATTTGATTGATTTTTACATAAAGATATAAAAATTAACAACTTTTTAGTTCCGGTTCATGCCGTGCTCGTCATCGGTTGTCAAAAATCGCCAAAAGGTGACAGCGCTGCCGACAGCCACGAATTCATGGCTGCTGACTTTAGAGAATCGCATAGCTGAGCTGTTTTGAGTTGCCAATTTAGCGTTTTTATGGATAAAATGGAGTATTTTTCATTGCTAATCTTAGCCTAAAAACCTGTTTTTATCAAAAATCTGGAAAAAATATTTCATTCACGTCATGAAAAATATCTTCAAGCATGAATAATTCATTGATACATTCATGTTAATGAATCTGACAGTACACTTTACATTACTGCATTAAAATGCAGGTGTGAAATTAAGTTCTTATTGTATTGTTAGTCCAAGAAAATTAAACAGATATTGTAAAATACTTATCGTAAAAACAAATATACCTATTTATCATCATTTTTTCAGCACTTTCTCAAAATTTTGCCTGAGTTACAAAGGTTTATGATCTGACGAAAGTAAAAACTTATTTTTGAAAATGTTAATGTTATTTATCAGGATTAGGTAAATTGCTGTTATATTGATATTCCTGATTTTTATATTATTTAATATGGTGACATCAGTCGCGGGCAGATTGCATTTTCTTGCTACGGCTAGTAATCAATTTTTATGAGCATTTTTGTGGACCAACGGCTTCTATACTTATCGGTACCGCCCCGTGTGTAAAACTAAGCAGTATTCACCTCGGCAACCATAATATAGGGGTGCAATAATTATTGTAGGGGAGATTTATACCGTGCTTGAATATAATTTCGTTCATTAGAGTGCAAATTTATGTACGTTTTAAGTACCTACATATTGTTTTAATACCTTTATGTTTATTTGACGTTGACTTCAAAATATATTTAGGAACGTATTTTTGTACATTTCAAAATCAAAAAATGATAAAATTCGAATCTTGGATTTCGCAGACTGAGTAATTCAAAATTCAAAAGAAACTTTTTTACATACTACATCCTCATTTCATCTTCGTTAAATTTATGTTATCTATTTATATTATGTAAAATAGTAGATAAAATTAAAATTTTGCACAATGCAATAACGGATTAAATATATAATAATTTTATGAACTTGTTTATATAGGTATCTTGTATTTGAAGGCAATGGTGAATTACAGTCGGCTCATCAATGTGACATTTAGGCCGCCTAACAACACTATTATCATTCGTGTCGGCTATGGAACCCTTAAAACAAACGCTCTAATATTAGTAGAATATTGAGGTGGCCAAGCCATTTATTTGTTTCCCATTAATCACAACTAATACTAATCGCGCCCCGGCAGTAATTTCGAAACAGTTTCAGCTTAATCTCGAGACCAGCTGCGGCCGTAATTTGCGAATGAAACTATAATTAACAGGTACGGCTACAACAAGCTTATGGCTGTACTTAAAAGGAATTACTTATTTCGTGTAAAAGCAAATAAGCAATGTTTTTGTTCGCTACCAATTCTCATGTGTATATAGCCGAAAATGTTAAATCCCATTGGTTCGCCTAGGGCTATAAAAGTAAGAGGAAATATATTTAGTGGCGTCCGTGTTATAGGCTAATCGGAACCTTAATAGTGTCTTGAAAAATTTGTAGACTAGAAAAAATGATCTCCTGGGGCGGGAAAGGTACCCATAAAGTTAGTTCGAAATCCTGGGTAGCACAGTGTTCAGAGCAGCTACCAGGATTGTGAAGGTAGCGGGTTCAGTTCCCGCTCCAAGATATGATTTTCTTCTACTTAGTCTACATATTTTTATTAATATCTTACAAAAACTATTATAAAATTTAAAAAAAAACTTATTCATGTCTAACGTGTCTAGCTGTATTTCACATGGATTTTATGCTAGCATTTTTTATTTATAGATGACACATTGTCATAATTCAATCAATCAATCATTTATTTGTTTAAATATAAGTAGGTACAAAAGATGTTACAAGTATAATAAATATGATCATTATGCTCCACGAAATCGGTGTACAAATACATTAAATTTATTTTAAAATTCATTAGTATGTTTTAAATACTTCAAAAAAACTATCAATAAATGACAATAATAAATATTTAAATGTCCCAAAAATTACGGTATGTCAAAAAATTAGTGATTAAATTAAGGTTAATGTCAAAAGATTTCATTTAAAATGGATAATATTAAATAAATAAGTTAATAATATTTCATCAATTATCAATTATAATTTGACATTTAGAAATTCATTTACAGAATACCTAATAGAATTTTTCGATTCACAAAGATTTCAATCTAGATTTAAAATTATTCACATTCAGTTCTTTTATTTTACTAGGAATTTTTTTATAAACATGGAGCCATTTGAAGGACACTTTTAAATACTACTGCACTTAATAAGTGTATATTACTTTTGACAAATACAGCAATTTCCGAAATATACAAACTAGGTAAGGTTAAAATTTTTACACATGGCTCGAATACAACATTTTTGTGATCTAAATAATATTTGTTTATCAGTAGAGTTGCCCCAAAAAATAACTTCATATCTTAATATTGAGCCTACCAAACCATGATAAGCTACAACAGAAGCATTCTACTCACTACATTTGATAGATTGTGTAGCACATATGCATTTTTATGTATACGTTTGCACATTAAAATTTGTTCAATTTGTGGTTTCCAAGTTAACTTCTTATCTACAATCAGCCCCAAGATTTTGATTTTTCTGTTTCACAAATATCAGCTTCCTTATAATTTATTTGTAGTGATGCAGCATGCGGTTCATAACAGAAATGCATTCTATTAGTTTTTTTATCAAGCCATTTCACTACATCATTTACAGCGTCTTTGATATTAGTTTCATGTTTCTTGTTATCGGAAGAATTTACGATAATAGTGCTGTCGTCAGCAAACAATACCGTTCGATGTGTCATGTGTCTAGGTAACCCATTGATATATATCAAGAACAAAAGAGGTCCCAAACCGTTCCCCTGAGAAACACCATATTTAACTACTCGCTTAATTGACAAATATTTTCATTCTGTTTTAGTTTTTTAACAAATTCTAGCGATTTCTGTAACTTGTTTCCTATTTAAAAAATAAGATTTAAGTCCAGTATATTTTCTGTTACTCCAATTGAATGTAATTTTGATATCAAAATACTGGGATCAACATAGTAGAATGCCTTCATCATATCATATGATAGAAGATATGACGAAGGCATACGAATATTACACTTCAGCGATTAAGCCTATCGGTAAAGAGTTCTTTTGCCGTTCGTAATGTTCGAATCAGTTTCTCTCCGTGTACTAATATTACGTTTTAACTCTTTGATGCTTTAAGAATTGGAACGCAACAGAATTATACAGGTTACTCCTTTGATCTATGTAACAACTACACTAAATTTTTATTTATTTAAGAAAAGAAACATACAGCTTTGATACTACATTTAAGTACAATTAAAGTTACGTAAATCATGAGCCTAAACAGTTTCCAATGCTAGGTAACACAATAGCGAAGACAAACGCCGAAAGTAATTTGTAGGTAAATATACTACCTCTGCCAACTCCGATTCCTGAAACTGCTGATTTTCAGGAATTGGAGTAGGTAGAGGCAGTTTATTTACCTAAGGCCTAAAAATGCGAACGACGAAACGTACATTTTGGAGAGCAACCCTCGTCGTTCACATCACAACGGTAAATAAAGAACTGAAAGAAGATGCGGATAAGGAAATCCGACCTCAAAGAAATGGGATATGGGCTAGCAAAAAGAAGTACTATATAACAAGCAGTGGTACAAGAACCTAAACCTGCTAGTGGGGTCACTACTAACAAAAGCAGATCCTACTATAATATCAGCAGTGAATTGTAAAGTTTCGAGATAGTACCAACGGCAGCAGCAAGATCTGGCATTCGTGGTCATAGATCAGACTGAGATGGTACGAACATTAGTAATTAGATGCAACATTCATAGAGATCTCCTTAAAATCTTTTGAACTAGCGGTATTGCTCGATTCTCCGCTTGGATATTACGACGATATAAAGAAAAGAGGTTAAGCAGACTGCAGAATTCACATAAAGCTTTCAAGATACCTAGGATTTTAAGCTTACATAACATAAAGAGTTCTATTGCAAACCATATTGGTTACAATTTTCGGCTCATACTAAATTTTCACATGTTCATGAGCATTTTTGTTAATTTTTCTTGATTTATAAATACATTATCTTCGTAGGAATAATATTTAGTGCGAAATGGCTATCATGCATCTTTGTCTTTGAGTGTGTATTATATTTCTCTATGATGAGTGCGTTCAATAAAAGCTATAGTCTTATTTTTCCGATTTTTATTCTGACAGAAAATATGAAACAAAGTTATGTCACTGATCCACAGAAAATATGCGGAAACTTTTCTTAGTTTGGAAATTATGAATTTTTGATTGATTTTTTTGTTTGTTGTGTGAATTGTTGAACGCATCGTACGTAGGTCGTAATGCTACGTCAGAATAATGCTGAATAATAGAAAGTACAAAAACATTTACTGGCGAAAGTGGAATAGGGAAATAGCCTGTCGCGATCAACAGAAACAACGTGCATAATTTAATATATTCCATGCTTTTGATTTCCCATTCAGAAATTTTATTAATTATTCCTAGCCGGACTAACACAGCGCTTTTTTAAAAAGCGACTCAAATATTGTCCAGCCATGTTAGTGTAGTCAGTAATGTAAATGGACATAATTACGAAAATACGGTTTTAAGCACAATCCCCACGAGGACTAAAGTTAAGTCCAGGTTCAAAACTGATGCTGTCACTGTCTTTCTTTTAACACATAAAAGTGACAGCATCAGTTTTGAACCTGGAACTAACTTTAGTCCGCGTTTTATAATACGGGGGAATATGTTTTAAAAAAATGTTTGTTGACTACGCTACGTCGACCTCTTTTATATTATTTATGTTTTTGATACATCTATTTTTCTATGGTTTTTACGATTGTATTTTGTTGGCTTTTGCTTACTATAAACGTCACAGTCGAAGAAGGAAGTTTAATTTTTCAGCTTTTCCTATATTTCCAACAATGTTATACGAAAATAAGAACGATTTTTGAAAAACATGAATTATTTTCACAGCCAAAATGGACGAAGACTGGCTCTAAGAGGCAAACCTACTATATAATTACAAATCCTCTTTCATTCGCGGCAGCACCGTTGTGTATATTTTTTTCCGTGGGAATAAAAAATCAGACTACAAGACTTTTATCTATAGACAATAGAAAAATATTATCACAAAGGTTCAATGACATTGTACAAAGGGCAGCACATAAAGTGTCACCACGGAAGCCTCTGTTACAAACGCAATAAGGGCGGTCTCAAGGTTAAACAGTTAAGCTTGATGTGATGTCGGTTGTACGTAATATTTGGTTCAAGGATCCGCTCTAGATATTATATATAAAATTCTCGACTCACAGTTTTAGTTACCATACTCCTCCGAAAGGCCTTGTCCGATTTTCACGAAATTTTATATGTATATTCAGTGGGTCTGAGAATCGACTACTATCTATTTTATTTATTATTTTTGGTCATTTTTTTTTCATTTATGTCAAAACAACGTTTGTAGGGTCAGCTAGTATTATGTAAATTTAATAGTTTATGAACGACGCAGTTGTGTGTTTAATATTCTGATTACTAAGGGACCAGTTTTAAGCAGCAACGAGCCACATCCGATAGCACCTTATAGCACAGTTGGTTAAATCTACATGAACCTGTAAAAGTGAATGCATTCAATTTTGGCTCGTGATCTGACTAAATTCGCCAACATTTCGCTAGATTAAACGAATGCGTAAAATATGTAAGTGGCAGGTAAACAGGTGGCCGTAGGTCCACTAATTCACTGTGTTTGCCTGGTCCTAATGAAAATACAATACACGTCTGTATTTATTTTAAGGGCTTCCTCAAGCACTCGAACGATGAACAGATTAACTGTTTAAACTAATAACGGATTATTTCTCTGAATATTAAACACACAGTGGCATAAATAGTGCACAGAAAAAAGACGTAAACCTCATTGTATTTTATTATCTACTCTAAGTACATATAAACATCCGTACCTTATTTGAACACCAGTTTCCTACTTCAAACACAAGAGTATCAATAAAAGGGCTTTTTCCTAATTAAGTTCGAAATAACTTAGCTGACGTATTTAATCTGGGTTTCGATACAAAAGGGTTTGCCTTGATGTTTAATTTTCTTACCGCTTCTTTCTTTTCTATATTGCTCCTAAAGATAGGTATATAAACCTGATTTATTTTCGGATGCTCTGGAGACCGGATCTATATTTTCATATATTTATGAATTAGATATACAAAATAAAAACATTTTCTGACTACATCATTTTGGTCAGACATTTTTGTTCATTATATAAAATATTGAACTATTCATAAAAAATAAGTTTTTTCAATTATTTTCAGTGATTTAAAAATCAATAGGTACCCGTTATCTCTCTTTATATAAAACACAAGGAAGATTATAAGCCAATCTCCGAATCCACAGAGACGAATGTGTTCATGTTTCTTCATGAATGAATAACCAGTGAAATATGATGTATCGTTTAGATGAAGTATGAGGGAATTTCAGAATTCTTTGGCCTAATATTTTTTTAAGAACGACTACGTTAGAACCGCGTTGTGCGCAATGAAATTAAGTAATTATTTTATTTGTAAGTTTTGTTCTTTCTTAATTTTCGATATACTGATGCAGTAAGATATAAGAATTCGTTATAGATACACGTTTTATTTCCATATTGCTTTTAGATTGGGCGGGGTAGAACCGGTGGTATTGCGCCATTTGCCGTGCTATGCATGAAAAAATAAATCCAGTACCAGCACAGGAATATTTTTTTTAAGTTTATAATTTTTTGTCGGAGTAGGTATATACCTACCTATTTTATTATTGAGAAAATTAACTGTCCGGACTTTCTCAATAATAAAATAGGTCCGCCCGTCGCGTTTTGCAATGCTTGTAATATGGAATATGGAATAGAGAGATGTGTACTTTTTAACCCCCGACGAAAAAAGAGGGGTGTTATAAGTTTGTCGTGTCTGTCTGTGTATCTGTGTGTCTGTCTGTGGCATCGTAGCGCCTAAACGAATCGACCGATTTTGATTCGGTATTTTTGTTTGAAAGCTGATGTGCCTACAATGGTTCTTAGCTATAATTTATGAAGATCAGTTCAGGCGTTTGATGACTATCAGCTCATTTTGTACATGATAATAGGGTTTTACTAACTTTTACACATCCGATTGATTTGAAATTTCGTGTACTGTCACTTTGGTGACATTCCCATGACATACTATCCTTGAGCTGATCCTATACCATCAAAAAGTCTATGAAATGCTTTATTCTTCAGAAACTTACAGCAGATATAGCGTGTTTGGGCTCTTATGAATAGTCTTAATGAGATGGTGTTAGATAGATGATTAATGACGCCGAAGGTTACTTAAAATTTTTAATTTTGCAATTATTGTATTATTATTGTAAGGAATAATGTAAGGAACGAAATTAAACACAATTTATTCTAATTAATGGTTTTAATTTTATAACTATTACGTAATTTGTACTAAAAAAAACGCAAATCTTGCGTATAACATACAATTAACCAAATTTAGAGGAAACAAAAGTATACTAATGTAATTACTTTATATTTAGTAAATGTAATTGCGATTACAAATATGTAACTATCTAAATAGGCCTAAAAGACAGTTTTCGAGATATAATCGTTTTAATGCCCGAGGTGACAAAATGGCGGGGACGTATGACAGGTTAGGAATAACTAACTATTCTTTATTTCGCTTGAAATCTAAATTGTTACAATGCCATAAAAATATTTTTTATTAAAGTGCTTTATTCGATAGGTCATCATTTTCAATTAAATCTACTAAAATATATTCATTTCTAACAATTATGTTCATTCTACGATCAGAAGATGGAGCGATCCTACGTCTTGTATACTAAAACAGAGGTCATACGTTTGAGTTTTGGTACCCGCAATCGTCTTGGACACATACATTTGTTATGTTTTTAAATTTTTTGAAAATAATGACCTAGTATTCATCATTTCAGCCGAGAGACGACCACTGCTGGGCATAGGCGTCCCCCAAAGATCTCCATCGATCGGTTCTGCTCTGTCCGCATCCATCGGCTTCCCGCGACCCTCACCAGATCGTCGGTCCACCTTGTGGGAGGCCTACCAACGCTGCGTCTCCCGGTACGCGGCCGCCACTCGAGGACCTTTCCGCCCCAACGGCCGTCAGTCCTTCATGCAATGTGGCCTGCCCACTGCCATTTGAGGCTCGCAACTCTTCGGGCTATGTCGGTGACCTTAATTCTCCTGCTCCTTGATCTCATCATTTCTGATTCGATCACGCAGAGAAACCCCGAGCATAGCCCTCTCCATTGCCTAGTATTAGACATGCTTTTAGTTATGCTTAATTTCAGTTAGATAATTAGTGCTGCTGGTGCTACTAAAAGAATATATCATAACCTAATTTATTTGAAAAATGGGAATTTCTTCGCTATTACTATCATTTTGTGACAGCTCTCTCACAGTCAACGTCAAGAAAACCAAGTATTTGACTTTCTCTATGCGTAATACCCCGATTAACAATAACTTACAAATTAAGGTACACACATGCGCAGTAACAACTAGAAACATATGCACGTGTGAATTTCTAGATAGTACCGATGAAATAAAGTATTTAGGTGTTACAATCGATAGAAATCTTAACTTTAAATCTCACATTAATATGTTAACTAATAGAACTAGAAAATTGATATATTTATTTAAGATTCTTCGATATATACTAGAACCAACACTATTGAAACAAATTTATTATGCACTTTGCCAATCCATACTAGGGTATTGCATTTCAGCTTGGGGAGGTGCTCCCAAAACAACACTGAAGAAGGTAGAAGTTGCTCAGAGAGTTGTTGTACTAACAGTGCGACAGCTCTTTCTTATCAGAATTGTACTTAGACAACACACTTGTTTGATATGCGGTTTGTAATCAATTAGCAGGCATAAAGACATCTTTTGCAAGAAGGTTTTTTCTGTTTTTGGGACCGTATTCATACAATAAGTAAATAAAATACTTCATATCTACTCTATGAACACTAATGACTGTAAAAATACAGTTACTACTTGGTTGTTACAGCAATCATATGATGATACTGAAGATGTAATAAAAGTAATGTTTTAATTATACATCTTAAAACAAATATACACAAGTATTTATTACACACACTATCATAACTATTTTAAAATTGTACCTTTCATATTGACATATCAGCTCATATTAAACACAAAGCATAAAATATATATCTATGTATATAGGTATAAAGATTGTAATGTAGTATACCAAATTTTTCTTCTATACTCGATTTGTTATTTTGTAAGATTGATTTATTATTTATATTATTTATTTCTTTGTTAATTTCTTGGTATAGGATACCGTTAGATAATAACATTAGTATACTATATAAGTTTAAACCAAGCCCCCATGTTCTATTACTATTGGAAAGCATGATTGTAAGGGCTTCAATTGTAGTCCGAGAAGGGGGCACCGGGCACCGAAGAGCAGGTTTTTCCTAGTTCGGAGGAAGGTTGCCTCAACTTTTGTCAACCAGCGTTGTCTAATTTACATTAAAATCATGTAAATCTAACTTTCACTTGCTGTATACTTGGCACAACTAAACGATATTATTATTATTATTTAAATATGGAACTAGGTCTTGATGGGGCCTGTCAAACATAGCTTGTTTGCCTCTACCCCATAACAGACCGCTGGCGATAGCAGTGGAATATCTTTTGTGGTTGGTCCGTATGATCTTCACAAGTTCCATCAGCATAAAAATTTTCATTGGACTTATTAATCACTAATCAATAGCAACAGATCAACAAACCAACAAATAGCCACCAAACCGCCTCTTGGTTGAGATCACCCACTTTAGATCTAGAGGTCCGGGGTTCGATTCCCTTAGAAGACAGAAATTTCCAGCTCGTTTTGGTTTGTGGCAAGGCTCTGCCACCATAACAATATGTTGTGTTCCAGCAGTTAGAGACCAGAATGATCGACAGTTCTTCTGTAGTCGAGGAATCCCAGTGTAGCTCGCTTTTATTGTCAGTCCTATCACCACTAACCATCAGGTAAAATAGACACCAGGGGAAATTGAAGACCAAGAGCTACCCCTTTAAGAATAAAAAAACACGATGGAGCTTTGATAGATTTTTGATCATTTTATTTACTTTTTTACCTTATCCTCTCAGTGGTAATTGTTAGTCATATTCGTTTTGTCCTTTTCCACAAGTTTATACTTAACACGAGATCCTTTTAGCCAGTGAAATTCATAATGCGCACATTGTACCGAAACAGATTGTCATGTTTTGATTATTTATTCACCGGTTTTTGAGCATCGGAGCTGCGATGGTAACATTATTTGGCTAAAGCAGTGTGTGCGCTTATTCCATGCGTGACAAATATTTGGGACTGGGGAATAGAAATTGGCTGCATTAGCAACATGAATAAAATCACATGTCATCAGGTAAATAACGTCAATATCAAATATTTGTGTCTATTGAGTGAGAGAAATCAATACCTGAACTAAAGGTATCGTATAATTCAATCATAACATGTTTCGTAGCTTTTTTATAATTTATTCATTGACATACATTATTTAATATCTAATAATATTAAAAAGCTTTCGTTACTTTTTTTAAAATATTTATCATCTAAATAGTAAAGTGAAGTAAAGTCAAAAGTATCTCGAGACTTTATAAATATATTCTAGATCAGCACATAGTGCACTGTCAAGGTTTGTCAAAGAAATATTATCGTTTGTTTCGAAAAATCTTTTGCTATTTAATATATTATACATTAGGTACATATATTGATGTGATATTAGGTGATATACTTGACTTTGATATTGAATGACTAAGCAGCTTTAAAATAAACAAACATACTCATGGAAAACTATCACAAACATACATCGCAACTGATATCTCAACATATTATGTCGCGATTATACAATTAGTATCATGTTTTATGCAACATTTGCCGACAGAAACGTATTATTTCACTTGTCTGATATGCAAATAAGCCTCGAATGGAAGTCAATCTTATGTCGGCACTCTGTCACTGACTGACTGTGACCTGCATTAAAATTTAGGTACCTTGAAATAGCAACTCCCCTAATGAAACTAAATTAGCATACTCCATTACGTTCGCACTTCATCTAAAATGTTAAAAGCAATATAAATGGGTCCCAATTTTCAAGTGCCACGTAACGGTTTCCACGTAGAATTGATATCGGATCCGTCCAATCGAGCCACGGTATACGTTCAAATTGAAAACGATCGAATAGATCGAAAACAAAACGTTGAAGTTCCAGACAATTTAGCTCTCATTCGCCCGATGATAGGTCTGTTCGACTTTTTTTTAACAAATTTGCTTCGCGCTTTAAAAGTTTTCGATTGGATTTTTTGGATTCAGTTTGTTTCGCCAATGAGTTTTTATTGAGTTTGTGTCGCGTAATGCTTGTATATATATGTAATGCTTGTAATGATGTAATTATGTGCTCCGTGTGACTGAGTTCTTTTTTAAGTATTAGTCCGATTTGACGAGAACTAGTTTCTGTAACTTGGAGTTAAGATTAGGTATTTTTATGCACATGAAAGACTGTTCTTACCAGTCCGCACGACGAGTTACTGTGAAATTTTCTAACAACATGGATTCAACAGCTTTGAATCCTGCCGACCCGTTCGGGCGTCTTTACGTCGCACAGTGACTGAGCTGTCGTGCTGCAAGCGGACGGCACCGGATATAATCATATTATTTTAGTTTGCCTTTTCTTCATGGGACCCCATGCCGACAGGTAAAAAAATTTAAAATTTTGTTTTAGAATCGTTGTCCGTCTGTCTGTCAAACCAATTTTATCAGGAACGCGAGAAGGCATAACTGGTCAAAAATGCGTACCTTTGTGCTGCATTTCTGATTCTCAGTTTTTTTTATTGTAAAGGCTTAGGTTATTGCTTATACGCCATTCAACTTGGTTTGTTTAGTTACCCAAAAAAGTGATAGTGGCGTTACTGGTATTCCGTGAATCGCTGCGGAGTATAGAATTCTCACACAGATAATATGTGCCAGCGAGAGCCGGCGAGGACATATTGCAAACTAGCCACTGATGCAAGGGTAACTGTTGACCGTTATCCTGTACGACATTATAGAAGGAACACGGTGTTTGTTTCAGTAGATCGTCTCAATCATTTACATCTTCGATCGCGGAGCTCACATAACCCGGCATTGTTCTTTTCCTCACAATGCGGGATAGGCATAAATTCCGAAAAAAGGTTCTTTTCCTAAAAGTGTTTTTTAATTCAAAACTAACTATAGTTGTGAAAGATGTGATGGAAACCACATTATAAACGGAAAGTTACGGATTACGTAAAACTCGCAATCAAGACTCGGAACTGCTAGTTAAAAGGTGTACCTAATTGTTCTCCTTAAACTTCAGCAGAGACAAGTAGTCAGCTGAATTTAATCAGAACTTACTTGAACAGCGCATACGTTAGCTTCCATTATGATCATAATTGCCGTCAACACATAACAATAAGACAATCCACTAAATACACTGTGTATGTTATCTACTAGGTATAACATACCTGTAGGCCATTTGAGATACCATTCGTTGTCATCACGTAGTGATTAGGCACTATATTGTAATTGAAAGCAAAGACAACATTTCGGATATGCTTAGTCTGGCCATACATACTGTTACAATTAAAAATAAACAAAATATTACATTTGAATTTGAAATCTGTCATTTTTATATGGTTGTTCATTGAATTTTCTCTTTTTGGCGCCAAAACATTGTACAATATTTTGCGATATTAAAATGGAGTGGGGTGATAAAGAGAACCGAATCGCTGTGGTTGCATTACACAAAGTAGGTATGGAGCCAAATTGCAATTTTTAAAACTCTCCATACGCTTGGTATTAGTAAAATGTTTGTGTACCGGGCTATTAATAGGTACAATGAGACCTCCTCTGTTTGTGACAGAAAAAGATCTGGCCGTCCACGTAGTGTTCGTACGAAAAAGGTGGTCTAAGCAGCAAGGGAAAGAATTCAAAGAAATCTTGTCTATAAGATACCTTCTGGTCATTTCTTAACTGATAATTTAAAAAAGAATAGGGTGGTAAAATCGAAACAACTACTGAAGCGGTACGCAAAGGGAGGTCACAGAAAAATTTTGTTTACGGATGATTTTTTTTTTACAATTGAGCAACATTTTTAGAAACAAAATGAGCGTATTTATGGTCAAAGCTCTAAGGAAGCTTTCCAATTAGTCGACAGAGTACAACCTGGGCACTATCCGACTTCAGTGATGGTTTGGTGGGGTATTAGCTATGAAGGAGTGACTGAGCCATACTTTTGTGAAAAAGGTATCAAAACATCGGCACAAGTGTATCAAGATACCATTCTTGAGAAGGTAGTGAAGCCCCTTAACAACACCATGTTCAATAACCAAGAGTGGTCCTTCCAGCAAGACTCGGCGCCGGGTCATAAAGCTCGGTCTACGCAGTTTTAATTCGAAACGAAAGTTTCGAACTTCATCAGAGCTAAAAACTGGCCGTCGTCTAGTCTTTTTATATTTTAAATTGTTTTATATTGATGTAAAAGTAACTGTAAAAGTAATAAATGTTATGTTATTTGCAATAGAAAATATTTTTTTCTTTGTTTCAGTATTTATGGCAAGATATTCTTGAAATTTATACTCATTAGGATGGCAATAAAATGTTCCATCCCTGGCTCGATCGTTGCTTAAAATATTCAAAGTTGGCAAAAATGATTATTGTATTAGGTATTTCGTATGTCTACCCAAAAATCATTTCGAATTAAAAATACCTGAAGGTTAAAAATATAAATACTATTTTTGTATGATAATTTATATTCAGGCCTGGTGCGCGGCTAAGTGCTTGCGGTGTTTCTTTAATTGTTTTTCATTGCGTATATAATATGTTTATAAATCACCAACACCAGAACTGATTTAAAAAGAACGTAACGAATGTTTAAGTTATTACCAATTCCATTCAAAATTCGAGCCACCACATAGGTATATAATTTGTGAAGTACCCACAAACTATACACAATATAATATATTCTATTGATGCAGAGACGCCCTGCGGGCTAGGAAAGGGACAAATTTTGTATCGAGAATGCCAGCAGAATCAATCACATTAAGTGAGTTTGTACCCGTTTAATATGATTGTTGATTAGTAATTGATTGTTAGTAACGATACTTATGATCATAGTTGTATTAATGTTGTCATAACTTGCAATAAGTCACTTGATAATTCATCTGCTTCTTATGCTGTTTGAATGTGTTGCTTTGATTCCATTGATTCAATTGAAATTTATAGACATTATGATATAGGGTTGGGCTGTGATGCTATGATATAATAATATCCATTACATCTTGCTTCGTATATTGACCTACAGTATTTTTATGATTCCGATCAAAAGTGTAAATCACAAGAATAAATTCCTTTCACATGACAGTATGTCTCTTTAAACAATGAAGTATAATCACAGAACACTTTTACTCCAAGGAGTATAAGGTTGGAGTGTAAGGAGTAGGAGGTTGAGTATTAGTGATGGACCGAGCTAGAAAAGTGACCAAATAAAATTATTTTGTGCAAGTATACTTATTCTGTTTCTCTTCTGTAACTTCAGTAGAACATCATTTCTATGCTTCGATATTCAACAAAAAGTATTCCTAATTCTTCCTTTTTGTTTAATTATTGTAATCGAAACTGGAAAAGGTATGAGAACTTAAATTAAAAGAAGAAATTTGACGTGATTGAGCGACACTGACAGTTTAAAAATATTCCACAGTAATGTTTATATTTTTATGATAAATTCTTAGTTTTAAATTTGATAAATATAAAAAAAATATGGATAATTTCATAAAAAATATCAAGCAGAAGCTCTCCGTGGATAATCTTGTCGATATGATGAAAGATTGTAAGTGGCATTTAATTCGAATATTTATTCAGGAAATGAATTCAGCCATAGCTCGTTAATGGTTAAATAAATTACAAAAGTAATTATGGAACCGCATGACAAATATAAAATAACTTTAATGATAACAGATAATATTTACATAGTTAAGTTAAATGTATTGCAATCGAAACAGAATAACTACTACTAATTATTTATTTTATACGACAAGTGGGATAAATAAGAGCACGGTCCGCTTGATGGCCATATCCATACCCTATATACATATAATTACATAAGTTCGTAGCACCTTGGTCATTATTCATGCGTTACCTACTCTAGAAAAATCAGAAGAAAGAGGAGAAAATCAAAATACTTTTCTTCTCTGCTGTCAGCATAATGCTTTTATGCAACAAAGGAGAAAAGTCCCCCTGTTCTTCTAAAAATAATTGTTTAATACATTCGGAATAATCTCCAAAACATCTATTTCTCTTTAGCGAAAGTGATAGACGAGAATGCTATCAAAGAAGAGGAAGTCAGGAAGACGCTTCAAAAACTCGATCCAAACTCACTTATGGATGTCGAGGAAATAACCGCAAAGCTGAATGAGATATCGGATGATATAAGCCAAGCAAAACCCGATTCTTCAACTGGCCAAAAGATATTGGAAGCAGCTAAATCAACCTTGGCGACTTTGTCTGCTAGCGAAAAAGAGAAACCGAACAATGAGAACGCTTACCTTGAGGCTTTGGGAAGGGAGGACAACGTGTTTAACTTATACGATGATTTCCACTGAGACTATAATAAACAACTGCTTATAATATACAATTTATTGCTTATTCAGATCCAACAAAACTTTGATACAAGCTTCAATAAATATTATAATTTATCTTGCATTGTTGTTTAACTTTTATTTAATATGTGGGCATGATACTTAAAATTGCATTATTACTTAATTTATTTACATGAAATGTTATTGTATTGTTGAATTGAACATAGAACTAATTTCTTTCACGAATTCCATATCTTACTTTTATAAATCAATGCTTATTTTTCTCTTTTTGCATGGGGTTTTTAGCAGGAATCCAAACTAGCCATAAGGCTGTCCGCCCACGTCAGACTTTTTGTTGGACAGATAATCGGGCCGATTTTTTCTCCCGATTCTTATGAGCGATTTTTGACCGACTTTTTGTAGGACGTGTGCGTTGCACACTATTGCTATCAGTACGTTCTATTTTCCTCCTACAAAAAATCGGTCACCGATTATCGGACGTGGGCGGACAGCCTTAATGTTTTTTTTCTTGAGTTTTCAGTTAATAATTATACAGACCGTAAATTTGATTAAAACTATTCCACAAGTTTTGTTTGGTTTCGATATACGAAGAGCGGAGTCAAGACAAAGTTGCTTTGATATTTGATATCAAACAGTTCAATGAAAATTAATAAATAAATTTATTTACCTCATTATGTAGGTATTTCCAAGAAGCCGGTGAGTTAGCAGAATGGTAAGTTCTCAAAAATTCAAATAAGAATTTTTGACATGGGTCTGACTTAACATTAACCCTTAAATGCATTTTTTTCCACTTTTTCGTACATTGAGTAAACTCCCTACCACAAGGTTGTCTGGTAGAGATTGCTTCTAGCAATAAGACCGCCTTTATTGGCATATTCTGTTTGTTTTATCTCTGTGATGTTTATGTGAATGTGCAAAATTTACCACAGCCAAAAGAACAGACAAAAAATGCAGCCAATGTAGTATTATTTTATTTTCAAATGAATAAGATATTTTTGAAAGTGGCAAACCATTTCTATGAACTAATATAGCCCAGGTTTTAATTTATTTTCCAATTGACGCACCATCCTGTATACAGGGTGGTGATTATCAATATTTATACTTTATCCATAACATGATGTTACCTGGGGCTAGATAAAAGGTGACTGTGTGTATTTATTATTACTATTCACCGTGTCTAAAACATAGTAGCATGGAGGCGTTCGGAGGAGTTAACTCGTCTAGTATTAATAGTGAAAATGCAAGCTACTCACGCTCCCGTGTGGGCCCTCTCCCAAGAAGGTAACTGCTCGCATGCGCCCCCGCGGGAAATCCAGCAGGGGCGCCACTCCGTTTGGGGGCTCCGCCTCAGGAAGTTTGATCGATGTGAACAAACCAGGCGCAGGCCGCTCGCGTCTGCACGATCGCTCTTCTGGGTATGTCTGGGAAAAACACGGACTGGTTAGGTTAGCCCTTGAAACCCTTGAAGGGCATAGATAGATACATAACGAATACATGTAATCATGATAACACCAAAAAAGAAGGAGAGGTCGTAGGTTTACGATCGCCAACCGCCTGATCGAAAAGCCTGATTGTCACGTTCGTTCAAATAAAATTTTGAATTCGTAGAAAAGATATTAAATACCGTGTAACTATACAAAGCTTATACAAAGGTTGATTTTAGGGGCGCTTGTCCACTGACCCAGAGTTCCCGGGTTCGAATGTCGGTAGGAGCTGATTTTTGTCACACAAACGTGTCTCTTTTTCGCAACTCATGATTTTTTGTATGTTTAAATATATAAGTCAATGGTTTTTTTACTATAAATGTTGCAAAGTGTATGTCACTAAAGACAAGAAAAATAAGTTTATTGCACAAAAAAACCGCACTCGTTTATTATACGTATACATATACAGGGTCTCAAGGTAGGGTGACCGCTTACTGCGAGGTAATATTAAAAATATTTGTTACTAATAAGTTTTAAGTATTTCACACTTTATGTTTTTGTGGAAAAGTATAAAATGTCTATATTAATTGATTTCTAAATATGAATTGATTAAGTTGTACAATTGAATCATTGGTTATAAAAATACGACTCTAATTTATCCTTTGAAGTTCTTGTTGAAATTTTGATTTCTAAATCGGGCTCAACAGAACGCTGGCCTTAATTAAAATTTTCGCATGAGGTAACTTATCGAGTCAAAGAATAGTTTGTCAGTCAAACAATGACTGATGAAAACTAAAATTAGGTCCGTAAAACATGAATCTCTTAATAAATACTTAATGACAGCCGTACTTTTAAGCACATTTTAATCTTACTTTGGTTTATCTTTTACATAATTATGATATATAAAAGAGAGACGAAAGTCTTTCGAAAGTTTTTTTTATATATGAAAGAGGAAGAAGTTTTTCAAGACAAAAGTCTTTAATTTGTGTGTGTAGCCAGTGATGACTTACGGAACTGAGACGTGGCGGCTTACAATGGGCCTCATAAGAAAGCTCAATGTCACCCAAATGGATATGGAGAGGGCTATGCTCGGGGTTTATCCGCGTGATCGAATGATGAGATACGCAGGAGAACTAAGGCCACCGACATAGCCCAAAGAATTGCGAGCCTCGAGTGACAGTGGCCTGGCCACATTTCAAGGAGGACTGAGGGCCGTTAGGGCGGAAAGGTCCTCGAGTGGCGGCCGCGTACCGGGAGACGCAGCGTTGGTAGGGCACTGACAATCTGGTGAGGGTCGCGGGAAGCCGATGGATGCGGACAGCGCAGAACCGATCGGTTTAGAGATGTTTGGGGGAGGCCTATTTACCAGCTAGCTTCTACTCGACATTAAAAAAACCTGGTTGGTGGTTCACAAATTAACAAAGTTTCCAACTAAAATTGATTTTAATACCGACAGAAAATTATAAAAAAGGAACTTAAGAACGCGTTCCTAGCTTTATAATCGTACTGATATTATAAATGTGGAAGTTTTGGTGGTTGTTACTCAATCACGCCCGAACGGAACGGATTTGAATGAAATTCGGCACAGAGATAGACTAAAATCTTTTTTATTATTATACAACTAGATGATAAACAAGCTGACGGCCCACCTAGTGGTAAACGGTTACCGCCGCCTATAGACACCTGCAATTAATAACAAGGAAAAATATACTTCGTATTGCAGATGCGTTGTCATCCTGAGGCCTAAGATAAAATGCCTTCCATGCCCAGTAATTTCACTAGCTACCTTTCCTTTGAATCCGAAATACAGCTATTTTTCACGGTTGAAATAATAAAGGCGGTGGTACCTACCCAGACGACCCTACATACGGGCCTACCACCAAGTAAAATATCCAAATTAAAATATAAGAATCTTTTTACCACACACAAAGTTAGTAGCGTTTCGTATAACACAAAAATTTTAAACAAAAATTAAAACTGACTTCAAAAAACTGAAAAGGATGAAATAATTAAATTTAAGTAGGTATTCATCCCCTAGTAACATATTTTTGGAGTCGGTGCTTTACTTTCTATTGTTTTTGGAAACCACTTAGCACCAACTCCAAAAATATGTTACTAGGGGATGAATACCTACTTAAATTTAATTATTTCATCCTTTTCAGTTTTTTGAAGTCGGTTTTAATTTTTGTTTAAAATTTTTTTTTCACAATTTTTAGTGATAACTTTCTACGGTCGAAGCTAGATGGGTGACCGTCAACTTATATTGTTTCCTACTATCGTAGAACCGGCCGAATTGAGAACCTCCTCGTTTTTGAAGTCGGTTAAAAATAGATTACAGAGGAAACAAGGAATACTTATTTTTATGTATATTGCGAGGTTTATAGCGAAGTGTTCTGTAAGTTTGACAATGTGATAAATTATGTAGAGCCTGAGCTATATGAGTCAGAAACGGGACTGTAACTGTTTATATAATATTATCTACAGTGAAAGAGAATAGCAAATGGAATTGATTTTCGATTGTATTGGACTTTATCACAATATTACAAGTGTCCAATTTTATTCCACGGGTACTGTGTTGCTTTAAATGCACCAAAATGAGAATAAAAACTGAAAGTGAAAACAGAAATCTTTTGTTTTCAATAGGACAGATTCCCAAAAAAAGTCATAATTACCATGCCATTTATAGAATAACCGCAACACCTTGCTGCTAAGGATATTATTGACGAAAGAAAAATATATTTTTGTATAGACTTTACTTTAATAATCTTTATTTATTTCAATAATTGAAAAAATAATGCATTTGGACAAAACTGTAAAATAAAAATTTTAACGTCATATAACTTTACCAAGCTTTTGTTAATGGCCAGGAATCAATAGAGAAATAAAGATAATTATGTATTAATAGTAAATAAACGTAGATCATGGTGCATGATCAAATCAAATCAGTCAGAGTGCACTTTGAGTTCGGAAAATAAATTTAAATCAAATTCAATTGGTTCAATAATCAATCTCGTTTATGGAATATGAAAACGTTCAATTTCCACAGTATATCGATAATGTCTCTGGTTATTAGTAGCATCGATTAGTCCATGTCGCGATATTACACCGTTAATAATGTCCGATACCACATATTTTATATATGCCAGTAAATAACCGAGGTTCTCCTCTTAATTGCTATTCCCCTCCCAAGATTGCACTCGTATAAATTATAGTACACGATGAATTATTGTATACCTGGAGGTGTGATATGAGCGGACTGCAGCAATGTATATAATTATATGTCGAGCAATATGAATGTAGTACAGTTTGCGAACATTTATTACTCTATTTTATTTATTTTCAGGGCCTTATTGTTGTAAATATATCAAAATTTTTAAGTCAGCGAACTTGTAATTAAATATTTAAAAATTTTATTATGTAACCTGTCGTAAATCACACACGACGAATCGACTTTCATCAGAAAAGTACACATGTTCTAACACAAACTAATCATTTCCTATTGTGTGTTAGCGGCTGTGGGTCATGGGTCGAAAAGGTATCGCTAATTTACTTGTAGATAGTAATTATGTATTGTGAAGGGTGGAAAAAGTTTAAAAACTTGTTGAGTTTCTAGCCGGATTTTCTCAGAATCAGCCTCCCGGTAAAATTGGTAAACAAAATTTAATTTATAATTAAAGAAACATATAGGTACCTACTGAAGAAATGTAATAGATGGAAGTTTTGAAAAATAACGATAGTGGAAATAAATAAACCTACATCTAACGGCATTCGCCAACATCAATAAAATTCGCAATTAACTTATTTGATAGCGTTATGTTTCTTTAATTTTAAAAGTAGGTTATATTCATTTAATAATTCTTCTGTGCCCGTATCTTGTTTGAATAAAAATTACTAGGTACCGAAGCCGCTGGCTTATTTGTAAGCCCCTCAAAGCCTTCCAACATTAACAAAACACTGGTGGGTCCAAGTTGGTCTTCTCATAATGCCGTCCTATACTCATTTATCATTTCGCAAACGGCCGCATAATACCCCTAATGAGTAAAATCCAAGCATACCTTAGGCAATACCATTAATATTACGAGCTCGGCCTCTTCCCTTTACAGATGTGAACGAGCTTCGGGTTTAGTTTGTAGTTGCAGGGGTCCCTTCGTAAGCACAAATTACATTATGCCACCCATCACTATTAAAACTAAATATTTACTGTTTCAGGCTACAAATTATTATATCCAATTTATTAACATTGTTTCAAAGCAATGTAAAAGTGTTAATTTGCAAAGTATATTTATTACTAGTTCATATTATAAACCTGTAGGTAATAGAGGGTGAAGCACATTGATAGGATACGTTTACACTTAACTCTGTAGCCTGCTTTACGCGCTACGGATGATACTGTTATACGCTGCTAAATAATTAGGTTAATCACTTTTTATGTTACAAGCTCAGAGGCCTTAGTGCTACTTTTGAAGTTCGTAAAACGTTACTATCGTGTCTGTGTACATATAACGTAGAAAAAGATTGCAGCGCCACTGTTATGAAATATTGCATACCATTTTTTTGTATAAACGCGGTATTTATGTTTGAAGTAGAACTCACTAGAGACAGACTGGAAATATGTTGTGATGCGGATGGGGAACAAAAGTTAAACATACGACCTGCCTTTATAAGGTAAACGTTATCATTCTAACACGATGTGGTCGCCTTAACACGATCTACTCAGTGCGCGTGCTGGCTAACATACAATAGAAAACCTATTGTGTGCGAGCCTTATTAAGTTTGTTACTAATTCATAGACTGATAGAATTATGTAAAATTGTAATGTACCTAGTAAAATTGTCTTTCTTTTGATTTGAAATATTATACAATCATGTCATATAGAAATAATATTTATGATAAATAATGATGTACCTACATATGTAGGAGTTGTTTTACTATTTTATTTATTCGTTCAAATATATTCTATCTTTATTCATTTTATTCCTAGTGTCTAGTGATCAGTTCAAACTTTGCAAATATTATGCTACTAGCTTCCGTCCGCGGCTCTGCACGCGTGGTTATCACTCCAAAAAGTATTCTATGTTCTTCTCAGAGCCTCAAACAATCTCCATACCAAATTTCATTTAAATCGGCATAGTGGTTTAGGCGTAAGCGTAACAAACAAACAAACTCACTTTCGTATTTATAATATTAGTTAGAATTATTATAGACAATTATTGCATTAGGGGCTGTTAAGTGTCAAAGATCCCAGGTATCTCATTTGACTGGTACTGGTACTTATGGTATTCAATATACCATAAGTTCTTATAAATTCTTATATGGTAGTTGACAATATTTTTATTTCTTAAAATAAGAAGTAAAAAAGAAAAAAAAACCAGTGCTATAAAGGAATATAGCAAAGGAAATAGCATGATTAAAATCAATAGTTTCACAGGTAGATAAGTCATAGTGGTATGTTTTATGTGTTGCACTGCATCGTCTAAAACGCTACATATAAAATTTGCGGAACAGATAACATGACATGTTTAATAAAAAATGTATGCAGACAAAATTAAAGTTACGCAAAAATCATGGAGGTATGCCGAAATTAAAAACGTCCCTACCGTTTCAGGTTAATAAGGTAGTTGACAACTTTTTTTTTATTTCATAAATAAGAAGTTTATAGCTCATAAAGAAATATTGCAGAACAAATAGTATGTCTGAGATCAATAGCTTCATAGATATGGTGATATGTTTGAAGTGTTGCGGCGCATCGTCCAAAAACGCTCCATAGAAAATCTACGGAACAGGTGACGTCACATGTTCCCATATTACTAAGAAATGTATGGGCGTACTGACAAAATTGATAATAACTATGCATTAAGGATGTTTTTATTAATAGTTGTCATAATAATAGTTGTTTTAATTGATGTCAGCAATATAATATCATTAACATTTTAGACAAATTAAAAAAAAAAAAATATGTCCAATTTTTTATATTTCACAACAGTAAAACTTCAATAATATTGCATATCTTTTAAGTTTGAACCGTTTTTATGGGTAACAGTAGCGTATATTTTCCTAATTTGTGAAAAATAGCGCCATATTCATACTTAGGCAACATCCCAATTCAATAAAACTTTTTTTTTGGTAATCAAGTTTGTTCTGAAATAATGTACTTATTTTCTAAGGAGGTGTTATTGTAAACATGATATTATTCCTCATTAAAATAAATACAGTATTCATCACCAGAATTTATTTTGAAGAAAATTGTTCTAGATAACATTTTATTTCAATAAACTTGTTTTCATATACAAAGCACGGCAAATGACTCAACACCAACTGATGTGAAGCGGTAAGAAGAGTCCATATGCGAAGACAGCTAGTGTAGCTTGAAACACACTGTTCTAGCCGCCTCCACCTTGCCGGCCCATAAAGTGCCTTTTCACGCCTCTTAAGAGATATCATAGTTTTAAAATAACTCCGCAACAACATCATGAGGGCCGAGGGCGCTAGCCGGCCGCCGGTAGCTCCGCGACGTACAGTCGACCACAGAAGTAGCTGAACACTTTAGTACCATGTCACACTGACCTTGTGCACGTACTTTATAGTTGCTACCGTACTATATTGACGCTAGAGTCGTTGTGACATGGTACTAAAGTGTTCAGCTACTGGTTGACCGTACCTACCACGCTACGGCGTGACCCACTTCCGTACGACAGTCATGTTGTTATTTTCCGACATCCGCGCGAACGAAACCGCGGGCACAGTTAGTTAAGATAGTAAAATTAAAGTTGGTCTTTAACCAAGAGTCTGGTCTATTAAATAGAAGTTTCTTAGTTATTTATTATGCACGGATTTTTTATTTTAGTTGTTTTTACTTCAGTGCTTTCGTAGTAGCTATTATCGTACAGTCGACAGCACATCAAGCGGAACAGTTTGACCTTGAGACCGCCCTTATTCCGTTCGTAATAGAGGCGGCTTTCGTAGTGCAACTGACTGTACGAGCGCAATAGTCTGTATGACATAGTATTGAAGCGATAAGCTACTTCTGAGTTCTGCTGTGCTTCATAAATTCAATAATATGCTTCATAAAAAAAAAGCTGGAACAAGATTTTGTACGTAGAACCTATTATATTGAAATTTGCTAACGATGTTCTTTGAATCACTTTAGTAAAGCACTCTTTATATTGATGGTTATTGTGTAACCTGTCGATCTATAATATGTTGTTGACTGTTGCTATTTATGATTAATAACGTCTACTTAATATCGATCGATGGGTCTCTGAGAGCAACTCGATGTAATCGGCTTACCTTATCGGTACTTATTTTCGAATGTACTAGAAACTGGGACGTTTATATTAAAACAAAGAGGCTTAATTATATGAACACAAGGACCCATATAAATTTGTATTTGCAATTAAGTCACCAATGTAAAACCGATACTCAATACCTCATGCTTAGGTAATGTTATGTTTCTCAAATACAAACTAATGGTGTCAAAAGCTACCCTCTTTACGGTTTTCTATCTTCTTCTTTTTAATTCAATAATCTTTACCTTAACCATTCAGAGTTCTATTTTTCTATCTTATATCATAGAATACTTCTCGGTATTAAAATCTTTCTCGGTGTATCGTTTTCTCACGATAATGTTTTTAAGTCTCACTCAATAATAATTAAAATATGACAAGTGGATAAAGACCCTTTGTAGGGTTCCGTACCCTAAGGGGCCCTATTACTACGACTCCACTGTCCGACCGTCCGTCCGTTTGTCTGCAGGCTGTATCTCATGAACCGTGATAGTTGGAATTTTTCACAAATGTATTTCTGTTGCTGCTGTAACAACAAATATTAATTAATAGAATAAAATAAATATTTAAGGAGTTTTTTGCTCGATATTGATAACGGCAACAGGTAGACGCTTGTTTATAGATAATGGTACGGAACCCTTCGTGCGCTAACCCGACTTGCACTTGGCCGGTTGTTTTGTAGAATCTACGTAATGACTGTTTTTCTTTATTAATTCAGCAAACATAATAAATTAGCCGCCTTTATAGTCTAATAGTACACCATCTAACATAGACCTAGAGGTCCAGGGTTCGCTTCTCGAGGGGCCAGAATTTTTTTGCTCGGTTTAGTTGGTGGTGGGCTTCTCTATTTCAGCCTGGCTAGATTCCACCACCTTAACTAAGCCTGCCGCCATAACAATAATTATTAACGGCATTGTTGTGTTCCGGCAGTGGCAGGTAAGATAGCTAGTTCCTCTGTGGTTGAGGACTACGGGTGTAGCTCGCTTCCATCTTCGCATCGGGTGAGATGAATACCAACAGCTACCGCGTTAAGATTAAGAATAAAAAAATGTGTTTTTTACTTTCATAATTTTCCATAAGTCTCTCTTGATTCGTGTAGTGTAGTGTAAGTAGTTTTTCATACAAAACAAATTGCAATTTTATAAAGAATTAGATACATGGTATCTGCAGCGTTTAGTTTGGCCAGTTCTACTGTGGTTGAGGGATACTTTCTTTCATTTTCCGGCTTATTATATTATGTAACCCTCGGGTGATCAAGGCCAAGAGCTACCTAGTAAAGAATTATAAGAAAATATCGGAAATATAAAATATACTTTTTAGGATCACAACAATGAATGCATCGAGCATCTTATGGATTGATGCCAGTTAGCGGTGATATTTAAATGCTGCTTCAGCCTTTCAGATAGACTGTTAAATATATTTTTTAAATGAGCAGTGGGATCTATAGGCTAGTAAAAACATGATTTTGTCTAAAGTCAGCCCACTTGACTAGCGTTGTATTTCTGCATTTCCTAATTGAGTAAAAGAACTACTATGCGATTCTCTAAAGTCAGCAGCCTTGAATTCGTGGCTGTGGCAGCGCTGTCATACCTTTTGGCGACACTAGCGTCTTGACGACGAACACGGCGTGAGCCGGATTTAAAAAAGTTGTTTATTTAAATATCTAGCTATGTAAAAGTCAATCAAATATTTAAAGCAAGATACATTTTAAATACAAGAAAAACTTAATCGACAAATATCGATTGCCCTTCATGTCGTATCTCTAAAACAGTGACAAATATACTTAACCAAGAGATCGACGTAGAGATTAGTGAATACGATTCCAAAATCAAATGCAGCTCGTCGTCGTGTCAGATGTCAAGCTCGATGTCGAATATTTTTGTTTGTGAATCACACTGCTGGTGACTTTAGAGAATCGCATCATCATCAGCCTATATACGTCCCATTGCTGGGCACAGGCCATTCATACATGGGATAAACACATGAGGAGCTAGGGCCATAACACCACCACGATGGCCCAATGCGGGTTGGTGGGCTAAAGCGGTTGCAGTAACAACCGGGACCAAGGGCTTAACGTGCCTTCCGAAGCATGGAGGAGCTCGAGATTATAAATTTGATTGAACCATCCCGGGACCGACCATGGCGAAAGTTGCTTTATTTTTCGTATCGAAACCAGAGCGCTCAAAGTAAAACGTCATCGAGCTCCTCATTTATAACCGAGATTTATTACTAAATATATATAATTTTTGTACCTTTTAATTAAAATATCATCAATTTGATGAATAAATTATCATTATCATAAAATCACTTTTTATGTGTAGGTACAGATGACAGCACATCAACCGTAACAGTTCCACTACGAAAGCCGCCTCTATTACGAACGGAATAAGGGCGGTCTCAAGGTCAAACTGTTACGCTCGATGTGCTGGCGGTTGTACAATAATAGTATTTATGTCTATATTTCAAAAACTTCAGTTACTATAGTCAGTTTAGGATTCTTATATTTTAAGCCTCTTTCAGACTAGCTTTGCTTGCTATACAAGGCTTGCTACAACCAACATTTCCCCATTTTATTACAGGTGCAATTTTTCATTAAAAGTCACTTCGGCTGACGCATTACATTATTTATGACTAATTGCCGTGAGCCGGTGGTTATGCAAAGCGATCCGTTATTTAATTCGGTCCAGACGCGACACCCCTCGTGATGGTGGGCATTAGGGTTGACAATCTTGTAAGTCTTAATATATGGGAGGCGATATGGGCTCTAATTTTTAAGTAAATTACTCGTGTAAAACTACTGAATAATGGTTCACCCCCGCGTCAAAAGTGCTGACGTGCCATAAGTATTATGAAATGACTATCAGGAGTAAATAAAAGAGTGCCTACTCTTCGTAGCTAGTACATCCTTTGCCTCGTTAAAAACGAATGACAGAAAAAAGGAATGGGATTTCAGAGAGTGATTTCATTGTCGTCAAAGATTTTATCGTTAGTAAATTCTTTCACAACCCTATACAGGGACATGTGACATATTCCCGCATCGCTCGGGGGTACTTACAGTAGCAAAGCGTTACTGTTACTGTAATGGAGTTCTGGGAGGAGGGTCGACTAAAACGATGCACGAAACATGCATTTTCGAACGAAATAACGAGACTTGATTCGGCCTGGCGCTACAGACGGCTAGAGATTTTCTAGTCCATTAGGTACTACCGTTTTGAAAATCAAATAACAACGTCGCATAGTTTCGAACTTGAAGAGCGCTAGAAATATATTTATTCCGTAGTAAAAGTACAGAAGTGCTTGCGAGCAGTTTATCATATGGTTGGGTACTTACCAACAATACTGGCAATTCAAAAGAGGCTCACAATTTTCGCCAATAGGTAATTTTATGATTTTATGAATAATGTAGCACCTTTCTTTTTCAAAAATAATTTTAGGGAGTTATACCTAGTACTTGTTATTCTTTAATTAATGATAAATCTTTATAATCAGAAACTTGAGTATTTTGTAAGTAGATTTTATACAGGTTATTGGTTTATATGATTTTTTGTTATAAGACATAAATGTACAAATTGTACCAAAGATGAATAAATCACTTTTTTACTTAGCTTTTACTTGGTCTATCACATTTACCATTTACCAAGGATGATAGAAGTTTTAACAAAGGATGATAGAAGTAATTTACTTTACTATCATTAAAAAAAATCCTGCAACTTACATTGATAATATGAACGAAACTACAAGGTGTAAACCATTGGGCGTATACGTTATAACCGTAGGAGTACAGCATGCAGCAGTGTGATTCACTAACAGAAATATCCGACATCGAGATTGACGACTAACGAGATGACGAGCCGCCATTCATTTTGACGTTTGAGTACAGCGTTGCACGAATTTCAATAATCTTTGTGTCGATCACTTGGCTGTGTATGTTTGTCGCTGTTTAAGAGTTACAACATGAACTACAATCGATATTTTTCGATTTAGTATTTCTTGTATTGAAAATGTATCATATTAAACTTTATTTATTATTTGATTGACTTTACAGAAAGATTAAAAAAACAATTTATTAGTTCGGGCTCACGCCGTGCTCGACCTCAAAACGCTAGTGTCGCCAACGGTTGACAAATGGTTGTCAAACAAACGCTTAAACGTATGACAGCGTTGCCACAACCACGAATTCAAGACTGTTGCCATTAAAGAATTGCATAGCTGTACCGAAAATTTAAGTCTCTTTCCACGAGGATTGTTATTGCTTTCACTATAGAAAAACAGTAGCGTAACCTTATACAAAATACCAAAAACATAGACAAAGTGTAATCTCAATTTAACGAAGAATTCTTCAGGGTAACTAGTAAGAACCGTTGGAATGGTTTTCTGTTATCAGAAAAGGAATAAAATGAGACCATTCCGTACAACTCGTTAGCGGACTGTTTCCTTCTGAAGGCCGTATTTTAGTGCTCTCGGATTTTGTGCGATTTTTCCGACTTCCAACCTTTTTAACGACTTTCATTTAAATTGAGCCTCTAAAGGTATATCATATTTTCGGATAATTATAGAAATACAAAAAGCGTAGTCCAAATCGTTTAACATAACCAACCACTGTTGTGTTCAGTGTTTACCAAAATAATCCAATGTTTTCTAGAAATTCTAATTTTGTGATACGTGTTAAGGAGGATGCACTATTTCCATAGAGTGTATAATTTTTTATATTTTGAAGTTTGATTGTCGTAGTTTTTTCCTTGAATAGAAAACATGTCATTTAAATTATGAATTGGATTTTTACTTTACCGTGACATAAATAAATAAAACAGTGAGGGGACTTCATCACCTAAGAATCTAGAACAATGGAAAAACTAAAAAACTATGAACTGTCATTGGACACAATTTCACTTAAGCAGCCGATGAAGTAATAGGGGTCTTAGCCGGACCGTCTCAGGTTACAAAAGCGGCGTACAATTACGCGTACGCTGCAGAGTCTTTGTTTAAAATAGATGCACAAATACAAGAATAATTTTTCAAAAGGTGAGGTCTTCGATGTTGAAATATTTCGAGAGAATTGGCATTCCGCAGACGAATATGGAAAGAGATGGTTCAAAATAAAGGCAATGGTTGAGAATGTGGTAATAGTGGATTTCAATAGGTACACGATAAATTCGGAAGTAGAAACGAAAGAGAATAATAAGAAATGGGATGGAGGAGAAAATAGTGAATTTGCAGTTCCAGTTGCCAAAATAGAATTTAGGAGGTTTGAAAAAAGAATCAATAACTGGCTAAGTTTTTGGGGTCAGTTTCGAAAAATTGATGATGATAAAAGATGTTGACAATAAACTGCAATATTTAATTCAGTCTACTGAGGAAGGCTCCATAGCAAGAAGAGACGAAGTGAACTTTCCACAGTCGGGGAAAAATCACAAAAAAGCTGTAGATCAAGCAAAAGTAAATTTGGTATGGGTAAATTATTAATAGAAATTTATTTGAGAGAGTTATTGCGATTGGTTTGAAGAAGGATAAAGAATTTGAGCTTTTTGTATTACAAACTCATTGCACAAATACGAGCATTGGAGACACTCAATGTAACATCGGAGAGTTAAGAAGCCATCAAAATTGACATTAAATAAGATAGTATGAAAAACATAAATAATACAAAGAGTTCTGAACAGTCATATCGTCGGGGATAGTGCAGATCCGCGTAACTAGCATTGGATAATTCCGCGTATCTGACAAATGTAGCCCATTTAAGTTGTCGCGGGAAAATTCACAAAAAATCTTGATTGGCTGCTTTAAGGTATTTATATTTTCCTAACAAAAGAAAGAACACATCAATAATTACTCTATGTGTAAAAATAAGCATAAAATTCGTTGAAATCAAAAAGTTTTAAGTTTTTTAACCTTCACCAGTAAAACTGCATCTATTGTCGCGGCCTTTACGTATGGTAGATTTGCAAAATTGCACTATCCCCGACGATATGAAAATTAATTATGTGAAGACAGATCGGTGAAAAAGCCGAAAGCAGAATAAAGGAAATAAGGGAAAATAAGTAAGGAGAGACTTCCGCCGTGATGCTTTGCCACCGAGATTATGTAACATTACTACCTACCTTAAAAGTATGTATACAGAACGGACAAGTGAAGCTTCGGATTAGAGCCTTAATAGATTCTGGAGCTCAGAGATCCTATATAAGAGAAGACATAGCAAGGCAGTTAGACTTAAACTCAATAGAGGAAACGTTAGTACATTTTGTATTTGGAGGTGGTAACCCTTTACATCCATACCAAGTGGATGTAAGGGGTATTCGAGAAACTATAGATTTGACAATGAAAGTATTGGAATGTTTGCGGACCAACATCAGCGCGCAATGCCTGAAGAGCAGGGTGTGCAACCAGTGTCTCCTACCAGTTATGACGTAGCCGGAGCCGAGACGTGGATCATAAAAGTGCAACTGGCCCACCAACTTCACGTCGCTTAGCGAGCTCTGGAAAGGTCAATGCTGGGAGTTTCATTAAGGGATAAAATCCGGAACGAAGTTGTCCGGCAGAAGACCAAAGTGGTCGATGTCATCCACAAATGTTAAAAGCTGAAGTGGCAGTGGGCCGGTCAATCGGCGGAGAGTACTCAGGTTTATTGGAAGGAGAGAAAATAAGAAATTTGTAGGATAGCGTTACCGCTATCAAGTGTAAACTAGGGTGGTTAAGCTAAGGCCCAGTAAGAAGAACTTCTATTTCTAATTCATTGGCGTCTGTTTAGATAAAACCGATATGTGGAATTTGAATTTGGAGGTGATAGATGGTCAAAGTTTGAATAAATGGTTAACGTTTGTGCAGAAGTTACATCAAGATGTAAAGCAACGTTTTCGTTCGGATTATTTAGACATGCAAAAATACCAAAAAGGCCGGGAGCACGAGCTAGGTAGGGGATGTGGTTTTGGTAAAAAATAATGGAAAACGGTTAAGTTGGCATTCAGGTCTGGTAACAGAATTATTTTCTGGGTGGGATGGTTGTGTACGGATTGTTAAAGTTAGAATGAAAAGTGGATAAAAGCGTTAAAGCAGTTCGAAGGCTATATCCGTTTGAAGTTTCTTGTCAAGAGTCGGGCGAACAGCTGAAAGAGGGACCTCTTTGAAAGAAGGGATTGCCAGGAATTTAAGCTTTCCAGTGCCCCGGGTATCAAGTAGGGTAGGCGTATAAGGGTAGCGAGGAAATTTCTAAACCTTAATAAAAGGAATAATTTTTAGAAGACCAGCATGGCCAATAAGCGTTCGCCGCGACTGATGGTGGTTAGCTGTTACTGTAAGTTTTTTTTAAACTAAGCGGTTTTATCGATTTCATCATAAGACTTTTGGTCAAGCCCTCTCATTTGATACACCTAAATGAGAGGATTTTTAAAATATATGTGATCTGCTATTGTGTGGCGGCGGCCATCTTATATTTACAATGATACTGAAAAAAAATCTAACTGTCCTCAGAACATGATGTGTACCAAATTTCAGATCAATCGGTCAATAGAAAGTGGTAAATTTTCGATTACTATATTTGTCTTAACATCTTCATCACCATCACATCTGCCGTGAGACGCCCACTGCTGCGCAAAGGGCACTCCAAAGGATATCCAAGACACAAAGCAAGATAAATAAAACTGTTTAAAAATAACAATAATGTGTAAATATAAATGTATGCTGTTATTTCATCGAATAAGTGTGTTTGGTATTTCTGACATTCAGAGCAAAGTTTTAACGCCCACCTTCTAGAACAGTCCAGTAACGCGAGCTTACGGGAACATAAAACAGTAGTCCTTAGGGAGTACCTTTAGAAAGTTGCAAAGAAATACAAAGTTTACAATAAATATTTACTCCCTCTGAATATAATATTATCGACAGCTGAGTGGTAGAGACATGGTTAATAATGCAACGCGTGATATACTTACGGAATATTAATGTTTGTAAACATTTTTTATTATTACTGTGCCTACAACTTGTAGATATAAAGGTTAGGGGCATGCTTGAGTTAACGCTACCCTGTGATGGAAAGCCATACTCAGGTTGTTTTGCATCTTGTTTTAAATTTGTATTTTATAAGAAATCTTAAAAAATGAAATCTCGGGTATGCAATATTCACGCGTTTACCATGTGAATAATCCTCGTGAGAGATTTCGAGGCGTACAACTCGTTGAAACGTGTTGGTAATGCAAGGGACAAGTCCCCTTGTACCCTAGACAACACTTTCTCTATACATAGACGAAGTGTTGTCTTGTGCAGGTGTTTTCTTGTTTGTATTCTTTCGGCTAGTTTACGAACTAGCAAAAGAATATTATAAACACCAAAATTACAGGTTGTACTCGTATGGCTGCAATTTTCTGCAAGCGAATATTAGTACAAACATTGAAAAAGTCTCGCCACGCTTGACAGTTTCTATTTAGCATATAACTTTTAGGCTAAATACCTATTTACACGATCCAAGATTCTTGCATGTACCATAAATTTTAAATGAAAGCCTGAAATGAATTCCATAGTCTAATATGTTGTTTAGACTATGGAAGTCATTACTTGCTTTAATTTAATTGTTTGCTAAAATAAGAGACTTGCTTTGAGTAAATGGGCCTCAACGTTTGACATGCAATACATTGGATGTGCTTAGTACACAACACCAACAACTACATTTCAAAGGCTATTGATTATAAACTGCCTTAGATTTCTGGTAAAATTTTTAAAAAGCAAAGAGTACGTGGAAATTAAACTACTTCTGGTCGTGCAGAAGGGATTAACTTATAGTCATGTATGTATTTCAAAATAAATATAAAGAGCACAACAAGTGTTTCCCTCTGTAAAACAATTTGATGTTTGTTGCAAAGAGGAGTCTTTGTAACAAACGCCAAATTATTTTACAGAGGGTGAGTTAAATATTTTTTCGAGGTGTAATAATTGCAGTTTATTTGATTAAATACGTAACCTTACCTATGTAGTCACTTTTTTAGCTACAAGTAGTCGACCACTAACTAAAAATGACAACTGAACTATCGACAGTTCGAACATGGTATTCCAAATGTTCCTACATGTGCATGGATACATCAATGCAAGCCTTTAATCGTGCTGACTACGACGGGCTCTCCGATGTAGATACCGCATGTTTTCATTAGTAGTAAGTAATATTGGTATTGCTTTCCTGCGCTCTCGGTTGTTGTCCACGCAAACTAAAACCTTAATCCGGCTGAATAAGTGCCTTTGTAAAACCTGTTTGATATTGTACGGCACAATTTATAATATAATCAATTTGTTTGACATCGAAATTATATTAATTTTATTTTAAAAGGTGTTTTTGGAAGTGATAAGGTATAATGTAATGACTAGATATTCAATAGAATTCAACATTAACATTGAAATTGAAGCTAGATTAAATTAAATTTAGGGTACGTTCCTAACTTTTTTTACTCTGTAATTTCTTGCGTGATTTATTTTATCAAATGGTATAAAATACTTCAGCTAAGCTTGGCTTCATAAGTTTACCGTGTTTATTTGTGATAAACAAACAAAATTAACCTCCCATAACATTGATTTAGAATTAAGCTGAAAATAAGGATTGTTTTGGTAAAGTTTTCTGTATATTTTGTGAAATCTATATAGATGTGGGAAGGAAGTTCAGAACTGTGGAGAGTATTCATCATCATCATCATCATCACCAGCCTATATACATCCGCTACTGCTGGGCACAGGCCTTCCTGCATGGGAGAAACACATGAGGAGTTTGGGCCATAACAACACCACGCTGGCCCAATGCGGGTTGGTGGGTTAAAGCGGATGCAGGAACAACCGGGACCAACGGCTTAACGTGCCTTCCGAAGCACGGAGGAGCTCGAGATAACAAACTTTAATTGACCCAGGATCGACCATGGCGAAAGTTGCTTTGTTTTTCGCATCGAAACCAGAGCGCTCAAACCAATACGCCAACGAGCTCCTCAAGAGATGTGGAGAGTATTAGATTAATTATAATTTACTGTAACCATAACGCTGTACGAAAGAAAAGTAAAAAGCTTATATTCGTTAAAATAAAAATTATGACAGATACGATTCGACTTACAAAAACGATTGAACTAGACTTTCTCACGATATAAATAAACCATTTAGAAGTGCGCGTCACCAAAATAGTCCCGCGTCGAAAAAAAACTGTTTGATACATAGATTAGAGTTAATGTTGCTACTATATTGATGACTAAGTAGCCTCCTTTGAGGAATATCTGTATTAATTTGGTTTTTTTCAGCCGTTATACGATCATTTATTATTGTAAATAAATAATACTGGGTGGCTTCGTACTTAGAATTTAGCCACCATGAGGTGGCTACTTTTATATCATACTGTATAGTTATACGTATGCTATGTAATAAATTAATATATTAAATGAATTGAAGTTCAATAAGAGGACATGGTAGGCCTCCCACAAGGTGGACCGACGATCTGGTGAGGGTCGCGGGAAGCCGATGGATGCGGACAGCGCAGAACCGATCCGTATGGAGATCTTTGGGGGAGGCTTATGCCCAGCAGTGGGCGTCTCTCAGCTGAAATGATGATGATGATGATGATGATGAAGGGGACAAAATTGTAGCAAAATTGACTTGCATAGTCTAAACAACACATTAGACTATGCACGTCATTTCTTGCTTCTTGAGAATACTACTGACTACTTGCATGGTGTAAATCGGCCAATAATAAAATTGCTAGAGATATTTTAGACGACTCCGCCGAGTAGCTGTTTTGTTTGATTGCCGATTTGATTATCCACTTATAACTTTTTACACCATTAATACCCGTAGTTTTCTTAACCTCCAAAACTCATCATAATTACATTTCTACTAGGCTGTAGGCCCGCATGTAGGGTAGTCTGGGTAGGTACTACCACCGCCTTTCTTAATTGCTTCAGCCTTTCTTCCTTTCTTACTTCAGCCGTGAAACAGTTTGCTGTGTTTCGGATTGAAGGAGAAGGTAGCCAGTGTAATAACTGGGCATGGTGATCGACGGCATTTCATGTTAGACCTCAGGATGACAACGCACCTGCAATACCATGTGGCTACTTACCACCAAATGGTCGGCCGTAAGCTTACTTGTCATCTAGTAGTATTAAAAAATATGTTTCACCAATGCAGGAAGGCCTGTGTCCAACAGTGGGATGTATGTAGGATGTTGATGATGAATTAAAATAAAGGCTGATCTAGTGAGGATAAAAGTGGTAATAAAATGGTTATCATTAAATTGTCTATTACTCGTTTGATATTTTACTGGCGACGAATACTCGTAGCTGAAACATGCTTGTAAACCTTGTATAATCAACACAAAAGGGAACATCGAGTTGGTAGCACAAGGGCAAACACCCTTGCTCCCAATACACGCTTTCTCGAGCTCTGCGTCTTCCTTAAGCCGGGTGTACACTGGTAGAGTAAACGGTACACCAGCACGGTGCATTAATAGGTACAGTCGAACTCACAAGTAGCTTAACAGTTTAGTACCAGTCACACCGACTATATTGTGTACGTACCACGGAACAGTTTTATCTCTTCCGTGGCACGTACAATAGTTGTTGTGACAAGGTACCAAAGTGTTTAGCTGAGAGAGTAATGACTAAAAATTGGAAAAACAAGAAGTTCGAGTGTAAAATATACCCTCTATCAATAATACGAATGTACTATAACTAATTAATATTATAATCATAATTATATTATAGATAAAAATAATTTCTTTATTATCCTTCACAAACATTACAATTATAATAGGAAGACCCTATAATAAGAAACGAACTAAAATTTTGAAAGACTGGTGCCTGAAATGGCTTTGTTTAAACCTGTTCGACAGGTCAACAGGCCCCTCCCGCAGAAAGGGTAAAACTAGCTTATTACAGTGCTTAGAAATAAGTTGAAATAATGATAATAAATACAATTAAGGTACCAACTAGAATTATCAAAGTAACTTGCCGAGTTATAGAGAAAAAAAGCTAAAATAAATAATTTGTTCAGGTGTATTGTGTAAGTACAGTATAGTGATTGAGTATGAGGTGTTAATGGATGTGAGTGAGCGTAAGTGAGCCTGTAAGTTTGAGTATGATGTGAAGAGTGCGTGTGAGAGTGTAAGAGTGTATTCGAGTGATATGTGTATATGGGTGTAAGCATATTTAACGTTACGAAGGTGGAGAGGAGATGGGAGTATTTAGCAAGCATAGGAATAGTGAGATAGCGATAGAGTTATTGACAGAGCATTAATCGATTTATTACTATTTTGAATACTTTACATTTACATTTTCATTGTCATTATTTTCTTTTTAACTTTGCCTTTGCCTTTGTTTCCCTTATCCCAATTTCAGTAATAGTAACATTGTTTGTCTCTTTCATTTACCATAAGAGGAAAAGAAACAAAACAGGATTTATTACTGAGTAAGATGGTAAAGAACATGTACCTAACACTGTTGAAATTGGGATAATGTTTGGTATACCTGATGATATTAATCTATCAAGTCACACAAACAAGCCATGCGCAATAGATTTTTAATTGTATTAATTATAATGCTACTGGGAGGAAGAATAGCTTATAATATTTAATTCTTTAGCTGGAAACGTACTGTATAGCATTATAGCCACGAGAGTGACTTTACAACTACAATGAAGACTGTTTTGTGTGTTCGATCGTAAAATATGGTTTTAAACTTTCACGTTGCTTCATAACTGTTAAACTCAAGTACTAAGACAGGACCTTGCGAGAAATTTTAAACCGTGTGCTTGTTTCACACTACGCTTTACTTAGTTTAAAAAAGTTCTCAAGTATTCTATTATATTTTTGTTACCCGGAGCCTATGGACGTTTATATAACAAGTGGTTTAATTAAAAAAATGCACATTTTAAGGCAACTCACCAGCTTATTTAGTAATACGATGTTGTGGTTATTATTATTTCTAATTAGAACCACTTTTGAAAATTGCAGAGTTACCCGGAATGATAATAATTAAAATTAAAATTTTTGCTATTCAATGAACAAAGCAATAAGGTAACAATGTGAATGTGTGTGATGTAAAGAAACATAATTTTATTTTACTTTAATTTTTAATTAGTAGTATACAACCACATTAAAGTATTCAATTTTGCATTAAAATACTATAACATACTATAATATGTAATCTATGATACAGGCCCTAATTCTGGAGAACCAATGCTAAGTTTAAATTTAAGTTCAGTGCATTTCCTTCTCTCAATATGAATACGAAAAGGATGGGTATCATATGATCCGACATTAAGAAACGTGCGTTCAATTTTCGACCTTATTGAACCTGATAAAATGCGGTGTACAGAAGGCACCTCCGTGCATGCCGTCTATAATTGTCTATGGTTCCTTTGAAATCTGTCTAAATTTAATGACAGCTCTAAAGAAATTATTGCTATCTTTTTTCTATTACATAATGCGAGAAAGAGATATACTGTTCTTAAATTTAAACTTAGAGCGTGTTTTCAGAATCAGGCCCACAGTCAGGAACGAAAATTAAAACAATTCTTTGTGAGTTGTGGAACCTGGAGGTGGCCTCTGTTTTTAAAATACAGCATTTCTCATAAAAGGGGGAAATACGTCCACTCGTTATAATATAACGAGTGGATGTGACCGATTTAAAGTGATACCATTAAGTCAGCTTAGCTTTCCATTTTTGTGATTACTGATATCATTTGGCACAATTACTGGAATCAAGAGTAGGTAATTCATTTATTTCTGACTTCAATTTAACTTAACCAAAATACGACAATATCTGCCCCTTTTATGAGAATTGCTGTATTCAGTTCTGTATTTTAAAAACAGAGGCCACCTCCAGGTTCCACAACCCACAAAGAATTGTTTTAATTTTCAGCGGTATTTTCCAGAAAAGCCAGTTATATTTCTTTCAGCTAAAACCGCAGGTATTCAACTCGTGTATCTCTTGGAGAATTCCATTTCTGTGAAATATAATTATGTGATGCCCATTATATCGCAAGAGCAATTTTCATTGCAATCTTTTTAGATTCCAAGATTGATAAATAATAAAATAATGTAATAGACGCTGTGGGATAACTTTTTAAATTACCTCTCGTCTCCTTTTCTTTGTGATTTCAGTTACATTTTTATAAAGGTAATAATAAAATATGATTTCCGTTAGCTACAATCCATTACACAAGCTTTTAGTGATGCTTACTTTTGGCTAGATAATAGGTGTGAGTGCATGCGAGTGTAAGAAAATTATTATGATTTTTAACAAATATCTTTTATAATTTTCTTTCTTTGGTATTTTTGGCTCAACATACGGTCTCTTGGCCAGCCGAGCAAGGCACAACAAATTTTGTTGTACAAAACAATAATACTTACCCTTCTATATTCCTTCGATTCTACACATGTTCAAAATAACAGCAGCTGCGGGGATGATAGAGAATGCACAGTAATATAATTATTGGTCTGGTTTTTCTACAGTTGGTTTATTATTATATGTATAGTGGTAGGGTATTGTGGCAGCATACATTCGAATGAAGATCGCACGGTTGGGAAAGTAATACTACTGTGTAGTGCTTGCCTTGGCGAGTAAGGTCTCCAGAACTCATCAAGAAAGCGTTGGAAAAAGGGGTTTTCATTTTGATGTTCAGCTACGGTTAGGGTAACTACTTTACATAAGACAAGTCTAACCATTCTAGCACATTTTACTAAACAAATTACATATTGTGGCAGCTTCGAGAATTGTCTATTAGTATTCGTCGCGGCACAGTCAGTCCATTTTTATTTGGAATTGCGAAGTGAATACTTTGAAGCGATATCAGTGCGAGATTTTCAGTGCGATAAGTATAATATAATACGAAAAGACTTTGTGTTCAGTGACGTGTTTATTTCCGTGACGTTTTTAGTGGCATCTTATGTTTATTAATTCAGCGTTAATTGTTAATCTCTCAATTGATTTAGCATTTTAGTCACACCTAGCCTGTAAACATTAATATTGTTATTATGACAGTGACACCAATCAAAACATTCATCGCTCGCAAACAAAATTCACACTTAAAATGTGTGGGGATAAATTTCCGAAGGCAAGTGTTGCGCTACCAATATTCGATACACGATACGACCAAATTTGACAGCCCGCTCAACGTACTGAATATTGCAACGCAAAATTGAAAAGGTGGTTAACCATTAGTGGCGTGTCGCATTTAAGGTATGGTTTAAAATTAATTATAAAGTTACGCCTTTTTAATTTCAGGCTAACGTACTATTGGTGCACTCAGCGAGCTATTAGATTTGGTGGTTACGAAATTATATGATTGAGAGTTTATAAAACGGGTATTTAGCCTACTTTGGCGGTGTGTTGTGTTGGGTCTAACTTAGTTATTCAAATTTTTCCTCCTTCAAACCTTTACAATTATAAAGGTATTGATATTCAGTATCATTGTACATCCAAGGTGGTGGATTGTTATAAATGATGTGAATAAATAAAGTAAGAATGGTTTTTTCGTTTATACACATTGGAAATCAATTGTTAAGCTGTGTACGGAAAAATAACCCTTATCCAAAAGGGCGTTAGTAACAAAATGACATATCATAGATGGGAGTATAAGAAATTGTTAACTTTGCAATTAAAAACTTTGAAATGTTCCATACAAAACAGTAAAACATCAAAACAGCTTTACTAAAGAACTACTGTTTAGTAAAGCTGTTTGATGTTTTACTGTTTTGTATGTAAATACGAGAAGGTCCCCCTCGTATTTAACGTAATGTAAATTGTACGTGTAAATACGTTCCTACTGCTAAAATACTTCTTAACAATAGGTACTCCTCGTATTCACATTAATATTCTAACGTCGATCCCTGAGATCGCTGTATTTTTGAGACTACAAATATTGTATGATACTACAAATAAGTGACGAGTTCAATATAATTATTAAGTTTTTTTTATACAACTTGATGACAAACAAGCTGACGGCCCACCTGATGGTAAGCGGCCACCCCGCCCACAGACAAAGGAAAATCACTTGATAGATACTGCAGGCGCGCTGCCATCCTGAGGCCCAAGACGAAATGCCGTCCATGCCCAGTAACTACACTGGCTACCTTTCCCTTCAATCCGAAACACAGCGAACTGTTTCACGGCTGAAATAAGAAAGGCGGTGGTACCTATCCAGACGACCCTACATACGGGCCTACCACCTAGTAAGTTTTTTTATACGATGACGTAGATGATTAGAAAGCTAACGGTCCACCTGGTAAGTGGATACCGTTCCACATAGACAGGTGTCTATGTGGAACGGTATTGCAGTCATTGCAGGGGCAATAACAAGGAAAAAATCACTTAGTATTACAGGTGCGTTGTCAACCTAAAGATCTAAGATAAAATACCTTCGATTCCCAGTAGTTACCTTTCCCTTCATTCCAAAACACAGCGGACTTTTATGGCCAAAATAAGAAAGGCGGTGGTACCTTCCCATGAAGATCACCCTAGTGCGTATACATACTATCTAGTGAAAGTTATTTTGTTTTTGTGCTTAATTTTCAATATGGATTGTAATTAATATTGAATTATTTATTTATTATTACTAATTTCAGTTGAATGCCAAGTGGCAGAATGTAATAAATTCTTCTGTTTTATATTTATTCAATTTCCTAGTACCTATTTTCGCAAATTAAAGTGATTTGATTTGAACTTTGCAATGAATTTAATATTTATATGTATATAATCTGTGAGAGTGAATATCATACTGTTTAAGCGGCAGAATTCGATAAATCGATATGTCGAGACTTTTGCCCCTGGGGCCTTACCGTCACCATTACCAGCGTTATTAGAACGGAATTGTAAATATTATCATTGTAAATTACACATCGTCTGAGGACCTTCCTCCACCTTATGATATCGTCAACAATGATAGTATGTGTATGTTAATGTGGCGCGCTAATAAGTTTTTTTATTAACAGCAAACAGTATTAATTAGTCAAAAAAAATTGAAAAAATAGGTATATATGTTACAGTTTACGATATAACAGATACATGATCGTGCGCCACAATACAGTCTGCTAAACTTGACTAGATAGAAAAACCAAAGTTGCCTCTTCCCGAAACATTCTTTAATGAGATTCCTAACGTAAAGACATTGGGCCTAGTTCTGGGAACACACTTTAATTCTAAATTTAAGAACAGTATATCTCTTTCTCGCAATAAGTAATAGAAAAAAGATAGCAAGAATCTGTTTAGAGCTGTCACTTAAATTTAGATAGATTTCATAGAAACCATAGACAATTTTAGACGGCATGTACGGAGGTGCCTCCTAAACACTGCATTTTATCACGTTCAATAAGGTCGAAAATTGAACGCACATTTCTAAATGTCAAATTATATGACAGTTATCCTTTTCGTATTCCTTTTGATAGAAAGAAATGCACTGAACTTAAATTTAGACTTAGCATGTGTTCACCAGAATTAGGGCCATTATTAATATAATTTTTATACGCCTATAAACGTATCGGGATGACTGGCTTGATCAATTTACCTACATAAAGAAACAAAGATGCGATTTAAGTAGGTACCTACAGTGGTTATGCAAAAATGTTTTATGTAGGCAACTATTAGTATAAGACATAATAATATTTATTTTGCGTATTTTTAGATATCAATAGTCAATACTAAGTAAATACTAAGCAATAAAAATAAACTTATAGTTTTGAATGAAAATGACAAGTTTGAATTCGATTACTTTATCTACAAATAGCAAATTTGGTTTTAATAAAACTAGAGCACTTATAGAGACAGTCATAGCCACAGTCTATTTATATTTCATACACTGTGGTCTAACGCTAAAACAGTATGAAGATTATTTAAGATTCTTGAAAACAATTAAAGGCCCGAATTCTGGTGAACACACACCAAGTCCAAAATTGAAGTTCAGTACATCTATATCTCTCTTTCTTTCTTTTTAGAGGAGCTCGGTGGCGTCCGTGGAGCTCGCTGGCGTATTGGTTTTAGCGCTCTAGTTTCGATACCAAAAACAAAGCAACTTTCGCCATGGTCAATCCTGGAATGGGTCAATCAAAGTTGGTTATCTCGAGCTCCACCGTGCTTTGGGAGGCACGATAAGCCGCTGGGCCCGGTTGTTCCCGCAACCGCTACAACCCACCAACCCGCATTGGGCCAGCGTGGTGGTGTTAAGGCCCAAACTCCCATGTGTTTCTCCTATGTAGGAAGGTCTGTGACCAGCAGGTGGACGTATTTAGGCTGGTGATGACGATGATGGTGATGATGACATCTCTTTCTCTCAATATGAATACAAAAATGGCTGTCATATAATTTGACATATATAACGTGATAAAAAACAGTGTTTAGGATGCACCTCCGTACAAGTCGCCTAAAAATTTAGTCTATAGATGGGTTCCTTGAAATCTATCTAAATTTAGATGACAGCTCTAAATGAATTCTCGCTAAGTACCTTTTCCATAAATTAGATTTACACCATGTCTTCAAAATCAGGCCTATTGTTGAACTACCAATTTAAATAGATAAAACCGAAAAATATAAATAAGTCGCGTCAAGTTATTAATCTCGGGATCAGTAATGATGCTGATGTGTACAGGCTGATTTTTTCTTTGTTATTGCAGGTGTTCATAGGGGATGGCAGCCACTTACCACCAGTTCGGCCATCAGCCAATTTGCCATCTAGTTGTATTAAAATAGCATAGAGGGTTGTCCACTCTATGTGTACCGTGACTTTTAGATATAATATCCTGTATATTATGTATGTTTGGTACATAGCAAAACAAGCTGGCAACTACCTATCCTTGTTAACATAGCCGTATAAATTAAGGTGTTGTCAAAAATTCAAAATAGAATATTGAATATGAAATTTCTCAATACAAATCGTTTGTTCAGTTGATAAAATATATGGGTTACTTCTAAATTAGGTGTTTTTTGAATTTTTGATTAGACTATAGTATGTTTAGAAGTAGGTAGTAGGTGGTAGTAGGTAGTGTGGTAGGTGAGTGGGTTCCGAGTAGAGGACGGGGAAACCCTCTACTACGGATGACGGCAAGCAGTGTGATTCACAAACAAAGATATTCGACATCGAACTTGACGTCTGACAAAGACGATGAGCTACCATTGGTTTTGACGTTTGCGCACTGCGCTGCGTGAATCCGTATTCACCAATCTCTATGTCGGTCTCTTGGCTGTGTACGATTGTCTCTGTTTTGTTTATACGACATGAAGTACAATCGATATTTTTTGATTTTTTTTTTGTTGGGTTAAAATTGTATCGCAATGACTTTATTCAATATTTGATAGATTTTTTACATAAAGATATAAAAATCAACCACTTTTTAGTTCCGGTTTACGCCGTGCTCGACGTCGGAACGCTGGTGTCGCCAACGGTTGTCACACAAACGCCAAAAGTATGACGGCGCTGCCGACAGCCACGAATTCATGGCTGCTGACTTTAGAGAATCGCATAGCAGAGGAAGTGGGAGCGGCGTCACTGGGAGTTCCGACTAAAGCCGCGAAACAAGTAATATGCACACAGGTCTATGCTAAAGTGAGCCCAGCCGGGCATATCGCGTACAGGCTACTGGTATAAGGGCAACTGTCGACCGTCAGCCTGTACAACGATGATGAGGCAGGAATACGGGGGTCGTTTTAGTGGGTAGTCTTGGTCTTTAAAATCTTTGACTGAAGAGCCCCACATAACCCTGTATTCAATAATAATAGTAATCTATAATATTCATACACTCACACCTATTATCTAGCTAGCCCAAGGTAAGCATCATTAAGATACTAGATAACGGAGAAATAATGATATTAATATGTATATAAATATAAGAAATATAGTAAATATAAGTACATATAAACATTCATGACTCGAGAACAAATACTCGTACTCATCATGCAAACATTTGCTCACACCGGGATTTGAACCCGGGACCCCCGACCGAGTACCCTGAATAGCAAGGGGCGCAGACCAGTCGGCCAGCCGGCCGTTGTATTATTCATTCTCTACAATGCAGGGTAGACGTAAATGCCCTTTTCCCCCTTTAAATAAAGGTATGACTATGTTAACTTATATAGTATATAGTATATATACTATATAAGTTAACATAGTACTTGTACTTATATAGTATATGTGAACATGAGTTGGTGCCTGCTTGTTATACCGGTCCGTGTACCAAACACCTTGTATAGTAAACATATGTAGATTTAAAAATTAAAACGTTATTTTGTAGTACCTAAATGTGTTACAAAACATACTAACATTTATATTTAATTTTATAGTCACAGTAGAAATACAGTAGAAATTTTATAGTCACAGTTGAAACCAGTCCACAATAGCGCAACGTTCTAGTTCTCGGTCCATTATAATATAAATTTTGTTGAAGCCAATATTGTTTAACTTGGGAAACGCTTATTCATGGTGTCTGAGTTACCGAGTAAAGTAAATAAGTATTAAAGTTTACTGTAGCTGTGTTCTGTGTTCAATATTAAAGTTTTCAATATCAGAATAAGCGGTGCTACATTTTGAATATATTTCAGTTTTAGACTATAAAACTAACAGTAGCTCTAGAAACAATACAAAAATTCCTAGCTCACTGGATCATCTGGTTGATTAGATAAACCTTTTATATACTTCTCTAAGTTATATATACTTCTCGTTTCTTTTTAATAGTTGTTACATTTATCTTTAAACGATTTGACAAAGTAAGTATTGCGAAATGTAATGGAACTGTATACAGAGCTAAGTACAGAGCTATATCGAATTAGAGAATAAATCGTACAGTAATATATTATACGTAAAATTATATTTGCGGGTTTGACTAGTGTCAAATAGGGATAGCTGTCTTTCAAAACAAAAATATAGCAATAAAGTGAAAAGCTGATTATTGCCCCTTAGGTAATGGAAGGTGACGGTTTCTTTAAAATATTTAGACCTAAGTAATAATTATATGATTTGATAGATGTCAAATAATAAAAGATCGTTATTAACAACATATTACGTTTTTTAATCTGAATCTTAACATTTTTATACCTACTATACAAGCTAAATTGACACCGAGAAAACAGCGCAAGTGACGCACGACCAGACACAAGAATATAATTAAAAATTAAGTAGAACTCAGCTCAGGTGTGCTTGAGGGGAATGCATTAATTAATATGAGAGGAAAAACCTTAAACAAGGCGTGCAGAGTACACTAATTAGGTTAGTTAACTGCCATATGTGCCTGTACGCGCAGACTTTGCTGTTGTTCAACATTGTTTGTACTTGATTTGGCTCCTAATATGGTTGTCTGGTCGTGGATTAGCATTGTACGTTCGCCACTTTATTGTTGTTGCTGACTTGTTTTTGTTTGTTGTTACCAGTATTGTTAAAGATGAAATTAAAGTAATATGGATAAACTTGAAATAGGTACACGTGTTGAATCGGTTCTCGCTAATACGAATTCGGATTCGTGGCTTCATATGCCTCCGCAACCGCGTTGCTAAGAGCCGCTTATAGATCGAGATTGATAACAATATGACGGAGTCCATTTTTACTCCAACGAATATAGCTACCGGATCTTATGTTGCAACGCATATCTGACACACATATAATACTAAAATATTTTCCTGAAAAAGCACAACCCTACAATATGTAATCCTTAGTGGGCAGCTAGCATACGTCGGAGAACTCTCTGCGTCATTATAAAATACGGCGAGCTATGTGAATCCACTTTGAGAAATAGAGAGCGGGCTCGAGAACACCTGGGTCCTCGGCTATCTCTAGTTGGATGTCGGCTCCTTTTTGCTTCGAAGTCACTTGCGTAATATTTATGGCTTGGAAGGCATTTGGAAGGTAGTTTTAAAAGGATGGGCTTTGTTACGAATATTGTCGTTTTATTTGTGATTTGCGAAAGTCATTTGGGTTATTAGGAATTTTGAAATGGATACGTACTGCGGGCAAGATACTGATATGCGTCTTTTGTACCTACATACATTTTGCAAAAAAATATCTGCATCACATTTTTAAGAATAGCTTAGGTACAAATACCTAAGTGGTGTACATATGTATATCTATATAAGCTACCACATTTATATATCAATGTTTATTCAAACTTCTAAATACAAACGTATAGTAGAGTGGGATATTCGAGAGCGTGTACGCCGTAGCTAAATAATCACTATCTGCTGGCTGCGAAGGTCAGACACTGTGCATGGACATTTTATCTTTAATTATTCAAATGTAAAACTAGAAAAATTTTACATTTTAATTACTAAGTAATTTTTCAAACATTTATAATAATGTTAAAATCAAAAATTAGGAACATTTTAGCTTTTTTATAATATGTAATAATATAAATGTTGAAATCAACTCCGTATACAATAATAATAATAATATTCCTACCTATTATTTAGCCTAAAGTAAGTATCATTAAGAGCTTGTGTTATGGATACTAGGTAACAGAGAAATATTGATAATAATATGTATATAAATACCTAGTCTTGCCATAAACACTGAAACAATGAAAAAAAAATTCTATTGCAAATACCATTTATTACTTTTACACATAAAACAATTTAAAATATAAAAAGCTTATTCGAAGTAGTCTCCATTGGCCGCAATACAGTCCTTTAAACGTTGAGGCCAGTTATCAATAGAAGCACGCACTCTTTCCATGGGAATATTCTTCACTGCCAATCGTACGGATTGTTTTAGGGACTCCAAATTATCATGGCGTTTAGAGCAAGCCGTACTCTCTAAAACTGACCATAAATCATTATCCAGCGGATTAAGATCGGGAGCAGACGACAGCCAGTCTTCAGCTCTGAAGAAGTCCGAAACGTTCGTTTCCAACCAAGACTGCGTAGACCTAACTTTATGACTCGCCGCCGAGTCTTGCTGGAAGGACCATTCTTGGTTCCACATGGTGTTGTTAAGGGGCTTCACTACCTTCTCAAGAATGGTATCTTGATACTAATACCAAGCGTATGGAGAGTTTTAAAAATTGCATTTGACTCCATACCTACTTTGTGTAATGCAATCACTGCGATTCGGTTCTCTTTATCACCCCACTCCATTTTAATATCGCAAAATATTGTACCATGTATTGGCGCCAAAATGAGAAAACTCAATGAAGAATCATATAAAAATGTGAGATTCCAAATTCAAATGTAATATTTTGTTTATTTTTAATTGTAACAGTATTTATGACCAGACTAAGTATAAAAAATATACTAAATAAACATATAAACATTCATGACTCGTACAAAAATGCTCGTTCTCCTCATACAAACATATGCTCCTAGCGGGATTCGAATCCGGGACCCCTGACCGAGTAGGTATAGCAAGGGGCACAGAACACTCACTCGCCAAGGCGGTAGTCAGAATAAGTGTGTGCAAACGGAATGCTAAATGCCTCTTATGAATTTTGCCCCCGCCCTGTAATATTTAATGTAATTTATCATTGTGCGTATTTGAAAAGTAATTTTCGACCCGTTGCTATGCAGGCTACTCGGTCAAGAGGTCCCGGGTTCGAATCCCGGTCGGAGAAAATGTTTGCATGATGAGTACGAGCATTTGTTTACAAGTCATGAATGTTTATATGTTTATTTAGTATATTTCTAATATTTATATAGGTACATATTATTATCAATATTTCTCCGTTATCTAGTATCCATAACACAAGCTCTTAATGATGCTTACTTTGGGCTAGATAATAGGTGTGAGTGTATGAATATTATTATTTATTATTATTATTATTATTATTTTAGTCAGTAGACAGCCTATCTCTCTAAGTTGATTTTACACTAAAATTTTAGAGCACTACTAGTGAACATCATAATTAAATACCGGGTGTTAGGGGAACGTTCTGGAAAACGAAGGCAGATGGCAGTGCTGGTGACTTGCAACTCGACTGGTGACTGGCAACACGATTTATAGAAAAAAAAAGTCTAAAAAAATCTGCTGTTTCCAACAATTGTACTACCCATCCCGACAACATTGTATGGAGTAGCTGTTTTTTTTCTCTATATCAAATTTCTTTTTTTTTAGCAAGTCGTGTTTAAGGTTACCAGCACTGCAATCTGGCTTCGTTTTTGAGAGTCACAGTTTTACACCCTGTATCCGATATCACACCTTGTAACCATTGAATTATTGCCACAAAACAGCTCAGTATTGCTTGACAATATACTCCACTTTCTATTTTCATTTTCTTACATGTAAAATAATAATTTGTTTAGTCGCCCGTAACAATATTACGGCTTGGCGTCGTCGTAGTGTTCCCTGTAATTTGTTTACGCTCTCCCCAGGTGTGGCCGGCCAAATATTCCGTAGCTACCAGCGGGGAATATTGTTTGAGTATTTTGTATGTTGGCACAGAAATAACCCACTTATTATAAAGAGGGTACGGGTGAAATCTATACCTTTTGTACAAATATTACAACAGTATTATTTTTGTTATTTATTTTAATTATAGTATCTAAATAATAATAAATAAATACAGTTTTACATCTATTATTCTGTCAAGCGGTGTTATAACTTGTAATTCCAGATACAATTATAGTTGTTGTAAACTATAATTGTATCTGAAATGAGATGCTTGACGAGTTAATAGAAAATACATAAATGCCGCATAAATGTCAATAACATGGAAATACGAACTAAATTTTATACAAAATTGATACTATTATTGAATAATATTATTGTATAATACATTTTTTATACTACTAGAAGACAAATAAGTTCGCGGCCCATCTGATGGTAAGCATTTTTATATGTAAGGTATTTTTACAAATACCTACGATTCGGTTAAGTTGGGGCAGTGCTTTAAGTTAAGTTGGGGTAGGTATTTGTAAAAATACTCGTTTCGGATGTTGAAATAGAATATTTCGACATTGTAGGGTGGACGTTAGCTCATAAACGCAAATACAGATAGACTAGAAGAATTTCACAGGGGTATATCCCAAGTCCTGGGTGGCTCAGTGGTCAGAGCAGTCGCCCGGATTGCGAAAGGTCGCGGGGTCGATTCCTGCCTCAAGACGTGAAATTTTTCTAGTTTTATTATATTTTAATTACTAAGTAATTTTTCAAACATTTATAATAATGTTAAAATCAAAAATTAAGATTATTAAATCGTTTAATAATTATTAAAAGTTGTAACTATCAGTAGTTGTGCCGTTCAGTAGATGCTCGCTTGTTATAGCATGTACCAAAGACTTTGTATAAATGTAATATTGTCTAGCCGCCTCTACCTTGAGGGCCCAAAAGGCGCCTTTCACGCAAAAAAATCCAAGTTCTGGAAGTACGACAAAGAAACGAGGCACTAAATTTCTTTGCGCGTGATGTTGACATGGAGACAGTAAATTGATGACTCTACAAGACCAGCATGCGTGCTCCTGAGCAGGAAGGGGGAAGTTGGGATGAGGTCGAAAAGCTCTTCAGAGCACTCTCCGTGATATAGCCGATAAAAGGCACTAAGCGACGCAATGTCTCGACGCAATTGCAGAGGCTCAAGGTTGTTCGTGACCTCTACAACGCCTACGGACAGCATGACGCTGCAATCTATCCAGTGCATCGAGGAGGAACTTGGCGGAGCTGAGTTTTGTAAAGCAGGCATAATTGGTCAGGCGTTCCAGGAATTTAGATAGCAGTAAACCTCCACACCGACTAAATTTAAGGAGCCCTTTGCCGAAAGAGTAGTGCCGTGAAGAGATGGAAGGGGAAGGAACGGCGACATTATGGCTGTGAACGCTTACACCTGTGTTTTCTTAGCATTGAACTCAACAGGATACTTTAGGCTAGATAATAGGCGTGAGTGTATGAATATTATTATCAGAAGAGTAAACTGAATAAACATGGCCAACGTAAATTAGTGGTAGACTGTAGGATATTATCCACCAGTCGGCTAGCGTTAGAAAAAATATGGAATGAAAGTCGAAAGCTGGCTTGGCGTCACGCCATGATATATTATTTTGGGCCTATAAGGTATTTATAATAAGCATTCGCACATGTAACGTCAAGGATAAAACTTTGAGGATTATGTGAAATTAAAGTTTTCACTGTTAATAAAAAATCTTTAATAGTTTGATTGCGCTTATGACATGACTTCACTCGAGTTAACGTGCAGACCCTAGTCCACCAGATTATGCTGAATATTATTATGTTGAAATTATATATTCTTTAAAATGCAACAATTTAAATTTTTTGAATCAGTACCTATCAAATAATTAGTTATTTTTTTCAGTCTAGCCTTCTTTCTTCTTTCTAGGAGGTGTATTATTAACACTATCCAATTAGTTTCAGGCTTCCTGTTTTCTTTTTTTGGATACAATGTCATGTTGTAGCAACGAATAATAGAATATTTTTTGTTTACTTAAGTTAAAGGTTATCACTCACCTCCTGTGGCTTTTCTCTTCTCATTAAGTCTCCTATTATAAAAAGAAAAGGTAAGTATGTTTTAATAAAAACGTATTTTTGGGGTATATGTCGCAGTCATTTTGTTAAACTAGCCAGTTAATTGGATGCCTAGGTCGTTGATGAAACGTCGGCAGCCAATAACGCAGCGGAGGGACAACCAGCCCAGTCTTATGTCAGCCATCTGGTTAAACTAGCCTTTCAAATGGATTTAGCAATTAGGCAGCTCGTTAAAATCGGACAGCTTATGTGTGACTATTTGCGTGATTGGTAGGCTCAAAGTTTTATTTAATACCACTTATAACCTTAATCGTTTTGGTTATAAGTGGTCATAACAAAAATAACCTTGAACCTACCAGTCATACCAAAACTTCAGTACAAGACGATCGCCTATAAAGGCGTCCAATTGAGGTGACTTTCAATACGCGAAGTTGTTAAACGTTGAGTGGGTCTAGTTCAATTAACCATCAACCTTTAATTTTTCATCAGCATTTTATTGGATGGCTGCGGCATCTTATAGGCATTTAATCAACGGCCTAGGCATCCAATTAACTGGCTAATTTAACCCACTGGATGCGACGCATACGTGACTTATTTATCATTGACTCGCTTGTATTTACAGTATTTCATCATTCTGCCTTTTCAAATAAAAATACTTTTAAGAATGTTTCGTTTTGGTTTGAGTCTTAGTATCTGATGTTTACGCGGCCACACTACAATATCAGCGTTGGCAACACTAGCTGCGCGCGCAGTTCAAAACAGCTACATTCTTTTACGCGCGGTTTTTCGATACACTTCTGTCAAATATTTTCACAACTCATCTCTCGTATTTTTTATTGTACAACATCAATATTATAAAATGTACAAATTAACTTTCGAATAAACAACAGTTGAAGATTGAAGAAATATTATTCATTTGAGCCGATCGAGAACTTCATTTCCCAGTTTCCTCCTACCTAACATATTTTGGTCCTTCGAGCCGGATATGAACCAGCGACCTATGGATCTACAGTCCACGGCCTTGGAAGCTGAAGCTTTCAAAGTTCTTCGTCGGTTGCGACGAGAAGAGGACATATCTTCGAGAATGCTCTTCTCACGATACCTGACGCAGTTCGGATGTCGGCAACTCGTGAAATTCCGTCATGGCCAGGAAAGACAGCAACGATTCTGCCCAGAGTCCACTTAAGTGGCGGAGCGTTCGTTTCCTCGATGACCACCATTGTACCAATCTTGAGGTCGGATTTGTTAGCCTTCCATTTCGACTTCGTCTGTAGCTCGGAAATGTATTCTTTTGACCAGCGACTCCAAAAATGTTGGCGAATTTGTTCTACTCGCTGGTAACATGTCAGACGATGCATGGGTTTATTCTCCAGGTCAGCGTATACAGGTGAGGTCAAGGGACGGCCAACAAGAAAGTGAGCTGGACTGAGAGGTAACAAGTCTAATGGGTCTGAAGAGAGCGGGGTCAAAGGTCGGGAGTTTAAAACGGCCTCGACCTGTGCCAAAACAGTGGAAAACTCTTCAAATGTTAGATGCGCATTACCTATTACTCGCCGGAGATGGTACTTGCAACTCTTGACTCCGGCCTCCCATAGTCCACCAAAATGAGGCGCGTAAGGCGGGATGAAGTTAAATTTAATATCTTGGCTAGTCGCGTAATTAATGATTTCTTGAGAGCATGAGTTGAGAAATTTAGAAAATTCATGCTCTCAAGAAATCATTAATTATGCGACTAGCCAAGATATTAAATTTAACTTCATCCCGCCTTACGCGCCTCATTTTGGTGGACTATGGGAGGCCGGAGTCAAGAGTTGCAAGTACCATCTCCGGCGAGTAATAGGTAATGCGCATCTAACATTTGAAGAGTTTTCCACTGTTTTGGCACAGGTCGAGGCCGTTTTAAACTTCCGACCTTTGACCCCGCTCTCTTCAGACCCATTAGACTTGTTACCTCTCAGTCCAGCTCACTTTCTTGTTGGCCGTCCCTTGACCTCACCTGTATACGCTGACCTGGAGAATAAACCCATGCATCGTCTGACATGTTACCAGCGAGTAGAACAAATTCGCCAACATTTTTGGAGTCGCTGGTCAAAAGAATACATTTCCGAGCTACAGACGAAGTCGAAATGGAAGGCTAACAAATCCGACCTTAAGATTGGTACAATGGTGGTCATCAAGGAAACGAACGCTCCGCCACTTAAGTGGACTCTGGGCAGAATCGTTGCTGTCTTTCCTGGCCATGACGGAATTTCACGAGTTGCCGACATCCGGACTGCGTCAGGAATCGTGAGAAGAGCATTCTCGAAGATATGTCCTCTTCCCGTCGCAACCGACGAAGAACTTTGAAAGCTTCAGCTTCCAAGGCCGGGGGCATGTTTACGCGGCCACACTCTACAATATCAGCGGTGGCAACACTAGCTGCGCGCGCAGTTCAAAACAGCTACATTCTTTTACGCGCGGTTTTTTCGATACACTTCATTCAAATATTTTCACAACTCATCTCTCGTATTTTTTATTGTACTAAATCAATATTTTAAAATGTACAAATTAACTTTTGAATAAACAACTGTTGAAGATTGAAGAAATATTATTCATTTGAGCCGATCGAGAACTTCATTTCCCAGTTTCCTCCTACCTAACATATTTTGGACCTCCGGAGCCGGACATTAAGCGAATAAAGCGACCTATGCGATGATTATGAAGTTACTTACGTGGATGGAGTGATCAATTGGGAAGTCAGCGTATTACAATTCGACGGCCAACATTTTTCCTTTCATCTTTAACGCCTGACTGTGTCAATATAGCGTGTTTTTATAATTTCAGTGTCAACTTTTTCGTGTCTGAATTATTATTGCAATACCTACTACGCGTCGAGGTGTACTTGTAAAACTGTAAGTACTCTTTATACTTTCATTGTTTACCAAAATGAGTACCGATAAGTTAGGAATTCCGCAAAAATCAACTAAAAGCGCAACTTCAACTAGCGATGAACAAATTCATTTGTTAAATAAAAAAAGGGGCGTTATTAGAGGGAGATTAACAGTTTTTACAAAATACATAAATAGTTTAGATGTACACGATTTATCTACAAATTTAAATAAGCGTACGGAGTTAGAAATGCGAATACAGGGTGCTTCATTATTTTATAATGAATTTAATTCTGTTCAAAGCGAGATAGAACTATTAGTAAACGAACTTGAACTTTTTCAACAATTAGAATTACGAGAAGGTTTTGAAAGTTCATACTATTCTTCAATTGCACAAGCAAAAGGCTTACTTTCGTCCGGTGAGGTTACTGCGAGCTCTAATTCTAACTTACATTCAGTGAAATTACCTACCATAGCGATGCCTACCTTCGATGGTTCTTATGAGCACTGGCTGGAGTATAGGGACACATTTCTTTCACTGGTCCACAACAATAAGGACATATCACCTATACAAAAATTTCATTATTTAAAATCTTCTTTAAAAAGTGTCGCAGCTCTTGTGATTGACTCATTGGAATTTTCGTCAAATAACTATAATGTAGCCTGGGACCTAATTTGTAACAGATATAATAACACTAGGCTGCTAGTTCATAACCACGTAAAGGCCCTATTTTCTATTCAAAATATTGTCAAAGAATCTCCTGTTTATATTCGGAAATTAATTGATACTATTTTGAAAAACTTACGCGCGTTGAAACTACTGAATGAGCCTGTCGATTCATGGGACACTCTCATTATTTACATGGTAGTTTCAAAACTAGATAGCGAAACAGAACGCGAGTGGGAGAAATACCGTGGCTCCATACCGACAGATAACAGTGGAAACAGTTCTCAGGATGCATTTTCAGTAGTTAAATTACAGCATTTAATAAAATTTCTTAAAGACAGGGCGGACATGTTAGAAACGCTGTTAGTTACGCACGGTCACAAATCCATTAAACAAGCGCCTATTTCTAAAGCTCATTGTCTAGTGTCACCTGCCTGTAATAGTTCAAATAATACACAAAATTACTATAAAAAATCACGTGTCTGTGTAGTTTGCAACGGTAATCATCCTATTTATATTTGTCAAACGTTTAATAAGTATAATTTACATCAAAAATATAAAGTTATTCAAGATAATAACTTGTGTCGTAATTGTTTGCGATCAGGGCATTCTCTAGTTAACTGTAGATTTAGTTTCTGTCGTAAATGTAGTCGAAAACATCACACTTTAATTCACGACGAGCAACTGACAACGTCAGTGGTCGCGTCTGTCCCGACTGACGATAACAAGCAGCTCGGCAGCAAAAGCGCTGTCGATGTCAGTGCTGAACATTTTACGTATACACATATGGCGAACTTACAAAAACAAAGCGATACAGCGTCTAGTATGCAACCAGTGTTATTATCCACGGCACTGGTTGAAATACGAAGTAAAAATGGTAAACGTCTAGTCGCGCGCGCTTTACTCGACAGTGGCAGCGAAAGATGTTTTATTACGAAACGATTATGCGATTTATTAAATTTACAAACGATACAGTCCACTATACAAATAAAAGGTGTTGGTAACTCAATAACTAATAGCACGCAGTCGTGTAGTATTGAGATTAGCTCGTTGTCCAACCCTTTCTTCAAGCAGCAGTTACAATGTTTAGTGTTGCCTGAGATTACCTCATTGTTGCCACCGGCCACTATTCAAAGCGATTTTATAAATTCATTATTATTAGAAATACCGAATAATATACGATTGGCTGATTCTACGTTTTACGAAAGTCAAAATATAGACATTTTAATAGGCGCGGATAATTTTTGGAATTTACTATGCGATGGAAGAATGCGTTTAAAACATGGCCCTTTCTTACAAAACACGAAGTTAGGATGGATACTTTCCGGGCCTATTCATACAAATAATTTAAAAGGGAATTCATTAGTTCATTGCAACTTTAGTCAATCAGTTGATGCACAGCTACGAATGTTTTGGGAACTGGAGGAGCTCCCAAAAATTAATTTACTTAGTGAGGATGAAATAGCATGCGAGAAACATTTTACTGAAAATACTAAGCGTACAGTCGACGGGAGATTTTCAGTACAAATTCCTTTTAAGCAATCGCCTCATATTTTAGGTGACACTTACTTCATAGCGGAACGCCGTTTTTTAGCGCTTGAAAAACGTTTACAGCAAAATCCTGTATATAATAAGATGTATACAGATTTTATACACGAATATATTAACTTAGGTCATATGAGTAAAGTTGATACCTATGACAAGCTTCACTATTTCATGCCGCACCATGGCGTCTTTCGTGACCACAGCACCACCACCAAATTGCGGGTGGTCTTTAATGCTAGTCAAAAGTCTAGTTCTAACGTGTCACTTAATGACTTGCAATTAGTAGGCCCTCCAATACAAGGAGACTTAATGGCAATTTTATTAAGATTTAGGCAGCATAGATTTGTGGTATGTGCTGATATTGAGAAGGCCTATAGACAGTGTTTGATAGATGAGAAGCAACGCAGTCTTCAAATGATTATTTGGCGAGATAGCCCACGCGAACCTTTAGGGTTCTACAAACTAAACACCGTCACGTACGGCACCGCCTCAGCACCGTTTCTTACTGTAAGATGCTTAAAGCAGTTAGCGGCAGAGTGTTGTGATCCAGACGTGAAGTTAGTGATTCAGGAGGACTTCTACGTCGATGATATGATCACAGGTAGCGACTCTAAAGAACATGTCTTATGTATGTGTGACGTCACAAAAAGTATTTTAGCATCGGGCTGTTTTCCTTTGCGCAAGTTTACATTCAACTTTGACATCAACATTTCAAACACTGTTGAAAAGGATCTTTCGTTAGGTGAAAATACTAACTGTCGTACGTTAGGCTTAGGTTGGAATAATTCGACTGACAATCTATACTATCACACAAATTTTAAAAATAATTCTGAAGAGCTTACAAAGCGTTTTATACTATCCAGCGTTTCTCAGATATTCGACCCGCTAGGTTTGCTTAGTCCGACTATAATGATAGGCAAAATTCTGTTACAAAAGCTGTGGCTTTTAAAACTTGATTGGGATGAACCTGTGCCCAGCGACATTGCAAGCGCTTGGCATCGATTCGAAGGTTTTCTCCCTATACTTGACAAATTGCGTGTCCCACGTCATGTTATAGGTACCGATCATAGCTACATCGAACTGCACCTGTTTAGCGACGCGTCACAGGTCGGCTACGGCACGTGCGCCTACGTTCGCACTGTTAGCACCAATAATATCGTAAACGTTCGATTACTTTGTTCTAAGGGAAAAGTCGCCCCAATAAAGCCAGTTAGTATTCCGAGATTAGAGTTATGCGGTGCTCTATTAAGTGCCAGGCTTTATACGAAAATAATAGAATCGCTGCGCTGTAATTTTAAAAATGTTTTCTTTTGGACTGATTCCACTATTGTGTTAGGCTGGCTACGGATGACACCAAGTTTGCTGAAAACTTTTGTTCAGAACAGGGCGGTAGAAATTCGCGAGCTGACAAAAGAACACTCATGGTGTCACATTAGTGGCAAGGATAATCCCGCAGATTTTATTTCGCGTGGCCTTGATTTAGAATCTTTAAGTACTTGCTGCTTATGGTGGAAAGGACCAGAATTCCTTCGTCAACTGCACTTTGATTATATTACTCAAATCGATTTCTCACATCAAGAATTATCAGAAATTAAAAACGTACCTGACATAAATATGACACATGCGCTCATTGCTAAAAGTACAAAAAAACTATTTTTATTTCCATTTGAAAAATTTTCTCAACTCGATCGTATGTTACGTGGTGTCGCTCGCATAAGGCGTTTTATTTACAATAAATGTCATAAAAATGATTGTCGGTCAGGTCCACTAAGTGTTGAAGAGTTGAGAGAATCTCTAAATGTATTAATTCGTTTCGCACAACTGGAATCATTTCCAGACATATACAAACTATTAAAAAATAAACATGAGCTGCCACACAAGCATTTTTCTTTAAACTTAAGTCCATTTATAGACGAAAATCAAATAATACGCGTCGGAGGTCGTCTCAACTCCTCTGAATTTCATTTTAATAAAAGACATCCTATTTTAATTTCGTCAAAACATCACTTTACAGTCTTACTTTTTCAACAAGAACATAAAAAAATATTGCATGCTGCACCTCAACTACTTTTATTTACATTAAGGGAAAAGTGGTGGCCGATAGGCGGGCGTAATCTTGCGAGGAAGATTGTCCACGGTTGTGTCTTGTGTACTAAGTTACGCGGTAAAACACCGGAGCCTATCATGGGCAATTTGCCTAAAGAACGATTAAGTCCAGGCTATCCTTTCATATATTGCGGTGTGGACTACGCTGGTCCAGTGCTCATATTAAACAAAAGGGGTAGAGGCGCTAAAACTGCAAAAGCATATATTTGCTTATTTATATGTTTCACAACACGCGCTATTCACTTAGAGCTCGTTAGTGATCTAACTACAGACGCCTACCTCCTTGCGTTAAAAAGGTTTATTTCTAGGCGATCAAAACCTTCTGTAATATATTCCGATAACGGTAAATGTTTTGTAGGATTGATGAACGAATTTTCTAAATTTCTCAACTCATGCTCTCAAGAAATCATTAATTACGCGACTAGCCAAGATATTAAATTTAACTTCATCCCGCCTTACGCGCCTCATTTTGGTGGACTATGGGAGGCCGGAGTCAAGAGTTGCAAGTACCATCTCCGGCGAGTAATAGGTAATGCGCATCTAACATTTGAAGAGTTTTCCACTGTTTTGGCACAGGTCGAGGCCGTTTTAAACTCCCGACCTTTGACCCCGCTCTCTTCAGACCCATTAGACTTGTTACCTCTCAGTCCAGCTCACTTTCTTGTTGGCCGTCCCTTGACCTCACCTGTATACGCTGACCTGGAGAATAAACCCATGCATCGTCTGACATGTTACCAGCGAGTAGAACAAATTCGCCAACATTTTTGGAGTCGCTGGTCAAAAGAATACATTTCCGAGCTACAGACGAAGTCGAAATGGAAGGCTAACAAATCCGACCTTAAGATTGGTACAATGGTGGTCATCAAGGAAACGAACGCTCCGCCACTTAAGTGGACTCTGGGCAGAATCGTTGCTGTCTTTCCTGGCCATGACGGAATTTCACGAGTTGCCGACATCCGGACTGCGTCAGGAATCGTGAGAAGAGCATTCTCGAAGATATGTCCTCTTCCCGTCGCAACCGACGAAGAACTTTGAAAGCTTCAGCTTCCAAGGCCGGGGGCATGTTTACGCGGCCACACTCTACAATATCAGCGGTGGCAACACTAGCTGCGCGCGCAGTTCAAAACAGCTACATTCTTTTACGCGCGGTTTTTTCGATACACTTCATTCAAATATTTTCACAACTCATCTCTCGTATTTTTTATTGTACTAAATCAATATTTTAAAATGTACAAATTAACTTTTGAATAAACAACTGTTGAAGATTGAAGAAATATTATTCATTTGAGCCGATCGAGAACTTCATTTCCCAGTTTCCTCCTACCTAACACTGATGTACTTAAAACCTTATTAAAGACTAAAGCTACAATATGCGAGTTAAGTGTGGCCACAAAGCGGCTGATATTTACTAACTACGAAGAATTATTTACAGCTAGAATGGCGTATTGTGGTGACGTGTTCAATTAAATTGCGTAAGTTGAGAGAAATTATTATTTACAAAGAGAGTCTTGTTTGATAATTATTAATTAATTGAATTTAGTATAACACTAAATTTAAGAACCATTACTACAGTATAATGTAGATGATTTAAAAAAAAAACTCTAATATAATATTAAAAAATGGCCAATTAAGAGTTTGCCATATTACCAATTTTCAAATATTAGGTATATGCACATGTGTTCATACAATACTTTAATCACTGTGTTCAAAAACTTTATCTCTCTTGCAAAGTAGCAATTCATTAACAATATTGTAAAGTTTCAGGGATCAGTTACGTTACATCCGAAGAAAACTCATTGCTATTCTTTTCAACGCAAAAAATTTCAAAGAGAGTTAATTTCGTACATTTTGAAACCATATTTAAAACGAGAATCTTTGCGGTACGGTAAGAAAACAATGATTTCGACTCCACAAGTCCATAAAACTACTATGTACTGCATGACATCGTCACGTTTATTCAACGGGCGAATAAAGATGTGTTACAACCTCAGATCATAGAAATAAATAAAACCTATTAAATACCGAAACAAAATCATTATGTAAAAAAAAAATAGTAGAGACGAAATGATTGACGTTAACTTTGTACTAATAACGCGGGTTTTTTTCCATTACATTTTCAGTTTAAATTTAGCTCCCACGTAACAATTTCGTGAATGTGAATGACGTTGGCGTTGTTTGACTCTTGGGCGTTTTGGGATTTGTTTTTTTTTGTTTCTAGTTGTAATAACGTTAAGTTGATTGAATCCCTATTTGCGAAAAATTAGACAAATCTAGCTCTATTGTAATAAAACGAGTTCTTTGCGCAACTATCTCAGTACTTTATTTTATATTTGAAAGTAATCTACATTGTTGCTAACGATGCAATCAAATGTCCATTTGCAGGCATATAAAACGAAAGCTCAGAATCAAAACGTATTCCGAATGGCGCCATATATAGAATAGATCTAGTAATCATACGAGGTACGTTTGCTTTATATGTCTACGTGCAAACAGTAACCTATATGGAAACCTAAGCACGAGTACAGATCAATTGAATGCTATTTTGTACCTGACATGGTTGTTGCAGTCAACCTCCAAGGGTGAGATTGGCTTGGCCGTCGGATTCTTTGTTTTCCCGTCTTTTATTACGCTGCCAAGAGCAATTTTGATTAACAGACATGCATTTGGTGGATTAACGTTTTTATGTGAATGTTTGCTGCATCTGAGTTTGCTTTGAAGTCCGTTTAAACAAAAAAATGAATCGGTATATCTGGCTACTGGCAGGGATTGATTGGTTGCTTTTAATTTAGGCAGTAAACATCCAGACTCTGATGTGTGTCTAAAGCTTGTTCTTTTTCTAGTGATTTTACTTACTTAGCTTTCTGTAGAAAAGAGATATTTGAAAACTTATATTTATGCACCCATCTCAGTAAACTGTATAAAGTATAGGTACTTGTGTTTGATCAAAAGACGATTACCTAATATATGATTGCTGATATAGGATCCGATAGATTATAGCAAGCTCATGATTCAATTTATGCCGTAGGATAATTTAAACGTTAAGCTGATTAATTGGTCGCCAGGCAAGTGAAAATTAGTAATAAGTAACTAATCTGGTTGTTTCCCTCGCTTGCTCTTCAGGGTGTAGTGAGGTAAATATTTCCGTACATGTATATGCTACGACCTTATTTACCATCGGTGAAATTCGTATTATTTTAAGGATTTCACCTATGGTAAAATTCAACTTTCGCCATAGCTTCTCGCAGACCTTAATTTTTTTTATTATGTACCTACTTAGGTAAGATTATGCTTGAGGTCTCCCACCAGGAAGCAGTTCAATATTTACTGCAACTGTTTTTCTCACCAACCCAAAATTGTGGTGTTACGCCCCAAACTACTCACCATTTACTTACATATAGAAAAGTTTGTTCCCAGCAGTGTAACGTAAGTTAAATTTTGTCTACTGATATTATTAAATGCCACGTGCATTCCTACTTAAAAGGCTACGTACCTAATATTGTATCATTGGCAGCGCTTCATCTCGCCTGCTTTTTTGTTATTTTGTCAAGCAGTGAAAAGAAGATTCGTGAGCACCATTTTTTCGTACTGTTATTTTTTTATGCATCTATCTTACCTTATAACCTTCCGCAAATGGTGACTGATATAAGCGGTAAAAAATATGTAAATTTGCTAAAAACATCACAGATGTCGCCATTTTGAAGTAAATAAATGTCAATGTCATAGTACAATTTTATTTTTTACAACTTTACTGCCATTATTTGTCATTCAGATCAACTGTCGACTGCAATGCTTAATTTTGATTTATTTGATTTCATTCGTTTTTCGCGTTCAGTATGAAAATTATTATGGCCGGGAGGCAAGTTTTGAGTGAAATAAAAAAGGCGTACTTGAGGGAATTAATCAGAAAGTATAAATTAAATACCACTGTAGGTCGACGTAATTATATTTGCATAACAATATCTAAGTAAATTCTTAAAGTTGTATCTAGCACATATACTCACTTGAAAGTTAGTCAATAAAATCATGGAAATCAGCCATTATGCTAATAAAACTTGAAATAACCTTAGAAATAACGTGAAAAGCGCTGTTAACAAGCTTTGAGGACACCGCAAGGTAGATCGCGACGTACCTTGAGTTTGACAGTTCATTACTCGACTTAACTGAGGAATTTGCTCAAGTCGAGGAGTTTTTGAGTTCTGCATACCGATTTTATCCTTGAGGCTGAGTCGAGTCACAGTTGAGTGGAGGAAATCTCGAGGAGCCGACTGTGCATATGGGTGTAATCTCACAGCTTGTGATTTTTGTAACTCAACTGAAGGTTTAAACATTTAACTAAATTTTCATTGAGACAAGAAACAATATTAATTAAAATGTATACTTTCGGCAATAAGCATCATTAAAAAAAGACGTAGATAAAATATGTCGATAGATCACAATAAAAATTTTGAAAAACACACATAATGATGAAACTTCCATTTTATGAGTTGTACAATCGTTAATCAGCAAAGCTTGGGTACCCCAATACTATAGTATGATTAATTAATTAATCAATGTTATATTAAATTATGTCTGTATTTCATTACACACCGAACAATAATTTGAAACATTAATTACAGTCAACTCTACTCTACTAAGCTTTCATTTCAATAAATGTAAATTGGCGTTGGAAATTTCAAATCTTTTTATGATAACCCGATGGTTTGCGAAATCGTTTTGTTTTTTAGGTGGATTACCTACAAACTCATCAAGACCAACCAAAAATATTAAAAGAAATTTAAAAGTTTTTTCCCGAAGTCGTTAGTTGGAAATTCCTCGTACACTTTTACATAACTCGGACAACATATTTTAATATACCCAGACACTTCAACTAGTGGTTTATAAACTGCAATAGTACTTTCTTAGGTATTACATATCACCCAGTAACTTGCTGCTCAAGATCGAATATGAAAGATATAAGTAATGGATAAGTTCACATCGAAACACGTGTAGTTAAAGACACTGAAGTAATTGCTTTGCTACTTCAATAACAAAACGACCGTGAAAGACTCTCGTGACAATAGTTAAGGTAGGTTTATTAAAAAAAAATAGACTGAACTTTGCCATGACATACAATGAATATATTTCTTTCTTGTTTCTTTCGGTTCTTATCTTTCTAAGTAGGTACCTATTAAAATAGAAACATGAAGTTTTTTTATACCACAAAGGTGGCAATCAAGCATACGGCCCACCTGATGGTAAGCGAAAAACCCGCAACACCAGGGATATCACTTGCGCTTTGCCGACCCTGTAAAAACTTTTTCAAACCCTTTTTGAAGAACCTCATGTTGTACCTACTCGTTCGAGAAAACCTCTGCAGGAAGGTCATTCCACAACCTGAGCGTACGCGGAAGAAAGTTTACCTGAAACCGCACAGTACGAGACCATTTTAGTTTCAACGGTTGAGGATGAATTCCCTGCCGATGGCGAGCGGTGCGATGGTAGAAAGAGGCCGTGGGCATCATGTCAAATAATTCCTCAGAACACACTCCGTGATACAACCGGTAGAACACACATAAGGAAGCAAAATATCTCCGCTTGTGAGTTCGGGATCGTCGACAATTCTCATAGCGCGTCTTTGAGCTGCGTCAAACGGTCCAAGCTGGTATCTAGGTGCTCCCGCCCATAGGTAGCAGCAGTATTCCATATGGGGCCTGACTTGAGACTTATACAGTAACAGTCTTTGCCCCGAAGAGAAGTACCGCCGGGCTTTATTGAGTACACCAAGTTTCTTGGATGCCAGCTTGACTTTATCTTATAAATATCCGCGGAACTGCACGTCACTAGAGATATCGACACCAAGGATCCCGATACTCTTAGAGATGGAAAGAGGGTGTGTCAAGAAATTGTGGAGATACAGCGAATGGGGGTTTTTTTTAAGCAGTAAACGCGAAGACTTGTGTCTTCGTCAGATTAAATTGGACTATGTTTAGTCGTCCCTAATCTTAGACTCTGACTAGAGATTTCTCCATTTCAGACACAAGTCGACCGCGACGTTCCTCCACAGTAAACCGAACGAAGGGTATTAGCACGACTCGTATAGTAAGCGTCACCAGTACTGTCATCCGCATAACAATGTAGTCCGTCAATAGACAGAATATCATTGATATGGAGCAAGAACAGCGTCGGAGATAGCACCGAGCCTTGCGGGACGCCAGCGTTAATGTCCATGCTATCCGAGCAACTGCCATCAACGACGGCTCTTATGCATCTGCCAGACAAAAAGCTAACCTCAAAAGCCTCTGGTAGCCCGTAAGTTGGTAAATGGTCGTAACTTCGAAAGAAGATCCCTGTGCCAGACCCGATCGAACGCCTTCGCTAAATCTAGGCTAACAGCCAATGCCTCACCTTGACTCTCAATGGCAAGAGCCCAGCGGTGTGTTAGGTATAGTAGAAGATCATCCGTCGTGCGATTATGTCTAAAGCCGTATTGGCGGTCGCTGATTAGGTCGTGTTCTTCTAGGTACCTGAGGAGTTGCGTATTTATGACGCGCTCCATCACCTTTGAGAGAAGGGAGGTTATAGCGATGGGCCTGTAATTCGATGGATCTGATCTATCGCCCTTTCTGGGCACAGGATGCACATGGGCAGTCTTCCACGAAGACGGAACTTGCCTGGTGGAGTACGAAAGCGCGAAAAGGCGCGTCGGAATAGGACACAACTCAGGAGCACACTACTGCAGTACCACTGCCGGTATACCGTCTGGCCCGCTCGACTTATGAATATCCAGAGATAACAACTCACGCCGTACCTCCCGTTGTGTAATGGAGATCTCAGGCATAGAGTTGCCGCACCAGGGGATGGTAGATAGTACAGCACCTCCGTCATTCAACGTCGAGTTCGGGGCAAAGAAAACACTCAGTAAATCGTATTTCTCTTTAGCGCTGTGGGCAAAATTGCTTCCACGGGTACGATGCGTAAAATTCACGCAACCCATCCCAGTCTGCTGACTTGGAATGCCACACGCGACGCCACCCAGCGGGCCGGGGTGCATTGGGTCGCGCGTTGCGCACTTGGGTCCGGACGAGGCAGTGGTCCGATGAGCCTAAAGGCGCATCCACTTTGATGGTATATCCGCATAGGACGCGTATTCAGCAGAGGGTCCAGTAAAGAGCTCGTATGGCTCTCGATATCTGGTATTCTCGTAGGAGAATGAAGCAGTTGCGAGAATCCATAGGCCAGGGCGTATTCGTGAACAGATCTTCCCGCGTTGTCAGTGGACCGAGAACTGAGCCACTCGACATGGTGGGCATAGAAGTCTCCCAATATCACTAACTGTGCAGAAGGATACTGCTCAAGAAATTTGTCGGTCGTCGATTGCAGGTGTTTCTAAGAGTCGAGTCGTGTCCGAATCACCACTATGGGACCTGTAAAGGCACGCGTAGATGCGGGTGCGGCCGCCGTGATCAACACGAACCCACAGAATCGACAGGTCCTTGTCTTCAAGGCCGTGAAGACGGCGACAGCAAATATCCTCCCGAACATACATGCACACCCCGGCACGACGCACAAAATTGTGCTCGAGCTTGTACCCGGGGTAGAGTACCTAGGTATGATGAGTCGGCCGGGCAGAATACTGAGTTTCCGTAAGAAAAAGTAGGGTCAGCTGCGCAGTCTCTAGATGTTGGTGGACTGCGTCGATGTTACTGTGAAGTCCCCTGATGTTGCAAAAATCCGCTCCTAGCGTGGAAAACGAAGCCGCTGACAAACCATTTTTCATCTTGAGATTAAGTAATCCCTGGGTTCGGGAACCCGTTCAGCCTGCGGGCGGCCAGCGGACAGCCGTTTCACTAGGTCTCCCTGACCGCCATGCCAACACTATGCACCTACACGAGAAAATGACGGTGTTTAAGACACCACAGGTCTACCCGCTGCCAATACGGCGACTCCTTGAGGAGCTCTGGAAACCTTACTCACCGCAGGAACACGACACTACGAAAGCAGCGTCGTTTGGCTGCGAACTTCTGTAAGGTGGAGGTATTACACCAGTCGGGCTGCTCCAGTTCGAGCGAATTAACACTATGCCCTACCTCTCTTAATTCTTAGAAGATAGTTTCTTTATGACACCACCCAAAAATTCCTTTCTCACACACACAGTTTTCAAATAACTTGTCATTTAAAGTCGCAGAGTTGAATTAAATTTCAACTTCAATTAACGTGAAATAATGTTTCAATTTTTCTTAATACTTTATATAAAACTTACAAAAGAGTTTACCATACTAGTGATCCTTTTTCTATCAATATAGAGAGAAATAAAAACTTCAAGAAACGAGACCTTTTGCCACTTCAACTTAAAATAGAGCTGCACTTAATAAAGCTCCAATAGGTAGTGTAACGGGATATTATTGTGGATTATTAATACAAAAGATTAATTAGGAAAAATTTGGCACTAAGATTCATAGATAATGAAAAAAATTGTGTAGCGTTGTATTTCATCAATAAATAAATAATATCGTCCAAAAATACCCATAATATAAGTACCAAATAGTAGTCTTTAGTGGTTCAGATTGAGACTCAGTTGCAGCCTGAAATTGGGCATAAAGAATTACGGCGAATCGACTTTTCCCGAGCGTTTTTAGCCTTATTTTTTAAACAAACATTAATAAGGCTAATTAAGCAACCGTCTCGCCAAATGGTGAGCGGTTACCGTAGCCTACAGCATTAAAGTTACTACTCACACGTCGCCTATAATCTGTAATAATTACAAAATTAAAAATTTTAAGTAACCCCCGGCGTCATTAATCATCTATCTATCTAACACCATCTCATTAAGACTATTTATAAGAGCCCAAACACGCTATATCTGCTGTAAGTTTCTAAAGAATTAAGCATTTCGCAGACTTTTTGATAGTATAGGATCAGCTCGAGGTTAGTATGTCATGGGAATGTCACCGAAGTGACAGTACACCAAATTTGAAATCAATCGGATCAGTAAAAGTTAGTAAAATCCTATTATCATGTAGAAAATAAGCTGATAGTCATCAAACGCCTGAACTGATCTTTATAAATTATAGCTAAGAACCATCGCAGTCACACCAACTTTCAAACAAAAAAAACCGAATCAAAATCGGTCCATTTCTTTAGGCGCTACGATGCCACAGACAGGCACACAGATACACAGACAAACACGTCAAACTTATAACACCCCTCTTTTTTATCGGGGGCTAAAAATGAAGATGAAGCGACCTAAAGGCCCGTTTAGATGATGCAAGGGCTGTAGCATACAATTAAATTGAAGCAAGAAATGACTTGCATAGTCTAAACAACACATTATAAGAACTATGTGAGTCATTTCTTGCTTCGATTTAATTGTTTGCTACAGGCAAGATACTTGCACCACGTAAATGGGCATTTATCCACCACAGGAAATCATCACTAAGGGAGCGTTCAAGTATTACGTAACGCATTTTTTGGAGATTTTTGACCACCCCCCTCCCCCCCATGAACGCGCCGTAACGTTATTCTATACCCCCCCCCCCCCCCTTAGTAAAACGTTACGTTACCACCAAGTGACCATTTTTAACTAAAAGTCACAATTATGTGGCGTAAAGTACCGGAAAGTCGCTTAAATACCTTTGTTATTGTTTTGATCGCATATTATTTATTATTAACATTTGAAATGTCTTGTTTTTAAAAGCAAGAGATTGCTAATGTTTTTATCGTACATTTAATTACGTCGTTTTTCCGACTTGGCCCTGTCCTTACACACATTGTTACTTTATCCGCCATTGTTCTTCTCATGCATTAAAATAAATTATCAAGTAGTCATTCCATTTCAAATTTTAGGAAAAAAAAACTTTTTAAAAAATGCGTGAGAGTTCACTCGGTTAGATTCTCTCTATGCGACCAGGGTTAAAAAAACAATGTTACGTAACGCGTAGCCTCCCACCTCTGTAACGCATCGTAACGTTTTACAAGACCCCCACCTCCCCCCAAATTCGTTACGTAATACTAGAACTCTCCCTAAGCTTGATTACTAAGGTTTTTTTATTAGTTTACTAAAAGACAGAGATTATTAGGCAACTAAACTGTGGAAGGCCTATCTGTGAATAGAATATTGAAACAAGCTGTAAGCCAGCACAACACTGCTATCTACATATCCATGAGGTTTATTAGATGGCGCTAGTAGGTATGTAATTGTATCTAAAGAGCCGGAGTCGGCCGGCGTAATGAACGTAGGAGCGAGCTTTGCAGTTATAAATTCTACCGACGTTCAGCCCAAAGGCTTATTCCAAATTTGTGTATAAATAAATATACATATAATTTTTCCGTATTTCGCTACTAATTAATGGTTCCTCCCACAATGTAATGTGGCTTTTGATTGTACAAAGAGAAAACATTTAATTCTCGTATAATTATTAGGTAAATATAATAACCGCAGTGATTGTGTTCTTTCAAATGGCTTCAGGGTTTCTGTTTACGAAGTGAAATTAAGATTTATATTTTGTTCTTACGGAGAGCTCTGTAGGTATATTATTTTTAAAGCTAAGTGATACTTTAGATAAGCATAGCTAATAAGATTATAAATGCAAACTAATTATAATTTAGGAAGTTAAGCCATTGTGATAACTTTAGTTAATAAAACTTTCATAATATATAGTAGTCTCTCATTATTTGTTTTGTTTGCTCATTAAGAGACAAAGAAAAAAAAGTGTATGAAATTATATTTAAAAAATACACAAATTTTATATTAAAATGACAGATTATATAAAAATATAGAAGAGAAAGGCAAATTTCATAGATGCACATGGGCATGTATCATTATTATAAAATCAATAAACAAGATTTCTGTGTGGAACGCTATATATAACAAAGGAAGAATTTACGAGCACGTAGAATACCTACATAGAAAATTACTTATTGATAAACAGAGCTTTTACACATCCTTTTCAATTTCAAAAGGCGCTATTAATTTATTTGTATTTCAACGATTCAGATATGAAGCGGTAACGCTACACTGCGTCTGAATCAGCCAGCGACTGGCGACGCCCAAAACGACGTGTTCCATTTTTTACATCTTTTTGAATTCGTACACGGAGAATACCGTAATATGTTTCGATTACCGTTGCTTTGGCTTCGATTGGATTGAAAAATGTGTCTGCCTCTCACCTCCCGTCCTTTACGGAGGGTGGGACGTGGCATGGAACCAAGCACCACACAAAATGAACTTTTTGAACTGCACTTAGGCTTTCACTTCGCTTGCATATAATTAAATCAGAGAACGTTGCACATGAAGGTGCATTTGCCGTGTATTTTTGTTTTATTTGCCATTTTAGGATACTAAGTAACAAAACTGAGTATGTTTTGCTAATGGTATCAATTATGTTTAGCTTTTTTCATGCAAATTTTATCACGGTGTACTGTATGTACACTGATAATAAACCTACCGTAATACATCAAGCGTAACACGGTATACTGCAAAAATGACATCATGTAGAATTCTAAATTCCTACTAAGTAGTCTTATGTAAGAGATAATACAAGGTGTTTTGAAACATGCTGTACATTTTGGCATCTTGTGTGCCTTATATTTTCTCTGCAGTGTGAGTCACATTATGAGATAAAACACGTTTTTATGACGATCGTTCGAGTTGCATTTTGAATTCGAACAGAAGAGATAACGTCCTGCGTCACCCATAACAAATAAATATATTTCATTTTAGTACAAAGGCCTAGGGAATTTTGAGGTATTATATTGTAGGTCGTAAGCATACGACCGACCTGATGGTGATCGGTTACCATACAGCCTATGGACGCATGCAACACCAGGTTTATTAATCACGCGTTGCCGACCATGTAAAAACTTTTCGCAGTGTAATTAAAACTAATGTTTATCTAAAAGTACAGGAGACAGCACATCAAGTGTAACAGTTTAATCATGAGACCGCCCTTATCCCGATCGTAATAGAGGCGGCTTTCGTAGTGCAACTGTTACTCTTTATGTGCTGCCGCCTGTACAAGCTTGCACATAAAGAAGTGCACATAGTAACGTCTAATGTATGTAGTCAGATAACAGACGCAGTCAATGACTTTCAGCATTGAAGTGTCGAATAGATGAAGGATCAACAATAAGGTCCAATTTCTCTAATTAGTGCCAGCTAATAAGGGAGCGTGAAGTAAGTAATACATTTCTTTGGCGCAAGTTTATTTGCAGGAAACATTATTTTAATTTGATAAGGGAGCTCCAAACAATTTACTGACTGAGCTGTTTTGAAAAGAAAACATAATTATTATTATATCAGAAACGTTTCTTCGCAAATGGAGCAGAACTAGGAGTATAAGTATTAAATGCTAGAAGATGAACAGTGAGAAGGAAAACCAATTTAGTCTTGTTTAGATCGAGCAAGATCATAAAAAAATAATTGGAATGCAGAACTCTCTATGATGTATTTTTTAATGAACCTTCGAGGTATAAAGCGTCTACAGACCACGGTAACCACTAACTGGCAGGCAGGCCGTATAACTTTTTGCGTCCAGTGCTGTAAGAAAAAACCTTTCAGTATGACAGGGACAGAAATTTAATTGTTTTCGCAAGAACTGTCAAATCGTGTAAAACCTTGAGCACATCTGCTGGAAAGAATTTTAAACTTTTTTATTTTGCTCGATATAACCTTGTCAGGTTCTGTTGGGTTTGACATAAAAATTGCATCAGCCACAGAAACTGGGACTGCAGTTACTCCATAACAATGTTGATGATGTCGTTCTAAAGTCGTGCATTGTTTGACGGCTCTCTGGTCGAGTGTCCAGCAATAAATCGTATCCTGGCAATTGTTTTTATGATAAGGACGAAGATTTTCTCACGAGTCATTGATATTTGTATGTTACTAAGTATATTTCTAATCTATATTTTCTCCGTTCTCTTGTATACATAACACAAGTAATTAATGCTGCTTAGTTGGGGCTAGATAATTTATGTCAGTGTGAGGAGCTCGGTGGCGTGAGGAGCTCGGTGGCGTGAGGAGCTCGGTGGCGTAGTGGTCTGAGCGCTCTGGTTTCGATCACGAAAACAAAGCAACTTTCGCCATGGTTGGTCCTTGGATGGGTCAATCAAATTTATAATCTTGAGCTCCTCCGTGCTTCGGAAGGCACGTTAAGCCGTTGATCCCGGTTGTTACTGCAACCGCTTTAACCCACCAACCCGCACTGGGCCAGCGTGGTGGTGTTATGGCCCAAACTCCTCATGTGTTTCTGCCATGTAGGAAGGCCTGTGCCCAGCAGTGGGACGTATATAGGCTGGTGATGATGATGATGAGTGTAAGAATATTATTATTTATTATAATATGTAGTTATTATTGTAGTTGCTTGTGTAAAATTATTTGCCGTCAGCCTCAACCAATTATAATATTCATCTTTGATGAAGTGAAGGAGGAATGAAAGATTCTAAATTTTCGGAATGCCGCTATGGTACCGTTGTGGCTACTGTATAAATTTGTACATTCCTACGCGTATCTATATTTATGGGCCTTCCGCGAGGGTAATGACGGTCACTACTAATGGCAGAGCATCATGGTTATGAGGCAGTTTTAGAATAAGGATTGTTTTTAATTAAATGTGCTTAACGTATTGTCGTTTTGCAAACGTACTTAGGCACCTAGTAGTCTTAAATAAATTAAGTTTAATTTAATAAGCTAAATACGGTAGGTGCATTATTCGTTTCATTCGCTAAAATGTCTTCAAAATTTTCTGCCCTTGCAAACAAAAATTACACTCGCACAGTTGTTAATCCAACCTATTTTTGATTATGCGGATGCCTGCTACCTCGATGACAGTGAGAAACTGCTGAACAAGTTGGAGCGTTTGCAGAACCTCTGCATCCGTTTTATCTTTGGGCTTCGGAAATACGACCATATTTCGCAACATCGCAGCAGTCTCAAGTGGCTACCTATTCGCCATCGTCGGAATACTCGTATCCTTTGTCTTCTTTTTAATGTCCTCCATAACCCTTTGTATCCTTCCTACTTACGTGAGCGTTTCTCTTATACCTGGTCTCCCGATAAACCTTGTCGGTCTCACCTCCGTTCTATCCTTAATTTTCCTTCCCATACATCTGATTTCTTTTCCTATTCCTTCTCTGTTCACGCCGTTAGACTGTGGAACTCACTTCCGTCCGCTATCCGTGATTGCGAAACTGTATCAATTTTCAAATCACGAGTTAAAGCACATTATCTTTCCATTCTATAATCCTCTTTTTACTTGTTTTATTTTTATTATTATTTTGTGTTTTAAGTTATATTTGTATGTATTGTTGGGATTTTTTGTTTATATACATATTATTTATATAATTATCATTTTTATTATATTTTAGTACACACCATTTCTACCATTATTTATTCATTCTGCTAGTCGTAGGGCTGCTGGAAGAGATTTCTTTTAGGAATAAGCAGTTCCCTTGTACTCTGTTGTCCTTGTTTATGTTTTCATTGTTGTTTTTTATTGTGTGTACATAAATTGTTAAATAAATAATAAATAAATACGGTATTGGTTTGATTACCAACTGTATTTCGTGCTTATAGACGCCTAAATATATGCCAAGTCATCGTTAGCATTAATGCTAAGTTGGTAATGACTTGATTGGTTTGTATGTGACCTTATTCAGTTAGCAGTATTAAGTCAAGTAGACCTGATTACGGGCCACTGCGCCAGCTCAAAGTAATTGTTGATATTCGCTAGTTAGTTGCGGTAAGCCTTACATTCAGCAAATGTTAAGTTAGCGGTTTCCTGTTTGCCGACTTATGTGTGGATTAGGCCGGGTTGTGCATTGATTGCTCTTAGCAAACATTGGGATCCAATAGCGACAGGAATGTAGTGATATTGTGTTTGTTGTTTTGACTGGAATGTCGGTGTTATTAAAGTTTTACCACCAGTTTATACGACTGCTAAAGCTTTCTGGCCTCTGCCCACTAAACTTTCTAAATATTCATATATCAAAAATATTCATTGAATTGATATGTCAAAAATTGATATGTCCATCACCGGCAGTCATCCTCATCATTTAAGTAGTGTAGACTTACTACATATTACTATGATAGTTTTGTATTAAACACTTATTGAGTTGACGGGATTAACGTTTGGATAGCATTGTTACAATACAGTGAGTCTATTAATTATTCTTATACAAATCGCTAGAGTAAAGATAAACAAACCTTTTCAGTAGGTGTCTTAAATATTAAGATCCCATTATTGAAATTAGCTAACTCAGCCAACCTTGAAACGAAAATGGGGCCAACGAAAGAAGTTGCGTTAGCAAAAATGAAGGAAATTGGATTCAAAATATAAGTTTCATTCGAAATACTAACGATGTCAAGTCGTTATCGCTCGAGGGTCACGTTTAAGGAGTAATTTAAATTATTCTCGGTAGAATGCACTGACGTCAATGTGTCGTCGATAGTATAATGGCGTAGGAATAATACCGCCAGATTCCGGTGGACCGTGACTAATGCGGGTTTGAGATGAGACCTCACACCGTACCGGTAGAGCCACTTGATGAAGATTTAGCAAGACAATATCATCTAAGGAACTTTATAGCCGCGTCAATGTCTTTATCAATGCTTGATTACGAGATTCATCCTTCAAATGTTACATTAATTACTTCATTAGTCATCATTTTTCATTTAGTGTACTATACATATATCACGCAGAAGCTTTCAAATATCTCGTAGAATCACATTTTTTTATTTAGTAATTAAAATATAATAAAAATTATAAAAATTTATTAAATTATTATTATAAATGTTTTTCAAACATTTATAATAATGTTAAAATCAAAAATTAAGAACATTTTTTTATGTTTGATTGTGTGCGTTTATAATGCCTAGGTACTTAATTGTAAGAATTACAAATAAAGAATGAAAACGATGAAAAAATTATATGCTACAGGCGGGAATCGAGCCCGCGTCTCCTGGGGTCCGGCCAGCTGCGAGTACCACAACGCCACCGGAGCACTAGCCCTAGGTGTAACCTACCAATTACAACAATGACGCCACAGGTTTGGAGCATATAGTTTTTATTTCATTGTTTTCTTTCTTATTTGTAATTGTTACAATATCTCTAAGAGTTCAAATTCCGTGCGAGAACCTATATTTATGGAATTGTTTTTGGTAATTTTAAAATTTCATCACTATTTTTTATTTCTGTTAACTCTTTAAAGCTTCCTGTGACGTTGGAAGTACAATGGGATAGGGATCACCCCTGGCACTTGACAAACTTGAATATTAATGATTAATCGATCTCTTTTAATGTTTGGTTCTTTTACATGACGCTGAAAACACCTCTTAGTTGTTAACTTTTCTAAAAACTGACTATTTGTTCCTTAATTAGAAAACGAAACGTATACGTAGGTACTTATTTGAATTTTATTTGAGTAAGAATAGTCCTGTATCAAGTCATATGTCAATAACGATGATTATTCGTACAAACATAACAATGGATGGCATGAGTTGATACCGAATTGGAACGAACATGATAAGTTCAACTTGATGAACAAACATGATAAATTTAACTTGTTACGTCTAGCGAGGATAACTTTTGTCAGAACGGAACGTCGTAAGCCGTATGATAATATTGTGTTCGCATTGAGAAATTCTATTCCAAGTTCTTGTATGCCATTTGCAATGTTGTATACAAAAATGACATCTATGTACGGCACATGTCTCAACTTATGAACGAAATAATATAAAGTAAATCACTTGCTAGCCTGGGCCTCTAGTCGACAACATTTATTTATTATTTAGATCACCAACAAGCTAACACTAATGTGATCATGAGCGACACTAAATATTGTTATAAATGACAACTGCATAATTATCCTCCAATGCCCAGACGGCAACTTAAGTTGCCATAACAATTAAAATTTAATTGTGTCTGGTTTATCGGGCTTCAAAGGGACAATTCCGACACAATAAACATCATTATAATCAACAGTTTAAAAGATAGTAAAGTATTTATTTATTAGAGTGGTCCTTTATCCCTATGCGTGTCTGTCATTATAAGTGAATCGTATAGTGTTGGGAACTAAAAATATATTTATTAGTTTTTAGGTACTGGTAAAATTAATCTAATCTATTCGGGGTGTGGTACGTGGTACAAAAAAAAAACGAAACTTTTATGTAATTTTACTTACCCTGTGCCTACTCGTAACGTATATTCTGGAAACTAAGAACGGCGTCGCAAGTCGTAACCTTTGCCGTTTTTGGAGGAAATCACAGAGCTATTTACTACCTTCGTTTCGCATAGCGACTTTTAATATAATTTGAGTAGTAAAATCAATTGACATTATATTTATTACGTAGTTCGTTAGTTGATTAGTAAAATTGATATATTTTTATTTATAAGACAGAATTCTCATTTTTAACATGTAAACTTGGTATATTATTATAATGTCGAAAACTTTTTAGCTACATATAGCTTAGTTTTAATTTGTTTTTATATCGTTGGCTCTTTTCGGTCATTATAGTATATGTATAATTATATGAGAAAACCGAGTTTGTAGCCCTACTATTGCAGTCACGAGCATGAACGTCTAAACGGGATAAAGGTACAGATAGATTTGACGACCGGCTGGCCGAGTGGTCTGTACCCCTTGCAATCAGGCTACTCGGTCAAGAGGTCCCGGGTTCAAATCCCGGTAGGAGTAAATGTTTGTATGATGAGTACGAGCATTTGTTTACGAGTCATGGATGTTTATATGTTTATTAAGTATATTTATATACCTACATATTATTATCATTATTTCTTCGTTATCTAGTATCCATAACACAAGCTCTTAATGATGCTTACTTTGGGATAGATAATAGGTGTGAGTATTAATCATCACCAGCCTATATACGTCCCACTGCTGGGCACAGGCCTTCCTACATGGGAGAAAAACATGAGGAGATTGGGCCATAACACCACCACGCTGGCCCAATGCGGGTTGGTGGGTTAAAGCAGTTGTAGTAACAACCGGGACCAGCGGCTTAACGTGCCTTCCGAAGCACGGAGGAGCTCGAGATTATAAATTTTGATTAATCCTTCCCGGGATTGACCATGGCGAAAGTTGCTTTGTTTTCGTAATTAAAACCAGAGCGCTCAAACCACTACGCCATCGAGCTCTTCATACATGCTCATATTTAAGAATGCTTGTAAGTATGCTTAAAGCTAACATGCTCTGCATTTGTTCACATTTTCTAGCAATAAGCATACCAGTTTTATGCATACTCCTAAATAAGCACGATCTAAGCAAACGATCGGACGGATGTGCTATAATATTATGTCAAAAAAAAGAACAAAAAAAAGGTCAATTTGGGTTCGTAACTGGATAAATAGAAGATGAATCCTTGGAGACGGTTATCGATTGTTAGCAGAGATGCGAGACGAAAATGTCAACAGCTATAAAAAGCATTTACGCATGCTTCCCCAAACTTCTCGCTTTGCTTGTAAAAAGTTGGTCAGCCTCCGTTAGGAAGCCGTTGGATGCAAGCTGCGCAGAACCGTTCAATTTGGAAATCGATGAGGGAGGCCTTTGTTCAGCAGTGGACATCGCGAAATGGTATGATGATGATGCTTCTCAAACAATTGATGATCTACTTTCTAAAATTGAGCGCGTTAAAAAACTCCAAATGCGAGATTCCATTCCAGCTAAACTAAATTTGGAAATCACTTTGATATTTTCGGTTGTCTTTATAAACATTATTACTTTATTATACATTCTTTATATACTTTATAGGGTTGGAAGATCTTCAATATCTGAATTTCTAAGTGCAGTTTGTGCTGCAATATTCAAGGTAAGTAAAACAGTGTTATGAATATTCAAAACTTTTATTTAGTTTTATCATTAATATCAAATTTTATATCTTAATGGTAGCGAATATTATGCACAGTTCCAGGCTTCACTCAACAAGTCAATTTGAACATGATTTTGCCGTGTTTGTACATTGTTTGTTTTGTGCGATGTTTTGTGTGTTTGAAATAGGAATTGCAGAAGAACAATTTGTAGGTTGAATGTATGGAGCTGGAATGACGTTAGTTTGTGTGTTAGAAACAGAAATTGTAGAACAACAAGTGAAAGGTTGTATGTATGAAGTTAGAATGGTATTAATTTGTGTGTTTGAAACAAGAATTGTGGAAGAAGAAGTGATAGATTCAATGTATGGAGCTGCAATGGTGTTAGTTTGTGTTTAAAATTATGGAAGAAGTGGTAGGTTGAACGTATGGAGCAAAAATGGTATTGGTTTCTGTAAAAATGGTATTGGTTTCTGTTTTTGAAGCGGGATGTGTGAAATAGCCAGATGTTGGGTATATGTTTCGACGTCTAGCTGAAGTCAGAATTTCTTGTATTTGAGTTTGTACCCCTAATGCTCAGTATATTGGAAGTTGTCGCAGTTAACATGCTACATTTAATCCAAATAAATAGAATTCATCTTCTTCGGTCCTGATATTTATCGTGGAAGATGTATTTCCTAATTTACTTAGAGCTTCAACCATTTCAACTGATTCATTTGGTTTTCTCGCTTAATTCGCCTTGCTGAGTCTTCGCTAGATGAGCGTGATTGATATTCCTGAGTTTGATTGTTGGGCGTTGACGGCAGATCAATGAACTAGTTTTATTTAATAATAATAACTTATTGCATGACTCGGCAGTCAAAGTGTGTTAATAAATAAGCGGTATTTTTTACATACAGTGTGTTAAAAAAATCTTAAATAAAATTTAAGGGGATAGTTGTGTAGTTGTGTTTTGTATACCTCTGAAAAATTCCCTTTCATACCATTTTTATTTTCCGATTAAATTAATAAAAACATTGTTACATCTAAAAAACGAATGCATATACTACACAAACAACCCCCCGCAACCCCAGAATTCTAAATTTTATTTAAGAATTCTGTAACACCTGGTGTATGAATTTCGTCATAATTTGTCAAAAAACGTTTAAAATCAGTAGGCGTCTCTTGTGATTGAAAAATCTCTCCATTCCTGAATTGTTCGTTGAATTTAAACGAACTTAGTACGACTCCATTTTAATATAGAGCTTTTTGATTTTCGATTAAGATTATTCTTTGAAATCAAAAGTTAGCAGCTCATTCAGAACGGTCGTAAGGTTCCAAAGTCTGCTTTTATCTTTGAGCAGGCGATTGTAGAGGCTAGCGGGACGGCTACCATTGTATGCAGTTAGTAATGAAAATTATTAGGTTTCACAAAATATAAATTTATTTACAGGTAGGTGTCTGTATACTTCCGCTGATCTTTCTTATATAACTTGTATAAGCTCTCGAAACAACACAAGGGACTGCATCGATAGTTTATTTGAGTTTGGATAGTATTATAATATACGCCCGCTTACCATCAGGTGGGCCGTCAGCTTGTTTGTCATCTAGTTGTATAAAAATAACAATAATAATATAACGATAGTTCCTATAGTAGTCTACTATTAATGAGATATTTCGGAATAATGCCAGCTGTTGAAACTGGCATTATTCCGAAATATCTCATTAATAGTTTAAGCACACTTCGAATTTCTGAATTCACATACCTCACACTACAGAAAGCAGCCATCCAATACATGTCGCATAGTCCGAATTTTTTCAATTAGATTCCGATACCGATCATTCTGTCAGTCAATAAAGAAAACTTAAAATCACACTTGGCAGTTGCCCGTGCGTTTTTATACTTACCAGGAAAGATCCTGAGATATAAAACACATAAAAACATAATAATAATAATAAAGTTTTCATGTTATAATGCTTTAAGTAAATAGTGTTTTTGTATGGATATAAAAACCTGTCCCTATATAAAAAACAAGCTATAAAACCATATGGCAAGTCAGAACAATGATGCTCGTTATTCGTAGGTATTTTATAATTAATCATAAATATGTACGCTCATCAAAATATGTATTTGATTGGTATTGTTAGTTTCTAACTAGCTCTGATAGTTCTGTAATAGCAAGATATTAACACATTTCCTGATAATGTTTCTAAGACAATACACTATACGTTAACTGTTAACTACTTGTTCAATAAGATATACCCCATTAAATACCTAATGGTTTGGATAAAGCAAGGCAACATTGTACGTATACTTCGGTTTAATTACCAGTGTGGCCACATTGTATGCAATTTGTGACTCCCTGAGCTCATAGGTGTAGTATAATACAAATCAGGCACAAAGTAACTTGAATTTAACTCCGACACTAACGTCTTGCACTCAAAATTTATTCAAAACAGGAGTTGAATCAAATTCCGAATTGAAACTAATTAGTTTGAGTTCGTGTTAGAAAGTTAGGCAATACAGTAAAACAATTTTATTTTCAATTGCTTATGCAATTAATAAAACGTAATATTGTATAAATAAAAGGTTATCATGTGATTTTAGAGGAGTTTGTGTCGAACTTGGTATTTCCAAGCGATCTCTATAAGGGATTGTATATTTTTATTGAAAAGTGTTTCAACGTTGAGATACCGGAACGCACATTTGCCAACACGTATCCTCTAAGGCTATACAATCCGCACTGCAGTGAAACTAGCTACATTTTGCATATTTTGAAAAGTACAAATAACATTATTACTATTTAGATTTTTTTTTATACAACTGGGAAGATGATAAACAAGTTGACAGCCCACCTGGTTGTAAGTGGTTACCGCCAACTATAGACACCTGCTATAGCAAGGGAAAATCACTTGGTATTTCAGGTGCATTGTCATCCTAAGTCCTTTTTCTTTTTTTTTCCCGGGGAGGAATCCGCTTGCGGATCTACTGGCGAAGCGACGGGCGTGTGTGGGGGTCACCCAGTGCTTGATCGTAACGCCACTGGGAATACCCACAAAAATTCCCCGGTAACTCCACTGCCCCTCTTGGGGATGGACTTGGCTCTACCGAAGCAATTTCACCAGCCTACCCCCAGGGTACCCGCCCTTACGGCCAGGTTTCGTAAGATGAAATGCCTTCCATGCCCAGTAATTACACCGGCTACCTTTCCCTTCAATCCGAAACACAGCGAACTGTTTCACGGCTGAAATAACTAAGGCGGTGGTAACTACTCAGACGAGCCTACATACGGGCCTACCACCTAGTGGCCCATCTTAGATACTGGATTAAAATAATAATATGTAGTAATCAAAATCTCACTTCATAGTTGACTATTTGAGTTCTTATCTGGAATAAGGTAGGAATAGTCAAAGCACTACTTTTGATCTCAGGCAATGCTTGCTAACTATTGTTTTTAGCCACACTTGCCAACTAGTACTTATAATTTATATATTGTTAAAACTATGTTACAAGTGCAATATAGAATAATAATATGCATATTTCATAAATAAGAGCTACATTATTAGATAGGTATTTCGGACAAAAGAGATTCTACGAATCTATACATATGTATCGAGGAGCTCGGTGGCGTATTGGTTTCGATACGAAAAACAAAGCAACTTTCGCCATGGTTGATCCTTGGATGGGTTAATCAAAGTTTGTTATCTCGAGCTCCTTCGTGCATCGGAAGGCACGTTAAGCCGTTAGTTCCGGTTGTTTCTGCAACCGCTTTAACCCACCAACACGCATTGGGCCAGCGTGCTGGTGTTATGGCCCAAACTCCTCATGTGTTTCTTCCATGTAGGAAGGCCTGTGCCCAGTAGTGGGACGTATATAGGCTGGTGAATGAATACATATGTATAAATAAAAATGAATCGCCGAAATGTATGTTCCCACATAACTTTTGAACCAATTTGAATAATTATTTTTTGTTGTGTTCTTTAATATCAGGACAAGGTTTGTATAAAAAAAATAAAAAAAAATTAATAATAACTTTATTCAACCAAAACAAACAAACAGGTACCAGAAATTTATAAAGGGTTCTAAAACTTAGGTTGTATAATTGTATGCAATAACCTATTTAAGCCCATGACTTCTAAACTAGGATAATCCTGTATCTTAGGAGGCAGTTATTCCTCTAAGAAAATGCATAAACAATTTAATTTTAAAATAAAAAAAACGTATGAAAAGTTTTTAAAATCTCTTACTATAAAAAATGAGTGCGTGAGTGAAAAACAGTGTGGGCGATCTTCGGTATTTTGACTAATCGCTTGAGTGTTTAATTTACTGATAACGTAACTAAAAAGTTAATTGTTACTATTTTTTTCAGGAGGGATCCGTGCGGAACCGAAGCGGGCAACTGGTAAATAAATAAAGTTGAAGAACTGGGTGCGAAGTCTACCACGATAAATACTGCATCTAGTGATAACTAGTATGATATTATTAATAAAAAATAATAAAAATCTTACAATCACACCTATTATAATTATCTAGCCCAAATGACACATCATTAAAAACGCATAAATTACGTTACGCATAAATAGTTATGGCTAATATCTATAGAAACATTATCTTCATTACCAGCATTTATATGTCCCACTTCTGGACAGAGGCCTTTATACATGGTAGAAACGCTTAACGCGTGTTATGGTCCCATAACACCACCAGATTGCCCAAATGTGGGTAATAGTATATATTTGAAAGATTAGAAAAATGTCTAGACTAGAAAAATACAAGTCCTGGAGCGTAATCCGAATCCGCGATGGTTAAAAATAATAATTATACTAAACAAACATACAAACACCTATATACTCGTCATAAAAATATTTGCCTCCTACTTGGATCTGAACCCCGGACATCTGGTTTAGTACACAGGGGTACTGGACAGTTGATCTGACGAACGTCGCCTAGGATTGAGTTTCAGCTGTATGCTTTGATTTTCCATAATTAGCCGCAACACATCTGCAACATTAGATGGTATCAACCCTAAGTATACGCAGAGCTGTGTTTCATCAATACAATAGAACGTTTCAAATCAGTAAATGTAACGGTTGAGTGCCTGACCGCACCGATCGTCGGACACACTGCTCGATCCCAAACGAGATAATTGATCGAAGATAATACTATCAATTGTTGTAGGTAATATGTTGGGGTTTGACAGATAGAGGATTTATTATTGGAATGCAGATAGAATATATCATAATGTATCGTACCTAATTGTAATAGTAATATTAATTCTGCATATAAAGGCAGTGTGTATATATCTATAAGGGAGTCCTTTGTTGAGTAGTCGTCTGAAATAATAATGAAGATAAGTATAGGCGGTGTTCTTGATTATTTCCAACCATTATGTTTGATGAATATCACTACAATTTGATTCCCATTGGACACATTTTTTGTAATGTTGAAAGGCACTGGTTTTATATTATTTTATTTGTTACGTTGAATAACATTATATCGATATTTTGGCCCGACCATCAAGCACCAGTAAATTAGATTTGACAGTACGTTAGGCACTATGTCCCTTTGCATGTTTGCATGCCCTACTTTATGAGACTTAAAACAAAAACCACATTTAGAACTCCTTTGAGCAGTTTTGACTGTTTTGGTAGCGTTTGTGATTAACATTGAACTCAACGGGGAAGATCACCATTTCAAAACAACGGAAGTAGTTAGTCGTCAGTCTGCCAGAATGCGAAATGCTGTTTGGGCCCTGGACGTTCGTGAATCTCGCGTGACAAAGGATCACCAAATCAGCGTCATTACAATACAACACGTTTGCGGCGACCGCAGACGTAGGTACACGGTACACCCATGCCATCCTGCTCTGTACGACTTTCACATTAGAATAGTGTCGGCCCGATATATTATTAATAGAACATTATATAATTTAAAAATTAAATAAGCACTTTATAGCTTAATACTTTGAAAAAGTATCATTAAATCGAAAATGGATTTCATAAACCTCAAATTTTTTTAACAATCTACCCAACGATACCATGAGATATAAGAGTAAATAATTAATCCCTACCTTTTGTAAGGCACCCTGATATTTTTTTTTCAAGTCTTGGAATCCAGGAAATACGTAAATTAATGACCTACTTCCTGACATCTAATGTTATTAACATATTCTTTAAAATTATTATACTTATTATACTTTAACCGCCTCTGTGGTCTAGTGGTTGAGACCATCTGCCTCATATCTAGGGGTCCGGGGTTCGATTCCCGTGGGGGCAGAAATTATCTGTTTAGTTTGGTTGGTGGTAGGGCTTTTCTAAGTCCGCCTGGCTAGCTACCACCATCTTACCTAAGTCTGCCGCCATAAAAATAATGTTAACAGCATTGTTGTGTTCTAGCAGTTAGAGGTAAGATAGCCAGTTCCTCAGCGGTTGAGGAATCCGGGTGTAGCTCGCTTCCAATATCGGCCTTATCTTCACTTACCATCAGGTGAGATGAATGCCAAGAGTTACCCCGTTAAAGTTAAATTTTTATTTTATTTTTATTTACTGAGCAGAGAAAAATGTTTACAAAACTGAGCGCAATTACGTTTAAGACGCAAACTTCTGGTTGATATGAAATCAATATTTCAATTTCTCGGCAATTGATACAAACATTGCGAACGTTGACTGATATAAGTCTCCATTCTAATGAAGATTTATTGCTTCTCGCTTTGTTAATATCAAAGTCTAATTATTGAATTTGCCAGATTGTGATATAACTTGACCAATCATCTAGTTATGGACAGTGTTTCTATAATTTGGAGGTAAAGGGACAGCTAGTGCAGCTTGGAACAAACTTTTTTAGCTGCCTCTAACTTGCCGGAGAGGCAGCAGCTTATTGCCGGCACATAAGCTGCCTTTTCACACATCTTTTGAAGGAATCCATGTCATAGGAAGGAGAGAACACATGTGCTATCAAAGAATTCTAAGTTTTGGAAGTACGACCAAGAAACGACTTACTAAACTTCTTTGTGCGTGATGTTGAGGTAGAGACAGTAAATTGATGATTCCAAAGACCGGCACGCGTCCTCCTCAGTAGGACGGTAGAAGGTGGGATAGGGTATAAAAGCTCCTCGGAACACTCTCTTTGATAAAGCCGGTAGATGGCGCTAAGTGAGTCACGACGCAATTGCAGAGGCTCTAGGCTGTTCGTGACCTCTACATCGTCAATGATACTGATGGCATGATACTGCAATCTGTCCAGTGCATCGAGGAGGTACTTGGCGGAGCAATCCTAAAGGTGTGAGGAATATTCCACGCAAGACCGGACACGGAGACTCGGAATGCCGCTTGGCAAAATAAGTATATCCATATAAACATCGAATATCAAACTACCATTAATGAAAGCATCAGACTTGTATCAAGCACCGTCTTCGTTTTAAGCGTAGCCATGAATGAACACTTACGCAACTAGACTACTAAGGTCAACGTTATGAAGAAAGTTCCGAAGCTTATTGCGAGTTTTGAAGATCTACCTAAAAACGGTACTTTCAAGTCTGTGCCCATTTGTCAAGTCGTACGAAAACCTTGTTATAGTATGCAGTCTATACCGTAAACGAGGTATTTAAATTTGACGTAGAACTCACACCAGAGGCACAGTATTCTGCTGTAATTGTTCACGCTTCAGGCGCTTTGAACAAGTAAATAAGACTTCAAAAAGCATAAAGCAATTATTATTAATCAACTTACCGCTATTATTGAGTGTAAATAATTAATCAATAATAAATTTTATGCTAACTCTTTCGGTCCTAATCATTAAGCCACATAAGACTCCCGAGGCACAATTATGACAAGTTTATTTAAACACTCATTGTGTATGGAATATGTCGCTGGACAGGTGAATATCAATAACAAAACAACAGGCAATAAATTAAATAAGGGTACTACTTATTTGTTTTCCTGTTACACATTGAAATATCGAGAAGTTCCATACTTTCCTCAGATATGCATTGGAGCAGGACAGCAAAGCCCAGGATTAAAGCGGCTATGTCTCTTGAACCGTCACAATAAAAATGCGTACTTACATAATACATGGAGCTGATGAGTAACAAAACGTGAAGTTATAGTATTGGATTCCCGTGGCGTAGCGGCTTGCTCACATGATTTCCCGCGAGACCCTGAGTCACCACGTGGGGTGTAGTCAATTGATCGTAAATTTATAATGAGTGACATTGCAACAACCACCAACTATAATTGAGTTTGCTGATGCTTATTACTTTTTTCTACTTCCAATTATTTACCTCCGTTGCTTAGGATGATTGAATTAGGTCTATACAGCAGTGATAGGAAATAAGGTATAACCTTTTAACTAAAGTAGATAGCGGCCGAATAAAGTTTTTCAAATTTCAAGATCCGCTTTAATCTTTAGGAAAAAAATCAAATCTAAAGATATTTTAGAAGAGAAAACATCTTCATCGTTTCTTAATTTTTTTATTAAAATTTAGAAATACCTATAGACTCAAACCAATATTTTCTTTATTTATTCACAGAATATCTATAGATAAGTAGAAAGGTAATGGCATTGTCTTTAGTATGCATTGAGATTTAAATACGTCGCAAGTAGCCATGTGCCTCCCGAGCCTGAGTTGGACCACTCGACGACGACGCTGCCGTGAAAATCAATGAGATTCCTTGTAAACGCGCACTTTGTAGGTGAGGGGTGTTGCGCGACGCTACATAGTTTCACCCCTGGACTATTAATATTTTTTAATTAACAGTTCAATGGCGGAACATTGTGGTTATTTTTTTTATAGAAAAAAGCTCACATGTTTATTGTACCCAGTGTCTTAGGTCGTGTTGATGGGCTTCACAGAAACAAAACCTTTTTACTACTGATGGACGGTCGTTACTGAAAATAGGTAATGTAATCATTAGACTGCGGCCTCATTAGGCAAATAGTATGCTAGCTGACTGTTTGCCTCCCAAATGTTTTAGATGGAGTGTTCATACAACGCTTACTGTACGCAATTTGCGGCGGTTTGCTTGCCAATAGATACAGTCAGCGGCCAATTTGCGATCCATTCGATATGGCGACGAAAGCGCGTTCCCTAATTCAATGCGTTGGCGGCGTTACGTAGCAAATGGACTTAACTACGCCTCAACTACGCATCTGAATACAGTGTTTGCATCCAGTTTACAGCTCAGAGTCAGCGACAGTCAGAGACAGTCAGAGACAGTCATCAGCAAACTATTTGATGAACGAGTCCGCAGCTTGAACATTTGTCTATCCTCCATTGTGGAATCGAGTATAACCGTGCATACCAAGCGCAAGGGGTGCATCAGTCACCCTCTGTTATTATGAGCTATGAGACAATGATGGCTATCGATTTCGCAGACCTGCTAATCCGAGCTCTTAGGCCACGTTAAGTTACATTGAAATGTTTTTCAGTATACGAATAGATCGACTATAGGTTACGTGATTAATTAAATTGTCGATCACACTCTTTCTTTAGGAAAAATCACTTTGCACTTAGTAATATTTCGATCCATTAGAATCAATACTACCTCGCTCTCAACATAATCGCGTCCAACTAATCCAATTTGCCTGATTGAATGGGTGATAGCAACTAACGAAGCGCAAATAGCATACGCCATTGAATTGACATGTAATCATCACACGGTTCTAACCGCAGCTGTCCTAAATGGCTTTATTCAACGCCGCAGAACATCGAATCACGAGCTGTCAGTACTCCAAGCACGATCAATGACAACTTCAAGTTTAGATGACTAAGGAGGTTGGTGGAATAGTAACATCGGTTTATTTATTTATTCAAGTGCGTACATGCTGACTTACAGTTACCCAAAACGCCAGTATGTCAAAATTATAACACATATAACACACATTATAACACATGTCAAGGAATTAATATTAACAATTGCAAAATATGTCAACTAGAAGTCAATTATATTAATTAAGTCAAACAAATATAAATGAATACAAAATAATGTCGAATTAATGAATATGTCAATGGTAAACGAAAAACATAAAAATTAATATAAAAGAAGGACAACTACAGTCAATAAATGCTATTTATTGAGTGATCAGATTAAATTAGGAAATTATATGATATTCATTTGATAAAAAATATTGCTTACATATAATAGAGCTCTCATACGCAACAGTCCCAAGTGGTCAGCAAATACGTCAATTTAGCTTTAGTGTTTCCAATACTGAAGATAGCACTTCCAATAAAAAGAGTTAGGGACTATAACTTTTATGTTACTACTTCCAACGTGTATTGTTTTACATTTTTAGTTATTCACAAAAGTGTTTTAATAAGCTGGTACTTATCTTCAGAACACAGTCCATATCATCAGATAAAAAGCTTTATAATCTTGAGTTTCTATTCTGAAATTCCGCTAGTGAATTCCCTATTCTCCGAAAGCGTGAGCGTAGAGCGACCAAATAAGGTTGGCTCCGATTATATCGGCGAGTTAGAGTTCGCCGCTTGTTATCGTCTGCTCCAAGTCACCACCAATCCTCTTAGCCGAGACAAAACTCCAGCGCCAACTATTCTCAGCCATTTTACTTAGATCAGGTATAATTAACGATGCCATATGTTCTTCGGAAAAGATGCTTTAGTAGAAAAGGATTACTCTAAATTGTAAGAGAAAATAATTATTATATTTTTGGGGAATATATTTTGATCTTTAATTTGAATTGTTTGCGTAAAATATTTTCTTAGTACCATACCAATGACATTTTAATATGAATAGTTATATATAATTCGTTTTTGCCCGCGGATCCGCCCGCGTGGATGTCAGCTATCGCACCAAAATGTATCCTGTGTCCTTTGCAATGTCTTAAAGTATCACAATACCAAATTTCATCTAAATTGATTCAACGGTTTAAGAGTGAATAAAAAGAGTTATAATATTAGTTGGGATAGGTTTGCTAATGGACAGCATAATTGTCATGAACCGAGTATTAAGTTCTTCCTCCCTTTAAAACTAAAATCATGCTTGTTCAAAATTTTCCTCCTCCCGGTTCTCGACATCGCTGACATCATGGTTATCTGGACACCACTAAAGAGTTGCTTAGCAAGCACGAATTGCTGCTGAACCTAGAGATGCATTTTATTTTGGAGTTCGCAAATTCGAGGCTGTTTCAAAGTTTTGAGCGAAGCTGAAATAGTCGTAATGTTTCCATTCTTATGACCTTATTATTAATTCTCAAAGACTCTATTTCTACGTTCTATCTTTGTTCTCGTTTTCGATTATCTTTACCTTCCTCTTGCGCTAGGCGTTCTTCCTAAATAACTTGGTTTAGCTGCCGAAGAGTAACTTTTTCCACTCTTTTTCATCTCATGCTGGCTATATTGTAGAATAGGCTTCCAGCCTTCCAGCATCCTTAAAGGTTAGTCCTTCTGTTACCACCTTTCAAATTGAAGAAGCCTTTTCTATCACTTATAACTTGTTTTCTCTTATTCTTATAGTATTTAGTGGATTTACTCCTATAAGTATGAGTCGTTTCGTTAAAATTTGAATACTGTCCTAATAACTTAAGGGTACTGATATTAGTTCTAGTTAATTTTAACGTTCAGACGGCAACGTATTAAGCAAAACGTGTCAGTTCGGATATAATTTTTAGCGCTACGGATTAAGGTACTCTCAGATATTAAGCACGGTTTCCTCCAAGGTAAAAGTTTCCGCCATCTTTGTCCATTTGTGTTTGTCTTAGGGTGCATCTATCCAGTACTTTCCCGGAAGATTTATCATTTCATCACCCATTTTATTTTTTGTAGTTGTACCAGGAGTGCGATTCTGTAACGAATCTCGCGCCTCACTTCGCAAGTCACTTCGAATTCAAATAGAGCAAAAAATGTATGAAAATTTGCTCTATTTGACAGTTGAATTCGAAGTGACTTGCGAAGTGAGGTGCGAGTTTTGTTACAGAATCGACAGGCAGGCCACGGCCATCTTTTATTTATCTAGATACTTACCTGGATAATAAACACTTTTACCTTACAGAAAATCGCACCCAAATAAACTACTTAGGTACTTTATAGTAGTGTGCCTGCGGTGCTTAGGGTTGCTAGGGTTTATTTTGTTGGGAGCAGGGTGTCCTATTATCTCCTATATTTTTACACGAGCAACTTGTTAATGGCACGTGTAATATAACAACGCTCTTACTCATCAGCAACCTCTTACCATCAGGCTGGCCGTACGCAAAAGAGAATGTTCAAATTAGCCTAAGAACCAAAAGAAATTCCGCATTTATGATAATTCTTAGCATATATTTTGCGATAATTATCATTATTTACATTATGACGGACACTTCTGAATAACAAAAGCATTTTAAAAAGGACTTTAACGAAAGTAACATTTTTTTTTTTTTTTTAATACTACTAAGGTGGCAATCAAGCATACGTATTGAGAGTTAATCATAATAATAATACTTTATTGTCCAAATTTTACAATTTTTACGCACCGAAAATAATTAAATAACTTTACAGTGTATTTCTTATTTAACTTAACATAATTCATAGCAATAAAATTTTACTCAAAAGTAATGTAGGTAGGTACAGAAACACAATCCTTTACCTTCCGTACTAGTACAAGTTTGTGTCACGGCGTGGTAATGATAATCATCCTGTGCATAAGGTACATTTTTAAACGCGTGCATTTGAGTTTAACGCGGGTGACAAATATTTATACGTTTTAACTAAAAACATTCGTGTGAGGTACCTAAACAACTTTGCACAGTATAAGCAAGTCGATAGATAAAACAAAATATCGAAACTAAAAATAACTGAAAACTAAACTGAGTCAAACCTTTTCATGGGCCAAATGAGCATCAGTCAAATAATACAAAAATATAAATACATAAATATAAGTACTATGTCACATTCATGTATTTGTTTAATATTGTTATAATAAAGATGCTAAAAGTTTATTTACTTATTACATAATATGGTATTTGTTTATTCACTTACATATTCCCTAAAATTTAAAGATTTATCTCAATAAAATGTATGTATATATAAATGTATCTTTTTTTATATACTACAAGATGTCAAACAAGCTGACGGCTCACCTGATGGTAAGCGGTTACCGCCGCCTATAGACACCTGCAATAACAAGGGAAAATCACTTGATATTGCAGGTGCGTTGTCATCCTGTGGCCTAAGGCTACCTTTACCTTCAATCCGAAACACAGCGAACTGTTTCACGGCTGAAATAAGAAAGGCGGTGATACCTACCCAGACGACCCTACACACTTTTAAGAGAGGTAGGGCATAGCGGTAATTCGCTCGAACTGGAGCAGCCCGACTGGTGAAATACCTCCACCTTACAGAAGTTCGCAGCCAAATGACGCTGCTTTTGTAGTGTCGTGTTCCTGCGGTGAGTAAGGTTGCCAGAGCTCCTCAAGGAGTCCCCGTATTGGCAGCTGGTGGACCCATGGTGCCTTAAGCACTGCCACTTACTCGTGTGGGTGCATCCTGTTGGCGCGGCGGTCAGGGAGACCCAGTGAAACGGCTGCCCGCTGGCCGCCCGCAGGCTGAACGGGTTCCCGAACCCAGGGATTACCTAATCTCCGCCCTGGGAGGCTGAACCGCCAGTCTGTGTAAAATCCCTGTGGTAGTTGCCGTGCCGGAGAAGGAGACCGGAGTGGACCCGGCTTCTGCCGCAGGGGGGGACTGGGGGCCCTTCCGCCCGCCGCGCCAGCACGCTGCAATCCCTGCGCAGTACCTTGGCGGGATATGACCGCATTTTGCCTATCATGCTGCCGATACGGAGACTCCTTTTCAAAAAACCCTTTTCATCCTTATAATATGGCAATTATAAAAAAAAGTAGGAACGTTTTGTCAGCGGCTTCCCTATCCACATTTAAAGTGGATTTTTGCAACATCAGGGGACTTCACAGCAACATCAACGCAGTCCACCAACACCTTGAGACTGCGCAGCCGACCCTACTTTTCCTAACGGAGACCCAAATCTCCTGCCCGGCTGACTCATCGTACTTACTCTACCCTGGGTACAAGTTCGAGCACAAATTTGTGCGTCGTGCCGGGGTATGCATGTACGTCCGGGAGGATGTTTGCTGTCGCCGTCTTCATGGCCTAGAAGACAGGGACCTGTCGATTTTGTGGGTCCGCATCGATCACGGCGGCCACACCCGCATCTACGCGTGCCTTTACAGGTCCCATAGCGGTGACTCAGACACGACTCGACTCTTTGAGCACCTGCAATCGACGACTGACAAAATTATTGAGCAGTACCCTACCGCGGAGTTAGTGATATTAGGAGACTTTAATGCCCACCATGTCGAGTGGCTCAGTTCTCGGTCCACTGACTACGCGGGAAGGTCTGCTCACGAATTCGCCCTGACCTATGGATTCTCGCAACTGGTTAATTCTCCTACGAGAATACCAGATATCGAGAGCCATACGAGCTCTTTACTGGACCTTCTGCTGACTACGCGTCCGGACGGATATACCATCTCAGTGGATGCGCCTCTAGGCTCATCAGACCACTGCCTCGTCCGGACCCAAGTGCACAGTGTGCTACCCGATGCCCCCCGGCCAGCTGGGTGGCGTCGAATGTGGCACTACAAGTCAGCAGACTGGGATGGGTTGCGTGAGTTTTACGCATCGTACCCGTGGAAGCAGCTCTGCTTCACGTCAGATAATCCTGACACCTGTGCGGCTGCAGTCTCTGAGACGATACTGGCGGGTATGGAATGTTACATTCCTAACCTGCTAGTGGCCGCAGGCGTTAAGAGGCGACCGTGGTTTAATCGGCCATGCAGGGAAGCTCGCGAAAGCAAGCAGGCTGCGTTTAAGGCTTGGACCACGGCCCAAATCAATCTGGATCCCAACATCTCTGACGTGAAGCGGAAGTTAAACGCTGCTTCGAGGTCCTGTAAAAGAGCGATTGCCAGAGCGAAATTCGATTTTGTCGGCAGGATTGGCGATCAACTTGCAAGACATCCCTCCGGGAGTCGCGCTTTCTGGTCGCTCGCCAAAGCTGCCGAGGGAAATTTTTGTAGGTCGTCCTTGCCACCACTACGTAAGCCTGAAGGAAACTTGGCCCACAGCGCTAAAGAGAAAGCCGATTTACTGGGTGCTCTTTTTGCCTCAAACTCGACTTTGAATGACGGAGGTGCTGCACCACCTACCATCCCCTGGTGCGGCAACTCTATGCCGGAGATCTCCATTACGCAACGGGAGGTACGGCGTGAGTTGTTATCTCTGGATATTCATAAGTCGAGCGGGCCAGACGGTATACCGGCAGTGGTGCTGAAGCAGTGTGCTCCTGAGTTGTGTCCTGTTCTGACGCGTCTTTTCGCGCTTTCGTACTCCACCAGGCAAGTTCCGTCTTCATGGAAGACTGCCCATGTGCACCCGGTGCCCAAAAAGGGCGATAGATCAGACCCATCGAATTACAGGCCAATCGCTATAACCTCCCTTCTCTCAAAGGTGATGGAGCGCGTTATAAACACGCAACTCCTCAGGTACCTAGAGGATCACGACCTTATTAGTGACCGTCAATACGGCTTTCGCCACAGTCGCTCGACGGGTGATCTTCTAGTGTATCTCACGCACCGTTGGTCTCTTGCCATTGAGAGTCATGGCGAGGCATTGGCAGTTAGCCTAGATGTAGCGAAGGCGTTCGATCGGGTCTGGCACAGGGGTCTTCTTTCGAAGTTACCATCTTACGGGCTGCCTGAGGGGTTGTGCAAATGGGTCGCTAGCTTTTTGTCCAGCAGATGCATAAGAGCCGTCGTTGACGGCAGTTGCTCGGATAGCATGGACATTAACGCTGGCGTCCCGCAAGGCTCGGTGCTGTCTCCAACATTGTTCCTGCTGCATATCAATGATATGCTGTCTATTGACGGACTGCATTGTTATGCAGATGACAGTACTGGTGACGCTTACTATACGAGTCGTGCTAATACCCCTCGGTCTACAGTGGAGGAAAGTCGCGGTCGACTTGTGTCTGAAATCGAGAGTTCTCTAATCAGAGTCTCCGATTGGGGACGACTAAACTTAGTCCAATTCAACCCCACTAAGACACAAGTCTGCGCGTTCACCGCTAAAAAAACCCCATTCGCTGTAGCTCCACAATTCCTCGACACACCGCTTTCCATCTCTACGAGTATCGGGATCCTAGGTGTTGATATCTCTAGCGACGTGCAGTTCCGCAGTCATTTGGAGGATAAAGTCAAGCTGGCATCCAAGAAGCTTGGTGTGCTCAATAGAGCGCGGCGGTATTTCACTTCGGGGCAAAGACTGTTACTGTATAAGTCTCAAGTCAGGCCCCATATGGAGTACTGCTGCCATTTATGGGCGGGAGCGCCTAGATACCAGCTTGGACCATTTGACGTGCTCCAAAGACGCGCTATGAGAATTGTCGACGATCCTGAGCTCACAAGCGGTATTGAACCTTTAAGCCTAAGGAGAGATTTTGCCTCCTTGTGTGTGTTCTACCGTTTGTATAACGGGGCGTGTTCTGAGGAATTATTTGACATGATGCCCACGGCTTCTTTCTATCATCGCACCGCTCGCCATCGGCAGGGAGTTCATCCTCACAAATTGGAACCAAAGTGGTCGCGTACTGTACGGTTTCAGAGAAACTTTCTCCCGCGTACGCTCAAGTTGTGGAATGAGCTCCCTGCAGAGGTTTTCTCGAATGAGTACAGCATGGGGTTCTTCAAAAAAGGCGTGAAAAGGTTTTTACAGGGTCGGCAACGCGCAAGTGATACCCCTGGTGTTGCAAGCGTCCATAGGCTACGGTAACCGCTTACCATCAGGTGGGCCGTATGCTTGATTGCCACCTTGGTGGTATAAAAAAAAAAAAAAAAAAAAAAAACACGGGCCTACCACCTACAATGTATAATGTACTTTAAACACGGTGAGTTTTTTTTAGGGTCAGTATGGGGAAATTCTAAACTATAAGAGATAGAAAAACTCTCTTAGGTACCGTGGTCTTAATTTTAGATAAAATAAAAATGGTATTGAAAAAAATTTTAAAATCTTAATTGATTTGGAGATATCAGATTTTTTTAAAAAAAAAAATTTTGTTTGTTATTTCGGTTGTATAACATTATACAAACCAAAAATTGTATGGAGACCATAGGTCTAAAGTTGCTAGAAGTTGTTGAAATTAACGTTTTAGTTTTTTTTAGTTCACTAACTAACTCATAAATTGACTAAATTGTGCATTTAATAAATGACAGATAAACGAAAAAAAATTTAAAATTCGAATGCTTTTTATTTTCTTTACTTTTCATTTGAAAATCGGCCAGCTAGTTTCTACTACTAAAGAAAACTAAAAGTTTCTAACAACTTCTAGCAACTTTAGACCTATGGTCTATGTACAATTTTTGGTTTGTATAGTGATATAGGTACAATCAAAATAACAAAAAAAAATTTTTTCAATAAATCCGTTATCTCCAAATCTATTAAGATTTTAAATTTTTTTCAATACTATATGTATAAATATGCTAATACTAAATTTCTTTTATATTAATAATATTGTTTAGAAAAAAATATGTACTTATATATGTATATATTTTATTATTTTGAATACATTAAATAGCATATGCATATTTTTGGAATAGATTTTCAGTCTCTTCATAGTGATATCCCTTAAGAAACTCACAAAGTGTTTTCCTACGTAAGGCTTTAGATTTATTTTCTAATATGACTTGTTTGCTGATGCGATTACATAAAAATGGTCCTAGAAATAACGAAAAACCTTGAGCAAAACTTGTTTTACACGCGGGTACCTTTATATGACCTTCTGTCCGAGTCATTATTTCGGGGTAGAGAATGCTGTTTCAGACTAGTTTCTTTGATAAACAATTGTCGAACGGAGAGGGCCTGGAATTCTTTATTTAGCTCTGTATCTTGTGTGCATAAACAGAATAACTTTCAAAATGGCTCTCTGAGCTCTATCTATTTTTAATAATTTTGCCTTATGTGACCCACCCCGCTCTGTTAAGCCGTAGGAAAGTAATGACTGGCATAAGCTATAGTACCTACACAGTTTAATTTATGTTTTTATATCCTAAATGTCTTACTTTTTTAAAAACTGGTATTAATTTACCCACACGACCCTTCAAATTGTCTACATGCTCCTTCCAGTTAAGGTTTTTGTCAATAAAAATACCCAAATCTTTATACCAGAAACCTGTGAGAGAGTGTTGCAGTTACAGTTTGTACCATCTCTGCATGTATGTGGTTTTGTACAGACTTAATCAAAAGTATAATGTATTTGGTTTTCATCAAATTCATTGTTAGTAGAGATTATTATTCAGTAAGCCGATTATATTCTTCATACCTCTCTCAGCCTTTGTCCTCACACCATCCCACCATCCCATGTCTTATCAGTAAAAAGTAAAACTGTGTCGTCTGCATATGTGATTATTACAGATATTGTTAATATAAACTAAAAAAAGTGTGGGGCCAAGTACGATGGCTTAAAGAACACCATAGCTGTACTGAGCTGAAAGCGTTCAGTTATGTGCATTCAGCTAATTAATTCAAGATAGTTAATCTAATATTATAATGCAATGCGTAGCTGATTCGCAAAAGTTAGTGCTAACAAGTTTTAAATACCCCAAGCATCATTATAATACACACGCGCATTTTGTTGCAAAGGAAAAAAAATTACAACAGTAAGCTAAGCTATATGGACTTGTATTAGTTTGCCTTCCCTGTTAGTCCTAGCTACTACTATTTTTAACCGACTTCAAAAACGAGGAGGTTCTCAATTCGGCCGGTATGTTTTTTTTTTTTTTTTTTTCTATGTATGTACACCGATTACGCCGAGATTACTGATCCGATTAACGTGATTCTTTTTTTGTTCGATGCGAAATAGCTGCCATTTGGTCCCATAAAAATTTTTTCGAAAACAGTTGGGTACTTTGGTTTTAAATTAAAAAAAACTGAAATTATGAAATCGTCTACATAAGCGAAATTGCGAATTTTTGCTTTTCCAATGACTTTTTAGTGAAACGATACGGTAGTAGGAAACAATATAAGTTGACGGTCACCCATCTAACTTCGACCGTAGAAAGTTATCACTAAAAATTGTGAAAAAAAAATTTTAAACAAAAATTAAAACCGACTTCAAAAAACTGAAAAGAATAAAATAATTAAATTTAAGTAGGCATTCATCCCCTAGAAACATATTTTTGGAGTTGGTGCTAAGTGGTTTCCAAAAACAATAGAAAGTAAAGCACCGACTCCAAAAATATGTTTCTAGGGGATGAATGCCTACTTAAATTTAATTATTTTATTCTTTTCAGTTTTTTGAAGTCGGTTTTAATTTTTGTTTAAAATTTTTATAGTCTGTAGTGCATGCACAGTTGGACCTGCTTTCTGTTTTGGTTTTCGACTAGTGTTGTTTATGTTTATATATATTATAGCTTGCTGCGGCCAAGTAATGTCTATTATTTGGTATTTAAGTTGGGCTAGATACCAAGAAAATATCATTTAATTCAGGTCTCGCACATGATAAGTACCTACCTACTTACAAGATCTATCGACCTAATAACTATTCTTAAAACTTAATCGCCCAATCAATGAAAGTGTTTTTTGGGGTAGTTTTCCTGATATCTTAGTTCTTATAAGGAATCTTATATCATATATAAGGAAATCTTAATTATCACAACATAGACAAGCCCTAAGAATAAAAACATTTGGTTACTATTCACCACTTTGGTTTTAATCCAGATAATCCTATTGACCTTTAATTCGATGGGTAGTTCAGAACAACTCCCTGGATGAAACTCAAGAGGTGTTAGGTTCTAAATTGGTTATTTGATCGGTTGATAAGATAATTAATTGAAGTAGGGTATTATCAATCAAATCGACGTTGTAACGGTTCCAATTTCAATGAAATTTTGCGATTTGCATACGAAATGCAGTGGCGATTATAATTAAACGTGCCCAGTTGGGGATTGAAATGGAACCGATCCAAATTTTATGTTGTTTTAATATGCATTCACGTAAACATTTATAATCGTATTATGTCGAATATCAGTATGGACTCTTTAAATTTTTATAACATTTATCTTAAAAAAATATATCATTACGGACATGCAAGATAAGTATAACTTACTTGTGTCTTCAGCGGGCTTATTTACAAACTGATTTTGACAGATAAGGTCATAACCACTGAACTAACTGCGTATCCGTTGCATCATTACAAGGCAAGACTTCACAATAACGTAATAGTTGAGCAGCAGTTGATCTGCAAATTTGTCATCAATCTTTGAAAATGGGTTACCGAATAAGCTCGGCGTACGATAACCTTCAAGGAGTTACCAAACAGGTTTGACATGTAGATGCCTAAGCAATAGCGTTTCTATACAATCGCTATATATTTCTAATTCTATCTCGTATGGAAATACTCCACTATCTTCGCTCTATAGCTTGTTGATATCAATATTATAACGGTCCTTATTTTATACTTTGTCACATGTTTTTAATTGTAAGACTTAATTCAAAAGTAACTTAATCTTAATTAATGTGATATTAATAATAATAAAAAACTGTTAATTTTAAAAATAAAGCAGTCGGACGTAATCATAACTCTGCTATAAACACATAAAGAAGCCGAAAAGAATAATAAATTGGTAGCTGTTCCGGACGTAACATTTAACATCATAACATTTTTAAAACATAAACAGAACAGTCCTTAAGGGTATTTTAAAATAGTTTATTTGTGTATTATTACGTAACGACTTTATTTTATAGAGACATGAACATAAAATACAACATAGACACGTGTGTCTGCATGTGTATGCCTGATTATATTAACTCTTCTAAAAAAATCACGTGGTATAATCTAGAATATTCGCCATGAAAATTCAAAAGTGTTGTCAATAAGAAGTAGTAGGTACTTACATGATGTATTATATCTGTAGCAGCATAGAAACTCTCATGCGGATCGGGCCTCTTCATCATATACGGGCGGGGGAACTCTGGATCATCACAAATTTCTGGTGACAAAGACATGTAGTTAGGAAGTGCAAATATGTTATACTTAAGTTATGACAAGTATCAATATTTAAGCTGAAGCTTAAAAGCAAAATGATCGTTAAAACGTTAGAACCACTGTTTGCAAAATACAGCTTATGGCAAAATCCACAAAAATAATTTCTCTTTTCATATTTAATACTAAAAATACTTTTGAAATTCACCGAACTTTTTGTGATAGCCGGGATCGCCAACTTTACTCCCGTCTAATGAACGACATTTCACTTCATCTTTTGTATTGGATAGGGTAAGATTAGTAATTAGTAGAAAAGTCAGGCCAATATTTCTTGCCATTAGGACTTGTCCTCATTTTTTTTTAAATTTAGGTTAGTAGTATTGCAGACGACACAATCATTGTATTGTTAATAACAACAATATTTGGTGAATATGTGGTGATTTAATTCTGAAGTAGACTTAAATGTAGGTATCAATAAATAAATTAAACTGAACTACAGCTAAATGAAAATCAGTAAGCTCTTTGCTTAAATGGACTCGCACTAAGTTATTTTAAATTATAATATTATTTACTCTACCGCCGCTCCGACGAATATATTTCAGCTGTGGAGAAGAAACCCCTCTAGCTTTACAAGTTCATAATAACATTTAATAATTTATTATGTCATTCCCGTGTCCATTTAAATTATTTTAAAAGCTATTGGAGCTTTTAAAATAATTTAAATGGACTTGGTATCACTACTATGATCGGATATTTTATAGTAAGCTTTCGTAGACAGTTTAGCTTTTAAAGCTCTAGATAGACCATTGTGAAAGAATCTCTTTGAAATCAAAGTGATGTTCTACGCATCTATTCAACGGAAAATAATAAATGCATAAAAATCCAAATTCCTGCAACATCGGTCGGCTATTTTCTAGCGTGCGGCGTCGTTCGGAGCACGAAATCCGGACCCATTATCCTGTACTTAGGGGACATCATCTTTTCAATATGGCGGCTGAACAATGGCCACCCTTCCGACCGGATGTCCGGCCGGCGTAACGAGCACGCCCCTATCTTACAGTTTTCTTTTCAACGGATACTAATGTCAGCTTTCAATCTAGCCAGACACTTCAAAATTGACTTGGACCTGTATGTACCTTGTATTAAGTCGGATAAGTTGGGAAGATGAAGATTAGAGATCGTAAAACTATGTCAGGCGTGGATTGTATAATCATGAGAGGGTAAGAGAAAAACACGTCTTATGTAAAGTACGTTTATAAAGCTCTTTTAATGGCTATTTGTTTGAAATTTTCACTAAACAAAATCTTAAGCTTAGGTACCAATTGTACAGAGTCAAGAATACACAATAAGTAGAGCATCGCGCGCTCTCATTAAAGTTGTATAGTTTGTTTTCAGTACTGCGAGGTCCAAAGTTGAATATTCAAAAAAAAGATGAATAGTTTTTTAAAAGCGGCCTCGTTAAGGGAATCATTAGGCCGTTTCGTTTGCCATTCTAGCAGGGGAAGTCACAATCTGGGGGTAAGTGTACTCGGAAGCCAACAAGTGCAGTTGAGGGGCAAGTCGAGTGTCACAGGCAAGCTAACTAGCGTCAGTCGGAAACATAGTTTTGAGTACTTGACACAAAAAGTAAATTTAGGTGAACAGTCAATAGACTAACCCAGTGGTCGGAAAACTTATTGGCCAAAGAGCTAAATATGAACATTACAACATTTTTTTTAAAAAATGGGAGCCAAATCTGCTTGTTTAGTAAACGTTTATTATACTAAATAAGTATTACACAAAATATAACTAAATTTCATACTTAATAAATATTTATTAATGCGAACAATGTGCTTGCATCTCCTTGGAAAGTTTGAGTAAGTCAGGTTTGTATGTTGTTGTTTTTAATTTTAAGCATGATTCCAAGTTCTCATCAATAAGACATTTTTCATACCAAGTTTTTTTGTAATGAAAATATTATTGCTCCTTCCATGAATATTTGGGCCAGAGCCGCACTCAAGGAGCCAAAGAGCCACATGCGGCTCTGGAGCCGCACTTTGCCGACCACTAGATTTTGTGTCAGATTATTAGATTCACTGACAATTAATTACTCTTTGATACTGTAGTAAATTGATAATACTACTTAAATAGAGCAATCAAAAGGAGCTTAGATAATCTTCTTTATAAGTACGCAAAATAGCTGTCGGTGTTTGTTTATTCTTACCGTACTTTAACTAAACTTAATAAATGAGAATATTGTCCATAATATAATTGATTTTACCGCTGTACTACAGTATAAGAAACAAAACTGAGCAATCTGTTTTTCATTTACTAGATAGCGTTGTTTACAATTAGGGTGGAACCCCATAGATTAATATTTCGGAATATATTACGCTTTTCATCTTTTGTTTGTATGTGGTCGTTTCATCTACCCGAGCTTTAAAGTATTGCCACTAGACATTTTTGTAGACCGCTGAATCATTTGTATTTCAGCGCAAATAGCGCAATGGCCAATATGTAAACAGATTGAATCGGATATTTCCACTTTTGTGGCTCCGTTATTGAAAGAGCCCCATTTGTTGATCAAACATCCCTTATTTAGGAAAGGACGCTTTTGTTAATCTTGTGAGTTTGATTGGATTTAATTCTAAGTATTCGAATGTCTGATTCTTAAATAGCTTTTGGTCTATGAATGAAATAGTTCTTAATGTAGTTAGGTTCCTAAGAACTTCACTTTGAATATAAGCAAAATAATCAGAATCATTGGTTTTTATGTCATACTCATAATATATCAATATAACGGGATATTATTATTAAATATATCATGTTTCAACCTTCGTAATGGTAAATAAACATTATCAGGGATTTTGTTATTATCCCTGGGTTTGTGTTGTTTTATTTTTCTTATTTTTTGTTGTTATAAAATAACAGTGATTTTAATGTAAAAGCCAATCAAATACCTAAATCTGAAATTCTTTATTGGAGTGCCTTAATGCGTAAGTATCAGTATTTTTACCTATCCCTGTCATCGATTGATCAAACGGTGTTAACATATCAATTTTATAGTTACAATATTAAAATTATTGGGTCACTCACCATTGTAGTCGTTTTGGTCATGTGTTTCTCGCTTATCACGTCGACCCAGTGTTTCTCTCCAAATGTTGTAGGGTTCTCTGTAATCCTCGTCAACAACCGCAGGTCTGAAAACAAAGATTATTTTATTTAATGTTACATAAAAAACGTATTAAACGGCTTCCCTTTTTAAGCGTACTAATTCAATTAAAGCACGTACAACATTTGTCTTTTTTAACGGACAAACGCGTAGCCTACTCTCCTAAAACACTGGGGACCATTTCAAATATTTGCCGACGTTATTTTGGGTTTTAGAAACGTAACTGCAATTTTAATTGTATTGCGTCTAGTCTTGTTGCTAAACACATTTCAAAAGAGACTTATTATTTTAAAAAATATATATCTTTTGACTTCATTTCTGTACCACACTATTCCACAATATAAACAACTTGAAACTGTAAACACAATGTAGAATGGTACTACAACTAGTGAACTCACCGCAACATGTGTATTGGTGGACAGTTTGCCAGTGCCAATGCCAATCGAGGCGCCCTACGATTATTTCTCGAATTCGAATTCCCATTTCTCAGGGATGGGCAGAAGGGTTTCTTTAGCATATTGGGGATTCTCCGTCTTGTCTTCTTTGCTAAAAGCACGGCAGTTGCAGCTATGAATGCTCCGCCGCCAACAAGTGCCCCACAAGCCAAACCAACGGAAACTCGCAGTGACGAGTTCCGTTTTTTTCTTGATGATGGTGGTGTATCAGTTCTGTAGTACTCGTCTAAAAATTCTGTTGAGGTGTTCACCACGGTTGGGACTGTTAACAAAAAGAGATATAGTAATTATAATTCACTTTTTCTTCATCAGTAATCTAGATGTAAACGGTTTTTGTCAGAGATAATTTCTAAAATATTTCAGTTCTTGATTTATTTAAAAAGTGCTTAAAATTACGTTGTTTGCTGCGTGAAACAGTGCCTTTCGAATATTCGATTATTTCGATTTCGATTATTTCGAGTGACGTAGATTCTTACTATCAGAGATATCTGATTGTTTATAGCCACTGCTACCGTTAACACACAATCAGGGACTTTTTCCTTTTACCATTAGAATAGTTGATCTTGGAGCTTTAAGTTAAATAGGTCTTCAAAGAACAGAAATCATTTAAAGGACATGGTTAATTTCTGTCGAGGTGACTTTCCAGCATTTACAAAAACACCAATAAAATATAAAAATTGTGATTATAAAATAATGAATTATACTATATAGATTAATCGTGTAGAACTCCGCAGTTTTTAACTTATTTTGATAGTCCTTTTGGCTATACTTTTACATTTGACGTTCCTACCTAGCAGACGACTTAAATGAAATAAAAATACAATTTAAGCTAAACTTTAGTAAGCTTAAAGTAAAATGCTTAGCTTATTAGAAACTAAAATGATGTTTAAATAATCCGTGAATAATATTATACAGGAGACAACATAGTTTTATTCTTTGATCGGTTATTCTTTTTTTAAATACCGAAGGGGCGTGGCGACGAAATCATTGTTCATTCAATATATTCGTTGGACCTCTTTGGTTTTTAGTTTTAAATTCGAACTCGTTTATGTTCCAAATTTAAAACTCATTACTGCCCGCTACAAAAGTCTCTTAGAGCGCCTTCACACTAGCGTTTGTCTAGTCGATGAACGTATGCGCAGCGCAGTGTGTGACGTCTGAGCCGCGTTAGCGCAGCGTTGAATAACTGAAGATGAAACACTGCGAAAACGCGACGCGCGCGTTACGTTGTCGCGGCGTCTGCGCTGCGCATACTTCCATCGAACGCCTACGCTGCACAAACGTTAGTGTGAAGGCGCTCTTAAAGACCTAATTTGCTCGCACTTATGTGCAAACCTATCTGCGCTTTTTGACTAGATGGGATGAAAAATAATAAAAGTTTTATTTAAAACCATAATTTCTTATGTTTGTCTAAGATTCCAACCAAATTTTTCCATTTTCAGTATTGTCTTTTCAATTTTGAATTGCAAAGTATAATATATTATTATTGATCTTGTTGATGAGTTATTATTGTATGATCATGCGTTCTAATAAAACAGTCTTCGTTTGCTCTGCCTGTCTGCGAAGTTCTTTGGGATTTATTTTTATTTTATTTTTATCCGTAGGTACTTAGGAAAATAAAACAGTAGTAAATATTGGTGTAAATGAAAATTAATACCCTAGGCAACGCTTTTATGGAATCTTGACCATGTCTTTTGCATACAACTTTCGTTAAAAAGAGTGCTTTGTCTACTTAAGACGTTTTGCGATGAGTAATCGTTGTTTGTGATGTCAGATGTTATATTATTTTTAGATATAGATCTCTGATACCGTACTGAATAAGGTAAAACGTTGGCACGAAGGCTAAGACAATGCGAGGAAATGAATAGGTGTCGGGAGCAGAACTAATTGTTGAACTACAATGGCGCAAAACTTAGCTGGGGACCGCGAGGTTTAGTATCTCAATAGGGGCAACGAAGTAGTACTTATTGTGCGATGTTTATCTGATTGTTTATCACATATGGTGGAGTAGTTCTAAAAGTGTTTAGATTAATTATCAAACTTTATTTGCCAGAATATTCACTTTCATTATTTAAATAATTTGTATTATAATAGTTTGTATTTTAATATAGATGAAAAATAGTTGAAAGATAGCGCCTCAAGCTTTTGATATACAGAGTGGTGCCGTCAATACGACATTAAATTGAAATATGGGCTATATTAGTTCATAGAAATGTTTTAGCACTTTCAAAAAGATCTTATTGGGCGCTTACCGTGGCGGTCCACGATAATATCGTCGCGTTACAAATTATAAAAGCGCCCATTTAATCAATAATTTCATAGAAATGCCATGAAATTATTAATTAACTTCCACAAGAAAATTTTTTGTACATAGATGATCAGCACTGTTATCTGCCTATGTTTCAGAGATAGTTTCCATTAAACCCTGTATCATATATATTTACATATACTTTTAAGTTCAAATTTAAATAAATGCTTGTTTGTATAACACTATCATATTTATTTACATCTACATCCTTGTCTCATTGATGTTTGCTTGACGTAAACTGAGTTCATTCGGTTTTCGTCAACATTTATCTTAGACTTACAATAATGGAACGGATTACTAAAAACACATTAACATTCCAATTATTTTGCAAAGTATCATAGCCAGGTCCAAATACGGCGGGAGTACAGAAATAGGACGAGGAGCGAGAGAACTAGTTGAAAGTAGGTCTAAACTCAAACGGAGGTGCGGGACAATGGCGGGGTGCCAAGCATTAGCGACTGGGTGCCAAAAGTCAGTTAATTCTGTGCTTATTCTTAATTGTTAAATGGTGAGTGTATCTCAAGGCAACAAAAGGGTTATGCGTCAACTCTTTCTGTTTTACTGTATGTTTTATATGATATTTTTCGTTTGTTTTTTGTTTGTTTGTCGTACTTTCAAAACTGGAAATTCTTTACCAGTGCAACATGTTCCGTCCTTCCTATAACATGGGTTCCTTCAAAAACCACCTAATGCGAAGCGGAACGTAGAGTCCATTGTACACTTACTAGCTGTTTTCATGCAGACTAGCTGTATTCGCATATCATGCAAGGACTACTAGTGCCTGGCTCCTCAGCATATCGAAAAGTTCTGACATCTAAGCAGCGTAAAAATAAATAGACTAGTTTGTGCTTTGATAATTTAAGCTTAGCACGACTCAATCTATACATAGTAGGATATTTTATACAAAATGTTTTAATTATAAATAGATTAAGGAGCTCGGTGGCGTAGTAGTTTGAGCGCTTAGGTTTCGATTACGAAAACAAAGCAACTTTCGCCATGGTCGGTCCCGGGATGGGTCAATCAAATTCATAATCTCGAGCTCCTCCGTGCTTCGGAAGGCACTTTAAGCCGTTGGTCCCTGTTGTAACTGCAACCGCTTTAACCCACCAAGCCGCATTGGGCCAGTGTGGTTGTGGTACGGCCCAAGCTCCTCATGTGTTTCTCCCATGTTGGAAGGCGTGCCCAGCAGTGGGACGTATAGAGGCTGATGATGAGATTAAGATGTGCGAAGATATTTAAGTGCTAGTTTTGATTCGATTTCCCTAATAATGATAAAACTGAATAAGTTGCTTTACAATCGATTGACGCTGTATTTGTACTACATAACTCACAACCAGGGTTGGCTGTCCAATTATAAATCAAAATAGTTTCCCTGTGTACAAAATTAAAGTCATTCATAAACACGTGTTATAGCAGGAATGTTATATGTTGCCTTTACGTCTGAGAGAGCCGTTACAATAATAATAGTTTGTGGTTGAGTCTGATTTGATTGGCACGCGTATTAAAATATTTGTGGTAAGTAGATGGCATTCGCGGTTCTAATGAATTAAATGTATTGCGTAGAAACTTATATACGCAATTAAAATTTTAATTATTATAATGACAATACAAATAGTAAATATTATCTAAATATACTATAAAATAAAAACTGACTGACTGACATGTCAATGCTGCACAACACAAAACGGTAGGTCTAGAGATTCCAAATTTAGCGCACAGGTTCCTTATGAGGTCTTGGGGTGTGCTAAGAAAGGTTTTTCAAAACTCATCCACTAGGGCAAACAGAGCGAGCATGAGCTGAGTGTGGGGCAATTTAGCTTTGGACAGCGGATCCCCAGGGGACAGCGGCTGCCACTCTAGGGTCGGCTTAGGCCGGCTTTGGGGTGGCTGAGTGGGCCTCACACCGGGACCGGACGCGGCTATGGCCGCGACCGACTCGGGCTGTGGCCTGGTGCCCCGCCCTAGGACTAGCTCTGGTCGGTTCTAGGGTCGGGCTGCCTGGAGGCGGCTCGGTGAAATGCTTCGGCAAACCCCGGGTCCATTCCATTATGGGTATGGGGAAACCGGAGTGGTTTAGCAGGTATTCCCAGTGCCGTTATGATTAGGCGCTGGGCGACCCCTGCACGGGCCCTCGTCTAGCCGACGGTCCGCTGGTCCACCTAACCAGCGGTTTAGGGTATCGTCCGTAAGCGGATTCCACTCCGAAAAAAAGGGGACAGCGGCTGGCCGACGTTATGGAGAAGGAGGGACTCTACATGGTGACCTCTCTCTTTAAGAAGCCGTTTCATAGGATATGGACCTCGGTGAGTCTCGATGTTTCTAAGTCTACGCTCCGACCGACACCCATTCAAGTCAAAAATCATGAAAACTCGAACTCCAGATTCGCTTCATTTGAAAAGCTGCGTAACAGTGGACGAGAGAAATAGTGGGTTGGTAGAAACTCTCCAGGAAGTGGGTTCTAAGTTATGCAACATCCAATGTAAAAAAGTACCCCAAAAACTATCCCTCATGGAAAAACGGCGACAAATGATTTTGCAGTCTTCACACGTTGCTTTACTGTATCGGCAGCTAAAGAGACAGGTATCGAAATCTATGTGACATGACATTTGGCGCTTTAATACTAACTGTATTAGAGAGGCGATAGAACTAAATAAAGGTTCCAAATTGTTTGCAGGGAAGTGTCTGTTGAGAAACAAGCCTGAAGACTGAGAATCGCAGCTTAGTGTCGTCTAAGCCCGAAGTGCCAAGGGAGGTCGACAGGTTCTATGGAGAGTTATATGCCACCACAAAAAATCCCGTTATCAGTTTGGACAAAGATCCAAAAGCCAAATTAATTCGGCACTATACCGAATATATCCCGGACATCAGCCTATACCAGGTTAAGGTGGCCCTCGAGCAACTAAAAAACAAAAAGGCAGCTTTTAAAAGCGGGTGATACATCGGTACTGAAAGTCCTTCAGATGCTTTTCAATTCCATCATACTCGAGGGTACAACGCCACAACCGTGGAGTGGAGGCCTGGTGGTGTTGATCTTCAAAAAGAGTGACAAATCCATATTAAAGGATTACAGACCCATTACGCTTTTGAGCCACATTTACAACGGTTTTCGTACAGGCTTTAGTACTGTAGACCACATACATACGTTGCGGTAGGTTATACAGAAGACCGAGGAGTATAACCAGCCACTTTGCTTGGCGTTTGTGGATTACGAGAAGGCCTTCGATTCGATCGTAATATAGGCCCTGATTCAGTTTCTCCAGAGGAGCCACATTGGCTATAGGTATATCAAGGTGATTGGATGCTAGTACGAGAGCGCCACCACGTCGGTCCGTGTACAGTATCAGTGTACGCAACTTATCCAACTGCAGAGAGAAGGAAAGTAAAGAAGGTCAGACAGGCAAATGTAATATCTCCGAAACTGTTTACCGCTGCATTGGAAGACGTTTCCAAACTACTGGACTGGACAGGACTCGGCATCAACATCAACGGCGAGTACATCACTCATCTTCAATTTTCCGATGCTATAGTAGTCATGGCAGAACCCCTGGAGGAATTGCGCATAACGCTCGACGACCTAGACCAGAACTTCCTGAAGGTGGGTCTAAAAACAAACATGGACAAGACAAAGGTTATGTTGAATACCCATGTCGCACCTATACCAGTTACAGTTGTGAGTTTGTTTCTCGAAGTTGTTGATGAGTACGTTTACCTCGGATAAATGGTCCAGCTTGGTAGGTCCAACTTCGAAGAAGAGGTAAATCGACATAACCTACTTGGATCAGCGTTCATGAAATTGCGTAAGATTTTCTCGTCCAAAATTCCTCAGTGCTTGAAGTCAAAATTCAAAATTCAAAAATTCAAATTCAAAAATTATTTATTGCTAAAAATATGGTACATAAATGGTTCTTCATACTTATTTAAAATAGTCTCACATATTTCACTGTTATACAGCATGCAATATTTAGGACAAGAACTTTAAGAGAATACATATTTCCAAATCCAACATTAAATTGCCAAAAAATATTTATGTTAGTTTATTATTAAGTATTATTAAATTTCACAAGCATTACTATAAAGATACGGATTATAAATGTTTATTGTCAATCTTATATGCTAAAAATTCTTTGACCGAATAAAAACACATATCAAGTAGCCATCTCTTTAAACGACATCTAAATCTGTTTAGGGGTAGTGACTTTAACATTGCCGGTATATGGTTGTATATTTGAACCGACATAAAAAAGCAGTTTCTTCTATAAATATCAGTATAACTGTTAGGTAGTTGCAATTTATTTGGGAACCTAGTATTGAATAGAACTTCTTCACCTTTCTTTATATAAAATTCCGGATGTGCTTTTACAAAGGTACAGATTTGAAGTATATATATACTTGCAACGGTTAGTATCTTCAATGAAATGAATAAAGATCTGCAGGAGCACCAAAATCGAACGTCAACAATAGCTCTAACACATTGTTTTTGAGCAATAAAAACTCTTTTTATATTGACAGAGTTGCCCCATAACACCACACCATACCTAAGGTTTGAAGCTACGTAGCCGTGGTAGGCTTTTAACGCAGTTTCTTTGTTACTAATTTTGGATAATCGCCATAAAACATAAGAAAATCTGTTTAGTTTACCGCATATTTTATCAATATGAGGCTTCCAGGAACACCTATCATCAAATACAATACCCAAAAAATTTACACTATCTACTTCTCTTAACGTATTACCATTGCAAATAATATTTAGTTCATTTTTTATATTACGTTTGTTTATGAATTGTATGTAATTTGTCTTATTGATATTTACTTCTAGATTATTTAATTTAAGCCAATTTATTATATTTTTTATTGTTGAATTTATAATGTCATTAAATGCTACATTAGAATTGTCAGGTATTATTACAGAAATGTCGTCAGCATACAATATACAGTTAAATCTTGTCACTTTTGGCAGGTCGTTTATGTACAGTAAAAACAGTAGCGGTCCTAAGATACTGCCCTGCGGAACACCAGTTCTATTTTTTTTTGTAGTAGAGCTTGTCAGTTCTAGCTGTGAAAGTGTATTTATTGTTTTGGTGTTTACATACTGTACCCTATTAAGTAAGTAGCTTTTAAGCCAATCTAGACAAGTACCACGTATACCATAAGCATCACACTTCCTTAACAGTATTTCATGCGAAACGAAATCAAATGCCCTAGTTAAGTCAAAAAATATGGCAATGACTTTAGTTTTGTTATTCATATTTTTAACAATCTCATTCATTAGCTTGAAAGCCGCCAATTCTGTGGATTTCTCTTTTTGAAAACCATGTTGCATGGGATCGAGTATATTGAATCTTGTAATGAATTTCATCAATCTGACGTGCATGCATTTCTCAAATATCTTGGATAATACAGATATTAGGGCTATAGGTCTATAGTTTGCAGGGATATCATTATTTCCTTTCTTGTGAACTGGCTTTATTACAGTCATTTTTAATCTATCAGGAAATAATCCCTGTTGGAAAGATAAATTGATAATATGTGCAAGTGCAGGAGATATAAGATGCCTACACATCTTTAAAATCTTAGTAGGTAGGTTATCGAAACCAACCGAGTACGTATTGTTTAGGGAGCCTATAATTTTACTAATTTCATAACTGTCAGTAGGGTATAGAAAGATACTGGAATTATTTATTTTTATATTATGTTCATATTTCTTAATTACTGTATTCGATTCAGGTACACTACAAAAGTATTCGTTTAAAATTTCGCATATGTCATTGGGCTTGTGATAAACTTTATCTTCAAACATTATCTGGTTTATTTGTCCAAGTGAGCTACAAGAGGCAGCGACATTATTCTTTATTAATTTCCAAGATGCTTTAGCTATATTATTTGCCTTATTAATGTAAGCAGTATTATAGGTTTTGTTTGCCGTCTCAATGCACTTCTTGTAAATTTTATTGTAGCGTTGATACTTAATCTTGTCACCTATATTTTTTGATTTAAAAAATTTATATCTTAGTTTACGTTTATTTTTACTTGCAACTTTAATTCCTTTAGTTAACCATGGGAGATTGTTTTTACTACCATTGCTCCTTTTCACCCAATAGATAGGAAAACAAAGATCAAACAATAAGGTCACAATATCGTGGAATTCATTATATGCTTCGTTAGTACCAGTCAACAAATAAATGTTATTCCAGGATAAAGCAGCCAAGCAGTTCATATATTTTAGAATGTTCACAGAACAATAATCACGTTTTCTCTCATAAAAAGCTGTAAGTGGTTTATGTTTTATATCAACTGGCAATATAAGTAGTTGAGCCATATCATGGTCAGAGAGCGCTAAAGGAAGAACTTGCCCCACAGCACTGTCACAATTACTAATGATTTGATCCAAACAAGCATTCAATCTGGTCGGCTCATTTATGTGTATAGTATAATTATAGTTAGCCACGATTCTTTGATACTCATTATTAATGTCAGAAGATTTTAATAGGTTTATATTGAAGTCTCCAGTAATTATTATTTTTCTATTTCTTTTTTTACGTAGTAATTCAAACAATTTTTCCAGTTTGTGCAGAAATGTGTAAGGATTGCAATTGGGAATTCTATAAATACAAATTATTATACATTTATATTTCGGAATATCTATACCACAAGATTCAAATAGCAGGTCACATTTTAGATCATCCAAGTATGATAACCTACTAAACTGTATATAATCTCTGCAAAAAATACAAACACCCCCACGTCGTTGTTTTTTCCTAGAGTAGCAATCTCCTAAGAGAAATCCCTTTAACATCATATTAGACTCACAACCCGCTTTAATAAACGTTTCGGATAAACATATAACATCTATGTAAGTATCCATCGCAGAAAGGTCCTGTACGATAACTTCTAACTCCTCCCTCTTACTTAAAAATCCAGCAACATTTTGGTGGAATATAATTAGTTTTTCTTCAGCATTAGTCTCGAAAAAAGTCTAGATTAGATTTTTCAACACGAGGCGAGTCAAATGTCGCGGTACATTTATTTTTTATAACCGGAAAATAATGAGGTATGGTTGTTTTAAGAACCTTTTTGGTTTTAGTATTTATGTTAGGTTGAACTTTATTTAATAATGTGAAATAGTATGGTATGGTCCCCTTTTCCCTTAATAAGTAAGATTTCTTTACTGGATTATCTTTACTTGAATCCTGCAAACGTTTATGCATTTATTTTAAATTTAAAAATTCATTTTCATAATAATTACAGTCTAAAATATAATTAATTTTATTACTAACGAATTGTAGATAATCACCAATACAAAAGTGCATTGGATATTTTACATAATGACATTTGGAGAAGAGTTTGCTTATTAATTCAATTTCTTTATTCAAGAAGTTCTCATTTATGTATGGATTTTTTAAAACATTCAATAAAAATACAGTGTTACCATTTAATTTTTCTAATGTCGAGTATAAGTCCGCTATTACTTTTACTCGATTATTGTCATTTTCTCCAACACAGAGTACAATTACATCTGAAGAAGATACATTCTTTTTTTTACAAGGTTTTAATATTTCTTTCGCCAGTGCATCAGATTTTATTTCAGAAAACACCGAGTAATTCTCATATTTTGTATTTCTTCTGGAATGTATAAGAGATGCTGCTAGGCCCACGCACTGTTGAGAGCCAAATATCCTAATAGTTTTGCCAGTATAACGGTTACAATTATCTAAGTTAGTTATAGAAGTATCCGTGGACTTCATAGTCTCTCTTCTCAAGTTGGGGTGGGGTTTTTTAGGAGTTAAATAATCTTGGCACATATTATCAATAGAGATATTCTGCGAATTCAATGTGTTTGAGTTTTGACTGCATATTTCATTCTTACTATCGTAGTTCTTCAAAATAATTTTATTTTGTAAGTTACTAGAGCCAGTAGTATTGTAACAAATTTGTTTTAAATTATTTATAACAGCTTCTTTTTTTGTTAACTCTTTTTCCAATGTATTTTTTTCCAATATAAGATTTTCTATCTCTGTGTCCGCTATGCTTAGTTTCATAGTCAGTTCCAAGTTTAATTTTCGTAGTTCGTCAGTATCATCATTATCACGAGTCGACAGATCTGGCAAACTTCTTCTTGGCGTTGTGGTTGTGGACAAAAAGGAGGTTTCACAATCATCATACATAACACTTTGGCGATATGGACTTTTTGTACAAAGCGGGCTATGTCGTTTCTCAATCCGGTTACGAACTGTTACAAATTGATCAGAATTAGAATCTTTAATTGTAGGTTTTTCGCAAACTGTATCATTTTTATTAATTGGTGTACTTGTGCTATTTGCTTTGTTTTTTTTAGTTTTCTTTGATGTACAAGTGCGGCATATCCACTTTTGCTTGTTTTCTGATGTCATCAGTAAGAATCGTTTCTCAGAGATCACTGCACAATTTAATTCATATTTTTTTTTACAAGTATAGCAATTAATCATTTCATTTTTATCATATTTATTTTTACATTTCGTGCAGATGTTTTCCATTTCCGCAGTGTGGTAATAAATGTATTGTATAGCAATCTTATGGTGTAATATGGTGTTAACACTTAAAGTAGGTATGTATCTTTGTCGAAAGTCTTTGACAAGTGGGTGATGCCAGTGATGACATACGGCTGTGAAACGTCGTCGCTTAAAACTATTTTATTCGAAATTTCACAGAACTACTCCTATTGATAAATAAGTAAAATAATAATTTAGTTTTTTTTTTTCAAAATTCAACTCCTAAAAGGGTAAAATGGGGTGACAAAGACTAAAATTAAACATGGGTTTGTTTGTTTGTGGTTTTTGTTTGGCTTATCGGGTCGCTGATTACAAAAACAAGAATGATTTTGAAATCCAAAGTGACGGACGTGAAATACTCTATACTATAAGAGTTCCATTCTTTCATTTTGAGGTATGGCAGGAGACTCGCGTTATCATAATAGGTTTTTGAATTTGTATTTGGTGCCATCTCGATCATCGAATAAAATTAAACAAGAACAGTTAGGGATATGCCACAGTTAGACACGTAGTTTGCGGGTTGCACTCTTTCAGAGTCTGATTTTAGTTTCTCAGTTCGCAGCTTTTGCATTAAGTAACGTAGTTATTGAGTTTTTATTGGTGCCACGTTAAAGCTTCGCGACAGTATTTTTTTTGACATTAAGCTCGTGCATTTTTTTGGGATTTCCATAGAAATTTATAAAGGATCTGTACTTGACATCCCTAAGCTATCAAGCTAAGTACTCAGGCAGCAGGTATTCATATTCTCATTTCAACATCAGCCAATTGGTAAATATTCCAAAAATATATAGATATAATCTTGTAATATGGAAGTGTTACAATCAGTGGCGGACTGAGCCCACCAGAGATCCACTAGTTTATGAAGTTGATGTAATTGTACATGCTATTTGTTAATAACAAAGGTCAAAATAGCATAGCACCTGTATGTAATCTATGAGTTCAGAGGTGTAAGACCACTTTCTTGTCTTAGCCGACCGTACATAGAATAATGGTCGGCAAAGAAACCAATGATTAAAAAGAATTTTTTTTTTCTAGCTACTCCAGCGCATGTTGCGTTTTCTCATCAGGACAGCCGTCACAGTGGTGACTAGTGACATTTGGTTCGATTTGGCTCCACTACTCATGGCGCCGGCTCTTGTCCCAGGGATTGCGCCTCCTCGCGACGGAATTATACAAGCATAAAGGACCTTGCCTCTAAATCGTATATTTACTAACTGTGTGTTTGAGTTTGAGAACCTTTTTTTATACCATTAAGGTGGCAATCACGAATACCTGATGGTAAGCCGTTACAGTAGCCTATAGACGCTTGCAACACCAGGGGTACCACTTGCGCGTTACTAACCCTTTAAAAACCTTTTCATGCCTTTTTTGAATCACTCTATGCTGTACTCATCCGAGAAAACCTCTGCACGGAGCTCATTTCACAACCTGAGCGTACGTGGGAGAAAGTTTTTCTGAAACCATACAGTAACGTGACAACTTTGGTTCCAATTTGAGGATGAACTCCCTGCCGGTATTGAGCGAGCGGCCGTTGGCATCATATCAAATATTTCCTCAGAACACACCCCGTTATAAAAACGGTAGAACACACACAAGAAAGCAAAATCTCTCCTTAGGCTTAAAGGTTCAATACCGCTTTTGAGTTCAGGATTATCGACAATTCTCATAGCGCGTCTTTGGAGCACGTCGAATGGTCCAATCTGGTATCTAGGTGCTCTCGCCCATAAATGGCAGCAGTACTCCATATAAGGCCTGACTTGAGACTTATACAGTAACAGTCTTTATCTTTACTGTATATGTCTCAAGTCAGGCCTTATACGGAGTGAAATACCGCCGCGCTCTTTTGAGCACCAAGCTTCTTGGATGCCAGCTTTACTTTATCCTCCAAATGACTGCGGAACTGCACGTCACTAGAGATATCAACACCAAGGATCCCGATACTCTCAGAGACGGAAAGGGGTGTGTCAAGGAATTGTGGAGCTACAGCGAATGGGGTTTTTTTTGGAACACGTAGCCTTGTGTCCTAGTGGGGTTGAGTAAGACTAAGTTTAGTCGTCCCCAATCGGATACTCTGATTAGAGAACTCTCAATCTCAGACACAAGTTGAACGCGACTTTCCTCCACTGTAGACCGAACCGTCACGACCCGTCACGAACCGTCACCAGTACTGTAATCTGCATAACAAATTAGTCCGTCAATAGATAGAATATCATTGATATTCAGTAGGAACAATGTTGGAGACAGCACCGAGCCTTGCACCCCGCCAGCGTTAATGCCCATGCTATCCGAGCAACTGCCGTCAACAACCGATACCCTCGTATCACCATTTTCTGCATTTTCAGCATTAAAACCATTTTTCGTTTATTAAAGGTGTCTGCCCATACGGGAGCCCCATAAAGGGCCAACGATCGAATGATCCCCGTGTAAAATTTCCTGCACGCCATGACCGGACCTTCCAGGTTTTGTAGTAGTTAGCCAAATGCTGCTTGGGCACCACTTCTTCCCAACTTTACATTAACCTGACATAACACATCGGACGAAACTTAAGTTTAACCGGAGCTGCCGGACAAAACTTAAGTTTATATTTTCACTACCAACTTGAGCCTTGACTTTTTATTATTACAAGGCACCAGTGTATTGTAGGTATATATTCTTTGCCGTGTTGAGTGCAAAGGTCCGATACTTTTTATGTAATACAGTAAATTATGAGCAGCCTGCATTCAGATTTAAAGAAATAAATCGTTATCACAAAAATTCCGGTGTTTGATTATATCGTATTCACGCCACAAAATGATGTGGTGCCCAGTATCGATCAACCCGTGCACCGACATAACCATATAAACTTGCACAACACTACACATTTATACTCATAAAAATAACACTTTTGCTGAGTCCTCTCCTCGAGGATGGTACGAAAAGTTTGATCTTAAGATTATTTTGTGTTCTTTTTGCGTTATTACGAATACGGTGACACGGCTCAGTTGTTTGTATTCCACAAATAGCGTGATTTGCCGAATGGTAGAGCTGCCCCAGAATATAGCCTCTTATCATGAAAAGAGTGCGTGAAGTGCGTGCTTGCTGCGGGAATACAAAGTTCAGTGCCTAAGTAACTGACAGACTATTTATGAGTTGAGAAATTTAGAAAAACTCAGTGAGTGACAGATATAATTTTTCAATGTGTACATACGTAATAAAAAAATACAAAACACGACAAAGCGGAAAGGTTATATCATGCGAAGACAAGTAGAGCTGCTTGAACATACTGGTCTAACCGCCTCCATCTTGCCAGCCTAATAAAGTCCTTTTTTATACCTCTTTTTAAAGGAAGAAGGCAACAAATGTCCTGATAGAGAATTCCAAGTTTTGAAAGTACGACAAATAAACGAGGAACAAACGGATAGAGTTGTACTAAAATTAAAAAAAGTGAATATAGTAAAGAATTCTGCCTTTCTGAAGTACTTTTATAAATTTCTGTAAGCGTGATGTTAAAAGAGGTGAAGACAGTAAATGGATGTAATGAGAACCCCCCTTATTCTCAACTGTCAGATCACGGATTCGATTCGAAAAGTCACATCCCGTCTTGAATTGACGCGTCACGATAAAAAATGTCAGGTATAGAGTTTCCGATGTTTGAGTCTTTTCCGTTGTCAATAAGGAGGTTGCTAAGATTCATGTTTTCAATAATGAATACTATGCATCACAATGTAGTATAAGTTAGTTTTTCATTAGCACATCTCTTAGGGAGCTCGGTGGCGTAGTGGATTGGGCGCTCTGGTTTCGATTACGAAAACAAAGCAATTTTTGCCACTGGCGATCCCGGGATGTGTTGATCAAAACTTGTTATCTCGAGCTCCTCCCTGCTTCGGACAACACCGTACCGGCTTCGGAAACATCCGTATTGACGGCACCACCTGGTGGTGGTGCCGTCAATACGACAATTAATTAAAACATGGGCTATATTAGTTCATAGAAATGGTTTGCCACTTTCAAAAACATCTTATTAATTTGATAATTTCATGACATTTCTATGAAATAATGCAGCCAATGTTATATTACTTCATACCAATATAATGAAATTATCAAATTAATAAGATGTTTTTGAAAGTGGCAAACCGTTTCTATGAACTAATATAGCGCATGTTTTAATTTATTGCCGTATTGACGGCACCACCATGTATAATAATTTAAGTTGTCTTCTAGTTTCAATACCTATCCCAAACGGTTACCCAAACGGTATGTTAGTTTGCGACTTAAGTTTTATTTGACTTTGGAGTCAAGCAGGACCATCAGCCGAAGCAACTGGAGGTTTGTTTTCAAATTCAAATCTATACGACAAAAGTGGAAATTACAAAAGACCTTCCCGTTGTAAGACATATCCGCAGCCTATGAAAACTGAGTATTACGGTTAGTATTGTTATTTAGCAGCGGTAAAGGTATGTAATTATTGGGCTCATCATATTTAAAAGAAAAAAAAACATACCGTCTTTATAAATAAATTTCATCAATACATCCAGCGAGTTTATACTGCGTAAAAGCGGTTCATTATAATTTAAATCATGCTAGAGTCAATCTAGTGTAATGTCTGTTTATACAAGTTTACCCAAACTTCGAGACATGTTAGGTTAGTTTAAAGCTCCCCGGTGCTTTAAACATTCATTTATCATGTGTAAACGCGATAACCCTAAATGATATACCTTACGAGACTGTCAATTTTCCGTGAAGTATGAAAAATGTAAAAGGTTTATGTTAACATATTTTAGTGAAGAGACCGCGTTACCGCGTAATATATCAAATTCCCCGTCAAATTCCTAGTTTGTTTCAACTCTTGCTGATCAAGTTATAAAATAGAAGAAGTTTTAAGTAAGTAAATCTATTTTTATTAAAATGTGTAGACTAGAAAAAAGACAATCATGTCTGGGGCTGGAAGCGAATCCGTTATCATAATCATTATTTCGATCAAAAGACGTCCACTGCTGGACTGTCGATTCTACCCTGCAGGTATCCAGCGGCGACCTGCGGTATTCACCAGATGCACCCATGCATTACACAATTCGGCCCTGATCGCGCTAATTTACAACGAATTTACCAAACTAAGACTAAAACGTTTTGTTGCGCACAATATGTATTGCGCGAAACATTTAAACGACCACCAATCAGCTTTATGTTTCGGAACATACGTACTTAGATGTCTTTGATTATAATTATATTACATATTTATCAGGTTTCAATTACATAAATTAATAAAACATAAACTTTCTAAATTGAGTAAATATATCAATCGGTTTTTGACAGCATCTAGATACAAATACGTTACTATGGCAACCATCTATAGGAACATAATTTGCCCTCAGAACAATTTTTACCGCTGTTGGACGAACGTTTTTAATTTAGTTTATGCCTAGCAAATTTTCAAAAAACGTAAAAAATATTTGTTGGACAGCGGATTATACGTTACTATAGATGGTTGTCATATGGTACGCTGTCAAAAACCGATATATTTACTCAATTTAGAAAGATTTTATTTTATTATTATATTGTTAGAATCGTGGGTAGATTTTATTAAAAAAAACAAATTTATAAAGCACACAGTAATTATTCTTTTCAACAATTATTTTATGATTTACACTTTGTTTAAAAATCAAATTTGAATAACAACTAATTAAATAATAGAAAATATAACGACAATGCCCTAGCTACTGCGGGAGCGCACGCCGGTTGCAAACGAAAAATGAGAGAGTGCTTCGGGCAACGACAGCTTATATAGGTTCTGTTGTCGATGGCGCCAACGTCTCGGACGGTGTTGCTAACAATATTATATATCAAATATTATATATCAATTATTTTATTAATTTATGTAATTTAAACTTAATACATATGTAATATAATTATGATGAAAGAAATCAACGTATCTTCCGATTAGGAAATTTTAGAAAAACAATTAGTAATAGATTGGTTGCGAAAACATCGTAAATTGTAAAAAAAGGCAAATATATAATTTCGATATAGTTCTAAGTTAAAATTATAAAATCTGAGTCAACGAACAGAAAGCTGTGTTATAAACATAGATACAAAGTATTGTATTTTTGTATATAGGAACTTAAAGATAATTAAGTTTTGTTATCCACATCTCCTTCAACTTTGTAGAAGAAATATGCACTTTTTAAAAATTATTATGCTAGAAAGCATTGCAGTATGTTTATGGTACAAACGCAACTTCATTACTTACTAATATTGTTTCTCTCATACGCAACCCGGAAAACAAACAATATTTTGAACAAACAACTCTCGTTTAGCATAGGAAGCCAAAAACATGTTGCATACAAAACTTTTGTTTTGTTATCCGGCATACTTTTAGCTCGAACCGGAAAACTACATTCGTGGAAATTCTATTCAATGGTCTAAAATAAATAGCTAGTAATATATGCTAAGCTGAAAACATCTGAGTTTGTTGAGTTCGAAATAATTGAACCGCCGAAAATACTGTTTGCAAAATTAACTATAGATGAAAATCAACAGTTCTATTTGTGATAGGAACACAATAATGGCGTCGATATTACTGTAATTTGACCCTAAACCTTACAAATGAAAGGGATCAAGTCTGCAAAAGAAGCATGAATGCATTCCTATACCTACAGCACAATAATTTTTTTCATCAGAAACTCACGCAACTTGTAGGTACAACTAGCCTGCCTGGTATAAATTTGGTCCGACCTGCAACTGTAGTATCTTGAATACAGAATACAAATTTGGTTCTAGAATTGATATTTCGCCTCACTTTGACGTACCGCAATAAATAAGTCACTTAAGAGCTTCTTTTATTTGTATGTTTTCAGACATTGGTTGGTCTGGAAAAACTTAAACGCACTGTGCTCGCCGAAAGCAGTTGCAGCAATATAATTAAAATTTGTGAGTACTGTACCCCTAGCAAGAACACTTTTAAATTTCGAAAAGTCATCGTATCGAGTAGTTACGCTAGCTTTTGTCTGGCTTTTGTTTAAAATTTTAAGCGTGCGTGATCGATACGATTATTTCAAACACGAACACACACACACACACACACACGAACATTTTCAAATTTCGAATCGTAGTGTTCGTACTAGGGGTACTGTACTGTACCCCTAGCACGAACATTTTCAAATTTCGAACCGTAATCGTATCGTTCACACACGCTTGAAATTTCAAACAAAAACTAGACAAAAGCTAACGTATAGTTCTTTTATCTCACGAAGCAACTTCCACTGACAAGCGCTTTACTTGTGGTAACCAAGTGTCAAACACGCTGCGAATGTGTGCGTGAATACGAGTGGTGTTAGCATAAAAATTTTTAAAGACGGAAATAGGTATAATAATTTTATTATTATCAAACGTTAATGTGAATTTGTAAAACTTATTTTATTAAAGTTTAGTAACTGAAAAATATTTAAAAAGCACATAGGTAAATAAAAAAAAAAGATATTTTGAAGGTTCTTAAACAATAAGAACAAAACAAAATAAGACTATTATATTTATACACTTACTTGTGTTAATTTAATTAAATATATCAGAATCACTCGAATAATTATCAGTTTCATCTGAATCATCTTGTTATTATAAAAGTAATTCCGAAATGAAAATCTTGTTCTTTTCTTTCTCTGTTTTGAAAAGTTTAGCTCAACAATGTCTCGTCTTTGATATTTACCATGTTTTTTTTTGTCATAAAATATAATCATAAAACTCTTTGTCACAAAATTAATTTATTTTATGTCAATTACCCATGTAAAAATAAATAAAAAAATAAACAATAAAATTCAAAAATACATAATCAATCTCACTATGACAACGCATGGTCGACTTTTCGACGTTTAGTTTTCAATCTTTCCATACTGACGCCCGTGTCTCGGACGGCACTGAGAGCTCCTGTGCTTACCCACACATTCGCAGCATGTTTGTATACTAGGTTACCACAAGTAAAGCGCGCTCCGCTTCGTGAGATAATAGGACTATTAACTACTTGATACGAAGGTGATTCGAAATTTAAAAGTGTTCGTGCTAGGGATACTGCCCGCCTAGCATGACCTCCGAAACGCGATATGATACGATATGATAAAGCTATTTATCGCTTCGAACTGTCAAAAATCATTGGATATAACCGCTATCTTGAAATTTTATCGAAACTGCGAACATGTATATATACAATACAAGTTCGCAGTTTCGATAAAATTTCAAGATGGAAGTTATATCCAATGATTTTTGACAGTTCGAAGCGATAAATAGCTTTATCATATCGCGTTTCGGTGGTCATGCTAGGCGGGCTGGTAAGGTGGGCGCGGTATGTGAATAATTTTGATAAATTTTATTAAATATATTTTCTGTTATCTATTATCCATAACGCAAGCTCTTAATCTTATTTTGGGTCAAATAATAGCTGTGAGTGTAAGAATATTACTATCATCGTAAACAATACCTAATGAAGGTATCGAATTCGGAGGAATAGAACTGGCCGAGGCATGACAGTACAGTTGGCAATGCAAAGTGATTGTGTTCTGTTTGCTAATCGGTATCCATAAATGCTAACCAAATATTGGTGATCAATGTTGATGTTCAAGATCTTTATATTTGAGTTGGGATGTTTGAGATTGGCTTTTCATTAACAATATAGGTATTATCTGCCAGAAATTAATTGGAAAATTGTATACTACATAATGAAAGAATTGGTAATTAATGTTAAATATTATAATATAAAGGTAAGGAGGGAGACTTTTTTTAAGCTAAGAAAATGCCACTTCGGGACATTATTACCATATATCTAGTGTTTTTTATACAAAGCACGACTAAATGTCTCAACGTGATGCGGTAAAAAAGTCCGCCTTTCTTATTTGAGCCGTAATACAGTTCGCTGTTTTCGGATTGAAAGGAAAGGTAGCCAGTGTAATTACTGGGCATGGACGGCATTTCATCAAAGGCCTCAGGATGACAACCACCAGCAATATCAAGTGTTTTTTTTCTTGTTATTGCAGGTGTCTATAGGCAGCGGTCTGACAGGTCTTACAGGTATAAGCGATTTGTATATAATAGACAGCTAGTGCAGCTTGAAACTAGCCGTTGGCGGACCAAAAGGTGCCTTTCTACACCTCTTTTGAAGGAACCCATGTTTGGAAGGAGGAAACACAGTTATGCTGGCAAAAATTTCGAAGTTTTGGAAATACGACAAAGAAACACGTTACTATACTTCTTTCTGCGTGACGTTGTGGTAGAGACAGTATATCGATAACTCCGAAAACCGGCATGCGTACTTCTGAGTAGGAAGGGGAAGGATGGGTCTAAATGCTCTTTAGAGCTACTGTCTAAGAAGCGCAGTATATTTCCATAAACCGTCGGACTTATTTTATATCCATCAAATGAATGAAACGCTAATTTTTATAAAAAACCGGGACTTCTAGAACATTTTTGTTGTTCTATGCTGATTCTAGAATTGGAAGGCTTTCTAATTAATTACTTTTATTTGTGTAAGTACATCTCGTATTCAGTGCAAACGCCCTTATAAATCTAAGTAAAAATGTTTAAATTTAAAATCATACATACGACCTTTGACGCTTTGGTTTGTGAGGCGCGACGTTGACATGCATCGAATTAATACGCCTCACTGAAATATTGGCTTGGGCAAGGCTTAGAGGTTGATAGCTTTGAGTAGGTAGCCGTATACTTTATAGCTGGCTTGTTGATAGAACACGGTAAGGGGATGACCACGTTGATAGCACACTTTTAAGAGTAAAAATAGAACAGAAAAATGTTTCATTATCTATATGTATAGTGCAAACTTCAACCCTTCCCCATTAAGTAATTATCCAGCTTTACTTTTATTATCATCATCACTAGCCTTTAAACGTCTATTATTACTGTATTAATTGATTTCAAAAATATTTTTACGGCTGTTCGAATGTAGAAAAGATTTGTTATTCTAAAAACATTATAAAAATGCTGCGAAAACCTTTGAAAGAATGTAAAATAAAATGTAGGAACCGCCAGTAATTCCCTGATATGATTAATGGAGATGGGGGACCTTGGTGACACAAGGCTTACCCTTGGACTGACGCGAGGTTAGAGGCTGGACCGCTATTCAACGTAGCTGACATATTATTATTATTTTAATCCCGTGCTCATAAATATGACCAGAGGAAAAGAAATATGGCATATTATACACGCTGATCCATAATGTAAGCTCTGTTACTTTTGAAATTAACATTTCTAATCCAGTTCTCATTTAAACTTATTTTGTTTGATTTTTTTTAATCTTGGACAATCACAGCTTTGATTAGGTACCATCAATGAATAACATAACTATCTTAGTATAATTTGAGCAATTATAGAGCGTTACAATAAATAGTTAAAAATAATCAAAAGATGCGTTACGTAGTAGCGATTGTAAATACCCGTGTTGCCATGAGATAGTGACGGACATCATCATCAACAGCCTATTTACGTCCCACTTGTGGGCACATACCTTCCTACATGGGAGAAACACTTGAGGAGTTTGGGCCATAACACCACCACGCAGGCCCTGAGACTATCCCGGCGACTATATCATTAGATGGCGAAAGTTGCTTTGTGTTCGTAATAGAAACCAGAGCGCTTAAACCACTACGGCACCGAGGTCCTCAAACCATCAAACAATGATTTTCTGAATAGAAATTTGGTATTTTCTCCGACAAGGCTTAAAAGTTAGATTCAAATTTCAATATCGAATTGCAAAATATAATAGGTAAACGACAGCTGTCGCCTTCTTTCTATGATCTGAGGCTGTCGCCGTCGCCTAAAAATAACGCTAATTTAATAATTATTCTTAGACGAATTTATTTGGATACAGCGGCTCAAATATTAATAAATTATGGCTATGGATAACACGTCGCGGTTCGTCCCAAATATAATAATTGAGGGAACGAAATAATCCGGATTAAAGATTTTCTTTAATTACAAGTTCTTCATTTAGCGAGCGGCGATTTATCACTTAAGAGGCGATTTCCTCAAAAGAGCTGTGGATTAATTAGGGAAAGATAAAATTTGTGAAATAGCCGGAGGCTTGCGAGTGCTCTGAACAGATAAGAGAAGCTCGATGAGGAGTAATGGATCTATTAGCGTGTCTGGGCCTCCTGTGCCCTCCGAACAACCCCCTCTTTGTTCACGCGAAAAATCACCCAATCGTGCTTATGAATCTTTCCTGCTCACTTTTTCGCCTTCGAATAATTTGTTTGTATAAAATATTTGATTCGATAAACTGCTTTGGATTCCTATCTACAGATTTAAGAGATGTTTATTCTGAAAATTGAACGCTGATTGGACCCGCGTAAACTGGAGATGCCAATATATTTTCGACAAATTATACATGTTCCCGTTAGTTTTATAGAATTATAATATAGGCACATTAATTTTGGAAATACAAATATTTGGTTGACTGTTTCTTTACTTGTGATAGTTGATATACTGTGTAACGATTTAAAAAACAGTGGGCAATTCAGTTTAAAGTGACTGCCACTCGGAATGATATAGAGTTTCTTCGTATACCAATTTCGAAAGGCACGTTATAACTGCTTTGTTATTGTAATAGTGATCACACATCCGATGGCATTTGATTGGCAGTGATGCTATTACTGATCATTTTAAATGGGCTTAGAATATCAGGGAAAGTCAATCCACAGCAAAATTTCCTTCGTATTGTAAACGCAAACATAGAAAACTATGTAATACAGATGTGAGTATTATAAGCAAGAGATGGTTACTTACTTGATTTGAAGATAACTTCACTGATCAAGATCCACTCGTGCTGGAACTTTAACTTCATCATGATGTGCTTAGCAGTTCTATTTTGCAAGTCAACATGAATGACTCGAGCGTGCTCAGACACTCTGTCCTGCTTCGGTTCATATGAAATGTAATCTTCCTGCCACCGCTCTCCTTCTAATGAAAAATATATCTCTGCTTCTTTGAACAGCTAAAAGAGAAAGTTAATTTTAATAAACGAGTAAAACATAAGCTTGGGTAAATTGATTCGTAGAATCACCCAGTCGAGATCTAAAAGCAATATTCTTTTGAAGATTTTTGTAACTTGATAATACCCAAAGCAGCAACCAACAAAATACAATGACTGGAAGCGTAATTTAATTTAGTTTTTACCTGAACGTCTTTAGTGAACATATTATTTGTATGGATGTCTACATGTTTGAGGAGTCTTGTGTCAGAAAAATTAAATGTGATCTCGACTTCATCCTCCAATAACATCGACTTGTTCCATCCGACCCAACGTGTTCCTACAAGAAATATATTTGAAATCGAATGTCTAAAACTCTGTGGAAATTCTTTTTAGTATAATATTCTTGTTACCTCTAGTGTCAGAAGGATCAGGCAGTTCAAAGTCATTGGGACCAGTCAGAGAGTCCGTCATCTGACCAAGACCATCTGTCAGTTTCCCATCGCGCAAAACTCCGTCATACGCCATGTCTTCAAACTTGGCGCCACCAGTCATCGACTGCATATCTCCTCCTTTGGGCGCGGAGTACGCCACTAAAGCCTCTGCAGAAATATGTGTAGGGTAAATAGACCGCCAAAGGCGGCAGGTGTTCGCTTTGCACATACATTATAATAGAGTTGCACATCAATAACAGTAGCTTAAGCAAATCTCGCATTGCAATATTGGTTATACTAGTCCCGGGACGTCGCCAGCCATAGGGAAATATATACGTACGTTTCCATCGACAGCCGAAGATTTCGACTCTCATGCAGGCTGTTCTTGGATGAGCAGCGTAGGGGAAGAAGCGTACTTTCGAAGCGATGAAAGGAGCCTCCAAAACAGTCTTCTTAGCGGTGTACGTGTTTACATTTCCAGGTATCAACTGTAACAAAAATGCTTGATATATGGATGTAAATGTTAATTAGTGAAACATTTGTGATATTTGAACAAACATTTAAGATTTTGCAGCAGTTACGATGGATTTAAAAATAATGGGCGCTTTTTCATTTGTAACGCGACGATATTATCGTAGACGGCCACGGTACAACGATACCACAGGGAAGTAAAGTATGACGTGGACGTGCACGATAAAACGTAACCGTTGACGGAAATTCAAAAGTGTCTTCATATATTTCCAAACTATTTACTTCCCTGTGTTATCATTGTAACGTGGCCGTTCACGATAATATCGTCTCGTTGCTATAATTTACACATACACATATATAATAAATTATAATAACTTATATTGAAATCCATTTTATATGAATAGCTCTCTATACAGGTAAAATTTACTACAGTTTATGTGGCAGCGAAGGATTTTCGCTTAATTCCTCTTCTTCTATAGGTTTTATGTTTGAAACGAAGCACAAGGCGACGCAAATTGATTTAAAAGTTTTTATTAGTGACTTTCTAAACTTCCATTGTCAAGAATTTGAACTAGTTTATTTCTCCAATTAGCTTGAAAAAGTAATGAAAAACAAGTATTTGATATATTTATTATTATTTTATTTTTAAGTATTTAGCCATCAACAGTTTTAATTCAATCCATCCCAAAGGTTTTCTTCTTGAAATTATCATATAATATTCGTAACGAAGACTATTTGTACTATTTTTATGCCTTTTCTTGCCAAAGATTTCTTTCCTTAAAATTCTTTACCTACTTCTATAATCTTCATTTTATTAGTAAATAGGTTCTACAAAATTTTATGTATTTTTATGTGTAATTAGTTTTCTTCCAAAGCATTATTCCGCAAAACAGAACGTTGACCTTATCTTATATTCTGGGAAAGAATGAAGTACGCAAGCTTATTTTGTATTTAATTTGAAGGGCACTTCGTACAAAGTAAAATTTCGTGTAAGCTTGATATTATAATTGAAATTAATGTTTCTTTTGAGTTGTAATCATGGCAAATGTCGGTCGTAGGAGTAGGGTTCCGTAACGCTCGGGGACTAATTCCGAGTAACTGGAGACTGCAAGCCGAGCTCACTGAAACTTGCCTCTGATCTTCGTACGTAAGGGAAAGTTTGCCGAAGGAAACTCGCTTAGACTTAATTACTGATTGAATTAACTTACGGCCACGTTTAAATATTAAACGAGGTATAATATTTTGTTCTTTTATTGTAAAAAGCTCGGGTCACTTGGAGTTGGACAAGTCTGACTTTTGTTATTATTTTTGATCATAAAAGTGTTGTTTGTAGCATACTTATTAAAAAAATTAATAAAACCCTTTTTACTGCCCCTAGACTCAATTTTCCGTGGGATTTGTAGAAAATAACCCTATCCGTACTTTTAAAGAGCTTAAATAATTGAAAAAGTAATCGTGTTTAGGAAAATATTAGAGCAATTTACAAGGATTAGGTATTTTGTTATCAAACCTTTACCATCGATGGAACTATTCATTTAAGTTATTGCCTCAGTAACTCAAGTTGAAATCCTTAACATTCGTTAAAAGTTAGCTTGTATGACTACTAACAGGAAAATTATTACTTCTTTCAGGCCCCGATCAACTGTTTACTCATTTCAGATCCTTGCGTGGAAGATAAAACAGAGTATAAAAAAGGAGGAAACTTTTACTTACTCTACTACCATTGAAATCTTTGTATTTGACCCAGCGATTGAGAGCAGCACGCCAATATTCCACTGAATAGCTTTCCACGAATTCAACGCCCACTGAGTTAGCAAATCTGCCTTGAGACTCGGTGGCCGTGACGAGGTACTCATGCTGAAGGTCTATCTGTAGGTACTGACGGCTCCGGGGTGATATGAGCCCGTTGGGGCACCATGCACCACCCCGTATTTCTGTCCTAATCCTGTGAAAAAAGAAAGAAATTTTAGTTGTCTCTTATAGGCACAAAAGATCCCGAAGGTTCGAAGTGCACAGTAGGAACAGAAACATGATGAGATAAGATCAGTTGTTAACTATTCGATCACTATATAAATTATTGGAGTCTGTCTTGCTGACATAGTTAGTATACTATGGTAGTTGGCATAGGTTGAGAGATATAAAATTTTCATACGACAATGATGGTAAACAAGTGCACAGACAGCCTGACTGTGAGCGGTTACGGTAGCCTTGGTGCTCGTCGCATCTTTAGCACACCTCATGAGTAACCCACTACAAGAAAGAGAGAGAGATAATTCTCTCTCTTGAATTTTACAGGGTAGGTAACTCGTTGACAGCAAAGAACGAGGTTCCTCAGCTGCCAACAGCGTTTCTGTTCTGGTTTTCAAATATTCTTCGTTTGTCAATAATGTAAGTTATACTGTCAAATTAGTTTTCCACAAATCTATTTTGTTTTCATACGTCATAATGTTTTTGGCAAAATTATTAATTTTATCAAAGTCTAAAAACCAATAGTTAACATTTGTAACAATCATTGGCTTAATAAAGAACATCCGAGAGAAGAGGGCAACCAATACTACGTCAATAAGGACTAAAAGCACCGTTATTATGAATGCTAACAGAAGCACCTCGTGGACTGTTCGAGCCTCAGTTTTCTCCAATCTTTTTCATTTAATACAAGTGCAACAAAAGTCAAAGTCGATTAAAAGCCGTGAACAATGTGCTTGTATTTATTAAAGCCACCGTAAGGCACGCTTGCGCATAGACAAATAAAATTAGCGTGATAATTTGAGCAAATACGCTACTGTGTTTCTAAGCTTCGTTTGTCAAGCAAGGTAAGGTTCTATCTGCACGGTCGTCTCATTTGAATATCGTGCGTAGCGATCTCATTACTAGGAACAGAAACAAAGAGCGCTAAACGTCGAATTAACGCGGCGTTTTCTAAATCGCTCCTGACCCTGTATGGAGTGGCTCGGGTGATAGGGCTGTACACCCATCCGTACTTACATCTTGTTATCTTTGGGGAGCCAAGCTCCGAAAAGCTTTTGTAGGATCATGGTCGCTCCGAATACATATGAAAATTTAATTTTCAGTTACTGAATTTCTCAAATGGGAGCCGAGTTTTCGCTATTGTCTCGCGCTGAGCTTATGCGGGCTTAAGGCCGAATGTGAGACCCTCTGTTAATTGTTTGAGCTAAGTATGAGCATTTTGTGGCTGTGGGATTCGCAATTATTGTAACAATTTGGCCGTATCATAACACCTTATTGTCGTTAAACAATAGACGTGGAATAAGCATATTATTGTGTATCCATTTCCCTGCTATTTGTTTGAGGATAATCTATGAACCAGTTTATTTGTTGGAATGTTCATTATTGTAACCGCCCCACATGGCTAATATTGATTTCCAGCTAGGAAGCTGTTAGCAATTTGAAACGATTACAATAGTTTATAGATGTAGTCTTGATCCATAAGTAGATGTTCGACGATTAGGCGAACCACACCTTCTGCGTAGGTTCATTCTTGCACGTTCATGGCATGTACGGTCGACCACAGAAGTAGCTGAACACTTTAGTACCATGTCACAACGACTCTAGTGTCAATATAGTACGAGCACAAGAGCGGTGTGACATGGTACTAAAGTGTTCAGCTACTTCTGTGGTTGACTGTACAGTCGACAGCACATAAAGCATATCAGTTTGACCTTGAGACCGCCCTTACTGCGTTCGTAATAGAGGCGGCTTTCGTAGTGCAACTGTTAGACTTGACGTGCTCTCGTGTGTACTAAAGTAAACTGACTTGGGTGATAAAAACATTTACCATATCAAGGTCTTAGATTGATCAATCGCTGTAATAAATAAATGATATAAAATCTGCTGATATAAAAGAAAAGATATAAAAGCTGCCAAAATAAAGATAAAATAATAAAAAAAAAATGAAAATTTTAAGTAACCCCCGGCGTGATTTATCATCTATCTAACACCTTTTTAATGGGACTATTCTTATGAACCCAAACACGCTATTTCTGCTGTAAGTTTCTGAAGAGTTCAACCACCCGCAGATTATAATTGATGGTACAAGATCAGCTCAATGTTAACGTGTTTTGAAAATACTTACTACTAAAGTAACAGTAAACCAAAAGTTCAAACCAATCGGATCTGTAAAAGTGAGTAAAACCCTTTTGTCCTGTACGAAATGAGCTGATAGTCATCAAACGCCTGAAATGATCTTCTTATAATAAAACTAAAAACCATTCTGATCAAGTCAGCTTTCAAACAAAGAAACCAAATCAAAATAGGTTCCTGCATTTAGGAGCTACGATGCCACAGACACAGATACACAGACAGACACGTCAAACATATATCACCCCTCTTTTTTTGTCGGGGGTTAATAAAGCCCGTCACGTAAAACTTTTTTGCTTTGATCAGCGCTTGACTTTTTTCAAATTTCATAATAATAAGATGTGCGCTGTGCTCACGCGGTCCTCTAAATAAAATAGTAAAACTGCTTTATTGAAATACTTTGAGTGCACGATATTATGATCATATACTTTAATCAACTTAGAATAGTTGTCGAAAAATATTTAAACGCTAGCACTTCCAACGAAAACACAGCCAAAGCAATGTAGCCACTCACACTTTATAGCAATATGCTCTGCACTCGCTGTTACTATGTGAGTTTCGCTGCAGGTAACTTACTGAATAACTTGTAAAGTGGACCGCACACCAGAGCAACACAGCAGGCATATAGTACAATATGTTTTATGAAACATTTTTACTTGCCTCTACATTCACGAATGTGGTTCCAGCACGCTTGATACAATACAATCTACTCTATGGTGCAGTGTGCAGCAAAATAGCAAGCGAGACACCCCGTAGGTTTATTATTTTCTGAAACGACACTTCGACACCTAAATTCTTAATTGCTTCTTTGAAAAAGTCGACCAGAATATCTTTCAATTAGATCATGAACTGCATCGTTAAGTTGGAATAGAATTGCTAAATGTTTAATAAATTTGACATTATTACCACTATAAAATATTTCAAAAGCTAATGCTGGAGGTTAGAAATTGGTCCATACTAACACCTACTGTCATCTAAGATTTATATTTTAATAATTACTATAACAAAGATAGTGGCATGGGTGCAGGGTCTACTGAGCCTCCACCCTTCAGAAGCCTACACAACTGCATGTAACAAATACTTACCTACTTTGAGCGCTAAATGTAGTGAAGAAAATACTTCACATTGTTGTTTGTAACCCTTACTGTATGTTGATGTGTGCGATTACACTTACTATTTTATTAATATTAATGATAAACCACAGCCTTTACAGTTTCTCCCGAGTGAAGCTAAAAGTTTGCAAACAGTAGCAGAACTGCATAGTGCAAAGTTTTTCTTGCGATCATTATTATTATTATAAAGTTTCACGAAAGTTACAACTCCGTCGCTTTCTTATTAAGAATTAATGTCAAAGAAGATATTGTTTTGCTTTATTGCAGATACGCTTTGGAACCTTATTAATTTGTACTAGAGCGCACTTTTAACACAGTACTAAGATGTGGTAGAATATTAAATTTTAAAATACTTATATAGTTAAGGTAAAAGTTCCTAGTCCGGTATTATTTTTATTTCTCTTTTGAATAAGATTAGTACATTAAAATGGAGTATACTTATGCAAGATCTCTTAGGACATTCTTACGACGTTTCAATTTATTGTAGTAATTGGAGATGATTTAATAACCACTGTAATATGAGCTTTTTCCTTAGTATTAATTCTGTTAATAATGAATTTGATTACCTTGAGCTCAACGGAGACACACTCTGGTCGTAGCTGGAGCTGGCTGACAGAGACTCGTTGGATATCATCCCACTTTCCATGCCCAGTGGTACCTCGCAGTTGCCCACGTCAGCTGTTTGGACAAAAATATTAATGATTAGCAAGTGGAATATTGACGGTTAACTTCATGATAAACGACGAGCGGCTGGTCCAGTAATCTGTAGCTCTTTCTAAACAGGCTACTCGGTCAGGGGTTACGGGTTCGAATCCCGGTAGAGACAGATGTTTGTATATGGTTTGTACGAGTCATGGATGTTTGTATGTTCGTTTTGGTATATTTGTAATATTTATATATTATCATATTGTTATCAATATTTCTACATTATCTTTAACACAAGTTCTTAATGATGCTTACCTTGGGCTAGATAACAGGTGTGAGTATATAAAAATATATATGAAATTTCAAAAAAAATAATTTAAATATAATTTTCATAAATGCTCTTAACTTAGTGATTGTGGAGAGGGCCCTAAGCTTCAATGTCAATATCAATATGTGTTAGTTTTGTTAAGTAAGTGTATTCATTTATTTATTATATTATCCAATAAGGAAACCATAGTCTATTTGCTTTCAGTAATAATATTAAAGTCTTGAATTACTTATATAACGGTTTTTCCTTTTAATGAAAAGTAATATGAAATAAAAATAAATTAGTAAGTAAGTATACAAAACTCTTTGTTCATTTAGATTATACCAATAATTCTCATAATTCAGATTATATTTATAAATTCAAAAACAGCTCCTCATAGCGATGTTTGCGAAACGAAACCCTTTGCCAATCAAAACATTAACTTAATTTGAAGCTAGATAAACTAAACCCCATTGACTCAGTTCTCCCGACGTAACTGATCAGACACCTATTTAAATAACAACGCATTGCCAAATCAGTAAAATCAATTAACCATTTCACAGGCAAAGTAGAATGTGACACAAAACCACAGAACACTTTTACTCCAAGAAGTACAAAACAGTTAACAGGCCAGACTAGTTGCTTCTAACACAGACCTTTGTATATTACTCAGTTCAGAAAGCGCAGCGCTACAAAATGATGTTATATGTTATGTTCTTACCTCATTGGAATAAAAGTATTCCGCGTTCGAAATATAAAAAAAACTGTTAACAACCACGCGGGTATTCTTTGACAGGGGTTCATAAAAATACGCACATTGTCCGATCAAAAGCGTATTTATTATATTGGGACCTATTTTTTTCATATAATTCGAAAATGTTGTGCTTCGCTTACGTGCTTGTCCTAATATGCTTCGATTTATTTGACATAGTAGCGCCATATTTGAATAACCGTTTTCATAGAACGATTACTGTTTGGCGATTTTCGTGCGAATCTATTGGTACCTACATGATGAAATGTCGTCCTTTTGATGTTAACACATACGATTAGCTTGATTTTGTAATTAAGAGCTCTATTTTGTCAGTGTGCCCCCGTTCCTTCATTAAGGGCACTATACAAAACGGTATACTGTTGCAACTCGCGGGCTGTTCGCAAATTTGAGCTTTGTACAATAAACAAAGTACACACTGTTAATCACGCTCTGCTATTGAATTTGAAGCGCTTGAGAGGAGTGCAGTTGTCTAATAAGAGCGCCATTATACTATCTTGTACCACGAGGTGCTATTATGTTGTCCACATACTATTTTGGACTTTCATAAAGCTTTGCTTCTAAGATACAACCAATATTACTCATGTTTTCAAAACAGTCACAGATAATGTTTTTATGTCAACGTACCTACTCTTTTATTTTAAGCCGTGAGAAAGAAATGTATGACCAAAAGTGACTTTATAATAATCACCATGTCAGTATTGGGTTCGTTTTCGTCTTCGAAACATTTTGAGCGAGTTTACGTCGCACGGCTTTTCATACCTACAAACTTTCAAGTCGAAAATATTGGAAACGAAGAACCGATTTTAATAAGACACTACATGACTAAGCAAGTAAGGTTAGTCTTATTACTTATGCATGGCAAGTTTTGTTACAATCGGTTTATTTATTTATTTTTTGTATAATAGAAACTCTCTCGCTTGCAATGTGCCCTTGGATAACGCAAAATATTCTCAAAGGGATAAATCAGACATACGTGTTATGCAGTGAGAAGTGGGCATTCGTAGGTGCAAGCTTTAACTCAGTGGAGTGGAACGAAAGGTAGAAAGCTACTTGGAGAATGCGGCCTTTTACCAGAAAATTGTATCGGATATTTCCCCGACTCTTTACAAATAAGATATCATTAAATAGAGTGTCTGACTTTTGCTAACGTAATACAACTTTTACCAAATCAGATTTATGAAATTATTTATCTTAACCTGTTATTGAAAGCAACCTGGAAGATATACTTATCTTTTTCATAAAAAAAATATCTGGAAGATTGACATACTCATTAATTAAAAAGTTTTAATCATAACTTAAAATAAACTTGAAAAATATCTGGACTTAAAATCTTGTCCTGGGGTAGGAACAGAACTTCGTCCGTTTACAACCTGGTTGACTAAGAATTCCTTTAAGTGTATTTGTTTACGTCTACCTTTAAAATATCGAAACTATAGAGTCTATGAGTCATACGTCTCATAATATTGAGGAATAATAATAATGTCGAAACTATAGAGTCTTTTTCGGAACTACTAGTTTGGGTGTTGAACAAAAATGTTTCATTATATTATAATTTATAATATTGTTAAGCTAAGATAGCCAGTTCTTCGGTGGTTCTATCTTCGGCCTTACCATCACTTACCATCAGTGAGATAAAGGCCAAGAGATACTTCGTTTAAGATTAAAAAAAAAACACCCGAACGAGTATTTTCCAAAAATTGATGATCGCTTTATTTCTTCTACCTATTTAATAACATAAAAATTAAGTATGCAGTTTTGTGGAGTGCAGTAGACTATCATTATTACGAAAAACCTAAAACCATGACCGTATACACCGAACAGGAGCAACATGATAGGATAACACCAGAAACAATTGAATGCCTAATACACTGTTTCATTAAATTTTACAAATCTGGAACCTGTAAGCCTTGACCATTGTTCCTATTGTGTTCGTTTTTGTAAGCGCCCGGGGCAAGCGGCTGGTATCAACGGGAAACAAGCCTTTATCCACAAGCATCAGGGTATGCGTATAGTCTGTTTTTGAAGTTCAATATACCTAGCCACATCAAAGGGAAGTACGTGAACGTATCATTGTGTAAATAGGAAAATACTGCAAAAGGCAACATTTAACATTTTAAAAGGATTTACTTTGTCCTTTGTGAAGATTGTGTTATTTGACAAAAATAAAAATTATAAAACACTGTTGTATTATCACAACTTTATTCACTTGGAGCACGAAAAATATAATCCGCTATTGAAGAATTATTAATTTCTTTATTATTTTATTTTATTCGGCAAATCAACAGCTAATATAAAAAGGTAGGTAGAAGATTAATGTTATGCAGAGCTAATTATAGATTAACACTTAAAGTTAACTGAACAAAAATGGACATTAAGCTACGCAAAGTAAGAAACTATGTAACCAAAAAATATTAAATCATCTGCTATGCATGATCCGGTATACAAATTCAACTACATACAAATACAACTACTACTTAAAACTTTGCAATTTAGTTAAGAGCTATCCATTTTCATTTGTATTTTAAAAGGAGTTTAGTAATTTTAAAATATTTTATGAGTTACTTTTATCTACAGTTTTTAGATTCGAACGTGTTTTTCCGTAATTCATCATATCAGCCGAGAGACGCCCACTGCTGGGCATAGGCCTCCCCCAAGGATCTCCAAACCGATCGGTCCTGCGCTGCCCTCATCCAACGGCTTCCCGCGACCCTTCCCTGATCATCGGTCCACCTTGTGGGGGGCCTACCAACGCTGCGTCTCCCGGTACGCGGCCGCCATTCGAGGACCTTTCCGCTCCAACGGCCGTCAGTCCTCCTCTCAATGTGACCTGCCCACTATCACTTGAGACTCACAATTGTTTGGGCTATGACAGCGACCTTAGTTCTCCTGCGGATCTCATCTTTTCTGCTCGATCACGCAGAGAAACATCAAACATAGCCCTCTCCATTGCTCTTTGGATGACTTTGAGCCTTCTTATGCGGCAAGGTCTCGGCGGCAAGGTTTCGGTTCCATCCGAGACCTTGCCGCTTACAATGGGCCTCATTACTGGCTACACACACGAGGTGACAACTTTCGTCTTAAGAACTTTCACTGCGGAAGCTGGGCCGAGAATATGTTGCGAAGCTTCCCGAACGCTGCCCAGCCGAGTTGAATCCGTCCATTGACCTCTTTCTGGAAGTTGGACTTACCAAGTTGGACTATTTGTCTCAGGTAAATGTATTCGTCAACACTTCCCGTGTAGAGCTTCCAACCTTCACAGGAGTGGGTACGACATGAGAATTCGACATAATCTTCGTCTTATCCATGTTTATTTTAAGACCCACTCGTTGGGAGACTCTACTGAGGTCTTCGAGCATTGTGCCCACGTCTTCCAGGTTTTTAGCCATGACTACGATATCATCAGCAAAACGAAGGTGAGTCATGTACTCGCCGTTTATGTTGATGCCAAGTCCCTTACAGTCCAAAGCTGCTTTCAATAATTACCTCTATCAAAATTACTTCTTGAATGCAAAGAATAATTATTATTGATTTGAAGTATGTCATTTTTAGATCTTATTTTTTTTTCTATTTTATTGATAAGGAATAACAAACAGCCAACTTAAAAATATAATAAAATGTTGAAATTTGATTAATTCTTCTTCGGCCAAATTAGTTATTCACAAATATTACAAAATAATATAATTGATATTTCATAAAGTCTCGACTTTTTTCCTACAGGCTAAACCATACAATTCATGTTGAACCCATCTATGCACAAGTAACAACCAGAAAATTAAGTTTTTAAGTATTTCACAAATCTAAGCCTGACAAATACGCACCCACACTAAAAAACTAAATAAAAATAATAACATTAGTTTATATTTGAGATAAAAAAGAATAACGAAATACAAACATAGCTATGACAAGAATACAACAGATGAATAAGATGTTTTTAAAAGTGGCAAACTATTTCTATGATTAATATAGCCCATGTTTCAATTCAGTGTCATATTGATAGCATCACCCTGTATGTGTGTGTGTGTGTGTGTGTGTGTGTGTGTGTGTGTGTGTGTGTGTGTGTGTGTGTGTGTGTGTGTGTGTGTGTGTGTGTGTGTGTGTGTGTGTGTGTGTGTGTGTGTGTGTGTGTGTGTGTGTGCACTAATATGTAAATAAATAATTAAACAATGCATGATAATGTGTGAAAGTAGTACAAAACTTATACATATAAAAACTCCTAGTCCTTACTACCCCATTCTCGTTCAAATACGGCTTTAATTCTGTCTAAGAATTTTTTCATAATATTGATTTCAAATGGATCAATATCCGAAAATTTCTTATTAGAAGTGTTAACGATTCGTGTTAATACTGCGTTTTGCCCATAACTGGTGCTGTGGGTTGGGACAGCGAACAGGTGCGTATGACGGGTACGGCGTGACGGCACCATCAGCGCCAACCTTTCCACGAGTTCAGGGCAGTCCAGCCGCCCGCTTAACACATCAAACAGTAACCCCATGTCCAGCACCATTCGACGCTCCTCCAGTGTAAGCAGTTTATACTCCTGACAGTTGTCCTTATAAGCTACTTTAGCAGAATGAAACTTATAATTTAGGTAACTTATGAATTTTTTCTGTATATTATCTATCCGCTTTTTGTGTACAGCATAAATTTGATGCCATATAGGACTTGCATACTCCAAGATACTACGAACATAAGCGTAATAAATAATTTTAAAACTAATAAGTGAGGTAAAACATTTACTTGTACGCATAACGAAGCCTAGATTGCGATACGATCTGTTAACTACGTTATCTACGTGATTTGAGAACGACATTTTAGAGTCAAGCCTAACACCCAGATCCCGTATCAACTCAACTCTTTCTATCACATTATCCTTGAACTTATAGTTGAATAACAATGACCTTTTTTTGAGGGTAAAACTGATAGTTACATTTAGGAATGCTAATATTTATATTATTTTTATTATAATATGTCATGAGATTATCGAGATCTTCCTGCAACAGCATGCAGTCAGAGATGGAATCCACGCGCATATATACTTTTTTGTCATCGGCATACATCAAATGTTTTGAGTTACTGAAACTTACACTAGAGAGTACATCCTTTAAATATTTTTTATGTTTACAAAATTAAAAAACTTGCGTTTGATTAACGCAACATTCATGCAGTCTAATATTCATAAATTCTAATTTTCATGTCAATATTGTCACGAAAACTGTCACTTTATCTTATCTAATAGCTAGGTATATATTTTACGTGTTTGCTACTGTATGTTATTTTATTACTGAGATAATAATTATGAACCCGTTAATTGAATTAAGTTTCAACTACAATTTTCATTGTTTGGCGAAAATAAAATAATTCTAAATAATAAGACCACCCATTTGCGGACTTCTTTTTCAAATAATCTAGCAATGTTTTATATTCTACCTTTGTACATAAATAATTGGTGCTGTCATTTTTTTAAAGAATGCCTATCTTAATTCAGTGCTAGTGAGCAGAATATAAACGGTCATTTAATTAATTCAATTGGCTTCTCCGTTTCCCCCGCTGCTTTATGAAAACGTATTGTTTTCGTTTAATTAGCGAATGCGTCGATTTCCCCTTGCTCCGAAGGCAGCCAAAAATTATACGGTCTCGCCACAGTACATAATATAAGATTTCACAGTAACTCAAGTGGGACAGTTTTTCATCTCACAACGTAGCATCTTGTAATCGACTTAGAGGATTTCCTACCTTAGTTTAGAATAACAAAGCTCGCTACAGAACTCTAAAAAGGGACTCTTATTGAAACGTGTCTCTCTCTATAGTAAGAGTCTTAGGCAGAGTTCGCAGTACTGACAGACGAAAACTTATTTATTCAAAGCCCGACAAATGACTCAATACCACATGATGAGAAGTTAAATACTTAGAAGAGTCCACAGGCTAAGAGAGCTAAAGAGGGCGTCGAATGACTGGTTTGTATAGATGCGTTGCTGCGTAAGCCAATACTTTTACTATGGTATCTCGCTTGCTTTTATTTTGTATTCAAATTACAGTGCTGCTGAGTGATCAAATCAAAGTGCATGATTTTTTACTGAGCGCTACTTCGGATTGATAGCGCTCAGTAAAACACACGCACTGAATTTCCCTACAACTTTTGCAGCTTTATATAAACGTACATTAGATTTGCTACTTATTTCATAAAACTAGGTGGACCAGTCACAAGGGAGGGGTATGCTTGAGAAGTTTTCTCACATTTTTAGTTTCTTCAAAATTACAAGCTGATAAGACTTACGTATAACAACACGTTTACAAGAAACTTGTGGGTGTACTTTATGCTAACAGGCGTATTTATGTCATGGTAGCAGCACCACAGTGCATATTAGCTTAACTTAGTTTTTCAATTCCATTACGTAAAAAGTATGTCGGGGTGCGAATTACACACGCGCTCGTAAGTTTTCGTCCGTCAATACTTGCGCGTGTTAGTATGTGAAAAGAATGTGTTGAATAATATAATAAACTGTGGTAATAGTTAACTTTCTAACAGAGCATCAGTTTATTTCATACTTCTTCCCTCTCTTTCTAAAATAAAATACAACTTTGCCACAAAAGTAAGAATGTTGCGAGCCAGTTTGTATGAGTAAGTTACATGGTATTGTTTTCGTTTAATTAGCAGACGTGTCGATTCCCCCGGGCGGTCACGACCGCAAAAACTACGAACACTAAACATTCCTTGGTAATGTGTATTTTCGCAGTAAAGTGACAATACAGTAGGTATGTCGCGTGTAAAAATGTATTTGGTGTATATTATTTTTCCTATAAGGTTTTAAATTAAGTATACAGCACCTTTATGCTATTACAATAGACTATATAATAGCACAGTGTAACTACAACCAGTGGGCCTTTGAATTTGCGATCCATCCATGCCGCTTATTCCTAATTGCTGCAGGGTTGTCACTTTATTTATTTTTGGATACCGTATACGACTATTTCGGGATCCAAATTGGCGGACGTAACTTTTTTATAAAAAATCGATATGGGTATCATTTTCTTGGTTTTCGGGGGTCCCAATTCTGATTACAACTTCTTTTTCGAGATCCAAGATGGCAGACGCAACTTTTTTATAAAAAATCAATATGGGTATCATTTTGTGGTTTTCAGGGGTCCCGATTCTGATTACAACTTCTTTTTCGAGATCCAAAATGGCGGATGCAACTTATTTTGTATAAAATCAATATGGGTATCATTTTTGTGTTTTTGGGGGTTTCGATCCAAATAAAATATCTATTTCGGGATTCAAGATGGCGGAATATTATTTTTTATAAAAAGTTGTGTCTGCCACCTTGGATTTGGAAATAGATGTTGTATTTAAAATCGGGACCGCTGAAAACCACGAAAATGATACCCATATTGATTATTTTATAAAAAAAATCAAGTGACATTACAACCGCTTAGGATGTGCCAACCCTACAATAATAAATAAAGTGACGTAATCATTTTAGCCGCTCCTTAGAAGCTTAAACTCTGTACCTACGCTTCTTTACTTCTGTACGGAACGGAAGCCGCTTAATATTCTGCTCTGCTCGTGTAGTTTAAAGGTTTTCTCCAAAAAAAGAGTGACCGCCTTATTGGCGTCTGCACTGAACTTTAGTAGTAAAATAGAAAACCTATTGTGTCTGATTGTGAGTACTTCGCAAATTGCCGTTGGATAATCACTTTATTCAAAAAGAAAATAAATAATAATAATAATAAGTAAATAAATAGACATCTCAGTACTATGTCTGATTGGAGACAATAATGAATACTTATTTCTTCCACCAAAGTTGAATTACTGCGTCAATGTCCAATGTAGTGTTTTTGGGTTTCATTAGAAGGGCGGATGATACGTGCTCCCCTTGTTTCTATCGGCCTGGTAGTGCTGTTTGTTCTTCTTCGTTGTCGATAATGAGTGGCTGATTCGATTATAGCTGAAATTTGAACGTTCTTACTTTCACAATTAAGTTGCTTTCGTACCCTGGCTTTTGTTGTTCTGTACACAAACGAATAACGTACCTACGATTATTAAACCGCGTAAGAATCCCGGGAGCTTATGTCAATTAAAACTCATTGTGTATGGAATGTGGGGCTTGACATGACAATAATATAAAGTCGGTAAAATAATAAGTCTTGGCAGAGCCATACCAATTTTCTGCTGTGAAACGAAGATAGACAAAAGAAATATAATTACATGATGAGTTGAGTACCTACTTACTTGCAGTATTAAATTTATTAAACATGAAACGACCTGCCTATAGGTTTTATATTACCCTCCGATTCTAATAACATAAGTTGTTCGTTATGTGTACGCCACAGGCAAAGTTTGTACCCACCTGGTACATAGGGGAGGATTTCGGAACGAGAGCGAGCACCGGTACGAGACCCCAAATTTTTGTTTATTTTCCTGCTTTTAATAAAACGAAAACACAATACGGTATGGCGGTGACGTACAAAGGGAAAAATTCAAATTCGGTTTCGCAAGCGGTATTATTTTAACGTACATATGTTTATTTTTTCATAGCGCTCCTCCTTCGCATTATAATCGCATTTCAAGATTCTTTCGTGAAGGTAAAAATGTTATTTATCTGCGTAATTTGCTTGCGAGCATATCCCGAAGCTACCTTTAAAATTGTTGTCTTCATTCTGTATGATGTTTATTTGTGTTTCAGCCAGATTGGGAATATTTAACGACTTTATTATTTCGCGCTGAATTTCGCGGCGTTAACGGCTTCACGATATTAAAAATTATGCATCAGATATGTTCGAGCTTTAAAAGGAGATATACGTGATAACGGGTAATAAGTTTTATAGAATTTATAAGTTAATTGTGACCATATATAATGTTGATATTACTTCTGCAATTTTATTTTTGACTACCATTTTGCTGCTATTATTCGAAATCAAGTATAAAGAAATAATTAAAAATTTTACACAGAATTAATGGAACCACGGCAGCAGAATGCGACCGACTAGTAATTTACAATATGCTGCCATAATGACCGGTCGACGTAATAGGATCCGTGAATCCTTTCAAACGGTCGATCTGACAACTTTTTATTTTTTTATTTTTTATGCAACTAGATGACAAACAAGCTGACGGCCCACCTAGTGGTATGTGGTTACCGCCGCCCATAGAAGGTGTTGACCCGAACTTGTCGCGGTCGTACAAAACAAAAGACTACATTTATACTTTAAACAGACAGATTGACATATTCAAATTAAATTATAATAAACCTTTTCAACGCATTCTTGAAACAAAAGAAAACATTCACAAGGAAGTATGGCGTACCTGTAACCATCCATCAACCTCTCGCGCAATGTTATTTTATTTGACAATGGATTGATTAGTATTATGAATCATTTTAAATGTGATACATCCATATGTTCTTAAATCTCGCGCTTGAAGTGTGCTCGGGTAATCCAAACCTAGACGGTATGACATGTTGATAAATTACACGGGTACAAATTACGTGAGAAAAACAAACAATTTATTAAGAAGACAAATTAGCTGAGAGTAGCATTGTAATTATAATACATGAATACATTTCGGACTGTTTGCCTTGAGCCGCTCTGGAATGATAATATTTGCTCAGATCTGGTGACGTTTTGACAGTGATAAAACATTGAAATCCTGTAAATGACGGAATAGGTAATTGCTATAAGAAGGAGTAAACACATGTGCTGACAAAGAATTCCAAGTTCTGGAAGTACGACAAAGAAACGAAGTACTAAATTTCTTTGTGCGTGATGTTGAGGTGGAGACAGTGAATTGATGACTCCGAAGACTGACACGCGTCTCCTGTAGGAAGGGGGAAGGTGGATCAAAAATATCGATAGAAGGCGCTAAGCGATGCTAGTCTCGACGTAATTGCAGAGGCTGAAGGTTGTTTGTGATCTCTACATCGCCAACGCAGCACGACGCTGCAATCTGTCCAGGACATCGAGAAGGTACTTGGCGGAGCCATCCCACAAGTGCGAGCAATATTCCACGCAAGACCGGACCTGAGTTTTGTAAAGCAGGAATAATTATTGATCAGGCGTGAAAAATCAATGCACCTTGTTCAGGACACCGAGCTTCCGTAAGGCTGTTTTGATCACGGTTTCGATGTAGTTTCTGGAATTCAGATCGAAACATATCTCCATGCCGCGCAAGTTTAAGTCACCCTGTGCCGAAAGAGTAGTGCCCTAAAGAGAGAGAAGGGGTATGAACGGCGATATTTTTGGCTGTAAACGCGCACACCTGTGTTTTCTTAGCATTGAACTCAACAAGATTGATATAGCCCTATTCAGATATAAGGTTCAGCTCAATAGTAAGATTCTCTTTCTCTCTCTCGGTTTCAGCGCGCCCAGCCCCTGGGCGACCGTAATATCCCCCATTCACTGTACGGTCATTGGATGGATTCTTAACTCATGCAGGATGCCGGCGATCCAGTTGCAGAGCTGCGCGGGCAAACCGTACGCTGGGAGCTTAGAGAGAAGAGCCCTTTGCCAGACCCGATCAAATGCTTTGGCAATATCAAGGCTAACAGCCACTGACTAACCACGTTTGTCAATAGGTTTACCCCAGACATGCATCAAATACGCTAGAAGATCACCCGTTGACCGTTTCGGTGGAAACCCATACTGACGATCATTAATTAATGAGTGATCTTCTAGGTATCGGATCAGCTGGTTGTGTAAGATTGGTTCCATGACCTTGCAAACAACTGAGGTGACGAATTGGGCGGTAGTTAGCTAGGTCTGATCGGTATCCCTTTTTGGGGACCGGTTGCAGATTGGCCTCCATCCAAGATTCCGGCACACACCCAGAAGAGAGAGAAAAACGGTATAGCCGCGTTAAGACGGGAGATAACTCCGCTGAACATTTTTCAGTACTATCGCTTGAATGCCATCAGGCCCACTAGCTTTCCGGATGTCGATTGACTGAATCTCCGCACGTACATCAGCTTATTTTTGATAGGTTCACTATCCACACCATCTACTCTTAAGTTTCGTAAAATAATAATACTAATACCTACCTTTATTCGAGTACTTGAACCAATTACCAAACAGAAATTAAGTATCGTTAAGAATTTCTGCTATGAATAAACATACTTATATACCCAATTAATTATGTATCCATATTTTTTGAACGTACAAACGGCAGAACACCAAGTCTAAAAGTTGCACTGCGAAAGATGCCTCTCTGAGAAAGGAATAAGGTCGGTATCACGGCCAAACTGTAACGCTAAATGTTACCTTATCATATTTTTTAAAATTAGCAGACGATAGCACTTCATAGTGGCACTACGGAAACGGCCTCTATTGTACTATTGACTGCACCTTAATAAAAATACAAACAACTTTGACCTGGGTCACCATGAATACTTCACAAGCAAGACTTAAAATTCTATCTAACGACCCATAAAAACAGTTATGTACGCGGTGTACGCCACAAGCATCTTTTGTCTTCACTGTCCGTAAAACCTGCCTTAAAAAACTTTCTCCATGTTAAGTTTAGACACATTTAAAGTATCGCAACTGTGTAGTTAAGCGATCCCAATGTAATTAAAACTTTTTGCTTGATGGAGAACGTATCTAACAGGGAATCCTAAAAATATGTGTGTACGTGATGAAACTTACTTTGTTTGAGATACAGAGTTTCGTCTGAATTTTGTAATCTTTAGCAGACACGACGTGAACGGTAAATTGATAGCCTGATTCAGGTTAAATGTATTTTACACGCACATTAATGTGTGGTTTGTCAAGGCACAACTTTCATTTGATACCTACTGTGCCTACTGACAGATCTGCAGAACATCGAAAAGAGTATCTTCTTTGTTAATACCCATCAAAATAGCTGACGGTAAACATGCGAATGGCGGAAGATCCATACTTATTATTTTTTATTCGGTGTGTTAAATCGAGACGTAATAGCTGTAAGTTTTCTAATCGACAGTTGTGAAGGTTTCCGAAGTCGGCGACATCATGAAACTTTACTCAACATAGAGTAGCATGAATTGATTAGCTTCGTGTGATGAATGTCGTATTTTGATAAATCCACCGTAAGTGTATGCTAGCACTAGAGCGCACGCGCCCTCTTTTTTACATGAACGCTCGCGTGCTCTACTATGGTATTCAATTTAAGAATGATGTTTTTCATACATAATAAGGAATAGAAGTAATAAAAGAGTTTTATATCATATTATATTTATTTATATTTATATTATTTATATATCATATTAAGAGTTTTATATCATAAAGTAAACAAAAAAAGGTAAACATTACTCCACTATAATTATTGACATTTATTTGAGATCAAGTAAAAAGTTTATATTTTTGAGCAGCTTATAATCAATGATGTCAATTTTCTTTAGAAACTTGAAAAAACTTATATTTTTTATTTTTCACCACACTCGACACTTATAACAACTAAGTGATCGGGGCTAATCCAATTAACAAAGTCCTTGCACCATTTTTTGTGGACCTATTCCATGCTCGTGAATAAAGGTGACATTTGCCAACTCTGCCCATCTTGCCCGGATTACTGGAGCATCTCGTCCTGAACTCCTAAAAGTGATTGAATCTTCTACTTCAGGTCTCTAGGAATCTGCTCACATGTCAGTCTTCTCATCATGAGGTTTAGATAGCTCAAATGATAGCTTATAAAGGAAGTCGCGTCTTACAATTTTTTGGTCTTCTTTATTCAATTGATGAATTATAAGTGCATTGATCCCGGCAATTTTCAGCAAATTGAAAAACAAAGTAAGTGGACATCATCGAGAATTTCGAAGAACACTGTACTGCTTGTCTCAATTCAGAAATAGGAATGACATCATCTGAAGATTGTAAGACATTGTAAGACAAGGGTGAGGATAGTGATTCTGAAATCACTATCCTCACCCTTGTCTTCTCTTCTGTCTTCTTGCTCGATAGGTGCAGTCCCGACCTCCTCATCATCCGAATCGCTATCGATATATTCATCATTTCCATCTTCCTCCTCTAAACAACTAACGACGTTCCATCTCCGTATTCATATTTTGTATAATTTGGTCTCCTCACTAAAAAAATGTATTATGTGAAGCAGATAAAATAAATTAACCTCAAAAAAAAGATTTTTTGCTTCAAATGTGTTTTATAATAGCTAAAGCAAACAATAAAGGATACAAAATAATATTTTATATCTTACCTTTTTTAACCGACTTCAAAAACGAGGAGGTTCTCAATTCGGCCGGTATGTTTTTTTCTTCTTCTATGTATGTACACCGATTACGCCGAGATTACTGATCCGATTTACGTGATTCTTTTTTTGTTCGATGCAGAATAGCTGCCATTTGGTCCCATAAATTTTTTTTCAAAAACAGTTGGGTACTTTGGTTTTAAATTTAAAAAAACTTAAATTATTAAGTCGTCTACATATGCGAAATTGCGAATTTTTGCTTTTCAAATGACTTTTTAGTGAAACGATACGATATTAGGAAACAATATAAGTTTACGGTTACCCATCTACCTTCGACCGTAGAAAGTTACCACTAAAAATTGTGAAAAAAAAATTTTAAACAAAAATTAAAACCGACTTCAAAAAACTGAAAAGGATAAAATAATTAAATTTAAGTAGGTATTCATCCCCTAGAAACATATTTTTGGAGTTGGTGCTAAGTGGTTTCCAAAAACAATAGAAAGTGAAGCACCGACTCCAAAAATATGTTTCTAGGGGACGAATACCTACTTAAATTTAATTATTTTATCCTTTTCAGTTTTTTGAAGTCGGTTTTAATTTTTGTTTAAAAATTTTTTTTTATATAAACGGTCGCACGTACTACTATGGTAGAAAGTCAATTTTGATCTCAATTTTTGTTAACATGAACTCACGCTGCAAGTAGCCAACAAACTAACATGATTTATTATTATATTATTGAGGCTTATCTAGAAGCACAAGCGGGTAAGTCAAAATATGAGACTACCCACTTAAGATTTCTAACCCTGTTATACTATAGTAGTGCACGCGTGCAATCTAGTGCTAGTAATCAGAAAATTCAAATATGTTATTTATCAACATCACTTATAAACTATCGATAGGGAAGTATATGAGGTTTGTGGAGCCCAAAATAATGATACTACCTTTTTTAAAGGTTACTGAGTTATAATGTATGTGTTCTTTATAACTATGTCACACTACTTACCTACTAGCACTTGGTACTAAAACTATATACCTACTCATGTATATTAAGTTACCACAAACTCATGTAAAAATTAAAATTTATTCAGAACTATTACGAACCATTCCAAGCGTTGCATTATTATATCAAATTCTTGGCAGAGCTTCCTCTGGAGATAATGTAATAAACCTAAACTAGACGGTGACTTTACAATGGCAATTAGTCGTGAAAATAATCGGAACTGTTATACCATTTACACAGCAATCAAAAGGAAATCTAGTGGAGAATTAACTGTAATTTGCAGTCATCCCGTGGGGCGGGCTAAACTTGCTCCTCATTACATTAATTGCCAGTCGCAAAGGAGAATAACTATTAAAAATTCATTGTTACCGGCCTTACTCCAAGTTTGCTACGATAGCATTATTAATATTTAATCCTGCTGAGGCGCCAGGTCTAATGTTCTAATTTAAAATTCTTTCGAAACTTAATATTTGAACAGGATGAGCCCTCGAGGATACCGTGCGTATACAAATAATGTTTTCCGTGACTCTCTTTTGTTTGCGTTAGAAGGTGATGTGAGTGTGTAATGTAGCCGAAATGGGTAGGTTTAAGCCCGCAGTGTAGCGAGTCACGAGAGATGTTCTTGCGCGCGGCTCGCTGCCGTGGCTGGTCTAGACTTGCAAGAGCAGTGCTGCGAGCACATAAATTTTCCTCGCTGCCGCATCGAAACCGCAGTAGCCTAAACGAGCGACCCTCGTACGTGTTGCGTTGCCAAATAAAATTGTGAACGAATAGTGTTCCACATTAGTTTCACCTTTGAAAACCTGTGTAGCCTCACCGTAAGGTGTGCTTTATTCCATCGGAATGAAATATCAAAATAAACTTTTTTACTTCAGTAACACTAACGCTGTAGATACGAGTAGGTACGATTTTAAAAATTTCAGGCATAAATATAACGTACAAAATGAATTGTGTAAATGCAATTTTTTCACGATTCACTCTAACGGATTCGAAAACTTTAAATTAGCAAAAGTGAAGCAAAGTGAAACTATTAATATTCGCGCCTAGGTACCAGGCAAGTATAAACCGTCGGATCTAGATAAATAATTCATTGCGGAATTAAAGAACTTAACAAAGTTTTCTCTCTTTAACGAGCGAGCTTAATGAAAGTGTTTGCTACAAGAAATTTATCAAATTACTAAAAAATGTCGTACCAATTTTTCTTTTACATTTAATTTGTACAAAGGTTTAATAGGAGTAATCCTTTTGGCAAACAATTTTTTTATCTTTTTTTGTTTTTGGAGGGTTTGTTGTAATGTATATGGATTTCTCAAATAGGTAATAAGGATGAATTTACACATGCCAGCTGACCAAGTCGAGCACTTTGACATTTGTAAGCACTTTAATCCTACTGATATCATAGATAAATGTTAAAGTTTGGTTGGATGATTGTCACTTAACAGCGGAACGGATCTACTTGAAAATTGGCGCAGAGATTGAGTATAGTCTAGAATTCTAGAATATCCCACATGCTACTTTTAAAACCGGAAAATGTACGGTTATCGTCGAATAGCACTGACATCCACGCGGACTAAGTCACGGGCAAAAGCTAGTTAACTATAAAAATCATTTTCCAACAGTCGTGTTATGCTTGTTGTATGGCCGTCTGTTAAACCCCACATCCTCTTACTAATAGGAGACTGAAATGTCAATAATAGTGATCATAGGCTTTTGATATTTTAGAACTTTCTTTATAAAAGTAGTCTTTTTTTGTAAAAAAAGGTTAATTCTACTGAAAAATAAATAACTAAACTTCGCTTGCTCTTAAATAAAGTTCCAAGAATTCCAGCCAGTTAGAATTTAGCCATTTTCATTAGCTCCATTAAATTTTGTAACATAAATTGCATCGAACACAAGCAATTTTGTATACATATAAAATGTTTGATGTTCTCAGAAAATGCCTTGAAGCATTATTTTTCTAGCTGAGACTAAACTTAATCATTTATTTATTATAATTGCTAAGTGTAAATATTTGACAAACATCTACTCACTCTGAAAATGTTTATATCAAAACTTAAAGGAGTGTAAAGAGAGGCGTGCGAAGTCGCGAGGCAGAAAGTAGTCTTGTGACTAAAAATAATAAAGACACCTCTGCAATGGGGGCATTCATAAAATTCTTTCCTTTGAGAGCCTTCTTGAGGGAAAAATGTTCAGCTTTGGAAAAGGAACGAGACTTTAAAGTTAACAAAGAAAATATGCATGAATTTTTTTTTTGCATTTCCACCGAGTTACATCTAAAATGTGCGGATCGTTAAATATGATACTTAGATGAGAAATTCAATAGCGGTATTACGATGAAAATTTCAAATACATTCAATGGTTTTAAAATTAATAGCACACAGTAACATTGTAAGAAACTGTAAGAATTTTAGAAAAATATTGGTAAATAACCGACTTCTGCCACTTTGAGTTGCGTGCTAGACATTGAGATCCGTTATGGAAGTGACGTCATAGTACAAGTCTGCCATACATTTTTCATAATGAAATGTATTGTTTTAGAAAGGTACAAATATTTCGGGTATTTTTTGACTAATATTAAATCTGTTTGCAATATTAACAATATGAAAATGTATACTTATATTTTTTTAATAAATGTAGTTATTAAAAACAGTATTGTTTTTCATGCATATTCCCTATTACCTAACTACATATAGCTTTAATTTTTTTTACCTTTTTAAATTTGTGGATTCAAATTAATGTAATTTAAATGAGACTGAGAAGGGGCAATAGGGCAAAGTGTTAGTAATTTTAATATACTAGCTGTGTTCGCGGCTTCGATCGCGTGGATGTCTGGAAAAACAACATGGCGTACGTAGCTGGGTACCTACGACGACCGTTTACGCAGCAACGAAAGCTCTGAAAAGGAATATGTTTTCCCGTTTTTGCAACATTTTTAATTGATGCTCAGCTCCTATTAGCTGTGGCGTAATGTTATATAGTATAGCGTATATGATTCCTCACTACCAAATTTTTTATTTTGAATCAGTAGTTCCTGAGATTGGCGCATTCAACCAAACAAACAAACTCTTCAGTTTTAAAATATTAGTTGCAATTATACATGGTGTTTGGTATCTACATGTTAAGTATAACAAGCGGGCACGTACCAATGATCATATAAAAAATTCAGTTTTTTTTTATTTAAAACCAAAGTACCCAACTGTTTTTGAAAAAAAAAAATTAAGGGACCCAATGGCAGCTATTCCGCATCGAACAAAAAAAGAATCACGTAAATCGGATCAGTAATCTCGGCGTAATCGGTGTACATACATAGAAAAAAAAACATACCGGCCGAATTGAGAACCTCCTCGTTTTTTAAGTCGGTTAAAAATTCAAAATTGTTAATTAAATTTCCCATACATTTTGTTTTTTTTGACCGAAATATTTGTATAAAGACATCTATAATTAATTTTACAATTTAAAATTTTGATAACACTGAAGTATTTAAATGATTAGGTTACATTATTTTACTAGGTGGTAGACATTTGAATTATAGGCTACCATACCATCAGACATTACTATCAGAAGATTATCCAAAAACTAGTACCTACCTACTGAATTGAATTCTGCTAAAACTTATTCAAATTAATATGGTCTTTCTACATGCATATTCAATTTGAGGACACAATTATGTGACATCACTAAATCTGGGTCGATGTTCATCCCGCATTAGATTTAACTAAATACGTCACTTTAACTCCGTTTTGCCATTACCTGCTCCATTTATATTAAACAGGCTAAATTTAAATTACCATAGAAAATAGGGTTGCTAATATGGCAACACCTTTAGAAGAAAATAGAGTTTGAAGACTGTGACCTTTAAAAGTCACGAATAAACGAAGTAGATAATAGCAATAATATTATAAATGTGAAAGTAACTCTAGTTTATGACATCAAGAAAGGCAATAGGCTAGCATTTGGTGCGATAGTTGACATCTGCGCAGGCAAAGTCGCGGGCGGAAAATTATATCATTGGTTCCATAAGGTTATACTCTAATGTACAACATATGCTTATATACTGTGCGAAGAACGGAGCAGAAAAGGAATCACTATATAAAGAATTTCAATAAAAAAAAATATGAAGGAGAAGGAAAAAAATCGGATAAGCTCAAAAAATTCTTCAGAGTACTTTTCGTGATATAGCCGATAGAAAGCGCTAAGCAACACAATGTCTCGACGCAATTTAAGGGCTCAATTTTTTTAAATTATTTAAACCATCTATTTGGTAACCGAGATTATAAAGTTAAATGAAGAGAAAAAAAGGTTTTATTCTGATGAAAGTCTATAAATACCGTGATCAATAAGAGAGTTGCGTTGTAGTACTGTTAGATAAAAGCCATTAAAAGTCAAGCGCGCATTAAAGTGTCTGGGTCATTATTTTCTATGAGTACTTATTGGTATACTCTTACGAATTATTTTAGCTTCTATCGTATCTTACAAGATTACAACTCTTTATAAACATTAATGTTTTGTTAGATACAGTACCTACTATAAAACTTGTTCAAGGTGTATTGTCCTTAATTAGTCATTTCCAACGTAAGTATATATAAGTAAAGATGATACAACTTAGTCTTTTGTAGATATAATACAATAAAATCTCTTTTGATCTTTTAACTTCAGAAGCTATAATAGTTACTATAGGTAATTATATTTATTTATCATATTAAGTATAGTAAACTTCTGAAAGACTAGAAAAGTACCGAAACTAGAAAAAAGTTCGTGTCAACTGCTCTAACCATCTGAGCTACAAAGGACTTGGGATGGCGCTGTGATTTTTTTCTAGTTAATCTGTATTTGCGTTAGAACCTAACGTAGAATTACATTACTCATTCACAATATCGAAATATTCTATGTAGGGTTACTACTAAGACATCATATCTTAGTTTGTAAGGATTCAATAAGGCATCAGATTTAATACTAAACACTAATATAGGCATTAGCCTTATTAGTGTTTAGTCTTAGATTTGAATAATGCTCACTTTGTTCCACTATTCAATTGAATTGCTCTAGTCAAACGCTGCAAAGCTAAATATACACAGATCATAGACTACCTCCGTAGAATATATATACCAAAGGATCGCTTCCCAGGCTTGGCTTTGTTTTGTATCTTTGTAGTTCTTAACTTTTTTCATTTTAATGAGCTAACATGAATTTGAAGATCTAGATATTTTATGATCTCGAAAGAAACATAATAATTTCCTAAGACTGTGTTGTCTCGTTTTGTATGCGTAGTGTGGTCGCTAACTTCCAATGAATGACAAACTTATTTCGTCTAGGGACCCGAGAATATTATACAACAGAAAACAATACAATAGGCGACTCTTTTACTAAATTTTATTTAGGTTACTTGCCTGTATAAATGATAAATATTGTAGGTACGTTTGCTTTTACACATATTGATATATTTTGACGATTTTTCTGTAGCGACAATATTCACTGGTATTAATTATACCATGAAGGTGTTTTTTTTGCCGTTAGGAAAGTTTATATTTCAAAAGTCGTAATAAATAGTACTTATTAGTTCGAATCGCCACCGAACGTATCGCTTTGAGTAGTTATCTTTTTATTTGACACTTTTAAACTTTAAATGTACCTCTAAGTATAGATTACATGAGCTAATAGTACAATACCAGCTAAGGAAAGGAATGAAGATAGGTGATCAAGGCTTTTTAATAACATCAGATGCTAATCGCAGGGAGGGACGAATATCATTATTAGTTTATGTTCACCTAAATTTCGTGTCGTTGAATGATGTTATTGAAAATACATGGAAAGCAGTCGACTTTAGGAACGCAAAAATAATGCTTACGAAACTCACATCTAAACGTTGACAAATATTCATTTTGCCCTAAGGGTTGATACGAAAATGATAGAACGTATTACTACGATTTGCTTTAAAATCTGTTAAAATCCTATCCTTTATTCACATGCTCCTTGAAATTTGTAGTACCGTTTTTCTTTTACCTTTTCATTTTTGGTGTGTAACAAGCTGTTACAAATTAACCTTAACATTAATACGTATAATTTTCATTCAATAAATTTGACCATTTATTAATGTTTTTACCTAACAACTAACATTGAAAGAGTGGAATAGCTTAACAATTTGACAAACTCATAGACAAAGACAGCAGCTAAAGGTTTTGGAGGAAAGCAAAGCATTTTATGCCGCAAACGTTGATTACAAAGATGATACACCACATAAAAACTTAGAAATCGCGCTCGCACGTGATCACCTTATGTCTAAAGGAGAAAAATCATTGAACAATTTCATTGCTAATCTTTACCTAAGTTATTAATGGTCGTAATATTCTTGGAGCAATTTTTGATAAATGTGTTTACATCGTTTTGGGGCAGAGTACGCGTCTCAAAGATAACGTTTTCAATTACACGCTTTGGAGCAGCTAAGCATTAACAATGTAAGCAAATTGAATCATCTATTATTTATATTCATATTACGTTAAACGTATGGCGTACCTAATTGCGTATTATATTTAAGTAACATTAAAACAGAGCCCTGTTTACCTGAACGGCATATTTTATTAGATTAAAATTTGCGCATCATTTCTGGTAACAAAATATTCATTCAAAGATTTCTTTTTAATGTATGTAAACGTAATACACTAACAGGAGAAACTGCAATAGCGTAGACTCCAGATTTTGCAGTATGTAAGTAATTCAATTTACTACCTAGTGCGAGTATTTTTTCATGAAGTAAAATTAACATTAAAAATCCACTAGACTCGAAATTAAGCTTCTGCATGTAGGGTGCTGTCAGCACTCTGTAATGTGGATGGGCTACTCCTCTACCAGTTTTAGTTATTACACTACTCTACCAATCCTGTCTACATTGGTATAGTTGGTAGTAGAGATGTATAACTCGTGAGTGATTGGTTTAAAAGATGTACATCCGTAAAAAAGATTGATTAAATCACTAAATCACTTGGCTTCCAAATACATCTTTAAATCTTTTAAATCTTTGATTCATTTCATTCTCTGATACATTCAACCCATTTAACCCAATCCAACCAATGAGTGAAAGACTGATCGGATTGTTATTTTTGTATTTTTTCTCTATTTCAGAGAAGGCAAAAGAAACAAATGCCTTTACAGCCATATTTTAAGATTTTTCTTTAATTCTGCAAATATTGAATCAAAATGCTGGTTTCAATGTATCATGAGAGTTTGGCTCGAAATATATGATGACAGTCTCCATGATAATACTTTGATGAGGTAGATAACCACGATAAAACTCTCAACGTCTTTCACATCAAATTCACTTAAATTACAATGATCTTCCAATTGCACGTCACCATAAACACTTGCTTCACAAAACAATTTTGCGAGTCCTTATCATCATCATCATCACCACCACCAGCCTACATACCTCCCACTGCTGGACCTTCTTACATGGGAGAAACACATGAAGAGTTTGGGCCATAGCATCACCACGCCGGTCCAGTGCGGGTTGGTGGGTTATGGCGGTTTCAGTAACAACCGGGACCAATAGCTTAACGTACCTTCCGAAACACGGAGGAACTGTAAATAATAAATTTTGATTGACCCATCCCGGGATCGACCATGGCGAAAGTTGCTTTGTTTCCGTAATCGAAATAAACGTTTACTTCAATGATTGCGCCAATGCTAAGACAATATCCAACCCAAAAAATTGTAATCATTTTTATATCTACGTAAAATGTTACAGTAAGGAGGTAGGTAGGTAGGTCTCATTAAGAAACTTTACATAAAAATATATAAAATTCACTAAATTGTACTGTCACTCAAGTGTATGATCAGGACCTGAGTCACCCGTGAAGTAATAAATCTTTCACAACACAATTCAGTGAAATAGATAATTGAAAATATTGTGTCTTGATAAACTGATTTGCAAAAGATTTAAATATTTAAAAGAGTGATTTGAAGATGAATGGAAATGATGTGTTTTGATCAACTGAGTTACTAATGATTGAAAGATTTAAAAGAGTTAATGTAAAGGTGATTGAAATTACGTGTCTTGATCAACTGAGTTACAAAAGATTTAAAGATTTAAAAGAGTGATTTAAATCTTTTCGTCAAAAGATTTATATAAATCTTTTCTTTTTAAAGATTTATATTGCGCATCTCTGGTTGGTAGCATAATTAGATTAGTAGAATACTAACTAATCTAACTATTAGATTAGTTAGTATTCTACCGTGCTACTACGCCGTTTACTCAACAAGTGGGCATCTACTCAACTATCCAACTTCACTACTCTTCATAGGATGAGTCACAATAAAGTTTGATAGAGTCGCTGTTGCAGAATACAGGAACGAGTATATGTGTACAAATAGCTGGGAAACCAAGAGGAACTGCTATATTGATGACACGGTAGTTAAGCTCTGCTTCTAGTATAATGCAACACAATGAGCTCCGATGACTAACCGCAGGAATTTGGTGATGCTACCGCAGGAATCTGGATGTGCTACCGCAGGGGTGTTGATGTGTACATATTACAACAGGGTGGTCGTTCCACACATAGCGTGCCTGACAGTGCATTCTAAAATAATTTTCTAGAAAAATAATTTTTAATTTTATAATTTTTAATATTTTTTAATTTTTAATTTTTAAAATATATTTTTAGAATGCACTGTCAGGCGCGCTATGTGTGGAACGACAACCCTGTTGTAATTTAAAGATACAATAAGCAGGTAATTGTGAGTAATAATATAATGCCGAGTTTATCTGAATACACTTATATTATCACAGAAAATATGAAAGCTTTATTTTAATCATTATCACCAACACAAATGCGTCCCACAACTGGGGACAGACCTTTCTGCATGGGAAGAACACACGAGGAAAGCGTTAAATATCTACCCATTATTTGATTAGTGTTAATATTTAATTATTTTTACCCATTTTTTATGTGACCTTCTTTCATACATTTACGTAGAAGAATTACTCCAGGAGTAACAAAGTAAGTTAGAAGACTCGTAAAAACAATTGACAAACGATTTGCCGACTTCGCATTTCCATTTTTAATTCAGTGTGTTTAGGAATTCCACCCCTGTAACTAGTATTTACTGGCGATCGTTTGTAAACAAACGCGAAGAAGGTATATCTATTGATACGAAACGTTTTTAGAACCGCCTGCGAATAATTAAGTGGGTGATCTCGCTTTGCGTAGGTTTAGAGCAAAATATTTTTTGCATGCCTTGAATACTATTGGTCTTTTCTTTCAACTTTACTTTAAATAACATCGAATAAACGCAAAGGCCAGTTACAGATTATTGTTAAAAAATAAGCTTTTCCTCAATTAAACAGGTTGAAAGCTTGTTGCGACCCTATATTTTCCAAAAGGTTTCCTGTTGGAGTACCAAAATATCATCATCATCATATCATGGGGCATGGGGCCTCCCCCAAAGATCTCCAACGCTATCGGTCCTGCGCTGCCCTCATCGAACGGCTTCCAGTGACGAGCATAGCAAGTGATTCACATTTAGACTACTGAGCGCAGTGAGTGATTTAAACGCACGAGACAAAAAAAAATTGCTCTCGTGTGAAACATACAACTTTTTACCTCTCCAGCGAGAATATTGTTATATGTGAGATACACAAACAATATTAGTTCAGGCGTTAAACAATCATTTTCATCACTCAATAAATTAACAAAATAATCACAATTAATTATAAACACAAGTCGAAAAATCAAAACAATCTGAATTTATTTTTCCCGCTGTGTCCACAGATTATATAGACTATTTTTGAGTTACGTTCCGTAATTACAGTGCATGTCATTTTTTTGAAAAGTAAATACTAATTATATTTTAATGTAACGTGACATTATTGTTTACTGAATAATATAGTTAATATTATTTTTCAAGAAAACGTCCATAAATTAAAATAGTTAAGCTTATAAATTAAAATAATTAATATACAAAGTTTTGCGACTAGCGCTAGTCCTGAGTTTCGAAACGCGCTACTGCCTATCTCAAATTTATTTAAAAACCGGTTTTCTTTCGAGATTTTACGAATCAAAAGAGCTATTTTGCTGCTGGAGAGGTGAAAATTATATTTTCTTTCTTTTTGTAACGCTGAGTAAGCTGTTAGCTACTGGAAACTTTTAGAAATAGCTTTTCACCTATTGTTTACTAAGTATTCTTTAAAGCGATGTAAGGTAGATTAAGCACAAATGAAGAATATCAGAACATTCTTTGTATTAGTAGAGATATATGTTATTATTGCTGTTTTAAGCTATCACACTCATCATCCTCATCATGACAACCCATATCCTTTGCTCAACAAAAGCCTCCTCTACTCTTTTACATATGGACCGAATATTATGTGAAGAATCGGATCGGAGACAAAGCTTCATACACCCGCACTATGACAGGTTAACTAGTAGGTTAACTACTAACTAAAACAAGCTTGAAACGCGTGTATGCGTTGGCTCTGGGGGAGTCAAGCTTACGGAGAGAAAATAGGGTTATACCGGACAGTGCTCAAACTTAGGTCTAGTATACTTACCGCGAAATGTTTTTGCAAAATGTTTTAGGTACTTACATTTTGATATAATATAAAAAAATGTGCGTGCTTGAATATTAAAAAGTGTCAGCTTATGATTTATTATTTAACCCTTAACCACCTGACATACGTCTCTCAGACGCAAAGAATTTAAAATCGTTCATATTTTGGTGTGAAAAACACGTATTAACTTGTACGTCCCTGTACCTTGCCGACGTGTCCTTCAGTGCCGCGCTTGCGCTTGTCGTGGTTGGAGGTGCGCGCGTTTATCAGTGGTAAGTAAAAAACGGTAATTGTACGTCTGTAAGACGTATGGTAGGTGGTTGCGTGACTTTTTTGAAATAGTGTTTTTTTTGAGTTTCAGTTTAAAATACACCTTCTAAAGATAGTATCATTGAGCGTTGGTTAGAACAAGATTTATCTGAGGATGAAAACCTTCCAAATGATGAAGGGAGCGATGTCGATTTAGACATTGGCATACAGCACGCATTGCAAGATATCTGCGATTCGAATCCTGACGATGAATCAACCACCGAGGAAAATCATGACAATATTGTATCGAAAACCGCAACCTCCGGTTTTGCCTGCAGACCAAGTATTTTCATTTGAAGATGAAGAGCCTTTGGCACAAATGCGTCCGAGACTCGAGAATCGACCTTGAAAAAAAAACTATTTTGGTAAGAATCGCTTTCGGTGGTATTCTGTTCCTCCTACAATACGATCGAGAACATTACAACGTAATATTCTACTCGATCAAAGGTGTTCCAATTATACCACAAGTCGTCGAACGCGTAGATGGCCATTGGCAGTATTTTACAGGTTGCTCGATATTTCAGCCTCAAACTGCTACGTCATTCGCCGATCTGCTCAAGCTCAATGAGAAAAGATTGAGAGCAGGTTTAAATTTATAAAGAGGCTAGCTGAACAGCTCACCAGACCGCATATGGAGCGTCCAGAAAATAATGTAAAGATTCAGCGGGACATTTGAATCGCACTTCGGCGCATACTTCACTGCAGCAATGACTCTATGCCAGCTCTACCAGGTGGAAGCCGTTCCGAAGACAGATTGGGTTCTGGAAAAAACTGCTCAACCTGCGACTCTAAAAAGAAACGTAGGACACAGTACATGTGTTTTGAGTGCAAAAAGCCGATTTGTATCGAATGCTCCTAAAAAATGTGCATTTACTGTCGAGAAAATCTATAAGATTGATACCCTGCAATTTTGCAAAAGATAAGATTATAATGAGAGGGTTTTGATTTTATATAACTTGATGATTATTATATTTTTATAAAGAGAAAGATAAAAGTTCCTAAGTCATGTGATTATTTTTGTGGATCTCGTTTTTTGAATGAGATAATTTTTAAACTAGAATTAAGACTTGTTTAGTGTGAGTTAATTTTTATTTTCACAACAAAACAAAAATGACCTTGCTTACCCATGGAACATTTGACTTAAAATTGTCACTCGAGTAATAGCACCAGATAACTTAAAAGGAAAAATAGAATATGATAGCGCAAAATAATTTTGCAGCGTTCAGTACCAACACAAGCAACGGAGATGGAGACGGTTGATCTGACTCGCACTTTCCTCAAAACGATGACGTCACCAACTATAATACATCAAAGACTCAATGTACAAAATGATTCATGCTATCGATGTTCCTCTTCCATAGCAATGGTATTTACGATACGAATATTTGAAATATATCTGAGACATTACACCAATCGTTTTGAGGAGACTAAAGGCGTATTTACTACAAGGTAATTCCTTGTCTATAGAATACAACTACATTGCAATAGGAAATAATGACTTGCATCGTCTAGGCAACTCGTAGCGCTCTAGCGGTAAAGGGGCAAGTTCATATTCAAAATTGAAGAAGGAAAATAATATGCGTCAAATCTGACAGCAGGTGCCTCATTACAAAACATAGGTACTGTTTCTTGTTCGGAAGCAAGACACATAATATTAATACAGCGTAGAGGAGCTCGTAGCCTGCGCGAATGCGGTTAGGTGTTCAACGTGTGAAACAAACAGGATACGCTTGCTTTGTCATTCTGGATATAAATTTGTGAGAAGTGTTAGTCGTAAACAATGAATTGCATCTGTACTCATCACCAAAATTAAATTCGAAAAAGGTATAGATTAATATTCGTGTCCATGATTAACGCACAACGAAAAAACAGGAGAGTTATAAGTGTCTGTCAGTGTATCTGTCTGTCGCATCGTAGGTCCTAAGCGAACGGACCGATTTAGATTCGACTATTTTTGTTTGACAAAAACAATTACAATACGACTTCAGCGAGGTGTAAGACAGGGCGATGTTATTTCGCCGAAACTGTTTACAGCCGCGTTGGAGGATGTGTTTAAGCTTTTGGACTGGAGAAGACTTGGCATCAACATAAACGGCGAGTACATGACTCACCTTCGTTTTGATGAGGACATCGTAGTCATGGCTAATACCCTGGAGGACTTGGGCACAATGCTCGACGGCCTCTGTAGAGTCTCCCAACAAGTGGGTCTTAAAATGAATATGGATAAGACTAAAATTATGTCAAATTCCTATGTCGTACACACTCCTGTAAAAGTTAGAAGCTCTACACTGGAAGTTGTTGACGAGTATGGACACCTGGGACAAATAGTCCAACTTGGTAAGTCTAACTTTCAGAAAGAGGTCAATCGTCGGATCCAACTCGGCTGGGCAGTGTTCGGGAAGCTCCGCAGCATATTCTCGGCCCAACTGCTGCAGTGTTTCGAGACGAAAGTCTTTAATTCGTGTGTGTTGCTAGTGATGACTTACGGAACTGAGACGTGGCCGCTTACAATAGGCCTCATTAGAAGGCTCAATATCACGCAAAGGGCAACGGAGAGGGCTATACTCGGGATTTCTCTGCGTGATCGAATCAAAAATGATAAGATCCGCAGAAAAACTAAAGTCACCGACATATCCCGAAGAATTGCGAACCTCAAGTGGCAGTGGACAGGCCACATTGCAAGGAGGACTGACGGCTGTTGGGGCGGAAAGGTCCACGAGTGGCAGCCACGTACTGGGAGATGCAGCGTTGGTAGGCCCGCCACAAGGTAAACCGACGATCTGGTGAGGATCGCGGGAAGCCGATGGATGCGGGCAGCGCAGGGCGATCAGTTTGGAGATCCCTGGTGGAGGCTTATACCCAGCTGTGGGCGACTCTTGGCTGAAATGATGATGATGATGATGATTTTTGTTTGAAAGCTGACGTGATCAGGATGGATCTTAATTATAATTTATGAAGATCAGTTCAAGCGTTTGATGACTATCAGCTCATTTCCTACTTGAAAATAGGGTTTTAATAACTTTCACAGACCCTTTTTTTATACCACTAAGGTGGCAGTCAAGCATACGGCTCACCTAATGGTAAGCGGTTACCGTACCCTATGGACGCTTGCAACACCAGGGGTATCACTTGCGCGTTGCCGACCCTGTAAAAATTCTTATTTCAGCCGTGAAACAGTTTGCTGTGTTTCGGATTGAAGGGAAAGGTAGCCAGTGTAATTACTGGGCATGGACGGCATTTCATCTTGGCCTCATGGCATCATTGGCATGGCCTCAGGATGACAACGCACCTGCAATATCAAGTGCTTTTCCTTTTTATTGCAGGTGTCTATAGGCGGCGGTAACCGCTTACCACCAGGTGGGCCGTCAGCTTGTTTGTCATCTAGTTGTCTAAAAAAAAACCTTTTCTGAGAATTGCCAATAGACAGCATGTCATTGACATGTAGCAGAAACAGTTTTGGAGATAGCACCGAGCCTTGCGGGACGCCAGTGTTAATGTCCATGGTATCCGAGCAACTGCTAAAAATCTAGCGACCCATTTGCAGAAGCTCTCGGGTAGCCCGTAGGTGTGTAACTTCGAAAGAAGACTCCTGTGCCAGACCCGATCGAATGCCTTGATCGATTGATTTGAAATTAGGTTTACTATTACTTTGGTGGTATTGCCAAGTCATGCTAACCTTGAGCTGATCCTGAATAGTCTGCGGGATGCTGAATTCTTCCGAAACTTTCAGCAGATATAGCGTGTTGGGGCTCTTATGTATAGCCTCAATAAGATGGTGTAAGATAGATCATTAATAAAGCCTGGAGTTGCTTAAAATTTTTAATTTTGTGCAATAATTTTTCAAATATTAAGATTTTTATTAAAAGCTTCGTAATCTTAAAAATAAGTGTTTTAAAAAAACCATATTCTCTAATATTTAGTTATTTCCGCTGATTTACCGAGGCTTATTATTATTGGTCGCCTCTCTTGTTGTAGGAAAAAAGTATATTAACTAACTACTGTGCCTTTAAACAAAAACACTGAAAAAAGAATAATAATTTAATTTCATAGTTACAAGTCAATTTCATAGTGTACAACAGTGACGAAATGTATTGTACTTTATACAAAAAGAAGTTAAAATAAGCATACGGCTCGCATATAAACGCTTGTAACACCATTGGTACTACTTACAAGTTACCTACCCTTAAAAATCAAGCGTTATGTTGGCAGCACTGTAGACAAGTTCCCTGATCCCAAAATAAGTTCTGGCGACCTGAGTTAGGAATCCGTTGCAATATAATTAGATACCTAAAGAAATTTACCAGCGTTTTTGTTAAAAGTTTAATTCAAATGCTGACTGAGTCCACGAAAATTCAATAAATGTTTGTGGTAAAGAAACTAAAAGAGAACACCGATTTACCGGAAGCAAAACGTAAGAAAGTTGTCAGATTCCAATCATGCGAATACTAATATTCATAAAAACTTTCTCTCATATTTCAGGAACGGCGTTGCCATAACTTCTAGCAAAACGTTGTTACGGTTTGCCTCATTAGAATTTATAATGATTATAAGAACCGAACGTTCCCGCAAAATATGATACATCCAGGCAATGTACAGCTGTGTATGTGAACACAAAATGTGGCTGGTAGCGTCGCGCCGTTTTCAGACATTAGGTAGAAATTAATGATGTGGCACTGAGCGTGGAACTCTGACAGACCTGCTTTCAGTAAGAGGTTCATTACTCTGCCTTGCCACGGCACATGCACAGAAACGCAGCGAACGACGTTTAGGCTGGATTCAATTCCCTGTTCAATCTAACTGCGTTATTAAATTCGCACGAGAACTTGATTGTGCCTAATTTTTTTTTGGTCTGGCTTTTCATTTTTGTACCTTAGTGCTCTGTAATAGGTGTCAAATTTAAAGCTGCATGTCGTACTTAGTGTGCGGTGGACTGAAATCTTAACATTTAAAAAAAAAAAGTTGTTGTTGACTTATAAAAACAGCAACATGTTAGGTAGGTATAAACCTAGCTACCTATGTTTGTTGATAGCATATTTATTTTATATTTTTGTTAATATTATTATTGATACAGAAAAATTGATCGGTACAGTATTGCTTAGAAAAACGACGGTAATAATTTATGAGCGAAGAACTTATCAAACAGACTTCTTTAGTGGTACACAAATAAATAGTTATCAAAAAAAAGTAGGTATGTATTAAGTATCATCTTATATGAGGGGATACAGGGCCATTTTAGTTGAATTACTTTATTATGAATGGTATCTTAGACCTTCACAATAATCCACTTTCTCTATAAAATTAATGTTCTAAAAATTTATTAGCTATATAACCGCAAAAAAATTGAATGGACTCCAACACCTTGTTTAAGTACGCGGAATATATTTTAGATAGCCTTGAATGCATTTTGCATTAGAAATGTCCCACACTATGCTATCAGCCTAAGCACTGTAAACTTCTCTGTAATTTATTGTTTCTCCTCTGTAAGTTACAGTAACATTACTTAAGTACAGAAGGAAGGAAGTTTTGAAGGGGAGCGGTAACTACCACAGTTCTTGGGATTGTAATCGCTCTACTTAAAACGTCCCACCCTCATTTCAATTGACAATGCTGACATAAAATCTTACTTAGAAAGAACTTCTTAATTGCAATGTCAAACACTTAAATAATAATGGTTTACTTTTTACCGTTTCCACAAGAACAACTTCAGTAACATTACTTCTATCTCTGGATAGGTTATTGAAATCGGCCGTTAGTCTGCAAGATACGGTTACATAAATATCTACACTGGAAATAAATCACGAACTAGAGCGGCATGCGTACCCGCCACATTTCAAAATGTGGCCAAGTGAATGCTCTAACCACTGAGCTACCGATGATTGTGAAGTACCTGATGAAATTATTGAACTTTCAGTCCCCTAGCACGAATACTTATAAATTTCAAATAACTATTGTATCGTGTAGTAACGTTAGCTTTTGTCTGGCTTTTGTTTGTTTTTAGCGTGCTTGAACGACACGATTACGATTCGAAATTTAAAAATGTTCGTGCTAGGGGTACAGTATTAAAGTTTATTCGTTATAAGTTAACGTCAACTTTCGCAATGTCAAAATTACTATATTTCAACACTCGAATGTTTTAACTAAATGTGTTACAGTTAGAAATGTATTTGATGTAGAGATATGATGTTTACACCTTATAAAGAAAACTTAATAAAGAAACCGTATACTATCTATCAGGTATTTTAAGATTTCAACATGCCCCTACGGTGGGGTAAGTTGAGCATCGGTATGGGGTACGTTGAGCAATGATTAGTTTGAGTGACTTTATGATATGAATAGGATTGCATAAAACAGTATTATTGTTATTTATATATTAATTTGTATGTATAATCAGACTTATATGTTTTCATGAAATTTAAATCACAGTAGAAATTAGTTAAAACCCTATAAATCTCCCTTAATTAAAATCACAATATAATCAACAATAAACAAAACGAAAATATTATTTATACCAATGGGATACAACTCAACAACATTATAAAATTAAGTTAAAATCAACAAATAAAAGTACGGCACATAGTGTAATAAGGAACACAAATAAAGGAACTAAAAGCTCATCATCATCATCACTATTGCTCTTAAGACAAACATATGTTGCCCAACTATCCCCATACCCACTTATTGAAATAAAATGTAAGTTATAAAAAAATCAATACAAACTGCAAATAAAGTGTTGTTAGTTATAAAAACTAGAGAACATATTTTCATTTACGTGATATTCGTACATCTAAATTATTGTTGTGTAGAAAAAAAATAAGGAAGCGAAATATTTTTACTTTTTCACCGTAAAAACAACAAAGGGTTCGTACGTTTTACTCGTGCGCTGGCCGGCAACTGAATCAACTGATCACTACTTTACTTGTTCATTCTCTCCACGCGCCCCCCACCGCTCCCCATGCACTCCCCACCACTCATACAGCCGGGAACTGTGCGATGCTTAGTTACCAAGATATTGCGATTCATCAACTTGCCCCGTTGCTCAACTAGACCCACCCTACCCTACCAATGCTTCAGTTGAGTTTGGTATGTTACTGTTTAATAGCAGTTTTATTGAATAACAACATAATAAAGTTTCTTTAGATGGGCGTTCTTTACTAATGGTTGTTTATTTATTAACGGATTCTCTAATTAATTTGAATTTGGAGGAGCTCGGTAGCGTAGTGGTTTGAGTGTTCTGGTTTCGATTACGGAAACAAAGCAACTTGCGCCATGGTCGATCCCGTGATGAGTCAACTTAAAATTTTTAATCTTCAGCTCCTCCGTGCTTCGGAAGGCACGTTAAGCCGTTGGTCCCGGTTATTACTGCAACCGCTTTGACCTACCAACAGACATTGGGCCAGCGTGGTGGTGCTATGGCCCAAACTCCTCATGTGTTTCTCCCATGCAGGAAAGCCTGTGCCCAGCAGTGGGATGTATATAGGCTGGTGATGATGACGATGATGATGAAATTACTCTCTTTGCCTACAACCTATCAAAAAGTTAACTCACATATTGTACTTGTTGAAGTCATAGGCATGAGACTGTATTTGATGCATAAAGTAATAAAATAAAATCGACTGTGAAATTTTGATTATTGCTTTTAAATACGATTAAACTTATACAGAATTAGGCTACAATTTTTTTTACGCAATAGTTGTTCGAGTTCTGGTATTGCGATTTTTCGAACGTTTATTATAGAAATGTATTTGTTTATATAAATATAGTAGTTATTCGCCCTAATATCAATATAAGAATTCAGAAGATGAACAGCTTGGAACTTTCTAAGGCAACTCCAATTAAACTACGGTGTTAAGTGCTCTTCAGCCAGAGATCTGACTGCATTGTATTTATTGTGTTGTTTGATATAAAAGAACCCAAGTGCCATCCTTAAAATGAAATGAAATAAAATACATTTATTCAACGCCAAACAAAGTAGGTATACACAATAATCATATTTATAGGTAACAAAATTACAATTAAGTGACATTGAAAGAACCCCCCCACTCAGCATAATGTCGAGGCACTTGTTGGCGCATCGACGCTGTTCTTCCATCTCCTTCTAAATCATCATTATTTATATTTTATTCGTTATATGAATATGCTTTGAAGGTATTTTAACCCCCGACGAAAAAAGAGGGGTGTTATAAGTTTGGACGTGTCTGTCTGTGGCATCGTAGCGCCTAAACGAATGGACCAATTTTGATTCGGTTTTTTTTGTTTGAAGGCTGATGTGACTACGATGGTTTTTAGCTATAATTTATGAAGATCAGTTCAGGCGTTTGATGACTATCAGCTCATTTTCTACATGATAATAGGGTTTTACTAACTTTTACAGATCGGATTGGTTTGAAATTTGGTGTACTGTCACTTCGGTGACATTTCCATGACATCCATCATTCTATTCCATTTCCATTTCATTTTCTTTGAGCTGATCCTATACCATCAAAAAGTCTGCGAAATGCTTAGTTCTTCAGAAACTTACAGATATAACGTGTTTGGGCTCTAATAAATAGTCTCAACGAGATGGTGTTAGACAGGTAATTAATAACGTGGGGGGTTACTTAAAATTTTTAATTTTGTATTTTATATTTTATTACATGAAACATTTTGTTCTTAGGACACAGTTTGGAAGGAATTGCACATGAAGAATGTATCACACAATGCCTCTCGCTGATTTTTATATGGTTTGCAATAAGTACACGAATATATAATTATATTATACCCTTCTTGTAACAATGGACTATGCTTGTATTAGGCAAGCTACCCCATTAGTAGCTGCATAATTATGCGTATTCGCCATTTTTTTGACACAAAAAATTGACGCTTCTTGGTATAAGAAAATCTTATAGATATATAAAATTCTCGTGTCACAAAAGTTACCATATTCCTCTGAAACGGCTTGACCGATTTTCATGAAATTTTATTCAGTAGGTCTGAGAATCGACTACTATCTATTTTTTTTTTGGTCAATTTTTTTTTCATGGCCAAACAACGTCAGCTAGTATAAAATAAAAGTTCTTGAAGTTAGCGTAGTTAACTTCAAAAAAAGTCTTTTCAGTTTTCAGAATGACACGATGGAACTGAAAACCAAACATGAAAAAGCAGTGTCTTTGAACTGACTCTCTCGATTTAGTATGAAATTATATTTTCTTTTTCTTTTTTAGATATAAAGCTAAAAGCACAAAAGTTAGGGCTATCAATACACTGTATTTACAAAGAGTTATCAAAAAGTTACAGCTACAATAATTATTACATTCAAGCACATTCTATGTAACCGGCGCATACTCGACGTGGAAAAAGACAAAAGATACTTTTAAACACGTAGTAGAGTGGGATGGAAGTATCCGGCTCTTGCGGGAACGATTTGTCACTGTCTCCACCAATTTCCTCTTGTAACTAGTTTTTTCTTTGCGCCACGTAAATTTAATTTCAGCTCTTTGTTGAACCAGTTTGAAGTGGTTGTACTCGGCAAAAGCCGATAATCTTTTTTTGCAAACGTTAGAAAATTACAATTCTTGAAATAAAATTATCAGCATCAAATATTTATTTTTAATCCTCCACGAAATGTGAAATCTAATAATTTAACGATATTTTATTACTTACTTACATTTTTGCTTAAAAATTTGAGGAATTTAATATTTTATATATAGGTATTATTGGTTTAATAATTATAAATGATTAAATATAATAATTATAAATGATTAAATATAATAATTATAAATGATTAAATATAATAATTATAAATTATTAAATAAAATAATTATAAATTATTAAATAAAATAATTATAAATTATTAAATATGATAACTATAAATTATTAAATGGTTTAATTGAAAAGAAAGATAATAATAATGTACAAAATTTAATAAAAGCTAAAAAATAATTTGGTACTTAATCGAATTTCAGAAGAGGAAAAAAAAACTCGTGGGTTGTTTGAATTGATTAACAATATAAGTTTTAAGACTAATAGTAGTTCAATAACTGCTTTTTTGGTCCTTATTATTTACCTTTAATAAAACCACTTTAGTACACCCGAGTTTAATTTTTAATTAATTAAGAAAACCACAACAAAGAAAATATAGGTAAAACGATCTTTTGTTAAACCAGACTAAAGAAAATATGGTCAAAATTACGAAAAGCTTGTGCAAATATTAATATAACAATGCCTTACGAAGCGTTTATCGTAACCGCAGCAAGGGTTACATGCTTGCAAGGAAATAGGTCAGAAAGCATAAAAGGTAGCCCCTTATTTCACGCCGGTTGCTCGCACATCACCCTTTACGCATCTCAACTCAAGTCTATAAAAATTATATGAAAATCAAGTTTTGTAACCCATTTGAGGACCTTATCTGAATGACAGCTCTTTTTATTGAATGCAGAGAGAAATTTGAGATTAAAAGTTATAAGATTAACTTTATTCTTATTCGCAATAGATAAGAAGTTATTAAAATGGAAAAAATATCTGCTTCTTACTATAATAAATAATAGGCTTCGGTGTTTCGTCTGGTTAGTCGTCATGAGTAACGACGAAAGTTGGTGACTTTCTTTTGTTTTGTTGACGAATCGAGCGATATTTGTAGTAGTTACGTATACGTATTGAACTGGAACTGATTTTAGTGTCAGGAAACCTTACTCATTATTATACAGGGTGGTGCCGTCAATACAACAATCAATTAAAACATAGGTTATATTAGTTCATAGAAATGATTTGCCAATTTTAAAAACATAAAATGTTTAAAAAACGTCGTATTCATTTGATAATTTCATGACATTTGAATGAAATAATATAACATGGCTGCATTATTTCATAGAAACGTCATGAAATTATCAATCATTTGATATTTTCATGACGTTTCTAATATATAGTATAAGGCGTTTTTGAAAGTTGTAAACCCTCTCTATAATTAATTGTTTTAATTTATTGTCGTAGTATAATGGCTTTGGTTGATAATACACACACATGTTTACTAAGTCAATACATATTCAAAACAAGTGTCTAAAAATATTGATTTTACATTCTTCTCAAAGTTTTACATATCATTGCGTTTTTTTAAATATAGTGTTGTAAATTTAAATGGCTCTATTGCTGCCATTAGTACTATCAAGTTGTACGAAATGGATTTTATTTTCAACCATTTCATCGTATTAATAGAAATAATTACAGAAGTATACCTCCTAAATATTGAATCGCGTGTTTCTTTGAACACGTAACAGGGACGGAGTATTATCATCATTACAAACTTGTGCAGTATTTATTGAGACATCCCTGACATTGATGATCGCTTTTCTTTCATGGTTTAAATTGCGGTTTTTTGATGGCCGTTGTGACTGCGATTTCATATTTCATTAATGTATCGTGAGTTTGGCATATTAGCATTATTGACTTGTGTCTATTTAATCAGTTATTTCATTATTTATAACACAAAATGGATACAATTGGCGGACTTAACAGTAGCTTAACTTTTATAGCATTTTCTTCTAGTCTACTCATATTCTTACTACAATTCAAACTTTTTAGATATGGAATATTGTTGAAATTATACCTACTGTTTATAAAATTAATAAAATTGGTATTTTTTCCAAAATTTATCAAAACTACTATTATAATAACCACTTTGAATAAAAACATACATATTTACATAGTTATTATTGATTTTGATAATATGCCGATACATTTTGTAGTAAAGGAACATGTGACGTCACCTGTTCCGTAGATTTTCTATGGAGCGTTTTTGGACGATGCGCCGCTACACATTAAACATACCACTGTATCTCTGAAACTATTGATCTTAAACATACTATTTCTTTTGCAATATTTCTTCATGGGCTATAAACTTCTTATTTATGAAATAAAAAAAAGTTGTCAACTACCCTATTGTATCAAATATATATTTTACACAGGGAAGTGTAAAATGAACTAAATGAATGCTCGATTTGAAATATTTGATTTCATTTGAATACCGAATCCAACATTCTTTTGATTTTATTAGCCTTCCTGCCCTGCCTTCTAACGATATTTTAGTAAAGTCTGAAGGTTTCCAGTCTTTTTTATGCAGCAATCTTAAATTAATAAAGACTAAGATGCAAACGTACATCGAAAGCAGTTAAAACTTTACGATAACATTCGTAATAACTGTTGTTCAGTAGAATGTGATAAAATATATTGGTAACTGGCTTTGCCAAATACAGATGACACCCAACTGCTTGGGACAAACTGTTTTTAGTAGCGTGATACTAAGTTGGTTGGAGTTTCGCCAGAATTTCAAATCAATATATACATAAAAATCATAGTTTGAATCGAATACATTTCTGTTTAGTTGTATATATGGTACTTATCGTATAATTTATGGTACTAACGAGTACAATAATAAACTGTGATTATCATAGGAATTCCTCAAATACAATAAAGTCACAGTTAATTTTTATTTTCGTTTCGCTTTGCAAAATTTTATGCAGACGGATGGATATAGATGGACAGTCATTATGAAACTTTTGCTATTTTGGCAACAGAACTCTGAAAGCTTAAGAGACATAATCAAATTATTCTTCATATTAATAGATTCCCAATTCGGGGGACTTTAACATTGGTTAAATTTTGTTATTTAAAATTGATTTCACTTTTGCTACATTTGTCCCTATAATGTGATCTTCACATTGAATCTCTAGTATTGCATTGCATAATATTTTTATATACATTTAATTGACAAACATACTGATGGCATAAGTGTGATAAGTGGTGACCGTCGCCTTTAGATATCTGCAATAACAAGGAAAACGCGTGGGTATGTCCAAGGTATAGCGAGCATTTATAGCTACGGCATATAGTTTTTGAAGCCCTTGTAGTATATAAAAAGTTTCAGACGTTACCAATCCAAACTATTAAGTATAACATGCCCTGCTGGAGCGAGGCGGATAATTTACATACCAACAGGTCTGAGAAGGTTGAGATTTATGCTCTTAATCATTTGGCATCAAGAAAACGGCTAAGATATATTCTTCTTTACATCCTTTAACATTGCGAACCATTTTTATTAAGAATGATGTTAGTTGAGAAAGAATTTATGAAGTAAGTTTGACTTTTATTATACTACGGTTCTTAGTATTTATAAGTTTTTAAGATCTAACAATTATAGTAGTTACAATAAAAATCTGCGATAAAAAGGCTTTATTCTTTGTAACTATTCGTACGTTCTGTAGAGACATTGGTTTGTAAAGCTACGCCAAGGTTTATTGTTCTCGTACATTTCTGTTTTGAATGACACTAATTTTTTGTACTTGGGGATTCCCAGAAATGCTCAAGCAAAAACTGCTGACTTTGAGTGGGACTCGAGGTCAGCAACCTGCCTTTAAGAATTTTCCGAGTTACCTGGTTTTGGACTACAAATTACCACTCGTTATTTCTTTTGATCAATAAATCGTTTTACTCATTATTTTACCAATCTAAAATGCATCAGATTAGAATTGAGTGAAATGTAACATTCGAATATATTGCATTTCAAATTAGGTCTTAAAATATGAAATTTCCGGTTTTTCCAAGGCTGTTTTTTCCCAAATGTTTTTAAATGAATGTTGGCCCACAAAATAACCAGTTTATATTCAAGCAGGATATTACGAATAGAATTATTAACTATTGTTTACTTATTTATTTTATAGAACATTAATAAAAACAATTATTATTATTAATAAGAACATTATAGAACATAATGGAAGTTTTTTGGTAAAATCTGGGAATCTCAAAGGATCTGTCATGGCCGATAATCGCCAATTTAATTTTAAGTGAAAATAGTATGCAGGTAACAATAACGTAATCTTCACGCTCCGTGAAAAGTAAAGTTAAGACTAATTACGATTTCGAAATAATATGTTTGATTGTTAATAGGTATATTAAAATGAGCGGTAATTTTTCGTGTTTTAGTAAAACTCATTACCTTTATTATAAGTGTTCTATCATCATCATCATCATCATCATATTAGCCGAGAGACGCCCACTGCTGGGTATAGGCCTCCCCAAGGATCTCCAAACCGATCGGTCCTGCGCTGCCCTCATCCAACGGCTTCCGGCGACCCTTACCAGATCAGTCCACCTTGTGGGAGGCCTACCAACGCTGCGTCTCCCGGTACGCGACCGCCATTCGAGGACCTTTCCGCCCCAACGGCCGTCAGTCCACCTCGCAATGTGACCTGCCCACAGCCACTTGAGACAGCCAATAGCCCAAAAAATTGCGAGTCTCAAGTGTTCTATACCCATTTAAAATAGAATGAGAATTTATTTCAACATGGCCTACTGTAGTAGGCCTTAATTCAATAATTTCTATCAGACCCATAAAGGTATGTAAAACCAGACGTAAATAGTTACTTTCCGCATTATCAGGTCTTAATTGCATATCACAAGATAGGGTGCAGTGTCGCTGTCCAATCAGCAAGATCTTTCGGTTTTCAGCGAACACCGGATGCTGTTGTAGGTTTCTGGAATAAAATAAAAACAGGAGAGCTCTCGGTACGCTGGTCAGAACTGGCCCCCTTGGGCGGTGAGAGGGGCGTCATTTCACGCCGCTTGAGCTCGTATCGAACCAATATTAGGTTTATTAGAGAGATGAGGTCGCGTGTTAAAGCGATTTTTTTCTTTCCTCTAAATTTTATCTCGTGGGTTTTTAAATATTTACAAACAATAATGATAAAGTTTTATCTTAGCTTATTTGTTTTATTTGAAGTTTATTATTTCATGATAGTTAATTGGATTACTGTTGTGTTTGGGAATACCACTTGTTCTTAAGGCATTTCATAGTTGAAAAATTGCTATCATTAAAAATCAATAGCAACGTACCAAATTGTAATTAGGTACAATCATAAAAAAGTGTAAGTGTGTACAATCGTAAAATCACCAAAATTTCTAATCTTGAGCTCCTCCGTGCTTCGGAAGGCACGTTAAGCCGTTGGTCCCGGTTGTTAGTGCAACTGCTTTAACCCACCGACCCGCATTGGGCCAGCGTGGTGGTGTTATGGCCCAAGCTCCTATGTGTTTCTCCCATGTAGGAAGGCCTGTGCCCAGCAGTGGGACGTATATAGGCTGGTGACGATGATGATGATAAAAAGTGAACGCTTTGTTTAATCTTAGGTAGGTAAACCGTGATTAGATGATACTTTTGTTGATTATTGTACTTTATTTTAATGATAAAAGGGTGGAGAACAGGCATACGGTCTTCTTGATCATAAGAGGTAGGTACATAGGTAATCGTAGATTTCTTAGCAACTTAGCAAGTCAAACTTTTTGAAATTTAAATCGATAATTGGTACGATTTTTCAGTGGATTTTAACTCTAAATTTGTGATTTACCCAAGGTACTTATACGTTTTTCGACGAGTCACAATCCGTGTATTTATCAGATCTCTGCCATATACAAGTATAAAGTTAGATGATTTGTTTAAGGTTTTTAAGTTGAAGAAAACTTGTCTTTGCACTAATCATAGATAATAAATCTCTCTCAGAATATTGCCATGATATTCTAGTATTGAGGCGAATGACACTACACAAATAAACAGTTTTGTTACCGCTGTGTTCTACGATGCTTCATTAAGATAATAGTAAACATTCACTATGAGGTGTAGCATTAGATTAGTGTTACATAATATTTTGCCAGAAACATGTGATCCGAAGTTGTTTTCATCCGAAATTGCTTTGCGCGTCCGACACCCTTTCGTCCGGCTTTCACGTAACAAAGCATGACGGTACAGTAGCGTGTAATTCCGCTTCTCTCAACTCTTCAGCAAATTCCAGAGTTGACCGAAGAGTTACTTTCTCAAATTATAGCTTCCCGTCCCCTCTGACAAGCAGTTTGAACGTTCTCACGTCTCCGGCAGCATTCCTCAAGGAACCCTTGGGAAACTATGTGACTCAAAATGAAAACGGCATGGCAACGCGACACCGAGGCAAGTTAACACGCACGACTTGGAGACAGTTCGTCCCTCTCGCCCAAATACAAAATGTGGCCTCCTTAATTTATATCGCGAACGAGTAAAAGAGTTCGCCTTTTATTGGAAAGGTTCAACGTAATCGAAACGTGTCGTTCTAAGGTAATGTAGGTGCAAAGTTTTCGCGATGAATTTAAAAAAGGTCTGATGAATAAAATTCATATTTATGACACACGGAATATCGTTTTCGCTCTACAGCAATTTTATCATGCGGTGGATCGGGATTTGGGGAGTAAGTTTTGATCGCAAAATATTATTGCACAAAATTTTAATGCAAAGCAAGTGGAAGATCGTATAGGCTGACTTATCGCTATCAGAGGCTTTTGATTGAAATTAAATAAATTATAATGAGTGGACCCGGGAGACACGAAAAAAAATGTTACCTATGACTATGCAAAACTAATATAAATGCTCGTATACATTACACTTACGTGTTAAAAATATGAGGAGATGCATCCTAAAGTACAAAATAACGATTATATTTCTTCAATTTCAATATATTTTTAACCGACTTCAAAAACGAGGAGGTTCTCAATTCGGCCGGTATGTTTTTTTTTTTTTTTTTTTTTTCTATGTATGTACACCGATTACGCCGAGATTACTGATCCGATTTACGTGATTCTTTTTTTGTTCGATGCGGAATAGCTGCCATTTGGTCCCATAAAAATTTTTTCAAAAACAGTTGGGTACTTTGGTTTTAAATAAAAAAAAACTGAAATTATGAAATCGTCTACATAAGCGAAATTGCGAATTTTTGCTTTTCCAATGACTTTTTTGCTTTTCAAATGACTTTTTAGTCAAACGATACGATAGTAGGAAACAATATAAGTTTACGGTCACCCATCTAGCTTCGACCGTAGAAAATTACCACTAAAAATTGTAAAAAAAATAATTTTAAACAAAAATTAAAACCGACTTCAAAAAACTGAAAAGGATAAAATAATTAAATTTAAGTAGGTACTCATCCCCTAGAAACATATTTTTGGAGTTGGTGCTAAGTGGTTTCCAAAAACAATATAAAGTGAAGCACCGACTCCAAAAATATGTTTCTAGGGGATGAGTACCTACTTAAATTTAATTATTTTATCCTTTTCAGTTTTTTGAAGTCGGTTTTAATTTTTGTTTAAAATTATTTTTTTTAATAATGCCACTATATATATTTTTTGTTAGGCGGTCCCCCATAAATAGAAACAGGCTACTTACAAAATGGAGAGTTTCATAGGACTTATAGCTTTAGTCCAATACCTATTTTTCATCGCTAATTTGATTATTAAATTTGATAAGTACTCGATAGGCGCTGTTTGAAAATGGAATAATAATTGAAAAAAATGTCTACTTAGATTGTACTTTGGGTTACCAGCCATTTCTATGTCTGTTTCTGATTAACGAGGACACTATACCTAAGTTTCCGTTATTGCTATCTTTGGCTTGACAAAACAAAGTTGTTGATAAAGAGTGATCACCTTAGTCGAGTATCTGTCAGTACTTTTATTCGGCCCTTAGGTCCGGGCCCTTTGGGAATACGATCAGTGAAACTTGACAACACAACGACAATATGGCGACTTGAAAAGCGAAAAGTAACTGTGCAAAAATAAACTATTGGCACCGGACTGACGGCAGCATTATTGTACCTAACTATTGTAAATTAACAGCTTTGCATAATGAATATGTTAAGATAAATATTTTAATTAAGTAAAAATTTGAAGTGTACTATCGAAATTTACGAACACTAACTTATAACTTCGTAAAAAAAATTCAAATTCAAATTTTTTATTTGCCATAAAACACGGTAAACTACAAATATGTACAGTACAAATACAGATCCAGCGCGTAGGTACCTACTAGTACATTCCTCGGATATTAAAAGTAGCAATAATCTAAAAGCCAATATACTCTTACTCTCGGAATTTTGCCCACACAAATAACAACATCAACTGTAAAAGAAACAGTAACAAGAAAAGTTGTTTCCTCAATATTCCGTTTATTTCCATTTTCACTTAGAAAAAATTACGAAATGTCAACAACGTGATTTCCTACCTCATTCCAATGGGACTTAAAACAGTGATTACGAAGTCATTGCGTTACATTATATTAGTTTTAAAAAGTTTTATCGGAAGACGTATAAATGATTGCAAGCTAACCAAAAGAAAGTCAAAAAAACCAAAGCTTGTATTTACTGCTTGCGAAAGCAATGTTATTATTTATGACATTTTTTTTTATTTCTTTACACGTAGTAGGTATAGTCACCATATTGCAAATACAAAATATCTATAAATTTTACTAAAATAACACAAGGAATAGCTTTTTTACGACGGAAAATATAGGATAACTTTTCATAGTCATAGTCATAGTCAATTGTTTTCAATGTAGGCTTTCAACAAAGCACTTATTGACGTCAAAATATAAACATGAAATTTAATATTATTTAACTACTTAGTAGAATTTAGAAATATAAATTATTACTAGCTTGTAATGTATTTATTACATATCGAGTAGGTACATACCTACCTACCCTCGTCAGTATAACTAAAAACTAAAATAACTTTTATTGCCATGGATGTTTGTCTTCGGTGAAGTCTTTGACCCTATAGTATGCCTTAGCAATCAGTTGACTTTTAATTCTCTCCTTGAATTGTGTGTCCGTCAAAGTTATGTATATAGGTGCATAGGTGCATGTTTGTCCGCGGGTTATGTGGGAATCTTCGAAGAGAAGCGCTTGTCTGTCTACTTAAAACAACCCTCACTGTCTCGCTATGGTTGAGGCTTTGATCCTTGCTCAAAGAGGCACAGCTTTGGATACCGCTTTGCACAAGGATCAAAGCCAGATCACCCAAAAGGATTGATGTTTTAAAATGTGTTTTGTTCGATTTAATTAATTTTTTGTTTAAATTCTATTTTTGATGGCAAGATTTGTATACCATTTCAGGAATTTACTTTTATTATATTTTTTATGTATGTTTTCTAGATTCTATGAGCTTTTTTAATTCTATGAGATTATTATAGAAAGATAATAAAGATATAATAATATAGATAATATGATATATGATATCTCTATATCATTTAGCACTCGTCATCAACACCAGCCTATATACGTCCCACTGCTGGAACAGGCCTTCCTACATGGGAGAAACACATGAGCGATTTGGGCCACCACTTGGGTTTAATACCACCACGCAGGCCCAATACGTGTTGGTCAGTTAAAGCGGTTACAATAACAACCAAGACCCACGGCATAACGTGTTTTCCAAAGCATGGAGAAACATGAGATTAGAAATTTTGATTGACCCATCCCGGGATCGTCCATGGTGAAAGATGCTTTGTTTTCGTAATCAAAATCAGAGCACTTAAACTACTACGCCACCGAGCTCCTTCTTAGCACTACAATAGCTTAAATAATTGCTAGGGTTTTATAATTACATTTAATTTTGTTTTGGGTTTATCAAAGATAATAAAATGTGTTCCTTGACTGAAATTAATTATGGTCGACTTTATCTCTATGATTGTATTTCCAGCCATTTTACAAACGTACCTATTGATTGTTACTTGTAGAATGCAGGAACAAGGTGAACAGGGCAGCTATTACCAATAAGACTGGCACAAGAGCCAGATTGACCCGACACTAAACCGAGGACATCCCGGACATCAGCCTGAGCGAGATTAGTATAGATCTTATACAGCTGAAAAATAACAAGGCGGCAGGTTATCACGGAATTATGACCAAGATTTTGAAAGCAGGCGGTAAACCGGTTTTGAAGGCTCTTCAGAAGCAATTTAACCCTGACACGAACGAGGGCGTAGCGATAGAAGCGTGGTGATACTTTTCTTCAAAAGGGCGAAAAATGCCTTTTAAAGATTTACAGACCCATCTCGCTTCTGAGCCACGTGTATAAGTTGTTTTCATGAGTTATTACGAATCATCATATTACGAGACTTCCAGCGAAACGCCATCATGTCTAGCATCGCATGATCCGCCTTCAGGACTAAAACTCGAACTCGAAACCCATCCAATTGCAGCAAGGAGTGAACAAGGAGACGTAATATCTACTAAGTTGCTCATTGTAGCATTGGAAGTTGTTTTCAAGTTTCTGGACTGGAAAGGACTCGGTATTAACATCAATGGTAAGAATATCACAAATTTTGAATTTCTTGACGATATCGTACTCACGGCTGGAGCTGGAGACCCTGGAAGACCTAGGCAAAATGCTCGATGACCCCAGTAGAGTCTCGAAATGAGACAGCGGGAGAGACAAGTGGGTCTCAAAATGAACAGTTTTGAACCTCTATACTCGAAGTTACTGACGAATATAAGGTATATATCGGCTATGTAAGTCCGATTTCGACAAGAGGATGGGCGGCGTTCGGGAAGCTACGCCATATTTTTACGTTCCGAATACCGCAGTATCTCAAGACAAAAGTCTTCGATCGGTGTGTGTGTTGCCAGTGATGATCTATGGCACTGCGACGTGGTCGCTCACAATGGGTCTCAACAAGAGGCTCAAAGTTGCTCAAAGGGCAATGGAGTGAGTAACGCTTGGAGTTTCTGTTAGGCATCACATTAGAAATAAGGAGATCCGTAGAAAAAACAAAGTCTCCTACATAGCTCAAAGAGTTGCCAAACTAAAGAGTCAATGGGCAGGAATTGCAATCGTTTGCAGAACCGATGGCCGTTGGGGCAAAAAGGTTCTGCGTTGGCGAACATGGACCAGAAGAGGCAGCGCGGGCAGGCCTCCAACCAGGTGGACACCAGTTCGGTGAAAGTCGCAGGTAACCACTGGATGCGTGTAGCACAGCACTGATTGTTGTGAAAATTATTAAAGGAGGCTTTTGTAGGCAATGGACGTCTTTCGGCTGAAATAATGATGATGATGATTATGATGATGAAGTATCGAACAGGGATCAATATCGCCGATTTACAGAAAGCAACCAAAGTTATTCTTGTCTGTAATCAACTAAGCTAATTTAAACCTGATTTTAAGATAAACGTTAAGTTATGCGACTTAATAAAATTATTTTTTGCAGTGGTGGAAAATCTAAAATTTCAGAAAACTGCCCAATTCAGTAAATTTTAAATTTTTGTCTGTACGCAGCTTTTCTAGGTCACTGCGACATACATTGAAAATAAATTTAAACCTAAAACAGATGAGATGGTTATATTACACAGGCAATGTAATTAAGAAAATCTAAGTTATGTAAGTTAGTAACGTGAGAGAGACACTTCAGTCGAAAGTTATTTCTCTTAGCAACAAAGCTTGTCATAATCAGTTAATGAGACAACCACGTGCACGTTAATGAGCGTTTAATTACACCGTGTACTTGGAAAATGAACTTACCGGGCTCAAACCAAGAAGGTAAATTTGATAACACGACGCTTTTAAAGAAAATAAAAACACCACATAATATTTTTCAAGCGTGAAAGTCTAAGGTAAGTTTATATAAATTATATTGTTCGTCCCGTATATGGATACATTTACGTTTAAGAAATGTATGGTTTTTATACAAATGTTTGGTCTTTCATAACTTTGGTACCATAATAATACTTATCGCACAAGCAGATAGGACGATACTAAGAATATTCTTATGAAGTATCTGTCAAATTAAGAAATTATCCAAAAATACCTGTTATCGACTATTTGACAAAGGCATCTATTTAAACATACACACAAGTCAAGTCTAAAGGATTTGTTCATATCTTTGAATTTGCAAGCACCTCGTCGTATATGTTGTCTCTTATTTTTGTTCGACTCGAATACTAGGTGATAGGCCCATATGTCTAGGTACCACCGCCTTTCTTATTTCAGCCGTGAAACAGATCGTTGTGGCTCGGATTGAAGGGAAAGGTAGCCAGTGTAATTACTGGGCATGGATGGAATTTCATCTTAGGCCTCAGGATGACAACGCAGCTGTAATATCAAGTGATTTTTCCATGTTATTGCAGGTATCTAAAGGCGGCGGTAACCGCTTACCACCATATGGGCCGCCAGCTTGTTTGTCATCTAATTGTATAAAAAAACGTAGGTAGAATTTAATACTTCTAGGTACGGCGCCGGTCATCGTAATTCAGAGCTCATCGAAGAATGAAAATACTTTTAATATTTAATTGATATATGATTAAACCTCTAGCCTGCCAGCGACAAAAGGTAATTTTTTGCCATGCGATAAATTTGTTTTTTATAAATCTTGTTGTGTCGATCAACAAATCTTTTTTACTTTGCTTGTAGTTTACAGTTTAGTTACTTTATGACAATTAGAAAAAAAATAATAATTATAAATAGGCTGTGCCCTTACAAGTCAATACATTATTTATATTTTTATTGTTAAAAATCCTAAAACACCATATTGATCAGATGCTAGTGTTAAAGCTTTTTTATTTACTTCTAGTTAAACACTACACTTTCACTTAGCTTCAGAACTGTCAGTTTCCCTACTGATTTTTGTTAATGTTTCTCTTTGAAATCTCATAGATGACAAGTGTTATTGTATCGAGTGACTGAAACGATTCGTGGTGACAATCGGCACAAAAGTGGATGATCATTCGTTTTCTTAACATTTATTCGATTTTGTTTGATCGCTCGGGTTGGACGACAATAACGACGATTTATTTGTAGATGCTTCGAGGCATTTGAGATGTTATGGTATAAAGCTACAGTTTAATTTGTATAATTTAGAGTGAGGTTTTATTCATTTGATACGAATCGACGCAACAGAAAAAATTAGTTTTGATTATTTTGAGCAGATGCTGCTAAAGTTTTAATACAATTTAAGAGTTTACAAAGTTTATGCAAACATCAGCACTTAGATATTATTTATTATAGATTATGAAACTACCAAAACAATAAATAACATCTAAAAGAGACCAAATATAAAAGTTAGCTGTGATAAAGTATTTACATATAAAAAGTAGAGAGCAGTCTCCGGATTGTGAAAGGTCGGGAGTTTGATCCCCACCTCAAGACGTGATTTTTTTCTAGTTTAGATATTTTTATAAGTAATGTATTAAAATAAATTCAAGAATATGTGATAAAGTATCGTAAATAATGTTACGTGATAAGATTCATTTAATTTTCTTATATCATAGCAGTTTTAATAATATCCACGTTACCTTTCATTAAAAAGTTTCAAACGCGAGGAAGCTTGTTCTACATGTATGTTGGTTCAGTCTTTGCATTAGAATAAGCGAAATCGACTTTGCACTGCTAAGTTCGTGGGTACCCTAGCAAGAATTTAAAAAAAATGATTCATCCTCCTTTATCCAATTGATATAATTATCCTCATTGTTTCTGTATTTATTTAATATGTATTTATTTAATATGTGTTTGTTATATATGTATTTATTATATATGTATATATTAATTGCGTATTTATCCATAATTATTCATCTTAAAATTTTTCTTTTAATTGTTATGCCGTGTATTCGCTATTATTGTATATTTTAATTTTTAAAACAGTTGTTTGTGCACTGCCTATTTAATCATTTCGGACTTTACTTTTCGGTTGACTGGTAGAGAATGCCTAATGGCATTAAGTCCGCCAAATTGTAACTCATTTTTTGCAATTAAAGTTTAAATAAATAAGTAATTATGAAAAGTAGGCCGCTCAAAAACTCTCAGCTGTCGTATATTACTCGATTCGATTACTATTCCATAGCTGTAAGTGTTCATTCTACTGTGTTCCCCTAACATACAAGTAATAGCGATCTATCGGCATTATACTCTTAAGAATATTTTCTTTTACCATTCGTCCCTTGCCAGCCTACCAACGTCACTTCAACAATTTTTCGTTGTTATAGCAATTCACTACATAAATTTTTATTTCACATAGGTAGTCCATACAGAAAATATTTATAAATAAATACACATAAGCATTGAAACTGACGCCTCAAAATATTGTCAGATGCTTCTTATTTCTAGTGCAGTAAATTTTACTTTTTGCTTAAAATATTATCTTACATAGAACAAAAATACAATGACGTTTTATTCACAACTTATATTTACCGGCGAGGTAACGAAGCGTTTATCGTATGGGCTCCATAAAAATAGTCATCTGTAATTAAAATTAACAGACAGATGGGCCATCGTTGTTGTCCAATCTTCTCATGGGTTTCTCTCATGTAAAAGGCCTATGCCCAGCATAGGGATGGATATAGGCTATTGTTTGTGTATGTACTTACTGTGATCATAAGTGCGCGGATCAACTGTAGTAGTGGTCATCTGTGTCGTGATATCAATGTCCTCTTCCTCCTCCTCTGGGTCAACTGTAGTCGTTGTTGTAGTGGTTGTTTTCCTGCGGTTGCGCTGCCGGCGTTCGGGCCGTCGTGGTGCAGAGGTCTGTCGTAATGGTGGTGGCGGTGCAACGCGCGCCGGCTGCTGTGTTACCGCGTTCCCTTCGGTGTCATGCTCGGCTAGCACGAGCGCCACCAGTGACACGGCGGCTAGCCGCATCACCAGTGGCGCTAGTCGCCACATCGTGCCTGAAAAGACACCAAATGTAAATAAACAAAGCTCCTTGATAAAATAGGTGATACAAAACACTATAAATCAATAATAATAATTGTTGCCAGCCAGGGCTTACCTACAGTGTTCTGCATATTTTATTTTTGGATTTGTTCGGTTTTTAATGGAGTCTTAATATTAACGTCTAAATATAAGGGCCTTTTTATTTCTATTCAAAAATATAAGTTACATAATTATTCTATTAGGTACTAGCTGACCTTTCAAACGTAGTTTTGCTATAAAAAAATATTAAAAAAACTTGAGAGGACCCCCTTACCACCAATGGGTATAAAAATAGCTACGACCTATTCTCAGACCCACCAAATATACACAAAAATTTCATGAAAATCGTTTTGGAGAGGAGCAAGAAAGATAATAAACACTGACCCGAGATTTTTATAAATCAGATGACTTCACTTTCTCAATAAAATTAGAAAAAGGAAGAGGTTTTAAATTCTTTTCTATTTTTTGTGTCTATTTCATAAGATATGTCCATCAAATCCAAACCGATTTCGATAATCCCTTTCTGTTTGAAAGGTACAGGGTATACTCTAATATAAATAAATTTAATACTGTAATGAATTGATCCAATTTCTTTTTGGTAGTGATGTGGTGAAAGTTTTCGGAGAAAGACAATGGAACTCGTCAACAAACAAGTGTCAAGCGATAGTGAAAAAATGATATTTTATACTCCAACAAGCCACTGAAATACAGATAAGTTAATAATGTTGATGATTTATCTATATATAGCCTTAATCAATCAATAATGTGAAACAAAATTAAGTAAAACTTAAAACCCACTTCAGACGATAGAAAGGCAAAAATAATTAAATTCAAAATCTTATCTGATAAATCGGTAATTTTTGGAGCTTGATTGTTTCTCGAACAATAGAAAGAGAAGCTCAGAAACTCCAAAAGATCCCTTTCAATCAGACAAATAAGTACTGACATAAGTTTAATTACTTTTGTTATTTAATAACTAAAGCGTAAGTTATGTTTGAATAATAATAATAAAAATAATATCGTCTGTAAGCGCACTCACGATGTACTAAATTGCATGTGTTAATGTAATGATGATATCCCAAGTCCTGGGTGGCTCAGTGGTCAGAGCAGTCGCCCGGATTGCGAAAGGTCGCGGGTTCGATTCCTGCCTCAGGACGTGAATTTTTTCTAGTTTTATTATATTTTAATTACTATGATGATGATGATGATGAATGTTAAATTTAAATATAATAATTTAATAACATAGTAGGAAAATTAAGTATACAGGTGAGTAAAACTAATGCCCCTTGGAGGGGAAGTATCCTAAATATTGAAGTTATCAAACTATACTCAAAGCAAACATTTCTACATTTTTTGAAATAACAATAATTCAAAGAATAATTAAAAGTGTCTTACCTGAGCCGGGAATGGAACCCGCCAAAAATATAAAATGAACATTCAGTATTATTATGATGCCGATCGATAGGGTTTGTCAAAAGGAACAAAATCTCTTTAATTAACATTGCCTGTAAATTTTTGGGAAGACCTTAAAATTTTACAATGTAGATAGATTTTATGAATCTTGACGAGACACTAAATTCAAAAGAGGCGTGAAAAGGTTACCTCATGGGCCGGCAAAGTGGCGGCGGCTCGAACAGTGTGTTTCTGCACTGGCTGTCTCTGCATAGATATGGACTTTTCTTACCGCTTCACATCAGGTTGTGTTGTCATTTGCCGTGCTTTGAAAAAAAAACAAACAAACAACTTCGTCATGTCTGTGCTAGCACTAAATATTGGAATTGCTTAGGGGTTCTTATTTTAGATTTACATGAACTTTTTTTACTTTTATTATGTAGCAATCTAATTCCCTATAACATAATTTGTCTATGAATTTCAGTTGTAATCTTATCGCGTATGTGTAAAACACATGAAGCGTACGTTTAGGTATTTCTATTTACTTTTACTATGTCCATATCGCCTTTTAATTTTAGAGGCAATGTTTATTAGAGAGATTTGTTCATTATGATGATAGATCCTATCGATCGGTGCCATAATAATAGTGGCTGTTTATTGTCTTCATTTGGCGGGATCATTTCCCGGCTCAGGTAAGTGACTTTTGATAAATCGTTCGAAGAAATGTTTAGTTTGAGTACAATTTGATAAGTTCAATATTTAGGATACTTTCCCTCCGTAGGGATTAGTTTGACTCATCCTATATAGGTACAATGAACGACTAAAGAGTTTCATCATCATCATCATCCATCACCAGCCTATATACATTCCACTGCTGGGCACAGGCCTTCCTATATGGGAGAACCATCACGACGCTGTCCCAATGCGGGTTGGTGGGTTAAAGCGGTTGCAGTAACGACCAAGACCAACGGCTTAACTTGCCTTTCGAAGTACGGAGGAGCTCGTGAACTCGTGAAAACAAATTTTGATGGACCCATTCTGAGATTGACCACGGTGAAAGTTGCTTTGTCTTCGTAATCAAAACCAAAGCACTCAAACCACTACCCCACCGAGTTCTCAAAAAAGATTGATATAAATGCTAATTTTTGATTTATGAAATAATTGTTTTTACACGTCAATATTATAGTCATTTTATTCACAATTCTCTGAATATCCCTTAATAAACATATTTTTCCAGCCGTGAACAATCAGTCTAATGATGTTAAAATTCTACAAGCATCATTGTTACAACTTATCATAGCTCACATTGCAGCAATTACAGGTACCCTTTACTGTAATAAAAATACAACCTTTTTGCAGCTGAAAATTTCACTTGAATTACATACTTATAATATTTTTCGAAATAGACGTTGTATGAAGAAAAAGAACAAGACGTAGTAAAGAACAATAAATTGATGAATAAAATATAGAACCCATATGAAAGATTAATGTAAACCTTTGACCTCTAGTACATTTTCTATCTTGAAATCATGACGTAAGTTATGACACTGTGACAGATGTTTCAGGTAGAAGGTGTGGGTGACGGTTATTTTGATAAATGGATTAGGTATGTTCACCTAGTGGCACCGTGTGACTCAATGGGAGGTTTTTCCTTAATGATATATTTTCCCATTGAATTGCACTATAATAAATCAATAAAATAGAAGTGATAACTACTTATACAAAGGAATTATGGAATATAATTACATTTGTTCAGTAAACAAAATGGTTCAAAACAAACATCTTGGCAACAGAGTTCGTCAAATATTACAATAAGTAACGCTACAAATTATTTTTTGTCTATTTTAATGCTTTAATAATTACTCATTAAAACATTTTAGCCTAGGTGAATTACTTAAAAAGTGTGTGTGTATGTGTGTGTGCGAGTTTTTGACAAGTAGAAGTCCGCTGTCTTCACAAAACCTAATGTCTATTGATGCAACCAAACCCTTGGTCCCTAAATAGTGTGCTTCGTCACTTCGAATCTTGGGTACCTGGAGCACTGAATGGAATTTCTAGAGGTAACACCTGGATCCGCCATAAAATCGATTTCACTATTATATGTACTTCAAAGAATAGTCCAACCTGCCACACTAAAGATCATTTTTGTACATAAAGGTCGTCAAGTACCTGCCACCTACTTGGGGTATCATCCACCAATAGAATTTAAGAGTGTCTCCGAATTTTTTTTGGCAATTATAACAATGGTAAAATACTAAAACAAAAACGAATATTTTGTTTTTGTCACAATGACATCTGGTCCCGAAATGTCTAAGCGACCAGATGATTTTTGAAAACAATGAAGAGCAATAACCTTTCACAAAAAAATAAGGGTTTCCGATTGGTCAATAATTTAAGGGCTGGGGGCTGGCTAAAGTACCCATTTTCAAATTTCAAGCGACAATGTTTTAAAATTGGCAGGTTGGACTATTCTTTGATGGTACCTACTGTCTGGTTTGTGGGTAAATCACAAATTCACATGATTTCACGATGGTACTATACATATTATGGTGTCCTTCATACGTTTAGGAGCACATTCTACAGAAAGGTACCGTAGCCATTTTACTCTACCTTTACATCATAAAACGGTGAAATAACACAGAAACAGGGTGTAACAATCAAGGTTGATTGTGATACAGACCCTTTTTTGCGAGACAGTTTTATTAGGGGCAAATAGGACTGCTATATAAGAGAAACATGTCAGCAAAACCTTCGTTTTTATTAATAGAATGAGTAGGTATGAAAAGTTTTGCCATGATAAGTAATGTATGATCGAACGTAACTGTTTTGCTTCATTACATCACATTTCAATTTATATCGATTTTTTCAATCATGTTTTAAATTGCACTCATAATAAGAACGTAAATCTATTACCCTCGTTTCACGACCTCTTTCTGAAAATAACAAAGCAGAAAACAAGGTATATAGTTAGGATACGTAGTATTTCATAAGTCTAAAAATACTAGGCAACACTTACCTGCCACCATGATTGTAATGGCGTTACTTAGTTAACGAAAAACTTAGCTTCGAAAACTGAATGGGCCACAAACCAGCTAAAGAGTCAAAAACGATGGGTTGTCAGCGGTACATTGTGGAAGATTCAAACATCAGTCGTACTTTAATTAAATTCATTTTGTCATTGGATAAAGTTAGTTCGCCTTCAGTCGGCCCGTTTTGTAACGGAAACACTGCAATAATAACTTTGACAGTTATAACCTCGCGATGTTCGGTTTTGCGGGCTAAATGCTCGCAGGCAACAGAAAGTTTGACAGTTCAAAATCCACTAACGATACATTCCGAGTTCAATTAAGATGTTTATTGTTAGACGCCTTTTGCCAGTCCATCTGAAGTGGCTATAATTTTCTTTTATTTTAGGTCGAAACTAATCTCTGTTATAACACGAAATCACGGTTTGAGCATAATAAGTCAGCATGTTGACGTTAAGAGGTAGGGTTTGTTTAAGCGAACAGTGATCCTACTGAGTCTTAAAGTTTGGAACTTCACCATTAGCGTCTGCGTTTGGCCGTCGAATCAGTCGTATGTAAACATCGACTATCACACCAGACGCCTCGTTTGTCATAAAACTTCCTATTACTGTTATTACTAATAGAATGAACAATAAGAATACTAGTAGCTTTTTCCTCAGCGTCAACAACTAAGAGAATATAAACAACCTAGGTACCGTTCGTTATAAATTTTACAGATATTTGAAAACTAAGTGAAATGCAATAATAATCGAACTGGGTATTATAAAGCTGCGAGCAATCGTAGTAAATGCCAACTAGCTGGAAAATTTATGTGCACTTAGGGTAATAGCAATACTTACTTTAGAGTCTACGCGACCCAACGAAAGCTACGCAAACTTACTATATACTTCCCGCGGTATCACACCCTGTATATGATTATGTAGCAAGTAAATGACACTACACACATAGTCGGGAACTTACATAATGTAAGTGCAAGGCGGTTTCAACGGCGTGAATTTTCTTGTTGTGTAAATTGAATTTCGTGACTTGGTGCGAAAGTTCCGCGAACACAGCAAATTACGCCAGTTAATTTTAAATAGTTGAAAGAAAGTGTTTTAAAACGTTAAATGACACGAACCAGTTTTCGAAGATTACAAAATATAATGAACAATATGATTTCAATTACGAGTTTTCCTTTGCACTTTTTAAGTCATAATTATGCCCTTGAATTCGCATGCAAGAATTTTTAAGCACCTTTTGACTGGTAAGGTTTTTAAACATCAAAATACCTATGATATAATTTCTATATTCAATACCCTTATTATTCCATAGTCAGAATGTTTTACACTTTTTCTCTGTATAATACTGTGTAAAAACATAATAAGTATCAAAGACATATATAGCCTCCGAAGTTTCGGCGTCGGCGGTAACTTTCCTTAAAATATGCCCCATGCTATGTAATCTGCAGCGGGTCTTTTTAAAGGCACCTTCCTTGAGATTTCAGTGTGGGTTCCATTGTATTGGTCTCCAGTTGATTGAGCACCGGAGCGCAGGTGGTCGATAAATGAATTTTCCCATTTCTCAACTGTGGAAAATTGATTTCCATTCAGAGCAGAACATTGGTTGCCTTCTTACATTTTATATTATGGTACGCTTACGTAAAGTCAATATAACTTTTAGACGGAAAATTTTACCGAAACCTCTCGCAAAAGGTTTGTAGGTACACTGTTCTTTGTTTATTTCATTGGTTCAGTGAATTCTTATTTGACAAATAGGCATATTAGAAAAGTAAAATCAGGGCCTCAGGCGGAGACAGAACCCGCGAGCTTCCACGATCCGGGTATTTCGACATTGTGAGGGTATACGTCAGCTTCGCAAATACAGATAGTCTAGAGGAGGTTCAGTTCGGCCCAGCCGGAGGCAAAATTGTAATGTAAAAATATAATAACCTAAAAATAAGTGTACAATATCTAACAACAATATATGTAAAAGTTTGTACTGATATCACTTAATCCATTTTGATTTCTCATATGGTTAAGCTTTGTGGCAGTTTATAAGTAATTAGTAATAAAACGCACAGGAACACTTTTAACGGAACCTCTCGCAAATGTTTTGTAGGTAAACTGTCTTTGATTTTTTATTGGTACATCATCACCAGCCATTATTCGTCCTACTGTTGGGCACAGGCCTTTCTGAATGGGAGAAATACATGAGTTTGGGCCACGACGCTGGCCCAGCACGGGTAGGTGGTTTAAATCAGTTGCAGTAACAACCGGGACCAATGCCCTAACGTGCCTTCTGAAGCACGGAGGAGCTCGAGATAACAAATTTTGCGTAAGTACTTTGTCTCCGTAATCGAAACCAAAGCACACGAACCACTACGCCAACTAGACACTCACGCCACCTAGCAACTCACGCCACCGATTTGATTCATTTCGATTCATTGGTACGGTGAATAATTATTTGGTACTTTCATTAGAAAGGTATTGAAACTTGAAAAGGACTGAAATCGCGACCTTCACAATCCGGATATTTCTACATAGTGAGGATATCCTCATAATCTCGAAATACTCGGTTGGTTTTGAAATACAGATGTGGTACAAATTAAAACTCAGCAGGACTGATGGTAAGTCTTTACCTTTACACACGGTTGTTGATTGTCGAGTGGTGAACGAAGAGAGCCGACGGATAAGTTTAACGATTTTACATTCTCAGACACGTCCTCTCAAGCCATAAATTCTAGACACAATTATTGATTTTTAATTTTCACAGTCTCCACGAGTAGTTCGGCACCTTAACCAATTACGTAATTTTTTTTTTACTAAAAATAAGAAGTGTTTTAGAAAATCTAGTAGGAACTTCAAAAATTTCGGTATATCTCCTATGCAGTGGTAAAATGATTTTAAGTCATCGTAGTTACTCATAGTAAGTTGTAACTCTATCTATTTATAAGTCGTAATCGAAACAATAAACGATTGCTTTTATTTATTTATTAATTTAAGTATCCAAGTTGAAAGCATTAAAAAGCCGTAACAATTCTAATTCCTGCCAAACTGTGTTGCGCTTCAGGCACTTCTTAAAACTTTTAAAGAAAAGTTAGCCGTATTTCCGAGCATATTAAGCTATTTGGGGTGGCCCGAGTTATGGAACGTCTCTACTTACCACAAGATCGCATTCGAATAGGTTGTTTTAATATGTTTTTTCAAATGTTGGTAAGCTTATAGTAACTATATAGTGGTAAGTTATACGGCGCTACGTTACTTATAAGTGGTAACCATATCCACACATTCCAGACAATAAATATTTAATTTATTTAATTTATTGCGGCTTAATCAATAAATAATCACCACTGGTTGGTAGATTGATAAAGAAACCCGCTTTAGCAAAAAAAAATTAAGTACTTGACAAACATTGCTTTGCAAATTGATTGCTAATGTAATAAAGTTTGTAACACTTTCTAATAAATGCCGCGTTATTATATTATGTAAAATAGTATTTGAAAATCAAAACTTAATATGCTAAACTAAAGCTGCCCGCTTTAGTTTTTATCTTGTTTGTGTTTGCATCTAGGGATTTATTCTCAATGACTTGCGCGTGTTAAGGACACAATTAACAAGCAAAATAATTACTGAAATAATGAAACTGTGTGTCAAAAATTGCCAATATATTATATTAATTTAAAATCACACAGTATTGTGAGACATGATATTATACCTTTTCTTCTTCATCCCAGAAAAGTTTTTGCTGATTTTGAAATCAATGTTTATATTATTATCAAATAGAATGTATCCGAAATCGGAACCATTTAAACCAATAGCACTTATGAACTGCAATAAAAAATATGTCAAACCAATCTGTCAATGTTATTTTAATCAGTCAAGCAGCGTTATACCTCTGGAGGTGTATGACAATTGAAAAGTCAATTGTGTCTGGAATATGCACAATGACATACCTAATAATTCATCACAAGCATTGAGCTCATTCGCTACTCACTCTTTTTATTTTTAAATTATAGGTGTTGCCATACCGTACGCGCTAATCCCGGTGTAAGGAATGTACTGCTAGGCCAAAGATGCTCCATGTTTATTTCATCATCATCATCATTTCAGCTGAGAGACGCCCACTGCTGGGCATAAGCCCATGTTTACTTATCACATTTTAATTACGAGGTTAATACTTCATTACTTTAGGAATAACAAGACCTAGACTAACTTCAGATTAAGCTAGTAATTAGCATTTTTTATTAATAAGACTGATTTATTATGTGAATTAAAAATTTTAACTCAATTTCAGATAACACTACGGTCTGTAAATATCATAGTACAGATTCCTTCTACTACACGGTCACATATTATCATTTTTTACATGATTAAGCTGGCAGAAAAGCTCCCGGCCTGCGGGATGGGAAACGTGTGCAACAGCCTACGCACATTAAGAAAAAGCCGTTGCAGATATATCTAACACCATCTCATTGAGACTATTTCTATAAGCTCAAAGACTCTGGGTATATCTGCTGTAACCATCCCTCAGATTATTTGATGGTACAGGATCAACTCAAGGTTAGCATGTCTACGAAATAGAATTCAATTAAAATTCAAATATATTTATTTCGGTAGCTTAGTCTAATACAGTAATACAGTTATGAGTAGGTAGTGAAAGTTAGTCAGACCTCTTTCTCAAGTAGGCAATGAGCTGATAGTCATCAAACGAATAAAACAGGTCTTCATAAATTATAGCTAAGAACCATCTAAATACCGTCATATTTCAAACAAAAAAAATCGAATCAAATCACTCCATTCGTTTAGAAGCTACGATGCCACAGACATACACATACAGACAGACCATCAGATCACTATGTTTTTTAAAATATACTATATATATAGTAGTCTATTATTTATTAGTTTAAACTAATAAATAGGCTACACAAAAAAGCGAAAGAAAAAGGTAAACAAATATGGACAGCTTGGCCCGTTTTTATGACTTGATGACCACATTTTCTGTTCGTTGCTCTTCTCTAATGGAGGGTGGTCATTAGTCCACGGGCAGCTGCGAAAAAGTTGGTGACATATTACCCTTCCCATCGCCAAATCGAGACATCAAAACTGTAATAGCAAATATGGCGACCATCGTTCAAGCAATAATAGGGTTGTCGCTTTAGATTGATGGTAATAGATCTGGGAAAGTGTATCAGTTTTATATTACAATGGTTATATTTTATTGGGAAAATTATAATGTTACATTTAATCTAATACGAGCTAAAGCCTAATACGAGTAAAGTAGTTTTATTTCAAAAAGTAAGGGATTATACACATTATATATAACAAACCAGCAGAAGACGCTCGTGTTGGGTACATGCGTACTCTGCGCGACATCTGACTTTTTCAGAAGAGGGTTTGCGTTCGTATCAATACAGACATGCATCGTGCTAATTTTAAGGTCATGTAAATAGGTTCTTAAATATTGTTAGAATCATAGTCATCAGCCCTCATATTCGTCAACAGCTTTCACGCTTAAACTTATCGCTTATTTCCGTCTTCAGATTATTTTTATTTAGAAGAGAAAATGTTATTATTGTTGTTAATTTTTATGTGTAATAAAAATTGTGTAAGCTATGAACTTTTAACTTGAAAATGCTCAGCGTGTTTTTGTTGTTGGAAGATAAGAATTATAAATGTAGGTTTAAGCTTTAGTGTTTAATTTACTATTTCGAAAGTAAATTTAGCCGAAAAGTACTTGTCAATATTAAGACAGCCCTAATCTTAAGTTTTTTGGTGCCTGCCGTGCCAGTCTACCCCTTCACCCGATTTATGACGTCCCCGTGCATTTGAATAAGTTTACCATAAAAATAGGCGTTATGCGGCCAGAAACTTTAGCAATAAAATGCAAATGGTGACATTGGTGATGCTTTTAGATTACGGAGCTGGGCTTATAGATCTGGCCTAGAATGGCTAACCACGAGGCGATGAATTTCATATTATTGTCAATATTGGACACCTGGGGACACCTCCATGCCAGCTATGAGATTGTGCGGTGGTGGATATAGATAATAAGTTAACAGTATCTATAGTCAAGTATTAATACATGTTCATTTTTGGGATCTTAATTATATATTTTAGTCTTCTAGTCTGAGTACGCGCACCCATTTGGAGCCAGTAAAACTAAGAAGATAATTTTATGAGTTCAGTTCGACTGACACAAGTATACAGACTATACATTTTTTGTCCTCATCATCATCTGAGAATGAGGACAAAAATGATATATGTTCGTTTGTATTGATTCATACGAACAATGTTTTGTAGAAATTAATAATTTTACCATCGTTTAATACAAGAAATGTTTTCACGAGTGCTAATGTCACTTATTTAGTAGCGTTATTTTAATAACTTTGATTTATATTCTTTAAACATAAACATAAAATACAAACTTACCATCGTTGTTTTATGTACAACTTTATAATTATATAGTCTTACGTAAAAATAAAATAGAAGGCAACACTGACACACATTGCGCTGTCTAACACATCAATCTTCCGCCTGGAGATGGGATGGCACCAAAATCGGTCATACAATTTGCTTGTATTAGATAGTGGGAAGGAAAAACAATCTGTTAGCTAAGCTGGCTAAATACAGATACAGAAGACAGGTTGGACAGTATCGTAACTCCTTAATGGGACTTTACTGGAGTAGGGTACAGCAAATGTAAACATACAATTATCATAGGAACATGCAGTGAAAGAGTATGATATAATTTCTAAAACTAATCCCCAAGTGTCCATTTTAGTGTCACTTTTGGTGTACCCGTATATAGAAAATCGATTTATAGCTGCAGTTTTCCAGCTGCAGAACCATTTTGGCTGACATTGTTTAAGGCTTTTCTGTCTTATCAACAAACAATAACTGTGTCAGCTCGGCCAACCTTGCCACGTAACTGACACTGAATTGTGGTATTCATGAGTCAATGAAGAAGATTGTAAATGCTTAATTTTAGACATTCTATACTGTAATGTACGTATGAAGGGTGTTGTCGGCGTCCACGCGATCGGTCTGAGAAAATGATTGATGGTTGCGCCTAAACAACGGGTAGGCTTCGCTATGTGGACGAAACGTTTTCCGGCTCAATCGCAATACGCGTAAATAAATTATGTTTTCTGAACGTGTAAAGTGAATTGTTAATAAATTGGCTCGAGGGACAAAATTAGATGACAACCAATGATGTTGATTAAGTGTAATGTATTTTTTAGCGTGCTATGGATATTAAAGAAAATACTAAACCCTATAGCTATAATTGTAGTTCGGATATATTCGTCCGCCTGTTATGCACCTGATGACTGTTGCTAAATAACTTGCTTTGTTGTGCCCATATCTTACAGCATACCTTTGATCTTATGCAGTCATTATAGGCGTTCTTTTGCAGTAGTATTTTTGGTGTATCGAGTAATCTATGGAAAGAAATGTCTTCTGCCAAAAACGATTTGAAAGTCAGTCAAATTTTGAATGAAGCTCATACGATACATTTTAAACACAAGAAAAACTAAATCGAAAATTATCGATTGTACTTCATGTCGAGTCTCTAAAACAGCGACAAATATACACAGCCAAGAGATCGAGGTAAAGATATTGAATACGCATACGCGCAGCGCTGTGCTCAAACGTCAAATTGAATGGCGGCTCTTAGTTTTGTCAGTCGTCAAGCTCGATGTCGAATATTTCTGTTAGTGAACCACACTGCAGGGTTGTGGGCTGCATTTTTAAGAAACTAGTTTATCTAACCTTTAAACTAAGTATTTATAATGCAGCTGTTTGCTTTCCTTGAAAAAAAATTATTCTTATTTAAATTATTAAAACACACATAATAAATATAATATTGCTTTTTGGAAATATGTTTGCGTATAACAGCAATTCTGATATGAAAAAACAATTTTCAAGTCATCAAAATTATATTCCACTTTTCACATACTTGTAAATTCCATAAAAATGATTTTGGACAAAAAATATGAAACTAAAATATTCATATACGGTGTCAAATGAAAAATGTTATAATAAAAATTATATGAAAGATTTCTTTTCAGATTGTAAATGAAAGCTATTTTCCATAATCATTAGAAAACCTTACTTTGAACTTAATTACCTTTTATGTTACAAACCGAATATTTTATATCAATCAAATTAACATTAAACACGTAGTAAAGTCAATAGCGTGGCTAGTACCGAATAATTTATCACAGCCATTAGCAATTTCGACTGTCTTTTAAGACCCATTAAGACTAAAATCCAATATCGGGCACACCGTACCGTCCATTAGCTCGCAGTGGTTAGTAATGGTGCATCATGCAGTGCTTTCAGTGTTTAAGGCCAGTATCCACTTATGTATTCATTATTGTATAAGGGCTGTTCATACACAGTTAATTAAAATGTCTTTTATTTTTAACACATTCTGAGTGAGCCGCCTCTTGATCATTCTCCATACCCCAAACTAAATTCTGATCTACTATTTTAAGATGGCATGTACTTACACATGGGTACTGAAATTTTTCGATTAACTAAACGAACCATGGTCAGAACTAGCCATTCTTATTCTTTTTTATAATAAAGGTGCCATTATAATAAGGGTTCTCTCATTTTACTTTTTTGATTTTCTGTGCTTACAATTTAAGAAAATAGCAACTTAGAATGTCAATTTAGCTAAGTATCGTTACAGTTGGACAGTAAATAATATTTATAGCTGAGCGTATTTCTAACTACCTACGCAATGTACACCTATGTGTAGTTTGTTTGTTTTAGATGAGCTATAAATATTTATTCCCGGTATAGTGTGAAATGTTTTTCTGTAAATAAGAGAAACTATTACTGTTAAACTTTTCTACACCTATCTTAATAAATAACCCTTTATCTTCTATAAATAAAAATCTATGTTTGTCCATTATGCGCTTCAAAACCAAAGATCAGATTGTGATGGAACTTTAGTAGGGTATTCTGGAGACGCCCGCGAAGGTTTCTGGGTTACAATAACTTTTTTTTTAATTATACAGCCTAACAGTTTTCTCTTTACGGGCGTTGCAAAGCATGACGGGTGCAGCTAGTAAACAATGAAATTTATGCAATGTTTAAGAAGCGCTTTAACTATAAAATCATACATGATATTCCTGAAATGCTTCTCTTTGGAATGTTTGGATTGCGAATTAAAAGTATGTCTACAGCTATTGTTCCAAACTTCATCTACGTAAAACATACTTTTTGGCGTTGTACCAATTCATGTGATAAAAATTATTTGAAATTTCACACAAATCCACTGAAGGTATAGTCATATCTTTAGAAAAAATCAAGTATTTGCACTCAGTCATGTGCCAAAAACTTAAGGGACTCTACCGAAGAAACTTTATGTATCTTATCTTATCTTATCTTATAGTGGGGCCATGACTAAGTCACAGTGCACTTCGACCCATTGGGATCTTTTGTGCCTCCCCTGCGTTTACTCTTCCTGTGTCCAGAATATAGATGCCATTAGCCTTACTATATCTTTAGGCAGAAAGAGCCTGTAGTCTTCTGGCTTTGGATATGCCACTTCCAGAAGACTCATTCTGGTTCTAGCCAGGGCATCACAATGACATAAGAGATGCATCATTGATTCCTGGCATTCACCACATGCTCGACAAAGTTGTGTTGGGGAGAGTTGCATTTTATGTAGCATGTGGTTAGTAGCAAAATGCCCTGTAAGCGCGCCAATCAAGAAGCGAGCTTTTGTTCTACCGTTTGCATAGATGTATTTACTCCATCCTCCTACCTCCTCCCCTAGGAAGGATTTGGAGTGTTTTAATCCCGGTATTTTATTCCACTCAGATTTATGTCTGCTTTTGACATGTTCTTTAATGGCTGTGTTTATGAAACTTTGTGAAGGTGCTAGAAAGGGCTCGGGACCCACGTAAGTGTTTTCCGAGCCCTTCCTTGCCAGTTCATCAGCCTTCTCATTGCCCATCACTCCCACATGGCCGGGCACCCAGATCAGTCTTACCCTGTTATGCCTACCAAGCCTGTTAAGAGCTTGAACAGCATTCAGGACCAGATCTGAGTTGATGCGCGGTGAGCTAAGTGCCTTGAGAGCTGCTTGGCTGTCACTAAGAATGTATATTGTTTTATTCTTAGTCCGTTGTTCTATAATTTTCATTACACATAGGATAATAGCATACATCTCCGCTTGGAAAACAGTTGCTAAATTGCCCATGCTTTGATATAGTTCTATATCTTTATTATAGACACCAGCACCCGTTCCTGTGTCCATCTTGGATCCGTCTGTGAACCAAATGAGACTATTTTGTTCAGGAACTGGTAGTCTACATTTCCATTCCTCCCTGGTAGGAATGCTAATTCTGAATTTTTTGTCGAATATGAATTTGGGACTTATTTTATCACATCCCATTTCCATATACCCGTCTAAGACAGATGCTCCTGCCCATTTTGTGTGTTTAAGCAGAGGTTTGGTGTTGTCCCACAGACTTGAAATCTTAAGCCTATGTAGAGCCTTCCTCGCCTCTGTTTCAATAACTATGTGCAGCGGAGGAAGGTCTAGGAGTACCTCCATCGCTGCCGTTGGAGTGGTTCTAAACGCACCAGTGATCGCTAGACATGCTGTTCTCTGCAACTTGCTAAGAACAGTTTTGCAAGTTGCCAGCTTTGTTCTAGGCCACCATACGATACTGCCATATGTTAATAGAGGCCGCACCATGGTTGTGTAAATCCACTTTATTATCTTTGGTTTCAGACCCCATGCTTTACCATAGGTGGAGCGACACATACCAAAGACTCTTTGAGCTTTTGTCACAGTTCTCTCCATATGGAGTTTCCAGGTCAGCTCTTTATCTAGCGTTATGCCAAGATATTTCACTTCGCTGGACCATGACAGCTCCGATTTGTATAGTTGTAGCGTTTTGAGCCTGAGTAGGTTCTTCTGCCTTGTAAAGGGGATCAACGTCGTTTTACTGGGGTTTACTGACAAGTGGTTAGTATTGCACCATTCTTCCAGTTTTCCCAGCGCACTCTGCATAATCTCCGATACAGTGCCAGGGAATCTCCCGTTGGCCATTATGACCAAGTCATCTGCATAGCCCACTGTATGCAGCGGTCCTTCATTCAGTTTAACCATTATAGAATCAACCACGAGGCTCCACAGTAATGGGGATAGCACCCCTCCCTGAGGGCAGCCCCTTGTGGTCCTTGCTAGTAGACTTTCCCCTTGTATTTCAGAGTAAATGATTCTGCCTTTAAGCATGCAGTTAATCCACTTTCTAATTGTGTGGGGAACTCCATGCTCCTTGGCAGCTATTCTGATGGATTCAAAAGTTGTGCGATTTAAGGCACCCTCAATGTCTACAAAGGCACCAATGCACACCTCCTTATTATCCAAAGCTGCTTCTGCCCTGCTTACTACATAGTGCAGGGCTGTCTCCGTGGATTTGCCAGGTTGATATGCACACTGTAGTCTATGTAAGGGGAATTTCCTTAATGGCCCCTCTCGTATGTAGTTATCCACCATTTTCTCCAGAGTTTTTAAAAGGAAGGATTGGAGACTGATAGGCCTAAATGCTTTTGGTTCCTCATAATCTGATTTTCCGGGCTTTGGAATATAGATTACCTTGACCTTTCTCCATGTTCTGGGAATGTATCCGAAGGCAATACATGCTTTGTATAACCTGCATAGATGCTGTCCAAGGTAGGAGATACCTTGTTGTAGTAGTATAGGATAGATGTTATCTGGTCCTGGTGCTTTGAAAGGTTGAAAACTAGCCAGGGCCCATTTTATTTTTATCTCATCTACTACCCTTTTAGCAGTGTGCCAGTCGAATTTAGAGGTTTTCTCTCTTAGTTCCTCCAATTCAATAGGGTCTTGCTCCTGTTCTATGATTTCTGACCCTGGGAAGTGCGTACTTAACATAACCTCCAGAGTCCCCTTCCCTGTATCTGTGCTTTCACCATTTGGGGTTTTAACTATTCCTAATGGGATCGCATTGGTCGTCGCTATTGCTTTGGCTAACCTCATCCCTTCTGGGATTGAAGTTATGTTCTCACAATGAGTTCTCCAAGCCTTTCTCTTTGCTTTCCTAACTGCAGTACTATACCGTGTTAGCGTCTTCCTATAATCACTATAGTCGTTTCTAGCCTTTGCAATATTAAACGCTTGCCTTGTCTCTTTTCTTATTTTAGCTATTTTATGTGTCCACCAGGGCACCTTTTTCCCTACCGTTTTACTGTCTGGGCAATTTTGCTGCCACACTGTCCGTACAGCATTTGTCAACCTCTCCGCTTCGAACTCGATATCAAGTGCTGAGTTGAGGTTGCCGTTTTGATTCCCTAATTCAATCCTAAGATCGCGTTTGTAATTATCCCAGTTTGTAATTATCCCAGTTTGTAATTATGTAAGCGTAATTCATTAGTTTAGGATTTATTAGACATTGAAATAATTACTTAGAGTATGATAATAGCAACTTTATGTCCAAATATAAAACTTATATAATACTACGAACGGAATAAAAATCGAGCGGTACATAAAACATTTAGTATTTAAAAGGAGTTCATAATGAGATTGAAGTATAAAATTCACACTAAAAGTAGAAGTGATATTTTCTAGAAGTGGACATTTCTCTAGCCGGTAATTGATGACTGATTCAAAAAAAAAAAGGGTCTGCTTTCTATTATATTTAGGTATATAACTCACTTCAGAGGTAAACTGATGGATAATCAGAAACAAAATCTAGCTTTTGAATTCTTAGTGATTAAAAATTTAGAAGGTTAGAATCTGAAAAAGGAACATATTTCTTTTGGCTTTTTCTCAGTCTCCTCGTCAGTTCTTATTTTTGCGCTTATCGCAGAGTAATTAGTTGATTTTTGTAAAATAATTATAAGAGCGAAAAGTTGTAACCTCTGGGTGCACCCTCATGGCAGGTGTGACATAAAGACGGTTATGAACAGTAAATGATTGTTTAGGTGTTACAGTTTCTTTGGCATGAAATGTAAATCGCAGTATCAAAATGCTGAATCTTGAAATATTTATTTTTTGTCAAGATAAACCCACATTGAGCCAGCGTGGTGGTGTTATGAGTTTGGCACAGGTCTTCCTACATGGGGTAGGCCTGTGCCCAGGAGTGGGACGTGCATAAGCTAGTGATGGTGATGATGATGACCTCATGACCTTTCTGTAACATTGTCCCCATTGTGATATTGAGGTGTATTGCTATGACATTACTACCCGGTAAAGATTTGTTCACTCATTAATTTGTGCGCGTGGTGCAAGGGGTGCGTGACAGAGCTTGTTATCATGCAATTTGGGTTTGGCAGTGTCGCACGAGCTATTCGCTCAAATAACAACGAATAACAACACAAACTTTATACTACAAGGTCACGAACAGAACTCCCCGCTTTATGTTCGTAACCTTGGGTGAAATTACGATATTTCTAAAAGGCGAACCTACTGGGAAGGTTTACTGCGTAAAGGGCACTATCTTACCACCATAGTCACAGACAGTTTGAGTTTGTGGCCGCAGCAAATTGCTGAAGTGCTTCAACGTCTCCACAACACCCAGTCACGCAGTAGTTTTTTTCTGGCGGTCTCAGTGACTTACTAAAGTAGGCTATCACTACTTCTTGATCACCTTTACACTGTAACTACACATACCACCAGTATTACTGGCGTCCCAGTCCATGATAGTTTCGTCTACCGTGTCTGGATAGCCAAGAATCGTAGTAGCGGACAGACATTCCGTGGGTTGGCCTGAAGCTGCTTCACACTCCTGGGCCCAAACAAAATTGAGCCCTTCAGCAAATCGTGCTGTAATTCATTTACACAATATGAGGTAAATGATCTTTCCTTACTAATAATAGTATGTTCAAGGGCTATAGAGCCTAAACCTAAAACCTTCATATAAACTTTTTTAAATTATTACACAGCATTTAAATATTATTTTAAAATATTATTAAAAGTCCATAAATACACTAAGATACAGATTCTCCGCTTAGTTCAGGCATCAGTCTCTCGCAATCTTCAATAAAATAAAGATTCGTTGTATCTGCATCTACTTGTTAATAATATTTATACATTACGAAAATCACTTGACCCAAAGCAAGCAGTATGTTTATTTAATTTACATTACATAATCAATATTACAGTTTGATTTATTGACAAAAGAGCAGTGAAACAGTTAATGGGCCATTATTCCCCAAACAAGGCTAGGCTTGCATTTTAGGAAGATCAAAAGGAGGGTTAACATTAAGAGTAACACAACAAAATAGAGAAACTTTTACCAAGATATTCTTTCGTCGAAAACATCTTCTGTCTTACATGCAAAGGTACAGGTTTGTAAACATTTGTATTACTAAGTATTTACAAATGTGTGTCCTATTTTCACAAGCCTAATGCTTTTCGAGACCTTCGTTGAGTGTGACGATTTCATTTAATCAATGAGTTCCTCGTGAAATAAAAATTGTTCTGTACCGTAGGTACCTACCGTACCTACGTACATTTATTCGCCACGGGAGCCGTAATTAAGTAAAAAGCAATTTCAAAAGCTCCTTCGTGGAGCAATATAAAGAATATTATGGGGAAACGTCTCTCAGCTTAATTAGTTATGTTTTCGATGGTTATAAATAAAAGGAATTTTTGGACCATTACATCTCAATAAATATGAGAAGGGAACCTTAGACGTGTTAGTTAATTGAGGGCACCTCTATTTACTTCCTTCTTGCTTCTGTTCTGTTATTTTTTCTTACAGCCTTTGTCGCATACTAGCCCGGCGGAGAGCTCTCATATAAAAATCCTGATGTACTACAAGTGTCTTATATATTATTATTGGTGCTTCACAGATTAGAGAAAGTATTGTAGTCTTAGCCCTAGGTAATTAGAAAAAAACGTGACAGATGGTATTGATTGTTTGCTAATAAAAAATAAAATGTTACCTTTCTTTACATAATTAATGTAAACTTTAAATTTAATAAAAAAATCAAGCCGAATACATAGAAATAGAATATTTTTATAAAATAGAGATTAACTTTTAGCCCTATGTATTTCACTCAAGTGTTACTCGTACGAATGAATTGTTAGGTGCACCGGTGAAATTGCTCTCGGTGGCAAAATGCAGTACCTAGGTCAACTATTTTTAGATGGAAAATGGTTCGGTACGAAATGCAATTAGGCTGAAAACATAAGCGTTCCTGCTGGTTATCATGGTTGCAGCTATATTATTGCCTACATTGCTTGTTTACAGGACGCTGTTATATCACAATTAATTATAATGATCATATAATTTACGAATATTATATCGAAGGCCGGTTAGACACAATATAGGCCTATGTTTTTTATTTAACTTTTCATTTGTGGCTGCTTGTGAAAGTGGTTACAAAATAAACTTCAGGGGTAACAAACAAACAAAAAGTTGAGCCTACTGACTTAGAAAAGTTTCCAGTACAAAACAATATTTAATAAAAAGAACGGTCTTCGACATGACTGATCATGAATGATGATAAACTTGTAAAACTACGAGGAAGCATAAAATTGTGTAGGTAGCGTATGATATAGGTTATACCTAATTGGTAAAGGTATATTATTATTACTCGTGACTGTACAACTATGTTCTAAAATAATTTAGGTCAAAATTAAAAACAAAATCAGCACCATGGACATAAGCACGTTATTATATTTTGCATATACTCATTATTGCCAATGTAATAGAAATTAAGTAAATTATTCATCCATGTGATAAGGCGAAGGTATGAACAATACGGCCAACGAAAGAACACAAGATTGTTATGGGATGTCACTCCTCTGTCAATTGCTCCGTCACACGGACGCGGTATCATGTGAACGTGACATGACACGTTACTGATATTGAGTTTATATGACTATTGAACTAAGGATAAAGGTTGTCCCACATTAGGGTATAATATTATTACATTAGCACTAGTATATGCCTACAAAAAAAAATGTGATCTAAGCTCCTCCGTGCTTCACCTATCAGGCGGGCGGTACGCATGTTTACTATCCTTGTATTATTAAAACTAAATAGATCCTTGATATAGCAAAAACATTGTTTTTAACTCTTATCTATTCAAAGATAAAAGATGATCAAAGATAAAAGATGAAATAACACTTATTTGGTACGAAAGTAATAAGTCTTATTCGATATCAATTGCATCGGTAAATGTACTGACGACAGTACATCAAGTGTAGGAGTTGCAGTATGAAATCCGCCTCTATTAGGAACGGAATAGGGTGGTCTCAAGGTCAAACTATTACTTATGTTATGTGCTGTCGACTTTACTACTATATTTATAATTTAAGATCGTCTGGTTTGGCCAGTGTCTGCTACTGTTTGTATTATAAGTGCGAAAATTTGATCAGGAGTTATGGTAGTTTTAATGTTTATCTATTTACATAATATTATTGCTTATCTATATTTTTCTCAAATAATGCCTAACTTAAGATAGATAATTGGCATGGGGGTAAGAATATCATTAAAAAAAGATCAAATAGGTATAGGTGATCAAACAACAATAAGAAATAAAATACAACTCGTTAAAGTTATTCCATGAATAGATAAGTCTTTATCCCAACAAAGGCATAATACATAAGTGGTTTTGATGAAAAAACTCTCAAATATGCAGCATGTTCAGTGTGCCCCTAATTACTGCGTTTACCCTGGCGAGTGAAAAGTTGTGACCTGCCTGTTTTACTGCGTCACTCACAGGACTACAGAAAGTTTCCATGCTTACCAAGGTAGCCCGAAAGAAGCCGACCCTCTATGTAATTAAGGTCCCAATGCGTCAACTTTGTTGATGTGGGTTCAAAAGCAATGCAAACGTAAAACGTACCTAAGTATACTTAAACTCGCAAACGAAACCAGTGTCCCCAAAAATTTCAATGTAGCCTGAATGAAAATTAATTTGACGTTAGAACTCAAGGGAGCCGAGTTTCGGTATTCTGCGCACGGCGGTGGCGCGTCAGAATTGTCAAGTATTTTGAACAGGAAGAATTTTATAATTTTTTGTAAAGAACTTGGATGTTTCAGTTTAAGCCTAAAGTAAATATAAATATTTATGAGATACTTCATTGCACAAACATTAATTGATACTTCGTACCGAAATTATCTATAAAGATTTTTTTCCTAAAGAAGAGCAAGCAAGAAAACGGGCTTCAATAATTGAAGTATTGGTTGCCCAATCTGGCCTTGAGAAGTCTTCTTGTTGCCAATAACAGAAACTGCAGAGTCCGCATAAGTGGTTGGTACTAAAGAGAGCTTTTTTTCTGAAGAGGACTTGTAAAGCACTTGTAGATGTTAGGTCGATGATGTAGAAATAATGTTTTATAATATACATATTTACATTCACACACGACTGCTTAATTTGGGATAGATAACCAAATTAAGCAGTCGTGTTTAGGTTGTATAATGGATACTAGATAACGGAATATAGATTATAATATGTAACACACCAAAATAAACTAAATAAACAAACAAACATCCACGACTCGTAAACAAATATTCATATTCGTCGTACGTAGACATAATTTTATTTGCAACTTTACAAATAACTAAAATAGCAAACAACAAAATATACATACATTTGCATCGACGGCGTTCGGATTTGGGACGTCTGGTTAGTAAGGTACTGACCATTCAACTAGAAAAGGTCTTTAGTGAACAACACTATAATAAGCTAGGTAAAAAGCCAGGTACTACCAATTGTGCTTGTGTTACAAGGCTAATAATTTCATTGTATAAAAAAAAAAAAATGCTAATTTTAATCTTTAAATGTCACCTATTTATCTACTTTGCTGATATTTGCTGTCTAATTACCGTTACTTTTAGCGTTACGTAAGACTTAGAGCCGATCGCTGCCATATCATATTTGATCAATACCTACCTCAGAAAATATTTTTACAATCTAATACCATTTTGCACAAACTCAAACGATTTAAGATAAAATTCTGTTTTCTTTAACGAAATAAATTATACAAATTTGAGAAAATCATAACTGGTTTGGAACAAAGTTAAATTAACTTTAATTTAAACAAGAAACAGGGGAAAATGAAAATTCTTCTATTCACAACAAACTTACTGAGAGCAACTATAAAAGTTTGAAATGAAACCATTTCTTTAAATAATAGACGTTGTTATATTATTTCTAGGCCTAATTTTAGTCTGATTATAATAGATTTAGATTTGGAAAGCATATAATAGTGTGTCTTGATTTATATCAAGGAAAGTTAACATTTAAACTCCTCTTCCAAATAATGTACAGTGTATTCCCAAAGAGAAAGGAAGAAAGAAGATAGTAAAATTTTGTATGGGACTTGGGCCAGCTCATGAGCACCATCTTTTCGTATACTTATTTGTGTTAAAAATAACTGTATGAAAACAGTTGTTTTTGTAAAAATCCATCTCAACTTATAATTTCTACAAAACTTGACTGATAGAAGTGTCAAAAAAAATATTTCAATTTGATGAAAAATATCTACCTCGTAATAGAAAATACAATTGAGCTTCTTTCGCCTTTACGTTGAATATTGCCTTTTTATTTCTTCATAGCCAGTGTCAAACAATTCAATAAAATCCACTAAAACACTTCTTCAAAAATATTTACGACTAAAACCAATTTAAGGTTGAACACCGAATGACAATTGTAATAAATGTCAATACGACATTACACTTACAGTACACTGTCACTTACATTACACTTTAGGGCACTTTTATGCCGTCTATGTTACCATTTTATATCTACTTATACAGGTATATTTTGCCTTACCAATGAGACATTGGTTCGATAATGGGTGTTCTGTTAGGATACTTTTTTATATACCACTAAGGTGGCAATCAAGCATACGGCCCACCTGGTGGTAAGCGGTTACCGTAGCCTATGGACGCTTGCAACACTAGGGGTATCACTTGCGCGTACTTGCTTACTTATTAAAATATATCTTTTAAGCAAGCGAATATTCTCACAATAGTTATTTGTTAGTATTTATTTGTTCAACAAGTGAGCAAAATTATTTTTTGTAGCGAGTGCAGCACCCGTACCACCATCTTTTATCGCGATCCAGTTTAGGACCTAAACTGAGTAGAATCGTTAATTCGTACTACGACGCTATCAACGACTATGACAGCGATGCAGTTTAGGAACCAATACTGATCCGAGCGGAATATGAATCGCTTTTATAAAGATGGTGGTAAGGCTCCTGATGTTAAATCACGAACCAGCGAAGTAATCTAAAATTAAATCACGAGCATAGCGAGTGATTCATAATAAGACTACTTAACGCAGTGAGTGATTTAAAGGCACGAGACAAAAAAAAATTACTCTCATGTGAAACATACAACTTTTTACCTCAACAGCGAGAATATTGTTTTAAGTGAGATACACAAACAATATTAATTCAGGCGTTAAACAATCATTTTCATCACTCGATGAACTCATTTTTGTAATTAAATTAACAAAATAATCACAATTAATAAACACAGTCGAAAAATCAAAACAATCTGAATTTATTTTTTCCGCTTTATCCACAGATTATATATTAGACTATTTTTGAGTCGCGTTCCGAAATTACAGTGCATGTCATTTTTTTGAAAAGTAAATACTAATTATATTTTTATGTAACGTGACATTATTGTATACTGAATTTATAGTTATTATTATTTTTCAAGAAAACGTCCATAAATTAAAATAGTTAAACTTATAAATGAAATAATTAAATTGCATACTTAGTTGTGCGACTAGCGCTAGTCCTGAGTTTCGGAACGCGCTAAGTACTGCCTATCTTAAATTTATTTAAAAACTTACTTTGCCTCATGCTCGCTGCAAAAACCGGTTTTCCTTCGAGATTTTAGGAAGCAAAAGAGCTATTTTGCTGCTGGAGAGGTGAAAAATAAATTTCTTGATCCAGTTACCGCAGCCGATGTTGTTAATTCACATTGACTCACTTTGATATCCTCAGGCGAGGACTAAACCCGCGCCCTCTCACTATTTGGATGACTGCTCTAACTATTTGGGGTGATGCTAATAATGTCCAAATATTGTATTCCTTCAAGTACCCACTGTTATCCTGTAATGAACTTAGAATAAGGTAAGATTACGTCTATAGATTAGGTATTAAAGTCTTCTGAATGCATAAGTATATTTTTGTATCTACGAGAATTCGGTTGGTAGTCATGGATTGAGAAGCACACAATTACAATTCACATTAACTACAAATTATTTATGTAATAGCTACTAGACAATACCAGTGTCTTTCTAAAAAAGTGATAGTTTATAGTGACGTGAGCGTTGTATAACACCCAGTTGCATTTAAATAATAAATAGTTAGGTACAGTGTTAATGAAATCGGTATAACTTTGCAAGTCCTTTCTGGCGATGTAAATCGCGTCTCCGACGAATTTTTCGTCGAGGAAAGTTTCGCCAACACATTCAAAATCCATTCCACAAATACCGCTTGAAACAATTCAATAGAAATAATGGCATTACTAGTGGGTTCATGGTTTTTTTTATGACCAATCAGAGTTGGATATTTTATCTGGTAATTAAAAAAAATGCTTTGGATTTGTCGGCGCGTTCGGCGATGAAAGGTCGTCGGCGAAGCATTTCACACCGCGTCAGCAGCGTTTTTCTGGCGCAATCTCACTACAGTCTCCACGCCGAGTTTTTGATGAAACAGTATTAGTATTTAAACAATAACTTTATTTGAAATAAGCGCATAGGTATATTGAAATTATTGTCTAATCCTCAACCAGAAGCCAAGCAGATTAGGCGTCAATTCCATGTCGAATTCTCAAAAAATATTCCTGGAATCGAAACGGGATTTCGGAATTTTAGAAACGACTCCGCTAGTCGGGTACGGTAACCTAATTTTGCGGCGCGGCGGAATGCCTCGACGTGTCGCTCGAAGCGATTAAATTCAAGGAAATAGAAAATACGATGTTGGGATAACCAACAATCTGTGCGCGGTGATCATTCAATAATACGCTTCATGTGCTCGCTTGATGGGTGACATATTGGAGCCTTTATTATGTAACAAGCAATCTTGAAGGCAAAGCCCATGAGATACGCGTGGCTTACCCTCTTGCTTTTTTTCTTTTTGTTCTTTTTTGGTTATTTTTCATTATTGTAAGTAGACAAATTAGGTACTTACTTCAGAGACAAAATAATAAATGTCACATACCTCAGCCAAAACGTTTATGGCATATGATTTTTTATACTTATTAGTTCATTAATTATTTATTTATTTATTTATTTTATTTATAGAAACAAATAGCAACAACAATTATTTGAAATTCATAACAAAAAATAAAGACGCATTCGAGCATCAAACGTGGAAACAGTGGAATTATTCACATTCGAGTGAACATGAAAGATTGACAGTGCATTTAAAAAATATACCCTCGTTTTATGAGGCTTTCGAGTGCGCTGTAGCGCAAATGTTCGCCCAGAGGCAGGATTTTTTTACTCAAATTGTAAAGCCCAGGAGGTGTGATGGAGATAGCATAGCTCGTGATCATGCAGTGAATGCATTTCAGTTACACAAAAGCTGAAGGTTTTCCTTATTTTCACGGGCCCACTTTACTCTCGGGCGTCCACTCGGAGCGAGGTACACGATTTTTAACTTAAGCTACATTACTGAGACCCAGGTAAGTATACAGGATGTCCTAATGCTTTGCCACATGGTAGGAAATTTAAAATCTCAAATAATTAATATCTTTAGAATTCACCTAATTGTGATATTTTTAAGTTTTTTGGATAAATCCGTGTCTTACTTTATGACCAAATAAACAAAAAAGTACTTTATTTTTGATAGCAGATATCGAGAGAGTCAATCTCTTAAGTGAAATATTATAAATTGAAACAAGATCACATAAAGGTACTTAGAAAAAAAAAACAAACAAACAACCAACAAAACAAACAGCCACGAACAAAAAGAACAGACACACACCGAACCAATTATCAACCACCATCTATCTTTAAACTTCGATAGCAATGTTGAACTAAAATTATGAAGACATTATAATATTTTTCCAGCAATATCAATGAAAAGTGGCTTAGGGACCAATTATTAATCTGTCAAGCGGCATTATACGTCTGGAAGTCTTGACAATTGAAAAATCAATTGTGTTAGAAATCTGATGCTTTACGGGTTAAGTATTGAAAATTGATAAGATGTTTTACGAAATATTGTCAAGAAAAATAAGTGCATAATTTAATAATTAGCTGGCCAAAAATGATATCGATAACTTTATTATATTTGCTACTAAAATATGTAAATGTATGTTCTTACTTTGATTGGTTGCGTTAATATTGTCATTATGGATGATATTTAATGAATGTAAATATTTACTATATTATTTTATTTTGATGACCGTTTGGCTGAGTGCTCTGCTATACATGCTACTCGGTCAAGAACTACCTGGTTCGAATCCCGGTAGAAGCAAATGTTTTTATGATGAGTAAGAGCATTTGTTTACGAATCATGGATGATTATATGTTTATTCAGTATATATATTTATAAACATGTTATTATCATTATTTCTCCCTTATCTAGTATCCATAACACAAGCTCTTAATGATGCTTACTTTGGGCTAGATAATAGGTGTGAGTGTATGAATATTATTATATTATTTAATACTTTACATTAGCGATATTGAAACTCATAAAATTCAGTTTACGAGTATCTTATTCACTATCTGATATTAAGGGTAGGAAATTATTGAAAGTCTCAAAATGTAGTATTTCTCATCATCATTATCATCAGCGTTCGCGTCGTCCACACGCTTGGGGAAAGGCATGCCCAATGTGGGGCCAGCCTTAGTTCTTCCTTTAAAGAACTTTCCTTCCATATAATATTCCAATAGGACATCCTGTATACGAACCCACGTATATGCTAATGCACGATCTCAGTTTCAAAATTATTGCCCCGTAACACGGAAACGGCGCTATTTATTACTATTAAAAAAAATCCACGATTTGTTTCATTGTGTAAGTTGTTGTTTGTATTTTTCATTTCTTTTCTATCAGAAATTACTAAGTATGTTTAAATAGTTACACATATGGGTTTTCTTGTGTTGAATCATTTTATATTAATTTATTGAATTAAACAAAAAATATCATGTAACTCTTTTTTCATTAGTTTTGACAGAAAAAAAGGAAACTTCGCATACAAAGGCACTTCTGACTTATTGTCCATTGATTGACATTATGCTTTGTAGCACCCGTACCACCATCATTTATCGCGATCCAGTTTAGGACCTAAACTGAGTAGAATCGATAAATCGTACTACGACACTATCTACGACTATGACAGCGATTCAGTTTAGAGTTGAATTGCTGTCATTGCTGTCATTATAGTCCATTTTTTTTCGTTACTGCCCGAGATGTAAACAAATATGGCGACTATGACATTTATGACACCGCTAGAGATGGGAAAATCCTGAGTTCAGATATGTCTGAAATAGTTACTTATTTCAAAATAACAACGACTATAATAAATAAATAAGTATAAGTCACATAAGTGTAACCAGCTAGCAATAATTTTGCCATATGAACCCATTCTTGTGATACAAATAAAAAAATTAAAGTTGAAATTTCGTTTGGTACAAGTAAATCAGAATAAAATAGTAGGACCGTAGCCTAATCTGAGAACACCTGTTAATAGAATTTTAATGGCATGTGTGGTGTAGACTTTTGATAGAAAGGAGGGGATCAAAAAATGAATGAAGCCTGGGCCTAAAATAATTTTCTCGGACTCAGTTACAACAACATAATCAGATTGAAAGAACAAATAAAGATGAATACGGCACGGTTGATCACGAATGAGTTCAATAAATAAATAATAAACCTATATTTTACCACATTTTTATTATAAATTTTATAAAATATTTTATATAAAAAAAACTAACGCACAAATCTCTTAATTAACGTAATAATTCACATATCGATAATCTAAAATTACAATCACTATACAAGCAATTATATTCTAATAATTAGTTCATTTGAACGAATAACATACAGCACCACGGTTTATTCAAACGCGAATCAATTTTAGGAAGATGATGGTACGAAAGAAAACGATGCAGTTTAGGCGATGAACCGAACGAGGAACCTATACTGAACCGACCGGAATATGAATCGCTTTTATAAAGATTTTTACAATTTACAATGCGTCAACGTAATAGAAATAGTTAACAATCAAGTTTATTTTTTATTTTTTTAGTTTATTATCAACATAAAAATAAATTAAAGAATTGATAATTATTGAGCATTGAAATAAACCACAGGTTTGATTACAATGCCGCGAACAATCAAAAATAGGCTGTTTTAACAGGAAATGAACATAACAAAAAAATCGATGGTATCGAGGTAACATGTAGGCAGTTGTGATTATGGGCTTGAACATTAGCAGCATGGAACAGCTATAAGTTTTGTTTTATTTGCGTTTGAACCAGTCCAGAGTAATGACACTTTTGCTTTTTTAAGAAAATCAGACTATAGCAGTTACACGCCACCCGCAGGTCTCCTGAACCGATCACTAAGCAAGTATTATCGGTGAAAAAAGATCAAATATGGTTACCAGTTAAAGTAGTTAAATTGAAAGGTGTACTACGCCAGACAGTCCGCAAGCAAGATTAGATGTCGAGTCGATATCGGTAACCGCGGAAAAATACCCAAAATTTGAAGTAGCCAAATTTATTTGTATTTTCTGTACCTAGTTAAATTTTTGCCGGCTTAACCCATCAAAGCTCGATAAACCAGACACAATTAAATTTTAATTGTTATGACAACTTAAGTTGCCGTCTGAGCATTGAAGGATTATGAGAGGTTATGTACAAAGATAAATATCTCTGTCTTTCTTTGGCATTTATAATATTAGTATTAATGTAAATCTCGCAACAACAACAGTTGTTTTTCTTCTTTAGATAAATTACAAGCTCTTGATCGTGGCTGTCTACGCTATCGTCTGTGTCTAGCAAAATTTTAAAGTTTTTCATCTGAGCGGCTCTCAGTTTATCGGAAAACTAACGAAACTCACTTAAAGTATTGTCCAATTAACATCGGATGCAGTTGAAACTTAATACATTTCAAATTTCAAACTAGCGCCAGTTTTAGTATTTTTATTACTTTTAACGTATTGTGTTGCTGCGTTTACTTTGTCAAGAATCTACGAGAAACGAAAGCGAGAATATTATTTATTAGTAGGTAGCAGCTACTTTTTCACTATTTCAAATGTTTTACTGTTTCAGATTAGAGTAGAGACGGTACTAGTTATAATGTTTTTCAAAAATTTCACAAAACTCTTGAAAACCAACAGCTTTCATAATTATGAATATTTAAAGGCTGTTTACTCGTATAATTCTACGTTTTCCTTTGTGTGTTGCATTGCATTTAAGAGCCAATATTTTGTGGTAGTGCTGGAGTTATTTGAGCCTCCATTCAGGCATTTGACATGGATTAACGACGGCTACGGTATTCATAGCAGTTGGGAAAGTTCAATGAACTTCATAGGATTTGGGCGAAGTCTAACTTTAAACCATGTTGGATAAGTAAGGCAGTTCATGTTGGTTAATAAAGGTATAATAATATTTATTGAATTTTCACATGACCACTTTTTGTTTGTGTGGTTTTAAGTACGTAAATAAAACTATGCTATAATTGTAAAAATATATATAATATAGCTATAATATAGCTATAATTGTAATTGTATTATAATGTTTTAGAACTGTATTATGTAGGCATAGTTATTGTATTCATCTGTAGTTCGTAAGTAACTATTTAATGGTGTATTATGTTTGATCTTTGTTTTCTGTGGTTCGATGGCTCTATGAAAAGGTAGGCTACCCAACTCGTGTTCCCGCTATAAGCCGTGTGGGGAACTTTATAAGTATTTTCCTTTTAATGTTATTTTAGCTTCCAAAAGAACGAACAGCGAATAATATACGCAATGATAGCAATACTAAGAAAGTTAATAATAGCGTAAATGGTTTTCATCAAAAGCACGGTTAATAAAACTCACATTTTACCTAATAAGTTAACGACAAATACCCTCAACCTGCACATATAATATGAAAATTATATTATTTTCTTTAAAAGCCCTTTTACAGTAAAGCATGTTTCTGCGTAAATAGTAGACTTATGACGAGAACAGCATCAAATAAACAAGAAACTGTTTAATGTGTATGTTTTCAATTTCCAAGTTAATCTGAAAGGTTGCTTAGTATTAAAATTATTTTATATTTTTATCTGAAAAAGCTCTTTGAGATTGAATTTGGTCTCTGTAAATATTAAGTGTTGTGATCAACTTGATAAAAATTTCAGTTTTTAATGTTTCTATCCTGGGTACAGTATTACCTTACTACAGTATTATTTGGATGAGCATCTATTTTATGAATTTTTGAAGAATTTATTCTGTACTTAGTTACTTACCTCTGCAAGCTTTGCTCAGAATTTGAATGTGGCAACTAGCGCAGCGCGTCTTACGATTATGTTTTTTCTTAGTTTGATTCATTTAGACAAACATCTGCTACATTTTAGTAAGGTTTATTAATCATGGCTTTAGAATAAGCTAGGTATTTTCACAAAATGCCTTATGCTACGAATTCCGTAAAATATAGTGATTAGTACCTTCAGCCAATAATATGTTTCCCAATTAGTTACACCATCATTATTTGGCTGATTTATCTCATAATTTTTATGTCTGATTTATTAATCGACATCGTTGAAAGTCTTCTGTTGAATCTGTCTGTGAAAATGTAGGATGGTGGAACCAATTCATTTCTGTAGCTTAGTAATACCAGTCAAAATTAAGAGCGGAATAAGCATCTCTAATTTACATAAACAATCATAAATTTAGCCAATAAACTTGAATTTGGAGACGAAAGCGTTTAATATAAGTTTCGAAACTCTTTCGTAGTGCGATGACGTTACGGTGGGGTCGGTGCTAATTTATGTGCATTTGCCTTTCATCTAAATATTAATTAGTTTCGCGCTGCTTACAAGACAGTAAAGAATTAACATACATACTGTGGGGATGTTTATCTGTGACGAGAGTTGGTTTGGAGATATTAGCAGTTACAGATAGTTACAGCTTACAACTCATTAACAACGGTCCTGTACTTTTCAGTGAGATGATATTTAACTTAATCTCATGCTGGAGCAGTAAAGTAACCATCAGACAAAACATATTCTGTATTGTGTGTGAACTCCCCGTCTGCATGCTTAAAATTAGATTGAGAAGAGGGCTACTAGTATTTCAATTTTATTCAATGTAGCAACATTTCAAAAAATGTCAACAAATGGGAAATGATTTTTATTATATCAAATTTGTAATATTGAGCACCTTCGTCCTTTGAAAGGCATACTAAGCCGTTGGTCCCGACTATTATTGTGATCTTAACCCAACAACCCGCATTGGGCCAGGATGGTGGTGTTAGGGTTATATAGGAAGGCCTGTGCCCCAGCTATGGGACGTATAAAGGCTGGTGATGGTGATGATAGAGAAAATTGTTGGATATGTTTATTGTATGTATTATATGTATGTGAATTCTAAGCCTTATATAATAAAATAAATAAAATAAAATAAATATAATTTCATATTTCTGTATTTTACATCCCAAAATTGATGATTCAGAATATACCGAGCACGTACCATGATTATTATTTTGTTTTTCCTTTACTATAATAAAAATAATGCAACTGAACGGACGACGTGAGTGACGTTACATTATACCTACATAAGCATGAAATATAAATAAGTATTCGGGGAAATAGAAGCTGTTGAGAGCTACGTATAGACAATAAATTGTGTGTGAAATTTAAAATTTTCATAGATATTAAATCCATACTTAGATATTGTTACTTACAGCTAGCACAAACACTTTTTAATTTCGAATCGTCATCGTATCAAGTAGTTACGTTAGCTTTATTCTGGCTTTTGTTTAAAGTTTTAACCGTGCGTGAACAATACGATTACGATTCGAAATTTAAAAATGTTTGTGCTAGGGGTACAGTGCCTCTAGCACGAACACTTTTGAATTTCGAATCACCATCGTATCGAGTAGCTACTTTAGCTTTTGTCTGACTTTTGTTTGAAATTTTAAGCGTACGTGAACGATACGATTACTATTCAAAATTTCAAAATGTTCGTGCTAGGGGTATTGTACACCTCTAGCACAAACACTTTTCAATTTCGAATAGCCATCCTATCGAGCAGTTACGTTAGCTTTTGTTTGAAATTTTAATTGTGGGTGAACGGTACGATTTCGATTCGAAATTTAAAAATGTTCGTGCTAGGGGTAAAACTAGACTTAACTTATCTAAGACTAGACTTAGTTGACATAAACAACCTCAGCCAGAATCTAAATCAGATAATGATGGCCGTCGCACTGGTAGTTGCTAAAAACAACAAGTCATGAAAGGGAAAATTATAAGGTAACGCAAAAGCACTAGGTACTACAAGAAAGTCGAAAGGTGATAAAAGCCAGTAAAAGAGTATGTAAGAAAACGATAAAGAATGTAGAGAATGATGTCAAACGCTTTAAGAAGTGATGTGTGTCCTGATCTTCAGGACAGTGATCTCTTCCACTGTCCTGAAGAGGACAGTGGAAGAGATCATCAGAAAACATTGAAGTCCTAAAGTATTTTGTAAAGTACCCCTCAGTCAGATTACAAAACTAAATGAAGCATCTTGAAGACCGGCGAAGGAACCTTGATCTTGATCACAGATAGCGCAAAGTTTCTAAAGGTCATAGAGGATTCTACTCTGCTTTATACACTTCTACTTTGAGTGCTTCAGCTAATACTAACAGAGCAAAAATCTTAAATCTTTCATGTGTTATGCATCCGTTCAAAGTATCAGGCTGCTAAAGTGCGAAGTTTACTCTGCGCTGGCAGTATTCGATGCTGGCCTATCCTTGCGTTGACGCTACGCTACCGCCAGGTTAATTATGGTTTCGCGACAGTAGGTAGCATGACTTCTGCACTGCTTTTACGTTGGGCAAATGCTATTGTAAAGGCAGCCGGCGTCAATAATTAATTGCCTTCAATGCTTTATTTACCAGAAAAACTTTGTTACTTTATTGTTCAATCAGTAACCAACTAAACTAAAGTACACTGTTCTCCAATACAACAATGAAAATATTAAACAACTGCTGTTCAGAGCTGCTGGAATTGCTACGCGTGGTACGTCGTGCTGACGAGGACATCAATCGAACTGACGGTCGATTGAGACAAAGTATGACGTCATATCAGGATATTCAGTGCGATGCTTTTATTACCCGGTCATAAATTTGCCGTCAGCTAAGCACTAAGCGCGTTGTCAAAACCGACGATTCGAACGATTGATTAGTCGAATTAAAATATTTTAAACGAATTATACGCTAAATAAACTTTCAACACGCTTACTATAATATTATAAATAATATTCCTTGTCGTACTAAAGTCTTCAGAGTTTTATACCTTTTTCACTTTTCCGCTAACCTGATTCCGGACTGCAGTTACTTTTTAATTTATGTGCAACTTTACGGTCGCAGTTTTATTCGGCAAATAAAATTTTATCGCGCAGATTAGTATAAACTTCGTTAAAGTAGATGGCAAAGACAAGTGTTTGTAGAGCTTATTCTTGTATGCATTAGTAACATTTCTTTTCTTATCCGTGTCATCAAATTGGAAACAGTCATATTTTTTCTTGTTTTTCAATTTTGACATTTAAAAGAGGTTAGTTTAAGGTCTACGTTACTACCAGGTGCAACAGCCGTTGTTGTGTAGCGGATTTTTAAAAGCCAGGCTAAGATTGCCGCCATATTAAAATTTTGTATACAATATAAACGTCAATAGGCCGTAATATTGTGTTCATACTGCTTATTCTTATTAATATGGTGGTCACCGTTTTTAGAGAAAAGATTTGGTACCTTGTTGACGCAATCAAGCTTATTCTTTCTATTTTTATCGTTATGGATGACGTCCCAAAACCGTTGTTTAAGTTACAAGATAGATTACATGAGAACGTTGTGTGGTATTACACGTGGAACGTCAAATAACTATCAAATACCTTTTGCATCTATTTGATTACGAACTGCAGGGTAGAAGTGCTTCCCTAGTCATTCAAAATTTTAATGGAAAAAGACATTTTGCCCTATTATCATCATCATCTTCACCAGCCTATATACGTCCTACTGCTGGGCACATGGCCTGTGCCATGTGCCCAGCAGTGGGAGTACATGGGAGAAACACATAAGGAGTTTGGGCCATAACACCACCACGCTGGCCCAACGCGGGTTGGTGGGTTAGAGCGATTGCAGTAACAACCGGGACCAACAGCTTAACGTGCCTTCCTAAGTACGGAGGAGCTCGAGATTATAATTTTTCGATTGACCCATCCCAGGATCAACCATGGCTAAAATTGCCTTGTTTTCAAAATCGAAATCAGAGCGCTCAAACTACTACCGCCACCAAGCTCCTTGCTTTTGCCCTATACATAGCTCTAATCACACTGTACCTATATTTAATCACTGTGCTCTCTGTCAACGTTTGAAAAAAAGTGATTCTACCGCTGGTTCAAAATTTTGCTGAACCTTTACTGATAAGCTTCAGCCAAAAACTCAGAAGGCCATATATTTTTAAACTAATAAACTCAGAAGGCAATATATTTTCCCCACATTTTAAAATACATTTTTTTTTTTTTTATACAACTAGATGACAAACAAGCTGACGGCCCACCTGGTGGTAAGCGGTTACCGCCGCCTATAGACACCTGCAATAACAAGGAAAAGCACTTGATATTGCAGGTGCGTTGTCATCCTGAGGCCTAAGATGAAATGCCGTCCATGCCCAGTAATTACACTGGCTACCTTTCCCTTCAATCCGAAACACAGCGAACTGTTTCACGGCTGAAATAAGAAAGAAAGGCGGTGGTACCTACCCAGGCGACCCTACATATGGGTCTACCACCTAGTAAAAACACTAACATTATAATAACATTACATTACTAACATTATAATAATTTATCAAATTTTATTATAACACATAACTAGTTAGTAATAGCGAGCACATAGCTGCGTATTTTCCATACATATTTAATTTTCTGCAGCACAGTCACTGGCCGAACAATAACTTTTTGTTAGAATAATTTCTTTGACCTATCCTAATCCTAATAAACCTATCGTACCAACTGAAAATTATTAAGAAAATATATACTTAAAAACGTAAAAAGTCGGAGGTATATTGCGAGGCTGACATCAGCCGCAGTGTCGCCCGCAAAGGGTCTCGTTGCGTCAACACGCACGCGTCCTGTGCACAACTTGCCGCGGCGGGCTATCTCCGTGACGTTTCATATGAGCGGGGGCTCATTAAGATTGTAGGTACTTTTTGAGCTACAGAAAAAAAGTTTTTTCCCACTTTTGGTAGGTTTTTATTTTAGCTAGAGAAAGAACAGTTTAGTTAGGTATACTTAAAATTTTGCGAGGTGTAGGTAATTGATTTAACATAAGGTTGTTTATCTCTATGCTCATTTTAGTTCAGTCACTTTTTACGTTCTATTGGTCGAAACTTACTTTTAGTTTTACTTAAAAGTAAGTAGCTTATTTTTTCAGTGCAGATCATCGTTAATGCTATTCAATTTCTATTTCAGAATTTTCGTAGAACAACAAAGTCACTTAGCGGAATCTTATTCTTTAGAAACGCAATTGTATAAGCAATTTTAGAGATTTGTTTTAATCAAAAAATAATTATTGATCATCAACAACCTTTATCTCACCCACCCTATACGTACACAAAAAATGTGGATCTTCATAACACCACGCTGGCCAAATGCGGGTAGGTGGATGAAAATATTTGCAGTAAACACGAGGATCAATGGCTTAAAATCCCTGAGCTCGTGATTACACGTTTCATCCCATCCGGGATATGCTGTGGCAAAAGTTGGTTAGTGTTACGTTATGGGCTGTTATAATAATTAGACTACCTTTACGTGCAACGGTAAAAAATAGCTTCATCTCAACAATCTACAGATAATTCAGCAACACAGAAAAAGTAGGTAATTACTACGCAACTATCATTTACTCTCCGTGAGAATTTACGACGTAAAAACCTCTACTGACGGTAAATAAAGCTATATTACTTTATTCCTTAGGTCGGGATAAGCTGTCCTTTCATGTTCTAGAGCACGTTTTACTGTTTGGCTTAGCCGATACAAATCCGTGTTGCATAAAATGTATAGAAACATCTTTTAATCCAAACATATAAAAATAGTTTTCAAATACTTTTGCTTTAAGAATTAAACACAATGTCTATGATTTTAAAGTGAATAGCGTATAGCGAGAAACTGAACCGAATTACAACTTTACTCAAAGTAGGTAAGTACATGTTGAGGTATTGTAAAGACTGATTTAGTTTGGAATAATTACGTTATTCAAGATTGATCAACTAACAAAAACCTGTTCTTTCGCGAAGCTTAGAAGTGTTTTAATTGTTTTAGCCTACTCCAAGCCTGAGGGCTACCCCCTAACGAATTCTGAATTTTGGTACACATTTTGGATCTCTCTAGTTCATTCTCAATTCCGTCATTGTGTTGTATCTATACAATGACGGAATTAAGACACTCGACATGCTATACAATGCCCGTAAAGAGAAAACTGTTAGGTCTTTAAATAAAAATGAATAAAAAGGTTTTTATAATCCAGAAACCTTTGCGGGTGTTTCCAGAATACATCAGAAAAGTTTCATCACAATATAATTAATGGTTTTGGAACGCATAGGGGACAAACATACAAACATTTATTTATATTTATATACCTATAGATGATGTACGCTTAGCCTACGACATTAACCCATCACTATGTTTCGTATTCATGTTTCAGTCAACGATCTTCATCACTGAAGGATGGCCCGAAAAATTTTTTTTTTTTCATCTACAAAAAGGGTCTAATGATAACGAAAAATAGTAAAATGTTATAGAAATTAATGATATCTCGAACGTTTTCAAACCGTTGGAGATCAGATTCTGTTGCAATCGCAATTAGACCCAAAGAAGAGTTGTAACAACTCCACTTTCAGTAAGTACCCAACGGAAAAGAGTTGGAAATCATACGTTGATATAATCAATTGAAAATAAACATAGGGGAGAGTCGGGTCTTGATTCCGTACGCAGGGTAACTTTCAACGGAGCCGTTTATTTAAGTATATCATGATAGAAAATGATAGTGATAATCTACTTCTCCTGGTTAAGGCTCTTAAGGGGTAATGATGTAAGCGGCCTATCATGATGAAGTGCCTATTTATGAGTTACCCCACGAACCAAATTACCCCACTCTGCCCTATTTTCACAAAAACTGTTGTTTATGAAGCCCCACCACAGTTTACCACGTCTCACTTACTGACCTCATTAGAGTTTAAAAGCTGAGAGAAACTGGATTCCTACCCAGCCTGCACGCATAACACAAGGAACAAGAGAAGCTCGAGAAACCGTTTTGTTTACACCGTAATGTCATTTTTCTCGGGTTGAGGCCCACTAAAATGACATTACGGTGTAGACAAAACCGTTTCTCGAGCTTCTCGTGTTCCTTGTGCTACGCGTGCAGGCCGTTACTGGTCTGTGGTGCGCCTACATTGAATCACCTCAGACATAAATTATTAACAAATTGTTCTCATAAGTGACTGACATATAATATTTTAGAGAATGTTTTGTACAAATTATTGCGTTCTTTAAAAATCTTGGCAGGACAAAACTGTAACGATCATACCTTCCAGAAAAGATGACAGATGGATTTTATCTTCATTCAAAGCCAGACTGATGTTTTATTTTGGTTACATGTCACTCCCTTTTCAAATATGTAATTACTTTTATCTCACGAAGCGACGAACGCTTTATATGAGGTAACCTGGTGTCAAACACGCTGCGAATGTGTCCGTAAATGCTAGTGGCGTTCGTATATTAATTTTAATAGTTTGAAAAATGAATAACATTATCCAATGAGAATGTGAATCTGAGTAACTTATTTTTCCTTATGTTAAGTAATTTTGCGTAAATACTACTAAGTATATAGCCTTCTTTATAGGCATTATAAGCGGCCATGTCTCTGTTCCGTAAGTCATCTCTGGCAACACACACGAATTAAAGACTTTCGTCTTGAGACACAGCGGTTGTTGGGTCGAGATTATGCTAAGAATAAATGCTTACTTATACAAAAAATAAAATGATACTTTGAAGACCTTTAAACATTAAAAACTAAATAAATTCAGACAGTATTACTTGTGGTAAATTTAATGAAATCAATTAGAATCACTCGAATCATTATCAGTATCAGTTTCATCAAAATCAGATATTAAGTTTATAGTGATTTCTTAATCGCAGTCCAAATACTTCATAATAATAATATAATCTTGTTTCTTTTTTTAAAATACTTTGACAAGTTTTGTTGAATGTACGTCTCGCCTAGGATACTTTTATGCTTTCTTTTAAATAAAATTGACACATTCAATATATGAATCAACATCACTACGGATGACGACTTTTCGTCGTTTATTTTCCATACTGATGCTACTTGGCTCGATGCTTTTATGCAGATTTCGCATACACGTGTGACTTCGCCCGTGTCTCGGACGGCAGTACGGCACTGAGAGCAAATGTACTCCATGCTAAGAGCTATGGAGGATATTATATTGGAAAATTGACTCCTGTGCTCACCCACACACTCGCAGCGTGTTTGTACACATGGTTACCACAAGTATGCGCGCGTCGCTTCGTGAGCTAAAAGTACCCTTCGTATGACAACTATGTTGTATGGATATATCTATCACTAGCTGTGCCCGCGACTTCGTTCGCGTGGATGTCGGAATATAACAACGGTGGGGTAGGTTACATGACTTTACTTGAGCATTTATTTGGCTAGGGATTTAAATCATGTTAAAACATCTTTGCAGTTAATGTATTGATCGTCCCGCCCGCGCCCGCCCGCCTTGATAATCATAAATGCGAGCATGATATTTTATAACTTTGATATCTCTTAAGATATTCATTGAAATTAAATGATGTCAAGAACAATTTTGCTCAAAATTAAAAACTTGTGGTGAATAATGTATTTATTTCAATAAGGAATAATATCATGTTTACAAAAACAAACACCTTCGCAGATAGTACATTATTTTAGAACAAATTTGATTACCAAAAATCGTTCTAGAGAGTCAATTTCAAAGAATAGACATATGCTGTCCTGGACTTTTTTTTAGAACGTTTAAATGAGAACAATTCCCGCTTACATGGTTTATACGAAACTTTAACCGTACGCAGCGCACGCAACGAAAGCTCTGAAAAAGAATATTTTTCCCCGTTTTTGCAACACTTTTAATTAACGCTCAGCTCCTATTGGTGGCAGCGTGATTATATATAGTAAAAATAATAATATTCATACACTCACACCTATTATCTAGCCCAAAGTTAGCATCATTAAGAGCTTGTGTTATGGATTCTAGATAACGGATAATTATTGATAATAATATACATATAAATATTAGAAATAAACCTATAGCCTATATAATACCTCGATAAATGGACTATCCAACCCAGAAAGAGTTTTTCAATTTGAATCAGTAGTTCCTGAGATTAGCGCGTTCAACCAAATAAACAAACAAACAAACTTCAGCTTAAAATATTAGTATAGAATTATAGATGATAGGTTTTTTTCCAGAAGAAACCTACGTAGCATTTGCTACCTAGGTTTTATTTTTACTTTACTTATTCTAATGATCCTTTTCAAAGAAATATTGATAGCTTTGAAAAGGACCGTTAGAATAAGTAAATATTTAAGTAAGGCTATAAAAAGTCCTATTGCTCCCTTAAAGAGGTATGAAAGACATTTCCGGCAAGATAATATTTTTATACCAAATTATTTTGAAGGAGAGTAGGTACAAATTCTTTTTCTTTTAAAATAATATTTTTATTAAGTAGAAACAGTGTCACCAGGCTTCTTTATCATTGCTTGACATTTTTTAAATTGTAAATATGTGAAGGACCAACGCATTGAACATTATAATATTCTAGTAACTAAGAGCCAGCCGGCGGGCTAGTAATGGATGAAAATTTGAAAATGAAATAACTGTTAATGTGTTACTAGCAATATATTTCATTCTTTCAAGAGAGGAGCAGAGTTATTAGCCAAAAACATGCTTTCATTTCGAATATTATAGTTCGTACGTCTTAAATATCCTTTCATGCTATTCATTAATTTGCTTAATGAGCTAAACTCATAATGAAGCTTTGTTTTGGCTAAGGCGGGGAGCCATTGTATTCAGATTGGGGAAATTGCACGCTCCACTAAGCCAACCTATTGCTTTAACTTTGTAAATAATACTTTTTTCCATCTGTTCGTTACCTATACCCCAAATTATATAGGAAACAAGAAAACGTGTTCCATTTTTTATTACGTATTTATTTGTACAAGAATATCAAAAGAGCTTAATTTGTGGTTTAACTATGATTACATTTAAAATTAGTTCCCGTCTGCGCTTATGCTGAAGTGCATACGATCTGCGCTAAACGTTTCCGCCAAATTAATAAAGTTTCGTTTTATTTTTAATATCAATGCAATTGGATTGAACAATTCCGCTTGGAACGTGGCGTTGTGATCGCGTCTTATTGAATTATAGCTCGTTGGGACGTGACTGAGCGCGCCTCGCGATCGGGCCATCGAGTTCTCGACGTTTGTTCGATTCTTGTACGTGTGTGGCGCGGCTTAATCGATTATTGAATTATTCTTGTCGCTTTTTCTGCCCGTTCGAGTGTGTGATAGCGATCCTACGGTTTCCGTACCGCCCTCTTTTCATTAAGACGACGCGATGTCGAAAATATTTACTTCGGTAAAGAAACTAATTTATTTTATATCAAACCCTCAGGTGGGTTATGAAAAGACACCGGTACCGTGTAACTTGAAACATCTGTTGCAATTCAGTCCCAAATAAACACTTCGCCAGGGCAAAGAAGAGAGGAAAATGAATAATCTAAAGAAATTTAATTTCACGATGGTCCTCCACCTATTCAAGAACGAGACACAATAACTTAAAGGGTTTCTTTTCAGGTACCACGACTCTAAAAAAATGAGGTAATGGAACGTGAATAACAATTCGGCCCTGGGGGTGCCCGGAGGTGGGAAGAGGGGATAGATTGATGGTACCCGTTTGTAGCATCTGTCATTTAAGTGAGCATCGATTATAGTATACATCTCGGTGTTTCTTTGTTTGGCAAAGCAACGTTTGACTCGACTCATCAGTCACGTCGCCCGCCAGGGATTAATTTCGCAATATAAACAAATGACATGGTGATATTTCCCTCCTCAAAGGGACTGGTATCGCGACAGGAGAAAGATGCACCCCCTTACCGTTATCGAGAGATTCCTCTTTAGCTTTTATCATTTGTAAGATGTTTTGTGAATATTGATGGATGGTTTGACTTTTGCGATTCATGCGGAGGTGAAAAAGGACTCGATTTCCGATGCTATTGCAATTGATTGTAGGTACTTAAAGATGGCGGAGTGTTATTGGACACTGAATTTCTATTTTGTAAGCGAGAGAGCCGTTGTCCCGAGTTTAAGTATTGATCGTTGTTTAATGTGAGCACTGGGTATTTTGTTCGCCGTTTGTGCTTTGTAATGCGCTAACTTTGTTTATTGCAATGAGATTGTTTCACGTTGAGTTGATTACAAAAGTAAACGATTGAGAAAGTTAGGCTAGGACTTACAGATTGTTACGTTGTAACTGAAACTATAAAATGGTAGGGTTATATACAGTGTAATGACGACAATATAACATTAAGTTAAAACATGCGCTAGTATATAGAAAAGATTTGCAACTTTTAAATACACCTTATTCATTACATAATTTCATAACATTTCTATGAAATAATGCAGCCAATGTTCTAATTTAATGTCGTATTTTCATCACCATCCTGTATATGTATAAAGAATAATTGAAATAGGTGAATATGAAACGTTATGGGAAAAAGTAGCAATCATAAAAAAATATTGTTACTAATTAAAATAAAAGATAGAATGTTGGTTGCTTGAAGAAATATTGAAAATAATATACTTGTTGTTAGGGATGTCTAAGTCGCGACATGTTATCCAGAATCCTTTCCCTGTCGTGCTATTTATCATTTTACCACGACCAACTTCGTATTCACCTATACGTGGCATAAGGTAGATAACTCAATAACAGCAAAGGTATTAGAGCCCCCACAGATTATAAACTCTTGGTGGGGAATCCCCTCATGTCAAACCTTCCAACTTAAGGCCCGTGACAGATTTACTACGCCGGGGGAATCGAATTTCCTTCAGTACCTACAGAAATATTTAAATTATTTGGGGATATAATACAGGTACGTAGCAATGTGTGGTGGCTTTTGTTCTATTGACGAAAATTGACGATTGTTTTTAAATATTCTGCAATAAAAGCACATTCTTTATAGATCATTGTGAAAAAGATTGATGTTTTGTCAACCAACGGCGATATGGTAAGAGTTTTTATATTTTTATGAGTACCTCAAGTATATATATTAAGGTACCTTGTGAAAAGTTGCCTTTTTTTTATATGTAGTATTAAAAAAAATTGACACCGTATATTTCACGCAAATATTTTTCCACTAGATTCCTGGTCACTTTCACAGACAATTTTCTTGATCGATTATTTTAAGATATTTATAAAAATTTCCATCTTTGATATTTAACTAAATACAATAAAGAAAAAAAATACTCACTAAAAGCGTATGAGACATGCATTTACGGCTATCATAGAATTGATGGCTGCCTTTGTTATGAAAACAATCAATATTTGTTCAAGCTGGTAGTACAGGATCGCCCGAGGTTATATTTTAGTTTCAACTAATATCAAACATTCAGTAAGGGCGAACCAATCTTATTAGATTTTTTTAATTAGGTAAAAAAATAAACCTATTTCTCCTTTATTATTTTTAGCACACTTATGCGGCTCTAAAATGTAAACAGTTATTGAAAGTCTTTCTTTCTCCGTTGACGTGTGTCGACTTTACACTGTGATAACAACAGGCAATACACGAGTGCCCTGGTAAGCTGCTGGCCTTGTGGGGCTCCCCGCTAGTAAATAAGGATCAGGGGATTATTGGGTATGGTGTATTTACTCCGCAAAGAAGCGGGATTTAGGCACCTTCGCAAAATGTTAAATATTGTGCGCTTTGTTTACCTTCCAAGAGTTCATATTATCTTTTTTGAAGAGCTTATCAGTTTTTGATTAAAGGCTTAGGATACAAATTATATGGAAAAGGTGAGTTTACTTTGGTGAGGGTGTTCTGATATCGTTATACATATGCATACATATAATAGGAATAATAATAATTAGATAAAACAAGCATGCATTGGCAATAAGGCTCATACTAAATGCATTAGTTATTTTTACATACAAGCCTTAAGATAGCATTATTACCAAATAGTTTTAATAATGTGATGAAGCAAAGTAGATAATACTAATCTTTCTGATAGCATTGTTTTAACTGAAAGTCCAGGTTCTAATATTTATAATTTGAACATATGCAACAAACCAGTAAATAATAATTATTTGCTGTTTGCCTTCAAACAAAAAAAAATATAACATGATTGAAAAGAGCCATGAGCTACGCTGCTGTATCAGAATGGATAGCAGGCTTTTATTTTCAAACTAGCCTCCACCGTTGGCTTCACCTACCCTCTCTTGGGAATATTATTCCAGGATAAAAAGTGTACTATGTTTCCAGACTAATGTGCAATCGCAGTTCATTCAATTCGTCAAGAGGCTTAAACAAAACATACAAACATATAAATTAACGCTTTTTATATTATTATTAGTGAAAGACATGGAGTGAATGTTCAGATCAGGATGTCCTAAGACACAGAAAAATGGCAGGCGTAACCCGGCGCCATTGAAGCGACCAAAAAGAACACTGCCATTGTGGCCGGGTATAGTATACCCTTGTACTTATTGCACACTAAAACAATGTTTGTCAATATAAATTCTCTATATTGCAGAAATAGGTAGTTTAATACATTATTTATGAGAATTAAACATTTATTCCAACAATTATTATTAATACTAAGTAAATCACTATTGTGATCAATGCGACCTTGACATACTGGAATCATTATGTTGCATACAAATCGGCTTGTTACTTTAGTTGCAATTATGCCTTGTTTTTTTGTCTGCAGCAGCAACACTAAACAGAATAGCTAATACGCCCAAAGAAGACATTGGCCACAGCTACTGAGAGCTGCAAATAACATGCGTATTGAGTATTTAATTAATTTTATTTATTAAATTTAATTTTTTAGGGTTTAAAAACCGTCGGGCATTAGATACCCGGCCACAACGACGCCGGGTTAATTATGTATTTCCCCTTTTTCAAATAGAGCTGTGATGATGATGAAGATGAGTGATAGGGAAAGAAATGCAACGTGCAGAGATAGCAAATCTTTTATTGTAAGTATAGGTACTTTTTCAAAAAATTTAACAGCGATTCACTAAAACAAATACGAGTCGGGGAGAGTGAGGTGTGACTCCAAAGAAGGCCGGCTACATCTTGATAAATTATGATTATGAACTATTTTACTTTTCATCAGTTATTCCATGGTGTGATATAGACATACACATACACCTACACATACCACACCATACACATATATAGGAAAAAATATCTCTGTAATTAAAATTGTTTTTTTTTTAATATACAACTAGATGACAAACAACCTATAAAGGCCCTGGTAAGTGGTTACCGTTTCCTGTAGACACCGTTGAGCCGCTTTTGTCAATAATAACAACACCAGGGCTATTGATAGAGTTAAGAGATAGAAAACAGTGGCTAGAGACGAGTATTAACTTGTGATACAACATCAAGGTATTTATATAGGAGGTGAGTTTTGAGAGTGGTTCAAAGACTGCGTTCTAAACTGACCTCTTCAGTGAGTATGCTTTACTACATATTATACATATGTATTTAGTATTCATCCCGTACTCCATACATTCCGTAGAAGTGAGAGTGCCCACTTTTTTTCACTCTTTTAAAACGCACAATAATGTTAGTACTAGTCGAAAACTGATGCTATCACTTTTATTTGTTAAAAGAAAGACAGTGACAGCATGAGTTTTAAACCAGGACTAACTTTAGTCCGCGCTTTATGGGGTCTGGGTTTTCAATAGTAACATCCTGGCCGCATTTTAATAGACGTCGTATTTTTATATATTTAGATTTGTGTATTTTACAATAAAATTTACGTCTGTCACTCTTACCATATTGACTGAAATAATACTACACAGTTTACTGTGAAAAACTCTTTTCTTAGTGAGAGTAAGCCGCCAATGCTTTTATTTTATTTATTAAATCGTGCCTATACTGAAGTTTCCTATACTGGCGGCATTTCAGGGTCCATCTAATTGGTTGCAATTAGCACCACAATCTGCACGCGAGTTCCGCAATCTACCACTTCACCAGTGACTACGGGACACTGTGCGACCTTACGCGCGCACAATACTATATGCTGCCGACTTACCGACCAGTCTTCGTGCAGGCTACGGACTTCAAGGGGAGTGATATAAGGTTTACTCAGGAAACGCAACTCAATTGCAAAGCCGACCGCCCACGGCCCGGTTCTACCCTCTTACTAAATTTTTTAACTTTAATAATTAAATCCGATGAAATCAATTGTAATGTAACTTTTTTCTTTTTGCTCTCTAGTTTACTCTTTCTCCCCTATTCGTGACTAGCTAAGGTTACAATATAATACATAATATTGTCCAAATAACGTGGTACATCGGATCTATTATAGTAAGAAGATGTATTTGTGAATGTGTAGGTACTAAATCCAGTTGGGAGCGAAACGTAAGACGATTACATTGTACAATTTTACATGGAGGAAAACATCGCCGTGGGGTAGGAACGGAACTACTCGTACCTATTTGCTGAAAGATGAATAGACGTTAAGCTTAAGTATATAAATAAAATAGGTACAGTAATATTATTGTTAATACCTACATTAATTATTATGTTTCAAAAGTTGATAATAATGTAGTTTTTGGTGTGTATAGTTGGGTGGTCACAAGTACAAAAACCTTTTCTTTTAATTCTTCGAAGCTAAAAATCGAAACTGGAATATGGTATAGATTCATAGTTGCGGCCGTGTTCGTCCGTTTGTGCATATTTCGCCCATTTTCTACAATCAACGGAGTACAAAATAGGCCTTCTAAAAATATTTTTTAAGCGCCCGTGATTTAAATGCATCATTATAAAAATACTGGTATCGGCCCTCGGCGCCGCCGATTCAGTTATAGTTCCAAAAAAGTATGGGCCCTGATCGCGATAATTTACATTGTATTTACCCAAAGCAAATGTGAAACGTTCCCTTGCGTACAATTAGTGTTTTGAACGGCCGCCAATTAGCTTATTTTTCGGAACATACGTTGATATCTTCGATTATAATAAAATTATATTACATATTTAGTAAGTTCAAATAAAAGCAATTAATAAAGTAAAAACTTTCATATCGATTGGTTTTTGACAGCACCTGTATACAAATACGTTACCATGGCAACCATCTATAAGAACGTATTTTCCGCTGTCCAACAAACATTTTTGATGTTTTATGAAAAGTTGCTTAGACACTAACTAAATCGAAAACGTGCGTACGACATCGGAAAATATGTTCCTTTAGTTACAGGGTCTTTGTATCTAGGTGCTGTCAAAAACCGATCGATATATTTCCTCAATTTAGAAAGTTTTTATTTTATTAATTGATGTTATTCGAACTTAATAAATATGTAATATAATTATAATCAAAGATATCAACGTATTATATGTTCCGGAAAAAAAAACTTAATTGGTGGGCGTTTAAATGTTTCGCGCAAAACAAATTGTGCGCCTACACATATCTACACAGCAGACAGTTGTGGGTTTTGTAATATCGTATTAGAATAGAATAGAATAGAATAGGATATAAAAAAAGTTTATTCAGCACAATAATACAATAAGACTCTTCTTCTTACCGCTTCACATCAGGTGGTGTTGAGTCATTTGTCGTTGTCGTGCTTTGTATATAAAAAAATACTTAACATCTATACCAAGACTATTGCGCCAAAAAGGCTTCCGCTCAGCATAATGTCGCTACAGGAGCTGCCACAACGCTGGTATTCTGCGGATGCCACAATGTATAGGCGTATACAGCGTAAACATATTTCTATAGGCGGGTCATGTGCCGCATGACAACTTTCGTCAAGGTGGTACTGAAATATTCAAGTAACCAACAAAGTGCGTTTTTTTTCTCAAAAAATCGCACTGTTATAAATAATGTCATACGTTGCTGAAAGATCTTACGAATCTGAAAATCAAATATACGTTACTTCATATCCTTATCTAGATACAAGTAGACCGAAAACACGATTAAAGGAATTTGCCTCGATACATTTTATTTCCGACAAGACCTCTTATAAACAAGAAAACTTAAGATTATTGGTGAACGATAATTTGTATTCAATAGGAAATTACTTTAAATACTTTGTAGATATCATTAATATTCAGAATCGTGTAGAAGCGTTTTTTTGTAGTCCATAAGGTTATTTTTAAATAAAATAATTTGTGTATTTCGATTTCTTTTCACGCGCGATCGCTGTTTTGTCTTTTTCCTCCCGCTGAGTCAGCCATATCTCTATCCCTATCGGTCTTGACCGAAACAACGTTTCGATAGATCGCCTTAGAATCACTATGGCAAAATTAACATAATGTCATCATTGGTACAGATATAAACGGCCAATCTATTGTTTTTCTTTAGCTACAAAAAAGAAAACAAAGTGTCATTAAAAACCGTTGCTTTAAGTCCGACTTTGCCGCTATTTTTCCAACTAACAGCATGACGTTGGATCCACCCGCGCATTTTGTAAGTAAGCGGTTACTGGGAGTCCAAACTATGAAATAATGTAGCCAATGTTATATTGTTTCATACAAATGTTGTGAAATTATCAAACGAATAAGATGTTTTTGAAAGTAGCATACCATTTCTATGAATATAGCCCGTGTTTCAATTTATTGTCGTATTGACGGCACCATTCTGTATATATGCCAAGGTGGTTAAATAATACAAAATTATAATAAAACGTTTAATTATTTTCTTTTAATCTTATTGAACAAAATAAATTTACTTTGTGTATAGACTATATTCGATAGCAACTTATGCCTATAAAATATGTTTTTACATAGCCACTAAGGCTCTGCATAGCAAGCATCGCCAGCTCCAGGCGTCGTTCTCAACGTAAACAAACAGAGATGCTAGTCTTGTTATTTCATATAATATAACGATGATTATCTAATACATTTACGTCAGTTTAGCATACTCTTGATACCTTAGTGAAAATGTTGTAATGGTAATAATAATATAATCCTTGCACCTATTTCGTACACTTAAGAAAATATTCTAGACGCTTTTGAAAACTGTCAATATGTCACGTATACTTTAGGCCTTAGAAATAATATTTCAAATTACAGTGGCAGATAAACGAGTTAGCCCGTCTGTGTGTTCATGTGCATGTTCTTAAAACATTGTTGCAAAAAAAAATTAAACAAAAATTAAAACCGACTTCAAAAAACTGAAAAGGATAAATTTATGTTTAAAATTGTTTTTTACAATTTTTAGTGCTAACTTTCTAAGGTCGAAGCTAGATGGGTGACCGTCAACTTATATTGTTCCTACTATCGTATCGTTTCACTAAAAATTCATAGGAAAGCAAAAATTCGCAATGTCGCATACTTAATAATTTCAGTTTTTTTTTTATTTGAAACCAAAATACCTAACTGATTTTGAAAAAATGGATGAATTATGGAACCCAATGGCAGCTATTCCGCATCGAACAAAAAAAGAATCACGTAAATCGAATCATTAATCTCGGTGTAATCGGTGTTCATACATAGAAAAAAAAAAACATACCGACCGAATTGAGAACCTCCTCGTTTTGGAAGTCGGTTAAAAAGGTTTATATAATCGCTAGTGTCGTCGGCTATCTCCTCAAAACCTTTTTAAGGGTGTAATTATCTCTATGCCAAATTTCATCATAATCGGTTCAGCAGCTTAGAAATGAAATCGTAACAGATGGACAATATTACATTGCCATTCATAGCTAGTATAGATTTTTATGATATTTAACGATAAAAATAAATTTACGACGTTTAAAGTATCGTAAATACTGACCATATCTGCGTTTATCTAATTACGGGCCATCAGAGGGTGCATCAGTTTCCTGGATATAATCTTGTTTTCCCTGATTATTGTTTTAGGGTTATTTGTTATTTGTTATTAAGTATATACCTTTTTTGTCGTATACTATTTCAATTTAGCTTTTTTTTGACTAGAGTACAACATGAAAAGATTGTAAAAATTTTATGATCTTCTCATTTTGCACTCCAGTCGATTAGAAATTTACTAGCAGATTTACTAAATTGATAATTATCTGAGTAATAAAAGACAAGATTTTAAGTTAAAGTCAGTATGAGTATCAACAAACTCTTAAATTATTTTTTCTTCCAACTACTTACGCAAAATAATTTCACTGTAACTAATCTAAATAGCGACAACAAAGCACCACTTTACTGCTTCAGAGTGCAAAAACGTACCTATGTATGAAACTCCATTACTGCACTACTTTTGCTTTCAAACAGTGCAGTAAACTTGTATGAAAATCCATTACTGCATTGTTTTCGCCCTAAAGCCACAAATCCCAGCTGACTGTCCAATCGCAGGCTTTCATCTTTACAATAATGGCCAACTAGATTTATACCAGCCAATTAGCGCTATTCTGACCACACGACAGGCCAATCGCAGGCTACAAGCATACCCAACTAGTTTTCTACCAGCCAATCAGCGCTATTTTTATTCCCGAGAACAAGAACAAGGGAAGTGTTTATTGAGTAAAGCCAACTGACGACCGAGAATGGCAGGTTGTGTCGTCGAAGCCCGAGGAGACAAGGGGGATCGAAAGGTTCTATGAAGAGTGATATACCACCACAATGAATCCTGCTATCAGTTTGAGCAAACACCCAAGAGCCCAACTTATCCGACACTATACTAAAGATATCTCGGAAATCAGCCTGTACGAGATTAGGGTAGCTCTCAAAAACCCCTGATAGTAGGATTCGTTCTGGTGGTATATCAATCTTACTACAGAATACTGCAGCGCTTCTGAAAGCGGGTGGTGTAATGCCACAACCGTGGAGCAGAATCCTGGTGGCGTTGTTCATAAAAAAGGTGACAAAACTAACTGAAGAACTACAGACCCATCACGTTTCTGAGCCACGTTTACAAGTTGTTTTCGAGGGTTATCACAAATCGTCTCGCGCGTAGGGTTAAAAAAATGAGGACTTTCAGAAATTAAACGATTTTTTTATATTATTTTACTTAACCATGTTACTACACTACACTTAATCATATTTAGCTGAGCTGCCAATTTTGGAAAGAAATTCTTGGTTTTTTAACAAATAATTATGAAAATCTTTACGTCATGTTTTTGAAGTTGTATTGAGTAAGAATTAAAGATTTAACTGACTGCACACTTAGTTCTATTCCTCTCTTTGCTCCACTGAGTAAGTCCCGCCCGATGTTTAGCAAAAAAGAGGACTTACAGTAGGTAAGGGAGGACAAAACATTGAAAAGGAGGACATGTCCTCCTTTTGGATACCATCTGGCAACCCTACTCGCGCGCAGGTTTGACCACTTCCAGCTTCCCGAACAAGCTGGTTTACGTAAAAGCGTGTACCTACCTTAGAACACATACTATTACATACACTGCGGCAGGTTATACAGAAAATCGATAGGTATAACTTGCCACTTTGCTTTGCGTTTGTGGACTACGAGGAGGCCTTCGATTTGATCGACACATGGTCTATGAGCTATCCAGTTGGATAGCTGGATGATCGTTACTTGCCGATGATGTTGATGCCAAGCTCTGTCCAGTCTAGTAGTAAAAAAAAGGTCTACCAACGCAGCGGTAAACAGTTTCGGAGATATTACACCTCCCTGTCTTACCCCTCTCTGCAGTTGCAGAGAGGGGTAGACCTTTTTTAAACTACTAGACTGGACAGAGCTTGGCATCAACATCATCGGCAAGTAACGATCATCGGCAACTCATCTTCGATTTGCCGATGATATTGTAGTCATGGCGGAATTCCTGGAGGAATCAAGGATAAAGCTCGGCGATATAGACAGAACTTCCCGACGGGTGGGTCTCAATATGAACACGGACAAGACAAAATTTATGTCGAATATATCCATGTCGCACCTATACCTACCAGTTACAGTTGGGAGTTGTGCTCTCGAATTTATTGAGGAATACGTTTACCTCGGACAAATGGTCCAGCCAGGTAGGTTCAACTTCGAGAAAGAGGTGAATCGACGAATCCAACTCTCTGAGAAGATAAATTTGTCCAATAGTGGACATCATAAGTTAATACAATGAACACTACTGAACTATGCAAACACACTAGTGTTAGTCATGTGATTAATAATCACTTTACTCATCATACGACAAAGGAAATAGTGTTTGAGTCTTAATCAATCAACATTTTTTCAGCGGTTTGCTTCGTAAAAAAACCGAAACCAATTTTTATTGAAATCGAATATAACCGTTTTATTCCTGTGATTACATTTCACCCTTGCGCGGTGATTTTTTATACAATAAAAGAATTAAAACAAAGGCTGAAAATTGGACAGTACGTCCCCCAGAGGACATTATATCAACGTTTCATGCTAGCTACGGAGTTTTAATAAAGAGTTCATTTGTTAGTCTTGCGGCTTATGAACAAGCTTATGAATGCTTATTAAAAATGAATAGACATAAAATGAGTTCTAAACTTGGCGTATTCTGCGGCTTGGCATTTGTGTTATTAAGGCTTGGTATAACTAAACAAATGTTTTATTGTGATGATGGAGTGTGACTATGTTAACTTGAGAGGTCATGAGTTCCATTTTAACTACATTAAACAGTGGTTTTAATTTTAAGCTTAGCTGGTAGATTAATTTGATTTGCTGAGTGACTTTGATATTAGTTTTCATGTCGTCACCAAAAATGATCATTATCATAATTTCAGCTAAAAGACGTCCACTACTGGACAATAGCCCCTCTTAAAAATTTCCATGACGACCGATCATACGCAAATAAAGATTAACCAAGTGAAACTTTAATGACTACTTAATGTTCAAAATTATCGATACTATTGGTATAAATGCGAAAGTAGCTCTGTATGTCTGTTATGTTTTAACTCCTAAGTTATAGACGATTGAGATGATTTTTTTTTCATAGAGATATATTACAGCTTCAGAAAAGGCCAGGGCTACCTTTTGGCACGATAAACGACATCCACGCGGGTGGAACCACATGCATCTACTATTAACCTAATAAAAAAGTTTTTATAATATATTATCATCACTACCCAGTGATCGCAATTTATTGCTGTTACAACATATTTTACTGTGAATTGTCTTTACTTCTTCTTCATAAACCCCTTTTTGGGTGTAAATAGGTCTCTTGACTTATTCAACAAGCCCAATCTTGTTTTCACTAAACTAGCAAAGATTGCATTTGGTCTTGTAGTAATAAAATTATTCTGCACACCATTTTAATATTTTGAACTATTTATTATTGTGGAAAATATCAAGTTTACGATCTAGCACAATAAAAAATTAGAAACATGATTTTTGAACTATTATGTTTATGAACTTATGAACGTAAAATTAGATCAGTTTATTTACACAGACCAGTATTATTTAGTCATTAAAATGCATTCATTTGAATTTAAAAGTCTGACCTCATAAAATTAAAGGGAATCATTGTACATACTACTGATAATAATCTTTATTTTTCTATTTCAATTGCCCCTTACAAAGTTGCTGCGATCCAGCAGATCGAAATTAATTAAAGTTTTGGGTCCATGCGTATCTATCGGAGTCAGTCATCACTTAAAGTTACTTAGAAATTGAGTTAAGTACTTTGAGGCGGCATCTATTGTTCAACAGGCGACATAAGGTGTACATAATTTTGTTGGGTATTGATTGAATTTAAATAGTTATGCCTTGTAGTACATCTACCCACACTTACACCAGAGACCGAACTGTCGGTAAAATGTTGTAAGAATCATCATCACATATCGATAAGATAATTTTAAAAAATGTTGCCTTAGTATCTAACTCCACCTTAAAAAGACATTGCCAATTTCTGCCTAGGAAACTTTTTCATCATTTACAAGTACACCACTAAGGTATCAAATTATCAAAATAAAATAATGAATTGGTGAACATTTTACAAAAAATGGCATCTTAAATAATCGAAGTGTCTAACATTAATTTTAATAACGAAGTATAATATTGTACATTTTCCTTGGATTTGTACATCATGCATTCTAATAAAACTGTTTTCGTTTGCTATGCCTGTCTGAGAAGTTCTTTGGGATTTATTTTGATTATAATTTTAATCTGTAATAAAAACATCAGTGTAAATGGAAATTGATACCTAGGTAAAGTCACTATGGAGTCTTGGCCATGTCTTTTTTAAGGCAAATCTTACACAAAACCTAAATACCTGCCCATTAAACTAGTATGTGAAGGTAAATAAAATTTACAGTCATCTTTAAAAGATGCAAAAGATGTTGATTCCTATTCCATTGACACAAGGGACAGAATACATTAGTAAGATGATTTTTATATTGACTCTTAAAAGGAAAACATACGAATGTGAGTCGACACTGTTGTTGCTCCGCTCAATATCAACACTATTTACTTTTATTACTCGTATGTGTAATGAATGGTTTGGTATTTTTTTGCTAATGGTATTAGTACCTGTTCTGCTCAAAGCGTAATACTTTAATTAAATATGCAGCTAATTATTAAATTGAAATTAAGTATTATTTTTATTGATCTGTTTTGTTTTGAAAGAAACTTACTTTTTAGGATCAACTTCTGGTCGTAATATCTTCTAATATTCACTTTCCTTGGTATAATATCCAGTATGAGTCACCTTTTACTTTATCTGGAGGTACCTACTCTTTTACCAATGTTTGTTAACAAAAATTGTAATATTGTCCTGATAAAATTTCATGCTTGCGAAATAATAGGTTGGGGAAAAAGTTTCCTCGCATTTTTTAGGAAAATTCAAAACATTTTTTAATATAGTTTATCTACATTTAACTAAAGTACGTGGGTACCATTTTGTTCGATAACTTTTTGCCATCTTGTAGGTACGGACATAATCCCATTGCTATATAAATTTTGGGGCTTCTGATCAAAATACCGTGACAAGTGGTTTTGGCAGTCCTCTCGTGATGTTAACCTGACACTGCCTAGAAAATTCTGAAGAGAGTGAAACAGGTGGAAAGCTGAAGGTGCAAGGTCAGTACTATACGGCGGATGCATTAACACCTCCCAGCCAACTTCTCTTAATTTTTGCTGAGTGGCTAAAGATGTGTGGTCTAGCGTTATCATGATGAAAAACCACACCCCTTCTGTTGATCAATTCCGGCCGCTTTCTCTCAACTTCTTGCTTTAATCTCATCAGTTGTTCGCAGTAGAGTTAAGAATCGATGGTCCTGCCTGGTGGTAACAGCTCATAATGAATAATGCCCTTCCAATCCCACCACACACACAGCATCACCTTGTTGCGAGTTAACCCGGGATTCGCCACAGTCTGTGAAGCCTGACCGGCCTTTGACCACGACCTTTTTCGCACGTTCTTGTCGTACGTGATCCACTTTTTATCACCAGTTATCAGCTTCTTCAAAAATGGTTCGGTTTCATTACGTCGTAATAAAAAATCACAAATAAGTACACCGTTCATTAGGTTTCTTTCAGTGAGCTCGTGGGGTACCCAAATATCGAGCTTTTTTGTGTACCAATTTTTTTAAAATGCGCCAAAACTGTTTTGTGGTCAATTCCCAGTTCTTCAGCTACGTCGTAACTACTGATATGCCGATCTTGCTCCAGTTTTTCAAAAATGCCATCAATTTTATCCGTAATAGGGCGACCAGAGCGACGTGCATCTTTCACATCAAAATTTCCGGATTGAAAACGCTGAAGCCAAATTTGTGCTACTCTCACAGACACTGCACTAGGTCCATAAACATCGCAAATTTTTTTCGCGGCTTGCGTTGCATTTTTACTTTTTTGTAGTAAAATTTTAAAATGTATCGAATTTCTTCATTAGATTCACTTATCTTGATAGTTCGAAAAACAAATGAAAAACACACATTTTCCTAATTTGAATTTGGAATTATCCTTTTTAAAATCTAAACTTTTAATGATACCAAAACCAGCCAGATACAAATAGTACAGCTAAAGAGATTTTATTACAAGTTCATACATAAGAAACTTTTAATGATACCAAAACCAGCCAGATACAAATAGTACAGCTAAAGAGATTTTATTACAAGTTCATACATAAGTACTATAATGCGAAAAGACTTGTTCCCGAACCTAATATTTTTTTTATTGACAGTTTTACAATATTATAAGTATAATATAATAGTGAACACTCGCAGTGGTTCCTTGATGTAATATAGTTGAAAATGGATCTGGAATCTATCTGTTCGAGCTGATCCGCACTCCACTCTTCACTGATCATTCCTTTATATGTCTTTATGCATCTCAACAGCTTAGTTATTAGAATTCTAGCAAACGATTTGCCACGAGTCCATTTCGGATATTTTTCTATGTATTATAGTTTAACAAATTGATTTATCTTATGCTACTTTTTTATCTACGTCCGTCTTTTATATTCGAGCAGTAGGTTCTTTTTTGTATATATTACTAGATGACAAACAAGCTGACAGCCCACCTGGTGGTAAGTGGTTACCCTCGCCTTATAGACACCTTCAATATCAAGTAATTTGGCATTTCATCTTACGGCATTCAAAACAACGCACCTGCGTTGTTATCCTTAGGCCTAAGATGAAATGCCGTCCGTGCCCAGTAATTACACTGGCTACCTTTTCGTTCAATAAGAAGCAATGCGAAATGTTTCATGGCTGATATAAGTAGTAGTAAAAGTATTACTATCTTATGTGAATGGAACGAGCTGTTGCACGAAACAAGTCTATGCCTGGCGAGATTTTTGTCGATGTGGTGTGGGCTGTCTTGCTGTTAGGGGCTCAGGTTTCTCTCAAGTAGCGAATAATGTTGTGAGCCCCGGTAGGGTGGAACATTTCGCGATATCCACGAAACTTTGGAGGCACTAATTGATATCCGGCGAAGCTTCCTTTCGGCAGCGAATACCGTTCAAGTTTGAGTAGGCTGTGACGTGACAATGTCTAAAAGTAATCAACATTGTTGTAATTTGATTCTACATCAAAGTCGATAATCGTTTTCGACATTCATATCACAACTCTTATTGCTTATACGTATCTACTAAAAGTGTCTCTCGTCTATTTTTGGTGTTTATTGTAAAGTTTTTAGTTGTAAATGGCCGGCTGCGTGGTCAGTGACCCCCTCTATTAATTTTGTTATATTCCAATCACTCCGTCTCAAAAATATGTTATAATTTGAATACAGTCAACATCACTATCTATGAAAATATGACATAGGTACTAGTAGCCGCCCGCAGTTCCGCGAGCGTGGATGTCGATTATCGCCCCAAAAAAGTATCCTATGTTCTTTCCAGGGTCTCAAACGATCTCCATACCAAACATCTAAACATAGTAAAAATAATAAATTTGAAAGTAGTCCTGTCTGTCCAGATCTGTCTGTGACGTTTTCACTCCTAGACCGCTGAACCGATTAAGATAAAATCTGGCGTACAACTACAATGCATCCTGACAAAGTACGTCCGTTATTTATAACACAAGCTCTAAACGATGCTATTTGAAGCTAGTCAATTGCTGTAGAAAGTGATTTAGGTGATTTAAAAAATTAATCACGGCTATGTTAATGTTATGGCCCAAACTCCTCATGTGTTTCTGCCATGTAGGAAGGCCTGTGCCCAGCAGTGGGACGTATATAGGCTGGTGATGATGTTAATGTTTTCCTGAATCTTATTCTCTAATGTTGATTAGGTGTTTTATTTAACAATCTAAATACTTACCATCTACTTAGTTATCTCCACATTAATATCGTTATATTTAGAATATATAGTACCTATAGGTTCATCTAATGCTGCGAAAATTAAAGGAAAATTCTTTTCTACGAAAAGTAGCTACTGGGAAGATATGAAAGATAAAACCAAACCCAATCACGAGGCGCGGCGTCCTACATACCTTACAAATATAAAATAAACTGGATAGAATTCCATTACGAAAATGAGATGTTTTTATGTTTTATTTAGAAAATTCCATTAACCGCCCGCCGGCGAGTAAGTAGTTCCATTGTTGGTACCTGTAACAAACACAAAATAAATTGCTTTACAAATTATTTCCAAAGGCATACATAAAGTGGGTTAATATATTATTATAACAAAAAATTGAGACTTTTCAATATATTATAATATTGATCCATATTTCATTTGTGAAATTTATTATAAAATAATTTATTTCAGACGGCTTACAATTGTTTATTGGTAAAATTTTAATAAAAAGTTCTGCATAGATTACTAAAATTGTTTTATTAATACCATCATAAAAACAATAACGTTGTCTCCAAAGAATACCTATCGATTGCTAATATTTAGATCACTTTTGTGTATCATACATACCCACCATGGGATTTCCATCGACCTTATTTTTCTGTACTGGAGATGGTATTGCAATGTAATTATAACATATGATGTGACGTAACAATATAAATACAATTAAATGTTTAGCTCTCCAAGCCTGTTTGTTTATGATAATTTTCTTGATTGCCTACTCAGTGCTACAAGTTTGCCAAGTGTGCATCGATTGACCTCACTCTGTTCATAAACCGTAGTTTTATAAGTTTTATATTACGTTTTCGTTAGAGGCTTATCACACCCTGCCCCATACGGAACTGGACATTTATTCACCTAGTACACGGAGGGTCAATAGTGATTCACACAAATCAGTCGCCAGCAAATTGTCGAACAGTGAGCTAAGAGACTCATTAACACGGGTGCCCCTTGACCAGTGCTAAGTGACCACTAATACTTTGAAAATTTTTCATAGTGTATTGTTTGCCTTTCCAATACAGTTCGGAGTAGAACATGAGTAAAATAAGAAACAAAAGTGACCACTAATACTTTAAAAATTGGCATAAGTCTATTCTTTTCTTTTACAATGCAGTTCGGAGCAGAACGTGACTAGAATTATAAAGAAAATGTGACCTCTTATACTTTGCGAAATTGCTGTAATCTATTGTTTTCCTTCAATACAGTTCAGAGCAAAACATGAGTACCTATAATAAGAAACAAACAGTGTCATCTAATTGCGGTAGTATATTGTGTACCTTTGTAACTTTGTACCTTTGTAATGCAGTTCGGAGCAGAACACGAGTAGAATAAGAAACAAAAAGTGACTACTAATACCTTCTTTCAATATTTAACATGGTCTATTGTTTTTCTTTCCAATGGAGTTCGGATCATAGCATAAGTAGAATTAAAAACAAAAAATGACCACTAATACTTTAAAAAAATACCGTAGTCTATTGTTTGTCCAATGCAGTTAAGAGCAGTACATGAGCATAATTAGAAACAAAACATTCCACCAACAATGGCCTGCTTCCACTACCAAACACAGAGTACCAATTTTCAATTACCTTGTTGATATACTGGAAACAAGGACAAAAGTGCTAAGCATTTTTTTTTGTAATGAGTACAGAATTAATAATTCTTTGCCAGTGCATCCATTTTTAGTCATATCAAACAAGTCTTATGTCCACAGCATAAGCTCTCTTATGTTTCTAAAAAAAGCTATAGATTAGCACACGCATCACTTATATATATTTTTTTTTATACAACTAGATGACAAACAAGCTGACGGCCCACCTGGTGGTAAGCGGTTACCGCCGCCTATAGACACCTATTTTATAAGCAGAAAGAACAAAATATAACGAAGTAATATTATTTGGCTGCAATCTTTTGTAAGGTGAAGGTGCTGACTCAGATGAGAGAGTTTTTTAACTCAGTTGAGCGCCATTAATAAAATATGTTAAGCCCGGGAGAGCATCATATATTTAGGAGAGGAATTAGTCTTATAATTGTGCGATTGAATGGCTACTATATAATAAAATAAAAGTAGTTCGCTATATGTCAGCTCTCTTTAAATTTATTCTTTGAGTGGTATTAATTCACGCGGTACGAGTAAAGTAATAATTATTAAAACGAGAAGGGTATCTCAACATTTTAGTGATATTGAAGTAACTCAAACAGTCCACTTTAGTATCCATTCATTGTTTACTCGCAATATTAATACGACTCATTGAATTACATCAAGGCCTTTTAATTAAGTTTTTATTACAACCCTTAGGAGCTCAAATGATTTCGAAAATTCAAAATTTGAAAGCGGCCCCTGATATTAATTTCGTGGAGCTACGTTCTCGAACCGTGGGGGCCACGTCAGGCTTTTTCAAGCCAGGTGGGAGCTTTATGAGATTTCTTTCACGTTTTTCAAATAATTTGCTCGCATAACGAAGGAAAATAAATTATAGTGCCCACAGCGTTATCTGCCTCTTGTAAGCAAAATTGAAATGCACGGAAGAGTATTTAGCTAGTTAATATTTATAACGATGCTATTAAAAACTAATTCACTGGTAAGCTAAAACTTTTCTAAGAAGACAACGGACACATGCTTGAATAGCGTCAACCAATCTGAAATATGACTACCGATGTACTTACCTTGTCATATTAGCGTAGTTCAATTTTTGCGTCGAATAGAGGAGACGGCTCCGACGTCGACGCCTAATGTGATAGAGTTCTTTTATGGTCACATTACCAATTGGTTAACGGTAATATTACGCGGTATATTACGAAGACAGATCTAAACTCAGGAGTTCCTACTTTGCAACAAGTTTATTAATATATTTTATTATAAAATTTAATTTTATCATAAAAGTATATTATAATCTTTATGAATGTTGTTTATTTCGTAGCGATCATCAGGTTTCCTAAACACGAATCGACAAATAAAATGTAATAATAATAATATGTAGATAAAAATTTATTTTACTTTATTTTACTATAATCTAAAGTTTTGTTTTACATCGTTAAATTAAAACGCAATAAAACCTAACCACGGACAAAAATCAAGGCGTAATCTTTTAATTTAATTTATAAAGTTCACTCCACATATCTTCGTATCAGCAAAGCCCCGCAACGTTTCTGTGGTGGGTCGAAATCCTATAAACACTCTTAAAAAGCCACAAAGGTACGCAATAACGTAATGTTACCTTACGGTAAACCGAAAACAATTCATTTCTGCAAGCCTCCCCCCTACTCTCCACGTTCCAAGCCCCAAACCCTCAAGGAACTGCGGAATGTTAGCCGATCCGTAAAAAGCAATTCTTCTCGCGCCGTTTGCCTTTTTCACTGTACATTTAATGTGAACCAATGTTATAGTTTATTTTTAGCCGTGGTGAATCTGGTGTGATTGACAATTATTTTCTACAAACTATATCCTTACAATTAGCAGCTTTAAACAAGGAGGGTGTTACGATCTGGCTGCTTAATGCGTCCTTTTTGGTTAAGAAGTTGTGCTATGTATTAGTTTGGTGTCAGTTCGCTGTCACTGCTCGGTTTTGCTCTATTGCATGCTTTTTATATTAATTTGTTTTTATATTATTTAACCAATAAACCCGTTCTCCTTGCTACCAGCACTTTTACATCCTGTCCACACTGTCCACCCTTAAGTCAGTAACAGAGGGCTTGGTTCTGTTAGTTTATTTTTTTGTTCGATCTTTTCTGGTGTGGTATCGCCTGTACGTGTTATCTTTTTTTGGGGCTGGTAAACCCATTTATGTGAGACTCGCGGGCTCTAAAGTGCAAGACCCATCTTACCCACTTAAAACCAGCGGTGCTCCAACTCACTGCTCTTAGTGTTCGTGTAGTGGGGACGGATAGATATCCGATTGGATCACGGGGGGTATCTCCCGACACGTGGACCTCAATAAAGCGAGTACGCTAGATCTCCGAAGCGCACACGCAGACTTTACTCGGTGGCAACGGCAAACTGGTATAATACGCGCTATCCTAACGCAACCCATCGTATTAGACTGATATTGTTTCACTGGGAGTCTTCAGTATATCGGCTGTACCGCCTGTACCATAGAATTCTGGAGATGTGTCTCGTCTTCTTTCTTTCCCTTCCTTTACCGAGCACACGGGCTGGTCTTTGAAGTCATCCAAACAACTACCTCCACTTTGGGTAGACAGAAGTTTGGTGACTCGTATTTTGGTAACTCTCTGTCGTACTACCTAAGAATGGACCTCTCTGCTAGCGCGCGTTTTTACACACGATATGAGTTAGAAAGTAAACATCTTAGGCAGTATGATCCTTACTTCACTAGCTGTGAAAGTATATACATACATATTTGAACTCCACATTCCGCTTAACATCAGTGAAGTTGAGTAATTTTTTCGTACTTTAAAAAAAAACCTTTGGAGAGAAGGAGGATCATCATTCTAACCCGATAGAGCTCCGTTTCATTATCAGAGAACGTAAATTAGTAATCTGCAGGTTTGCCATGAATCGTTTTCCGAAAGTTTTGGACATAAACTACTTAGGCGTGTTTCTTGACTTCATATATGTTTATTATAAAATCCTATTCTTTCTTTTCACAAATTTGTTATATTTGATCAAATTTAAGATTCAGAATTTTAAGTATAATTTAGCATAGCGTTTGGTCCTTCATTTTTTCAACCCGTCTTCCATGTTTTGGATATATTTTAAATGGTTTAATGTGCTGTTCTAACTACTACTTGGGATTTGAAAGACTTTTTTAATAAAAAATGAAAGATGACAACTGTGAACAGTTTAAATAGCTAAATTAATTTTTAAAACTAAAGCTAACTTTGAGTAACTTTCTATTACACAGCTCTATCGATCATCACTTTACATGAAATGTAAAAGTTAGTATTGCACAGAACAGTGGCAAGGGATTCAAATTGCAAATAGCCACATCGTGTGATAGACACGTAGCCGGCACGCCGCATATGCTGAAAGGCTCCGTGAATCATGGGTATGCATTTATCAGATGGACTGACAGGGGTGAAGTATGAAACTTAGTATCTTAACCACTAAATCACACGAAAATGTTTTGTTTATTTTCTTTCTCGATGTTTAAACTTTGATTTGGTTTCTAATTTTAAATAATTTTGTATTTTTAAACAGCGCATAATCATGCAACGTGAATATCGCGGTATTTTACTATAATGTTATGTAAGACAAATGTAAAAAAGAAATGTATAAATTGGATACTTTTCACCATGAAAAATCGAAGAATGTTGATTTTTCCGCACTAGAAGTTTTTTTTTTATTACCATTAAGGTGGCAATTAAGCATACGGCCCACCTGATGGCAAGCGGTTACCGTAGCCTATGGACGCTTGCAACACCAGGGGTATCACTTGCGCGTTGCCGACCCTGTAAAAATGCAAAATTAAAAGGCATAATTGAGGCATTACAAGGTTTTCAAATTTTATCGTGTTAGGCTGTTTATTATTTTTGAATTCCATAGCAGAATATAAAAATATAAGAATGTGTAGCCGGGTTCATATCATAAACAATGAACTTGCCCGTCGCATTTACAACCTCGCGTAAGAACATTAATGGAAGGACGCATCTGGTTTTCGACTTATGTGGCTTATATTACCGAATTTCTTCCTAAGTAACGAGCACTTTCCGTCGCCGGTCTCGCATTTAGTAATTATATTATGACCTAATTATATTTTTGCGTTGCCTCTGGTGTAAATGGGGACACGAAGTAATAGAAATACATTTCATTTTAGTAGCTCTTTGATGGTTGTTTTAACGAAAAAACCGGATAGGACGAGGATCTAATCGGCCAGTGATGGCTATTTCTTAGGTTATAGAGAACGAAATATTCTAATATTATAAAAGTTATTAGACTATAACATGTAAAGTGTTATAGAACCGGTTTGTTAGTTTACAATATTGGCGACTTGAAAGTTTGTATGGAAAATCATAAAATGAAATGAAAATGAAAATATCTTTATTCAATTAGGCCCCCCAAGAAGCACTTTCGAATCGTCAACAAAAAAACCCTTATGTCTATCACATAAAAATAATATTAACTAACTAACAATTACATTATGTTTGTCTCTCTGTCTTATCTGGATCTACGTAAGCTAAGAATATTATAATGTCTGTCAATCGGTCTGTCTTTCGGTCTGTCTGTCGGTCCGTCTGTCGGTCCGTCTGTCCGTCTGTCCGTCTGTCCGTCAGTCAGTCTGTCTGTCTGTCTGCCAGTCAGTCAGTCAGTCAGTCTGTCTGTCTGTCAGCCGTAAACATGGTTATCTTAGAAGTTATTGTATCTCGCAGATCAGACTGCCGGTAGGGCTTTAAAGTTCTAGAATGGCAACCACGTACTGGTATGCGAAAAGTAGGACGGCCTCTCACTAGATGGACAGACGACTGCTCAGAGTCGCGGGAGTCGTCGTATGCAGGCTGCGCAGAATCATTCCAGTAGGAAATCGATGGGGGAGGCCTTTGTTCAGCATTGAATATCAGATGCTGGTATGATGCTAACGATGGTGATAGGTTTCATAGCTCGATAGTAAAGTTTACTATTTGCTACTTACAGTTTTTAATTGTAGGACTATGGTAAAATATTGCAACCTAAATATTTTTCTTTCAGGTTCATTTTGACCCTTGATATTTGTTTATGGTAAACTATGTACGTGTGTATGGTAAAGTATGTCCGTGTGTATGGTAAACTATGTATGCAAAAGCTCGAGCTTCCTATCAGAGAATTCCGTGGCGTAAGGTTTGAACGCTCGCTGGGTTTCTTTAAGAAAACCAAGATACTTTCGACATGGTCCTCCCCGGGATGGGACAGTCAAAGTTTGTAATCTCGAGCTTTAACCCACCATTGGGCCATCGTGGCGGTGTTCTGGCCCAAACTCTTCATGTGTTGCTCCCATGTAGGTGGCCTGTGTATATGCCATGTAGTGAGAACTATATAGGCAGATGATGATGATAAATTTGCATTTAGAAAGGTGTAAATATTTTTAAAGTATGTAGTATTTTTAACTTGTATTTACAACACTGGACTCGACAAAAGGACACAAACAAATAACATTACTTTTGTAGTGTCGAGTTTATGCGTTGAGTTTGATCAGTAGGTTCAAATAGCGTTATATCGGAAGCAGAGACACCTCTCTCCTATGCAACGACTTAAAGGATTAAATTGTACAGGGCAGTAAGTTTGGCGGTGACGATGTAGGGGCTGTTCAAATAGCGTCTTCGGGCCGTTTGGTTGTATATCACCCGTGAGTATTACATACAATATAAAAACATGATTATTTTCTTCTTTGATTCCATCGAAATATTTAAGTAGTAGCATTATGTTGTTTTTATACAACATCGGCTTTACAAAAATAAAACAGTAAATACACCACGACACGTGGACAAAATGTACGATATTCGCAAAAGGTAAAAAAACTGGCTATTACATTTCACGTTAATAAGGCCGCATGTTAAAACCCACAAATTTTTCAACAGAGAAATGAAACAAAACATCAAAATTTTCCAGGAACTTGGCCGTAAAGGAGGAAAAAGTCGTCTCATTTATTTTCCTCTTAGCGATAAGGACGGAGAGCCTATTGTGGGTTGAGGCTCGTCACTTGTCAGTGTTCGCAACGGACTGAGGTACACCCTCTGATGTATTAAATTGATTTATTTTATACTGTAAGTGTGTTTACGACATTTGTGAAAGAAAAAAAAACAGATCGTTACGTGAATCAAAAGTTTTTAGAATTCCGTTGTATTATACGTTGTGACATTACAAATATTGCTAGATTTGCTAATATTAATAAATGTGATGAGAGAACAAAGACAAGTAATAAGTTGGGTCAGTTCAATTTTCAACTGTATCGCGAACATTTAGCATTTTTTATAAAGATTCAATCCTATTTGTCCTGGTTTTCTAATTTCGACTCGACCGTTATGTGACATTAAACCATAAGCAAACCATTCTATGGTCAGAAAACTAGCAGTGCTATAAAAGGAAACCACATTGCATAATATTCGTTGGCAGCAAAGCTCGAAGTTTGAAAATCATTTGATGTTCCCACAAAAGTGGTAAAAGAAAACGTCTCTGCAAAATAAGGATGAATGTTATGATGTTTACGTCTGCGGCAAGCATCGCGTGTCCATTGTATATGTGCTGAAACGAGGGTGGTAAAATATTTTTAGTACTACCTCTAGTAGTTAATGGTGATCATTAAGCTGTTCATTGCTTTGTTTATCTGCTACAAATGCGTGTTTTGTGGGCGGCTCGTCACCCTCGGAGTCGGAACTTCCTTTGTCCATTTAAAGTCCACCACACTGTATTGACATAAGTTCTCACTTCACCACAAATATATTTAAATATAAAATAAAATCACTTCCATAATGTCAGTCAAACTTCTGACTCTTTTTTTTCAAAGAATGCCAATTTATGTTCGTAACGTGAGAAGTGGCTATTTTCTTGTACCTACGTTTATAAGGCGCACAAGTTGTTTGCGGTATGTATCGTACATTGCAAAGAATTATGCTCCCTTTCCGTGTCTCACGGTGCTTTCATTGAATTTAAAAAAGTAAGAAGTGAGTTTACCATCCAGTTATTTGTGCCTCACTTAACACAATAGGGCTCTTTTTCAAGAAGCTATTTCACGTTATTGGGTATTATTTGAAACTTGTTCCACTACCTCTTTGTATAAATAGGCAAAAATAAATTGATTCACATTTATTTATAAAAAGACGTCATTCCAACGAAGTAACAAGAAAGAATACAAGTGCAGTACTGTTTCAAATGAACTCGAATCCTATTACGGAAATAGTGTCTACGGAATCTTGTTGCAGCTCTAAAGGTATTGCAATTTAAGCTTTCGACTCTTACCAGCCTGCCGGCGGCGGGCGCTCATATATTAGATAATAGATAATCTATTGTCTTCACAGATTAAGTTTTCAATCAAATATTATGACATTGTGTGACGGTGGGTGTCCAATTTGGCTCTATACAGCTCAGCAGTCAGTCTCTCTGAGTGGTTTTGTATTTGTCAACTGTCAATCACATATTTGGAGAGATTTTATTTGAAGCATAGTATGACGGGAAAAACAAGCTTAAAGGTATGCAACATCAAAGAGTTTTGTATTAAAAATTAGTATTTAGACATCATTTAAGCTGTCTCAGTTTTCGATGTATAACCAGACACTCAAAGACAATGCTGGTGGCGGAAATGTTACGTAGCGAGACATCATAATTATCACACAGACTTTCTAAAATCTGATTTATAATCTAGATTGTTTTGTAAGTGCTTTAATTGATAAGTAAACGCTGATAGTTGATATTTTGTACTCATACTACTCATAGGCATCATTTATCAACGATTAGACGCTCACTCGCTAGTTTAACAAAACTTTAGTCTAAGTCGTACTTATAATTGAGAAATTTACTTCCAACTGAAATCAATTAGAAACACGTCGTCTAATATAAATTTCGAGCGTTAAAGTTTGAAATATTAAATAGATAAAGCCGAGTATGAATACGCTGCACGTTCAGAAGACAAATCTCATAATAGTTTTCAACGGAACGAACTTGCCAGACGCGCAATGAATCTTTCTACCGCTACCGCTAGCATGTTGTAGCCGAATAGTACGATGCGGTGTTTTTCAAAACGATTATTCAAACTAGTTATACAGCTAATTATTATTGTGTGCCGAATGTGCGAGTGTGTTCGTCAAATACGTAACAACCGAGTTCACATGTGGACTCTATATTAAACATGGTATACAATAATTTACAATAGAGAAGTCGCTGTCCTTTAGGACGATTTTATAGCTAAACGCTAATGCGATAGTAACGTAAGGCTCGCTGGTCAAGGTTCGTCAACCGTGTGGTACTAGCATTACATAGTGGGTGTTAAGTGTGTCTAATGTGCTTATATATTTTTACACGTTTTTCCACATCATAATGTGCACTAAATAGAAACAATTAGAAACAACAGGTGTATTTCAACTATCACAAGGGGGTTTACGCCGCGCGGAAACGAACGAACCGAATCTAATAAGATTTTACATGCATAAGCAGGTCAATGTAGTCTATACCTAATAATTGAGTACTTAAGAACAATTTTTGGCTTTTCATAAAAACCAAAAATCACCAATAAATTCTTTATGATACGACTTACAAATACAATGATTAGATTAACCTGACTTGCTTATGCATGTAAAGTCTTATTAGATTCGTTTAGATAATTTTCAAGATAATCGACTTGAATATTTGTGTGAAAAATCGCACGGCGTAGATCCCCCTCAACGTTTTTCGACTGTTTTTTTTTATTAAAAGTAAATTCACAGAGACACTTTATTTTATACTTTCTTCTACATTTTGACTGTAACAGCAGACCTGTGTGTCTCAGGCTAAGTTGTATTACTTGTGTAACACTGTGGCGATGTAGCTTTAGCATGTCAGTATCCGCTGGTATAAGAATGACGCTACTTCTCAATGTCGAGGATCTTCCCGTGCTGAATACGGTGACGTAGTAGCCCGTGTAATCACAATAGCGAAATTGAGAATCGCTGTACTATAAAGACAGACAGCAACTGCTTCCAACAAACCAACCTTATGAGCTCTGTCAACCTAGTCAGGTCCGCAGGGACTCTAGTAGTGTTATTTGACTACGATCTTCTGTAAGATGGTGCTTTTAAAATAGCTCGTAATATGGGGGAAGCCAATATGTCATCATCATCACCAGCCTATATACGTACACTGCTGGTCACAGGCCTTCTTACATAGGAGAAACACGTCAGGAGCTTGGGCCATAACACCACCACGCTGACCTAATGCGGGTTGGTGGGTTATATTGGTTGCAGTAACAACCGGGACTAACGGCTTACCGTACCTTCTAAAGCACGCAGGAGCTCGAGATTATAAATTTTGATTGACCCATCCCCGGATCGGCCTTGACGAAGTTGCCTTATTTCCGCAATAAAAACCAGAGCGCTCAAACCACTACGTCACCGAGCTCTTCCCACCACTATGCCATATCTCTCTTGGAATCGTGGTCATAGTTCTTTTACTTCTATATTCCACCTCTTATATGTACCTACATAAACTGATGCACTATAATTTGACATATCAAGTACAGACTTCTTGTATCATCATCATCTTCAGCCTATATGTACACCCTGAGCACAGGCCTACAGGAGTTTGGGCAACACCACGGCTTGAGTTAAAACAGTTGCAGTTTAAATTGGGACTAACGGCTTAATGTGCCTTCTGAAGCACGGAGTAACTCGAGACTTTAATTATTATATTTTAATTACTAAGTAATTTTTCAAACATTTATAATAATGTTAAAATTAAAAATTAAGAATATTTGAAAGCACTGCCCCAACTTAACCGAATCGTAGGTATTTGTAAAAATACTCGTTTCGGATGTTGAAATAGAATATTTCGACATTGTAGGGTGGACGTTAGCTCATAAACGCAAATACAGATAGACTAGAAGAATTTCACAGGGATATCCCCAGTCCTGGGTGTTCAGAGCAGTCGCCCGGATTGCGAAAGGTCGCGGGTTCGATTCTTGCCTCAGGACGTGAAATTTTTCTAGTTTTATTATATTTTAATTACTAGGTATAAGTGTTGTAATCTGAACGACTCAACCAATTACAATGTAAATGCTAATACGTTTTATAACTATAGTATGGTTATTTCGTTTAACTCTAAGTCTGCTTGCCGACACATTAAGAAACACAGCTTATTGCACATTCAGAAGACAATAACAATAAAGTTAGTGTACAAGGAACGCAGCTCCATCTCGATAACACAATATGCGACACAAACATCGTAGGCGAATCTCAATTTTACGGAAATGTTGCTGTGTCACAAAGGAGATAGACAATTATTGTGGAGACTTGGAGACAAATTTGTTATTTAGCGATGTATGTAAATTATTTGTACAAATAATTTCATCTCTTTCTATCTTTCTGTATGTCAAGTGTTGCTGTTTGTACTTATTAAGAAAAATGCAGCGTCTCTAGGGTAGTTTACAACTTTTTTAAAATTTCATTAATTAGAAGTTTATAACACTCTTAATTTTTGATTTTAACATTATTATAAATGTTTGAAAAATTACTTAGTAATTAAAATGTAATAAAACTAGAAATTTTTTTCTAGTTTTATTACAGTTTATAACACTTTTTTTTATACCACTTAGGTGGCAATCAAGCATACGGCAGAATGCATGAACAAATATTGTAAAAGAAATAGTATGCTTAAGATCAATAGTTTGTTTGTGTGTACAATGGTATGTTTGATGTGTAGCAGCGCATAGTCCAAATACGCGCTACAGAAAATCCACGAAACAGGTGACGTCACAATACATGTTCCTATATTACTACAAAATGTAAGGGCATATTGACAAAATTAATGATTACTATTTAATCGGACCTCGGTGGCGTATTGGTTTGAGCGCTCTGGTTTCGAATACGAAAACAAAGCAACTTTCGCCATGGTCGACCACGGGATGGGTCAACCAAAATTTATAATCTCGGTCTCCTCCGTGCTTCGAAAGGCACGTTAAGCCGTTGGTCCCTGTTGTTACTGCAACCGCTTAAACCCACCAACCCGCATTGGGCCAGCGTGGTGGTGTTATGGCCCAAACTCCTCATGAGTTTCTTCCATGTAGGAAGGCTTGTGCCCATCAGTGGGACGTATATAGGCTGGTGATGATGATGTACGGGTTTATTCAAAGTTGTCATAATAATAGTTGTTTTAGTTGATGTGACGAAACTAATACCATTAACATTTTTGATAAATTTTACAAAAAAAATGAGCATTTTTGTACTTATTCTAAACCGTTAGAGTAAACGCCATATTCAAACTGAGGCTTTCAAACTTAGTAGGTTGGGGTGATTACGAACACGAAGTAACTTCGATCGAGTCTGTTTATATGACGGCTTAGGTCGAAGTTTTCCGATAGAAAATAATAAAGAGCCTATGCTTGATGCCTGGCATCAAACAGGCCTCCTATTATGGCCTATCTCAGACAGCACAAAGAGGAATTTTAACATCATTATTCGAAAACCAGGTGCTGCTCATAATTTGGTTGTGCTTTCAAGATTTTATAATTATATTTTGTGCTGTTACCTGTCGTAATAAAACTGTGTATCTGTGTGTCTGTCTGTGGCATCGTAGCTTCTAAACAAATGGACCGATTTTGTTTTTTATTATTATTTGCAAGCAGACGTGATTAGAACGATTCTTAGCTATAATATATGAAGATCAGTTCAGGCGTTTGAAGACAATCAGCTCATTTTCTACATGACAAAAGGGTTTTACTAACTTTCACAGATCTGATTGATTTGCAATTTGGTGTCGTAATAAACGAATTTCGATGTGACGCATACAATATGCCTTTGTTACATTTTCACATTGCATAAAAATATCCATTACTTTAACCCCAAAAATAGATCTGGAGCTAATATTATTGTAAAACCATAAAATATTTTATCGAAATTGATTCTACGACCTGAAAAACTGTATCGAACAGACATCTACTTTCAACAACTAATATTCATATCAAAAATAAAACGAGTAAAAAAATCTGATTGACTAAAAATAAAATAGCTTCTTAAATAAATTCGCTTTGTAAGGAGCTATTTCACATTGCTTTAAAAATTTCTTCGGGACAAAAAAAGCGCGGCCTTTGTTTTAATAATGGCATTAGATTTTATAGGTTTTCTGATGAATATTTGTTAAATTGTGTCAATAATGGGTAAGAAAATTAAAAAAAAGTGGCTCAATAATTGTCTGATGGTATTATGTGCTTTGTTATAACTATACCGACTATAAAGAAAAACAATGAGCAAGTCTACGAAGACTCTCCTAATACGAGTGACTGGATTTAAATAGAGAACAATACAAACTTGTCCTAAGATAATTACAAAAAGCGTGTTCTTTAAACGAGTCTGAAAAGAGAATTTTGTTTGTTTTTTACACTTTTGTGTCTGACCTCACTTTATACCACTATAAGTTCTGTTGTGTCTCATTTTGCACTTTATTCGTCAATTATTATGGAACAAATTTAGTGGACATGTTGACTAAGGTCGGCATATCATGCAGCGGCATGTTGTTTCGTGCGTGTAACATTAACTTGGCAAACTGAAGCTAGTTCGACTCTATTTGCTTACCGAGATCTCATGAACACAAAGTTAGCATTCCTGTAGAATATACGGCTTAGTAAACACACAATTAAGTGTCAACACGTTGATTGGATGTTGACAATAATATTGCCATACACAAATTCAACGTAGGCAGGTGTTCACATCACATTTCAATGTCTTAAAGAATGACACTATGGAGGCATAGTTATATGAATTCAAATTTAAGGTAAACGTTTATGTTATTCATGACAAAGCAAAAAATATACATATGCGACTTAACCAAATTTTGATTGTAATGCCGTAAATAAATTCATTATATTGAGCATCGTTTTCAAAAAAATATTATTATATATTCTTATTTAAATAATTAAGATAACAATTTTGGGCTATATACAGGGTGGTGCCGTCAACACGACTAAAAATTAAAACATATGCTATATGAGTTCATAGAAATGGTTTGCCACTTTCAAAAACACCCTATTCATTTGATAATTTCATGACAATTGTATGAAATAATATATCATTGTCTGCATGTTTTCATAGAAATTATCAAAAATGAATAAGGTGTTCTTGAAAGTGGCAAACCATTTCTATGAACTAATATAGCCCATGTTTTAATTTATTGTCGTATTGACTGCACCACCCTGTATACTCTTTTACATAAACATGACAAAATATTAAACACGATGAATACGTGGTTTAGTCAAATGTTAAGTCCAATAAACAGTATTATTAATGTCATTACATAAAATCAAGTACAAAAGAAAAAAAAACATTTTCTTATTTTTTAATAAATACCTTGTACAAATCTCTTGGCCAAAAAGTGAGAGTGAAAGATAAAAGCACCCAACAACTTTAAGGTCGGCTGTGTGAAAATATAAACATATTATGACTAGGCATACGTGTTTTCCACTTCCACCAGTTTCAAACAAAAGTTGGATGCTAATTATATTAAAAACGTTGTGTGGGTGACGTGTTTAGAAACAAGGGTAGGCATTAATCACTGTTACATCTCGGCACCACAAGAAGATAAAATTATAATGAACATAGGTCCAGATGTTTGCAGCGTTTTCTTTCCTATAATATCCTGTGATGGCTTGATATTTTATTTGTGATATAAATTTCTTATTTCGATCAATGTTGGGTTGTCAATATTGATCAAAGTAAGAAATTTGTGGGCTGTCAGAACTCCGATACCGCGGAATCAGACATCGCCGTGTCTAGCCCAATATACATATATATGTATAAAGAACGTCGTATTCAAATTGAAATGTCTTCATAGACTAGCAGTTCCGTCTAGTCTATGCAAAGTCTCGTTATACAAATACCTGCGCCTACCGGGATTCGAACCAGGGACCTCTGATTTAGTAAACAGTCGGCTGAATGTAAGAATACATTTTCACAGCGTCCACGTTAAAAGTTATACTAGAACTAGATATTATCGTGTTTGGAAACTTTTTCGTAGTTAACAAAGGTGGTGGTAGTTAACAAATTTAATTTTAACTAATTTAAATATACGGTGTTTTCCAGAAGTCTGAAATAATATTTATGGGGGTGGTTGTATTCCTTATCAAGAGATACCTCTGCAAGTTAAACACCTTTCAGACCACTTTTATTTTACGACTAGCCGTTTACGCAGCGCACGCATCAAAATTTCTGAAAAGCAATATTTATTTCCCGTTTTCGCAACACTTTTCATTGATGCTCAGCTGGTATTAGTCATAGCGTGATGTTATTTTGCCTATATGATACCTCGATAAATGCACTATCCAACACAAAAAGGATTTTTCAATTTGAATCAGTAGTTCCTGAGATAAGCGCGTTCAACCACAAACAAACAAACTCTTCAGCTTTATAATATATAGATTCAATTAGTAAAAGCACTATCCTGCTCGTGACAACCCTAAAATAGTACTTTAGCGTATCGTACGACACACTACAGTTAAACCACACACACAAACACAACCCGCGCACATACTAAGTATGATATCGATCCCCCGCAATTTTATATCGGAATTCTGTAACGCCCAGTACCTATACTAACATGGGTACTTAAGGGAGGTGGGGTGTAGAGGTATTTACCACGGCGACTGTACATGTACCTGAAACTGTCAGTCGTCATTTGTGATAGACAGAAGGACAAAGTACTCTACAAGAACATTTTTAATTTCGAACCGTAATCGTATCGTTGACACCCGCTCAAAAGTTCATACAAAGCTGACATGATATGACGATCAATTGATAATGGATTTCAAAGATACAAGTGTTATAAATTCAAGCTGCGTAGTAGAGTAGGCAACTAGAGGTAGCACGTAGTTGTACCTACATGTCTTTTTATGCTTCAGTTCCCGCCGCGAATTACCGAGTTAAGATGAGCGAGCTAACGAAAGCTTCCTCGACTAAATTAGTTTAAGAGGACTATCGCGCAATGGAATTAGCCTATAAATAATACTTACCTAGCTGTTACTTATGAAGGAAGGCTGTTAAGTGACTTCACTTCAGCTGCCTTTTTTATTTATATTAGCAGTAAATTTAGCAGATGATTCCCACCGCCCTATCTGGGAAAGATTTTTCTATGAACTTTAGTTTCTGTGCAACGATAGACAGTACGTGCTTAAAATGAGACTAATAACCGTCAGATACACTGTGTGGTTACAAGTCCATATTATGTTATCGTATAAATATAGTTCAATGCAAGGCTGGGCAAACGGAGCGAACATGAGTTGAGAGTGGGGCAATTAGGATTTGGGCAGCGGAACCCCAGGGGACAGCGGCTGGCCGATTTCATGGAGAAAGAGGGACTTTTCATGATGAACTTTTTCTTCTAGAACCCGCCGTACAGGAAATGGATGAGTCCCGATGGTTCCACCAGAAATGAAATAGACTTCATCATGATCACTAAAAGACAGATATTTAACGATGTTTCAGTAATTGCAAGGTTGAAAATCGGTAGAGGCACGTTAAATATCAACGTCCGATTGGAAAGGTCCTTACTGATGAAGTCTACGCTCCGACCAGCAACCGTCCAAGTCCAAAACCCCGAAGGCTTTCAACTCGAACTCCGAAATCGCTTCGAATGCCTAGAGAGCTGCGTCACAGTGGACGAGATAAATAGCGGACTGGTAGAAACTCTCCAAACAATGGGTTCTAAGTTCTGTAAGACCCAACGCAGAAAGGGACCCCAAAAACTATCCGACCACACCCTTTCCCTCATGGAAAAACGGCGAGAAATGAGGTTGCAGTCCTTAGACGACGCGTCACTATATCGGCAGCTCAAATAGACAGATATCAAATTCCATGCGACACGACATTCGCCGCTTTAATACAAACTGTATTAAAGAGGCGATAGAACGGAATAAAGGTTCCAAAGTGTTCGCAAGGGAAGTGTCTATTGGGCAAAGCCAATTGACAAGCCTGAAGACTGTGGATGGCAGCTTAGTGTCGTCTAATCCCGAGGTGACAAGGTTCTATGGAGAGTTATATACCACTACAACGAATTCCGCTATCAGTTCGGGTAATGACCCAAGAGCCCGACTGATCCGACACTATACTGAAGATATCCCGGATGTCAGCCTGTACGAGATTAGGTTAGCCCTCAAGCAACTTAAGAACAACAAGGCACCGGGGGAGGACGGAATTACTGCAGAGCTTTTGAAAGCGGTACACCAGTACACCGTGCAGTGGAGGCCTGGTGGTGTTGTTCTTCAAAAAAGGCGACAAAACCCAAAACCTTACTGAAGAACTACAGACCCATCACGCTTTTGAGCCACGTTTACAAGTTGTTTTCGAGGGTTATCACGCATCGTCTCGTGCGCAGGTTTGACGACTTCCAGCCTCCCGAACAAGCCGATTTCCGTAAAGGCTTTAGTACCGTAGACCACATACATACGCTGCGGCAGGTTATACAGAAGACCGAGGAGTATAACCAGCCACTTTGCTTGGCGTTTGTGGACTACGAGAAGGCCTTCGATTCGATTGAAACATGGGCCGTGATTCAGTCTCTTCAGAGGTGCCACATTGACCATCGGTATATCGAGGTGATGAGATCTTTATACGAGAGCGCCACCACATCGGTCCGTCTACAGAATCAGTATACGAAACCCATCCAACTGCAGAGAGGGGTAAGACAGGGAGATGTAATATCTCCGAAACTGTTTACCGCTGCGTTGGAAGATGTTTCAAACTGCTGGACTGGACAGGACTCGGCATCAACATTAACGACGAGTACATCACTCATCTTCGGTTTGCCGATGATATACTAGTCATAGAAGAATCCCTGGAGGAATTGAGCACAATGCTCGACGACCTCGATAGAACCTCCCGACAGGTGGGTCTGAAAATGAACATGGACAAGAAAAAAGTTATGTCTAATACCCATGTCGCACCTATACCAGTTTCAGTTGGGAGTTCTGTTCTCGAAGTTGTTGACGAGTACGTCTACCTCGGACAAATGGTCCAGCTGGTTAGGTCCAACTTCGAGAAAGAGGTCAATCGACGAATCCAACTCGGATGGGCAGCGTTCAGGAAATTGTGTAAGATCATCTCGTCCCAAATTCCTCTGTGCTTGAAGTCGAAAGTCTTCGACCAGGTTGTGTTGCCAGTGATGACATACGGCTGTGAAACGTGGTCGCTCACTAAGGGCCTTCTGTGCAAGTTCGTAGTCGCACAACGAGCTATGTTAGGTGTTTCTCTGCAAGATAGAATCAGAAATGAGGACATCCGTAAGAAAACCAAAGTCACTGACATAGCTCTTAGGGTTAGCAAATTGAAGTGGCAGTGGGTAGGGCACATAGCACGCAAAACGGACGTTAAGGAGTGTCAACCGCGTACCGGAAAGCGCAAAGTAGGATGGCCTCCCACTAGATGGACAGACAACCTGGTCAGGGTCGCGGTGAGCCGTTGGATGCAGGCTGCGCAAAACCGTTTTATTTGGAGATCGATGGGGGAGACCTTTGTTCAGCAGTGGACATCATAGGCTGATATGATGATAATGATGATAATAAAAATAATATACATAACAATGGATAGTAATAAACAAATTAACGCAAAACAATGGGAGCGTTTTACGTACCTCAAAACTCGCACTAGGGCCTCTAATGTGTAATGGTATAGCTTGGTGATAATGATAAGTTTTGATAGTATAAATTTATTAGGTAAAACATCAATCCTATGTCAAATTGAAGGAATTGATCGCACTATGTTATACAGATGGGATTACGTTGCTTCTGGAACAATGCCCGCAAATAACATTTCTAGCTATTGGTGATATAACCAGAGTATTATCTATAGGCGATGAAATTTTAAGTGGCGTTTGAGACTATCAAAATCAACAACTATCTCCAAAACAGCAACTCAGAAATTGCGGATAATACCGGTTATTCATATAAAAATATCTTGTAGGTATTATTTTGAAACTTATCGCAGCTGAACTGTATATATTTATTCTTAAAAATACAAATTTTGACCTTCATCTCACCTGATGATAAGTGGTGATGGAAGCGAACTACACCATTATTGTTTAACTACAGAGGAACTGGATATCTTTAACTGCCGGAACACGCGTTATTGTTTGATAGTCTCAGGTGATTTAGTGGTAGATACCAGGTGGACATAGTGAAAGCCCTACCACCAACCTAAATACCGGATTAGCTTTACAAATTGTATTTTGATTAAAAATGAATGGACTAATCACGTATCACGTACTTAGATCTCGGATTACCTACCCGCTATTTCAGAAGTACGTTTATCCTGTTGGCACATTACGACATTATTTCATGCCTGCAAGGTTTAATAATTTCATTTCTTCAATAATTTTGTAACGCTTTGACGTAAAAAATATAATATTTAACTTTTCACTCCTATCCTTACGAAACCAGAAAATTCGCACATATACATAAAGGGAAATAAAAAATAAAAATAACGGTGACGTGTTACTTTTTGCTGGATATAACGATCATCCCACGGCTGTCGTTTAATGAGGGGTTCCGTGCCGTGAATATGCAAATACTGTGAATGTTCAGGATTAATGTGGATGCTCGTTGATCATTTGGCGAATTTTATTACAACTGGTTGATAAAAGTTATATTATGATAACATTTATACACTATTATAAACTTATAGTTTTAGAGAAGCTTTATGAAATAGTAAAAAAATTTTTTTTTTTATACAAGTATAATTTTATTAGGGTAGATCGTTTTAATTATTCTACAGCCTTAATTATATTCCGATAGAGTATTGGTAGAGTTAACATCCAATTTCATTTAAGTGAAAGTTATTGAATCATTAGGTATTATAACGCATAATGGCATATTGTGAATTCGCGTAATGACACACACGCAATGTGACACACACGCGAAATGACGCACACGTGAAATGACACACACGCAAAATGACTCATTTTGACTACGTGTAATGACATACACGCAAAATGACACACATGCATAATATTAATAACACACACGCGTAATGCGACAATACGTTGCACCATGCTGCTTTCATCATCATCATGAAAGTCATAAGATGGTTTCCCGCGACCATCATCGGAGAAACTCAATCGGTTTATAATGCTAATACGTACAGACGACAGCACATCAAGTGTAACAGTTGCACTACGAAAGCCGTTTCAATTACGAATGGGGCGTAATATAAGGGCGGTCTCAAGTTCAAACTGTTGCGCTTGATGTGCTGTGGACTGTACTTATTGTTTTACTCGTTTACACTTCAAATTGTCTGTGATAAATTCTTATTATGAAAGTAGTGAATACGTTCTCTGTCAGACTTGCACTGTCACAATTCTTATCAATGCTATAAAAATGGAGAACCAGTTATATTTTTGTTTAGATCAAAAAGGGTTTCAAACCCTGTTACACGACGGATACTAATACAACAAAACCACAAGAGTTAACCAAAATTTAACCACGCTATGGAGATGTGCATCGCAGGTACTGTCATGCTTCCATTACATTCGATACATCTAATACTGAATTTAGCGTATGTGTCAATGTGCGTATGCGTCTTTACGCGTATGCAATCACATTTACTAGTTGGTAGACCCATATGTAGGGTCGTCTGGGTAGGTACCACCGCCTTTCTTATTTCAGCCGTGAAACAGTTCGCTGTGTTTCGGATTAAAGGGAAAGATAGCCAGTGTAATTACTGGGCATGGACGGCATTTCATCTTAGGGCTCAGGATGACAACGCACCTGCAATATGAAGTGCTTTTCCTTGTTATTGCAGGTGTCTATAGGCGGCGGTAACCGCTCACCACCAGGTGGGCCGTCAGCTTGTTTGTCATCTAGTTGTATAAAAAAAAACATATTGTGTCATTATGCGTTGGCGTCTTTGTGCGTGTGTGTCATAATGCGTATGCGTCTTTATGCGTATGTGTCATTATGCATGAAATTGAATCATTATAATAGATATCAATCACTGTAAGAAAAACCATAAAAACTCTTACAATAGGCAAATAGGCAAGCCGCGTTATTGGTGAAAGCGAGCAGTCAATCTCAAGAACAAATTATATTTTGAAATGCATGTTACTCGTCGAACTAATAAGTACTTAGGCAACGGAGATCTACAAGCTTTTGCTTGTCAAGTCAATAACTGTGTGGTTTGATATATTCAATAATTTTCTATCAGTATAGTAGTAGTTTTCGTAGTCTTACATATTGTGAAAAATTTAAGCGGCTCTTTTACATTATTTCTGACAAAAAGTACTTTTCACTTAACACAAAAGCGGCCTATCTTCGTAAGCATTTAGAAAATATCTCAACAAGGTGTGTTTTAATAATAGAGCCTCTCAGGCTAAGTAACTGGATATCTCTCTGTGACCTAAAGAAGCTCATTGGAGCATCCCAGGTATGCATTATTTTTTGTAACCTCAGACAGGCTTTAGATTCATATGACAACGGCCGCTCGTATATAAAAAAGAAAGGTTTCATCATAAGCTTTTCATAATCTTAGGCTTAGCATTAAGGAAATTTTCTTTGTAATTTGTTTGTTGTCATCATCATCACCGGCCTATATAGATACACCCCACTGCTGGGCTCAGGTTTTTTTACATGGGAGAAACACATGACGAGCTTAGGCCAGAACAGTACCACCACGCTGGCCCAATGCGGGTTGCTGGGTTAAAGCAGTTGCCGTAACAACCGGCCATCCGAAGCACGGAGGAGCTCAAGATTATAAATTTCCCATCCCGGGATCGACTGGGCGAAAGTTGCTTTGTTTTTGTAAGCGAAAACACGACGCCGCCGACCTCAATATGAGAATTTATTATGAGTTCCAGATATTTCAACACAGTTGCCTGCGCCACGACCAGGGGTAAACTGAACCACTGTTGACCGAAATATTGAGCACATCATCAGAAGAGGCACCTAATACACCAGCAGAGTGGGACCTCTATTGCAATCTGTTTCCACATTTGGATTCCACTTTCCGCTTAACATTATGTAGAGTCAATTGTCATGCCTTATTTACAAGAAATTTAATTCACTTAAGTTTTACACTTCTCTTTCATAGCTGTATTTTTTTAATATAACAACATTTTACAGTACTAAAAAGAGTTAAAAAAAAGTGTTCAAACGATGACGAACTTGTATTTTGGAAGACAGGAAATACAAGATAAGTACGCATTTACTTTCTTGCAACTGCAAGCACGTAAGTGTGCATACGTGTAGAATAGGCAAATTATTATACTTAAGAGAGATGTTAATACTGAAAAATAGGTAGAAATATGCAGAAGAGTGTTCAATTGTCCATTTTTTTAAAATTTGCTCTGTAGCGTAGTACAAAACAAGATTTTTTTATAGAAAAACCCGCAACACAGTTAAATAATCATCATGTAACTTTGGTGACATTTAGTTGATTTCTATTTCGCCCGCCATATTGAATAATAACAAATTATGCACGAAAACGAATTATTAGTATTTTTCCCAATCCAGGAGATTTTTCCTGATTTTTTGAGATGGTCTTCATATACCTGGCCGGATATGAAACATCTCCTCCAAAAATGCCTCTTTTGCTGCACGCGACAGAGGTTGCCGCGATGCTGGTATTTTACGATTACCTTGAGATCAGGCAAATGGCTCTTGAAAAGTTTGCGCAACATTGCTACGTATTCGAAGTTTAAATCGAAATCTTTGACGTGAACGACGCTCCAGTTCTTGGGTGAAAATTGTGTTAATAGGAATATCGTAATATTACCTATGAATTGTTTACTAATCTGTGATACAGAAGAGATCGCGAAAATTATGTGGGTAACCATGATCAGTATTCAAAGAGGAAAATAACTACAATCTATTTATTCAATAAAACTGTGTTAAAGATTAGGAATTTATTGATCACTAGCTGACCCCGCAAACGTTGTCTTGCCATAAAAAAAATGTCAAAAAAAAAATAGATAGTTGCTGATTCTCAGACCTACTGAATATACATATAAAATTTCATGAAAATCTATGTAACTAAATTTGTAACGCGAAATATTAGATTACGTTACTTTTCAATTCTTTCGTAAGAAACTGTGGAAATGTCCTCACAATAAACTGTAGGTATCGATATGTAAGCTTTTCTTTTTAAGATAATAAGCCTATTGATAAGAAATAAATAGGGAAGGGAAAAGCTTGTAGCGTTGAATTCACATAAAAATTATAAAATATAATTATTAAATAAATAAATAAAACCAAAAACTTGTTTTGATTTTTTCCAATGTCCTCTATAGTAGTATATGAAATATTGATGTTTGAAACAATTATGGGAAAGTCGGGTAATTTTGGACACGGAGTAACTCCAGACAAGGCCGTTCACATAATAATAAAAAAGCAACCAAATTGAGAACATCCTTCGTTTTGAAGTCGGTGAATAAGAAAACTTGATAATCTATTTTTACTATTATTGAAAAAAAAACAGAGAAGTAAACGGACATGGCCTAACGGTTAATTAAAGGCACCGTGCTCATAATTATCGCCTTAGCATTTAATATACTCGTAAACAAAGGTAGGCAAAATAGAAGATTTTCTTCAACGAATAGAACGAAAGATCGCGCCCATTACATGCCCTTCGAGGCTAAGGTCGGGCCTTGAGCCAAGTCTATTAATTAAAATATACAGAGAACAATGATGCGTCGTCTCGCTTTACTCAATGTTTATTGTTTGCGAGCCCAAGAACCCTTTGCGATTTCAATTTGCGAAGGTATCAAAGTGTGAGGGAGACTGCTATGTACGTACATTATTGAACATACGAAAAGGATAATGCAACACTTCTGTTATGGATCTTCAAGTTCTCTTGAAACTGCTATTACAAGTTTTGCGAACGACATTTTATTGGACTTTGAAGAAGCAGCTTTCCAAAAGTACTTAAAGTTGTAAGTATATTAATACTTAAGTTGAATGTCGAAAGGACTAATAGGATTGCAAGATATAAAATTCAATTGAACTATTTACCTTTTTAAAAATTCTAAATATTGTAAACACTATAAGGTATTAAAAAATCCGAATACTACAGGAAATTTGACGAGGTCAATGTTCCGTTTATGTTAAAAATATTGAAATTTACATCCCTGTTATCAAGGTTTAAATAATAATAGTCCATTTAGGTATATCAGTATTGAATCTGGTTATCGACGTAACCGCGTTATAAATTGACTGACGGCTTTAAAAATTATGTTCTTTAAATTATTAAATTATGTTAATTTATCTGCAGACGTGATATCTACTTCAGTTGTGCAATCATTAACATTGAGAATGATAATTTTATGCATTCAGACACCACATTGCATCAAATTGATGTCTCGTTGACGGGGTCTGGTGATCATAATTATGCATAGGCCGCCCGTAGTCAGTGTTTGTCGTTATGACAATGTGCTGGGGAACTGCAACACGGCCGGGAAGAGACGTGGGAATTGTCAAATGCATTTGGACCGGCCTATCATGTATGCTTGTACACACGCTATGAGTGTGTGTCTTATGCCAATCGCAATTATGTGAATCGAACACTTTCGCAAAGGGAACGAACGAACAACTGTTAGTAATTTAAAGGAACTATTTTTTACTGTAAGTTTTCATATATATATTGACGTATGAATCTAGAATAGAGCTGCAATGTACTTGAAATTGGCAGAATGAAAAGATATGTTTTAATTTTTTTACTTGAAAAAATATTTTTGAAGATTAGCTGACTTAAAAATAATAATTTATTTTGTCTTCTTGTCGAAGGATATTCATCACCATCCACAGTCTATTTAACCACCATCACCACTGAACAGTAACTGGGACCAACAGCTTAACGTTAAATTATAATTTACCTATCCCGGATCAGCCATGACAATACATATTTTGCTTTAATAATCAGCAGTAAAAACTGACTGTTTCAATTCAGGTAGGTGAAAGGTAATGAATTGCCTGCACTTAATTTATTACAACATTATTTTAATTTACTTTTACTAACTTTATTATAAGTTCTACTTTTTACTATTTTATGTTGTATTGATGTACGTTAGGTATATTTATATATTTACTATACTATTTTATGTATACAATAATAAAAAGGGCGCTCAATATAGGCACTACATCGTTGGAGAACCCCCAAAAGATTACCTACTAGCTGATAAATATAACACAGTTCACCCATTAAGCCCAATTATTGTTATTTTAAATACTAATTAACGTTCATTTGCTAACAGATCTATACATTTTAACATTCTGAACGGTTTGTTAAAACAACCCTGTCTCTATTTCATTTGACAATTTCCGAATAATTACCGGATGTTTTCGTAAAGCGGAAATGACGTACCGAATTGACGATTATCCCACTGAGACAATGTCGCGTTCGTGGCGCAATTTCCGGTAGGTACATGGCTTAAGGAGTTTCGTTACTTGAGGATAGCATACTAAAAATATTTGCAATCATTTTAGTATCAATCAAGGTCACGTTACCTATTTGTATCAATGCTAAGATGCATACTGATTATGTACAATAGTCAGCTTAGGATCTCTGTGACCTTAAAGTATATTTTTATGTCTGTATAGTCGGGAGGTGTAGGGTACGTGCGGAGTCCAAGATTTTATTATTATTTTATATTTCAAAAATGAAACATAGAAATATTTTTATTTTAGGTTAACATAAAAGATAAAAACCATAAACGATAACCAGAGTAACAACATATTACTAAGGAGTCCGCGTCGGACAAAAAGATGGCCGATATAATTTTTTACACCTGTTTAAGTATAATTGGCAGTGGTATCAACTATTATGTGATGTAACTACCAAAATCCTGGGAACAAAATAGGGATATTGAGAACCCTGATCTAAACACTATCCATTTTTTCAACTTTATAAGGCAGGTGTGTCGTGAACCCAAGATCAAAGGACAAGAAATAAGCTCTTAATGCGCAAAATATAATAAATTTGTTTTCAAGGACCTTTTGATTTTATCTAGAAAAAAAAACAGTTTATAAATGTAAAAGTATAATCTCATTATTACTTGATTAGTTTACGTTTTCTTGATACAGAATGTTTGTTCATGTGTTGATTTACAAATAACTTAAAAACATTATATTTTTTACTGACAGAGCTTTTACTTTGAAATTGGCGTCCATTTGAATCCTGCGCGAGTAAAGAAATAAATAATTTGTCGGGACTAAGTCTACTAAACTAAACATTTTCCGTCTTGTAGCTCAACCATGCTAATGGAGATTCTTAGGATCTCAACTCCTCGAGCTGTATTTATTAGGTGGGAAAATTAAGGCAATCTCAACTGAACAGCTTTCGAGCTAGATTAGATTTTGAACGACTAGCCAGTGATATTGGATTTGGCTCGATACTACCTAGTCTTTTAAGAAGTACACCGAGAACACCGACCATTTTATATTGCGTCACTCTATTAGTAACTAAGTTTTTTTATACGACCGGTGGCGTATTGGTTTGAGCGCTCTGGTTTCGATACAAAAAACAAAGCAACTTTTCGCCAAGGTCGATCCTGGGATGAGTCAATAACAGTTTGCTATCTCTAGCTCCTCCGTGCTTCGGAAGGCACGTTAAGCCGTTGGTCCCGGTTGTTACTGTAACCGCTTTAAGCTACCAACCCGCATTGGGCCAGCAGAGTGGTGGTGTTATAGCTCAAACTCCTCATGTGCTTCTCCCACGTAGGAAGGCCTGTGCCCAGCAGTGGGACGTATATAGGAATTACCGTAGTCTATAAATGCTCATATAGCACCTCGTGCACTACTTACGCGTTGCCTACCTTAAAGAATTAAATCATCCGTTGATAGCATAGCAGACGACTCCCCCTGTGCACCCAACGTAGCGTTTTCTTACATCTTGCTATAGAAGAGAAGGTTAAGTTGCTACCTCGGCGATCTCTGTCTTTTTATCTTGCTTAACTTTGTATGTACTTAGCTGAAGCGAATAGAACTTGTGTTAGCTGCACCTAGCACGCTTTGCAAAGCCTGTGAATAGAAAACGGGTAATTTTTTTATGATAAAAATTTAAACAAAAATTAAAACCGACTTCAAAAAACTGAAAAGAATAAAATATTTAAATTTAAGTAGGTATTCATCCCCTAGAAACATATTTTTGGATTAAATAATAAAATTTAAGTAGGTATCCATTCCCTAGAAACATATTTTTGGACCAAATATGTTTCTAGGGGATGAATACCTACATAAATTTAATTATTTTATCCTTTTCAGTTTTTTGAAGTCGGTTTTAATTTTTGATTAAATTTATTTTTTCACAATTTTTAGTGGTAACTTTCTACGGTCGAAGCTAGATGGGTGACCGTTAACTTATATTGTTTCCTAATATCGTATCGTTTCACTAAAAAGTCATTTGAAAAGCAAAAATTCGCAATTTCGTATATGTAGACGACTTAATAATTTAAGTTTTTTTAAATTTAAAACCAAAGTACCCAACTGTTATTGAAAAAAATTTTATGGGACCAAATGGCAGCTATTCTGCATCGAACAAAAAAAGAATCATCTAAATCGGATCAGTAATCTCGGCGTAATCAGTGTACATACATAGAAAAAAAAACATACCGGCCGAATTGAGAACCTCCTCGTTTTTGAAGTCGGTTAAAAATAAGGTTTAAATCCAGAAACCCTCGCAGGGTTCTATAGCTGCTTATGGTAAAGTGGTTATATTTATAATAATTATGAAATCCACAAATTATATTATAGGTACTCAATCTATTACAGGTCTTGAGATCAGAAGTATCTTTTTCTAGGTTTTCCACGTTTTGCGTATTACAGATTTTTCTTAAGGAATCAGTTCCGTCTTGCTATTAGTACTTGAAAACTTCTAGCACTATTTATCATTCGGAAGTCCACGACAGCTGCAGTAGCCAGAGTTTCTGCAAATTAGTCTGATTCAAACGTATTTGAGTTGTAGAAAAATAATATTTTAAGCTAATAAATTAAAATACATTTTTATTTTGGGAACTTCAATTTTGGAACTTGTATCAAACAAATTATTTACAACTGGCTTCCGCCTACAATTTCGTCTTTGTTATCCTGTGTAATCGATTTCCCGGGATAAAAAGTATCCTTTATTCAAATCTAGATAGATTATAATGTATCCCTGTACGAAATTTCATCGTAATTTATTTAGTTTTTTTGGCGTAATTGAACAACAAACATCCATCTATCCAAACTGTATATTTTCTTAAGTATATTAGTTATTATCATATTTACAAATATACAATGTACCGCATTTAGTTATTCTGACAACCTTGTTTTGAAAGTCTTGCCTCTAACTTTGTAAAATATGCTTCTGGTTAAAAATACAAGAGAGTTTATTCAAAGGTAACAAATTCGACAGAGTGTTAGATAAATTTAAACAGGGTCATTTTCAAACTAAACACTTAATTTCCATCTAATTGTACTTTCAGTTAGAGCGGCAACGAAGGAACTACGCATAATATATTAGATGTATTAAATAATTTTCTTAATTTCTAAATAGTAATTTATTTTGAAGCTAACGAGTATAGGTATAATAGGATCGTCATTAATGTACCCAGATAAGGTGTGACGATAATATTATTGAAGATTATCATGTCACCTGCGTGTGGTACTTATTATGAATATGTTACGTAACCATTTTCATTAATCACTTAAGTCTGTATTAAGGAAACATGAGCCTTACGTTTCATTTGGCCATGTTATGGAATTTAACTGACAGCCAGCAACAAGACGTAGGTACATCGATTAATGTTTGAGTAAGTACCTAAAAACTGTTATGAGTCTTTAGAAAGAGAAATTTATATTTTATGAATGTTACCTAATTAATGTTATTGCATATTTTAGTATCTTTCAATAATTGTCACTATCTTTTGTATAATAGGTATAAATCAAATATTTGTTCGACGTGTTTCAGGTTCGAAAGCTAGATACGGATGTTTGGTAATCTCACGGGAATAGATTTAGTTCAAAATTAGCGTTTAATTTCCATTGTGCGGTTCCTATTATTGTGCACTTAGCAGAAGCATTTGGATGCTTTGAGCTTTTGTTCGCTTAATTGAGCTAATGGGAACCTGGTTTTAACGGGATTGTAGGCAAAAAGAATGCTTCAATCAAAGCGATACTACTTACTACATGTGTTTCTTTTATACTTAGAACAAATAAGAAAGAAAGCCTGCTTTATTTTGCCTTTTCATCCCTATTTTCAATTGATTTTGATGAATTGTTTCTTCATTAAGATTCAAGCATTAGTTATCAAGTGAGAAGACTCCATTTGGGCTAGATCATTCGCGTGAGTGTGATTATAAGTGTGATTATAAGTATTGCACTGACTTTCAAGTGGAAGATATAGGTTAATCTTCTTAAGCTTACTCTTCTTCTTCTTGTTCCTTACCAGACATTAGAATAATATATCAATTATGTCTGGTTTGGGAATATTTTTATATTTTTGTAAATCACCAATAACACCAGTTGCTTAAAATCAAATAACTATTAGATATCAAGAAAACGACTGCAATCAAAATTTTGATTGACGTTGGCGGTTGAGTAAATAATGAAACATTTTCAAAAGTTCTTCAATATAAACGTACACGATTTTAAGGCTATTTTAGGAGTGGTTGACTTTTATAGGGCATAAGTGATTGGGGAAGGTAAATATTTATAAAAAGAACCAATTCTCTTTGTACATGAGACAGACAGGATCGAGTATGGAATATTTACATCTTGGTAGGCATTTTTTGCAAGGCAGCATAATTTATATGGATAGACTTATGTTGTAACGTAGGGAGCTAAGTATATATCGTCTCTTTGCGCTATTTTTGGATTTCTCGTGAAGTAAGTATTAGCAAGTATTTTATTCTTTACAACTTAGATTTTTCCTGCCGTAATCGTTGACTAATTAAATAAAAATCAAAAGAATTTAGCATTTTGTCATTATACTACCTACTGCTATTAATATGAAAATTTGTAGGCAGGGCCAAAAGAAAACCTATCAAATCAAGAACTGTAAAAATTAAAACCGACTTCAAAAAACTGAAAAGGTTAAAATAATCAAATTTAAGTAGGTACTCATCCCCTAGAAACAAATTTTTTGGAGTCGGTGCTTCACTTTCTATTGTTTTTGGAAACAACTTAGCACCAACTCCAAAAAATATGTTTCTTGGGGATGAGTACCTACTTACATTAAATTATTTTAACCTTTTCAGTTTTTGAAGTCGGTTTTAATTTTTGTTGATATTTTTTTTTTACAATTTTTAGTGATAACTTTCTAAGGTCGAAGCTAGATGGGTGCCCGTCAACTTATATTGTTTTCTACTATCGTATCATTTCACTAAAAAGACATAAGAAAGCAAAAATCCGCCAATTACGAAGACGACTTAATAATTTCAGTTTTTTTATATAAAAACCAAACTACGCAACTGATTTTGAAAAAAATTTATGGGACCCAATGGCAGCTATTCCGCATCGAACAAAAAAAGAATCACGTAAATCGGCTCAGTAGTCTCGGCGTAACCGGTGTACAGTCAAGAGCACATCAAGCTTTACATTTTAGTTGCAAATTGGCTCTTATTACCAACGCATATGGTGCCACAGTGTAAAGGTTGACATGCTCTTGACTGTACATACAAAGAAAAAAAATACCGGCCGAATTGATAACCTCCTCGTTTTTGAAGTCGGTTAATAAAAAAGAATCATCCCTATCCAAGCCATGTATACATTATTTTTAATATTACATCGTAGCTGTCAGAAGTAGACATACAGCCTCATATCTTGTAAGTTGGCATTTTGACGTGACATGACATTTGTGGAAATAAACTCAGGCTCTTATCAAATATTCCATATTTTTCAATTATATTCAGTGTTCTAAGATATCTATTTTATTTATTGCTTTGTACCTGATATGGACCAGATAGGTAGGTACTATCTGGTAATAAATGATAACACTTTTAGATAGTATTTCTTGAAGCACTTGTGATATTAATTATCTCTCTAAAATCACAAGACAAATATAAAAACACCAAGTGAAACTTAACAGTAGAATGACATTTCAAAATGGCCGCTTCGTTCCAATTTTGACCACCGGGTCAGATAAGCTTGTGGGGCTTTTTAGCAGGAATCCAACTTTATGGCGCTTTACGGTATTTTGAATACGGTAAGTATAGTCATTGAGCTCAGTGTCAGATACATTCATAAGTTTTTCTTGAACAAAGTTGGCAAACGAGTATAAATAAGGCCCGCCTAATGGGACTTACCAATTACCATTAGGTGCGGTTTATGCTTGTTACTGTAGCTATTAGTAGATTATTGCTTGTATCACAAAAGATTCTACACATGCGTTGACATAATGAGACAATTTGATTCTTCCTGCTTATCAGTGAGCTCTTCTGACCTTACTCATTTATCTTCTGTAAGTTTAAAGTGCAGCGCTTGAAATCAAAATTATGTAAAAAAAGTAGAAATTATCGTTCCACAATATCATTATAATAATATTAACGTTGAGAGCCAGGTAGAAAATATCAGCGAATAGTTTAATTTCACCTTTTATCACGCACAATATAAAATCTATTGGATATGATATGTGAGTACCTCACACACTAAATAAGTGATATCCATTGAAGATGATGATGTTGTTAATGATGATGATTATTATTTATTGAGTCATGTTAAGGCGATGCATTGAAAAAAATCGCACTTTTATATGTAATGTCATTGGTCGCTGAAAGATATTCATCATCATCATCATATCAGCCGAGAGACGCCCACTGCTGGACATAGGCCTCCCCCAAGGATCTCCATATTACGGACCTGAAAATCATTTCATATCTACACACGTTGAGAAACAAAATCCAACTTATTAAAGGATTTTGCCTAACTACATTTTATTCCTGAAAAGACCTCTTAAAGCAAGAAAATAAGATGATTTGTATTCAATAGGAATGACTTTAAATAGTAGATATCATCATCATCATCATTGTGAATATTCACAATTGTGTAGAAGCGCTTATTTGTCATCATTATTTTGTTAATTTATTTTAGGATTCTACGGAATCCTGGGTACGCCCAAAGGGTAAAACGGGACCCTATTTCTAAGATTCCGCTCCCCGTCCGTCCGTCCGTTCGTCTGTCACAAGCTCAGATCACCAGGCTGTATCTCATGAATCGCGTTAGTTAGACAAAATAAAATCGTAAAGGTGATCTGTGAAAATATAAATATATTTTCACTGATCACCTTTACTATTTTAATTTCATAGTTGCTACCTACCATGTATCTATCTATCTGTAATTTTAATAATGCATATTGCAAACAAAAAATTATTGTCGAAAATTAATATTTGCTTTGTTAAATAATTAATAATCTAAAATGGGGGTGCACAGAAACTATGACAACATGCGACGAAGAGGGTCGCTTAGCAATACGAGAGCTAATTAAAATTAACAATGTCCGTGTACCCCACCTCTCATAATAGGATTATATTTGTTACTTATTCTGTCTATAACCCACGAAAGTTTTGTGTAGGTACGGGCGGCAGCGCATCGAACGTGCGGAAAATGTGTCGAGCAATAGATTTTGTATTCATTACCTACTTGAAAAACTTTTCTGTTTGTGTTGCAGTTTCGAAATGGTTAACGGTTAAATTTTCTATAAACAACGCGGTGGTTATTACCACCTTTAAGTACACACATAAACATAGCAAAAACATTTTAATAGCTGTGCAATAAAATTGTGTAAAACTTTTAGCATGAGTACAAATTTCGAATATTGCTCATGCTGGAAGGCAATAAAAATACCTCACGTCAAATCTGCGCCGCAATTATTCATTCGAAATGCCATTGGGTCGTTTTACCCAAACTCCCCTTATAACGACTGCTTCAACCGCTGTTCAACTCACCTTTGAGATATTGACATATCCTGTTCGTAATAGGGAGTGTTTAGATAGGAACTGTAGATTGATCTGGTGTAAAATCAAAGATAAAACTACAATAACTTTGTTCGATGTTTCATACAATACACATTTTCTTTTATAAATCGTTTTATTTTAAGTATCGTTGGCAATAATTAATAATTATTTTGATACTCATCCACAAATGAATGTGTATGACAACCGTATGTTACATCAAGATGTACAGTAAACTTGTATAATAAACTAACTACGGGATCCAAATCTAAGTAGGGGCAGGTCTTTATTGTTTGCGAGTAATGGTGAATTGTGTTAAACTCCATGTATTCTAACATCATCAAAGCCAGGAGACGCCCGCTGCTGGGCATAGACCTCCCACAAGGATCTTCAAACCGATCAATCCTGCGCTGCTTGCATCCATCGGCTTCCCGTCAACCTCACCAATTCGTCGGTTGACCTTGTGGGGGGCCTTCCAACGCTGCGTCTCCCAGTATGCGGTCGTCTTCAGGGGCATTTCCGGCCGTCAGTCCTCCTTGCAAGGTCACTTGAGGCTCGCAATTTTTTGGGCTATGTCGGCGATCTTAGTTCTCCCGCGGATCTCATCATTTGTGATTCGATCGCGCAGGAAAACCCCGAGCTTAGTCCTTGCCATTGCCCTCTGGGTGACTTTTAGCCTTCTTATGAGGCCTATCATTAGAAGTGTACACTAAGATAAATATTGAGCACTAGAATATTCTTTCGATTTTGACAATACTTTCGATCTTTCGATTTAAATATTAAATATTACAGGGCCTCAAATTTAGGTAGCGTTTAAGTATCCGGCCAAAGTTTAAGTAATTTCAAAATTAACGATAGTTGATCAATTATTTTAGTATCCATATGACAAGCTCTCAATGATCCTTGCTTTACTATTCGTGTGAGTATGTAAAACAAATGACTTGTTGATTTTGATAAGCTGTTAGGTACCGTAACACGTACGTTAAATATTTTTGCTCGCGACTGTACACCGTTAATGGTAGAGAAGGCAAGTTCTCATTTTCTTAGTTTTGAAGTATTTTTATAAGTTACTGACCTTATAACAGATACAATACCACAGTTTGTATCCACAAGCAGAGAGTTAAGGGAATCCTGAAAAGAATCTTATCTATGATCTGAATATAAAAAGGTTTCCATCACGAGCTCAACTTTTTATTACATTTTGCGCAAAATCCATTTAGCTTTTTTATTTGATTTATTTTTTATTTAACGCGCTTATTCAATTTGCGGATTAGAATTTATAAATATTTTTACTGGATTCAATTCAAAAATTTACAGAATTTCGTTTGGTTATGTTTAAAAAAAAATATTTTATATTTAACGTAGTGGCCCTTTGGCCTTCATCTCGCCTGATAGGAAGGGATAATAAAGCCGCAGGAATGAGCCAGTCCCGTATTCCTTAACCACAGGGGAACTGGCTGTCTTACCTCCAAATGCCGGAACACAACAATGCTGATATCATAATTGTTATGGCGGCAGACTTAGGAACGATAGTGGTAACTAGCCAGGCCGACTTAGAAAAGCCCTACCACTAACCAAACAGAGCAGAAAATTTATGCCCTACAGGAAAAATCCTGGATCTCTAGATCTGAGGTAGCTGGTCTCAACCACTAGACTACAGAGGAGGTTGTTGTTGATTTTAAATTCTAGATTGCACTGTTTTTTTTAAAAGGTACTAGCTCTCCCAGCCAACTTCGTATCACCCCCGCCCTGGTGGCCAGATGTCATTTTCAAAAAACAACAGTCTGCTAAGCTCACGCGCGAACTCTCGAACACGTAAGGTTAAAATAGTGGCGATCTAGAGGTCACGAACAACCTTGAGCCTCTACAATTGCGTCGAGACACTGCGTCGCTTAGCGCCTTGTATCGGCTTTATCACGGAGAGTTTTTTGACCTTATCCCACCTTTCCCCTTCCTGCTCAGGAGCACGCGTACCGGTCTTCGGAGTCATCCATTCACTGTCTCCACCTCAACATCACGCACAAAAAAATTTAGTGCCTCTTTTCTTTGTCGTACTTGCAGAACTTGCAATTATTTGCCAGCACATGTGTTACCTCATTCCTATAACATGGGGTCCTTCAAGAGAGGCGTAAAAAAGCACCTTTTGGGCCAGTAAGGTGGAGGCGGCTAGTTCAATGTCTATTCTGCACTAGCTGTCTTCGCATATGGACTCTCCTTACCGCTTCACATCAGGTGGTGTCGGGTCAATTGCCGTGCTCTGTCCGCAATGTTTTAAATTTTTCTTTCTGAACCCTCTACAAAGTATTAAAATACTTTAAAAAAAAAGGTATAATAAAATAGGCAAAGTAATTCTCTAGCTATGGCGTCACCATGGGAAACAGGGATTTATTACTATATACATAATAAATTATATAAAGGGTAGTGTAGACATTACGACAATAAATTAAAAAGTGGGCTCTAAACGTTCAAAGAAATAAATAAGATTTATTTGAAAGTTGCAAAACATTTCTATAAACTAATATAACCCATGTTTTAATTTATTGTCGTTTTGTCATCAATAACTTGTAAAAATACTGTATGATGAAAGGTAGATGGAATATTGTGTTATTTTCTACTTTAAATAGAACGCTTGACTGGGTTAGATTAGAACCTCCTCCTCTCAGAAGATCACAGCTAAAGATCACTAGTAACTTAGGAACGAAGCAACTTGCTTTGTTCCTGCGGTAAGTAGGAGCGTCAGAACTTATTCACAAATGGTTAACATACCGTCTCATATGTCTATATTCTTAATTTTTGATTTTAACATTATTATATATGTTTGAAAAATTACTTAGTAATTAAAATATAATAAAACTAGAAAAATTTCACGTCCTGAGGCAGGAATCGAATCCGCGACCTTTCGCAAACCACTGAGCCACCCAGGACTTGGGATATCCCTGTGAAATTCTTCTAGTCTATCTCTATTGGCGTTTATGAGCTAACGTCCACCCTACAATGTCGAAATAGTAGTAGTAGTCTATAGTATAAATCTAGGCTAAACACTTACCATCAGATAAACCGCACGCTTGTTTGGCATCTTTTCCGTAATTAATAAGCAATGTTCTTAATGACTAGTAATGAAATAAAACCTAAACAGTTATGTGCAATTTGATAATCGAAAAATCTAGAGTCATTCAGGCAAGTGAAGGGTGATTCAGTAAGTCACTAGCTACTAGTGATAGCATTTTTTGGCAAATCTCCGTCAAGTGGCGATATTGTGTGCACTCCGCTCAATGCTAAACATCGAGAAAATTGAAGTTGCGTTCGCTTTCCTTGGTATGAAAGCCAGATTCGATTTCAATGAAGTCAGATTCGCGAAGCTGTCGTCCTTACACATGAATTATTTAAAAGCTATCTTATACCCGAATTCGTAGTAAATGTCGAAAGCACTTAGCAAAACCAATACATAATTAGGAGTGTCACCGTTTTGTGAACAAAAGGTTGACAGTTCACAGTTAATTATGAGGTTTATTATTAATGGCGTCTACGAATATTTCGTAGACATAGAGAAATTCAGTGTCTGGAATAAGCCGCTTATTATACAATAGAACAATAATTACTGCAAAATGAGTAAATGTCGAGCCCAGAATTATATAGAAGTTTAAACCTATTGCAATAACGGAAACATTAAAAGCCATAAACCAAGTTTACGTCGAGTTATAGGAAAACGCTCGGGTGGGAGCAGGATGGATATGTTAATAAACTTGTAAATGTATTCGTCACACAAAATTTACAGAGAATGGAGTTAAAGCCGACAGCATTAGAGTTCAAATTCGTTTAAGTACGTACACTCGACTAGGAGTCCCGTGTCGAACCTTTGTCATTTTAATCACACTTCCGATCTTTCAAAATAATGTTATTGAAATATGTTCAATTTCCTCCTATTTTCAGTGGAAGTCCATAATTTTCTGGGTGTTGTTGCTCCAAAGCGAATATATGTCTCTGTGCCTGCTGAGGTAATCCATAACTAATTCATATCGACGTGGAGTCTGACGCGACGTCGATATGAATTAGTTACAGTATCAAACAATAGGTACCTACCCACCTATGTACTTTGTGGCTCCATTTCACGCAAGGCGCCGCTCCTGACGTAAAACGGCAGTGTCTTTGACAATCAACGGTGATTCGTCGTCAAAGGTACGTCTGGTGAATAGCCACCCCCGGAGCTCGATTAGCATCTGTTTACAGTTCGATCATAAATTGTAGCTAACGGAAATGAATTTGAAAAAAAAAATCGGTATAACACTATACTTCATCGTTTTTAAATTGTCGTCTGTTTCAAATTGTCTCCGAAAAAACGTCTTATGCAGTACCTCTAGCACGAACACTTTTAAACTTCGAATCTCCATCGTATCGAGTAGTCACGTTAGCTTTTATCTGGATTTTGTTTGAAATTTCAAGCGTGCGTGAACGACACCATTACGATGCGAATGATCGTGCTAGAGGTACTGGACTGATATCTGTATGTAAGAATAATCATGGTCTAACTTTAGGTTACCTACCTATATCTTAAATATCCCAACAGATATATTCCGCCTTGTGTAAGCTGCCGAAATTCTGCACAGATTCATAGCCTGGTAACTCATAACAAGAAATGAAATCTCAAAAATGCCTTTTAGGTTCATTGTCCAAAGCGTGGTAGACAAACAAATTTTTTGTTTGTGTTAATAATATGGAATATCCTCAAGATGTAATTCAGAACTGTTGATTAACATGAAGGAGCTTTTCGTAATACCACTCTGTTGCTACGCGACTACAGGCAAACAATTCTCAGAGCGATCGATCTCTAAAACCACCCACCTAAAATGTGAGCTCAGTGTACGGAACATTACAAAAAATATTAGAGGAAGTCATTTTATTAGGAACCTGAAACCACGGAGGTGTCAGTCTTGTTGCCGTACCAAATATATATGTAAGTACTTAACGGAGGCACCGTTGGGCCACTTTAAATAATATATAGAGGTACTAATAATTATAAAAATATTATAGTTTATTGGTTTAACAATGAAGAAAGTTATTGCATTTATGTAGCTGGTTGAAACTTTTAACTTTTGTGGCCATAATTTGATTTTTTTTTTTTATACAACAACTAGATGACAAACAAGCTGACGGCCCACCTGGTGGTAAGCGGTTACCGTCGCCTATAGACACTGGCAATAATAAGGAAAAATCACTTGATGATATTGCAGGTGAGTTGTCATCCTGAGGCGTAAGATGAAATGCAGTCCATCCGTAGATTGAGATGGCCTGTCCGGAAAACTGGCCGCTATGAAACATCTGCTATTTTTAATTTATATAGACACCTGCAATGAAAAGGAAAAGCACTTGATATTGCAGGTGCGTTGTCATCCTGAGGCCTAAGATGAAATGCCTTCCATGCCCAGTAATTACACTGGCTACCTTTCCCTTCAATCCGAAACACAGCGAACTGTTTCACGGCTGAAATAAGAAAGGGCGGTGGTACCTACCCAGGCGACCCATGGGCGACATATGGGTCTACCACCTAGTCAAAGGTACATGATGTGCCAATCATTATACGCAATGATTGGCACATCATGTATGATCCAACAACCCCCACTACTGACTTTGTGCTCCACCAGCCCGCCGACGTTCATAGTTTATACACAATATAAAATATATTGTGTATGATATGTGGCTACTTCACTGAATAGCTGCCTGCGTCTTCCACTCCGATCAACTGAACGAATCAATTTAAGTATATAGATTGCCCCTCATTCTGTTGAGTACAGACTAAAGCGAAATTTTAGTGTCACTTCTTCATAATCGTTCGGTAAGAAAAAGATAATTGTCTGGGTGAAGTCATTCAACGCTCACAAATGGCAATTTCAGACTTTATTTATATGTAACAAATCAAGACCAAAATGTGCTTTAAAATTGTAGAAACATTATCGCCTGAATTGGTCGAGCTGCGTCTGTGCTTTGTGAAGTCTTACCACAATAGAAAATCAACTGTGTCTGGAATTCGATGCTTAACTGGCCAAATAAGTCTAATGCCAAACTTTTGGTTCGCAGTGACAACGTAAATGAACATGAATGAAAGTTTGATTTTCTTTTAAAAAAATATTTAGTTCAATGTTTCTTTTATAAATTGTACAGGGACGGCATTTCAAATCAACTAGTTATAATCTTAGTATACAATGCCCAAATTTACCCTATATTATTCCGACTTAGTTCTCCTGGTTCGTGCAAAATGACTTCACGCGTTCAAAAAAAGGAGGAGGTTATCAATTCGACTGTATGTTTTTTTTATGTTTGTTACCTCAGAACTTTCGACTGGGTGAACCGATATTGATGATTCTTTTTTGTTCGATATTGATGTTGCTTGATATTGATGATGCAGAATAGTTCCCCTTTGGTCCCATAAAATTTTTTCGAAATACATTGGTTATTTTCGTTTTTAAATCAATAAAACTGGAAAAATTATGTCATCTACGTATGCGAAAGTGCGGATTTTTGCTTTCCTATGAATTTTTAGTGAAATGATACGATAGTAGAAAACAATATAAGCTCACGGTCACCCATCTAGCATTGACCTTAAAAAGTTATCACTAAATATTGTAAAAAAAAAAATTAAACAAAAATTAAAACCGACTCCAATTAGCACCAACTCCAAAAATATGTTCCTAGGGGATGAGTACCTACTAAAATTTAATTATTTTATCCTTTTGAGTTTTAAGGAGTCGGTTTTAATTTTTTTTACAAGTAACAACGGTGGCACACAAGCAAACGACCTGACTGAGGGTTGCTGACCGTGTGGGCTACTCACGCTACTACACACTCTATAAAAATCAAAAGTTGCCCTGCTCCCAAACAAAGCTTTTCCAAAGAGCTCAGACTACCTTACTCACCTTAGGGACACAAAATTACAAGTAGTGTTAGTTGATGATCTTCTTTATGATTGATGGTGTTCCTCAGTCAAGTGCTTAAAATTGGAGTGGAAAGTACTACATCGTCCTACCTCTGTTATAGTCACCAGTTTGTAAGTTTGTGTGGGTGTATTTCTAAAATTTCTTTTTATGGGTGACAATGAAACAACGTGTTTACAGTTCCCCTATCAACACTGAGGCCGAATTAATAGATCGCATAATAAATTGTGCAAACGAAATAAAAATATCCCCGACATGATAAGGAGAGCGACAAATGAATGAAATTATAGTTCGTGCTACTTTGTGCTTACAATAACAAGGTGGACACTTTGAGCACCTTATGCACTAATTTTAAAGTTCTATGCACCTATTCATGTACCTAAATGAAATAGTAAATGATTTTAATTAACCGCTTTTGTATCACTTAAACCACAAATGAACTTGCCACAGGAAAGTAATTACTTGTATGTTTAAGCAACATTCATGATAAGTATTATTGAGCAATTTTTAAATTTATGCAAAAAATTGTAAAAAAAGCCGGGTTTTTGTTAGAAATTAGGCATTTATTTCATTCATTGTAGTTTTTCCTATAACATTTTGATTTTATAAATGCGCCCTATCATTACCAATCACAAAACAATTTGATTCATCGCGATAGATCAATTATTTTAAAAATTACACGATTTTGTCTACACAGGGGTAATTTCAACGTAAAAAAAAATTAAAAAGTCGATAAAAAATTAATATCCCAATATATTTTTTTAAATATTTTTTCGTCTATAAAATTAGCCATTGTATCATTCCCCATATTCGTTTGTGCACTTTACCCAGACTCACTTCATAACTATATGAAATTAATTTCGTATCGTTAATTGGATTGAGTCTAATATAATATTATATTATACATAACATTTACTAATGACGAATACACATATGAAACAATGCGTAGGAAAGTAATTTATTTCACTCTAGATAAAGAAATATGAGTTCAGATAGAACATAAATCTTTACGAGGCGTCCTCTAAAAAACAAACACGTACATTCCTTTCCGAATCCCTTGTCTTCAATTGTTTAAAGCACCTTTATGAAATTCAAATGAGCCCTCTAGATTCGCCCTCTAGCGCCATTTATATTAGGTACTTATTTATTTCCAAAACAAGTATCGCAATACTAACTTGTGTGATTTATAGCCGAGCTCTCCATTCGTTTGTATTACAATATTGTCCGCAAAGTTTTACACGGAACAATGGTCAGACCGGTCGTTTTATTCCGAGCGACAATGGCTCGGCTTAGTTGACTGGCTTTCCCGTGTTAATTACTGATTTGTCACTTTTTCCAGTGCTTTTTCGGGAAAACCCATGAATCATACGTACGTAGCATTTTTTAAGCTAGCCCAGCTTGTATTGTTAAGACTATTTCGTCTATCTGAGCAATCCAAAATTGCTAAATAATCTCGAAAGTGTATTTTTCATATCATTTTTGGTGTTATTGATCTCCATAACGCTATTTAATAACAGTCGCTACAATATTTAATTAATCATTTTATTTGAAGCCAATTCATAAGCAGCAGGTATCATTTCGCCGCCCATTCAATTCGCAAAAACATTTCTGAATTATTTCATCCTCAAATAAACAATCTCAATATTAAAATCTGTTAAATATTCTAGCTGGGGCTGTGGGGCGCCCGTGGGTGGGAATATAGGGGGTAGACACCTTTACGAGTATTGCACGTGCGCGGTTCGGTAGTAATTTTTAATAAAATAAAATTACACTACACTGAAGTCTGTGTACGCTGTAGTATTGTTACAAGTCAGTTGACCTGTGAACATGGTTATGTGAGCAGCTTCAGTACATCAATAATGTAATATCAGTTAGTTAAAAGTCAATTTCAAAATTTTGAGATAATTATTTTATAATATTGTGCTGAAAACAGATTGATACAAACCAAACAACTGTAAAAGATATACATTAACATTTCCCTAGCTTCACGTCAAATAATACTTGCATAAAGGGGTAAAATGGTTTGAGGATTGAAGGAATCAGCTGTTATATAAGTTCATTTCTTAAAATCTCTTTTGTTCATATTCTTTTCATTACACTACAATTTGGAACGAATACCACGAAAAGGAAAACAAGAAAAAAAGGGATTATCGTCAGGTATCGTCTTATCAATTTAATATTAGGTTAGGGAAAAAATCTTTTCGCATTATAGTTTGTATGAACTTGTAATAAAATCTCTTTGGCTGTACTATTTGTATCTGGCTGGTTTTATTTGGTATCATTAAAAGTTTAGATTTTAAAAAGGATAATTCCAAATTCAAATTAGGAAAATGTGTGTTTTTCATTTGTTTTTCGTACTGTCAAGATGAGTGAATCTAATGAAGAAATTCGATACATTTTAAAATTTTACTACAAAAAAGGTAAAAATGCAACTAAAGCCGCGAAAAAAAAATTGCGATGTTTATGGACCTAGTGCAGTGTCTGTGAGAGTAGCACAAATTTGGTTTAAGCGTTTTCAATCCGGAAATTTTGATCTCAAAGATGCACGTCGCTTTGGTCGCCCTATTACGGATAAAATTGATGCCATTTTTGAAAAACTGGAGCAAGATCGGCATATCAGTAGTTACGACGTAGCTGAAGAACTGGGAATTGACCACAAAACAGTTTTGGCGCATTTTAAAAAAAATGGGTACACAATAAAGCTCGATATTTGGGTACCCCACGAGCTCACTGAAAGAAACCTAATGAACCGTGTACTCATTTGTGATTCTTTATTACGACGTAATGAAACCGAACCATTGTTGAAGAAGCTGATAATGGTGATGAAAAGTGGATCACATACGACAAGAACGTGCGAAAAAGGTCGTGGTCAAAGGCCGGTCAGGCTTCACAGACTGTGGCAAAACCCGGGTTAACTCGCAACAAGGTGATGCTGTATGTGTGGTGGGATTGGAAGGGGAATTATTCATTATGAGCTGTTACCACCAGGCAGGACCATCGATTTTAAACTCTACTGCGAATAACTGATGAGATTAAAGCAAGAAGTTGAGAGAAAGCGACCGGAATTAATCAACAGAAGGGGTGTGGTTTTTCATCATGATAACGCTAGACCTCACACAGCTTTAGCCACTTAGCAAAAATTAAGAGAGTTTGGCTGGGAGGTGTTAATGCATCCGCCGTATAGTCCTGACCTTGCACCTTCAGATTTCCACCTGTTTCGCTCTCTTCAGAATTCTCTAGGCAGTGTCAGGTGAACATCACGAGAGGACTGCCAAAACGATTTGTCACGGTATTTTGATCAGAAGCCCCAAAATTACTATAGCAATGGGATCATGCCCCTGCCTACAAGATGGCAAAAAGTTATCAAACAAAATGGTACCTACATTCTTTAGTTAAATGTAAATTAACTATATTAAAAAATGTTTTGAATTTTCTTAAAAAATGCGAAGAAACTTTTTTCCCAACCTATTATTATTGTGACAATAGAAATATTATAAAGCGGGATCATGTTATTATTTGGTATTTTTGTCATATATAAAATGATCAACTGGCAGGCAAAGCTTCATAATCCTTTTTTTGGAGATTTTTATAGACTCTTTAAAGATGTCGATGATGGATATTTATTTGTTTATTTAAATTGGAAAACTGCTTTTATTAGCCACTAAACAAGGTTGGTTAATATTTCCGGTGTAAGTAATTAATAATCAAAAATAAACGTATGTTTTATGACATCATAATATACAAAAAATATTTATGTACATAAAGATCGTTAAACGAATCTTCATTTACATTCTTACGTTCCCGGTAATCTGTGAAGCACCTAGAATGTGACACTATAAGCTTTTCAATATGGAACCCGCCTGTGGGCGAGTAATCAAGAGAATTTTAAAATATGATGACAGACTAAAATGTTCTCAAAATCAGTTCTCTTTTAGATCGTACATCGTAGACTTAATAACTTTGATATTCCTTATAAAGAGTTCAAGACCAAGGCTATGGCTATGAATTTGTATTTGATCATAAGTATGGCACTCGTACTCTTGGAAGAATAACTTTTTGTAGGATTCACATAATTGTGATGGCACAAATGCTGGTATGCTGCCTACATTATTGTCGAAAGCTATTAATAAGTCTTCAAATTTATACGAATAATGTTTCCAGCATAGATAGGCATCACCAGCATATTAAAGCCATAATAGGATAATAATTGATATCGTGGTCCCAAACTATGCGTTGACACGAGAACGAATCATTCGGTTGCGGTGACATGATAGCTGTGCCACGATAAAGCTATTTATCGCCAGAATCATTGTGCGCAAGAATCGATTTCGTTTCACATTGCGGAATAATTCGAATAAAAGCATACGAAATTGCTGTGGTATTTTGTAATAACTTTGCTCTTATGAGTAATATGTATTAAGAACATGTTAATTACGGAATATTATGATTAACAAGTGGATGATTAATTTGGCTTTGATCCCCGCTCAATGAGTAGGTAAAGGCGGTAATAATTTAATGTTAAAAATAATTTGTTATTATTATACTTTAAGTGAGGTGATTGGGCAGCTACCAACGCGTTTTGGGCTAGCGTGGTGGTGTTATGACCCACACTCCTCATCTGTTTCTCCTTTCACCACCACCTGAACAGTGCTCAGAGTTTGGACGTATATAGGCTGGTGATGATGAGATGAGGCATAGTAATTAAAATAGAATAAAAGTAGAAAAATTTCACGTCCTGAGGCAGGAATCGAACCCGCGACCTTTCGCAATCCGGGCGACTGCTCTGACCACTGAGCCACCCAGGACTTGGGATATCCCTGTGAAATTCTTCTAGTCCATCTTGTATTTGCGTTTATGAGCTAACGTCCACCCTACAATGTCGAAATATTCTATTTCAACATCCGAAACGAGTATTTTACAAATACCGACGATTCGGTTAAGTTGGGGTAGTGCTTTCAAATATTCTTAATTTTTGATTTTAACATTATTATACATGTTTGAAAAATTACTTAGTAATTAAAATAGAATAAAGCGAAGTTTTACGTATCTGGCTGTGTAACTGTGTATCTGTCTGTGGCGTTGTAGCTCCTAAACGAACCAAATTAGCTAATTTTGATTCAGGTTTTTGTTTGAAAGCTGACGTGATCAAGATGGGTCATTGCATAATTTAGTTATTATTTACTTAGCTATCATTTATCAAGATCTGTTTAAGCGGTGCTGATTATCAGCTCATTTACTACTTGAGAAAAGGGTCTTACTACTTAGCTTTCACAAATCCGATTGATTTTAAATTGGGTTTACTGTTACTTCGGTGGTATTTCCATGTCATGCTAACCTTGAGCAGATCCTGTACCATCAATAATCTGCGAGATGCTCAATTCTTCAGAAAATTATAGAAGATATATGTAGCGTGTTTGGGCTCATAAGATTAGTCTCAATGAGATGGTGTGAGAAAGATGATTAATGAGTCCGGAGGTTAATTCTTTTTTTATTTTATGATGTTTTAAAGGCTAGATAAGCTTATTTTCGTACCTAATCGATGCTTATTTACTAAATTTGTAATCTCTGGCTTTTGTCCGTTTTCGGAAGGCACGTAAAGTTAGTTTTGGTTAATAGCTGTAGGTACCAATTAACGAATAGCATTAGGCCAGCGTGGCGGTGGCCCTTTGAAGCCCGATAAACCAGACACAATTAAATTAAATTGTTATGGCAACTTAAGTTGCCGTCCGGGCATTGAAGGATTAAGCCCCAGGTCTTCATTTGTTTTTCCCATGTATACTACGATTATGACTTCATGACGTAGGCTTGTTTCATTCGGAATTTGCCAGTTTTGACAATAATAAAGCACTTAGCCATGACAAAGAAACAAACTTATGTTTTCTATTATACATGTTACGTCAAACAAAGTTCTCGAGTAGAGGTTTGTGTTGTTTACTTATTAAGTATGTAATTCATGAGAAAAACAGAGCAGCTTTTATAGTTTGTCTACTTTTATTATTGTAAGAGAAATAATGACAAACACAAAAAGATTCGTGCTTTGTTAAAGTTTTATTTTTTTAGTTATTTGCAGTTCCATGAAGAACTATTCTCGTCACTAGTCATAAATTAAATTCGATTTTTAATTCCATAGTTTCTGTCCCACGTAGTTTGAAGTTGCAGAAGACTGCTGTTAAGGCAGGTGACAATATAGCAAGTTTTTCTCGATGGAAGAAATGCCTATCCCGTCTCGATGGGTAAACAACAACTAGCGAGGGTGGTATTGTATTATGAACACCTCTATTATGCATCTGCCTATGATATATATTCTTGTTGAAATAATTGGACTATTTGGTAGTCCCCTCAACGAGGAGCCGCCACATTTCCACCAGTTATGTCGACCTGGTTTTTAGAAAATTTGCCTCGAATTGTATGTTGTTTTTAACAGAACAAAATGACGGAGCTCTTAGTTAGAAGTTACATGTGCCTACCTTACATGGTACTTGACACAAGTGTCACCACTTGCGTCGAGTAACCTTATTATAGCTGGCTGAGAAAATTGTTGATCCTAATCATTACTTATTTTATATAAAGTGTATGCTTTATTTTTTTCGCGCTAACTCAAACAGTGTAGGTACATGTTGTAATAGATGCTGTAATGAACCTTTTCAGGCCAATCATGCTTCACATAGCTGGCGCATGGTTTGATTAGCACTGGAGGCAAAATTCCCTGAAACCTCGTTATTATATGGTGTCTGAATAGAGAATTGCCACATATCTACTCTTGTGCTACTATATCGTACAACTCTATTACTTATAATACTTAATATCAAAAATTTATAAGATGTCTTTAAACGAGCAGATCGTTATCTGCCTAGGCAAATCGCTTAGTACTCAAAGGTTATAGGTTGTTTTATAACCACTAAGAACCAAAATCTTTTCGGTTATAAGTAGTTACAAAATGACTTTGAACCTGACAATCTCACAAAGAGTCTTTCTACACTTTTAAAATAACAGTGTAATAACGTGTGTACAATTTACCGTTCTTTAGTTCAGTTCGCAATGTAGACAGAAGAGACATCTGTTAGCTGATGCGGCCACTCTTGTACGGTTAAGTATATCAATGGCCGCATGATGTATGACAATATTATAATAGCGAATACTATAAAAATGTTCATAAGCAAAACCCCTACATCGAGATTCCGCATCATATATTTATGGTTTCATAACTAAAAACACTTTAAACTTTGGACTTTCGAAAGAAAATTGTTAACTGTAGATTTAATAGCGGCCAGTAAAAACCCCCGCCTTAAACCGAAATGGTCGACACAAAATTCCTTTCGCAAAACCTGCTTATTCATAATTACCGTCGTTTTTAAATACGAAAAATACAAACACAGACGCGTAACGCAGGTTGGGGACGTAAGACCTCTGAAAAACGAGCTAACATTATTTATTCGCGGGGCCTCTTTAGGTTTTAATTCGGATTTATGTAGATATATTAAAGAAAGAGGCTTATATACGACGGGACTGACATGGACGTCCTTATGTGGTACACCTTTATATAACAAATTGTTTCGTATAAGTCGCAATTTTTTAAATGACTGGTTCTGTAGCCTTTTGTTGTTATTCTTTTGATTGTTACCGTGTTGTTTGGTCATTTCGGACTATGTGAATGTTGGAACCAAAATAACTTTACCCTTTTTTTATATCAATCTTTATAGTACTAAAAAGTATACGAATGGCGAACTTAACTCCTAATGACATTCTCTACCAGACAACCAGAGGTTTAGCCTCTTAAAAAGCGGCCGCACAGCAGTGAAGAAATATTATTATTATTATAGTTTGAATGGATCTAAAATGATGTAAGACACAAGATGGTGCAAATTCAGTTTATAAAGTCTTTGCCAAATTTAGTCTATATTTCTTTTCAATTCAGATTTTTTTCCTTTTCAGTTGTATTGTCATGACGACTGTAATAGCTTCGCCGTGAGCCATGACGGCTTCCAATTAAAATCGCTTGCTATTTATCTGTTAGGTTATAAAGAGATACAACTATACAAAATTGTTTTTTGAAAAAATAATACAATTTATTGAAGTGTTGTAGCCTCTGATATACATGCAACATGCGTTTTATTTGTATCTTAGCCGGGTATTGTGTCCAAGTCGAGAATAGCGTAAATAAGCCAGCTAAGCCAGGACCATTTTTACCGTAAACACCGGCGGGAGCTGCAAATATAAGAAACTCATAAGGCAATATACGAAAATAGATAAAGCCAACTTATCTACATCATTCATCTCCAATCATCAATTTATTCGCAGTATAAAGCATTTAACTTGGAGGGTATGCCACAAAGTTGTAAAAATGGTTTTGGATAATTATGAATTTGAAAATTGGATAATATTTGCACGAACTAAATTATGACATAAGATAATATCATTGACGTTCGTCGCGATAATCTAATGACATAATATAATTTAAAAGTTTGTATATTTACTTAATCGCCTATACAAAAAAAGAAATATTTTTATACATGCATCGTCTAAATTACAAAAGTTTAATATCCAAGGAATATAATATTGATTTTGAAGTGGAACATTTGAAATTAATTGTAATTTAATATTAATAGGTCTTAATTAAATAAATATTAGTTAGCCCGTGACGTGTGAACAATGTTCGTACTCATCATACAAACGATTGATGATTTTTTTTTAAATAATGTTTAAATGGCAAAATAGACAAGTATACTTATGTCTTCTAGAATTAAATTCGCACTGGTATATTTTACCATAAATGGGTCCCAAATTAAAGTACTTGAAAGTGAAAAGTAGTTATTTTAAAATATAATAAAACTAGAAAAGCTCAGTGTGCTCAGTGGAACTTAGTGAAACTTAGTGGCTTAGTGGTCAGAGCAGTCACCCGGATTGCGAAAGTTCGCGGGTTCGATTCCTGCCTCAGGACGTAAAATTTTTCTAGTTTTATTATATTTTAATTACTAATTAATTTTTCAAACATTTATAATAATGTTAAAATCAAAAATTAAGAATATTTGAAAAGTAGGTATCATAAAACCTGCCAACCCTACCAGCGATGAAAAGCGGAAAGAGACGATGCACTCAGTCTTTTGTGATTCGTCCTTATTTCTCGATACAATATCTGCTTCGAGTTTATATGACGTTGCTGCTCCTCCGAACCGTAATAAAATTTTGTGCGCCATTTCCCATCGTTTCTTGATTCCACGACATAGTGGCTTGTGTTGCTTAGAACTTTTATTCGTCGCTTATTTCCTCGAATCGCCGCTTTTAATGCTGCTTAGAAATTGTGTAGTAAATAAATGTTATCTGAATTTGGTACTTTATTCGTCTAATTTTCCTTTAATGTAGATAAGGTAAATAATTTTAACTGCTATGCAAAAATTTTAGCCGAATGTCAATATTATTTTCTCTATTTATTTCATGGCTCTAAAGTATTTCGAAGTATTATTATATCTTCACCTCAATTTTGAGTTTCATGTCAAACGTTATAATTCGTTAAGTTGACTCCATTAAGGAAAAATGTTTTACAATATTTCTTTATGGCGCTGCTCGAATTTTCATACGGATTGACAGTTTAACGCAATAGAGTTTCGGTAAAGTCGAAAGTCGCACTCAGGACTCTGATTGAATTTATCGCGTTTTATCACCGATAAAACAGCAAAAAATTCAAAATTGTATTCGGCAACGTGGTCATAATGCGTCATCGGTATCACTGTTAGACCGTACGGTTATTTAATAACACTGACCTTGGCGATGGCCCTTGTAATCGAAATGCAAAAATCGTGCGAATCAAAACATTATACAATCAATTTACTCCGAAAGGATATCGAGTCGGAATCGAGCGGATAAACGGGATCGAGGGGTCGGTTCGGCCCGTGGTTACTTAAAATCGCATGTATAATTTAAAAGGCGCGTTCAATATCGCGTTTACCATGCGGAATCGTACATGATCCCACATTTGGAGATAAGGCAGATAAGAGGAAAGGATCAAACCGAATTAATGCACGTGGAAAATATACACATTTTAGATGTGAACGTGGAATTAAATTTGATTTTGTGAAGTTGTTGATGAAGTTAAGCTGAAAAAGTTAGTTATATGTTGAGTAAAAAAAATGCTGCACAGTTTTTTTTTTTTTTTTTTTATACAACTGGATGACAAACAAGCTGACGGCCCACCTGATGGTAAGCGGTTACCGCCGCCTATAGACACCTGCAATAACAAGGAAAAGTTTCTTGATATTGCAGGTGCGTTGTCATCCTGGGGCCTAAGATGAAATGCCGTCCATGCCCAGTAATTGCACTGGCTTATTGCGGTATCCTTACGTTTTTTTATGTGAGAAGCACAGCAGTGGTACTTATACCTATATGCTGTTGATGATCAATCAAAAATACGAATGAAAATGAAACTGCCTACACCATTTTATAATTGTTATTATAACATTCATAGAAATGTGAAAAAAAATATACCCTACCTACCACCATCACCATCATCTCAAGATATATCCACCTACACTACTTGTCACGCTCTAAAATTGGACTTGTAATGTGCCACTTATATAATTTAACAAAAAATTCGAGAGGCTTCCTGCTAAAACATGACAAGATACATAAATAATAACAAACAAAGTAAATGATATAGGTAAATTTTATGACAATTGGGCTATGATTTCAATAACGATAATAATCGTTATTAAAATGATTACCTAAAATAGGCAGTCTCCTTTTTTCACAGGTGAATCATATAGGTATAGGTACTTATTTGAAAATTTGTATATATTATTTGTCCCTGTAGATCCTAAAAACGGAATTATTTTATAAATTGGATTGCAAAAATTATTCGATATATTAATAGCTTAGGGAATTGTGCCAAGTTTATCAAAATTGGTTCAGTAGTTTTTAAGATAGAGATTAAAGTGTATATCAACCGCCAAGAAAACGTGTCGATGGCTTATCTTAAACTGGAACATGTGTTTAAAATTTTCGCATACAGTTAGGCTCTTGCTAAATGCAGTTCATAAAATGAAGAAATAAAAAAGTTATTCAATAACTTATATACCGACTTCAAAACATTATAAACAATAAAATAAATAAATTGATGTTACCACTTATCTCCTAAGGAGGTAATTTTGGGGTTGGTACTTAACTGTTTCCAGAAAGAATAGTAAGTGAAGCACCGACTCTAAATAATGCTTTTATATGAGAGAAGCACCTAACTACAATTTCATTATTTTTTCTATTCTTCTATAGTTCTATAAAGTTATTATATTACGTATATTTCGCCTTTTTATAAAAGTCACAATGAAATTGTATGCATTTATACAAGCTTTATTATGTATTTGAATTGATGTTCAATAAGTATAAATTTCAGTAGGTACTAAAATTAATAAAAGAATTTTTATAATTTGTAATTGGCTGACGACCGTTGTCAATCATCTGACAGCCAATCGGATTGGTAAAATTGATTTAGGTAACTTTAGTTGATCTCAGCGTTTGCTAGACCACAATTTAAAACTAAATTCTAATTCGAAATTTACCTACATTATTATCCAAAGGTTTATGGTTATAATTGGAAACCGCTCTCTTCTAGTAATTGAAGACTAAAAAGTGGACTCGCTTCTAACACAAGCTTTAACGTTTACGTTGTTTGTGTTGATATAAATAATTAAGGTAAGTTATAACTAGTAACTGCTTTTTTAGTTTTTCGTTTTCTATTCTAAGTTATTACTTACATAAAAAATAACCACCGAGTAAAATTTTTATTCTTACAAGTAAATTTTTTGTTATTAATTTCCGAAAGTGTTTGTTCCTACCGCCCTTCCCTCTTTCAATTATATTGCTGCCTCATTTGACTTTCTGGTGGAGATTTATTTGTTTTATGATTTGCTAGCATAATGAATGATTGTATAAATAACTTATGCATCCTGATTCGTCGATGGTAGTAGAAGAAGACGATCTTAGAAGAATAAACAGTCCGCTAACTTTGGAATTTATTCAATTTAACATGCTAACATTTAATTTCCAGCAGATTACAGATTGATTAACAGTACCTTATCGTTTACGTTGCTGTCAGCAATTCATGCTCCATTCAAGAACACACGTTATTATTTTGTTAATTTGCATAAACAATCATCAGACTCAGCGATTAAGTCTTAAAAATGAAAACTTGTAAAATGTCACGCTATACTTACCAAACACATAAAATAGCACGTATAAAATATATTTATCATATTTCAATAACGACACTGTATATAGAAGATAAAAAACAAGTTCAATAGACTAGAACGAACCCAGGATCAATGTTTTCCTGTCTTATTACTTATAAGCAAACCAGTGGCCGCATCAGCTAGCAAGACGTCGTCTTTTGTAGACATTGTGCACCGTCCTTATAAACGGCAAATTGTAATAGTTGTATACATGTCATCATGTGTTGTTGTGTTTTTTAGAAAGATTGAATAAAGTGGACTTGTTATACCTACAACAATGTATAGGCCGCGGAGTTAAAGGTGCCGATTTTTATTACAAATGTAGTTACATAAATACGTGTGCGTAAGTACGATGGAAAAGGTATAACAGAATATCTGGACTCACCAATGGACGTTTCTTTTTGACATATATTTTTGCTGCAAATCGTTGTTTTCATAAGTTTTACTTTATCGTGGCTATATACTGCACTAGCTGTTTCCACATTTGAATTCCACTTTCCGCTTAACACCGGGTGGAGATTAGTCATATGTCGTGCCTTGCATTAAAAATGGCGTTGTGTTGAAGTATTGTTGAGGAAAAGTGCACTGTACTTAAGATATCACACGACGTGTAGATTTATTGCCTTATTATTATGTGTTACATTAAAAAATAATAGGTACTTGTTGCAATTTAAAATATTATAATATTATTATCTATCATTGAGCTAATACCATAGTTTTAAGCTTTTCTACTTTTGAGCACTCTAAACAATAACATTCTACAGGTAAGTAATTATTTAAAATCAAATTTTAAAGGTAGATATTATTATACCTTTTTGCGTACCTACCCCACGCCGTGGGGTGCTGACACCGACATCTGCAAGGGATTTGAGATCAAAGGGAGTGAAGGGTGCACTCTCATCCCTACACTGTACAAACATCACAACAATATCAAACTTTATTCTAACAAATATAATCTTTATTACAACAGTACAAGTACTGCTAAGCTTTTGTGGGACTGCATCACCGACTGTATTCTGTCCCTTCTCGGTTTCAATTTTATGTAATTACGTTTAGATATTCACAAAGATAGTTTTATTCTTTGCGTTTCTATTTCACTTAAAGTCTAAAATAAAAGCATAAAATCGAAAAGATAATTACGTACAATTATCATGGTTTAACTACATAAATATTTAGTTCAAACGACATTAATATTTCGTGTAAACAGTTTAATTGTTCTTTTAGAAAATGACAACCAAGTACTTAATGACAAATTAATTCGGAATTTTCTTATTTAGATCTTGCTGTTTTTTTCGCAGTAGCTCTGTCTGATACACTTTCGCTCCTAAGCCTAAACTAAACTGATAAAAATGAAATTTGGCAAGGACATGGATTACATCCTGAGGATCGACGTAGAGTACTTTTTGGCGCGATTAATAACATCCACGTGAGCGGAGACGTGGATAGCCACTCACTAGTTTAAAATAATCATGCTGTGTTGCATATTAAGCGAATGTAATCAAAACATAAAAATAACCTATTAATAAAACTGTAGATAACTTAATATTTTACAATGTTTATAACAAATAACATAAAACCCATAGGAAAGGAAATATTTGTAAAAATAATAATACAAAAATAGGTATTCTTAAGTTTGATCTTAGATATCCTTAGTCGTGGCCACCCTACGTTAAGTAGGTCTTGAGACAAATTTTAGGGTGTCAGAATAAATATTTATACAATTTATACAGCCGAAGTGAAACCTTTAAAATGACTGGACTATATACAGTTTCGTGATTGGTTAAAAAGTCTAAATCTTGATTTGGAGAAAACACTAAGATATATGTTTTAGCATTTATAACACTTTGTTTTTATTGTTGAACGTTCAATCCTTATACTATGTGAAATCAGGTCTCCTACTTCAAATAGTAATACGCTATTCGGAATGTTGAACAAAACAAACTATTTCCCCACTCGATTTTTACTATGTCAGTCAACACCAATGTTAGTTCACTCAAAATCGAATAAACAATGAAAATGTGCTCCTGTCTGCGAGAGTCCTCACCGCCTAGAATGGTGCCAAGTTGCTGTCTCAACAAAAGCATCAGTTCCCGCTTATGTCATATATTCAACACCCGTTTTCGTTAGTTCTATAGACATCTTGTTCGAGGTTGATAAATTTACACTGAGTATATGGGATCTTGCCTTTCGTTTGTTAATTTTTAAGGACCACTTACCTACACTGTGAAATAATTAATTTTTGCTGCGTTTGTAGAATAAATGCCTATCTTGATTATGTGATTACTCTACTAAAGTAGGTAGACGTATAGATGGTAGATAAAATAGCCGCATCGATACTTTACGATCGATTTAAAATAGAAAATCTTGACGATACTTAAAACTTGTAAAATACGATTTTGATCCATGAAAGCACCTGTACTCCTATGATTTATGACCTTGAACCCATTATAGCATTCTTTGTCTTTTCCATGCTTCAATTGTTGGTGAATGCCATACTTTGATACGTTTCTTTGCCGTTGTTCCAAAACTTGGAATTCTTTGCCGAATAACTAGGTAAATGCTGATATGGGACGACCCAGTTATACACCCAGTTTTGCACGATTTTTATACAAAGTTGCCACTTTGTATGAAAATCGTAGTCTTGCTCGCATACACCAAACAATATTTTCCATTTGCTCGCTTTCAGTTTAATCGGGGTTTCGAGTTGCATTATCATGATGTGGCGGTCAGGCTCCTTTGTTCAGCCCGCATGTGCTCGAAATCGATTCACGGTGTTTAGAATGTCGAAACTCATACCGTATAACCGATTTGGACATTAATTCTGTTTTTGAATCGGTTGCCCCTACAAAATATTTTTTTAATACTAACGTAGGGGTGATTTCGGGTGCGGGGTAATTCTGGACAAGGAAGCTTAACATGATGAATAATGCCTAGAGTTATTTGGGTTCACCCGAAAGAACACATACCTAGTTCTTGGCATTCATCATCATCAGCAACCAACAGGCCACTGCTGGATAAGGCCTTTCCATTGGAACGCCACTTGGCTCAATCCATGGCTAGTTTCATCTAGTTATTGCCAGCCACTCTGCGGAGATCGTTACTCCACCGAGCCTCACACCGGACGTCTCACACCGCGCTTGCCCATCCGCCGTCTCCACTTAAGTACCTGCTTACGCCAACGGTCAATTACGGTGCTTGGCATTATCATGATGTGAACGGCCTTTTCTGTAGTTATCCTCTGTCGGAAATAACCTCTCTCTCCCCTACTATTATTATTTTATTATTGTTATAATTTTAGGGAAGCAATACAAAACAAAAGGGGAAATGCTAGCTTTAATGAGTGGGATACCACTTTAAAACACTTATAGGTGTGGTTATATTGCTCGGTGGTAAAAAATACAATAATTTTTGGGTGTTTCAGCATCGTTTTTTAAAACTTTTATAATGTGTGGACTAGTATGGCTTCAAAAAACTATCTTGGCAAGAGCCCAAAAATATGATTAATCCAGTGCTCCCAGTTAAAAAAAATCCATGTACACTTTAGAGAACCATATTTCATATATTTCCTAGATCTAATTTATAGAAACGTAGACACACTGGAACCCTTAATTCATCTAAAGGATCTGCTAACAAAAGGTTAACCATTTTATCAGCAGAATTGATTATTGATTGGTCTTCATCATTTTTCTCGGCGCAGTAATAATTTTCATAGACTAGTTACTGGTTCGTGAATGACACGAGGATTGAATCTAGTGGCTTTCAATTGATGTGGGCTTTGTCCAGCGCTAGACTTCTATGCTATTTCGGGCTCAGTTGTTTTTTACTCTCCCTAATAGAAGATAGTCTACTGTTAAAGCTTAGTGAAATTGCATGTGATTTTTAAATGATCTGGTGAAGAGAATCTGAGCTACATTGTACATTTTTGGGCGTGTTTGAAGTCAAACTTGGCACTTCCATATTGTACATTTACTTTGTCTTAATTGCTACACGTATTACAATATCATCATAGTGTTACCTTTAATAGGTCTTGATAATTCATAGCAACTAAATTCAATGACATAAATATTAAAAGGTCTTTGCTTAAATTGAAATATTATGGATTCACAGTCTTTATCATAAGAATATCTATTATAACGGGGCAGACCTTCACTTATAACTTTTTGAGGGAGAGTCTGAAGTTTTTCCTGAATATTCCACGAACGTTTGTAGTAGATTGCCAATGAGGTAGAGATAAGGCGAGCGGGCGCGTGTGTCTGCATATTTTCCTCACAAAGTTTTCAATTTAATCTGTATTATCTTGATATGGGGTTTGTTATCAAACATTTTTTTGTTGTTATTTATTAGACAATTTTTACCTAACCTTTTGAGCCGCTGATAACATCATTATTCTAAGGCGCGATTTTGAAAAGGATTTCTTAAAATATGTAGTTAAATAGGATAGACGTTTCATTTTTCTTGTGATAATAAACTTGCTTGCTGTTAACTATTAATGTTTTTTGAAATATGAAATTTTATTACTGTAAAAATTATTCAGTTAACTTTTCTACAAATATAACATAATTTAAACACAACATACTATTAAATTACATTGATCATAGAAACATTTAAATATTTTTACTTCATTAGTTTTTTTTTCCTACATACGGCCTGCTTGACTGTCATCCGGTTGAGCGGTAACCACTCTGACGTTCCAAGCACCGTGTAGATTATCATCATCAGCCTATATATGTATAGTATGCCCCACTGCTGGTCACAGGCCTTCCTACATGGGAGAAACACATGAAGAGATTGCCACAACACCACCACACTGGCCCAATGCAGGTTGGTGGGTTAAAGAGGTTGCAGCAACAACCGGGACCAACAGCTTAACGTGACTTCCGAAGCACGGAGGAGCTCGAGATTATAAAGATTGACCCATCCCGGGGCCAACCACGGCAAAAGTTGCTTTGTTTTCTTAAGAAAACAGAGCGCTTACGCCACCACGCCACCGAGCTCCTCCTCTGTCCCGTGTAGGTCCTTTTAATTAATTAAATTAAAAATTTTAGACCCCCGGCCTCATTAATCATCTATCTAACACCATCACATTGAGACTATTCTTATGAGCCCAAACACGCGATATCTGCTGTAAGTTTCTAAAGAATTGAGCATCCCGCAGACTATTTGATGGTATAAGGTCAGCTCAAGTTTAGTATGACTTGAAAATACTACCGAAGTAAACTACATTTTAAATCAATCGGATCTGTGAAATTTAGTAAGACCATTTTGTCAAGTAAGAAATGAGTTGATAGTCAACACCTGAACAGATTTTCACAACTTATAGAACCGTTTCGATTACTCGCTTTTAAACAAAAAACCAAATTGGTCTATTCGTTTGGGAGCTACGATGCCTCAGACAGATACCTCTAGATATAAGTTTGACGTCTCTGGCTGTGTAAATACACCCCTCTTTTTGTTTCGGGGGCTAAAATCAATAGAAAGCGTTGTGTAAATAAAGTCTAGTTCTCTCTCTGATCAAAAAGTTCGATAAACAACATTAAATTATCAATGTTATTTACATGTCAATTTCATTTTACAAATAAAGATAATATTCTATTTCTTTTTAAAACCTACACGTACTAGTAATTGAAGTAACTACTTTTGCTTCTTCTACTGTTTGTACACAACTAAAAGAGACTACAGAATGAATGAATGCTCAGGATTACTAAAGACGACAAAACTCTGCTATCCAACTTCAGAAGGCACACTCTCTGCGACTGTAAAAATAGTTTCCAATTAGTTTAAAACAGCTGTCTAATGCAATTTTAAAATAGACATCGAAAGGAGGATGCAGCGGTCTAGTCACTGTAATCTTTGATTCTTTAGACAAAGTAGTATGATAAGAGTATTTGCGGACCTTAGTAGCAAAATACGCAGAAGTCTAGCCTTTTGATACTTTCTTAATAATCAAATGATTGGATTATATATTGCTTTTTATTACACTCATACCTATTATCTAGCCCAAAGTAAGCATCATTAAGAGCTTGTGTTATGGATACTAGATAACGAAGAAATATAAAAATAATGTATTTATTTGTATATTTCATTAACTTACTTTGTTACAATAATATGAAGACGTCACTAATGTATCCGTCACAAAATATGATATTTCCAAGTGGTAAAACGAAACCGGGACGGGGCTTTAAAAAGAAACATACAATTCTCCCAAATCCTTTAATGGACTGTTCGAAAATGCTGTTTAAAAGGTGTAACCACTCTGTGTACGGATTTAGCTATACACCGGATCAATTTTATTTATTCATTACCATATAATGAATGAGGATTTTTTAGGTTCTACAAAGGGACTGATTAATGAGAAATTGGCTGCGTTTGGTTTATTACTTTGAGTATATGAAGATTGAGCTTTAGAAAAGACAAAAATCTTTTTTTTTAATACCAAAAGCGGATTAAATTAATATTGTCGTATCAGACTGTTAACTTATTACTTAAGTAACTTTTTACATAGTATTAATATATCAAAACGTTACAAATCTTAGACATCGGTATGTACAGAAATGTAGATTGCTACCTCACTACCTTTTTAGGAACGTCAAACCGGATTCCGGTTTTAAATTCCAATAAGTATCAGTTTTATGATTGTCTATCCTTGAATATGTGACCAATGTGCCTTTGTGGTGGATTGTTTGCATGACGTAGGAATTTGTAATTTATTTAAGTTTTTTTTTTCCAACGGGATTAGCTCTCGGCTTTTGGTAAATGATGCTTAGGTCGAAGATGAAAGTGAGCTATACCCGGATTCCTCAACAGCAGAGTAACTAGCTGTAAAACAGCAAAAAGTAATTTTCTGCATGGTTCAGTTCAGTCAACCATCACCTTACCTAAGCCTGCCGCCCAAAAAATCATGTTAACAGTATTGTTGTATTTCGGAATTTTATGTAAGATAGCCAGTTCCTCTGTAGTTGAGAAATCCAAGTGGATGTGAGATGAAGGCCGAGAGTTACCTCGCTACAAATAAAAGAGTAATAAAAAAAACTGTAGAGGGCATGGTTCATTTATTGAGTGCCGTAAATAGGTCTTATTATTATTACCTAATATTTAAAATAGCTTTGAAAATAACACCTTTTTATCCTCCAAGGTTTTACCTGTCGTCAATATACATGGTACAGTTTATTATAAATCATGCCAAAAAGTTTTTTTTTCTAATATACCACGTCATCCATAGCTGTGTTTTATGACGCGTAAGTACCACACATTATGTGTGACAGCAGTCGCTAAGATATTTACATAAATTTGACAGACCGCTTGTAAAGATTATCCACAGGAATAAACAATCGACGAGCCGGCCTGTGAGCGACAGATAACAGAGAACGTGAGGGCGAATATGTTAGCGGGCAATGGGTTTTTCGCTGACCTAGAATTGTCATTGTAGGTTCAAACTATAATGTACAATTACGCTAATGTATGATGCGCTTATGGTAAGTAATATTTATGTTCGGTTGTTACAAGATCTTAAAAAAAGTCAAATTATTTTGTGAGCACCTATAATATTCTATTGTGAGAATACGGGCGAGCTGGTAAGGGACAGGAGGTCAATTTCAAAAAAGTTAAAAAAAAAAATTAACTTATTTCCAATTTCATGCATATACTTCATTCCATTTACGAAGTCCTTTTTGGCAGATGTCAAATATTAGGGTACTAGTGAAGTTACCAAATTCGAAACTCAATGAGCTCGATTATAGATTGATATTACAAACAAATTAAATTCAGTTGATAGAATTTGAACTGAAAAGATTCCTATTAAGTTATTATTATTGTTCAACAAATTTACATAGCCAAGTTTTGAATTTTAATTATACAGTGTTACTTTTTAAGCCTGCTCGAAATTTTCACAAAGTATTCTACTTAAGAATATAAACCATTTTTATTGTGAAATCACGAAAAATCATCTGTTTCATAAAAAACACTAACAGCTCCTCGAGTAATATGTATGGAATAATCGCAATTGAAAATTTCGGGCATTTTTAATAAGAAACCCGGTATAAGTCTTAGCCATACGGTTAAATAATCCTGTTAATAGAATGCCTAGGCCGTTTATCAAACTATCTAATCTATCTAATTAAAACTATCTAATCTATCTAATCAAACTATCTAATTAAATGCCTAGGCTGATAGTTAATTAAACTAAGATCCCTTAAAGTTTGACAATTTGGTGTATTGAACGTCAGCTCAATTGGACGCCTAGGCAGATCATCTTGTACTGAAAAGTTTAGATGTGATTGGTAGGTTCAAGGATATTTTTTATGACCACTTATAATATAACCAAAACGATTTCAGTTACAAGTGGTCATAATGAATATTACCTTGAAACTACCAATCACACAAACAGTCACACAAAAGCTCTTGGAACTAAGCAATCCACCTAAGCGTGCAATTCATTACCAGTCTATATTATAGGTACAGTCGACCACAGAAGTAGCTGAACACTTTAGCACCGTGTAACACCCATCTTATGCACATATTTTATAGTTGCTACCGTACTATATTGACGCTAGAGTCGTTGTGACATGGTACTAAAGTGTTCAGCTACTTCTGTGGTCGACCGTACGTCCTGCTGCTGGGCACAGGCCTTCCTACATGGGTGAAACACATGAGGAGTTGGGGCCATAAAGCCATGAGTCTGGCCCAATGCGGGTTGCTGGGTCTAAGCAGTTGCAGTGACAATCGACACCAACGGCTTAACGTGCCTCCTGAAGCACGGAGGAGCTCGAAATCATAAATTTGGATTGACCCATCCTAGGATCAACTATGGCGAAAGTTTCTTTGTTTGCTCAATCGAAATCAAAGCGCTCAAATCACTACGTCACAGAGCTCCTCTCGTTCAATTAACTGGCTTATTTAGTCCGATTGCTGATACGACGTTAAGCCATCTGATTAAACGTTGCGCTGAATGACTTGGCTAGTTGTCCTTCAGTAATTTAATTGAATGCCGGCATCGCTAATTACATATCTGTCCTTCTCCTGTATGTAATCCCGGGAATATGTGTAACACGAAGCGACAGCACAGCATAGAAAATCGTAAAATGTTCTTACAGTCGCACAGTCGGTTTTACTACTAATTTCACAGACGCGCACAGGCAACACGCGCTATTGTTTGTGTACGCACACGAACTAAAAAGGAAAAACACGCGCCTGCGACTCGAGATCACTCGCGAAAAGAATCGGTTCAACTAACCGATTCTTGGAGATTCATTGAGTTTCTATAAATAAAAGTAGCAAATAAATTTACGTAGACGCGGGATTGAGATAAAATATTATTTTATTTTAGAGTTCTATTGTATTTGTTTATTATGGTATTATGTTTTGGGTCGGTTATCGTTTTTCAAATAGTGATTTACTGCTAAACAATAAGATTGTTATTTTTTCAAATTATTTGAAACGTAAGTTGTTAAGTTCTTAGAAGTGTCAAAAGGGAATTCCTGAATGGAATGCATGGAGTATAGATATCTTTTCCTCACACCGTCTAAATACCAGGTACGTATCGGCACAAAATATTATTTTCATTACTGAATTGAACACTGTGTTTTTTTTCTGTGAGTATCTCATAGCACAGTGTAGTGGGCAGACAGCTTTGAATCCTAGATTACTAATTTAAAAAAAATCATTTTTCAAAATGAAGCCTGTGCCATTATTATGTCATTAGCACTTCGGCTTTCTGCGAATAGCTATAGCTACATATATTATGTCTCGATGCCTGTTAGCGAAAGTGTTTAGTTGAAAGCACAAATTTTTAATTTAAGCTAAGACATCTCACAATCGTGATAGTTACTAATAGTTACTAATAAGAATTTGTCAATTATTAGAAAATATTATGAAGACCAATTTATGTAAATCGTTCTACTGTCTATGTCTTACTCAGAAGTTACCTTATGTTTTTACACTTAGTTTGCATATTTGCATTAAGAAAAAGTCAAAACTCGAATCAACATTTACCGAGAAATACCTATCTCAATTGCATTCTTCTTTTAATTTTCCTAATGAACATCGACATTTATACGGCTAACCCGTCTAATATACATTTGAACACGTAAAATACGGAATTCGCATTTTAAACCAGCATCATTATGTAGATCAGGGCCTAAAATAACTCTTCGTAACGATAAACCGCTATCAGTTCTACCCTGTAACCCAGTACAACCTGAAGAGGACTTTTTATTCCCTCATAATAGCTTTTCGCTTTACATATCTTTTTCGAGCACAAGTGTTTCAGCAAATTATAGCTGACAGTTTTGCATACCTTACAACAAGGAAGCGACCAAAAAGATTGACGTCAATTTCAAAAGCATTATTCATTCTATTCATTCTATGTCCAATAGAGAGAGAAAGAGAGATTTTTAACATGGAATCCACTCCGTTCATTATAAGCCGGATTTCTCTACCCCTGTTAGCGAGAAATATGAAGTGAGTTTCTTGTTTAGTTTTGCGAAATTGGTCTCATTTATTCACGGGTAGCATTAAAATAATAGACATGCAAAAAGTTTTGCCAGTCAAAGCGGTATTTAAATTCACATAAGTTTGAAAAGTGGTATTAAACATATTAACTAGGTTTTAGACATATTATTACTAACAAGGCTCGTAGTTACGATGTACATAAAACTCACATTTGCGTACAGCAAAAAAGAATCGAAAAAATCAGACAGCTGTGACAGAATAGTTTATATTGAAGTATATTTTTTCACAGTGTGTCAAAGAAGTTTAAGTTAGTAAATAGAATAAGCTTAAAAAAACTGTTGACAATAAGATATTATATTTTTTTGCCTCTCAGCTGACCTGAACAACAGCTATTGCCGTCAAGTCGGTCCAATTGCGGGGATTATTGTCTTCTATTATATTTTATGAAAAAATAATCAGTACGGAGGTTAGTATTCGAGGCGCTTCATAAATTTTTGAAGTACCCCACCAGACATAAACATTTATTATTGTTGAGGAGTTGGTAAGAGACAATTTGGATCTTAAGAAATGAAAACTCTTATAATTTCATCTTCGAATATGTAAAAAAATCGCCGACGGACATTTCATTACTTAACTATAAGGTTCCCGTTTTGTCGTTCTAGCTACGATTCGAAGCACAGCACAAATCGAAACTTTCATAGCAAAAACACGAGAAGAGAAACCTAATATTCGTGTGCCGAATCCAACCGTCGAAAAGCGTACCATCTTTGTTAGTGGATACTGTAATACCTTGCCTATGTAGATATCTAACTGATGACGGATCACCGAAATGTATTTATTGTGATATTTTTACAACCAAACCACTTATCAGCTATATTGGTGGTATTTCTAAAAATTAAAATCTCTCATTTTGGGCATTCAAGTACTACAGAAACGCAATACTAAGAACAATACAATACTAAGTCAAATCGAAATGAGAATGTACCTACAGTACCTAAATCCGAATACATAATACTAATTACAGAAATGAAGTCACTCTAATAAAAAAACTTTGTCTCACATTTGACTACGATAATAAAATATATCTGTGGGAAGTTTTGACGGTGGTACAGCTGTTCTCTCACGCTAAAATCTTCATTGATTTTGAAATTGTTGCATAAAGAAAGGGCACTTGGTCTCGTACGCGAATCGTATTTCCAAAGTACCGAAGCCTGGCCTACTTTCGAAGAATACCCTGGCAACAATCGCGTGGGCCCTCCAGCAATCCTATTACGCTAACCAATTCTATTCGCAAAGCAACTAGGTGCAGGCCTTACAGTCGCTTAGAGAATTTACTTTTACGGCTCCACTTGGATAACTCTTTGTCTTCCACGAATAAACTATTTTAAAACACGATCAAATGTAAAACCATCTGAAATATGACCACCAAAACGCCACAACGTAGTTTAACCATAATCAAAGCTAAGCTTGAATTATTATTGACTTGATTTCAGATTCCTTAAATATATTGCTCGATAAATTGTTATAATTTCTGAGCCAATAGTTTTGTATAGTAGGATTTAGGTCATGGCGAGGTTCAATTACTGTTCGCTGGATTTGATTCTACTACTTGCTGAAATGAAATTTCTTAAATAATTAAAATCATAAATTTTTATTACTACCTTATTTAAGTTTGATAAGTCTGGTGTTAATCCGTGAGAACAGCGTCACTTTCAAGTTAAAAAATAAAAGAAGTGTGTCGAGATACACGCATTTAGGGACATCATATCAAATATAAGTGCTGCAAAAATTGATCCTATCACGTAAAGGATAAGGTAGTATTCTGTTTAAGTTATACTGATAATTGTGTTAACTTCTTGTTTATTATTGTTTTGCAAACCAATAAAACATAGTAAACTTTTAAGTTGATCACGTAGGTATTCAATATCAAAATTTAATGGAACACACTGGTCCCAATTGGTTTCAACCCCGCAAACTGGCAAAAAACGGCGACCGTTTTAAAATAAAAAAGCGACGTGGACATAAATTAGTGTCGGGAAAAATGGCTTCTCCGCATAACGTGAGATATGGCCAATATAACGGGCATGATGTACGCTGGATGGGAGTTGCGCGGTCAATATTGATACGGCTTTATGACCCATTTTACCTTTTCGGTTGGCGCGTAACGTGGGCCCGGAATTCCGTGCGACGTTCAAAATTCATGCAGCTTTGAAAAGCGCTAACTTGTTTACATTGCCCGGTTGGACGGCGCTTTTTTGCTTCCATCACCTTGCCTGCTCCGAGTGTGTGCCAGTGCTGAATTTACTATTCTATTTTCCAAGAAATTGATTTTTTTCATTTGGATATCCTAAAATTTTCAAAAATATTTCAGAAGCTTCGTTTAGATCTTTTTTTTTGTTGCTTATGAGTAACAATAAGAAATACTTAATTTTGGTATAACAGTTCTGATACACAGCAACCATATTGTGATCATTGCACTAGATTACTTGGCATCTCCTCATGTATTTCTCCCGTGTAGGAAGCCCTATGCCCAGCAGTGAGTTGTATATGGGCTGGTGATGGTGACTTGGCATTTAAAACATGTAGCTTTGTTTTTCTATATCTGGTTCTTAGACATATATGACATCTTTTAAATGAAGGCGATTGCCTGACCTTAGGACACGAGATATAGCCCTCTACTTGATGACTCTGCAGCCGTAGTAATATAAAAGATGATGTAAAGTGGCTATACCAGTCCGTGCTATTTGATGAGGATTGCACAAATCGATAGCCATCAATAAAAGTTCATACCACAGACGTCGAATTAATGAAAAAATATCAAACTACGGAAACAGTCGCGTGGGGTGTTGATACCCGAAATGCACTATGCACATAGCAAAATCGTATACAATCAAGCACCGTTCGCGAATGAGTCACGAAGGTCACACCGTTTTAAAAAGCTACTAGAAAAGCTTGTGCGGTAAATTCTAATTTCAAAAAGTTATAAGTAAATTTTAAAATTAATACGGTCTGGGATGTGCGTCACCCCACGCGCCTAATTAAGGGTTAAGGTTATGCGGGATTTTGCAATAGAACAATACTGACAAATTGCAATAGAACAATACAACAGACAACAATGTCCTGTCAACTGTACAAGTGTTTTTAAGGTTTTAAGCTGTACGAACCAATTTTACCACGATCATTGTTATTTAAGTATCGTTGTTCGGTACTAGGGACTCGATATAAATCATTTGTACTATCAGTCTTATTTATCCTTACTACTTGAAAACTATTTTAAAAGCGTTCAGTGCATTCACTTGGAAGTAGTTCGGAAACTTGAGTGTTTAATAGTGGGAAATATTGAAATTTTATTGTAGTTCGTCGTCAATATTTTTGTTCAAGCAAATGACCAAGAAAATGCCGTTCATTTTAAATAATGTGGAAAGAAACTTCGTTCTCCCTTTGACGAGCGGCGAACAATGGTTCATAGCTAAAAGGAAAAGTTTTATTAAGATACTCCTTGTTGATATTTTTTCTTTATTAATTATTAATGAGACCGCAATGTAAACGTTAATAGTAAGTCATAAAAAGAAATAGTGTGTAGAAGTAATATAATAATATAAAAACTGTAACTAGTTTGTAATTGTAACTATAGAGCGATGACGACAATAAATTTAAAAATGGGGTATATTAGTCAAATACATCTTATTATTTGATAATTTCATAACATTGTGAAATAATGCAGCCAATGTTATATAATCATATTTTCATCTCCATCCTGTTTATTAATGTAATAAAGGTGGTTGACAATTTTTTTATATATTTTAAATAAAACTATTGCAACTCATTAAGAAATAATAAATTATATGTTTTAAATTAATAGATTCACTGATAAAGTAGTAATATCTTTGATATGCTGCAACGCATAGTCTAAATATAAAATCTGCGGAGCAGATTCAGTGTCCTTTTTTTATATACTACTAGATGACAAACAAGCTGACGGCCCACCTGATGGTAAGTGGTAACCGCCGCCTATAGACACCTGCAACAACAAGAGAATATCACTTGATATTGAAGGTGCGTTGTCATCCTGAGGCCTAAGATGAAATGCTGTCCATGCCCAGTAATTACACTGGCTACCTTTCCCTTTAATCCGAAACACAGCGAACTGTTTCACGGTTGAAATAAGAAAGGCGGTGGTACCTACCCAGACGACCCTACATACGGGCCTACCACCTAGTGAGTCCTAAAAATGTATGGGCATATTGACAAAATTTATAATAATTAAGTAATAATATGTATGTTTTTGTTCATAGTTGTCATTTATATACGAGGGAGACACTGAAATCTGTTTGCGAATATTCTTTTAAGTTCAAATTATTTTATGGGTAAACGTAGCGTATATTTTCCTTATTTGTGAAAAATAGCGCCAATTCTAACTTACTATTGGATTATTCAATTTTATAAACAAATTCGTACCTTGTTTTTGATAGTGAATTAAATTAAATGAAACCTACCAGAAACATAAGAGATTTTTAATAACGATAACTGCCTGTTATTATGGTAAATGGTTTGGCTCCTCTAATACCTACTCTAATTAATTATCTTGTCAAATCAAATCAATCAATCTGATTGGCTGTTCGATAACATCAAGTCTAATGTAATAATATCGTATACGTTGTGGTAGTGACAGAAAAATATTATTGTATTATTTTCAATTATAATAAAATGTATCGTAGATCTGAGGATCTCGGTGGCGTATTGGTTTGAGAGTTCTGGTTTCAACTTTCGCTAGGGTCAACCCCGGATCGGTGAAACCTAATTATTAATCACAAGCTCTTCCGTGCTTCGGAAGGCACTTGGTTCGTTGTTGGTCCAGTTGTTACCACAGCCGCTTCCACCCACCAGCCCGCATTGGGCCAGCGTGGTGGTGTTATGGCTCAAACTCCTCATGTAGGTATTTCTCCCATGTACGAATATATGCTGGCGATGATAGCTCTATATAGTTGATCAGACAGATTATTTAAAACAATAAACATATTCACCGCACAAAACTTTTTGCACATCAGCTGAGGGGAACTTGTCAACTTTTTTGTGGTTATTGTCGGCTACGCCACTGTTAAACTACTTTTTAATTTTTCATCTTCAATATACCGACGCTATTCCGAATTTTACTATCCGCAAATGACATGGCAATTGGCTTTTTGTGTGAATTAGCGAATTGTTTGCATTGTATAAGCGTAAGCCGCCACAAACAGGGTTCTTTCTTAAAAGCCTTCACCGAAGGTGTCGACTCATAAAATAAATTGAAATGCTCCGCCGATCAAGATTCTCGGCAGAGCTCGACGGCTGCTCGCTTCTCCGACGATAAATCAACTCAACGCTTTATGTATAAGAAAAAAGAAAGACCGTGGAAAGTCGTTTATTTGTTTCCAAACTATATTCGAGCGGTTCCCAAGCTTCGATACTTTAATAAAAATCTTCCCGTGGAATTGAAATTTTACATTTCGTCGCAAGGGACTTTCATTCGAAATAGGGGTTTAGGAATTCCGTAAAGTGAATAAGGGGGGAAAACTTTAGTTCCTTGGTTTAATTAAGCCGGAAGCTTGATTCAATAACTATGATTGTATTTATATTTAATCGGCAGCGTAGGGATAAGTACTTTCTGAAAAAGCGAAATAGCATTAGCATGTTTGGTGCTTGGGTTGATGACAGAAAAATTACCCATGATTCAGAATTGCTAATTTTTAAAATCCGTCGCTTTTACCACCTAGTAAAAGCGACGGTTTTTAAAAATTAGCAGTTTAGCGGTAGGCCCGTATATAGGATCGTCTGGTTATATAGGTACCACCACTTTTCTTATGTGTTTCGAGTTGAAGGGAAAGGTAGCCAGTGTATTTACTGGGCATGAAACGCATATTATCTTAGGCCTCGGGATGACAACGCACCTGCAATATCAAGTGATTTTTCCTTGTTATTGCAGGTGTCTATAGACGGCGGTAACCGCTTACCACCAGGAGGGCCATCAGCTTGTTTGTCATCTAGTTGTAGAAAAAATACGTTTTCTATACCAATAAGATACACATTTTAAAATGGTAATATTTTTCAGTTGGAATGATTGCGCACAGACAATATTCATGAAACATGAAAATATATTCCAAGTCAAAGAAGACTTCGCTTGTTAGGACGTGACGTCACCAATACAAGTTCTGAGACGTACAGTTTACAAAGTACGAATATAACAAAATGTAACGAGGTCATTATAACTATGTGCACTTACAATGCTTCGTACCACATGCGTTTTATCAACTGAAATGGAGTCTTTATTCTGTTATGATTATGTGTCATATTCCAGTGTACCTACGTGTTACATTGTATCAAAACATTCTCGGCAAGTTGAGCGCAGGCTGGCATCTGAGCAGCATCGGTTTGCATCCAAACTTTGCCAGGCGGTGGGAAAATTAATGATGCCTCGTAAGCAAATAGCTGTCGTGGAATCTATTCGATAGACTTTAGTAGCGAGACTTAGCAGGAATAATAGGTAACTGAAATCTTATGCCGAATTGTGCTATGACTGTACCTAAACAGTAGGTATTCGTTACCGTAACCATTTTCGCGTTTTAGGTAAAGTTTGACATCGCGCGGGATACTCACCACTTGTAAAGCTGCAGAGTAACTGTTAAAATATAAATTTTCCTGAACTTAATCTGTGAAAAAAAGTTTTCAACAAGTTTCATAATTATGATTTATAAGTTGCTGCGCTGTTCGGTTGTACTTACTTAGACGGTTACTGGATTTTTGTTCTCGGCGTGGAATTTCGTTATAAGAATGGTTGAATTTACGGAACGAAAAACAATTGAATTAGAGAGGTTTAGTACAATATAATGTGGAGAATTTACTAACTGAAATACTCGAAAACTGGCAAGCAATGAAATAACTTTGCTATGTTGTGGTGGAATGCCTAACGGACTTATGGAATATTACGCCATTGAAGTTTGCGTAATCTTAAGTACCTTTGAAGAAGACACAATAAATAATCGGCTGAGGGTTAAAAGTTTAGTGGTCTATGTTTTGAAATATGATAAGCTTGTAGTTATGTGGATACAAATGAAATGATAAACCTATTGTGTTGGGATCAAAATTATCCTAATATTAATTAGCTAACTTACCTAATATTATTACTTAATACATAAAATTTTATTAAATTTAAATATTTGATTTTGCTTAAATGATATTATACCTATTGGTAGCTCGCGATAGTAATAGCTACACCTAGACGATTGTTGACTTGTTTTGACAAGTTTTTATGTGTCCCTAGCAGGTAGATTAGGGACTTTGGAACTGCTAGTTTCTAAATGATTTTTCGATACTGACAAGGACTGCTAACGTTTTTTGTCGATAGTGGTGTCTCGGATACTGAATCTAAAACTTATTTTTTGTTTTAGAAAATCTAAGAGTCCGACAACGATTTCCTCGGGATAGGTAAGTAGTCCACAGAGGATTAGCAAATGAATAATTAAAGGGCAACCTATAATGCAGCTATCTGCAACTAGACACAGCTGAATGAACAATTACTTTCAAGTTTTGTTCTCGTTTCACTTAGAATAGAACTTGTTCTCCTATTTTCTAACCATGATTGCAATTACATTTCTTTTTGGTTTAACACATAGTTACTGAAATAAATTTCGCCACGACAATAGCCTTTACTATGGACAGATATACAGAGTGGTGCCGTCAATACGACAATAAATTGATACATGGGCTATATTAGTTCATAGAAATGGTTTGCCACTTTCAAAAACATCTAATTAATTTGATAATTTCATTACATTTGTATGAAATAATATAACATTAGCTGCATTATTTCATAGATAAATCATGAAATTGTGAAATGAATAAGATGTTTTTGTAAGTGGCAAACCATTTCTTTGAACTAGTAGCCCATGTTTTAATCTATTGTCTTATTGACGGCACCAGCCTGTATTGTATACTGAATGTCTAAATTCAGTGACAATCAATAATAAAATCAGTAATTGCATAACATGTTTATTCTAACACTTATTACTTATCTAAGTAAATTGTAATAAATTAATATTTGACAGTGTAACACTTTATATTTCATATTAATATGAATTTAACAATGTTTTATTGACGTTATGTTACTCGTACATTTTCTAACCGCAGTAAGCTCCACTAGGTAAGTCTCTTTGCTCGCTGCCTTGAACTAGTTCTACTAGTCTAGAGCCGATGCAGACAAAGACTTAGACAAGACAAGTACTTCCTACATGCGGGAAGTAATTCAAACCAAGTATTTTTTTTTTAAATTTAATTTAGAAACATAAAAATATGTCTAATGTATATCTACTTTGTATGGCGTTGAGTAAATGTATTTCTTTCTAATTTGTATGCGTACATACTTTTGTTAATGTATTTTCAGACCAGGTGCCGCAAAATAGGACAGTACAACTTTTCTTTTCTCGTTCCGCGGTTCGTATGTCTGAGACTTTCCGAGTAATAAAATGCTTTTTCCGTTACTGCGCCATCAAAATATGTTGTTGTATACTTTTTAATATTTAAGTTTCAAATAAGTATGAAATTTCGCACTTGTCCATCTGTTACATAATGTAACAAGCTAGGGGTATCTAAAATGCCAAGTTTATCCAGAAATCACTTTTATTATAAACACAGCTCACAGAACATAAAAAAATCACACTGATTAAGTCACTAAACTCACTACACGTCACATAACATCCTACTTGAAAGAACGCTTCCAATTTTCGCATTCCTCCCACGAACGCTCGCTTCGATCCAACGACCATCTTGCCCTGCTGTTCTCTTCTTTTCGCTCTGGCTTCATGTGGGACTCATTTGTTGTCTCTGTTAAACGGCTTGGAACTCAATACCTGACAGTCTGCAGAAATCCAGGAACAGGACGCTCTTCAAAAAGGAATTGCGTGAATATTTCTTAAAATCACTTGAGTAGTTACTGTATGTTATTTCATCTTCTTGTTTTTTCTTATGTATTGATTATTTTATTATTTGCATGTAGTTTTGTTACTTATGTGTAGAAATTTATGTAGTATATATTATAGTTATATATTAAGTTTATTTGATATGTATTATTTGTTTAGTTTAGTTTGTTCTAAATATATTTCTTTTTTATTGCTGTGCGCCGCTTTTTGAGTTTTCGGCTTAGCCCTTGGTTGATTGGTAGAGAATGCAACTAGGCGGTAAGTCCGCCATTTGTACATTTTTTTTATATTGTGCAATAAAGTTTCAATAAATAAATAAATAGCATAACACAAAATACTTCACTTGTCAGACGTAACACTTGATATCGAATTGTAATTATCACTTCGTAATTCAAAACAGAACAGAACCCTGTAGGTCCACACTAGAGTGCTTATACTGGGTGTTACGGATTCCCGAAATAAAATTTTGGGATTCTGGGGTTACGTGCGGTCGATATCGTAGTATGTGCTCGGGTTGTGGGTGTTTGTGTGTATAACTATAGTACGTACGATACGCAATAGTACGAATTTTTAGGGTTGTCACAAGCAGCACAATGTTTTAATCAATTTAATTGGAAAATAAAAGTGGTCGGAAAGGTGTCGAACGTTCAGAGGTAATACTTGACAGGGCACAACCACCCTCTTAAATTTTATTTCGGACTTTCGAAACAAACTGTACGAAATGCATCTAGACAGTTATCGAAGTTTCCATAGCGATCCTTTTGACAATTTCTATGTAAATATTCTTTATTGAGACTTATCTGATTTGCTGTTCAGATTCCACCAACGTGTAAGATTGTCTGCGTAATATTTAAAGATGTTTCCATAGGTTCATCATCACCAGCCTATATACATACGTACCACTGCTGGGTACAGGCCTTCCTACATGGGAGAAACACAAGAGGAGCTTGGGCCATAGCACCACCACGCTGGCCTAATGCGGGTTGGTACCATACGTTGCACTATTATGTTTTGTGGCAATCTGGTTACTCCCAAAAAAAATTAAATAAACAGATAGGTAGACTAGACGAAATTTGGCCCAGTGGTTAGAGCACTGTCCCGGATTGTGAAAGGTAGAGGGTTCGGTTCTCGCCCCAGGATATTATTTTTTTCTAGTTTTGATATCAATCAAGTTTTATGCTTCCTTGTGAAATATGATATTTTTATTGATTTAAAAATACTATATTGTCATTTAGTAATAAAATTCTATCTTTAACTAATTAAAGGTTTAAAGTAGGACACCTTAACTCACAATAGGCATAGGGTTTACCAACAAAACATTTGCGTTCTAAATACAAAGTTTTTTATATTTTTAACGATATGAAAACTTTTATAAAATCTCAAATTATGAAAAGTTGGTTAAGGCGTGTGTTATAATCAAAGTCGGCTTTTGGACAACTCCCTCGTCATCATCATTATAATTATCATCATAAGCAACCTATATTAATGTCCCACTGCTGGGCACAGGTCTTCTTACACGAGAGAAACACATGAGGAGTTTGGGCCATAGCCGGATGGTTATGGCCCAAACTCCTCATGTGTTTCTCTATCAGAAATCATTATTTCCGAAATCAATTTGATGTTAATCATTTATTCCATTATAATGTTCTTCTTTTGAATATTAAATTCGAAACCAAAGCGCTTAGACCACTACTTCAGTGAGCTCCTCGAGTCAATCAGGAATCATCATTTCCGAAATCAATCTGATCTTATTTATTTATTCCATTATAATGTTTTTATTTAGAATATCAAATTCGTTACCAAAGTGCGCAGACCACTGCGCCAGTGAGCTCCTCGTGTCAATCAGAATCATCATTCCCGAAACCAATCTGATCTTAATCATTTATTCCATTATAATTTTCCTATTTAGAATATTTAATTCCGACTTCACTACTTTTATAGTGTAGAACGCCGGGTCAAGAAAGATCGCTAGATCATTGAGGAAGCCTTTTGTTGTATGAAGACTTGTAACATTAGACTTCCTCTTCATCAGTACAGTTTAGCCAACGCCTTATATAGGTTCCCTTGATGTAATGAGGGTCTAAAAGCCGTCTACCATCAGGCCGTATGCGTTTGTCTCTCTTGTTGTATAAGTTAAAGGAAAGTACAGTACCGTAGGCTATACAGAAGACCAAGGAGTACTTGGCGTTGTGGACTACGAGACGGCCTTCAGTGAGATTGAAACGTGGGTCATGCTTTAGTCCCTACAGAAGTGCCACTTTGACTATCGGTATATCGAGGTGATGAGATGCTTGTGCGAGAGCGCCACCATGTCGGTCCATGTAAAGAATCAGTACAAACGGAACCTATCCAAATGCAAAGAAGGATAAGACAGGAAGATGTTATATCCCCGAAACTGTTTACCACTGCGTTGGAATATATTTGGCATTTGTTCAGCTTTTTATATACAACTAGATGACAAACAAGCTGACGGCCTACCTGGCCGTAAGTGGTTACCACCGCCTATAGACATCTGCAATAACAAGTAAAAAACCACTTAGTATTGCAGGTGCGTTGTCATCCTGAGATATAATATGAAATGGCTACCATACATGGTAATTACACTGTCTACCCTACCCTTCAATGGTCTACCTTTTTTTATACAACTAGATGACAAACAAGCTGACGGCCTACCTGATGGTAAGCGGTTACCGCCGCCTATAGACACCTGCAATAACAAAGGACAATCACTTGATCTTGAAGGTGCGTTGTCATCCTGAGGCCTAAGATGAAATACCGTTCCTGCCCATTAATTACACTGGCTACCTTTCCCTTCAATCTGAAACACAGCAAACTGTTTCACGCCTGAAATAAGAAAGGCGGTGGTACCTACCCAGACGATCCTACATACGGGCATACCACCTTATTTATAACAAAGGTTTGATAGATATTTAGAAAAATAAATAATATATATGTATGCAAGAATAAATTACTGTCCAGCGGCATGAACACAATCCGCGAGCTTTTTCTTTAATGGTTTTTACAAACGTGTTTTCAAAGCACTCTCAACTTAATTGAAAATACTATGAAACTATTAATTTTAGAAACATCTAACATCATCTGACATCTATTCTTCTTTGGGTAAATTTGATTTTCAAGTTACGAAGTGGAAATTATTAGCAGACATAATAATATTACAAAGATCGCCCCTTCATCTCCAATAGTATTAAGTAATTATGACACTTACAAATTTTTTTGCGAATTTTTTTTTTGCCACCTGTACCAGCCGTATTGATTTTTTTACATATTATTATTTATTTATTTAATATTTTCTCAATTTGATCAAACATGTTATATCTTGAATCAAAAAATCATAATTATGTAACTGTAATGCCCAGCAACCGAACCCGCGACCTTTCACAATCCGAATGACGCCCTACCACTAAGCTACGGAGGAGTCGGGATAATTTCACGTTATAAACTAACGTCTACGTTCGCAATGACGAGATTATAATATTTCAACACCCGAACGAGTACTTTTACAAGCACCAACGATTCGTTGGTTTTTATTGTTGAGTTTGGTTATTTATTTATTTTAGAAATTTAAATGGAATATTTATTCACGTGATATCAAATCAAATTAATAAGTATCAAATTTCTTTAAATAAAAAAAATTCTTTGGTCATTACGTTTCGAAAATAACGTAGAAACAGACATTAACGTTTTAACCCTTGTCAGTGTTAACCCTTATATCAAAGACAGTAAGAAATTTCAGGTGCAAAAAGAGACGGTACCCGCCATATTATTAATCATGATTGAACAATGATATAATTAACTATACTCAATAAATGTTTCAGTGGATAAAAAACGTTTTCATTGTTTTAAGTAGGTTTTTACATAATTATGATATTGGATGCTTGTCTTTTTACTATACTTACCCAAGTAAAGTTTTCTTTTCTTTTGCGGCACATTTTGATTTTAAAAATAAATTAACATGACATCGATTATCTGGTTATAATTATCTGACTATAATATAATAATTATATTAAAGAAAGAATTATTCTTTCTACCAATAAAAATCAGTACTTTATTCATTTGTGTTGCAAAAAAGTATCATTTGGCCTAATAAAACAAGGTTTTTAAAATGGTGAACTCTCGTGTGAAACATACAACTTTTCACCTCTCCAGCGAGAATATTGTTATAAGTGAGATACACAAACAATATTAATTCAGGCGTTAAGCAATCATTTTCATCGATTAACTCAATTTTGTAATTAAATTAACAAAATAATCACAATTAATTATAAACACAAGTCGAAAAATCGAAACAATCTGAATTTATTTTGCCCGCTTTGTCCATTTTTTTGAAAAGTAAATATTAATTATATTTTTATGTAACGTGACATTATTGTTTACTGAATTATAAAGTTATTATTATTTTTCAAGAAAACGTCCATAAATTAAAATAGTTAAGATTATAAACTAAATTAATTAAATTACATAGTTGTGCGACTACCGCTACTTAGTCCTGAGTTTTGGAACGCGCTACTGCCTATCACAAATTTATTTAAAAACTTACTTTGCCTCACGCTCGCTGCAAAACCCGGTTTTCCTTCGAGATTTTACGAAGTTAAAGAGCTATTTTGCTGCTGGAGAGGTGAAAAAAATATTCTTCGCACAAAACCGGGTAATGTATTAAGAAATTTTTTTTCTTTGCATATTACCGATTACATTTCCAGTTTTGTACAAGGATGTAAATATTCTTCCTGCATTACTTTGTTTTGTTCAAAGAATAACGTTATTCCGTGTATAAAACCAAGGAGGTTTCCCAGTAAATAAAAATAAAAACTTCAATATAAAAAGTTGCGAAACAAATCTTATTACTAACACAATAATAATTATCTCTCAAAAATAATATCGAGTATGGTGTATTTGAAAGTTTCTGTGAAAAACAATGAAATTGGTAGCGATGTTGAACTGAAGCAACAAGTAGAATATTATGCTAGATTAGTTGTTCTCATATCTGAAGAAAGAAGAATGTACAACGCTGTAAGAATACCCAAGGACTAATACCAAGAAAAAATTTCAGGAGCCGAACATTAGTTTTAACAAAAATAACATTAAGATGCTAAGAATCAAAACCATAGCGAAGTAGCTGAAATAAAAAGGAAACCCTCTTCATCAAACCCGCAATATTCAACAGGTAAACCTAAATTAAATTATAGCTTATTTTATTGTGTATGCTAAAACTTATAAAAAAATAGTTTAAGAAAATAAAATCGCGAATCTGGGAATGCACACGCAGAATAAGAAATCAGTAAGAGAAAAAATAATATTTAGATTGCTTCTTAGGAATCCCAATACTCGGGGAAAAAAGAAATTTTAATAAAGCAAAATATAAACGTCTGCCGAAACCTGGAGTCGAGAAAATGCATGATGTTTCAATCTTAGACAGAGTTTTTTTTTTACTTACCACACAGTTAAATATAAGTTTAGAGAACAGAAAGTACGCCGCAAAAAATAAAGAAAATAACTTATCTGAAATATAACTGGAGATTGTCTTTCGTTGCAAAACAATATTGAAATATAAAAAATAGCAATGACAATCAGAAAATTAAAATTTGCAAGATTTTTATCAAATAGAGTAATGAAAAAATAAATAAATTCGCGGCTCGCTACAACGCAACTGAGACGATTAGTTCGCAACATGCAATGAAATATTCAAATTCCTTATGGAGTTTAAATATTACTACTAACTCAATATAACGATATTTAAAAAAATGAATAATAATAGAATGAAAACACTGAATAATAATTGTTGGCCCTAGAAAATCGCAGAAAAGAATTCTTCATATCTTTGCTGATTTTCTCCGACGCCGGATAAAGCTTATGAAGAAATTTGATTAATTTTGCTGCCAAAGCTATGAAATCAATAAAGATCCTAAGAAATAACACAAATAAAATGCTGAACGCCAACGATGAATTGCTGCAACTAAAAGACCAAAAGTTCTTTCTATGAAGAAAATTTAATTAAATAAAGAGCACCTGTACAAGAATAATGTAGGATCTGTAATTCTGCGAAACACCAATTATTTTGTCAGCGTCTCGTATGCCTTGGTGGCTCCAGATAAAACTTAAAAAACTAATAACTTACCTTTCAAATCGGACTCCTGTCACTAGCACAGCACCAAAGATTCATTCCTACTTATAATAATGTCATTGTCACGATTCACAGCACTCAGTTCAGTAATACACCGCTTAAACAGGTAAGCTCATCTTCTCGCGAGGAAAGCTGCGGCCGACTTTTCCAGGCCGCTTTTGCCAACGAATTTCGACTCCGGTATGACGGTCAAACAGACCCGCGGTCCCATTTATAGGGGTCCAGGGTGGAAACGCGCAGGCGTCCAGCACCCTGTTGCTTCTTAGTGATGTTCGTAGTTGATAGGTGACGATAAACTCCAAAAACACAAAAATATTTTTTTAATACTTTTATTCGTAAAAGTTATCAGTTCCAACTGGTTCTGACAATAACAAAAGATAAATTCAAATTAGGGTGTCCTAGTTTAATTTTATTTTCATTATGTGGGTATTTTCCTTTTAAATAAGTGAAATTGTACAACAATTTATAACTCACTTTGGTTTTCGAAATGTATAAGCTTTGGAACGAATAAGCTTACACTTTTTTTTACTTCAAATTAATGTCCTTTTTAAAAAAAAAAATCGCGTTATCTTTAAAAACCGTTAAGTGTGCTTACGCTAAGTTAGATCCAGTATCTTATTTAAGTTATTTTAAATTTAATTACGTTATCGTAAAAAAATATTATTATTTATTATGTTAGTCACAACTACATTCTAATAACACAAACTTTGTACTTCTGTGAACTGCTCCACAAATATTTATATCAAAACAAACACCTTCTAACAAAAAAAATATATATTAAATTTTCATCGATAAACGAATGCTGTCTCATCACTAATGTAACCACCCCTCACACCATGCCACCTGTAACAGCCCACCTCCCTATCGTTTAAACACTGACTTATCAAAAAACTTATGTTTAAGTTGCGCGTTGTTACAAGTTTGGCCACAGTGACGTGGGTGGAGCCAGAATTCTTGGGCACTACGGTACCGGCCGACGAGCGATCCCTTATAATTAACAAATTTGCCGGACGGATTCTAAGATCCCAAAAGTTCCATAGTAACGTAATGATGTTATATGAAGGAATAGACCAGATGTAGGATAACAAATCTATATACTAACGAAATATTGGTTTTGAATTAGTCTGTAATAATTTAAGAACAGACCCCGGCGATATATATTTTAAAAGCTCGATATTGTAGAATATTGTTTGTAATAAAATTCATAATTTTTCTATAAGAAAAAGTACTAACGCTGCGATATTAATTAGAAGTAAGCCATTTATTACAGTAATATCTTTTTTGTTTCCATAAATCATTATTGGAATGCGATTGTAAATTGCAAAGTTAATATTCATGCAACAATTTCTAATATAGGTTAAAAAGCTGCCTGAATAAAAAAGCTTTTAAAAGTTTTATGAATGCATTTGAGTGATCAATATTAATAAACTATGATATTTGAAAAATAATGATTTTTAAATTGATACATTTTTACAAGGAGCGTGTAACATTAAATTTGTCTCATTTTTAAAACTCTTTGGATGGATGATGGATACTATTTATTTCAGTATTTCCTTTCATAGCTTATTAAGATTGTTAATTCACTAAATTTAATAATATTTCATGGGCCTTGTAGTTTTTAAGCATGTTTCGGACTACTTTGGGTTTTTAAATCGTATGTCTACGGGGTCTTCGCAAAACTGTTTCCTTGCGCATTATTATTAAAATATTATGATCGTATCAATTTTCAAAATAATGACTGTCGGATTCAAAATGTTAAGGATTGTTAGTTTTTACCACTCTTACAATTGATATAAGTTATGTACCTAAAATAGATATATTATGTATATATAATTTCCTAATTAGTGTTAGATTAGTTGAGCGTTTTTTTGTCACATCCGGTGTTTGTCCATCAGTAATAATTATTGTATCATAATAATTTGTTTTGGAAACGAAAGAAATTGTTTTCATGTGTTACAGCAATAATATATGATTTGAATCGAAAATAAATCAGAAATATATTTTGTGCTGGTAACTTATGTCGTCTGATAAATACTATAACAAAGTAAAACGGATACATACAGTTTGAGTGGTTTTGACAACGGAAAACAGCAAAGTACGTTATATTACAAACACTCGAAATTCAACCCTTAATTTTTGTAGTGCGCTTTTGTAATTACGAATTGTATTTAAATTTTGAGAGTAAATGTAAAGTTGACATAAAAAATTTATGATGATACAATTTATAAAGTTTGCTGTAGTAATCATTATTATATTACTAAATAATTTATATCACGGGTAACGTATGATATAAAACATGATAATTATAATTACATTTCATATAATTTTATTGAATATAGTGATCAACTGAAAAGGTTTTTACAGGGTTCCAACGCGCAAGTGATACCTACCCTTGATGTTGCAAGCGTCCATAGGCTTGGTAACCACTTACCACCAAGTGGGCCGTACGCTTGATTGCCGCTTTAGTGGTATAAAAAATTTAATATACGGTGAATATGATTCGATAAATTATTACTTACATTTGACATAATAATTATTTTACATTTATACAGAATGGTGCCGTCAATACTACAATAAATTAAAACATGGGCTATATTAGTTTATAGAAATGTTTTGCAACTTTCAAATACATATAATTCATTTGATAATTTCGTGACAGTTCTATGAAAAAATGCAGCCAATGTTATATTATTTCATACAAATGTAATGAAATTATTAAATGAAAAGGATGTTTTCGAAAGTGGTATTGACGGCACCACTGTATAAACATTTGATCAAACTCCCTTGGTGGTAGGCCCATACCTAGGTTAGGTCGTCTGGGAAGCTATTACCGCCTTTCTTATTTTGGCTGTGAAACTGTTTGCTGTGTTTCGGATTGAAGGGAAAGGTAGCCACTGTAATTACTGGGCATGGAAGGCACATCATGAAAGCCTTCGTGGAATTTCATCGTAAGCCCCTGGATAATAACGCACCTGTAATACCAAGCGATTTTAACTTTTTATTGCAAGTGTCTTAAGGTGAAGATATCAGATACCACCAGTTGGGCCGTTAGCTTGCTAGTCATCTAGTTGTGTAAAAAATTAGCAGTTGACACTCAAAGAATTAAAAGTCTTTAGTTGACACTCATAGGGTTAAAGTTTTTTGTCTTACAGACTGAACAGACTTTGTGGCTGCTTTTGACGTACAACAGGGTATTTAACACATTCAATGTCACAGAAACAAGGCACACTTTTTATAAAAAGCTCGGCAAATGACTCAACACCACCTGATGCGATGCGGAAGAGTTCTTTAGCGAAGACAGCTAGTACGCTTAAATACTCTGTCCTGTCCGCCGCTACATTGCCGCCCTATAAGGTAAGGTAGGTGGTCATCACGCTTCTTTTGAAAGAACCCATGTTATAGGAAGGAGGGAACACATGTGCTGGCATAGAGTTCCAAGTTTTGGAAGAATGACAAATAAAATAATTTCATTTTTTTTTTGTGCGTCATGTTTTAGTGGAGACAATGTATTGATACTCAATTACACAGGAGATTGGGATATTGTCATAAAGCTCTTCACGATTTGGCCGACAGAAGTCGCTAAGCGACGCAATATCTCGACGCAACCGTAGAGGTACTGAACTACTCACAATGTCATGAGTCTGATACTGAACGGTGGCTTGAAGGGAATGTAACCCCATCTATCATCCGCCACCTCATTCTTATTTCTGCATCTCGCTATTAAACCGTCCTCTTCAAACCAATCTTCCGAAAACCTACATGAATTATAAAAACATTGCGCTCCTTTTATAGGCCCTGTGTTAAAATTGATTTACTAATGGGTCTCGAAATATTATATCTGTATTTTGAAGAGCAGACTTCGCTTCAACTCGATGAATTTTTGAAAGGTAACGTCTGATTAGTCCTTTACAGTTTTAACTGTCTAGACAATTCTTTCGGAATCAGATGAATTTTTAACATCATAGGTATTTTATTGATTGTTTCATACATGCCGAGTAAATTTTGTTATTTGGAGAGTTCTTCGTTCAACCTGTACTAAGAAATTAATTATTAAAGCACCTAAATTGGATGACTGAAGGAGTCTTTTTTACAAATTTGTACAATTCTAATCAAATTACTAATGATGGTTGATTAGAGAAGACAATTAATGAAATACAATAAAATTAAAATAAGCAATTATTAATAAGCTAACTAGGATATCACATAGACGGTATTACTACCAAAGCCCTTATAAAGCAGGGTTTCGTTCATAGTGCGCCTACGTTCATAGGGCTTCGTTTCGCCTTTATTCAGAGGTTCGATCTGCCCTTAATTGCTAACTTAAATGACAAGTGCTGATGAATAAAATCTTCTGTGTTTGAACGTACATTGATGTTTCACAACGAAACGTTTCGTTTCATTGTAGCGTGAAACAAATGTATGTAGAAGATAGATGGGTATCGGCCCTTGTCATTTTAGCGAATAAGCCCTTCGTCACCTCAATACTCAGATAACATAGCTTAGATCGCAAGTCTACAAAGAAAGTTCATTTATCATCTCGACTTTAATTTTTGTAACTGCCAATTGGAATTTGGAGGCTTGTCGCGAATATATTTTTTGATTCGAGAGGAGCGAAGAAATGATAAATGATGTGTGATTCCTCCACGACATTCTTTATAGTCGTTTGAACTTTGCCGGTATAGTTGACAGTATACGTATAGAGTACCTATTGATTCGCCTTTTCAAGCATAATAATATAACAAAATGTTCGGCGAGCATGACATTTTCTTGATTTCTAAGCCAGGCTGGCCTAAGAGTTCTGTCATAAATAATTGGTATAATAAGTCACAATTTTTAATTATGTATCTCATTGAATGCTAATTAAATTATAAACTATAGTAAGCATAGTATAATTCATATTAAAAGCTATATATTTATTAAATTGTTTTAATTATAAGTAATGTTTTTTATATAAAGGGTATTAAACATTGTTATCATTACTAATCATGAGTCGCGGTTTATGAGAAAATTATAACAGTCAAGCGTGGCAGTTTGTTTGACCTACAACGATCGTAATAGAGGCGGAATTCATAGTGTTAACTATTACACTTCATGTGCTGTAATCTGTACTTATGGATTAATTAGTGTCTATACAACTATAGGCAACAATAACAGCTTTACAAATGCATGTGGTGGTGCCCAAGTTGCTACAAATGTCTGTACAACTATAGGCAACGATAACCTGTTTACAAAAGTCTGTGGTGGTGCCCAAGTTGCTATGAGTGTTAATACAACAATAGACTACAGTATCGGTTTTATAAATGTCTTTGGTGGTGTCCCAGTTGCTACAAGTGTCAATACAACTGTAGGCAACGATAGCCGCTTTCTAAATGTCTGTGGTGGTGCCCAAGTCGCTACGAGTGTGTATACAACTAAAGGCTACGGTATCAGCTTTATAAATGTCTGTGGTGGTGCCCCAGTTGCTACGAGTGTGTATACAACTAAAGGCTACGGTATCAGCTTTATAAATGTCTGTGGTGGTACCCGTAAAGTGTAAGAGTGCTTGGATGTACAACTATAAGTTACGGTAACCACTTTAAGATCTGGCGGGCCAATCACTCTTTATTTATAAGTGAATCAACATACTTACATGATATTGATAATTAAATTTTAAATGTCTCAGCCCCGATTTCATTTGCAGCAATACGTATTCATTCATTTTTTCTCTATCCTAGCGCTAAAAATAAAATGACTATGAGTCGTCAATCGTAAGTTTCCCAAAATCCTTTATTTTGAAACAGTGCTTACATCAAAATTTTATACGTACCAATTTCAAATTGTTCGGCAACACAACAATACAAATGACTGCTATCTAAATACAATCGCCACTGATTATAAATTATTTACGTTTATAGTGGTTTCCTTTTTCAACACTCAACGCTAAACCTTCCTAAATCCCTTCGCAAAAAGCATAGTCCGATTTAAGCTTAATTGAGGTGGTGGGAGGTTTTGGGAATTAGTTAACGCTGTGTAGTGCAATACGCACCTGACTCCCAATAACGAACACGCTCTAGTCGTCTGATTTGGCTAAGCCGAGCCGCACGCTGAGTACTGCATTTAATATTCGCCGTCACAAAACTACTTACTGCGTTTGAGATTAACTCTTACGTAAAGTGAAATGTTCGAATAGTCATATATTATTTTTGATTTCGCTGTCATTATCATTGAGCGCTTTGGTTTTTACAACTAAGCTCCATCTGGGAAACACATCTAAATCAGCTGATTTTTTCTTATTAAGAGGGATAGACGCACTTTTCATACGCGTCCGTATCGTTAAGAAATCGAGTCATGTCACATGAGGCTTAATGGTCACAAGCCCTTTAATTCTTTAACAAGTGATTTATGTAGGTAAGTTTGCTTGTAGTTTTTGTTTAATACCTATTTAATTAAATTTAATTTCTAATTTTAATTTAATTTATTTTTCATTTGAAGATAAGCATTTTTACATAACAAGGACAAATAAGCAACTAAGAGTAATAATATTGCTTTGATTTATTCTTGGATGTAAGTTTTCTATACAAAGTGGTGACGATAATAGGTACGACAATAAAAATGTGCTAAAACATGGGCTATATTATTTCATAGAAAAGGTTTGAAACTTTTTAATACCTCCTATTCATTTGATAATTTAGTAACATTCCTATGAAATAATGCCTTTGTTCCCGTTAAGTTACACCATTGCAGCTAATGTTACATAATTTCATAGGATTATCATGAAATTATCAAATGAATAAGATGTACTTAAAAGTTGCGAAATATTTCTATTAACTAATTTATGTAACCTATGTTCTAATTATTGACGTGTTGTCGTTACCAAACTGTAGATATAACTACTTATATTGTAATTGGTACCGAATAAAAATTTAATCTATTCTATTCTCAGGATGTAATATAGCTCCGTGTCAAATTTCGCCTAAGTCGGTGGTCAGCGCTTGAGTGAAAACGTAGCAGACAGACAGACACATAAACAGCTGATGTTAGTCTCCTTTGCAAACAAACAGGCCGAGAAATAATTTAGGACACTTTTTCGGTATACACAATCTAATCCACACAGTTTTCATATGTCAACATGTTAAAGTCGTCAGGAGAAAGTAAAGTAAGTATTAGCTCATAGTAACTTAGTCTGGTAACTTATTTTTAGGCTTCCGTATCTAAAGGGTAAAACGGGAATTACTAAGACTCCACTATCTGTCCGTCCGTCTGTCACCAGGCTGTATAACTATCACGAACCGTGATAGTTACACAGTTAAATTTTTCACAGAAGATTTATTTCTGTTGCCGCTATAACAACAAATACTAATGAATAGAATAAAATAAATATTTAAGGAGTGTCCCATACAACAAACGTGATTTATTTACTTGTTTTTGCTCGATATTGATAACGGAAAGAGGTAGACGTTTGTTTATAGATAATGGTACGGAACCCATCGTGCGCGTGTCCGAGTCGCACTTGGCCTGTTTTTTGTAAACTACTATGGCTGCTCGCAGTCCTCTCGGGAATATCACTCCTCAGCTGATGGATTAATTTAAATAAATTTTATATAAGTAATTGCCTTATGGATGAATTGTATAAAAAAAAATTTGATTACCCTTTTTCCTTTCAGTTTATATACAAACTTATCTCCTCACAATCTACTTACATTTAAGATAAAGTCGTTTCGATATATTTCAAAGTAGCTTTTATATTTTCCATTAGGTTTAGTAATAAACAAACATCTCCTGGGTCACCACTAAAAAAAGTCAATTGTTTTTTTGTAATACATAAATGTGTATTGGAATTATTATCTTACATTGGGTAAGTAGCTCGGTGGCGTAGTGGTTTGAGCGCGCTGATTTCGATTACGAAAACAAAGCAACTTTCGCCATGGTTGGTCCCGGGATGGGTCAATCAAATTTATAATGTCGAGCTCCTCCGTGCTTCGGAAGGCACGTTAAGCCGTTGGTCCCGGTTGTTCCTGCAACCGCTTTAACCCACCAACCCGCATTGGGCCCGCGTGGTGGTGTTATGGCCCAAACTCCTCATGTGTTTCTTCCATGTAGGAAGGCCTGTGCCCAGCAGTGGGACGTACATAGGCTGGTGATGATGATTGGGTAAGTGTAATATATCGTGCTTTTGCAGTGTAGTAGAGCCGAGCGGGGCGGATCTTTTAAATCTAAAATGAACACTATTTCCGATACTACAAAACACTTTAGTGTTACTTTGTCATGTCATATCTCCGTCACTTCCGCATTGAATTACGCATTGCAAAGGATATTGTTGTAGGTGTCGAAGTATCAAAATCATTCATTTATTTTGTAAAATAATAAAGTGAATTCATAATACATATAGATTATTCCCACTATATCGAATTCTCCTAGCCACACTAATGCTATAAATGCAAAAGTAACTTTAAGTAAGTAACTGTCTGTCTATTGCGTTTTAAATTTTAAGCCGCTGAGCTGATATAAATTTAATTTAGCATGGTGATAGGGTTACATTTTGAGAAATGGCATGGCTACCTTTTGGCGTGATGACCAACATCCTCACAGGCAGAGCCGCGGGAGGCCACTAGTGTACATTAAAGTAGATATTGCTTTTCCGCCGCTCCGCTCCGCTCCGCTTTACGCTCTGCTCGTCTACGTGAAAAGTTACTGAAGTCGAGATCAATTCTTGTGAATTATCTAACTACTGTCAATTCATACCAAACCGTCTCTCATAATATCTCTCTCTACTCAAAACTCAGATCATGTTGAAATAATAATAATATACTAACGTCGGGGTCACCGATGATGCATGTAGTATAATTACGCCAATGAATGCTAAAGGTTTATTGAAAATATTTACAACAGATCGCCTCACTCACTACATAAATCAGAAGGATAGAAGAAATAATATTTACAAGGCGCGGAAAGACAAAAGATAACCAAATACTACGAAAACCGGTAAAATTATTCTATACAATTAAAACAGCCAATCCGTAACCATGGCAACCAGACAGGAATGCTAAGAAGTCTATCGTCGGCCGTGCTCGCTAACTCCAAGGTGCCATATAGGCCTTCATCGTGAAGGCGGGATTGCAAAGTAATTAGAAAATATATTAACATACAGATTTAATGAGAATGGAAAAATGAAATGTGGTGAAATATATGTGGACCGGATCCCCACATCACAAATAATTTTACAGCGTTGCTTCGCTCGAAAATTATGACTGAAACTTGTATTTTGCGCATTTGAGAGCGTGTAAAATCGCCACTGTGCATCAGCGTCACGTCGCCCATCGTCCAGTTGATATAATGTACACCATGAAGGAAAATAATAATACTAAAAGAAGATGTAAACTGTATAAATGTGCGTGCACGTAAAATTACCATCTAGTTAATTTACCAGCTATTTCATGTGAGCATCGAATTTGACAATGCATGCATTAGTTTCATGACACTGGAGTAATTTCGTGATAAGCGCATATATTTAAAAGACTAATGTCATGCAACTAATTTCACCATGTTAATGCGACGCGAAATTAGTGTCGCAATAGCATCTGGGCTGAGTGGACGTGTGGTGTTTTTGTTGTAGTGCTGCAGCCAACAATGGCAAACAATATGATTTCCAACTATTGCCTGTTGCAAGAAATCGTAAAATTATTTGAAGTTTAGCTGTCAATGCTTTTCAACATGTTTTTAACTCGTTTCTTGGTTCCGAATTCCACACGGTTAGTATAACAAAAAAAATTGGAACATAAAAAAATTATAATATATTAAGTATATTTTTAAAGAAATTTCTTAAAATTTATATTGTTTTGACAACAAAGGCATATAATATTTTACCAATCTTACACTAGCCAAGAGATTTTGATTTTGATGGTTTATTTCCCGCATTAAAAGCCCTCAATCTTTTTAAAAATAAAAGCAAAGCACAAAGCAACAAATTATAAAGTCTGCGCGGAACCGGTCTCTACATGTCCCGGCGGTAAACTTTTCTAATATATTAAAAATTTCCCGTACAAACATGCTGCATTATAGTCGGGAAGCATCCAGGAACTTGCCTAAATACCATCACACATGGGAATTTATTGAGTTCTTAGATAAAGCCTGCACTAACGAGAATCCTTTGAAGGTTTTAATATCAGGAAAACTAGCCTCCGAGTGGCATCATTATAATAGCACTCGTTGTTAGCGGTGCTCTCAAGAAAAATATATGAAGAGGAAACTTTTATTACATAAATTTCCTTAGATACTTGACTATTTTTATCAAGGGATAAGAGTTTTATAAATATTGCAGTTTAGCTGACTCACAAAATAGAAGGATTTTAAAAATCCGGCTGTGTTTTTTATGTATGTAACATAACTCGGAACTCGGTCATGTATAAACTAATTTGGGAAAATATTATTTTTTTATTGTAAGAGTATATTTACAGTATCATCATCCCCAGCCTATATAATATATACGTCCCACTGCTGGGCTCAGGCCTTCCTACATGAGAGAAACACATTAGTTTGGGCCATAACACCACCACGCTGGCCCAATGCGGGTTGGTGGTTTAAAGCGGTTGCAGGAACAACCGGGACCAACGGCCTTCCGAAGCACGGAGGAGTTCAAGATAACAAACTTTTGATTGACCCATACCAGGATCGATCAAGGCGAAAGTTGTTTTGTTTTTCGTATTTAAACCAGAGCACTCAAACCAATACGCCACCGAGCTTCTCGCAGTTTTCTCGCATATTTGCAGTATGGTCCCCAAGAAATTTTATCATAATCTATTACTTAAGTCGTTCGGTTAATCAAAACGACTGGAATAATTAAGGCTTCAATGTAAGTGCAATTGCGAATTTTTGCTTTCCTGTGACTTACAGTGGTACATACGATAGAAGAAACGAACTATGCTAATGGTCACTCAACTGACTTTCACCTTAGAAATTATTCGCCAAAAGTTGTGATATAAAATATTTAAAAATCTAAAAAGGGAAAAAATGTCACTTGAGCCATCCCAGACATGGCCGCGTTCGTGGGGCAACCCACGCACTCGGCTGGGGCGTTGAATAAAATATGTTTTTTGTTTACCACCTTATTTATATCCTTATTTAGGTATAATTTATATATTGTGACTTCTTTACGACTACGATAGTCATCCACTCACCACTGGACACACCGCCCCATTACTATATTAATTTCCAATTCAAAGTCAGTCGTCAGCAGTCTAAATGGTCGTGATGGTACTAATCCAAAATTTCTCTTGAATCTCAAACAACAAAGGTTGGGTACTCAATAATCGCATCCCCTTTCGGATTCCTCAGTGGATGAGCTGAGCGATGTTTTCCGCACGATTTGGCAGCGATTACCCTTTCTGAACGAATTCCAAAGAGAGAAAAAAACAACAAAACGAATAGGTCGGAAGGTAGTGGTAGATATATTTCATCGAGGAGGTGTTATGCTCTATTATTCACAAGTCATGGTTGCTTATTCATTTATGTGTTATATTTTTATACCAAGCAAAATCTGGTATAGATAACACGGGGTCACAAAATGCTTATTTCGAGGTCGATAGTTGACGCAAGTGTAAGAATCTATACTTAATATTACAAATGTGAAAGAAACACTGTCCGTCTGTCTGTTATGCTTTCACTCTTAAACCGTAAAACCATATAGGTGAAATTTGGCCTGGAGATAGTTTACGTCCAGAGAAAGGACATTGAATAACTGTAGAAGACGCACTTCTTGCAGGACTCTGGACCTGGAAACTGCAGTGACAGAAATAATTAATAGAATACATTAAATACGTCCCCTCGTTACCTTGTCAATATAATCTTTATGGAGTTAGCTTTTACCTGATGTTTTGCGCGCCACCTGTTGAGCAAAGGTAGACAACTTGGCTTGCGCCTGCGCGCGGGCTATTTAAATTATCTTTGGTGTTTCCGTAGACTTTGGGAGCAAATATCATGTCAGTTTCAACTATTATTTTATTCGAATGTAATAGTGTAATCATAGTGTTTTCGGGAAGTAAATTTTTAATTACACTACCTTTTTTTACGGTCCCGCAGGCGGCTACCTAGTCTTGCCATATATACTAAAACGAAGAAATAAAAATATATTGCAAATAGGATTCATTATTTTTACAGTGTGTTTTTAATTTAAAACAAATTAAAATATAAAAAGATTATTAGCAGTGGTCTCCATTGGCTGCAATACAGTCCTTTAAACGTTGAGGCCAGTTATCAATAGAAGCACGCACTCTTTCCATTAGGAAATTCTTCACTGCCAATCGTACGGATTGTTTTAGGGACTCCAAATTATCATGGCGTTTAGAGCAAGCTGTACTCTCTAAAACTGTCCATAAGCCATAATTCGGATTAAGATCGGGACTAGACGACGGCCAGTCGTCAGCTCTGATGAAGTCCGAAACGTTCGTTTCCAACCAAGACTGCGTAGACCGAGCTTTATGACCCTTGACTTATGAGTCTTGCTGGAAGGACCATTCTTGGTTATTGAACATGGTGTTGTTAAGGGACTTCACTACCTTCTCAAGAATGGTATCTTGATACACTGTGCCGATGTTTTGATACCTTTTTCACAAAAGTATGGCTCAGTCACTCCTTCATAGCTAATACCCCACCAAACCATTACTGAAGGCGGATAGTGCCCACGTTGTACTCTGTCGACTAATTGGGAAGCTTTCTTAGAGCTTTGAGCATAAATACGGTCATTTTGTTTGTTAAAATGTTGCTCAATTGTAAAAAATCAATAAAAATAATAATAGGCCGATATACAAACATTTTAGTAATACCAAGCGTATGGAGAGTTTTGAAAATTGCATTTACCTCCATACCTATTTTTGTGTAATGCAATCACAGCGATTCGTTTCTCTTTATCACCCCACTCCATTTTAATATCGTAAAATATTGTACAATGTATTGGCGCCAAAATGAGAAAATTCAATGAACAATCATATAAAAATGACAAATTCCAAATTCAATTGTAATATTTTGTTTATTTTTAGTTGTAACGGTATTTATGGCCCGACTAAGTACACACATAATAATAGTATGCATTTATATCGAGTAAGAATTAAACAAAAAGAATAATTAAGCCAATTGATTGATTTCTTAACCAATGAAAAAATTATGTGAGCCACAAAACCCAAACCCCACCAGATTTTTTTTTACAACTAGACGATAAACAAGCTGATGGCTCTGCTGGTCGTAAGTGGTAACCGCCACCAACAGACACCTGCAATAACAAGGTACAATCACTTGGTATTGTAAATGCGTTGTCCCTGTTTGTCCGTGTCATCCTGAAGCCTAAGATGGGATGCCTTCCACCCATGACTAGTAATTTCACTAGCTACCTTTCCCTTCAATTCGCAACACTGCGAACTTTTTCACCTCACGGTTGAAATAAAAAAGGCGGTGGTACCTACCTATACGACCGTAAGTGGCCGTAGTGACGTAATATTTACGCGAAATCGGTAATTTTAGCTTACCTAGGTAGTTTATTGATTTGCTTTTTTTGTGCTATCATAAAATGTAACACAAATATAAAAATCATAATTTTTCTCGTAAACTGATTGCCATTTGATGTATAATCAAACTGTTGGTAACACTATGATAATATTTTGTTTGAACTATTTAACTGTCCATTTGATCAATGTAACATTGTGTAGTCTTGATTAACCCAACTAAAGAGAAAAATGTGTTTATTTTAGGACACAAATCCCACTTGTGGGATTTGTATTTAAAAAATATTTTAACTAGAAAAAAAACATCTCCTCGGGCTGATACTGAACCCGCGACCTTTCACTATTCGGGTGACTGCTCTAACAATCTAAGCTACCAAGGACTTGGGGTGACCCTGTAGAATTCCTCTAGTCCATCTGTATTTGTCATCTGTATGTCGAAATAATCTATTTCAACATCCGAAAGAGTATTTCTCAAAAATTTGTGCATTGCTTTAAATTTTATTAATATTCTTTTTGATTTATATATTAAAACATTTACTAATAACCAATATCTTTACATTAAGGTAACTTCTTTACCCGTGTAAAGTATTACCTTATTGTTTTGTATTTACCTAACATCAAAAAATATAATGTTACTTATCCTGTCAAGTAATTCTGTTATTGTTTTAGGAGGTTCTAATTGGACATAATAATAACACCATGCTTATAAAGAAGCTTGAGTTTCCTAATAAAAAATAAACAAGTTTTTTTTTATCTTTGGACATTTGAGTTGTTTCTTTGTCGAAGCGAATTAGCGTTATATTCCACAGGACAGGGGAGCAAATGAAGCTCTCTTGAAATGTCAAATAGTCGATGATAATGTATAGATATAAATTGAATCTGATTTCTTTACTTATTACATTAACCTTCTGCATCTAGAACAAAAATACCAATCGATCGAAAAAATGATAGCCGTTAAAAAGTTGCAAAAACATGGTTTTAGTGGGACAGTCGCCATAACCAGACGGCTCATTACGTAGCTCCAGTGGTAAACTAAACTTGTTTTACATCTTTTGTCATTTATAGCGTATTCGTTGACTGGGAAAATATAATATATTTGTTTAAGGGCTTATTACATTATCCTATTTCCTAACTCTCTAACTAGGAAATAGGACGGTTTTTTAGTGTCGGAATCCTTTTTAGTGTAGTGTGATCGCTGGCTCTTTACTTAGGTCTCTAACTCTGTTTCTAGTTAGGAAATAGGATAATGTAATAAGCGCTTTACATCACTTGTCACAAAAAGAACTCAACCCAAACACATTAGGCGTCGTCCTAATACAACGCGATTGCGAGATTATCGCGCAATTTGACAATGCGTGTGATATCGTGTGTTCGCGCAATGACTAAAATTGGGTGTCCTCAATGCAATCGCGCGATCACGAATCACGATGCTCTATTTGAACCTGGTCTTACCTCCAATGTAGCGTCTCCAGCTATGCGATTCTCTAAAGTCAGCAGCCTTGAATTCGTGGCTGTCGGCAGCGCTGTCATACCTTTTGGCGTTTCTTTGACAACCGTTGGCGACACCAGCGTTCCGACGACAAGAACGGCGTGAGCCGGAATTAATCAGTTGTTTTTTTTATCTTTATGTAAAAATCAATCAAATATTGAATGATGTCATTGCGATATATTTTACGAAATTAAAAAAAATCGGCTGTATTTCATGTCGTAAGTATATAAAAAACAGCGACAATCATACACAGCCATGGCATCGACGTAGATATTAGTGAATACGCTTACGCGCAGCGCCGTGGCCAAACGTCAAAATCAATGGCAACTCGTCGTCTTGTCAGACGTCAAGTCCGATGTCGAGCATTTGTGTTTGTGAACCACACTGCAGTACATTCATCCATATCACAATAAACTCCGACAATAGACAGCACATAAACAGCAGAAGCAGTGTTGGAGATAGCACTGAGCTCTAAAAGATACCAGCGCTAATGTTAATGCTATCCAAGTAACTACCGTCAACAAAGGCTCATATGCATCTGCTGGACAAAAAGCTAGTGACCCATTTCATTTTTCCACAGATCACTTATACAACCCGTAAGTTGGTAACAACGCGATATATAGGCTATCATCTAGCTGGGTTAACTGCCAATGATTTCAATAACTGGTCAAAATATTACGCATCGAAACAAAAAAAGAAAATTCAGAGGGAAGAGAAACTGTTCGAGTTATTCATCTATTATACTTAAATCGTTTTCTTTTCGTATTATCCGCAATTTTTACAGCATGATATTACAGGAAAAATATTGAAATCATTGTCAGTGATTATGGTATCGGAATTCCCAGGAAATGAGTTCTATTTCCCAGTACTGAAGATTACCAAAAATCTCTGGAATTCCCGGGAATTTCAGAAACGGGAATTATCGGGAGAAAAGAGATAATGATGACGGTTTGATTGCGCGATGTGCCTCTTTCCTTTCCTTTTACCTCGTTGCCATATTATTCATAAATGTTCGCGTGATAAGCCATATTCGTACGAACTAGCGAACGCGCGACATGCATGTTATTCGCGCAATTACATCACTCAAACGTCAATGAGGACACTTTTTCTTCTTTCATATGTTTGATCGCCAGTTCGTACGAACAAAATTCGCGTTAATCGCCTCTTCCCGTTCTATTAGGATGACGCCATAGGAGTGTTTTGTTTCAGCGGTATGTGTTTTGTTCCACCATTTAAGAGTGCGCCTAAAGCTAGAAAAAAATCAAATTTCACCCGCACCCCCCGCATCGCGAGGCACGATTGCAGTGTGTTGGCAATCAAGCTCGTCTATTCACCTGCCGACGTCATAACATAGTAAATGTAAAATATTCACATGAAAGCAACAGTAGCTTCTTAGGAGTAAATGTAATGCATTTCTAGTCTATAATATTAATTAAATTGGCTCAATGTAATATTGATGTCTAGATTTTTATTGTTACTAGGGGTCAAAATTAGACCAAATTTTTGTCAAGGTAACACACATTTAATTTACTAATTCAACAATATTTTTCAAATTAAAAATATGTTAAATCGTTGTGTTATAAGTCTTGTTTGATTTTCACGAATAAAATATAATGTATCCTTGTACTATTTATTTTCGCATACATATCAATATCCACTGCATAAATATTTTTTGTAAATGGTGCAACATACTAAAATCATCTTTAATTGCAAATCAATGCGGCTAATTTATTTGTGGGTGCTCTTGAATTAGATATAGTTGGCATATTAAGAGAAATAAATATATATTACTCATCTGGAAAAAGTTATATATAGATACGCTAAACAATTTAATGAACAATCCAAAACAGAGGTATTTTCAATGGTACTATTTCCTTTTGAAAATGAAATCATATTTCATTCAAAATTTAGGTTACTATCAACTGTACTAAATATTGCTGCTACATCAGTTCTGAATCTGAACTGAATCATTGTAACATTAATACCTATGCAGATGACAGTACAGTGTATGGTAGATAGATATTACGGTTGCCCAGGGGATGGGCGCATTGAAACCGAGAAAGAGAGAATGAATATTATCCTCGAGCTCAACAGACAGGGTTGTTGTGTTAGTTAAACCTTATTATGTCTAAACGGGGTTCAAATAATCTTGTTGAGTTTATTGCTAAAAACCATAAGTGTGCGCATTCACAACTAAAATGTCGCCTTTCATTCCCCTGCCTTCTCTCATGGAGATATGGTGCAATCCAAATCAAAGAAACTACACGACAAGGTGCATTGATTTTTCACGGCTGACCAAGTATATCTGCTTTATAACAAATGACAGATCTTGCGTGGAATATAACTCGCACCTGTTGGATTAAGTAAGTATATGCACTAGAATGATTGCAGTGTTCGTGCTGTCCATATAATTAGTGATGACAATGCAAGCACAATTGAGCCTCTACAATTGCTTCGACACATTGTGACGCTTATGATAAGCGCCTTCTATTGGGTATAATATTTTAAGGTCAGTCGAGGAGAGATATAGCCGACAGGTCTATACTTTATAAAACCATAAACTCGGACTGGGACACCAGTGGACTTTTAAGTCGTTTTTCTTTTAAGGTGGGTGGTAGTAAACGTACTCAACATCTATTCTCGTTGCCATCTTGTAACACTAAAACAGCATACAATGACGCCGTCTTCCGAATGTGTAGGGCTCACAATGACAACAGTAAAGAGTTGGATATTTTCGCACTTTCGCGCACATTTTACCTAATTTCATGTAAGAGTAAGTTATGATGCATTTCTATGTACATAATCCTTTTCGCAAGTTACTCTTTTTGTCGTTTTCAGTTTATCTATTTAACATTATGTAAGTTTTTGATTCAATGGGTTTCTTTCTTTTTTAATTTCTTTCTGAAATTACGTTTGGATATAATAGACTGATCAAGTGCTGTGTATAGCTGTAATCGGTGTGCAAATTTAACTACGTATCTTAAAATGTTCGATATTCATGTGTAAAATTATGATTTGTATTCGTTAGCTGTACCTTAAATAAATAAAATAAAAAAAAAATGAAGAGTGGTCTGATGAGCTTTTAGACCTTATCTTAGCTTCCTTTTTCCTACTCAAGAGCACGCGTGCCAGTTTTCAGTGTCAATTCTGTTGTAATAACTGTTTCCACTCCAACATCACTCATAAAGACGTTTAGCGACTCGTTTCTTTGTCGTTCTTCCAAAACTTGGAATTCTTATTGGCTGTCTGCGCTTAAAAACTCTTTTAATCACTTCACATGAGCTGGTTTTGAATCATTTCTCATGTTTTTTTAAAACGTATCAGTAAGCTTAGCACATTGATGTAACCGGGCACATATAACGAGACGCTCACTAATATTGGTCAGAGAGACATTAAAATTTACTTTTTTTCAATCACATATGTACAAACAATAGTAGATTGTTGCATCGAGCAGAAAGTGACTTTTAATTGAATCAAGTGTTAGTTTGGAGCCTAAAACACGAGTGCAATTATAAACGTCACTTTTGCGAGGTTCATAATCTGCTTTTTTTCTAACTACCTAAAAAAGAACTGAAGTCAACTAAAGTAGAAACACCATTATTGACAAATAAATAACATTTATTCTGCCATTGTTCCTGGGAATAAAAATGGCGCTGATTGGCTGGTAGAAAACTAGTTGGTCATGCTTCTAGCCTGTGATTGGCCTGTTGTATGGTGAGAATAGCGCTGATTGGCTGGTATAAATCTAGTTGGCCATGATTGTAAAGATGAAGCCTGCGATTGGACAGTCACCTGGGATTTGTGGCTTTAGGGCGAAAACAAGGCAGTAATGGATTTTCATACCACTTTACTGCACTGTTTCAAAGCAAAACCAGTGCAGTAATGGAGTTTCATATTATACTTTTCTGCACTGTTTGACTCTGAAGCAGTTCAGTGCTACTTTGTTCTCGCTCTCGTTAGGTTAGTTATGATGAAATCATTGCGTAGTTGGAAGAATAAAATAATGTCACACCGGCGACACTGCCCTGCACTGAGTACCTACGTTTAACAGTGCAATGCCACGCCGCCTTCACTTTCTGGACCGTGGCGCTGACCTTTTTACTAAATGAAATGCAAAAACTTTAAAATCTCATCCAAAAAATAATTTTTAAAAGGTTTGGTTTGTTTTCCTAAAAATTATAATTGTTTTAGATATTAACCCAAAGATGCCAATGAGATTATACTAGAAATATGGTTTTCAATGACTATCTAGACCTTCCCCAAGGTTCTCCAAACCGATCGGTCTTACGCTGCACTCATCCATCGGCTTCTCACAATCCACCTTGTGGGGGGCCTACCAACGGTATATGAGTATAGTAAAATTTGAAAAAATATTTTAATGGGGTTTCTAATACTACCCATGATGAATTCTTAGTAAAGGAACATATACCGGAGGTGTTTTCTCTATGTCTGGTAAAAAGAGGAAAGTCGGATAGAAAAACTTGAACAGTGATGATTTAGCAATAATTAGAAACAAATTCCCAAAAAGAATTGTATACAAAATGAAAGAAAATTCCAACTGTAATAAAATTACTACCATATTTATTGTACAGATATTGATTTCAATGTTTTTGCTGGCCTACCTAAAGTATCTTACCAGATGCGAGTTAAAACATTGTGTAATGGTTGCCTAAAAAGCAAGAAGTTCATCTGTATATTTATAAAGCAAATATTAATGAAAAATTGCTATTAGAAAGTTAAAAAATACCTACTATGGTGATAAGACAACAGGAGTTGAATAAATACTCAATCTAGTTTACTTATTTTATAGAAGTGGGAAGAAAAAAATTTATGGATTAAAGTGTTTTCACTCATAGTTTTGTAATTATTTTAATTAAAAATATCTTTGACACATTATTTTATTAAGGTTTACTTTTTTACTTCTCAAATTATATAGGTTGGATTTATGAGACTGATCAGTAAGGGCAGGTACTTAGCCGTTACAAGAAAACGTTTCTAGGAGATCATCCATAACTTTTAAAGATATTCTGAACAGCATTCACAATTTTTTGAGAAAACAAAGCATTATTTTATTTTACATTTACTACGCCTACTTAGATTGCAAAGACAATCCGATTTCTGCTCAATGTACATAAAAATAAGTTCGATATCAACAATTAAAAAGTGAATAAACAAAAGACTTGAGTTTAACACAGTTTCATTTTATAGAATTTTATTTTTAATAATTACGAGAAATCACAATTTACAACGTTTCCTTATACTCTTTAAGCAATAGTCTTTAAATAAATGTACAAAATATGGTTTTAAGTACAAATAAAACAAACAAATAACTACAAATTATTCGCGAGAATATTGCCAAGAGCGCGCGAGAACGCAGAAACATAAGTCTTCCCGTCCCAATAGAGCAGCCGCGAGTGAAACAAAACAAATATCATGCGGCCAACCATGCGACTGACAGAGACCGACGATGACGTTTAGCGCAGAAGGAAAATGAAGTATGCGCCAATATAGTTTTTTATTAATTACTTGCAAACCATAACATTTATTGAAAAATCGCTAGTAGAAGCCCTCGGAAACATGGTGACACATATTTATCAATTTTCCTTGCGGTAAAGTAATTTGATTTGGACAATAAACTGAAATTCGTTGAAATTCAGAGGTATCTTTGTGAATTTTTTCTATTGAGAAAATTTTATAAATTCATGTTTTTGCTCTGACTCAAACCTCATAAATATAATGTAATTACCATATTTAAAATTTCAGCTCATTTGGATTTAATTTAATATGATTAAAATCAAATCTACGATTAGTGATTTGCTTTATGCCCCCTCTTAAGGGATGTTAGCTGTATTAAAAAATATAGTTTTGACGGGTAGTAGTAGTTTTTTTTGATAGAAATCCTATAAAACACAATAGTTTTTTATTATTATTACAGAATTTAAATGATACATAATAAACAAAATCACTCTCTGGTCACGTGACAATGATCACTAATCTCAGTGTATGACGTCATTAGTCTGAGATGATAATTATGGTTTTTTCTTTGAAACGGAATTTATGATACATTTATGATTTTTGAAACATTAGTCGTACTAAAATATAATTATGACAACTTTTTGGGCCTTTAATTGGTACCTACTTTTTACACGACATGAAACACTTTCGCAAAATTTGCCAACATCCCTTTTACTATCATCACATCAAATAGTAATTTGCGCATAGAATGTAGGTCCAATACATGGCTTAGGATGATACATGTTCAGTGTCCATCTCGCAAAAAAAGGAGGAGGTTATCAATTCGTCTGTATGTTTTTTTTTATTATTATTATTATTTTTATGTTTGTTACCTCAGAACTTTTGACTGGGTGAATCGATATTGATGATTCTTTTTTCATCGATGCGGAATAGTTCCCATTTGGTTCCATTAAAAAAATTTTGAAAATCCATTCGGTAGTTTGGTTTTTAAATCAAAAATACTGGAAAAATTAAGTCGTCTACATATGCGAAATTGCGGATTTTGCTTTCCTATGAATTTTAGTGTAATGATACGATAGTAGAAATCAATATAAGCTCACGGTCACTCATCTAGCTTTGACCTTCAAAATTTATCACTAAAAATTGTTCAAAAAAAAAATTTAAACAAAAATTAAAACCGACTCCAAAAACTGAAAAGGACAAAATAATTAAATTTTAGTAGGTACTCATCCCCTAGGAACATATTTTTGGAGTTGGTGATAAGTTGTTTCCAGAAACCATAGATAGTGAAGCACCGACTCCAAAAATATGTTCCTAGGGGATGATTACCTACTAAAATTTAATTATTTTATCCTTTTCAGTTTTTTGGAGTCGGTTTTAATTTTTGTTAAAATATTTTTTTTAGGTAACAGTTGTAGCCCCACCTAGTGAAATAAGTTTGGAGTTATATGTTAATTTTGGTCTTACAGGTTAGATTAGGACTGTGATCTGAAAACATAAAGATGGAAATGGGTGACTTGACACGGGGCGAGTTTCTCCCTGATAAAATATACATTTTTCCGTAGGACTACGGGCAAAGAAGGATTTTTCCTGTAAAACCGCCAGCAAAATATTTTAGTAGTTATAAATAATAATGCCACTGTCAAAAAATAATCAATTGTTTATCATACAAAATAGGTAGTAGATAGTACTCGAACCGTATATCAACATCGTGAGACGTACTAATCTAAATTACAGTTTTGCCTATAGCACTTTTAAAACTTCATTCATAGATCTCGCTCATCGTGATGTCGGACACTCAACAAATATGGTCCGGTAATATTAAAGACGGTATCGTGGTTTTGTGCATATTGCAAATAGCGATGCTCGGGACATTTTCTGATATGCATATTAAATATATGAGCTCCCTAGTGTGGTGGCTTAAGCGCTCTGGTTATAATTAAGAAAACAAAGCAACTTTTATAAGGTTAATTTTGGAACAATCAAAATTTTGAATCACAAACTCTTATGTGACTTGGAACGCTGTTAAGTTCAGGTTAAGATTGAGTACAAAAATAATGCTCATCACTGCAGTGGGTCGATATGCTGAATATATTTGAAAAAACCTTGAAAATCTAAAGCAAATCAATCTTTTTCGTCGAATAAAAGTCAAATAAAATTTCCGCTCAGTCCGTTGGGTAGGAAGTAACGCACCTAGGACTTGAAAATTGCATTTTCAAATCGAGAGGGGAAAAGTGTCGAGTGTGTGACATTTTTAGCAACTATGAATACCGATCTCTTTGAGTAAGGTTGAGCGGAGTCGAGGAATTCTCGAGTAAATATTTTAGAACGTGTCTAAAGGTGGACGAAGCGAAAGCACGCTGTCATAGTGAAAGTCCGTAGACAGTAAAACTTTTGGTTTAATACAAGGCACGTTAACCCGCACACGCTTGTGCGGGGTGCTGACAACTGAACACTTAAAAACACTGAAACAGGATACACTGAAATATCAAAATAGGCTTTTAAGGATTAGGTACTTAGAAAAGTGCCTTGTGACTAGTGAATTATTAATTTAATATGAAATATCTGGAATGTTAAATTAATATAATTTAATATCAAATCGCCCAAGTTAACGGCTGGCGTCGAGAGCGAACATCGTGCAATCGCAATGCAACAAAATATGAAAAGGATACATTTGCAGTCTGTGGGTTTGAGTATGGTTCAAGGTCACATCGAAAAACATCACTCATCTAGCGTCATCTAAAGCACTCAAGAGGTTCTTGAATGCTTATGGGACAAGCTCTGAAAGCGTATTATAGACAAAAATCAGCGACGCATAGTTTTCCCTCGTTCAGACGACAAAGACAACGAGTCACTGTAATTTTTGCAAATAATCTACGTGTCAATAACACATGAAGTTCATTTGCATTTTTTGCTTCGAAAAATGAGAAAGATTTATTTATTTTATATACAGAAACAAACAGTTTTACAAATACATTATTTTATAATATCCTATAATTTCCTTAATTTATTAGGTAAGTACCTTTCTTATTTTACATTGAGATAATTCATGTCAGAAACATACTCAAATAAGATAAGCAACTGTTTACGGGCCTAAAACCAGCGCGAGTGATCAAGGGTTAAATGACTTGACGTCACCTCCGTGTAAAATGGAATCTAAATGTGGAAATAGATGCATCTATTTCTGATATGGATCATACTACATATGACGTCACTGCCCTGCCAGTCCTTTGGTGCCTCTTTACACATAGTAGGTGATATGTACAATGCATCAAAGAAGTACTTGGCGGATTAGTTCCAGAGTTACGAGCGAGCAATATTCGACGCAAGACCGAACCTGAGTTTTGTACAAAAGCATATGAATTAGGCTGGTGCACATTAGCCTCTCTCCAAGATTCCCGAATACATCCTCGTTATTTCATTTCCGTAACTAGCGCGTAGAAATATTACGAAATATAGGAGTAGAGGTTCCACTCCACACAAAGTGCGACAACAGGCACACGCACACATAGCCGCATACTGTTATGGGGTCAGGCGCGGTGACCACGGGTTTCGATCTCTGGACTTACACGAAAGCCACTTATGAGATCCCACTTCTGCCACCGATGTTATGGGGTCGTAGTCTTTTAAAAAAACACAAAGTTCACTACACTGAGTTTAATTTAGAAAATAACTTCACTAATAACTAACTAATTTTTATGGGGACCTCACTTTATTCCGGTGACTACACTACTACACGGCGACTGAACTGTGGGCACATGTCGCAATTACTTTTATAAATACTAGCTGACCCCGCAATCGTTATTTTGCCATTAAAAAAAATTGACAAAAAAATAAAAATAAAATAGATAGTAGCCGATTCTCAGACCTACTTAATATAAATATAAAATTTCATGAAAATCGGTCAAGCCGTTTCGGAGGAGTATGGTAACTAAAACTGTGAGTCGAGAATTTTGTATATACTTAGGAAGAATGGTTGACTATATCAGTTTACTGCATATTGAGTTGGTTTATAACAGTACGTATAGCGCGGTATCTGATATCAAGCAAATTATGGTTTTAATCACAGAACATAAGTATGTTCTGTTTTAAAAGATGTATGTACAGTCAACAGCACATCAAGCGTAACAGTTGCACTGCGAAATCCGCCTCTATTACGTAAGAAATAAGGGTGGTCTCAAGGTCAAACTGTTACGCTTGATGTGGTAGTGTCGCGCTGCAAATTCACCCGGTGTCGTATCTGACGTATGACACATGCATCAGAAACGTCACAACCGTGATACAACACTACACAACCGCGCCACGCATGAAGTGCATGGATTTACTCCAACAATATATATCTACATAATTATTATTTAACATTACATTATCTTATTAAAGCTATGACGTCTGAATTTTATAATAGGAAATATTAAAGAACGAGCCGCTGCGTAGTGTGAAAGAAACTGTAACCCCTCTATCCGACATTGTGTTTCTATACATTTTCGGTAGCCGTGTCTCTATTTACATAATGAATGGAACTGTTTCTATGAGAGGGAAAACTCTTCTAGCTAATAGATATTATGTGATGTTCTGCTTACAAATAATAAAGTATTTGAGTTGCATAGTTGTGGTCTGCGAACTTACGACTTACTTGTATTCTGTAGGACATTGTTCACGGTTCTATTTATACAGTTTTGGATAGTGTATTATTTGTCGATTTGACATAGGTCCATGAATTTCAAATGAATCACTTTTTATTATAAGGTATTCAAACATATTATTTGTTAAACTCGAATCGGTGGATATAAAGCAGCGGAGAAGAAGCGTAAATAACTGTTGTGTTTCCATTTATCTATAAGCAACACATTTTTTACCAAGACTAAAGTCAGGGTGAGCAAACTGTCCCCTTTGTCCTATCTACAATTACATCTAATATAATATTAAATCATCATCAACCTGTTTCGAATGAAAAAATCCACACGTGCGTCCCCCAACAATTGAAATCGCGAGGGTTCATAATAAGTACAAATGTACAACGGTGTCACGCGTAATAAATATTATTGATTCGCAGCTGACTACTATAATCTGCCGAATAATTCCATGTGCAGATAAACATATTGCTTATACCGAGGGCAATGAAAATCGCTTTGGGGTTCGGTTTGCAGTACGAAAGAACGCAATTTATCAATCTTGTGCACGTGGAATAGATTTGTTTAATAGCATTTTATAATAAGATGCAAGAATTTTCTTACAACATAGCAATGTTGTATTTTGCCATTTAAAATAAATACATTTCTTGCATATCGTTATCAAAAATCGGCAGTTTATTAGATAAAACATGAATCAATTATTTATTTTTTAATAACTGCTTACGAAACTCACAGAATAAATGATAATTTGGGAGAAGGGAGACTTGTTTTCTTTACTACACATAATTGATTGACAACTTGGCGTATTGAAAGTCAGCTTGATTATATACCTAGTTGGATCGTCTTGTACTCAAGATTTTGGTGTGATTGGTAGGTTCAATTATATTTTGTATGACAACTTACCAAAACGCTATCGGTTATCAGTGGTCATAGAAAATAATCTTGCTCCTACCAATCACACAAACAGTCACACAAAAGCTCTTCGTTTTGAACGATCTACTTAGGCGTACAATTCAATAGCTAGTTTAACCATAAGGCGGACACGACGTTCAGCCATCTGGTTCAACATTGCGCTAAATGACTTGGCTAATTGTCCAGTTGTCCTTCAGCCATTTCATTTGATGCAGGTGTTTAATCAACGGTACAGGTGTTCAATTAAGTGGCTATTTAAACCAGACGACTGCGAAATATCTATAAGCGAGGCGATACGATGAGTACTACTTTCGACGAGCAAACGTCAAAGACGTCGTCGTATCGTCTGTCGCGCGCCGGCCACGCAATGCGCCTTATCGCCGCGTGCTGATCGGCGATACGCCGTCGACGGAATAGGTAAATATATTTCTATTTCTATATACTACCCATGAACTTGGGGCCCATATGATTTCAAAAGAGAACCGAAATAGTAGTGTAGTTACTAACCTAACCGGTTAGTAACTACACTACTTAAGATGTGTGTTTCAGAATGAGTGAGTTCTAGACAACAGCACAATCGCCTTTTGGACTTTTGACAATAAATAACACTACGCATCGTAACATACCACAGCCGTATCGGTACAATAGAAAAATAATAATGATATGAAACGTCGCCCACTAGACATCCGACTGCAAATTCACGTTGGTAATAATATCCTTCATTGGTTTTACGTGCTATAAGATCATGGCATGGTCTATTATTATGAGAGGTTCCTATAGAACTATGTCATCATTATCATCATCATCATCACCAGTCTATAAAGCCCTTCCTACATGGGAGAAACACATGAAGAGTTTGGGTCATAGCACCACCACACTGGTCCAATGCGGGCTGGTGGGTTATAGAGGTTGCAGTTACAACCGGGACCAACGGCTAAACGTGCCTTCCGAAGCACGGAGGATCCCAAGATTAGAAATTTTGGTGTATCCATCACGGGATCAACCATGGCGGAAGTTGCTTTCTTTTTATAATCAAAACCAGGGCACTCAAACCACTACGCCACCGAGCTCTTCTAGAACTATGTAGTAAGCCACAAATAGATAAGCAGAATATTGTTCAAAATCAATAGTCATTTGTATGATTGATCTCGTGTACCTATTTCATTGCATTATAGTTCTTTTAATTTTGTTTATTTTTATAGAAGACTCAGACCCCTATAAATTTTAGCATCAGGTCTCTCAATGACATTTATTGTTATCATAAAAGGTCTTGCACCCTATTCTGTAGATTAATCTCATTGACCAAAAGCCAGCGCCCTCCCTCGATCTACCCCACGGGAACATGCAATACCTCTTCAATGTTTTGTTTAGCAATAAAACCGGCGAATGCAGCTGTGCCACATTAGGTATACTTATGTTTGTTAGTTTTTTATTAGCATCTTCGGTTTCAAGAGCACTTCGGTGATGGATTGTCAACATTATAATATTGCAGTCGTTCTAAGATTAGGTACATCTGTATATATAGTGTATTTATGTTTTGTGTGTTGTGTTTTGCGTGTGCGTATGTGTGTGTGTGTGTGTGTGTGTGTGTGTGTGTGTGTGTGTGTGTGTGTGTGTGTGTGTGTGTGTGTGTGTGTGTGTGTGTGTGTGTGTGTGTGTGTGTGACGGTGAGTATTTCTTACTCGAGAACTTTCGAGAACATTATGTTTAGGGAGCGCTGGGTAAATCAAAAATTGTAATTTTGACCTGTTCCGTGCTTCGGAAAGCACGCTCAGCGGTTGGTTCCAATTGAAACTGCAACCGCCTCAACCCACCAACCTGCATTGGGCCAGCGAGGTGGTAGTAAAGCCCAAACTCATCATGTGTTCCTCTCATGTAGGAAAGCCTGTGCCCAGAAGTATTTACGTATATGTACGTATTTTGGCTGGTGAAGTGATATCATTTTCACCTTCCCAGTTCAAATATTCCAGAACACACGCGCTAATCTTCGCAGTCCTTAATTTACTGTTTCACGCTAACATCACGCACAAATTAATAATAATAGTAATATTATTTTACTCATATCTATTATCTAGCCCAGAGTAAGCATCATTAAGAACTTCTGTTACGGTTACTAGATAACGTAGAAAATATTGATAATATTATGTACTTATACAAATATTATAAATATATTAATTATAAATATATTAAATAAACATATAAACATCCATGGCTCGTCAACAAATGCTCGATCTCATCATACAAACATTTTCTCCTACCGGGATCGAACACGGGACATCTGACCGCCCGTCGCCGTCGGGGACCTTGGCCTGCATAGCAAGGGGTACGGACCAATTGGCCAGCGGGCCGTCAAACAAATAAAATCCAATTTTTTGTCGTATAGCCAAAACTAACTTAGAATTCTGTACCAGTACGTAATGTTTCTCCCTCCTTCCTACAACATACTCAGGTTCGTTTAAAGTAGGCGTAAAAAGGCACCTTGTCACACCGACAAGATGGAGGCCCGCTACAGAAATATATTCATTCTGTATAGCTGTCTTCACATATTATTATGGCTCTTCTTACCGCCTATCATCAGGTGGTAGGGAGTTATTTACCGTGCTGTATTTTTGAAACATATTGCATCACTAATTTTTGTATCTCTATCTGTCATGTTTATGAATTTCTTGAAGTTGCCTAGAAGAAATCTTAGCGATAAAGTTTTCCAATCTCATACAATACTATTAACACAAAAGTATTGAATAAATAACTCGTTTCTGTCTAAATATAAAATATTAGACCGGCGCAATCGTATGAGATCATGTAAGAGACATGATAAAATGCAGAATAAAGTTCTAGCTTTTATCGAAAAGCACACCGACTGTTTGCTACATAAATCATTAATTTGTCACCTTTAGTTAAAACGTGTTTAGTTTTATGATGTATTTTATTTTGTTAAAAGTGTTTTGAAAAAGCTTATTTTGTATTGGAACCAAAAAAAAACCGCTTATGTATTACAAATATCTTGAAATACTTTTTAAAACCATTTGGCTTCAATTCACTTCAAGTTGTTGGAATAAAATATTAAATCAATATTTAGTTTATTTCAAGTAAATATTAACATTTGTTACTTCCAACTTTTTGCAGTTGCGGAAGAAACCAGCGCTTCCGTTGCATTTTCTGCCTGCGCTGAAAACTGATTATCAATAATTAAGTTTCCTTGTAAAAGGTTTAGGCACCATCCTAACTAATAGATGGAACGAATTTTGTCCGTACAAACTTGTGATCAAAAATAAGAAAGTCAAATAAGTTTCCTGATTAACCTTCGCGTTATGTAATGCGCGAATAATACGCTTAACGCGCGTTCGCGCTTGGTTGGTTGGTTTAACGCACGAACATTTATGAATGAATACGGCAACGGGGTAAGAGGGAAGAAAGAGGTAACTTATCGCGCAAATATACCGTTATCATTAGGGATTACTCCCGGAAATTCCCGCTACTGATATTGATATTCCCGGGAATTCCAGGGATCTTTGGTTAAATGCAGAACATGTAAATGAAAATCGTTTCACGGGAATTCCGACACCATAACCAATAACACTGATCTCAATATTTTTCCTTTATCACGCTGTAAAAATCGCGGCTGATAAAAAGAACAAACGATTTAAGTAGATAAATAACTCAAATACATTAGTTCAATTTCTCTCCATTCTGTCTTCTGATTTTCCTTTTGTTTTTTTTTACTAACGGAACGTAACTTTTTAACCAATTATTTAAATAACTGGCTGTTAGCATTTATAGCAAGGTGTTTAAACTGTCTCTCACAGGGGCTGGCTTCGGTGTTCCATACGCATTGTGGAGGCTTGGGCAGAGTGTGGTGAGTAAAACAATAGTCAGCTAACTAATGAACGTATATTGAAGAAAGCGCACTATATTTTTAGGACTGTTAGAGATGGCTAGATAGCAAAGTTGGCGCTTGCCGCGCCTCGGGCGTGTGATGCACCATGACTCCCATAGCATATATCCTGAATTTCTTCAAAGTTGGATTAAAAAGGCACCTTTTCGATAAGCTCTCTACATCGTCGACCCCTTCCTTACTTCTCTCGGAGCAAAGTGGGATCAAGAGCAAGCCTATTTTAATTACTAAAGCAAAAAGTACCTGAATTCTTATTTATAAGATTATCAAAATGGTTACGAAGGAGTACGCAACAAATGGCATTTCGCTTCTCGTATCAGGGCTGTTCTTTGCCTGTCCTTAAACGGTATTATAAAGAATCACGATATAAATTATATTGTATTTGTCGCAGCCGTCTGGTTAAATTAGCCACTTAACTGGACGGCTGGCCAGTTAAGAGGCTAACGCCGACATCCAATCAAACGGCTGAAGTACAACTAAGTCATTGAGCGCAACGTTTAACTAGATGGCTGAACGTCATGTCAGCCGTCTGGTTTAAATTTGCCATTCAATTGGACGCCAAAGAGCTTTTCTGTGACGTGTGAGTGATTCAAGTAGGTTCAAGGTTATTTTTTTGACCACTTAGAACCAAAACGATGTCGGTTATAAGTGGTCATAAAAAAAACCTTGCACCTACCAATCAAACTAAAACTTTTCAGTACAAGACGATCCATTTAGTACGCCAAGTCGTTAGACGTTAGGTCACTCTAGGTTAATAAACTATCGGGCTAGGCATTCAATTGGATGCCGGGATTTAATCAACGATCTAGGCATCGAACTAAGCGGCCAATTCAACCAGATGGCGGCGACATATTGCGTACGTTCTAATGTATTTAATAGTGAAATTAAAAATTCAAATTTCCTACTTTTTTATTTACTACTAAGGTGGCAATCAAGCATACGGCCCACTTGATGGTAAGCGGTTACCGTAGCCTATGGACGTTTGCAACACCAGGGGTATCACTTGCACGTCGCCGACTCTGTAAGAACTTTTTCAAACCCTTTTTGAAGAACCCCATGCTGTACTCGTTCGAGAAAACCTCTGCAGGGAGGTCATTCCACAACCTGAGCGTACGCGGGAGAAAGTTTCTCTGAAACCGCACAGTACGAGATCATTTTAGTTCCAACGTGTGAGGATGAATTCCCTGCCGATGGTGAGCGGTGCGATGGTAGAAAGAGGCCGTGGGCATCATGTCAAATAATTCCTCAGAACACACTCCGTTCTACAACCGGTAGAACACACATAATAATAATAATATTATAAGGAAGCAAAATCTCTCCTTAGGCTTAGGGTTCAATACCGTTTGTGAGTTCGGGATTTTCGACAATTCTCATAGCGCGTCTTTGAACTGCGTCAAACAGTCCAAGCTGGTATCTAGGTGCTCCCACCCATAGGTGGCAGCAGTATTCCATATGGGGCCTGACTTGAGACTTATACAGTAACAGTCTTTGCCCCGAAGAGAAGTACCGCCGCGCTTTATTATCTCTTCAACAAAATAATTTCATTCATTAATATTTTAGCAAGGTTAAATTGTTCATTTCATTTTTCTTGAGTGGTTTATTTATCGTAGGGTAATGATCTAAATCTATTCTCCGGATTTTCTAAGCAGATTAAGATTCTGACTAAGTAGGTACTTTAAGATTGAAGTCAAGGGCCAAGATAATTGTCACCCTAGTTAGGTACTTGAGCACTTTAGAAAGTCTAAATAATAGAAAAAAAAGTTAAAATTTATAGTTAAAATGTTATATAGTTTTCTTTTCTCGCCGTGAACTAATAGCCAATTATAACTAATTGTAATTGTAACTAAACAATTATAACTAATTGTTTAGTTTGCTCCTTGTAAAGGGAGGGACTACGAGTAGAGCCGATACCATTGTCTGACGATTTTCTTTTCTCTGCATTTATTTCGCAATTTCGCTGGCCCATTCATATCATATATTATAGTATAGCTATTATAAGGTATAGCTCTGTCACATACTTAAATTATTTTTTAATTTATACTTATCTTATTTTATAATATTTCGTTAGCCAGCGTTAAATACTGTCGTTTTGTATCAATGTCTGACAGTGGCATTGTAAAGTCGCAGATATGAATGCCATTTATAGTAAATAACCGACTTCAAATGTACTTAGTTACCGGGCGCGTAGTACTTTTGTTTCTTTGTATCTATAAAAATATTTATTACAATAGCATTTCCGCAGTTTGGAGATAAATTATTCTCGGTAAAGCCGTAATGAGCCACTTCAAGCTCCAGCAAATTCTAAGCTCAGGCAAGAGTGGCAATTATTGTAAAATCTGTACTTAATTTAAGTAGAAAACTTAGTACCAATTATTTCATAACAAGGAATTAAGGTTGTTTGTATCGTATGTATGTATCCTATTAAATAAGCTAAGCCGGAGTCCATCGTCTGCCTCTCTTAATACTCGCATAATTGGCATGAAATACTACATATTACTATATAGCCATTTCTACACACAAAGACAGGTACGCGGCATAAGAGGAAATTGTAGGAACTTCCATGGCTTATGACTAATTAAAGAGTTTTGCTGAAGTTTGTAATTAACAAACAGACATCAACTACCAACAAAGAGGTCTTAGCTTTCATCTTATGAACTGACAGTTTTCATCTAACACAAAGAGTGGAGAATGGACTAACTCCTTTGAAAAACATGGAAGTTGTTCTCTAACTAGGTATATCAATAGGATTAACCACAGAACGTTTAAGGCTAAAATGCTTTGAGTTTATCGTTTGTAATGTCCTAGACTTTTGGATTTAAACTAAAATTGAAGTAAAATGTTGAATGTGAAATCGAACAGTTTAAATTTTTAAGCATTTTTAAACGCACTTCTGTAGACTAGTCGACTATAAGAGTAAGTCTATGGATCGAATTAAAATTTCAGCAACTTGATGCTTATTTACGTAAGTCAATATTTTCTTAAAAAAAAGACGTTATCAATTCGACCCGCATGTATTAAATACCTACTGTCGGAATTGTATGGGTTCCAAATTTCACAGGCGTATGTATGTATGTTTGTAGCAAGTGTATGCTTCCCTCCCCCCGCCGCGCCGCATATCTCAAAAAGTAGAAGTCGGATTGCAATAAATATTATTAGTTGGTCCGGATTTCGTCTAAATCGGTTAATTAGTTTTTGAGGTTAGAGAGTTAAGTGTGTACCTATCAGTCACCAAGAAAACGTACTGTTGGCTTAGCAGCGTAATTCCATTAAATGACAATATGCATGTATTTTTAATGTTTGCATGTGTCATATGTTGAACAGTTTTTAAGCGAATTATAAAAGTTTCAGCATCATATTTTTAGCTGTTTAAATAATATTGAGATTGACTTATTTTTTTGGAATTATTCTTGTATTGGTAGTAAGTACTTCAATCATGATTATTGTTTGTTACATCAAGACATAAACAATTTAATTGTTAAAATGTTTAATCTTATAAGGTATTACGATTTTAGGACACATTTTCATGTCTCAAATTATTTAAATAAAGAAAAGAGTTGTTTCGTTTTTGTACACGTGGTCGGTGATCGTTCGATGACCTTACTTGTTTGTCACTGTTTATAAAAAGCGTGAGCTCCGGCCTAGTCGGGACATTCTTTGTCGAGCCCTCGGACCGAGCACAGCGCCAGTTAAGTATTACTTATGTTTTGTCCCATGTTTTAACCTATCATGTGAGATGGTAGTTCTGTTGGTGAATAAATAGTAGAAAGATCGAAAAAGGTGGCGTAAGGATGAGGATGGAGGGGTTGGAGGTTGCATCCTCCCGGGGCCCCATGGGCTCCGGTTGTGTTTGTATCGGCTCACATAGTTAAACTCATTGACAGGTGTTATTTCAATGTGATAGAGGATCATCTGTTTGTTTCAATATAAATTATATTGTTTCCTTTCTATAGCTTTGTAAAGTGAAAACGGTATTTATTCTGTAATATTGCTAAATATCTGATAATTTCTGTGTAAGTTATTATTGAATAACATAAAAATGCATTTATGCTTTATTAAATAGTGATCACTGTCAAATAAACGAGTTTTCCTTTATACTTTGATTTTATTTGTTCCATGTACTTAAATTGCTACTCATATAGATCTATATATATACTTCATATACATCTACATCCCCACCATATTTCTGACACATGCAATCAGTATCCTAGCCAAACGAAATAAAAAGGAAATAATATACCTATTACATGAGCAACAAAAAAAATCTAAGTTAGCTACTAAAAATCTGCTTTGCTCGACTATTCAACGATTTGTTGCCGAAATCTGATTCTTTTAGATGCGCACTTAGTAATTTCGTTGGTTAGGTTAGGTAAGTATGTTGCTCGTCCCGATGAGAGAGCACAACACGCGCTGGAGGAGTGCCCTGCGTGGGCAGAAGAGTGGCGGGTGCTGACCGCCGTGATCGGAGTAACCTCTCCCTCTCAACCGGCGTCTTAAAGATGGTCGAAAGCGAGAGGTCGTGGCAGGCGAGTCTCGCATTCTGTGAGAGAGGGATCACAAGGAGGATGCGGAACGTGAGCGGGAAGCGGAACGTGAGCGGGAAGCTGCCGCCACATCCGCCATCCGGCGCCGACGCACTGGGCGCCGGAGGGCGCATTTAGGGCGCCTCCAGTTGCCCGCGCCATAGCCTTACATGTTTTCTTGGGCTCTGGGCGCGGTTGGGGACCGTGCCTGGATAGCACAGCCCAGTCGGCAGGTCAATGCACCGGCTCGCCGACTTTAAAAAACGTAGTCGAATTGAGGGGGTCCTTTCGCAGAGGCCTATCCACAAGACGGGACCGTTTTAGGCATAGAACATAGAGAGAGGTTAGAAGTAGTATCAAGCGACTTTAGTACCAGAACCAGTGTCGCCTCTCGCACACATGATAATGATACGTTCGTATTTTACTACATAAAACACCATTACGCGATTAGTTCCTGAAAATCGGTACAGAAATGTACCAAGTGAAAAACAGTCCATTTAAATACAGGCCATATTTCCACAACATAAAGAATGAATTTGTTTGTGCACATATCTTGCAGTGTTACCAGGATAAAAAAATAAATTGCAATTTGTTGGGAAATTTTTGAGTTCGTAAATGTATTTAATAGTGACTTGAACGAATGAAGCAACTCTTTTAATTTTATGTTGTAATAATAATAATAGGAATAAAAAAATTATTTTCTTTACAATAGGTGTTCTTATTAAAATCGTTTTTGGTAACTGATGCAAGCTAAGATCTAATTAAGACTTCCAAATTAGGTGTTCGGCAACCAACACTATATTTACCATATTTCAAAGACCGGATTGAAATTTGCCCCGCTAATAACTTGGTTTCTTATATAAATAAGTCTCAAGATATCAGAAAAGGTAATCAATTATTTAATGAAATTCGAAAACCCCATAACCGTGTAACTTCACAAACTATAAGCAGGTGGATTAAAAACACACTCAAATACAGAAGAATTGATGTGTCCATTTTCTCCGCCCATAGCACGCGTCACGCTGCAACCTCTAAGCCCTTTAGGCAGGGCGTCAACATAGACTTGATATTTAAAACTGCAGGTTGGACGGGCAACTCCACTACCTTTGCTCGTTATTACAATAGACCTATTTCTGATTGTAATGATTACTCAGCTCTTGCCAGATCCATATTAGGTTAATCTGAGAAAGATACTTAATTCAAGTTTTGATCTAAAAATCAAAAATAAGTGTGAAATCAGTCAAAATGGTCTAATTTAATAATGATTGTTAAATGTTAATCATAGTTGATTACAGATAATTTATAAGTGAATTTTGTTTTGAAATTAAAGAAGTTAGTTGCTAAATGAAGACTTTTACTTACTTTTCGACAATACTACATGATATTTTCGTTGTCTCTCAACATCTACATTTTGTTATTTATTAATTATTGAATATAATTTAGGAAATACTACTAAGAAAAGAGAGTTTTCAGAGTTAGCAGTGTAGTATATTCACAGTTGTTAGCAAGATGTGACAGACGTAAAGATTCTATTTCAAAGTATAAATATATAAAAATACGACGTCTATCAATATACGGCCAGGATGTTACTATTGAAAACCCAAAGAGTTTTAACACCCCCCCGCAATGGGAACATCCTGTATATAAAAGTATATACACACGCCTACCTATCACTCAAAAAAATATATACAATAGACAAATACAAAACGACTTATAAATACCTAACCTAAACCTAAACTATAAGAACACTAGTAGTGTTACAGTTTCGGCAATGGTTTGGTAAGTATATCTGCAACCATGTCACTGGTGTGAATGTATTGAATGTGTAAGCTGTGGTGTGATAGTGAGTCTCGTATGAAGTGGTGTTTAATTTCAATGTTTAATGTCATGACGACCGGCTGGCCGAGTGGTCTGTACCCCAGGCTACTCGTTCAAGAGGTCCCGGGTTCAAATCCCGGTAGGAACAAATGTTTGTATGATGAGTACGAGCATTTGTTTACGAGTCATGGATGTTTATATGTTTATTTTGTATATTTCTAATATTTATATACATATTAATATCATTATTTCTCCGTTATCTAGTATCCATAACACAAGCTCTTAATGATGCTTACTTTGGGCTAGATAATAGGTGTGAATGTATAAATAAAATAATAAAAAAATTAAAAAAAAAATGTGCTTGGTGCGTGCATGGTATGTGTTATTATGACCTAGTTTGATGGAACTTTGATTATCTGAATGTATGATGAGAGTATGAGTGATACCGAAGACTTCTGTGATGAGTGGTTTGAGATAAATGGCTTCCTTGCAAGCCTCGGCCAGTGCCATGTACTCGGCCTCTGTGGTCGATAGTGCCACTGTACGTTGCTTGCGAGATTCCCAAGACACAGGTGCTCCGCTCATCATAAATATGAATCCTGTATAGGATCGGCGGTCAGTCAAATTATTGCCGTAATCGCCATAGGCGTACCCTCTAGTGTAGAACTGGCCAGTTGAGTTAAAACGAAGTTTCATATCTTTGGTACCTCTAAGATACCGTAGCACACGCTTAGCGGCCTTCCCGTAATGTGCATTAAATTGGGAAAGGTAGGAGACCGCGTGAGCGATGTCAGGCCTTGTACAGATGGAAATGTACATTAGAGACCCGATAAGCTCTTGATATGGTGCTTCGAATTTCTCGTCCTCTTTGTCAGGAAGATTTAATTTAAGGCCAAGTTCCAGCGGTGTAGTGAGGCTTATTGCGTCATTCATTCCAAATTTGTCAATAAGCCGCTCAATATATTTAGTTTGATCGAAGGCAATGCTATCCTTAGATTGTGTTTTTTTTTATACAACTGGATGGCAAACAAGCTGACGGCCCACCTGATGGAAAGCGGTAACCACCGCCTATAGACATCTGCAATAACAAGGAAAAAATACTTGATATTGCAGGTGCGTTGTCATCCTGGGGCCTAAGATGAAATGCCGTCCATGCCCAGTGGCTACACTGGCTACCTTTCCCTTCAATCCGAAACACAGCGAACTGTTGTTGTTGCGTCACTCAAATTAATTGAAAAATTCAATATCTTTTCAATGTAAATGAAATACTTATCAAGCTCCAATTTGATATTACCGAGACAATCTTCGAGTGGACCAAGATCTTTTACTGTGAACTTTTTCTTAAGTTCACAATTAAAATCTTGTTTTATGTCATTGTTGGTACTAATTAAAAAGAAATCATCGACGAACACAGCAATGATAAGAATGTCTTTACCTGACCGCTTATAGTAAAGTTAGTGTTCGGATGGCGCTTGAGTAAGGGACAGCTTAGCCATAGCTTCACATACTTTTTTATTCCACTGTCGTGGAGCTTGCTTTAGTCCATATAAAGCCTTTTTAAGCAGGCAGACTTTTCCTTTTGTTTCATTAGTAAAACCTTCTGGCTGTTCCATATAAATCTCTTCCTCAAGTTCACCATTTAAAAAGGCGGTTTCCACGTCAAGGTGGTCCACTTGCAGGCCATGTTGAACGGCAAACGCGAGCAACAGTCGCACAGAAGACAGTCTAGCGACCGGGGAGAAGGTTTCACCGTAATCGACTCCAGCGACTTGAGTAAAACCTTTAGCTACAAGTCTGGCTTTATACTTTGTCACGTTTCCTGAAGTGTCCTTTTTTAACTTAAATACCCATTTGCATTTCGTAATTTTTCGATCGGATGGTCGATCGACGAGAATCCAGGTTCCATGCTTCATCAGTGAGTTGTACTCAGCCTTCATAGCTTCCAACCATTGGTTCTTTTACGACCGGCTGTATAGGTAGGACTTCAGGCTGGTGCTCAGGTAGTCCCTGAGGCTGCAACTGATGAATCGGAAGCTCTAGTTCTGGTTCATTGTGGATATTTAAGATAATAGATCGTGATGATGGAAGGCTTGAGGATGATTAAATATTGGGCTCAGCTACGGGATTCGCTTGCGTTTTATCTTCAGTGAAGACAACGTCTCTCGCGGTGATAATCACTCGAGGGTTTTGAGGATCAATACGACGATATGCGTTGCTCTCCGTGGAATACCCTACGAAGATACACTGTTTTGTTTTGGAATCGAGTTTTAAACGCTTTTCTTTCGGTACGAGGATATGAGCCTCACTACCGAAAACTCTCAAATGAGACAGATTCACTTTCTTTCTCGTCCACACTTCTTCTGGGATTCGGTTGTGGAGAGATTTTTTAGGCACTCGATTTTTTATATCAATCGCCGTATTCACCGCTTCTCCCCAATATGCAAGCGGTAGCTGAGAGTCCTGGAGCATGGATCTGGCCTTTTCTATGATGGTACGATTGGCTCGCTCTGAAACACCGTTTTGTTGTGGAGTGTATGGAACTGTGGTTTGATGCACTATGCCATTCTCCTTTAAAAAGATAGAAAAATCTTTATTCACGTATTCGTGACCATTGTCCGTACGTAGCACTTTGATCCGTGCACCAGTCTGGTTTTCTACTAGATGTTTATATTCTACAAATTTACATAAAACTTCCGATTTTGATTTTAAAAAGTATCCGAATGTTTTGCGACTAAAGTCGTCTGTAAATGTTAGCAAATAAAGAGATCCGCCCCACGAATGCGTACTCATTGGTCCGCACAAGTCCGAATGGATGAGTTGTAGGACTTTACTCGTTTTGCTTGTAGAATTTCTAAAAGGTTTTTAGCAAGCTTACCTTGCAAGCAGGGAATGCATTTTTTATTTAAGTTCCCGCTATAATTTACACCAACACATTTGTTACGAATGATATGCATACTTTGTGCATTTAAATGTGCTAGACGTCTATGCCACAGTAACGCAGACTCCTTTGATGTAATTGTAGAATAAGCTTGTGAATGTCTATACATCCCTTTATGACTAGAGCCTGTCGCAATAACGGTACCTGTGACATGACAATTGCCACTTGGATATATTTTTGCGCCGTCCGATGTAAACAATAAATTGAAAGCCTTATTAACTAATTTATTTACAGATAATAAATTAGCAGCTAAACTAGGAACATATAATACATTACTTATTTTATTTACGCTATCGGAAATTGGAATATTTACAGTACCTATGCCATGACTCAAAACTTGCTCCTTGTTGGCAACGTTGATTGGCGTGACAAACCAATCTTTTCTATTGCTCATATGAGAGCTTGCACCTAAGTCGAATATCCAGTCTTGGGAACCTGTAGGCGATGAAAAAGTAAATTCAGATGTGTAATTTGTGTTTTTAGCCGAAACTGAATTTAACTAGACACACTTTTCTTTTTATTTACAATTTTCCTACATTGAGATACTACGTGACCGCTTTTCTTACAATATGTACAGAACAATTTCTTTTTTACACTTTTTACACGCAACGCAGTATTCAGAGGTTCTCCAGAGGTACTAGTTGTTGATGCAGCACGAACATCTTCCTTCAATAACGCTGCAACTACATTCTCCGATGTGATGTTAGTATTGAAGTGCTCCAGTGCCATAACGAGGGGTCTGTACTTTTCCGGAAGTCCTGCCAGCATGATGATGGTCTCTTCGTCTACTGCAGCTCCATACTCTGTAGTTCCTGCTGAGTAGCTAGCATTCTATTCACATACTCATGTATGCTGTATGTATGCCATTGAACACAACTGTAAGTAGGTTCTTCATGAGACCTAGTCTTCTTGTAAGACCGCTATCTCCGTAAGCTTTCTTTAAGCAAATATACGTATTATACGCTGTTTCTGCTGATCTAATCACGGGAAAGATGGCTTCATCGCAGGCGAGACAGATCTTGGCACGAGCTTTCGCGTCCTTGCGCTTAGCTGTGGGATCTGTGAGACTGACTCTTTCCTTTACCACGTCCCATAGGTCGAGGTCGGTCAGCCAGCACTCCATGGCAAACCTCCACGTGCTAAAGTTGCGGTTGGTCAGCTAAGTAATGCTGACTACGCTTCCCGTCGAAGACTGGTTTTGTGTCGGCAAACTTACCGATGGTGAAAACGTTTTAAATATTGTTTTGCTCCATAACACTAAAAACCTCACAATAATCTACACTTTTGAAGACTTTAAGGGACTCTTCACTTTCAGAGTTAGCATTGTAGTATATTCACAGTTGTTAGCAAGAGGTGACAGACGTAAAGATTCTATTTCAAAGTATTTATTTATTTTTATTTTTTTTTTATTTATTTATTGAGAAAACCAACAGCGTTACAAAATGCATCTAAAACTAGACATTTAATATAATAAGGCCAATTACAGGTTTCCCTTTAAATAATCAAAATTACACTGATCAATTAACAATATTATACTTAATGAAACATAAATCACTTTACCCACTTTATGTAACTTTTTAATGTTTTTATATAAAACTATTGAAATAAATACTAAATTATATACATACATATGCACATACATGAAAGAACAAAATCACAGAAACATTAATAAAATAAGAGATATGAATAATACACTTTAATAATAAGTAAACAATATTCAGACATATATATATACATACACACACATATATATACACACATACATACACATATATACATATACCTATATACAAATACATACACATATTCAACTAAATGTATTATATTTAAACATATAACGTGATATGTAGTGTACCTACTTCAATTAATACATTAATAACATAAAATAATAATTATGACTTACTAAACAGTTGATATATTATAGAATTCTTGAAAACTGGCTTTGACATTAAGAAGATGTCGTGCTTGCTAAATAGTTTGTTATATGTTTGAGGAAGGCGAACCAACACACTATTCTGAGCATAATTAGTAACACACCGCGGTACGTGAAATAATTGAGTGTGTCGCGTACGACGCACAGGTGCGCAATAGGAGAGACCGGCAACTAGTTCAGCACAGTTCAAACGACCATTAACAATGTCGTGGAGGAAGCACATGTCTAACATTTGTCTTCGCTCCTCTAGAGTCAAAAATTTATATTTGCGACATGCCTCCAAATAAGTATTGGCAGAGTTACGGTATCGGAAGTTGAGATGATTAATGAACTTTCCCTGTACACGTTCTAAGCTGTCAATGTAAACTGAATATTGAGGTGACCAGATTGGACTTGCGTATTCCAGTAAACTACGAACGTAGGCACAATAAACGACTTTCAAAGAAGATAAGTCTTTGAAAGGTTTGCAGGCTCTCAGGACGAAACCCAGATTTTTTAACGCTTTAGCAGTGATGCCATGTATGTGGTTATCGTATAGCATCTTATTATCAAGGATGACACCCAGATCGCGAACAACATTATTATGAGTAATATTTATTCCATTGAAATTATAGTTATATTTTAAAGGATTTGGTTTACGACTAAAATTCATGTACATGCATTTGCTTACATTGACAATGATTCTATTTTCCTCGTAAAATTTACTTAGATTATTTAGATCACGTTGAACGTTCACACAATCTTGTAGGGTCTTTATTCGATAAAATATCTTTTTATCATCTGCATACAACAAATGCTCTGTGTGTCTGAAACACTTGCCTATATCGTATATATATGCGTTATACAGTAATGGGCCAAGGTGTGATCCTTGTGGCACACCGCTGGTTATATTCACAAAGTCCGACCGATATCCTCCCAAAACTACTGCCTGGGAGCGATTGGTAAGATATGATTGCAACCATCTCAGCAGATCGCCACGAATACCGAGTGACAGGAGCTTGTTTAACAAGATGATGTGATCCACACGATCGAAAGCTTTCTCGAAGTCAGTGTAAATCACATCAACCTGCCATCCGCCATCCATGTTCCTCAACACATAATTTGTAAAACAAGCCAAATTGGTGATTGTCGAGCGTTTCCTCAAAAACCCGTGCTGATTGCCTGAGATCCCGCGAGCCACAATGGAATAGATGCAATCATAAACTAACTTTTCAAAAATTTTTGCAATAGTACAAAGTATTGAGATTCCCCTATAATTTTCAACCTTGGTTTTCGATTCCTTTTTATGTAACGGCAAAATATGAGCTTTTTTCCAAATAGAAGGAAAAATGCCCACTTTAAGTGAACTATTAAAAATAATCTGTATCGGAACGGACACAGTTTTGGCACAATTTAACCAAAATATTGGTGGTATCCCATCATAACCCGCTCCTTTGTTAATATCTAACTTTTCTAATGATTTTTCAATTTCGGAAAGGGGTAAATATATATTGCTAATAGAGTCTGTACTAATATCAGGAAAAGGTGATGCAAGTTCACCAGTTGAGATATCACTGAAGACACTACGGAAAAAGTTATTGAAGGCATCACAAATTAGTTTACCTTCAGTGTAGGTTACGTCACAAAATGAAACTTTTTTTGGGTAATTTGAAGTGCCTTTCATAGATTTTAAATATGACCAGAAAACTTTTGGTGATGATTTCAATGCTGTTTCAGTTAAAGATATATATTTTTTAAAGCATTCATCTTGTACTCGACGTTGTCTTTTGCGCAACAGCGAGAACTCGTCATAGTCCACTTCATTTTTGTATTTTTTCCAACGTGAATGGGCCTTCATTTTCTCCTTTATTATTTTAATAAGTGGCTTACTATACCATACTGGATAGTTAGATCTATTTTTGCAGCTCAATGGTATGTATTTATCTACACAATAATTAATAGACTCATATAATGTATTAGTGGCCTTATCAGGATCACTCTGATCCAAAGCTGAATTCCAATCAATGCTACTTAAGTGCTTATTTATATCATCGTATCTTCCTTTCCTGAAATTAGGCTTTGGGCATCGGCTTTCACATAGTGGCGCAACAGAAATATCTATGACCTCAATCAACAATGCGGGATGACATCTATCCAATTTACTAAGGGGTGTTAAGAAATTACTTACTGATAACGGGCAATTAGCAAATGCCAAATCAAGTGTGTTACCATGGAAATTTTTTATCGAGTTGTATTGAGTAAAGCCGGCCATATTAAGATTATCGATAAATTTTAAAGCTGAATTTTGAATATCGACAGGGCCACTTTTAATAAATGTTGGTGTATTATTGTGCCATGCTATACAAGGCAAGTTAAAATCACCTATGAGTAAATAATTGTCATTTGATTTAAAGTTCACTCTTGAAGTTAATGCCTGGATAATAACCTCCATATCAATGGGCAAACGATGACAATCAGGGGGTACATAAGCAACGCTAATATGTAAATCATGTGCCGAGGCGAGAGCACGCGCAGGCAATGTAACCATCAACATCTCAGTCGGTGCGCGTACGACTAAATCGCTGCGCGACGCGCAGAGATCGCGGCGAGTTATAATTAATACACCGCCTCCTGTCTTTTTGCCGCTAACTTCCAGGTTACGGTCGCAGCGAAATATTTCATAACTACTGTCGCAAATTTCTCCGTCATAAATGCCGTCATGTAGCCAAGTTTCCGTCAAAATAATGACATCAAAATTCGTCGACAGCAAGCTTTGCTTAAACTCTAAGCATTTAGTGCGTAATCCCCTTACATTTTGGTAATATATATTCAGATTCCGTGAGTCCATTATAGTATAAATGAGTTAACTGCTGTACCTAAATATCTCCTGTATATAACATACCTATAAATTAGTTGAAATTGTAAAGTCGACAGAAATAAGATGCCAGAAAGTTTAAGACACAAGGCCTGGATAACGACGGCAAATACTTTTAATGTGTAATAAAAAGTTGAAACAAACCTACAAAGTGTGCGGCAGTATATTAGCGTGCTAGTCAGCGTTCCATTAACGGGTTCATAATAGTAAAATAGCCAGTCGATTAAGCACTTTAAAATGTTTAAAAATTGTAAAAATATAAAGTTAACATTTCTTATATTTATGTGTTTAAACTGCATGTGACATGTAGCATTTATTTTAAAATTATACTTTATTATGTAAGCAAATTGAGGATAAATAGCAATGACTATCAAAGAAATTGTGTAAGATACATGATTTTTTTCTATATACCAATTGCAATTTGGTAAAGAACTACCAAATAAATAAATATATACATATATTGATAGCAATATTTGACTAAAATAGATAACGAAACAATTATTTCTATAGATTTGACATATAGACAACAATAAACACACAAACAATAAGCACTTTAAAAATTGAAAAAATATAACGTTAACATTTCTTGTATTTATAAGTTTAAAATGCATGTGAAATGTAACATTTATTTTAAAATTATACTTAATTATGTACGCAAATTGAGGATAAATAGCAATAATAATCAGAGAAATTGTGTAAGATACATCGTTTTTTTCTGTATACCAATTGCAATTTGATAAATAACTACCTAATAAATATATATATACTACATAATAAATATATGCATATATTGATAACAATATTTCCCTAAAAAAGATAAGGAAACTAATATTTCTATAGTTTTGACATTTAAACAACAACAAAATAAAAAAGTGTTTACACAAAAGTATCAGTGAGTGATTTATTATTATTACATTGCCAGTATCGGCCAAATAATCGCCATGAACATGAGCAATATATGAGCTCACAAACAATTTAATTTTGAAAAAAATTATTAGCAGACATAGATATTTAAAGAATGTTTGCATATTATTATCTGACTTAAAAATTAATACTAATGCAAAATAACAGAGCATACCTCCACAAAACTGTTTACCTTTTTGCAAACAAAATTCTGAGTCATTGTTAACAGCTATAAAACCGACAAGAATAACATCATGTAAGATAAATAATTCTAAATAAATTTTGATAAATCTTCTTCGTTGATTATTGGTACAGCAGGAGATATATCGTTTTTTCTTGCGTAAATCCTCCCATTTTTTACCCACACATATTGATACTGTTTTAATTTAGCTATCTCCTTACATTTTCGTAGCAGTTGCTTATTAAAATAAGTTAGCTGCTCGTTAATATATATTGGGAGTGACTCTCCTGCCATGTTCAAAACCTTTGTAGATAAACGACATTTCCTAGAACGTGATAAAATGTTATCCTTTAGTAAGCGAGTCTTCATTTTAACAATAATGACTCTCGGCCTGCCTTGAAGTTTTATTCTGGGGGAGACCCGACTGGCATGTACAAAGTATAAATATATAAAAATACGACCTCTATCAAAATACGGCCAGGATGTTACTTTTGAAAACGAGTTCGGCAAACGGAGCATGCCACAAGATGGCGGAGGAATTAGTTCAAATTACCTACCTACGATTTCATTATTATTTTTTACTTTTTAAAACATAGTGCAGAAGTGGCATCACTACGCGATACTACATTGTATTATTTATTAATTATTGAATGACGAGGCACTTCGTATAATTATGATTGAACTTCACGTACAGGTAAGTTCGTTTAATCATTAATTCAGTAATTTAATAACAAATAAACTTAATAGATAAGTAAATAAAAATTAAACACTATATTTTTTAAGATTTATAAAAAATTAAAAACAATAAAAAAAGACAGTGTTATTTGATTAGATAAAAAAAAATTGCGTTTATTTTTGAATATCAATCAGAAATTTTGTTAGTCGTATGACACTGAATAAAACAATCAAAAAATTCACCTAGAAAAATAATATTTTTCAAGGGGCCAGCATTTGGTGCATGTTTTGTACTACATACTCTAAACATATATATTTCTTGAAATAACTGTGTGAGACGAAGCCAGAAAGATAACCAGAACTCTGTCCCTCTGGTAGGCAAAACATTGCCTTTTTGAGCCATCGGTTCTGCAAATAACTATACAAATAAGGTGACCAGTGGCGGATTGAATTGAGTATTTTAAAGAGAAGGGTAAAGTCCCTGCCAAAAAATATAACATTGGTACACAAACGTTTTTCGGTATATATATTTTTTGTGCAATTTTATTAGCACTTAGGTAATAAAAAAATCTTACATAAATATATATTAAAGAAAAAACTTTTTAAGCTTCGGCGAGAAAAAATCTACCCTTTTTTTCTTTACTTCTCACAAGAAGTTGTCTTTAAGATAGTAATAAGTAGTTCTTTATTTCTTATGAATGCAAATTTCAAGTTTATAATTACAGCGTTCTTAGTATGTTGAATTCCTCCGCTAGTAATTAAAATACCTTCAAACAATACTTTTAAACAACTGCAAGTTTCATTGATAGCTACCAGAGCTACACAGTGACCGACTTACGCGAGAGTGAAATAAATATTCTACTAAATTTGATAAATATCCAAATTCAGGGCTCACGAATGTGCGCCGCAGAAGCGGCCGTGTCGCGCTAACTGTACGCGGCATGAAGAGGCCACTCGGGAAATTAACACCATTTGTCCAGCCACGAGGACCGGTGGAAACTACTATCACCTCGTACTCATATATCATTTGAACCTTGTGCTACCTGTTATAAAGTACAAAATTAATCATTCTCCGTGTTCTATTTTTCAATACCTACTGGTATTGGGCATTCACTTTGGTTTTTTAAGTACTTGTCTAGTTTGAAGCACTGCACAGTTTTATAACAAAATTAGATCTCATTTCGCAGATCACTTCGATTTTTCCTGTTAAAGGTATTTTTACTATTACAAGGTGTGAGTAAGCCATAGAACTAAACATAAAGTGAAAGAATAACTTGTTTGTTTTTTGGTGGTTGCTTTTTGTCCCTTTTGGACTTCGTTTCTTAATTATTTGCGCGATGAACGGTAAACATTTGAGGTTCAATTGTTAGCATAACCTTTTGCAAACAAATTAGAAGAAAAAAAACTATATGATAACGACCCGGTATTCTAGGTAGAGCACAATAACTAAAAAATATCACAAAATTTTACCAAGTTTTTCGACGAAATCAAATGGTTTTGTTTATTATTTTCAGTAACTTCTTAACAAATACCATTTTTAACCGACTTCAAAAACGAGGAGGTTCTCAATTCGGCCGGTATGTTTTTTTTTTTTTTTTTTTTTCTTTGTATGTACACCGATTACGCCGAGATTACTGATCCGATTTTCGTGATTCTTTTTTGTTCGATGCGGAATAGCTGCCATTTGGTCCCACAAAATTTTTTAAATGCTAGTTGCGAATGCGAAGAGGTGATCACTATTGGCCACCGAGATCTTGTGATTTAACACCTTGCGACTTCTTCCTTTGGGGCCATGTAAAAGAGAAGGTCTACGCCAACAGCCCAGGGTCGGTTCAAGATCTTAAAGATGGAATTCGTGAGGCTATCGAGGACATGGAGAAGCCACTTTGCGATTTGATTGTGGAAAATTTCATGAAAAGGATATGGTCCTGTAAGCGTGGTCGTGGTGGTCATTTTCCTGGTGTTATTTTCCACTATTAACGGCATACCTTCCTCTTTATAATGAAATAAACACCCGATCATTTATATTAAAAAATGACATTTTTCTTTGAATATCAAAATAACACCTCTTATTGGAACACCCTTCATAACATACATTTGTCATTTGTTTTATTTGGTGGCAAATTGAGAATTGTCTGATGAATTTAATCCCTCGACGTGAGCATGAATTTAAAGCGTGAAAATTTTAGTTGTTTGTTTTTTGTTAACAATTGTTTGCCACTTTTCTTGGAAAAGTTCGGGAGAAACGTCCTCGCAGTTAGATCCTCCTTCACCACGACAACGCTTCGTCGTACACCGCCAGGCGAACGATCGACTATTTACTTAGCGACGTCAAACGCAGAATTAGTGGGTTACCCGCCGTATAGCCCGTATAGTATAACCTTCCTATTCTTATTTATTCCCGAAAATAAAATAAAAGCTTTGAAAAATTTTTATCGCTCGGCGTCTATAAAAATTTTTTCATAGCTTTTTTTTTATTTTAAGCAGTGGCTCCGTTTCAAAAGGCCGTCGAAAAGAAGAGATGCCTATAATAAGGACAAGTGGGCAAAGTGTTTTTCTCAGTGATACCATCGATGCAGCGATGTATTGATGTTAATCGACACTATTTTGATAAAAAATTAAAACCGACTTCAAAAAACTGAAAAGGATAAATAATTAAATTTAAGTAGGTATTCATCCCCTAGAAACATATTTTTGGAGTCGGTGCTTCACTTTCTATTGTTTTTGGAAACCACTTAGCACCAACTCCAAAAATATGTTTCTAGGGGATGAATACCTACTTAAATTTAATTATTTATCCTTTTCAGTTTTTTGAAGTCGGTTTTAATTTTTGTTTTAAATTTTTTTTTCACAATTTTTAGTGATAACTTTCTACGGTCAAAGCTAGATGGGTGACCGTCAAATTATATTGTTTCCTACTATCGTATCGTTTCACTAAAAAGTCATTAGAAAAGCAAAAATTCGCAATTACGCTATGTAGACGACTTCATAATTTCAGTTTTTTTATATTTAAAACCAAAGTACCCAACTGTTTTTGAAAAAATTTTTATGGGACTAAATGGCAGCTATTCCGCATCGAACAAAAAAAGAATCACGTAAATCGGATCAGTAATCTCGGTGTAATCAGTGTACATACATAGAAAAAAAAAAAAAAAAAACATACCGGCCGAATAGAGAACCTCCTCGTTTTTGAAGTCGGTTAATAAGATATAAAAAACTAATAACTTGCTAGTTTGATCAGTTTCTGATTTTCTAAGAACTATCAGTTCAACCCTCGTATGTATCAGTTCCATTATTGAAAACACATCATTATACTTATTACCAACTCAAATATTTTTTCTATAAAATATCACCACCACCACCATCACCTATACATATACGTCCCACTGCTAGGCACAGGCCTTCGTACATGGGAGAATCACATGAGGAGTTTGGGCCATAACACCACCACGCGGGCCCAATGCGGGTTTGTGGGTTAAAGCGTTTGCAGTAACAGCCGGGACCAACGGCTTAACGTGCCTTTCGAAGCACGGAGGAGGTCGAGATTATAAATTTGATTGACCGATCCCAGGACCAACCATGGCGAAAGTTGCTTTGTTTTCATAATCGAAACCAGAGCGCTCACATCACTATGCCACCAAGCTCCTAAAAAAATATAGTAACGGACAATCATTGGAGAATAATATTTATACAGAAGACGAATGTAGAGAAATTTTCTGTGTTAATTACGAAATTAATAAATTTTAATCAAGAAAGCAGAGTCTACGTAGCTGAAATGGAAAAATAGATGGTTTTGCTTATTAAAATTTGTGTTAAATGAAATCTTTTGTTTATCGACAAGACAAAGAAAACAACCACTGGAATGAGGCAGACAAACCGGAGGGTAACAAAATAAAAAAGCAAAAGAATAATTTGCAAAACAGATTTGCATTTATTCCAGTTGGAGAACATTAGACGGAGCCACATTGTTTTTCTTAAACTCTTTTATTTTAATTTCCTGCGTGAAAGATTTCGATGCAAATTAAGAAAACGCACAAATTTATATACTATAATCATCAATCACGGTGTTTATGTCGCGGTCTAACTTTCTACTTTGTTTTGACTTGTTATATTTATTTAAACTTTAATTGCACAAAATGAGTTAAAATCAGGCGGACTTAGTTCCATTAGACATTCTCTAGCAGTCAACCGGAAAGTTGAGTCCGAAATGATTTCAAAGGTAGGCAGTGCAAAAAAATAAAAAATACAATAACATGTTAATACACATATGCAGATTAAAATAAATATTGTTAAGATGTATAGTTGTAGATAAATACGTAATTTTAATATACCCGTACATACTACGTTCACTGCGCTATTACGAAGCATTCTGTGATACAATCATATGACGTCAGTTGCTTGTAAAATAAATAAAAAATGCACCTATATGATGTCATCACAGTTAATATTGTGGTTTAGTAAAGCCGTGGTCTAAAATTCAATAGACTATGATATAGAGATAGATTTGAGGCTACAAAATTGTTTACGAACTCTATTATAAAATTAAAAGTAATTACTAGATATGGACGGCATTTCATATTACGCCTCAGTATGACAACGCACTTGCAATACAAAGTGATTGTTTCCTTGTTTCCGTATTGCAGGTGCCTATAATAGGCGGAAGTAACCACTTACCGCCAGGTGGACCGGCAGCTGGTTTGTCATCTATTTGTATAAGGAAAAAAATTATAGACACAAAAAAAAGAAGAAGATAAGATCAAGAAGATTAAGCTCCTCACCCAAAAGATTTGTTTCGATATGCAATAAAACAAACCTCTTTGCTCTTTACTTTTTTATATTTAGTCTGGCCTTAAATACTGTTACAATTAAAAATAAACAAAATATCTATAACATTTGAATTTGGAATCTGTAATTTTTATATGATTGTTCATAGAGTTTTTTCATTTTGGCGCCTACATACTAATACATTGTACAATATTTTGCGATATTAATAAATGTTTGTGTACCGGCTCATTAATAGATACAATGAGACCTCCTCTGTTTGTGACAGAAAAAGATCTGGCCGTCTATGTAGTGTTCGTACGAAAAAGGTGGTCAAATCAGTAAAGGAAAGAATTCGAAGAAATCCTGTCCGAAAGCAAAAGATTTTATCTCGGGAGATGAAGATAGCACCTAGAACCATGTCGCGTATTTTAAAAGATGACTTAGGACTTGCAGCCTATATCAGTCGTACTGGTCATTTCCTATCTGATGATTTCAAAAAGAATAGGGTGGTAAAATCGAAACAACTACTGAAGCGGGCCCAAGGGAGGTCACAGAAAAATTTTGTTTACGGATGAGATTTTTTTTACAATTGAGCAATATTTTAACAAACAAAATGACCGTATTTATGCTCAAAGCTCTAAGGATGCTTCCCAATTAGTCAACAGAGTGCACCATGGGCACTATCCGACTTCAGTGATGGTTTGGTGGGGTATTAGCTATGAAGGAGTGGCTGAGCCATACTGTTGTAAAAAAGGTATCAAAACATCGGCAAAAAGTGTATCAAGATACCATTCTTGAGAAGGTAGTGAAGCCCCTTCACAACACCATGTTCAATAACCAAGAATGGTACGTCCAGCAAGACTCGGCGCCGGGTCATAAAGCTCGGTATACGCAGTCTTGGTTGGAAACGAACGATTTGGACTTCATCAGAGCTGAAGACTGGCCATCGTCTAGTTCCGATCTTAATCCGCTGGATTATGATTTATGGTTAGTTTTAGAGAGTACGGCTTGCTCTAAACGCCTTGATAATTAGGAGTCCCTAAAACAATCCGTACGATTGGCAGTGAAAAATTTTCTCATGAAAAAAAGTGCGTGCTTCTATTGATAACTGGCCTCAACGTTTAAAGTACTGTATTGCAGCCAATGGAGACCACTTCGAATAAGTTTTTTATATTTTAAATTGTTTTATATTTAAGTATTAAACTAACACACTGTAAAAGTAATAAATGTTATTTGCAATAGAATTTTTCTTTCTTTCTTTCAGTATTTATGGCAAGACTAGGTATAAACAGGCTTCTCGCAATGATTTATATTGTATTTTACCTCCGATCCATACCGACCATATTGTCTTTTGGATTCGATTTTAAACGTCGATATCGATAATTTTATTAAGCATTTTGATATTACGTACCGTTTCCGGCTTCATTGGCGTCTTTAATAAAGAATATGTTTGAAAAAAAAACATGAATAAGAAGCTACGTAAAATTATAGTGCAAACAGTAAAAAAATACTTGATTTTTAACCCTCGACTAAAAAAAAAGAATGTTAAATGTTTGACGTGTCTGTCTGTGTACATGTGTGTCTGTCGGTGGCATCGTAGCACATAAACGAATGGATCGATTTTGATTTGGGTTTTTTTGTTTGAAAGCCCATAGCTGTAATTTAAGAAGATGGGTTCAGGCGTTTGATGACTATTAGCTCATTTTCTACATGATAAAAGGGTTTACTTTAACTTTCACAGATCCGAATGATTTGAAATTTAGTGTATTGTCACTTCAGTGACACTCCCATGACATACTAACCTTTAGCTGTTCCTAAGACATCAAAAAGTCTACTGAATGCTTAATTCTATAAAGAATTCCAGCAGATAGAGCGTGTTTGGGCTCGTAAGAATTGTCTCGATGAGACGGTGCTATATAGATAAATCAGATGAAATGAGGCAGGGGATTACTAAAAATTTTATTTTTGCCAAAATATACCCGTTTTAATTGAATTAGAAATGATAATATACCTGCCTTTTTCTATAACAGCTTTTATATAAAAAATGTATGTAGATCGTGGGTTTCAATGTCACGAAAGATGTCGGATCTCCATATTAGCACGCGACTTTAAGTGGTTGTCGCTTACGTATCAATATTTTACAAAAGTGCTTTTAGTTGCGTTAATATTAGAAAAGTAGTATTTATTTTAAAATAAAATTGAAACATATGCATGTTTCCTACTGTTGCGTGCATAGATAATCATGTCCGGTTCCAAACACGGTAAACAAAAAGAAAATGCTTAAAAATAAAAGCTTCTTCTCTTTGCCTAGCAATTTATAAATAGTGCCCACTGAATATCAATATTCTATTACCTACTTACTGCGTTATATTGATCAGATGTGAATGTGATCAAGTAATTTATTTATTTATTTCAAAATTAACAATGTATAATAAATAAAACTAATCTTTATTAACCTACTATTTTCTTGCTCATGTTAACTTTAAATAAAATAATCTACTTTGGCACAAGTCTAAAGGAGGTAGCCAAGATTTATAAGGGTGTTCGCTCTAATATGATTTGAGATGAAAAAACATTACAAGACCATTGCACAGTGGGACATCCATAGGTCATAAATCTTAAAAACCTGCTTTCTTGTTTTACATTTTATTCCTTGTCGTTACATTGGATAGTTGCGGTACCTTCTGAAACTATAAATAGGTCAGTAATTAGAGTGCGCCTTCATTATCTATTGTGCATTCAAAGAGAGCGCATCGCCAATCGTAAATACTGTTATCAGTGAGTCATTAAAAAGCGTGACGTCATTTGTTGTCATTGCGGGACCTGTGAGTGCTGTGTGAGTTTTTTCTGAAATGGATATCCAAGAACAGGGTATGTAATAATTAATATTTTTATTTTAATTGTATCTTAGTATATATTTTCTTTAGTATGTCATTGCTACGAGGCGACTTTTCTTGGAGTATTATATTTTAATATTCAAAGTTTGAATAAACTTTTAAATATGTTCCCACTCGCTCCGACTATGGAGGTATATTGCACCATAATCTTTAGACTTTCTTATCTTAGGAAAATTAAAACTTGGCTGCCCTTATCTGCCCTTTTGGCGATGACAAGGGTGCTACGGTTGCCAGATTATCTCGTAGCATTTGCTACGAAATTAGTTTATTTAGTCTTAGTGCTTTGTGTAGGTTTTGTGACTGAATTTTAACCGTTTTTTTTTTGTTTTAGGTAATTTATATATATGCTCGTTTTCAAGAATGCATATTCTTGAAATATGGCTAACTGTCAATACCGATAATGACTCGGAAAAGTGTCGTCAAGTCCTACAAAGTTTGTTGACTACTCTGAACGATGCTGAGAACATTGATATTCATTATTTAGAGAAAATTGTTAATAATTTATGTAAAGCTATTGCTCGATTCTGGAAAAAATGTAATAGGGATAAAACCAAGCTTTTATATAAGAATTCCGATTGGTTTAATGTTATTGAAAAAATTCAACTTGTGAAAAATAATAAGCAATGTACTCCGTCTGAAACGTCGCCGTGTCATTCACGTGGTCGTCCTCGAAAACCTTTTACGCAATGTAGTAAAAGGACTAAACGTCGGAGAGTAGCTGATTTGTCAAAGTCTGATGATTCTACTGTGAGTGCATTGCTTGATGTTTCAGACTGTTCATTCGATTCGTGTATATCTAGAGTTAGCACTGATGATGTCTTGTCACTTGTGACTGATGCTCAGTTGACAAAACATCAGTATTTATTAATTAAAAACTTTGTTAATAGTAAGATTTCTCCTAATGTATTACCATGTTACCAACAAATTACTAAAGCGAAACAGAGATGTTACCCTTCTAATATAACTGTTTCCGAGTCTTCAGCTGAAGTTGAATTACAAAGTCTTTTTGATCACACAGCTTCTCGAATCCTTGAATCTCAAAAAGAGGTCTTAGATCAGATTCCTGATGATTGTTTGTCTAATATCTCTTTACTTGGGAAATGGGGATTCGATGGCAGCACTGGACATAGTGAATACAAACAATTTTTTTCAGATTCAACTTTAGAAGATAGTAGTTTGTTTGTAACATCTTATGTACCCCTTCAAATTATTGTAAAATTAGCTGAAGATAATTGTAAAATTTTATGGAAAAATCCTCGACCCTCTTCCACTAGGTACTGCCGTCCTATTCGATTTCAATTTTTGAAAGAAAGCACAGCAGTGTCTTTGTAAGAGGAAGCTTATTTTAAGGATAAAATTGAAAGTTTGCAACCTACTTTTATTCAGATCGACAATCGTGAATTGGTCGTTTCTCATAAGTTGCAGCTTTCAATGGTAGATGGTAAAATTTGTAGTGCTTTAAGTGAAACATCTACAAGTAGATGTTATATATGTAATGCTACCCCTAAAGAGATGAATAAAATAGACGAATGTTTACAAAAACCTGTAATAGAGAGTAGATACCAATTTGGATTATCACCACTACATTCTTGGATACGTTTCTTCGAATATTTTATTCATCTTTCATATAGATTAGACATAAAAAAATGGCAAGTTAGGCTAGATAGTGATAAACAATTGTTATCAAATAAAAAACAATATGTACAGTCCCAGTTTAGGGAACAATTAGGTTTAATAGTTGACAAGCCGCGTAGTGGTGGAAGCGGGACGTCTAACGACGGAAACACGGCCAGGAAGTTTTTTTTGGAATCAGCTGTATCTGCTGAAATTACAGGTTTGAATAAGGATCTCATAGATCGTTGTTGTGTAATATTACAAACGTTATCTTCTGGACATAAAATTAATGAATGCAAGTTTAAAGACTATGCATTACAAACAGCATACAGCCTGGTCGAGGAATATCCGTGGTATAGTCTTCCTGCTTCTGTCCACAAGGTGCTCGTACATGGATCAGATATTATAAGTTATGCATTGTTATCTATAGGAGAACTTTCCGAAGAAGCTGCTGAAGCGACAAATAAGTATATCAAAATTTATAGACGAAGTCACACTCGAAAAATGTCACGTGAAGTTACCAATCAAGATTTAATACAACGACTATTATTACATTCAGATCCTTATATTACAAGTCTTCGGAAACTTCCCCCTAAAAAGAAAAATACTCTGTCACAAAGTGTAATAGAATTGTTACATGTTTAATATTGTTAGAATAAGAATAATTTATTTGTATTTTGTTAGTTGTTTTGTTTTTTTTGTATTTAATTAATTTTAATTTATTTATTTCTATTATTTTATTATAATTAAATAATGTTATCAATGTTTTGACTCTTATTTTATTTAAAATATATGTTTTACATTCCAATTTTTAAGTGTTTGTTCATGATAAATTTAGGTAAAAGTATGTTATTGTTTATATTTGTTTTTTACTGAAGTAAACGTTTTTTATTCCGTAAATACATGTACTTCTTTCATTTTAATGTTCCTAAAACACTTTTACAACTATAAGTCACTAAAATAATACAATGTATTGATAGTAACAGGACTTTAACTATTTATGACCGCCCTTGTATGGAGCGTGTCCCTCCGTGCATTGGTATAAACAATGTACAAGACAGCCTTTAAATTTCTAAATCAGCATACAAAATCAAAAACGTATAACTTTCGGTTTTTATATGAAAATAAAAATGTCTTAAACTTTAAATTAAAATCCTATTTGTTTGTATCCTGTTTTTTTTTTCAAAACAAAAGTTTTCAATACTTTTCAATACTTATTACATTTTAGTTTACTTTAGAAGAGTGCACATCAAACCACTTTATTTGGTGAAAAGGTGATTTACAAAAGCGTTTAGTCTCCTTATAACTTTGTAATTTCTTGTCTCCTCGGGAAATTCTATGAATAGACTTACTTAGCAATCTTTTAAATACATGTGTATTAAGTGAGACGGTACGAGACTAGTTTATTTATTAGGGATACTACCAAAAGCTGTCTCGAATGGACGCAACTAAAAGTTTTCTCATTTGACGAGATTACAAGATAGAAGTATTTTTCGTAATACCAAAATTAAGATGAAAGTCCAACAATAACGTAGAAAATATGAGGTATCATTTAAGCTATCGCCAATTTAATTAGTGTTGTGTTAAAAAAGTAGATTTGTCACCAAAATGTAGTTACCAAACACTAAAAAATCAATTCCACAATAAATCACTTAAAATCATGGAGATATAGGGTCTAGTACCAAATAAATGTTTTTGTAAGTATGTAATATAATTGGTGATCCATCTGTTATTTTACACTTATATTAACATTAATTTGATAATTCATACCTGGGAACACTTTTTGTTTATCTGATAACGGAAATATTTCGTGGTGATAGATCTATTTATTAGGTGATACAACTTGATGACAAATATAAATTTTGGTGACAAGAAATATAGTCCCCGAAAAAAAATTTACTCTGTCTTTGCGGTTTTCAGATGAGAAAAATGTTTTATAAGGTAAGTACTGATAATTCCAATAGTTATAATTTCAACACTCTTGGTCGGAGATTAATGTGGAAATAAGAATATATTCCAAGAATTTTTATCTTATCAGCATCAATATTCCATGAAATTTATTTGGTCTCACAGAAATCATCTTTTTCTTAGGTTAGGTAGTGCGGTCATGTTGCTCGGAAACATGGTTCCTGGTGCAAGACGGTCTTCGGGTGGCCTTAGGGGGAGAAGCGACCTAGAGGTAGACCGCAGATGCGCTGGAAGGATGACGTGCGGAGGTTGGCAGGAGCTAATTGGATGCAATCAGCATAAAACTATTACAAGTGGCGGCAGCTAAAAGAGGCCTACACCGTAATGGTTGGAAACGGCTAAAAAAGAAGAAAGAAGAAGAAGGTAGTGTTTGAAGTTCTTTGTACGAAAGTAAATATTAACTGCATTAATTTTATAAAATTGCTATATGAACAGTAAAATAAAAATTCTGGTTACACTTCATTGTCTTTTTCTGATGAGTAGTTTGCACCGCGTGTTAGAAATTGCAGAATTTTCACAAACACCAATTCATTCGCATCTGAGCCCCAAACGAATTCTGTGTGGCTTAGTTTTTTCGCGCGTATGACATAATGATCTATCGGATTTACTATACTGAAATAAAGTCTCATTACATCAGGCACTGTAGCCAACCAATCTTCGGTAGATGTAACTAAAACCATTGGCAACTTCACTTGATACAAAGGGAATTCTGAAGCGGCTTGTCCAAATCTATGAAACTTTCCATTTTGCACGAGTTGACCATAATGCAATATCGTATTCGTTGATGTACCTGCTGGAGCATGATACAAAAGTCTTGCCACAAAACTTGCATCTAAAGTATCATCTTCGCGAATATTACCAGCGAAGAATAAAAGTGGATTACTACAGTAGATTTTAGGTCCAGCACAAAACTTTGTTGCCATGATTTTTGGTATTCTTCGAGATGGTAAAAACTCTGTATCACCAATGACTTTCAACAACCGCTCCGGTGGATGATTTGACATTGATGTAAGCATTCTCAAAGGCCCTTGTATATTAGTCATAAAGGCTAATGGAGCCAGTAAGATACCAAGACGTAGGAACTGATTGTAAAGTGGATTTGTTGAAAGTAAAACCAGCAGTGCTGTCGCCCCCATTGAATGGCCAATAAAATTTATCTCATTTGTGTACTTTTTCATCTTTCTTATAAAATCTATAGCTGCTGCTAAGTCATATTCCCCCATTTCCTGAAAAGAAAATTTCCAGAAGCTTGAAGAGTTCACTTTTTTATTCACATGGCCTCTGGAGTAATAGTTGCCTCTGGAATTTGTCATCCAAACATCGTAACCAGCAGCATTCAATATGTAAGGCAATGATTTTTCAGGTCCCAATAAAATCCAGTCAGCGGAGCTTCCAAGCAATCCGTGGTGTAGCAAAACTGTTTTGTCATAATATGAGCTGTTGCTCGAATTAAACACTCGATGTAATGTCAATAAATAGCCGTCTTTCGATGTAATAATATGAGATTCAATTTTTATTCCGTGTAGTGCCGCCAGCTGTGGTGTGGACAATAAAGCCGTCGGCTCTGACCTCAAGTTCAAATATTCAGAACTTACAGTACTTGCAGCTGTTCTTTCCACAAAATCATTGAAAGACTGTTTTATCTTTTCCTCCAATATAAACTGTTCAATTTTCATTTTATTTCCATCAGTAGGTGCATGCCGTACGAATACGTTTTTTATTTTTCCTACGATATCATTGAACGTTGTCACTACACCGGTTGAAAAATCTTGAAGTTTAACGTTCATATAATCAACGAAATCGAAGCTATTTACAATTTGGGTGTAACTTATTGCAACTAATAATACTATTGAAAATTTCATGACGAGCCGTCTGTTCACCAGAAAATCTCTATCTTTACTGGCAAAAAATTAGCCAAGTGAACGATAAAAAGTTAATCATTATGACTAAAGAGTAAATAATGTTTTATGTTAAGAAGAACAATGGAATCAATGTAGTTATAATCTTTTTACGTTACAAGAGAAACAATTACAGTTTCAATAGGACCGACGCCATACTAGTTATGATAACAATATGTTGTGGTAGTACTACATCGAATTAAAGAATGGAAGTTATATTACACACTGACCCTGAATCACAATATGATAAAAGGTATATGAAAGTATTTTTTTATGTGAGTGAAAGTTGTTATGTGTACAATAATAGAAATCCAGCCTAGTAGTTAAGCAAATCATGCGCATGGACGCAAAATATGCCGCTATATATTATATATAATACAAATGTGGATGAAACATTGCAGATCCTGCAAGTTAAGACGAGAGCTAGACATCTTTCTACCAACACAATGATAACCTGAGGTATCCTGGCATCTTCTCATGATGCGCGTGAGCAAATGTAATGTAGCATCATTTGTTTTATAAAGTGATACAGTCCTACAACAAAATAAAAAGTACCTACATGACGCCTAAAAATACTTTTTTCATTTGCTAATTCTCATTTCAGCCTGTTGGTGGCTCACTGGTTGCTGTGCAAAAATACACGATCTCACTCTTTCCTCATCACCCACAACTTGCCACCTCCTTGACTTCATTGGTCCACCTAGCCGGGGTACGGCCTATACTATACGTTTCCCGAGACGTCGTCTCCACTTCAAAAACAGTACTCCATCGCTCAACAGTTCTGTGACAAAATGTGACCAATCTACTGTCACAACAGCTTGCTTTCTGGACATACTTCTGGATGATGGCAACCACGTAATGCTAATATTAATAAGCCTTGATTGAGCTAGTCTAATCTATCTTTTTGCAAATTGCGCACATACACAATTGTATCATTCGAAAATATTATTGGCCAAAAATATGCATATTTTGGGGAAATTAAATCGTTAACAAAAGAGTCATCATCATTATCACCAGCCTATATACGTCCCACTGCTGGGCACAGGCCTTCCTACATGGGATAAATGCACATGAGGAGTTTGGGCCATAACACCACCACGCTGGCCCAATGCGGGTTGGTGGGTTAAAGCGGCTGTAGTAACAACCGGGACCAACGGCTTAATGTGCCTTCCGAAGCACGGAGGAGCTCGAGATAACAAACTTTGATTGACCCATCCCAGGATCGACCATGGCGAAAGTTGCTTTGTTTTTCGTATCGAAACCAGAGCGCTCAAACCAATACGCCACCGAGCTCCTCAACAAAAGAGTATAAAAATAAAAATGATAATCTTACACTCACACTTATTTATCTAGTTTAAATTAAGTATTGCAAAGACAAACATCAATGACTCGCCAATAAATGTCCCTACACATGATAGAAACATCTACCCTGCCAGAATCCAGCTATGCGATTCTTTAAAGTCAGAAGCCTTGAATTCGTGGCTGTCGGCAGCGCTGTCATACCTTTTGGCGTTTATTTGACAACCGATGGCGACACCATCGTTTCGACGACGGGCACGGCGTGGGTCGGAGCAAAAAACTTCTTTATTTTTATACCTTTATGTAAATATAGAATGAATTCATTGCAATACATTTTAAACACAAGAAAATCAAAGTAAAAAAATATCGAATATACTTCATGTCGTATATCCAAAACAGCGAAAATCATACACAGCCATGACCATCGACGTAGAGATTAGTGAATACGCTTACACGCAGCGCCGTGCTCAAACATCAAAATCAAGGGCAGCTCGTCGTCTTGTCAGACGTCAAGCTCGATGTCGAATATTTCTGTTTATGAATTGCACTGCAGGACCTAATATATATACAATTTAAATAGACAGTGGAACTGGGCAGTCGACCAGACAGACAACAAATAAAATAATCATATTAGGTTCTTTCTGGACCTACTTCTAACATCCGAAGATATACAATTTGTGATATTTGTATTTTTTGTACGTCATAAACAATGATACCATTGCAAAATATACCTTATCACTAGTTAAATTCAACAAAACATTAATTACTGGCAGTTTTAAGGACGGCAGCAGCATATTCAATTTTATTTATTCGACACCAAATTTGAATAAACATCGATGCTCCTAAATAAACTCTTAAATAAAATAACGTTTCTCTGTTTCTTTACCTGTATACAAAATGATAGAGAGAAAAAGCCAGCAATAAATAGCCATTGTTATCGCTCGCGTCCAGTCGTTTCATTACAAAATACAAACAACAATGCAATGTCCTACACATAAGTATAAGGTACTAAGAAAAATACATCTCAATTTCAAGAAAATAAATAAAAGTTGAAAAAGAAAACAGGTCACAATTCTCACACGATTATGCGGAAAAATTAAATATACCGTCAACTTCCCGCGCCTTGAACAGTTCGGAAGAACTTTCTTTCTTAACGACGTAAACAATTTAAATCTAATGCAATATGCAGACCTTGCCGGCGACTCCGGACCACCCCGGACTAGCCTCCCTCCATCTACCTGCGTCCTCATAAAAAATTCACCCTAATTCCAAACCGAGTGTTCAGGAATCCTTGGGTCACTCACTACTCGAGAAATTGGTACTAAACTCTATTTCCTCAAGATTATACCGTCTGTTACGATCACTTTTATTCTTTATGGCATAATATTATGGCTGCAGGATGGTTGATGAATCAATAAAAAAGTGATATAGAACAAAAACAAATAAGTAGAAAAAAAAGGAAAAATCTTATCTTATCTTATTATCTTAGTTTACACTTATACGCTCTAATAAGAAAAAGTCACATTAAATATTTATCTATTAGCGAATACTCTAGAAAGTTCTATGTAAGGAAATTTGAATTTTATTTACTTATTATTTTACGGTACTTACAGTCGAGTACTTTAATATTCATCCACATTAAATAACATTTTGTAATCAATCAACGCGATAATATATGTCAACACTCAATCTGTCATATTTATTTGCACAACTATATGGTCTCTAATAGAAACAGTTTTTGAGAAATGTATGTTAACATTCACTGTTACAATGACATGTACTGTTTCAATACTCAATAAAAATGTACCCTTTCTAATCAATAACCGGAACAAATTTACAGTGTATGAAAGAAATCTTTAACTAAGAAAAGTGAGCTTATTCTCTGATTTTTAACCGATTTCAAAAAAGCAGAATGTTTTCTCAATTCGTCGTGACCTTTTTTCTGCATGTTAGGTACTCGAAGACGGCGTGACCGATTTAGATAATTCTTATTATTTATAAATAATCTCTGAGAAAGTTAAAGCCTGTTTGATACTCGTTTCTTTGGTTTAAGGATACATCTTTATTAAGATTTAATCTGTCAAGCGGCATTATACCTCTGAAAGTCTATTACAATTAAAAATCAATTGTGTCTGGAATATGATGCTTGACTGGATATAATAACAAATTTATGTAAATAATAGTGGCTACTTCAAAATGGATATGTCGCTGCCATCTGGTTGAAATAGCCACTTAATTGGATGCCTAGCCTGTTGATTAAACGCCGGCATCCAATTGAATGCCTATCCCGATAGTTAATTGAACTAGACTCACATAAGGTTTAAAATACTTGGCGTATTAAATGAATCGTCTTGTACCGATGAGTTTTGGTTTGATTGGTAGGTTCAAGGTTATTTTTTTTATGACCAGTTCTAACCGACATCATTTTGGTTCTAAGGGGTCATAAAAAAATAAACTTGAACCTACCAATCACTCAAATAGTCACACGAAAGCTCTTGGATTTAAACGCCTAGGCGTTGACGCCTAGGCGTTGAATGGCTAATTTGAACCAAACGGCTGACATGACGTTCAGCCATCTAGTTGACAACCAGCTAAATCAATGATTAGCTGGTTGTTATTCAGCCGTTTGATTGGATGCTGGCGTTCAATCAACGGGCTAGGCGTCCAGGCCGATTTAACCAGACGGCTGCGACATTATTTTGTAGCTTTGAAATGGATACATACTCGTATTAAAGTACTCGACTGTACCTAGTTGATGAATTATAAACGATGTTTCGTCTCCACCTCCCAAGAGTATAATAAGGTACCAAGAATTAATGTTTTATTTTGTATTTTTATTTCTTTTTGTAAATGATACTTGCAATATACAGCCTGTGAAAACACTGATCCTCAGCGCCATTATGAAATACTAGTGGTCGACTGCGACTTCGCCCATGTGGAAGTCAGCTATCGGGCCAAAGGCAATGTTCTTTCTCAGGATTTTATCTATTTCTATGCTAAATTTAATATTATTTGGTTCAGCGATTTAGGTGTGATAGCGTAATGACAGACATAAAGACAGGTTACTTTAGCATTCAGGGATGCTGATAAATGATTTATTATACTGTTTACGCACATGACAATAATAGGATGATATGGATTAGCCGGTTATGGGCACTCGCAAATGATCAATAACGTTTGATCTACATCAACATTACCACTACTGTCACTAGCACAAAATAAGCAAAGTCTCATTTTTTTTTTTCCAAACTTGTCCAAACCTTCTTCCAAACCTCGTTTCTTCCAAAACGTTTTCTTCTTCTTTTGAAGGTGTTATAACGTGATAAGGGTTGCAAACAAGCATACGACCGGCAATCGGTAAGAGGTTACCGTACCTGTAGAAAGCACAAAAATTACTACACCCTCCCCATAAAAAATAAAAGTAAAGTACTGGACTCTCGTTACCGCTTTACATCAGTTGGTGTTGGGTCAATTGCCGCGCTTTGTATAAAAAAAAAGAAAAACACATTTTCGACCTTATGGAAATGAAGAGAAGGTATAGCGGTTACGCCATACCGCTACATATAGACAATCAGTGACCGCCCGCAACTTCATTCACGTGAATGTCGGTTATAGCACCAAACGGCAGTGTCTCAGGATAGTCTATCGCCATGATTAATTTCATCTAAATCTCTGCAGTGGTTAGGAAAACGTAACACACTGACAGATACAGCTATTTTCGGATTAGTACCGAGGAACCTAGAATAAAGCTAAGACTCAACAATTAAACTTCAAATTATTTAGTTTAGAAATCACAATAGGAATCTTAAAAGGGAACTTTTTCTGCTATGGTGTTATCACACTGCTTAGAACTACATCGCAGATACTCAATGACCTGTGGCGATCTTAGTCACCGCAGAAACATTACAAAGGAGTGTCATCATTAAGCTGCGATCTTCTGGAAAGTGCTTCCCTAGTTGGAGTGTTTCTTTACTCCTGTGGTTGGGGGCTCAAATTCGAATAAAAAGTGAGACTATACCATTACCTACCTCTCTTTAAACGAAACACGAAAGGGCACCTTAGGGCCTGTGGGTGGATGGAGATGACTAAGACTTTCGCAGGTTTCGCACTGCACTAGCTACAAAAGTTTTCTATTATTGAGCAAACTTCACGAAAGTTGGCGTTTATTAATCATCTGCCGCAAAAAAAATTTTTTTGGTTTTAATCATCAGTTTATAAAGGAAGAGAAGGCTACGAGAGTCGACTATGCTTAGTGATTAATTAAATTCATTGGTGTCACTCGACATCGATATTATCTGTATTGTGTCACTTAGTTTTTTTGCGTAAACTGATTTTTTCTCATTAATAAACAGGAAAGCATTTGACCACAATCAAACAAAACCAGCTGTTTTCTTATTCAAAATAATATAATACTTAATCTAATTATATAAAATTCTCGTGTCACAAATTTAGTTACCATACTCTCCGCAACACAACTTTGTCAAGCAAGAAGTGAATGTCAGGAATCAATGACGCATCTCTTGTGTCATTGCAATGCCCTGGCTATAACCAGAATGAACCTACTGGGGTGGCATATCCAAAACCATAAGACTACAGGCTCTTTCTGCCTAAAGATATAGTAAGGCTATTGGCAACTATATTCTGGAAACAGGAAGAGTCGCAGGGGAGGCACAAAATATCCCAATGGGTCGAAGTGTACTGCGACATGACCCCATAGTCCATAGTAAGTTAAGATAAGAAGCTTATGACAGGATATTTTTATATCAAGCGACAAGCAAAACGGGGGATCTCCGTCGGCAACAAGACTGATCAGATTTACTGTTTTTTTTTCTAGCATCTTAAAAATAATAATTACTTATTGTAGTATTATTGGGTCTTGTTCTTATTTAAAGTAAATTTAAAGTTTTTCTTAAGTATAAATGAGTACTAAGCTAACAAGAATACCAATACTTGTTACCGCGTGTAGGTAATACTGAATAATTATGTATTACTCTCGATCTCCAAAGAGACGTCGTTTTTTTATTATTTTCTCAAATTCATAAGGTTCGGGAATCTGTCTGTAGAAGTATTCTCCACAGGCACTGTAGAATTGTAGATACATTATTCCGGTAGGTATCACGTTTTTACTTATTTTGAATTACATCGAGGGCTTGTTCTTGCAAACCAGTGCCAAGCACCGAAAATTATTCAATAACGGTAGTTACAGTTTGAATAGGTATATAAGAGGAATGAGGTAGATCGAGCGACCGACATTGAGCTCATGCAAAATGCAGCGCTACACCTTCCCCCTTGTCCCACCCCACCCTTTTATAAATGATTCTGGCTCAATTTCACTGGCTCTAGCCAGCCGGGATATTGTTTGACTAGTGGGCACGCTGAATTGGCGCTATCTCAGGTTTTTGCTCCAAACTTTGACAACTAGAGGAAGAAAGAACAATATTTACAAAAAAAGACTCCTTGTTCTAACACAACTTATTAAGATGGTCAGTGTGGCAAACAAGTCAACGGTGCTGATGGGAGCCCTATCATCTTGGGCACTATCCAAAAATGTCTCATGATTTGTACAATGTACCTACATACTGTCACTATAAAAATCACGTAAAAACGTAAATCTACAACAACTCACTTCAAGATTTCTTTTACTCGTTGCCCTCAAATATAGTTACATTAGTAAGTTCCGGCTGTACATAATAATAATACTCTTTATTGCACTTTAAAAAATTACAAAAACATAAGTCATAACATAAGTTAGCAATGGTGGACTTATCTCTAAAAGAGATCTCTTCCAGCCAACCCATAAATGTGTGATACTGGTGAAATGTAGGCAACACGAAGTGCATTTAAGACATTGATAGGGGAAACTTAAATCTCAATTGTTAAATCTATATATATAAAAATGTTATGTTGGTTTGTGTACGCTTCAAAAACTCAAAAAGTTCTGCACCGATTGAGTCGAAATTTTAACATGATATAAAATCCGCATCAAGGATTGTTTTTATCTATTTTTTGCATCAGTCACATATTTGCGACCGCGAGAAAACAGTTTTTTTAACGATGCGCCACTGCGAAGCGTGGCAGGGTACAGCTAGTAATTTATAAATATGTTCCTAACAACCTTTTATTACGAAATACAATAACAAAAATATCTCTAACTTAACAATACTAAATACTTAAAATTATATTTCAATATATATCCATAAAATTATACCAACATAGTACTGAAAAAGAATATAATTTTATACTTACAGGAGTTACTGTCCCGATTCTGTATTATTTGCGCAGCAGTTTCGACAGTTAACAGTTGACTGTTTAACAATACGCATGGTATTATAACAGTCTACCCAAGCATAGTGCTGCGCAAATAGTACGGGCATCTCTAACATAAATAATATCACAATTATACGGTCATAACTATTTTGACGCCACGGACATCTCTAGGCGTCATCCAAGGACCTAGAATGACTTTCATAAACTTTGTATGATTTATAAAGACGTCCATAGTGGTCAAAGTGATATGGTATCAAGTGTGAAAATCCACAATACTAGTCCTATTAATAAAAATGGGCAACTGTGGAATAATGGCAATAACTGGATAGCAAACAAACGCCTAATTATCACGTGGATATGCTAACACAAAAGCGTTCCGCTTGTGCTATCAAAATAGGTATCCTATAGAGTGTTTGGATTTAATTAAAACAGCACCTTTGAGAATTTAATTTAATAAGGGTAAAGATCTGTTTTGGTAACCCGTGCCTTTAATATTAGGTGTATCTCGTTTGTTCTAGTGATAAAATTTTACGTACTTATTAGTTATCTTGAGCTCACTTAATTTACCTATTTTTTATGAATATTATTCGACTTGTAAACAACTATGAAACTTTAACTTAAAATTTCGAAACTTAACATAAGATTGGATTAATTAAACAAAAATTAGAAAGATAAATATAAACAAACAGACACATAAACAACAATGTCTATAGTGACCATCACTTGTCGTTTTCATTACACAACATCATCTGCCTCTACCTGTAATTGAAGCCGTAACCTCTGTTGTAGTAGACAGCGGTTTTGACCACTCTGCTAGGTTATCATTGATGCTTAGGGATTTTGCCTACGTTTGAGTATACCTAGCGCTACTATTCTCAAATTCGGAAATTATACGCTATTTATAACTATCAAAAGAATTAAAACTTAAAAGCTATGGAATATTGTTAAAATTATACGGTTCAGAAAATTAATTCTTTTTTTATATATTTTTATATTAAATATGTTAATGATATTAGATTGCTAATGCTCAACTCAAATAAAACAACTATCATTTTGACCAATTTGAATAAAAACATACATAATTATTACATAGTTATTATTAACTTTGTCAATGTGCCCATACATTTTGTAGTTTTACTTTTTAGATGTTACGCCGCTACACATCAAACATTTATATCTGTGAAACTATTCATCTTAAACAGTTTATTTTTCAAAAGTTCTTTATGAGTTTTAAACTTCTTAAATAAGAAATATATTAACATTTATAACATTTTTTAATATATTTCTTATGTATAATACAGGGGAGAGTGGGGGGTTAACTCAAAAGTAGCCTAATGTCAATGTAAAAAAATATTTACTGTAGGTACTGTCGCGGTTCTACATACCTATTGGTGGTAGGCCCGTATGCAGGGTCGTCCGGGTAGGTACCACCGCCTTTCATATTTCAGCCGTGAAACAGTTTGCTGTGTTTTGGATGTAGGGAATGGTAGCCAGTGTAATTACTCGAAGTGGACGGCATTTCATCTTAGGCCCCAGGATGACAGCGCACCTGCAATATCGAGTGATTTTTCCTTGTTACTGCAGGTGGCTGTAACCGCTTACCACCAGGTAGGCCATCAGCTTGTTGTCATCTAATTGTAAAAAAATAGCGGCCTAATAAACGCTCCTTATACTTATTTTAGGTGAAGTTCTTATAAAGTTTTGTTTCTTTCGCTAATAATTATTTCAAACAAAAAGACAAGTCATTATTTAAACTAAAATATATTTTTCTATAGCCATAAACAGAAAAATCCTGATTTAGTTGAGAGAATTCACTTTTCAATTCACTTGAGAATTCACAAAATTCTAAAAACTACTAATAAGGAAAATAGGGGAAAGTGGGGTAATTTAGGACGCGGTATAACTCCGAAGCATGCCGTTTACTATGATGTTACTTGATAATCTATTTCTGCATTGATATTTAGTCCGAAGTTACTCCGTGTCCGATATTACCACACTAAGTTATTAAATAAGCCAAAATTAACTTTCATCATTAACTTTTACGTAATCTTCAGTTACATACTAATTTCCCAGAAGTTATTACTTCTTCTAAGGAAGTATAGGAATAAGAATATTTCAAGACTATCATTTTTTTGTTACATAATGAAATAAACAAGCTGCTAATAGAAAAGAAAATTAGATGTCTAATTATCAAACAGTATCAGCGGCAAAGATACAAAAATCGATCTTAAAAAGACTATCAATTTGAACGACATCAAGCTGCAGTGAGTAGGCGAACAAAGAAAAACAAAACATAGAACTAAATTATTCGTGAACATGGTAAATATATGTATAAGACCGCGTGGAGGAGTCTCCGTTGCCTAGCGACCTCGCCTCGATAAATCCCTTTGTCATAGCAAAAATTTATTTATCCTTGTTTATGTTACAGTTAAAACGCATTTTTCGTTAAAACTCGTTTTCCCTAGTTAAAACTAGTTTTTACTTAATGCTAATGTTAAAACTTGAAATACGCAGTTAAAACTAGAATTTACCACTGATATATTTAATTTTCAGATAAACCTAGTTGTCACATCGAGCTGTAGTTAAAACTAGCACTAGAAAAACTATTTTGGGATTGAAAAAAAGTATAGTTTTGAATATATTTATTTAAAAGATCTAAGACACTGAGAACCAAATAATAATCTAACACTAAAGGAATTCCTGTAGGTCACGTGATAGGTTAGAAATTTAAGACAATCGCAAAGCGCAGCGTAGCGATTGTCTTGAATTTCGAGGTATTTTTTGTTTATTAGACAACAGAAAGAGTTTCTTTTTGGTAATTTTTGCGTTCTGTTGTGTAATAAAAAAAATTACCTCAAAATTCTAACCTATCACGTGACCTACAGGAGTGGGCCAGCTAGTATTGCTAAAATTGATAGGTAAAATAAATATATAGGTATATATTGTGATAGTTATTTATTTATTTGCACTTGTCGAATCAGGTTACGTCTCACGACCAATCGGAATAAAGTACGATGATCAGGTGATACAGTTTTAACTGACTCGCTTCGGAAAAACACGTTTTGTCTAATAAGAACTAGTTTTAACTGATATTCTATTTGAGCATTAGTTAATTATAGTATTATCAAAGGCATACATTAAAAGTTAGTTCTAACTAGGAATAACGCGTTCTATCTTAAAGCTAGTTTTAACTGTAACTTAAATATTTAAAAATAGTTTGCCTATTTGTACGCGCCCAGTACCACAGCAACAACTGACACAGCAGAATAGTACCCATTTAGTGTAATACAGTAGTTGAACTATAAATTTGAAGATAGGGCGTTTTGGTAAGTATCATAAACTATTTTATATGCAACGGAGAGTGACAACTATGATACAAACTAAGCTTATTGCAGAACCTTACTGTAATGCAATGTTCCTTTAACTTTGATAGTTATGAGAAATATCATCGGTATTTTGTTACTTCCATCAAATATAGTAACTTTATAGAAAATGTCCGATTATGCAAACGAAACATGCTATGTTCGATGCATCATAAGTAACAGATAAAACCGTAACTAGGTAAAAAGTATTTCGAAATGGCAAATTTAATTCAACGGCACGTAGTTGTGTGAATAGTTTAACAAAAAATGCCTGAAGTATTTTATCTTAAACAGCTGTTATATACAACACTAGCTGTGCCCGCGACTTCGTCCGCGTGCATGTCGGAAAATAACAACAGTAGGTAGGTTACATGATTTTACTTGAATTAAAGTTTAAATCATGTTTATAAAACTCCTTCACAATTAATGCATTGATGGCCCCGCCCCGCGCCCGCCCGTCTTGGAAATCATAAATGCGTGCAAGCTACTTGGTCATTATTTTGTTGCGGAGTTATTTTAAAACTATGGAAACAATTATAGACCAATTGCTCTCATCCCTATTTTATCAAAGGTGTTCGAAAAGGTCATGATTGCGAGATTGATATCATATTGTTCGATTTTGCTTGAATTGAAAATAAATCTTTTATCTATCTATCAATCTATCTATCTATATGAGTGACTTCGTCAATCATAATACACTGTTGACAAAATGTTATTTCCCTACTATTTATACAAGAGATATCTGCCAATATCTTGTCACGAAAGACATACCTACTTATTTACATTTGATTTTTGTTTCCGGAAAATTAAGGAATAATTTCGGGAACAGCAGCTGTTACAATGTGATTTTCAAGATAGCAGTAGCAGAGAAAATTAATATTGATGTGACTGTTGAAGCAATAATTAATTATGAAAATAGCGGTCACCATTTTCAGCGAATCAGGCTTAGATCACTAAACTTTTCTCGAAGGCTGTCTTCTTAACCAAAGTCATTTTTAATTTATATCATTATTTTCTCTTAGATTTCTCAGACTTGAATTATAGAATTTTCTAATTCAGATAATTACACCTCTATATTTTCTTTTAAATTTAGTTGCTTAGTAAGCACTGGAATAATTAATTACCACTAAAACCTGTAACACGAGCAGAGAGTCAGAGTGGAAAACACTTTGATTTCTTCAAGTAATATTCAAATGAATCCATTTGTTATAGCTCGGAGCCAGTAAAGGTTTCTTCTCTTAGAAATAAATCAAATATTCATTATGATCTATTCTGATAAACAGCTACACAATTGATGGACATTATTTATTCCAGGAGGATTGATTCTGATATCGTTTGTATTTCGCTATATAGTTACTCATTCAATATTTACTTACTAATTTACGGACTAGGATTGCAAATAGAAAATAAACACGAATTAAACTACTACTATAGTCGGGCCGAATCCTAAACTCCCGTATGACAGTTCAACAATAGATCGCCACAACCTTGGCACAGCGTAATCATTTCAAATCGAAATTCATTTATAGTTTATCTCCGCAATCAATTACAAACGAAACAAATAACTAATCGTAAACATAGAAGAAAAAATAGTATTCCCAGTACCTATTAAAATTGTTTCATATGCAAGAAAACATTTAATTACGATTTCTGTAATACGCTCTTGCGAGGTTATGGCGTTCGGATATATTTTATCTTTATTTCTAGTGATGTTACCTCAGATATCACATGGCCATGGCCAGCAAACATGATGAATAATAGTCGGCCTATCATATAATTTCATTTGCGTTTTTTATTTAAACGCTTTATGAAAAAGTTAGTTTTTGAAGTTTTTTTTAATCGACGGATCCAAATATTTATAGAAATAAAAAATATACAACAGTATCTAGGTACGTGTCTCACTGCTTGGCTACATCAACACCACAAAGCTATGCTTCGCAATATTACAAAACTTGGTTTCAATTGGTGGCTGTTTCATTCAAGGCTGGGAACGCCTAGAATCTCAGCCGGTATACTTAGTATTCGACATTAGTCCGCCCCTAGTATAGTCCACCCTGGGTTTTTGTTAATTAATACTAAAACAAAATAGATTGTTAATCTTTTATATTATGCCTATTTCTACACGTTTCAAACTTATCATACTAATAAAGACTTCTGAAACAAAATCGTATTGATTCTTTGCGAGTAACAATTAAAATTAAACAACTGTCAGATTTCACGTTTTTTTTTGCCGATTGCTTGCAACAATTGAAAAAATAACTAGTAGGCATCGTGCTACAAAATCGGCCTTCAACATTGTATAAGAAAAACCAACACCATGTTTTCTAAAAAAAATCTGTCAGAAAGCAAATACTTAGACAAGCTGTAACATACCATATTGCGTAATATCCCCTAAGACCTGTCAAGAGCAAAGCAGTGGGACCACCAGTAAACTTAAAATTACTTGTGGGCCCACTAGTTGGTCACTGCAGTGGGTCCACGAGTCTGGTGGGGATTTTTTCTTCCGATTAAAATTTTCTGTGCAAAGTTAACTATTGCGATTTTACTACAAAACTTTCCGTTTTATTTTAATTGTGTTATTTTATTAGACATTGTAGAAGTATGTTACAGTAAACAGACAAATATATTGGCCAAATCTACACAGGTTTGTTTTTCTTATTGCTTTTGAAAATATATTAGTTTTTTTTATTGTTACAAATACAATTAATGAAGAATATTTTTTAATTATTTCTAGGGTCTTAGCTAAAATCTCCAGCAAGGACCGCATATGATACTTATTCTGAAAGAATGTTTCTTTGTCAGTCATGACTACAAGAGAACGCAGTAGGGACAAAAATACCACAAGATATTATTATTATTTACACTCACACCTATTATCTAGCCCAAAGTAAGCATCATTAAGAGCTTGTGTTATGGATACTAGATAACGGATAAATATGGATAGTAATATGTACCTATATAAATCTTAGAAATATACTAAATAAACATATAAACATCCATGACTCGTAAACAAATGCTCGTACTCATCATACAAACATTTGCTCCTTCCGGGATTTGAACCCAGGACCTCTTGACCGAGTAGCCTGCATAGCAAGGGGTACTGATCGCTCGACCAGCCGGTCGCCAACCTTTATCGATAGATATCTTAGATATAGATACCTTTTCGGTACATCTGAAGATATTTCGTTGACAAGTCCTTGAGAAATTCTCAACAATACACGTGGCTTAGTCTAAATAGAAAGAGAAAGAAAGAAAGAAAGAAAAAATACTTTATTTAAATAGGCCACAAAGAAGCTCTTTTAAATCGTCAAAAAAACACATTTTTACAACTATCACAGAAAATTATATTAACTAACGTCATAGTCTCTGTCCGTCTGTCATGTCTGAATTTACACCGGTTCCAAAAGTTGAACTACCGAGAAGATTCCGGCAACCAAACTCGTGTAGTCACTCATTTCAAATATTAAATTACAATGTTTGTAGTTAAAAAATTATAACTTTTAGCAGTGCAGTTCCGCCCAGCGAAAAAAATAATTAAAATCAGAAAAGAAGGTATATCAACGTACCAACAAAGTAGGTACCCAATGTCAAAAGTATTATCGTTATTTTCAAGCTATCTGTCAATGCACTAACAGTAGCACAATGTAGGCATACAGAGGTTAATAGTCATAATCCTCGTAAATAAACATATAAAACATTTTGGAATTTTAATGTGTCCACGCATTGTTATCATCTAAATATTCCTGGACCTTATAGTAGCCTTTTTTCATTAAAGTTTGTTTGACATATAACTTAAGTTTGTGAAAAGGCAGTTCAGTTACATTTGGTGGGACTTTGTTATAAATGTGTATACATTTCCCCATGAATGAGCGACTTGTCTTGTAAAGTCTAAAACTTGGAACAGCAATTTTATTTTTATATCAAGTGTTTAAGTTATGAATATCACTATGTTTTGAAAAGGTATGTTTATATTTGTGAACATAAATTATGTTCATAAATTATGTTCTCAAATATATATTGAGAAGCAACGGTCAAAATATTAATTTTTTTAAATAAATCCCTTAGTGAATCACGTGGCTTGAGTCTGTAAATAGCACGCACATCCCTTTTTTGTAGAATAAAAATATCTTCAATGTCGGCTGTTGTGCCCCACAATAACAAGCCATATGACATGACACTGTGGAAGTAACCAAAGTAAACAAGTCTTGCTGTTTCAACATCACACAAAGACCTAATTTTTTTAAGAGCATAAGCAGCTGAACTAAGTCTTTTAGATAGGGACAAGATATGAGGATACCATTGTAAACGAGAATCTAACTTAACTCCTAAAAATCCTGGAGAGTCAACACATTCAATAGTTTCTTCATTGATTTAAACACGAGTACTAACCTGCCTTACATTTGCTAAAGTAAATTTAATACACTTAGTTTTCTTTAAATTTAACAATAAATTATTATTTTCAAACCTTTTGAAATGGCATTATTTACATCCTCAAAGTAAGTTTTAGTTCGGTCTATTTTAAAAATTAGTGAGGCGTCATCTGCAAACAATACCGTCTCACACAATTGTTTTGAAAAGTAAGGTAGGTCGTTGATGTAAATTAAAAAAAGCAATGGCCCTAATATCTAACCCTGAGGCACGCCCATATGCACAGGCGCACCAGAAGACTCAGCTTTGTTTATAACAACTTTTTGAATTCTATTGGTCAAATAGGATTCAATAAGTTTTAATGACTGTATTGATACACCATAATGCTTTAATTTACCCAATAATGTTTGATGATCAACACAGTCAAACGCCTTGGACAAGCCGCAGAAGATACCTAGAGCATCCTGCCGTTTTTCCCAAGCATCAAATATGTGTTATATAAGCGCAGTTCCGCGTCTGTAGTATTTTTTTCTTCAGTAAATCTGAACTGTCTATTGTGAAGCAATTCATTTCTCGTAAAATTAGAAAGCAATTGGTTAAGAGTATTTTTTTTAAAAATTTTGCTAACAGTTGGCATAATAGAAATGGGACGGAAATTTGCGGGGTCATTGCTATCTCCCGCCTTGAATAAACTTACACAATGGCATGATTGTGGATTTGGAAGTCCCAATAAGCTCTAAGTTTCCTTTATGTTAACATGAGTGCAAGATCAGTAAGTGATGAAGTATTCGAGTTGTTGGTTCGGTAAACCAATCTAAAATGTCGTTTGTAATAATATTATAAGTCCCTCAGAAATGAATGTTGCAATATTTGTAAAAATTAAAACCAATTATTTCTATCTGCCGCTATTTAAGTGAAAAAACGTAAAACGAGCAGCCTTTTTTATAAATGGCAACGCCATTGTAATGTTGGTTACTTTATGTTGTTCTAAGGTTTATTAAACGATAAAACATTTACAAATTAAATTTTCGTCTTAGTAGTCGATCTTACTACCGGGCTTACTGCATATTTCGGTTTTTCCCGACCACTCATATTTTTATCGATTTTGTAGCACGATGCCTACTAATTACCCTTAATTAACTTTTCGATTATGTATATCCTAATAGAAAATCAACGATTCCCAAAAAAAAAATAGTTTCTGTAACAAGTGTTTTTTTTTTTATCAACCCCCGACGAAAAAGGAGTGGTGTTATAAGTTTTACGTATCTGTCTGTGTATCTTAGCTATAATATATGACAATCTTAGCTATAATAATCATTTCCTACTTGACAAAAGGGTAATTCTAACTTTAACACATCCCATTTGATTTGAAATGTAGTTTACTGTTAGTTCGGTGGTATTTCCAAGACATGCTGAGATTAAGATCTAATAGTCTGCGGTATGCTCAATTCTTAAGAAACTTACAGTTTGGGCTCTTAAGTAGGTATAGTCTCAATGAAATGGTGTAAGATAGATGATGAATGAAGCCAGGGATTAACTAATTTTATTAATTTATGTCATATTTTTATATATATATTTTTTTTAATTTGAAACCCAGTTTACATCACTTTCAGTAAAAAAACCACAAAAATATATTTTTACCAAGAAAATAAAATTTGTGAAAGTAGCCAATATCGCTTTTTATCAATTTACCCAAAGAAAGCAGCCACTACAGTCATAGAAAGGTCATAGTGCATATTTTATTTCCGAAAGTAAGAGGAAAATCGAGGCGTACGCGCTACTCCGACTGTTCTCCTTGGATACGCATTGCGCTTCATCATCATCATATCAGCCTATGATGTCCTCTGCTGAAGAAAGGCATCCTCCATCGATTTCCAAACGGAAAGATTCTGCGCAGCATGCATCCAAAGGTTCCCCGCGACCCTGACCAGGTCGTCTGTCCATCTAGTGGGAGGCCGTCTTACTTTGCGCTTTCCAGTACGTGGTCGCCATTCTAGAACTTTAACGCCCCATCGGCCGTCTGCTCTGCATGCTATGTGCCCTGCCCTCTGCCACTTCAACTTACTAATCTTATGAGCTATGTCATTGACTTTAGTTCTCTTACGGATCCCTGCGACACGAAATTGGCCGCTTTAATATTATACTAACTGTATTAGAGAAGCGATAGAACGAAATAATGGTTCCAAGGTGTTCGCAAGGTAAGTGTCTGTTGTGCAAAGCCAATTGACTAGCCTGAAGACTGAGGATAGCAGCTTAGTGTCGTCTAAGCCCCAGGTGATAAGGGAAGTCGAAAGGTTCTATGGAGAGCTATACACCACTACAGTGTAATTACTGGGCATGTACGGCATTTCATCTTAGGCCTCAGGCTGACAACGCACCTGCAATATCAAGTGCTTTTCCTTGTTCTTGGAGGTGTCTATAGGCGGCGGTAACCACTTACCACCAGGTGGGCCGTCAGCTTGATTGTCATCTAGTTGTATAAAAAAAACAACGAATCCCGCTATCAGTACGAGCAAAGACCCAAGAGCCCGACCGATCCGACACTATACTGAAGATATCCCGGACGTCAGCCTGTACGAGTTTAGGGTAGCCCTCAAGCAACTTAAGAACAACAAGGCACCGGGCTGCAGAGCTTCTGAAAGCGGGTGGTACACTGGTACTTAAAGTCCTTCAGAGGCTATTTAATTCCACCATTCTCGAGGGCACAACGCCACAAGCGTAGAGCGGAGGCCTGGTGGTGCTGTTCTTCAAAAAAGGTGACAAAACCTTACTGATGAACTACAGACCCATCACGCTTTTGAGCCACGTTTACAAGTTGTTTTCGAGGGTTATAGCGAATCTTCACGCGCGCAGGATTAACGACTTCTAGCCTCTCGAACAATCCGGTTTTAGTACCGTAGACCACATACATACACTGCGGCAGGTTATACAAAAGTTAAGAAGTATACCCAGCCACTTTGCTTGGCGTTTGTGGACTACGAGAAGGCCTTCGATTCGATCGAAACATAGGCCGTGATTCAGTCTCTTCAGATGTGCCACATTGACTATCGGTATATCGAGGTGAAGAGATCCTTTTACAAGCGCTCCTCCACCATGTCGGTCCGTGTACAGAATCGCTCTTCATCATTCTGTAATAATTATTTTTGATTCAAATTTAATCAACTTTTATAACAGTAGTACGGGTGATATAGTGATCGGATAAATACAGCCAAAATTATTTTCCATTGTTTCAGGACAAACTTCTGACATCAAACTTTTGACTAAGTTTAAGGTAGAAAAGCAATACAAGAAACTTAAATGAAAAATTATTCAAAAACTCCGCTCACGGCTTCAATCAAAGTTGGGGATGACGCTAAGTGCAAGAAAACAGTAAATTTAAGGAACTGCACAGATATAACCCGTCTACAGTATTATCAGTGCTGATTTTTAATACTGTAATTTGAAATAAAACTAAAACCGTAAAATAATATATTGTTGCGAAAAACTTTTAAAATCACAAGTATTTTTGTAAATAATTATTTTAATAATTGTTACCTCAGCCACTGCCGGCTTTTGATATGACTCAACACCACCTGATGTGAAGCGGTAAGAAGAGTCCATGTGCGGCCACAGCTCGAGCAGCTTGAATCACACTGTTCTAGCTGCCACCATCTTGCCGGCCATAGGGTGCCATTTCACGCCTCTTTTGAAGGAACTCATGTTATAGATAGGAGGGAACACATGTTCAATGCATGGGCAATGAATTCCAATTTTTGGAAGTCCGACAAAGAAACGAGCTACTTAACTTCTTTCTGCGAGATGTTGAGGTGGAGACAGTAAATTGATGACTCTGAAGACCGTTACGCGTGCTCCTGAGTAGAAAGGGGGAAGGTGGGATATGGTTTATGGATATGGTTACTCTCCATGATAAAGCCGTTAGAAGGCGCTTAGCGATGCAATGTCACGACGGAATTGTAGAGGCTCTAGGCTGTGCGTGACCTCTACGTCATCAATGATAAGGAAGGCACGACGCTCCAATCTATTCAGTGCATCGAGGAGGTACTTGGCGAAGCCTCCCCACAGGTGTGAGTAATATTCAATGCGAGACCGTACAGCAAGCATAACTGGTCTGGCGTAAAAAATCGACACACCTTGTTCAGGACACCGAGATTCTGTGAGGCTGTATTGATCACGGTTTCGACATAATTCAGATATGAGGTTGAACACCCTGTTGAGCTCAATAGTAAGATTAATTCTCTCCCTCTCGGTTTCAACACGCCTAGCCCCTTAGCCACCGTAATATCCACCATGCACTGTACTGTCACCCGCATAGAAATGAATGCTTTCTAATGGAAGCATGTCATTGATATGAAAAAGAAAGAGAGTGGGGGATAAAACACAAAGAGTACATTTTGATAGAACAGACAGAGCTTTGTAGTACACCAGCGCTTATCAACGAGGAGACGGATGCTCTGCTCATGCAGGAAGCTGGCGATCCAGTCTCAGAACTGAGTGGGTAGACCGTATGCCGGGAGCATGAAGAGACGAGACCCGTGCCAGACCCGATCAAAAGCTTTGGCAATATCGACGTTAACATCCACTGACTCTATAGGTACTGTTATTGTAGTGGGTGCGCAAGGCATGTCTCCTTATATAAAACAAGTACAGTCTACAGTCTGCACATTATATACCGAGACGACAGTATTATGTTATAGAAAGAGCGATTTTGACTTGTTTTGATTCAACGAGAAAACTTGAGGGAAATCATAATATGATCCCTAGCACACAATACCCAGGACTGTGATTAATTAAATTACACAGTGCTTCGCAATAAAATAAATAAGAAAATTGTTCAACGCAAATGGATTGAATTATTATTAAAATGCCAATGTCAGTGTCCAATAAATAACTAGAGACTTAATTAAAGTCGCTCGAACAATCAAATAATAAAGTAAAAACATGTTGAACGCCTTTGACAACAAGCATTATTTTTCATTCCATTAAACGATATAAAATGAACTACCCATCGTCGACGTTAATAATGAGTATCTGCCCTCTCTTTGTACGGAAACTCTCATCTATTGTTTCAAGCAATATTAAGCGCAGCAGGTGATTTTGCAGCATCGTGACATAGCAAAGGGTTTTGTGGCATGTCACTGAATGCTTCCTGTTGTGTCCATACAACTGTCTTTTTACCGTGCGGTTCTCTTCAAGCGAAGTTAATTTAAGCAGAATATTATTACGGTGTAACTAAAATGCCAATTCAATTGAGAAATGACGTTTATTAAAGACAGTAAAAATTAACGCTAAATAAAAATAAAATGCCATTAAAAAAGTTACTGAGACAAAGACGTCACTTAACACAACACTAATTAATCACTTATCGCACTGAAAAACTCGCACTAATGTCGCTTCAAAGTAATCGCTTTTCAATTCTAAATAGAACTGAATGCAGCCAATGTTATATTATTTCATACAAATTCATGAAATTATTAAATGAATAAGTTATTTATGAAAGTGGCAAACCATTTCTGTGAACTAATATAGCCCATGTTTCAATTTATTATCGTATTGACGACACCAACCTGTATAGCCGCCGAATACTGCTAGACAATTATTCTCGAAACTTCAACAGAATTACTTCGTTTATGTTCCTTAAATGAAGTAATGGTACTTAAATGGATTAGTAGGCTCCTGAAATGGCCAGAAAATGCATTTTAGCCTGCTGAAAAGATGAGTCCTCAAACATTAACTTCAAAGTTGCGCAAGACCACTATGCTAGGTACTTCGCCGTACCAATATTATATTTCAGCAAAAAAAAGAAATTCGTGAATTTTGTGAAACTACGTTTATTCTCTAAGTATTATAAAGAGTGGTAAATGTGTAACTATCAGAGGGAAGTGACGTTCAAACTTGAAAGTCAGCATTAATTCTCGTTTCATCAGGCTATCTTGGTTTGGTACGCCTCCGCTTGAATAGAATTAGTAGTATAAAGTATTACTAAATTTCAATCGAATCGAAATATATAAAATTCTCAATGGTGCTTGCGTTTAACTGTCAAATCTTTTATCAAAGTAAGCAGCACCTCTGTTGTGAAGTATATGAACATATATATTTAACAGCTGACCTCAACCGTAGTTGCGACGTTATGATTTGGGAGGATTACGAGGGACACTGAATTTGATTTGTAACAGTGAATTCCATAAAAGTGGTGTATTGTAAACGGAGCTCTGCGAAGTTCTCTCGGCTCGTGTCCGATATATCGCTAGGATTTATGTTACTGCAACAACGGGTAGCTGCCATACTTTTCGGGATATATTTAATGACAATACCAATTTTCATCATTAGTTTTCCACAACTAACTTACGAGGATTGCTCGAAAGCTTCGAGTTCATAAACAAAGGGTAAAGTCTTTCACCCATTAAAGCGGAGATTGACGGAAAATCGCAACTGTGTTACAACTAAAAAAAATACGGAGCTTGGGGCGTGCTTAATTCCATTTTTGAAATTATTTTAGTATGTATTTATTTAAATAACGAAAAGGTCTTAAGATGAGTGAAAATGATTAGCAACAAAGGTCCCCTTTAAAACTATGAATAATTAAAAGTAACAAATAATGTGCAAGCAAATACAGCTAACCGTAACACCGTTATGCATATTTTACTGACTAATTTGGCTCGTTGTTGTCGATCCAATTATACGAGTGTTGCCCTCTCGGCAAAGTCCCCTTAGTTCCCCAAGCCGTAAATTTTATATTCATCTAGGGCTACCATTAATTTTTTTTATTTAAACTATTCAAAATGCATAATTTAGGTAGGAATTCAACTTTATTTGCTTATCTCTAGTTTCCACGCACGGTTTCGACCGCTTTGAGGAGTTTTTATAATGGTTACGTCGAATAACTTTAGGAGATGGATACTCTGGGACTATTCTGTACAACTTTATAATTATGATCTTCAATTTACTAGTAGATTGTTTTGATATATTTCATAAGGTTTAACAAGCATAACCTATGTACGAGCTTAAGAACTGTATCGTTTATACGAAATTCACATAAGGTGATCCCGCCGCTTCCTTTGGTCGTGCGGTAATCAAACCTTTCTAAAGAAACCTCCTATGTCACAGCAAATTCGTACAAACAGACAGATGCTACATTTTAAATTAAATATTTGTATTTCTTTGGTATTTCATTATAGTTATATTAAATATATAATAATAATAATAATAATAATAAATAAATATATAAATATATATAGTCTATATTAAAAACTATTATTTTATATAAATTCATGAAAAATACTATGGTTATGGTAAAATCATCATCATCATGTCAGCTGAGAGACTGCTGGGCATAGGCCTCCCCCAAGGATCTACAAACTAATCGGTCCTGCGCTGCCCTCATCCATCGGCTTCCCGTGACCTTCACCATATCATCGGTCCACCATGTGGGGGCCCTACCAACGCTGCGCCTACCGGTACGCGGCCGCCACTCTAGGACTTTTCCGCCCCAACGGCCGTCAGTCCTCTTTGCAATGTGGCCTGCCCACTGCCACTTGAGACTCGCAATTCTTTGGTAGCCCAAAGACTTAGTTTTCCTGCGGATCTCATCATTTCTGATTCGATCACGCAAAGAAACACCAAACATAGCCCTCTCCATTGCTCTTTGGGTGACTTTGAGCCTTCTTATGAGGCCCATCGTAGGCGGCCACGTCTCGGTTCCGTATGTCATCACTGGCAACACACACGGTAGTTGGGCCGAGAATATGCTGCGAAGCTTACCGAACGCTGCCCAGCCAAGTTGGATCCGTCAATTAACCTCTTTCTGGAAGTTGGACTTACCAAGTTGGACCATTTTTCCCAGGTAAATGTATTCGCCTACAACTTCTAGTGTAGAGGTGCCAACCTTTACAGGAGTGGGTACGACATGGGAATTCAACAAAATTTTCGTATTGTCCATTTTGGGAACCAATTGTTAAGAGACTCTACAGAGGTCGTCGAGCATTGTGCCCAAGTCTTCCAGGTTCTTAGCCATGACTACGATATTATCTGCAAAACGAAGGTGAATCATGTACACACCGTTTATTGTTTATGCCAAGTCCTCTCCAGTTCAAAAACCTGTCGTTGTATGTCTCCACATCTATGCAGTTCTCCGGGCAATCTAAGCGATTTTGCAATTCGAGTTGAAAGCGTTCGGGGCTTTGGATCTGGATAGCTGCAGGGCGGAGCGTAGACTTCATCAGTCGATACCTCTCGGATTTCACATTGAGATTCAACGTGCCTCATAGCATTCGATGATCACTTCCCGTGTTAAACGAATTGATCACTGAGACATCATTGAATACCCGAGTCTTAGTCGACATGATGAAGTCGATCTCATTTTTTTTTTGCGCCATCCGGATTTTTCTAGGTCCATTTTCGCTCCGGCCGTTTTTTGAAGAAGGAGTTCATCATAAAGAGTCCCTCCCTCTCCATATATTCGGCTCGGACGAACTTCAGAAAGTCCTACTACACTCCAGCGAATCCTGCTCAATTCCACCTCTAGTTCCTGCAGCTTCTTTTCAGTCCGCAGTGTAAGTGTGTTATAAATTGCCAGGGCCAAATTCGTATGACGGGATGTCTTCGCCACCCGGGGATTCTTGGCACCCCTGGTCCCGGCGCCTCGCCAACGTCCGTTACTGCCGGCGCGACCTCCGGTACCACCGGGCACTTGGGGCCTTGTATAGTTTAGATTCATTATTTGGGGGGTTTTGGGCCATCCCCACCACGCTGGCCCAGTGCGGGTTGGTGGGGAGCGCCAGAGCCTCGTCTGTTGAACTGCCGTTCACCACGTGCAGATGAAGTTGGCTTGATCCCGTGAGGTGTTATTGTTATTAACGTAAGGTGAAAGAGGTTCCGACCTCTTACACCTTACGTTAAAATATGTAAATGTAATACATAAAAAATATTATAATATTATACTTAGTCTGGCCATAAATACCGTTACAATTAAAAATAAACAAAAAATTACATTGGAATTTGGAATCTGTCATTTTTATATGATTGTTCATTGTGTTTTCTCATTTTGGCGCCAATACATAGTAAAATATTTTGCGATATTAGAATGGGGTGGGGTGATAAAGAGAACCGCATTGCTATGATTGCATTACACGAAGTAGGTATGGAGCCAAATGCAATTTTTAAAACTCTCCATACGCTTGGTGTTTGTAAAATGTTTGTATATGGGGCTATTAATAGGTACAAAGAGACCTCCTCTGTATGTGATAGAAAAATATCTGGCCGTCCACGTAGTGTTCGTACGAAAAAAGTGGTCAAAGCAGTAAGGGAAATAATTCGAAGAAATCCTGTCTAAAAGCAAAAGATTTTATCTCGGGAGATGAAGATAGCACCCAGAACTATGTCGCGTATTTTAAAAGATGACTTAGGACTTGCAGCCTATAAGAGACGTACTGCTCATTTTGTAACTGATAATTTAAAAAAAGAATATGGTGGTAAAATCGAAACAACTACTGAAGCGGTACGCAGAGGGAGGTCACAGAAAAATTTTGTTTACATACCTACAGATGAGAATTTTTTTACAATTGAGCAACATTTTAACAAACAAAATGACCGTATTTATGCACAAAGCTCTAAGGAAGCTTCCCAATAATTCGACAGCAATCGTGCAACGTGGGCACTATCCGTCTTCAGTGATGGTTTGGTGGGGTACTAGCTATAAAGGAGTGACTGAACCATACTTTTGTGAAAAAGGTATCAAAACATCGGCACAAGTGTATCAAGCTACCATTCTTGAGAAGGTAGTGAAGCCCCTTAACAACACCATGTTCAATAACTAAGAATGGTCCTTCCAGCAAGACTCGGCGCCGGGTCATAAAGCTCGGTCTACGCCGTCTTGGTTGGAAACCAACGTTTTGGACTTCATCAGAGCTAAAGACTGGCCGTCGTCTAGTCCCGATCTTAATCCGCTGGATTATGATTTATGGTCAGTTTTAGAGAGTAGGGCTTGCTCTAAACGTCATGATAATTTGGAGTCCCTATAACAATCCGTACGATTGGCAGTGAAGAATTTTCCCATGGAAAGAGAAAGAGTGCGTGCTTCTATTGATAACTGGCCTCAACGTTTAAAGGCAATAGATTTTTTTTTACCTTTGTTTGAATATTCATGGCAAGATTAGGTATATAAAACAGTAATATATAAAATTTTAAACCAGTCATCATAGTATGGTGTGTATCACAGATGAAAAAGGACGAATAGGACGATACTAAACAACCGCCAAGCCGGTGCGGGTCGCGGGAGAGAAGATCATTGTTGTACTATGTTTACAAATAATAATCCGTCGTTATTCTACTGAATATCTAATGTTTTTCAGAGCAAAGTAATGAAAATAGCTTCACCCATTAATAAAGGACTCAAATCCGTCCTTGTTCTACAACAACGACGATTTAGTCAGTTTTTATAGGTCAGCGTTGCTATTCTGCAATTAACTTCAGAACTTTTTTTTGAAGTCGAACATTGTCTATAACCTGAAAAAAAATATTTGTATTTTTTTTATTAAACCCCTCATGGTATACGACTCCAGGGTGGAAGAGGATCCTTATCCAGTGATACACCCCGGAATAGGTCTAAGAAGACCTTCAGGAACAGCGGCTACAGGAAACATGCAAAACATGCTCTACATCATTGTATTAATTTTGTTTCTTGTAATATCTTGTAATATATTGTTCTATTAAGATATTTTATCTTAATACGAGTATAACAATATCTAGACTAGAAAGGTTTTTTTGGCCCCTATGTTTTTCATTACATAATACTGTTGTTTTTACAACACAATATTGTTATTTGTTTTACAGTACATTTTCGTGGATGAAAATATTTAACGTTTCGCCCTAAAAACAATTTTTGAGAATTTTTTTGTTCGTAATAAATCGACAACTGAAATTTTAGGCTTGTGAATTATTTTAACTATCCACTACGAACGATATGGTTGAAAAGAATTTTGGCGATTTCATGCAATCGCTAGAAGTGTTGGTCCAATTCAAACGAGGGAGCTTACATTTATTATTATGATAGGCTTTTTTTGTTTTTTTGTTCCTGCTTAATATACGTTGACCTTACCGCTAAATTAGACTTTGATCTTTTTTATAATAGGACTCGTTGTTTTGTTTTGGTCCAATATGTGAAAGCGCACACGTGGAAAAACTTTAACTTTAACAATAGTCATGAGCTGGTAAGAAATTTGCAAAATTATTTTGAACGCGAATCCCAAAATGGCGGACCTTTGTTACCAGTTAATCGTGGGCAAGATCGAGTTGCTGAACCACTTGGGATTGCGCAATGAACTGTATACCAAATAAATAAATAAAAGTTCGGGCCATCGGGCAATGAAGAAAATAAATTGCACTCGCCTCGTAAAAAGTGAATTAAGTCAACAATGTGGGATGTCAACAATTTTGATACTGGTGCCATTAGAAACCATGTTTACGGGTACTATACTCGAAACGATTACCTACAAGAGCGAAATTACTGTATCAAATAATGGCAGCGATACGTGTATAGGTTGTGCATGGATACATCACTAATATTGCCAAACTGACATACGTCATACGGGAGTTTAGGATTCGGCCCGACTATAATTACATACATTTCTCAATATTTATTTATTTGTTCAATTTATTACAAATAGTAACCTGACAACAACTATGTGGTTTTCTTTATGATTTTTACTTTTGATTTTATAAGCAGTTCAGTTCAATTGTATATTGCGTGTAACAGTACAGTAATAGGTAATCTTATTAAAAATGAGGCACGATTGTGACGCCCTGCTAGAGCATTGCAAACGTGTATGATAGGCTTCACATCAATCGGGCCTTGTTGTCAATATTAGTTTATATTCCACAAATTCAATTTCTAAAAGCTTAACGCTTGCTACTTACTCCATTGTCCATGATCCAACATTGCTTGTGCCGGGCGCGGCGTTGGCATACCAAGCTTGGTAACGGAATGACTCTACACTGAACTATTTAGGTACTAAATCCCAGTGCGTTGCTTGCACACGTGAGACACGTGATGCAAATTCATTCCGAAATCCCTCTATAATTTAGTTTCCACTACCAATTATAGATGAAGCACCTTTATGGATAAACCGGATATTCTGTTTATTTTACTAAAAAATGCTCGTGTTTGACTTCCAAATGCTATTACTTTGTTTTTTTTTATACAACTAGATGACAAACAAGCTGACGGCCCACCTGGTGGTAAGCGGTTACCGCCGCCTATAGACACCTGCAACAAGTAACAAGGAAAAGCACTTGATATTGCAGGTGCGTTGTCATCCTGAGGCCTAAGATGAAATGCCGTCCATGCCTAGTAATTACACTGGCCTTGTTATTTATTAAACGCATCCATCCATTAAAAAATCCATATAGCTATACATAACTGTTGCTGTAAACTGAACTGGTAAATAAACTGTTTTATTTTATTTATATATACTTTATAAATAAATAAAATATTAAAAAGGAGGACAAATATATAACGAAAAAAATAGTTCTGAAGAAGGTATTAAATACTATTATCTGTACTTATATTATTAATGTGAACGAAATTAGGTATGTCTGTCTGAATATCTGTAACATTTTCCCGCTAAAACACCGCTGAACCGGTTTAGATGAAATTAGACATAGGATACTTTTGGATCAATAGCTGACATCCAAGCAGGCGGAGCTACTACTTTGAATATACATTAAATACTAAAGAAAAACTAAACTAAAAGTTCATTGCTAAATAATTAAAAACTCAGTTGGCGGATTTATGTAACAAATATGTACTACACTTGATACGCAAATATAGTTTGATTCCGTAGCATGGGGTATTAAAACGAGCCCATGGCAACACATTCATGTGCAGGCGTCACGTAGCGTCGTTTATACATGAACGCCAAAGGCTCATGTTGCGTCAGACGTCACAGACCCTTTGGTCTGTGACGCAGCGTCCTTTGGTGTCGACTAACGGACATTTTATTCAAAGAGAATGTAATCACTACGTTTAATCTGCGTTGCCACAAGGGTCATATTTAGGTCCTCTTTTATTTATTGTTTTTATTATTGATCTCATTGAGAAGATTACCTATCTTCAAACGTATTGCTATTGAAATTTCATTAAGGACACATACCTACTTTTATGTTACCTATATTAGGTAATGACAAAGCTTGCTTACCATTTTTTTATCGTTTTCATCGTCGATCTGGAATGTCATTAAGTTACCCTAACATAGTAAAATAGTTATAGTCATATAAGATTCCACACATACAACTTTAACATCCGATTTAGTGCTCGTGTAATTAGGATGTCACGTCCCACGGGATATGACCTATTTCCGGGCTAAAGAACTATTTTTGTTCGCTCCAATATGAGACGTGAACTGAACATCCTTCGACGTTAACATAAAAAACTTACATTGTGTCTAAAACACTTGCAGACAAGACATTATGTAGCCTTAATAACATCAAAATTACAAGCTTTGATCATTTCAACAGTCACTGGATACTTAATCTCTAAATTTTTCAGTGATACCTACTGAGTTTTAGTGGAATATTCCAGCTGGTTTTCCGAAGATGTATACTAAAATTATGCGTTTTGGTGCCATGATAGATATAACATACTTATTAATATTCCCCGTTATATCGTCGAACTAACAAATCTTCCTCATTAGTTCAAATGAACGGTTCTATACCCAAACAAACTAGAAACATGATAGTTTTCGTGTATCTCAAGGATTTCATCCAAAGTTTCAGATAGATTTGATCATGGTAAGAGCACAGATTAGATACTTAATAGTTAAAATAAGGGTGCTGATCGTGCCTTTCAATTAAGTGTCGTGTTTATTAAGGATATGCAAACTTGCTAAGCAAAAATACATCGTAAGGACCAAAACATATCATGAAATGAAATACTTCTTGAATTAATTTTTAAATTAAAAGCCTATGCATTTCTATAATAATTTATAACACTCAAATAGAACGAAGAATGCAACTTTAAATTTTTAAAACTACAGCCAAATTATTTATCTTAATTTTTTAGTTTAATTAATATGTATTAAATTCCGGCATGTAGTGACATGTTTTAATGGCTTAACATATTGTTTTTTTAGATAACCACTGAATATTTTAGATTTGCCCTGCCAGCACTGTGTTGGTGTTGATAGTTATACATATAAATCTAAGAAACGGACCAATCAGTATCTTACATTTATTATAAAACTTTTTTTAGTAATTTTGTGATTCCTGGTGTAGAGAGTTCAAAAAGTGTTTAAAAGGGATTATAATAGAACACAGGACAATATCGTCAGGAAAAAAGTCGGTTCCAATTTTTATCAACAGCAATAGACACTTTGGAGAAGTTATCAAATGCAAATAAATCTCAAAAGACGAACTATTTTGATTTTCCCACAAAATATTTCTTTCCGGCGTAATAATATACTAAGCATTCCAGCAAAAGTACCGGATGTGAAAATATGTGTATTTTCATTTTATCAAAAATCTGTGCCAATAAACAATATGTTTGTCTCCCATAATCAATATTTTCTGTAAGTATATGTCATAGTGTTTATTAGACCAAACACTTGCTAATTACTCAATCAAAGCATAGGTTTAAAAATGTAAAATTATGTATAAGTAGCTTCAGTGGTGTGCGTTTTTTTCTCTTTTCAAATTAATTTCAATTGATTGACGTTTCAAATATCGCTCGCTTCTGAAAATCCAAACCAATACAAGTATGCCTATGTAATTGATTAAATGAATTAAAATTTGTGTAGTTAAATGTTTAAAAAACAGTTTACTAGAATTACTTACTTCCCTATTTTAATATTAAAGCTATGCAATATGAAGGCCGTAGATTTATGCCTGCTGGCCGTGAGTTTCGAGAGCAATTGTAAAGTTGGTCGACGCCGGTTTTAGGCCGTTTTATAACACTCCGCCTGCATCCAGCCGTATTCATTACGGACCAAATTAAATTTCGGTTTGTATATTGTTTGGCAGAGTTTTATTCCAGATGCAGAAAATAGCATCGCAATATTTCATTACTCGATATGCGTTTGGAATATGTAAATAAGGTATTAAATTCTTGAGAATTTGTAGGCGCTCAGTTTCATATACTTAATGACAATGGCGCCAGCAGATGACCAGCACCGTAATAACGTTCTTCAGCTAAATCCACGTTTAACGTCATAATATATTATTATCATCCTCCATTGTAATACAGTCGTTGATAGGAAATAAATTTCAGACCGTTTCTATTATTTTATTATTGGAGTTACGTTATTAGGAAGCAGAGCTTGCGCATCCTATCTGTCAAGTCAAAAAGTTAACAGAATAAACTTTTCAATAAAAATCAAGTTTTGGGAAAAAATAATATTCGGAAGACTAAAGGAAATTGTTGATGTTTGGTTAACTGGTGATTTTTCTCAATTACCTATATTTGAGTCTTAGTTAAAAACTATAGATTTATGACAAAAATTAAACGGTATAAGATAACTAAAATAATATTAAGTTCATAACCCTAAAAGCCGATTGTCAAATAAATACCGCAAGACACCAGCGTTATATGCCCTTTGACAAGGTGCTCATCCGGCAAACTACAAATGGTGCGAAATATATAAAGAGATTATGACAAGAAAAATGTCAAGACGCTCAAATAAAAGGCCCAAAAGACCAGACCTATAGCAGAAGACGAAGGAAGGCACAACACCGAGAATCCTGAAAGAAAAAGAATCCACCATCTCTAAAAACTAATCTAATTAAAAACCAATCTTAACATTGAAATCGGCTACATATTCTGCAAGCTCTAAATGACCCTCATTTTTGACTTATAAATTTTAACAAAAATGAATAATTCCTGATTTAATAATTCGTAAAATCCTACTTGTAAATTGCACTTTGAATATGACTGCACTTTGAAGTGTTAAATTTAAGGTAGGAATTATTTAAATTTAATTTAAAACAAATAACATCTTAAGTTATAAATGTTTGAAAGCTATTTTATTTCTTTCTAGTTTAGATTTTTTCATCCTAACAAAACTATTATTACCTAACCTTAATAAGTATGTATGCTTAATTGACACCTAAGTGGTATAAAAAAAATGTAAGCCTTATAATATTTGGGGTCAAAATTAAAAACTACCATGATGGAGATATTTTGTGGTGGAATTCGGGAATAAACTTTATTTAGCCATCTTGCGGTGGTAAAATAGGAACAGTACCAATCTTAGTTTGTTTTTTTATGTATTTTCTGTAATAAGATTCAATTTTGTATGGAACTGTTAGGCTTAATTTAAGGCTGACTGTACTTTTACAAATACGGCTGTATTTTTTCCAATAAGTACGGTAAGTTAATAAAGTTTTGAAAGGACCTACATTTCGAATCGGATAATAATAAATGTTACGTAAGTACATTTTACGGTACAAGTTGCACTTGATCGCACAACCTCTCCACCAAGCCCTTTTCATTATCGAAACACTAGGCATAGATTAGGTTTTAATCCTCACATTGTCGATATTACCAACCGCACAAACCACTACTCTTATTCTTTTATAACGCAGACAGCTAAGCATTGGAACCTGTGATTAGAACTACTATGTCTCTGACTGTATTACTCGGAGCTTTTTATGGCTGCATTGAATACGACTTTTAGCTTTTACCATTTGGCATATTCCACCAAAAGCTAAGTCGTTGCTTAGCACCAGATCAGATTTTAGGCTACTATTTGCATGGTTAAACTATTTAAAAATACAATTAATTTTGTATGCCAAGGTTGTCACCCTTGGACAAGTGAACGGCCTGCCTCATGGGAAAGAGTGACCGTAGCATATGACACTTGTAGCGCCATGCGCACTACTCACGCGTTGCCTGAAGATGTAAAAATCAAAAAGAAGCATAATGTTAATAGCATGTGAGATAAGTAACAGCTCCCAACTCTAACGACCTTTCTCTCTCTCTCTTTCTTACAGCAGGAAGACAACACTTCTCTAAGTAGGGTAACTCAATCCATGGCTAGCCTCATCCAGTTACAGACAGTCACTTTGCGAAGGTCGTCGATCGATCAACACCCGAGCCTGTGGACCTCCTTCCTACACAGTGCTTGCCAAGCCACAGTCTCCACTCAAGTACCTGCTTACTGCTGCGGTCGTCAGTTCCACGAATAACAAGGCCAGACCACTGCCACTTCAGTTCACAAATTCGGTGGGCTATATCGATGACTTTTATAAATTTTGTGAAATGACTTCAGGGAAAATCCGAGCACTTTTCTAGGATCACTGAGCGACTTTAAGCTCGTGTGCCAGCTGCGCCATGAGTGGCCACGTTTTAATATTACATATTATGTTGGGAAGAACGCATTGAATGAAGATTTTTTCCTTTAGGCTTTGAGAAAAAAGTGACGAGCACAGTCAATGCAGTTTGCCGAATGTTGCCCAACCTAGCCGAATCCTTTTACTAGTCTCCGCCTCGAAATTGTTTTTACTTAGAACGAACGAGAACGAGTATAGTCTTTTGAAAATGTGGCCCAAGTTTCTGAATTAGTTTTACTTATTATAAACCTTCCTAAAATTATCTATGATAAGAAACTAATAGCAACTTCAAAACATTAGTAATTATATGTGCTATGCGTAGGTATGCAAAATACAGGGCGGGTTAAGTACCGCGCTGAAATTGTTTTTGCCGATATTCTGACCCGTAATTCTGACACGGATCGTGGTTACAACAAAATGGGTACATAATATTGCGTACAATTAAGTACGAGGTGAGCCAAGGTAATATAAGCCTAAAATTAAATATAGTATAATACAGTAACAGTATTCTGCACATAAATTATTTCTCGAAAAGTCGGACAATACTATCGATACAGCAGATGATGAGCATATTCGGTAATTTATTTCTGTCTGTTTGAATGCGCTACAAAAACTACTGAATCAATTGTCTTAAAATTTAGCGTAGTGTTTTATATGCCAAGTCAACATCCTGGACTTTTTCAGAACATTTAAGGTTGACTTGGTAGATTTTAAGGTTATTACAAAAGCTTGAAATAAAATTTGTATTATTATTATAAACTAAACTTATTATAATAAGCCCAATTAATAAACACTACATTTTACTTGTGTTTATTTTTATCAAATTAACTGACGCTACTCGGTTGTTTTCGCTAACGTTCGTGAGACGCGAGCCTCGCCTCGGGGCAAAAATGCTGCAGTGGCGGGGTCACCCGAAGGAAGATCGGAAGAACGGTTAGTGTTAGCTGTGCGAGCGCAGTGCTCACCAAAATCTACCTGAAGAGCTATTCTACATAGTCATAGTCTTTTTTGAGGAACTCGGTAGCGTAGTGGTTTTGATCGCTCTGGTTTCTATTACGATAACAAAGCGACTTTCGCCACCATTGAGAAGTCGCTTTGTCAACCAAAATTTCTAATCTCGAGCTTTTCCGCTTGGCCGCAACTGCATTGCAACACCAACCCGAATTGGGCCAATATGCTGGTGTTATGGTCCAAACTCCTCATGTAGGTATTACTCCCATGTAGGAAGGCCTGTGTCTCTCTCTTCTCGGTAGTTCAACTTTTGGAACCGGTGTAAATTCAGACATGACAGACGGAGAGACTTGACGTTGTTAGTTAATAAATTTTTGTAATAGTTATAAGAATGTGTTTTTTGACGATTTAAAAGTGCTTCTTTGTGGCCTATTTAAATAAAATATTTTTTCTTTCTTTCTTTCTTTCTGTCCAGCAAAGGGACGAATACAGGCTGGTAATGATAGTATTATATTCTTATTCGTTGCGGAATTTCTTAGTAGAGTATTTTTTTATTAGTCACAAAGACGTGGACGGATTAAACAGTGTACCTACTATTTTTTTTTTTTGGGAAAACGATAGAGAATTTAAATATGGATTTTTCTAAGTAATTGGGAAGTCGTTTTTTTGACAGTTCTAGTCAATGGCAAAATGTAATATCTAGTAAATCTCGTCACTTACCAGGTTCGGTCATTTTAAAATGCATTCATACGAGTTGAAGGTTTTCCTTCACCTTGTGCACAAGTTAAATACTATAGGAATGATTTTTGTGATCTCTCAATTCTGATCACTTGAAATGAGGAATGAGGCCGTCTGGTTATGGATCATATATACTTGAAGCATGCTGAAACAATGAAAGTTAGATTTATGTAATATATAACATAAATAACGATAGTTGCGGAAATCTAATACCGACGAAGTCATTGTCTGACGACGATAAACAGGATGTAATTAAATAAGTTAATTTATTTGTAGACATGTGGACAAGCGAGGCAAATAAATCTTACTTGTTTATCGTAAATAAATAAAAATATATTTTAGAAATATTCCATATATTTTCGACCATTACCTGTCCGCCGGCGCCGGCCTGCATAAGGATATGCCGGTGGGCTAACAAAAGTGGTTCAATAGAATAGCCACTGACAATATAATAGGTTAAGTTTGTAGAAAAGTAACAATTCTTTGTAGCGAAATCTACCACAAGCGCCATCTACAGTCGACAGCACATCAAGTGTAACAGTTTGATCTTGAGACCGCCCTTGCTGCGTTCGTAAAAGAGGCGGCTTTCGTAGTGCAACTGTTACGCCTGATGTGCTGTCGTCGTCTGAATATCAAATAAAATTATTTCTAATGGGGTTTGGTAATAAAAGTATAATATAATATTTAAAGGTACAAAAAATACTAAAAAACTGAAATTACTGGGCATGGACGGCATTTCATCTTAGGCCTCAGGATGACAGCGCACCTGCAATACCAAGTGCTTTTCCTTGTTATTGCAGGTGTTGTTTGTCATCTTGTTGTATATAAAAAAAATACTGAAAGTTTGAAAATTGGCGTAGCTTTTTCTAACTCTATGTAATTAAATTGAAATTAGGTAGTTTTACCAGAAGTCAGAAGAATGTTGGATTCAATACTATAAAATCCATGTAATTAATTAAATAAAACCTCTTCACCGGGTTTTACTTGGGTTTAAATAGATCTTACACCGTGAGTTTATCCAGTTAAATTGGTTTTTTTTTATACAAAGTACGGCAAATGACACAACACCACCTGATGTGACGTGGAGAACAGAGTCCATATGCGAAGACAGCTAGTGCAGTTAAGACACTGCTTTAACCGCCTCCACCTTGCCGGCCCAAAGGTGGTTTCACGCCTCTTTTGAAGGAACCCATGTTATAGGAAGGAGGGAACACAATGTAGCTAACATAGAATTCTAAGTTTTGGAAGTACGACAAAGAAACGGTTTTATTTCAAATGTGCAGTGCTCGAGAAAATATAAGACAACACTATGACTTATGCCAATTCATACATTTCCCATTTCGGAATGAACAGCCCTATTTGGCTTCTGCTTATACAAACGCAAGTGATTCGAATATTTATTCGCTCGGTTTTAGTTTAGTGCTTTTGAGTGTAAGCTTTTACAAATGTATTTATGGTTTTGTAAAAAATGGAAGTTTTATATTGCAGCTTTATTTAACTGTATATTCAATAAGTGCATTCACAGTAGTATAAAAAAATGAAATAACTGTACCACGCCAAAAAGAACAATATGAAGTGCTGTTTTATTGAAATTTGAACTATGTAATATTACTTTTTCCCGTATCAATCATAAAACAAATTGAAATATAATCAACCAAGTGTACCTAGGGCTCGCGTTTGCAGCGATTATGGAAAAAATGCTTATTTTCAGTCAGGGCTCTGCAACACAGAGGTGTCACTTACACGTTACTAGCGTTATGGTTTTCTGGTAAAGATCGCTTTTTCTAACGATGAGACCTGTTGACGGATATAAAACACCATTATATCGTGATTTTTAAACCATTTCCGAACATTTTCTGTGCTGTCTTTCGTCAGATTCACTCTTCTAATTATTAGAAACCTTTTTTTAAAATGTTAATAGTTAAAGTATGTAATCATAAATTCTAATCTCGAGATTGTCTGGGTCTCGGTAGATATATTTAGCCTTTAATCCCGGACTACAAACGCTTTCCCTACCTACATTGGGCCAGGAAATGAGTACAAGGCTTAAAAAGTATTTTCTTTCATGTCTAACCCACGCCAAGGCATCGATCGACTGATGAACTGTCTAAGTAATAATAGCAGGCTAACATTTATAATTTTGGTATCCTAAACGAAACAAATAAAACATTACTTTGTGATGTACTTATTACCTACTACATATTTTTGTTGAAGCTGGCAGAAATGAAATGTTATAAGCAGATTTGAATTCAGTTTGAATTTTCGGTAACACGAAAATAATTGCAACACTATATTCACCTGTTTTTTTAACTACGGTGTACACTCACTCCCCTCAGCTTGTTTCACTGTAGCAAATAGCCACAAAAGGAATGGGGAGAGCCCTTTTTTAATAAAACTATTCGAACGTCGCTGTAGCTCTACCAATACTCCCTGATAGATGCGAACCCCCGCTAATCCCGGTATTAGTACCCCGACCCCAGTTACTTTTCATTTCTATATTTCATTTCTTTAATTTGTTTTTTTTTGTACTTTACCATATTTTATGTTGTATATTACAGAATCGCTTTAATTTTTATATTCTGAGAAATTTGTTTAACAGCTTACGCCCGTAATATTATTAATTTCTCAGAATATCGGTTCTACCTGTTCAAGCATACTTTAAATAGGTAACGCCAATATTCTGAGAATATTAAAAATTCTCAGAGTATTTTCGTTCGTCGCTTCTAGTTCTTGATGAATACTCATTAGATTACCAGCCAATGAGAATTGAGGTCACGGTCTTCAAGGTTTAGAGCAACGCAAAAGTTAACTGATAGTTGCTATAAGCTAAAGTTAGCTGCTAGATGCCGACATTTATTTAGCCTGTCAACAACACACTGAAAAAATAGTTTTTAATTATCATAGGCTTCCAGGGTTCAATTTATATCAACCTTACGAGAGATCGTAAGCCATCTTATGTTAAATTCGTCAGAGCTTATCGAGGAATCATTATGTTGGTATAAGCGCTTACATCGAAACCTCCGAAAGTTTTGTTAATAGACTGAAAAATGTATAAAAACAGAATGTAAGACCTAACACAGTCTCGACGAAAAGCTATGATTGAGTTGATGCCAACCTTGTTACATTTAATGCTGACAAGACGCAGACTTATTGCAACGCAGTCCCTTCTATTAGTCTCTTTCAGGAGACTGCAAATAAGCTTAAATTCTCTCCAGGGTAGAGCGGTATTTTAATGCAAGACATTTTGCTTTTTTTATACAAAGTGCAAGTACAACAGTAAACACTCTTTGGTATACTGACTAATCTCACTGATTGGTTTCAATTTCGTATCGAAGTCTATTTTTTGTGAATTTCGGCGGTCTGTATTTGTTTATCCTCCGCTATTTCATATGCGGCAGTCCCGTTTTTTATTTTTCGAAGCTTCTTTCACAATCCTGAAATCCAATAGTTTTATTTTAAAATAACTGTATTCCATTACAGCTTGGGATTAAGTAAATGTAAAAACTGGTTGTGTATTATTATAGCATCCAGATTCTTCTAGTGTAATGTAACCTAATAAAATACGTTGTTTTTATATTTGTACGATAAGCACGATCCAATTTTATTTACAAGTCATGGATATCTTCACTACATAGTATAAAACAAAGTCGCTATCCGCCGTCTGTCTGTCCCTATGTATGCTTAGATCTTTAAAACTACGCAACGGATTTTGATGCGGTTCTGTTTAAATAGATAGAGTGATTCTTAAGGAAGATTTATATGTATAACACAAGCATAATATTTACACAAGCATTGCACCCGTGCAAAGCCGGGGCGGGTCGCTAGTTTTGTAATAAAAGCTCTTAGAGTGTAATAAAGCTGTTAAAGAATAATATTTTAATACAACACCATATTCAGTGCGTGCTCTATTGTAAAAATGGAAAACGAACTTCTTTTTAGTATCTGTGTGGCGATAAATTATTAATTACTAAGAGCGTCAATACGGGTTCAAAAACAAAAAAAAAAATATCGCAAAGAGCCATAGACTGTCGATTTGTCGTAACAATAAGCATGATTGCGTGGGTTTTTGTTACGATGAAGTTAATGGTACATTTCCGATTTTTGGTTTCGATCGATCTAAAACGACGGTTGTTACGACGAATTGCCCTTTAATGGAAACACGCTTATGTGTGACCAAACCACTATCAACACGTCAAATAAGATGGTGACATATGACCCTAAAAATAACAACGACCTCTTTAAGAGAGACAAGATGTGATTGATTTTATAAATCATTGCATATTCCAAGAGCAAGGATAGCATAGAATATTGTATATTGATTTTCACATCAGTAGAAAGTTAAAAATATTATTTGACATGGAAAAAATATAAAAAGCTTAAAATAAGCTATTAAAAATCGTTTTTGTTTTTAGTTTTAAGGGCAGCTGATTATAAATACGACACCAACTTTTAAATTAGAAGCGGCATTTCAAAACATTGGATAATTAGGGTTAGGCATGGGAAGCAAGATAACTACTACAAAGAAAAAATACTACTTATTGATCGGGGCGAAAACAAAAGGACGGGACTACTGGTATAATTATTTTCCTCTGTGACAGGAGTTGATTTTTTAGATTTTATTTAAATTCTTTCTTATAAGTAAAGGCAAAGAGGTCAATTAAGCACATTCTTCGTTAATTAAACTGTGAATTACAACGAAATTGTTTCAATAAGATGATAATTTCACCCATGATAAGTTGCCAATGTATTTTTATGGTGATTATATAACATGTATACCTATAACCATTCTCTATATTCTCAATCAACACAAATAGTTGTTTAAATAAACTATACCTATTTTATGACAAAATATCTACTCTGACACTATTTTTTTAATCATTGTAAATAAAAATCTTGACCAACGCCATTAATTCCGCCAAAAACTCGACAGGTTTTGAAGTGATGACCTAAATTTATTTCAAAGGTTGATATTCCATTTCTGTTTTACGTTTTTTCAAATAGAATGGACCTTCATGTTCTGGATTTGTAAATAAATATCATTTTTATAATCTAGCTTCAGGAAGCTGGAAATTTTAAAAAATTATTTAGTTTAACTAAGTATTCTTAATTAAGTATTTAAACTCGCTTAGACCATAACACCAGTGTTTGCCGGTCGAGATCAATTATGCTAACGAGTCTCATATGCCACTTGGCTTGTATTTCATGGAATCTCATCACTTACTTATTGAAGTGTATTCTACAGGAAACTGATAAACATGTTATTCTCCGGCATGTTTGAGGAAGGTCTAGAAAGCCTTGTAAAGTTGTTCAGTGATGTGGAAGATTAGACCTTTTTCAATTTTCAGATATTAAACAACAAATAGTGAATGTAATCACTACACATAGAGAATGAATTTGACAAGTTTGCAGTAAATATTATAACTGCTGCCCGCGGCTTCGCCCGAGTAACTTATTTTTGCGGGAAAAAAGGCATTTGCGCCCGTCCTGCGCCACGGGATGATAGAGGCATGGCCCATGCTCCCTTATACCCATGCGGCCGGGTATGTGGGGTCCCTCGACCAAAGATAGTTTATTTCGGGCAACAGTTTGCCCTATCCCTATTTCTATTATACGTTTGTATTTACATCCTGCCTTAACAAACATATTAGTACCACTCTATGGCATCATCATCATCATCATACTTACGTCCCACAAAAATCCTGGACAAATTCAGTAAAATTGTTTTTATTATTTATCTTTTTTACAAATACAAATAACTGCAGAACAATAAGTTATTGTTTCGAGGAAATCACAGAGTTCTTTGGAAATGGCAACTTAAAGCAAATGGTAAACACATCAAAATTTCAAAACAGCGAAAAGCTTTAAATTTGATGTGTTTATTATTTGAAATTGGCAAGATAATAAAATGTTGTGCAGGAAAAGTTATATAAAACGGTTTTCAAAGATGTTCAGCGGAAAATCACGCATAAAACTTCTGAGTTGGATGATCTCTTTATGAGAGTTGCTGATATTACAGGTATTTATTCACTATAAATAGGCTTTCCGTTCGGTAAACCTAACCCCTCCCCCCCCCCCCCCCCTATTATAAAACGCGGACTAAAGTTAGTACTGGTCTTTAACTGATGCTGTCACTTATATTCGTTTAAAGTAAGACAGTGACGGCATCAGTCTCAGAAACTCTATACCTGTCACTTTTTATTACGGTGCGTCAAAGCGATACGGCATGTCGGCAACGGCATCGGCGGCAACTGTCGGATCTGACAGTTTCTGAATAAGAGGGCAGTACTAACTTTAGTCCGCGTTTTATATTAGTATAAAACGCGGACTAAAGTTAGTACTGCCCTCTTATTGATTTCTTGACCGAAGGAACGGGTTTACCGTTCAGATTTTATATTCAGATTCAATGTGCCTCTGACCATTCAAACCATTCGGCTTTATTTTTTAATATTAAAATTTGTGAATTATTTACCGAATTATAAACTACTGGATTGGACGGGATTCGGCATCAACATCAACGGCGTGTACATCACTCATCTTCGATTTTCCGATAATATAGTAGTCGTGGCAGAATCCCTGGAGGAATTGAGCACAATGCTCGACGATCTAGACAGAACTTCCCGACTGATGGGTCTGAAAATGAAAATGAACAAGACGAAGGTTATGTCGAAGGTATTACCCATGTCGCACCTATACCAGTTACAGTTGGGAGTTCTGTTCTCGAAGTTGTTGACGAGTTCGTTTACCTCGGACAAAATAAATTATTCACTCTTTTCAAATATTAAATTACAATGTTTGTAGTAAAAATTATAACTTTTAGCAGTGCAGTGCCGCCCAGCGAAAAAATAAATTAAAATTATAAAAGAAGGTATATCAACGTACCAACAAAGTAGGTACCCAATGACAAAAATATGATCGTTATTTTCGAGCTGTCTGACAATGCACAGTTACAATATAGAATCAGAAATTATAACATCCGTATAGTAGTATGTAGTACCAAGGTCAGTGGCATAGCTCATATAGATGGATGAGATAGTGGATTAGTAAGTTGAAGTGGTACTGGGCAGGGCACATATCACGCAGAGCAGACGGCCGGTGGGGCGTTAAAGTTCTAGAATGGCGACAACGTACCTACCGGAAAGCGCAAAGTAGGATGGCCTCCCTACTTTGAACTGGTCAGGGCCGCGGGTAGCAACCGTTCCATTTGCAAATTTATGGGAGACCTTTGTTCAACAGTGGACATCATCATAGCCTATGAATATGTGATCATATTATTATCAGCCTATGATTCATAGGCTGATAATAATATGATCACAAATTAGTGATATATGTATCTACGATAGATATGATGACTCGTAGATACATGTATCATTAATCTGTGATGATGATGATGATTTGTGAAGTATCTATTCACCATAGAGCACATTATAACACTATTCGCTTTAAGAGCGCTAATGACTTTTTCATGATCAAACTCATTTCTTAGCATAGAGAAATGTAATACACCGTTTCTTAAAGTTTAATTATTGACTTGTTATTGACACATTTAAATTGTTTTTGAGTTCTTTCTATTGCAGAGAAGGCAATGGGAACTAATGCCCATACAGCCATGTCTTAAGTATTTGCTTTATTCTGCAAATTTTAATATTGCTTTGAAATACTGGTGGTGTTACACCAGCTCGAGAGAGTTTGTCAAGAAACATATGACAGTCTCCATGACGCTACTTTGATGAGTTGGATAGCCACGATAAAATTCTCAACGTCTTTCACATCAAATTCACTTATATCACAATAATCTGTCAATTGCACTTCAACACAAACACTTGGTTCAGAGAACAACACCAATTTTATAACACAAAGTTCGCTCAGACACAATATTTTAATAAAAAGAAATGAATGTATCAGGTCTGCACTACATCTCGAACTGTTAAAAAAATATCTCCAACTCGATTTAATCAACCGAAGCGAATTTCCTACTTACTTAATTATTTCCCATACTGAATTTTTAATTCTCACATTCACTTCTTTGAATTGGGTGTACTAAGGTTGTAGCTGACACAAAAGGTTAACTTTTTAAAAATTTAAGTTCTGTAAGTATTAAAAAATCTACATGTATTTTTTTTTAACGCAGTTTATATGGCACATTGTATTATAAAGCGATAGTAGCGCCCTCATTATTTTCAACTCTGTCTGGCCAACTTTTTAGACTATAAATCTAAAGCATAAATAATAGAAAAAAAATTTGACAATGATGCATTGTCAAAATTAGCATCATGACTATCTGACGCCAATTTTGATATGTACTTGACACAGAAACACTTTTGGTGTTTAAATCCTCTTAGCATTTTTGTATCGTTTGCTAAAATAATTTATTTTTGATTATGCCTCTAAAACGAACAATGAAAGGTCAACCACCAGAAATACTTGCTGCACAGGGTCTCTTGTATCAGGACTGGGAAGCCCTAACTCCGTGTCAATCAGAATGCACTGCGAGACTCGGAATGTCGGTTCAGTTGGAACAAGAGGCATATTTGAGTCAACATCCTGAGGTTACTAGATTTTGATTATTTATGCTTACCTAATCATATAATACCGAAACGCTACGATACGTACCACTTTAGTACATCCGATCTTTACTTGGAGTAAAGCCAAAGAGGCCCTATGATAAATAAGGGACTTAGAAAAACTTCGACAGGCAACCGGTGTATAGGATAACATGACTTCTATTTGACTGCATATTAATTTGTTAACTTTCGCAGATTGAAATTATTAAGTAATAAAAGGTTACCCAACGACTCACATAACACAAAATCATAATTATTCATATGATTCACCTTACAGAAGATACCCGTTAGTACTTTGTAGTGTTGTATTTCTTTAGTGAGTAAGGTCGCTAGTGCCCATTGAGAAAGCGTCATGTTGGGACTTTTCTCCTATACTGTCAACGTAAATATTTCGATGCTTTCTACTGATTTTTCACCGTCTTCAAAAACGAGGAGGTTCCCAATTCGGCTGGTATCTATGTTTTTTTATGTATGTACACCGATTACGCCGATATTTCTGATCCGATTTACGTGATTCTTTTTTTTCGAAGCGGCTATTCCACATCGAACAAAAAAGAAGAGTATTTGGGCCCATTAAAATTTCCTTTTATTTTTTGGAGTTGGTGCTAAGTTGTTTTTCAGAAACAATAGAAAGTGAAGCACCGACTCCAAAAAATATGTTTCTAGCGGATAAGTGCCTGCTTCAATTTAATTATTTTATCCTTTTTAGTGTTTTGAAGTCGGTTTTTTTTAATGGGTAAGCAACACATGCAGTGCCCATGGTGGTATGCGCGCTTATAGACCACGGCAACCGCTATCCATCAGGCCTGCCGTGTGTTTGAAAATGTTTTTACCTTCATGAAAATAATATTACTTACTTAAAGGTATACGATTATTTACTACCTTTGTCGTATAAAAAACTCATCTGTTTCACCCATGACGAAGGTTTGTACCTAACTATGGGACGTTGTTTGATGATTTTGTTAAAACCTAACGAGACAAGTAACCAACACAATGTTATTGCTTACTAAAGCAGCAAACTAGATTTTTCCACTTTTTTACACTGACCACAATATTTCTCTATCATGCTAGAAATAAATCCTATCTACTATAGTTCACCACTCGATGGGATTGATTGGATAAGTTTCTAAAAAGGAGATGAAGTAATGGAGTTCTAAACTGAAAAATAAAGCCCATAATGCGCGTCAATTAATAAGGAGCCAAAATTAATTAACCAGTCAAGCATCAGATCCCAGACACAATTGAGTTTTCAATTGTTACGGCCCTCAAACGAAACGATTTATTACCAACGCAAAAAAAGATATTAAGTTTGTTTTCGTATTCATATTATCTAGAAGCCATTTATTTTGTTGTTTTATATAGAATTGAAGTAGCAATTACCCAGTCTCCCCATTACATAGATAATAAATACAAAACTAATTAATTCGTTATCTATTAATGAAAGACAAAACATTAAAAAATAAATATTTCACAAGTTACTATTACATAATTATTTTCAAGAAAAGAACCAGTCATAGATTAGATTAAAGCTGAACACCAAGAAGAACAGCCTCGAAGCCAAGCAGCTGCTGCTGAAGCCCAACGACAAAGGGCTAAATTAACGGTACCTACTGTCGGGTGCGATATGGAAAAAACCTAAAAAGACTGATATGCATAGCTCGGCTAGCTTTCACTAGGAGGTAGGCCAGTAGGGTCGTCTAGATAGTTTCTGCCTTTCTTATTTCAGCCGTGAAACAGTTCGCTATGTTTGGGATTGAAGGGAAAGGTAACCAGTATAATTACAACTACAATACCAAGTCATTTTTCCTTGTTATTGCAAATGTCTATAGGCGGCGATAACAGCTAACCACCAGATGGACCGTCGGCTTGTTTGTCGTCTAGTGGTATAAAAAAAAACTAAAAGATAAATCAAATTTCATCGTTGTAAATAGTTCATTTGTTTCTGGTTAAGCTATTATAAAATTAATTTTTGCTCTTGTATTCAAAATTGTTCTAATAACAAAATATCATTAATAATACTTATTTACGTTCCCGTGGTGAGAGGGCCAGTGTTCACGTTAATGCTATGGCGGCAGACGTAGGTAGGGTAGTGGTAGCCAGGCGGACTTGAAAAGCCTTGCCACCAACCCAACCGAGAACAAAATTAATGCCCCGCGAGAATTAAACCCGGAGTGCCCCAGACCTCTAGATCTGGGTTAGATAGTCTTAACCACTAGCCCACAGTGGTGGTTAAAGTTATTTCTGAATACAATGATGATATATGTCGCTGAGCAATAAATGGTTAAACAGCAGCGTCTTCGACTCGGTACTCTTTGATAGTCGCTATGTTGCTTTTAAACGGGATAGGGAGAATAATGTCTGGTAACAAAAACGGAGGTGGAGTGTTGGTGTTTCTATGGTATTTAATTCAAGATGCTTTCAAAACATGGAGTGGAAATGTGAAGATATCTTCAAATTAGTTTGGTTCACTTGTATTTTTGTGCTATTTATTTGTTGCCTTTAAAAGTCTTTTACAGGATCGTATTCTCACCGACTAAATATCTATAAAAATAAAATTCAATGTTTAAGTGTTTTTCTCTTTGCGTTCTGAAACCATTGATCAGATTTTAATGCAAATTTGGTAGAATACCCCATCAAATAAGGGACGCCCACTAAGGTTCCTTGATTATAAAAACTTTTTTAAAGACGGGTTTTACGGTCATCGCGACACATGCTGGGTGCAGCTAGGTTATTATAAACCGTAGTATACAGAATATATGGTATATCAAAAATTTATTTTTTGTCAGGCACTCTACTTGGAAGAAGTATAAGGTCATTATTGAAAAAGATAGACTGTCACATTTTAAAATGCTATCTTTTGAGAGTCGAAGAAGCATACCTATTTTATTCCTCTTGATATAATATATTTCAATAGTCTTATATACGTACCTGAACTGTTATCATTATAGGATTTGTCCACACTTTTTTTGCGATCATTTGTGGGCTCAAGAGATGTCCACTGAATGATAATGTTAATTTGGTATTGTTTATACGTTGTAGCCATCTGGTTAAATAACCAGTTAATTAGATGCCTAGGCCATTGATTAAGCGCTAGTATCCAAATAAATGTCTAGGACAGATGTTGATTGCTAAAGAATCACTCAACGTTTAACATCTTGGCTTATTGTGGGTCAGCTCGATCGAATACCTAGGCGGATCTTCTTGTTCTGAAGAGTTTTGGTATGATTGGAAGGTTCAAGATTTTTTTTTTATGATCGCTTATAATGAAAACGTTTTCGATTATAGGTATGTATAAGAAAAATAACCTCGAATCTACCAACACAATCGTTCACACAAAAGCTTTTGAAACTAAACGATCTGCCTAGGCGGCCAATTAACTTGCTAATATCAGATGGCTGACACGACCTTCGCCGTCTAATTCTTCAGCCATTTAATTGAATGCTGAAGTTTAATGAACGGCCTAGGCATCCAATTAATAGGCTAATTAAACAAGATGGCTGCGACATATTATGCTCGCTGCACATATAAATATTAATTATTATACCGGATGCTACAGAATTTCAAAATGAAATTTATAATTCTGGTGTTGCAGGCAGTCGATATCGGAGTATGCGCGCGGGTTGTGTGTGTGTCTGTGTGTGTGTGTAAGTGTTGTTATAACTGCTTGTGTCGTACGATACCCGATACTACGCATTTTTTAGGGCTGTCACGAGCTGGTGTGACGATGTTATTATTTAAATAATCAGAAATAAAAGTTTTCTAAAGGGTGTAAAACTTTCTGAGGTAACTCTTGACATGGACCAACAACCTTCTTAAACAATTCATCAACCACCAACCACCTCCTTAAACAATACCTAAGGTTTTACTCTAAGCATTATGATTCTTAGAAGCCATTTGAAAAGTTTTACAAGAAATATTGGGCTTTTATTTTATTCCCTTTCTTTTTTTACTGAACTTGGGGATTTTACAAAGTCAATTACACAAAAACACTCTATAATTACTCTTGAAATCTTGAAACAAATATTGGGCTAAGCGACAAAGTTTCGAAGCAGAAAAACGTGAAAACGTGATCGACAGGCCCACTGAAATACTTCTAAGGGGCTATTTTGTAAACTGGCCATTAAAGTTGAAAAAGGCAATAACATTCGATTTCTAAAAAACTCGCCACACATAGTTTTTTTAAGTAAATATATCATAAAGCTATAAATATTATATTGGTTTATTGTAAAGTTGCAACACTGGGTTTTTAGCCACCGACAAAAAAAGAGGAAAAAGAGAGAATATATCACATAGTCTCATAAAATGATAAACTAAACTCACCCTACTCAGACATTTTCTTCAGGAATGTACGAAACAAGATATTTCCTAAAGTATCACACGTACATTAACAAAAAATATGCCAAATTTTAGTAAATAAAATATTTACAATTTTGGATATATCTTCAATCGACGTAGGTGGCATACAAAAGTTAGTAGAGGCCCAAGTATGGATCACTAACACGGCACGTTGGAGGAAAACATGAAACTTGAATTTCTTCTTACCATTTATAAGTTTTTGTCAAGATCACTGTTTAACAAATTCAACCTTGCGTTTAACTATAATGCACAGTAAAAATAATATGTTTTTATTCAGTATAAGGTGATATTTTTTGAGAGCAATCATACGGCCACCATGCGGTGTGAGTGATCCAAATAAATCGTGATAAATTTTAAACGGGACGTGCAAATGAATTCATAATTTGGTAACGGTATTTAACAATTTTTTACAATTTTTTGATGTAGAAATAAGAAGCAGAACTGTTATATATTATTAGATATACATTATGGCGTTTTTATAATGCATGCGGTATGAGTGATCCACTTTATTGACTATATTTGTTTTATCTCAGGTTTTTAAATTTTTTTACTTTACTGTGACGTATTTAACAATTATTTACTAAATCCTCGTCGATTATTGTAAAGATTGAAGTTAGGATCACTCAATGCGCATGCACACGCTATAATTTATAAAGTTTTTGAAGATCAGTTCAGGCACTTAATAACTATCAGCTCATAACCTACTTTACAAAATGGTTTTACTAAAATAACGGTAATAATAGTAGTGGTTTAACTTTCACAGATCCGATTGATTTGTAATTTGGTTTACTTTTACTTTGGTGGTACTCCCAAGACATGCTAACCTTTTGCTGATCCTGTAACATCAAATATTCTGCGGGAAGCAGATATAGCGTGTTTGGGCTCATATAAATAGTCTCAATGAGTTGGTGTTAGATAATTGATTAACGATTATGGGCAAGGGGCCACTTATTTAAAAAAAATGTATGGACTGCAGAAATATCAAAAATTTACTTAAAATAATAAAAACACAGAACTACTCGCGGAATTAAATGAACAACTAGTGGTATAACAAAAAGTGTAGTGATGGGAGATTCCCGACAATATTGTAACATTTTTTTCTGTATCAAGTATATATATATACGTTATCTCTCTGCCACAGATTAGAGCTCTCTTAGAAGTATTCTTAAGTCGTATGGTTAATAAAGGAAGAAGAAAAGGTGGTCTGGATGAAACAGCGAAGTTTTTTACTCAACCCGCAGAGGAACTCGATCGAGTAATCAGAGAACGACTTAACCTACCCCCAAACGTACCATATGTACAGGTTGTATAGATTTTATGAACAATTTTTATTTATTAGGTTATATACTGCCCTAAAAAGCATTCGGCACGCCTTATGTTAAAAGGCATAATCTTGCTTGTATATATTTTTTTATTCGCTAAAAGATAAGGAAAGCTATGGTCCCAATGATCTCGGCAAAGCACAGCGACGATTTTTATTATAACGATGATATAACGAACCTTAGTGACATTTCAACGCTTTCCTTACAAAAAGACAAAACAAAAATACTTTTTTTCTTTAAAAAAAAAAAACACGGCATTTGACTCAACACTTCCTGATGTGAAGCGGTAAGAACAGTTCATAGTGCAAAGACAGCTAGCGCAGCTTGAACTTACTATTCTAGCCGCCTCAATCTTGCCGGACTATAACATGCCATTTCACGCCTCTTTCGAAGGACCCCATGTTATAGGAAGAAGGAATGAAATGTGCCGGCAATGTATTCTAAGTTTTGGAAGTACGACAACAAAACGAGTTACTTAATTTCTTAGTGCGTGATGTTGAGGTGGAGATAGTGAATTGATGACTCCAAAGTCCGGCACGCGTGTTCCTGAGAAGGGAGGGGGGGGGGGGCAGGATAACATTTCAAGGAAAAAAATGAGTCATTATTAGCCGCCAAAGTATTTGGTGGTGAATTGCGAGTCTTGAAAACACCCTTCGGATGTTGCGACTCACGTGGTCAGCAACATTCATAATTCTTATGTAGTCAATTTCGAATCGAATAATGAAAGTTGACTTATAAGTGTATTAATGGAAGTGTGAAATAAGTGTATTAATGGAAGTGTGAAATAAGAGTACTAACCAATAACTTTTATAATATTTATTTTATTATAAAAATGGATACAGGGAAATAAACCACCTTTCAACTACAAAGACCTAGATTTGCCTTATGACTTGAAGAAAATTGTGATGAAGCATTACCCTTCAGATGAGTGGAAAATTCCGACTCCAATCGTTAGCACTCCCGATACTGAGTCATCTCCATTCATGTCTATCGTCACTTCAGACACAACTTTACCTACTCCAGGTAAATCTCCTTTATCTATTACTTTTTTGATACACACCACTACTTTTTTGATAGTACATTAACCTGTCTAGCCTAGGCACTTGAAAATGTCAATATCCCAAAGGAAACATCCGCTCTAAAGTTAAAAATCTTCAAGTGACACTCGCAAAAAACATCATAATAACTTAAATATTCCAATTTTTCTAGTTTTATTCTATTTTAATTACTAAGTTAATTTTTAAACATTTATAATAATGTTAAAATCAAAAATTAAGAATATTTGAAAGCACTGCCCCAACTTAACCGAATCGTCGGTATTTGTAAAAATACTCGTTTCGGATGTTGAAATAGAATATTTCGACATTGTAGGGTGGACGTTAGCTCATAAACGCAAATATAAGATAGACTAGAAGAATTTCACAGGGATATCCCAAGTCCTGGGTGGCTCAGTGCTCAGAGCAGTCGCCCGGATTGCGAAAGGTCGCGGGTTCGATTCCTGCCTCAGGACGTGAGATTTTTTCTAGTTTTATTCTATTTTAATTACTAAGTAATTTTTCAAACATTTATAATAATGTTAAAATCAAAAATTAAGAATATTAAATATTCCACTTATTTATATTCTGTAAAAAGCTTATTATTTATAAATTACTTTCTCTGTTTTCAAGTAAACAAATATTTCTACCTTGATTTTTATCTCTATCTTGATATACAAGTTATATATTTCATATTTACGATATTTTTTATTTTTTAGGCCTTTACACGATAAGCTTTCTCTTTTTAAAAAAATAACAGCATATTTTTTTCTTGGTGAATATTATTTAAAATCTAACTAAGATGAAGTTTCTTTCCAAATTTATAGACATACATTTTATAGAGCCATTACAATTATTCTACGCTTGTAATTTTTCGGAAACCGTTGCAATATGGTGTTCTCTTTATCTATAAAAACAGACGTGACATGAAAATATATCTTCCGCGGGGCTTCAAGGAACGGGCAAAAAGCTCAATGTTTGTCCTTCCCTGTCAACTTCAATAAAAGTGGTTTGAGTAAGGTTAAAATTCACAAAATCAATAAAAAAGATGTTAATTAATGTGTAATTTTTAAAAATGGGTTATATCATCTGTCATCACAAAAGTGTAAAATCTTACAATAGGTATACAAAAAACCTACGTAATAGTATTACTCGCGTTAGGTATCTGATTTTTTTTATACCACTAAGGTGGCAATCAAGCATATGGTCCACCTGGTGGTAAACGGTTACCGTAGCCTATGGACGCTTGCAAGACCAGGGGTATAACTGAATGAGACCTAGACAACTTTCATACTGCAACTGTTACACATCATGGTCTGACGTATGTATTTTCAGAAAAGACAAAGCATTTAAAGAATTTTCCTTACTAGACAATTCTTAGATTTTCAAGTTACTTTTTTATTTGTACCACAGTTATTACTTTTCTCTGCCTGTTTTTATAGACGTAGGCGGATAGTATCTAAATAAAAAACAAGGACTGCTTGTTTACCTTTGCTTTCCATATTTGATGTTTTTATAATAATCAACCTTAATAAATCTAAACCTCATATAATTAAACACGGAATAACATGTTTGTCCTTTTCTTTTTTCATGAGTGTGAAATAAAACCAGTTTTAACGATAGCTAAATAGTTAACAATTGGGGATCCTTCTTCAAAAAAGGTGACATGACTCAATTGAAGAACTACAGACCCATCACGCTCCTAGGTCACGTTTGCAAGCTGTTTTCGAGGGTTATATCAAACCGTCTCGCAGCAGGTTTGACAACTTCCAGCCTCCCGAATAAGTCGGATTCCGAAAAAGCTTTAGCATAGACCATACATACATAAACAATAAATAAAATAATATAATATAATAATATAAAATAGTTATACAGAAGACCGAAAAGTACAACCCGCCATTATACCATTAATATTGAGGTCTGTAAGAAAGCCTTAAATTTTGTTGAGACCTGGGGCGTGCTTCAGTCACTCCTGGCTATCGGTGCATCCGAATGTCACTATAAGAAAACACCACTATTTTAGTCCGCCTCCAGAAACAGAACTCGAAACCAATACGACCTCAGCGAGGTGTGAGACAGGGCGAAGTTATTTCTCCGAAACTGTTCACAGCTGTGTGTTTAAGCTCTTGGACTGGAGAGGACTTGGGATCAACACAAACGGCGAGTACATGACTCACCTTCGTTTTGCTAATGATATCATAGTTATGGCTTAGACCCTGGAGGACTTGGGCCCAATGCTCGACGACCTCTGTTGAGTGTCCCAACAAGTAAAATGACCATGAATAACACGAAAATTATGTGAAATCCCCATGTGGTATTTGACATAATTTTCGTCTTATTTATTCCTCTCCCTCTTATTCTGGTTCCCACTTCTGTGAAGGTTAGAAGCTCTACCCTGGAAGATGTTGATTAATAGTCCAACTTGGTAAGTCTAATTTCCAGAAAGAGGTTATTCGACGGATCCGAGTTGGCTGGGTCGCATTCGAGAAGCTTCGCAGTATGTTCTCGGCCCAACTACCGCAGTATCTCAAGACGAATGTTTCTTAAATTCGTATGTATTGCCGGTGATGACTTACGGAACTGATATGTGGCCGCTTATAGTGGCCTCATAAGAAGGCTCAAGGCCATCACTCAAAGGGACATGAAGAGGGTTTTCTCTGCGTGATCGAAATAGAAATGATGAGATCCGCAAGAGAACTAAGTTTGCCGATATAGCCCAAAGAATTTCGAGCCTCCAGTGGCGGTGGACAGGCCACGTCACTAGGAGGACTGACGGCCGCTAGGACGGAAAGGTCCTTGAGTGGCGGCCGCGTACCGGCAGATGCAGCGTTAGTAGGCCCCCCACAAGATGGACCGATGATCTGGTGAGGGTGAGGGAATGAAATGAAAACGTTCGTCGTCCTGATAACTGTCAAATTGTATTAAAATAGCAGCAGCGCCTCTGTTGTGAATTTTTATATACAGGGTGGTGCCACGATAAATAAATTAAAACATGGGCTATATTAGTTCATAGAAATGGTTTACCGCTTTCAAAAACATCTTATTCTTTTGATAATTTCATGACGTGAAATAGTATAAAATTGGCTGCATTCTTTCATAGAAACTTCATGAAATTATCAAATGAATAAGAAGTTTTTGAAAGTGGCAAATGTGGCATGAACTAATGTAGCCCATATTTTAATTTATTGTCGTATTGACGGCACCACCTGTTTATGGCTTTGAGAGGTGAACACGACGATGATCGTTACACTAGGGGTACTGGAGGAAAAATGGCGCTTTTCAGGGCCAGCGGATCTGTGGATCGTGGTATGGCCGGCCTCCAAGGCCGGCGTGAAGTATGGTTCTTCTGGAACCCGGGAGCTTTATAGCTCTGTGGATGGTGGGCTATTGCTCGCGGAGGCACCGAAACAATTGACGTCTAATGCCTCGTGTGGCGCTGCTCCAGCACTCCTCCGTACAACGGAGGAGGCAGGGGAGATGTGGACGGGGGGCCTATCTTGGGCCAGTGGACCAGTTTGGTCGCGGGATAGCAGGCCTCTAACGCCGGGGGTCACACATGACCAGGTTGGTGGTGGCAAATCGCCTCCGGCGCTATGCGCACATTAGTTGTAGGCCCTTATTTAGGGGTAGCGGACCCTCTGGGGTCGGTGGATGGCTGCTCTCCAAGGCCAGCGGACCGCTTAATGCGGCCGCGTATGCATGCCAGTTAGTTGAGAGTGGACCGCTAGCTCCACTTACACGACGACGAGTTAAACTTTGATTTTAATATTAATAATGGCACAATGGTTGTATTCGAAACTTTCAAAAATATTTTTTTTTTTCAAGTGACTGAGTTGATGTAAATAACACCGTTTCAAAAGTGCTATGTGTTGTTTCGAAAATAATATTCTGTAATTTTTATCAAATCAAAAAAAGTAAACGGAGTCAAAGTAAGTACTTTCAAATCGTCATATTGAACCCTAACTTACTGCTCCGACGAACACTTGAGCCGTGGGGTAGAAGCCTCGCCAGAAACTAAAGCTTTCAATTGTTTGTAATGATTAAATTATTTATGCTATTATTATTTATGACGCAGCTGTCATCTTTGAAGATTTTTATCACACAGAAAAGAGCTCCGTGGGCGCTATTAAAAAACTCAAGCCACGTGGATCACTCAGGGCATTATGTAAAGAAATTGATATTTTTACATGACAAAATGATAAATATTTGTTGCGTCCACAGATATTTACCTTCATAATTTTTCATAACATCTGTTAAACTTGAGCACCGGGAATAAGATTTAACTGCCTTTTCCAAGCCTCTAGCTTCAAAATAAATATAACTTAAAACCACCTTTAGATTTCACGTCTTTGTGGCGGCAGATCTATTTTGAATCAGTTTTTTACATTATTAGTTTTACACTGACTTTGACGATCATAACGTTTTTCAAGCAATTATTGTTGATGCGTATGAAAGGGACGAACCATAATAAGTTTCTTTTTCGTTCTTTACAGATCAAGACCCTCCGGTAGATTTACGAACGGATAGCTTTAACTCACGCACGTTCAGTTAACAAAGTTTAATATTTTTTTTTTACTTTTGATTCGATTGTCATCGTAGCTCGTAGTAGCGATATGGCACTATTTCTTGACAACATTATGACTAGATTTAAAAACGTAATAACTACCTCTACGCGTAAAAATAATATTTTAATTTAAATACACTCCTGTGAACACTTGATCTGACGTGAACTCTAAGGGACTATTATAATTATTATTTCAAAACAACCTATTTTCATACTCTTCTAAAAGAGATGTTACAAAAATGTATGGAGACCAGGTCTATGTACACTATTCTGAAAAATAGGTAAAAATAGGCAGAACAGTGTTTAATTGCCCATTTTCTTTTTATTTACTTTTTGCGTGGTACAAAACAAGAATTTTCGTAGAAAAAACTGCAACACCTTCAAATATTTATCATGGCGCCTATGACACTTTGGTGACGTTTAGGTGTCTTCTATGTTGTCCGCCTTATTGCCATATTGAATGACGGTGACTAAGACGAAAAATTTCTACTTGTGAACATACAATAAAAGTTATGCATGAAAACGAATTATTTGTATTTATCCCGGATTCAGGAGATTTTTCCTAATTTTTTGAGATAGTGTACCAGGTCCGGTTATGAAACATCTACTTTGTCATGTACTGTTTCCCGAGCCGTTGTCCACGTGCATGGCGCCAAGGGTGATCAAAACTAGGTATACTTTATATGCTCCAACTAACATTGTAGCATTTATTTCAAGACAAGTTCGCTTAAAATATGGCGGTATTTCCTTTTCTATAATGTGAAATGGTTCACATCCTAGATAAGTTCACTAACAACAGAATTACTATTTTTGTTTCAAACTATGTGTTAACGAGTATTCGAGTTATGAAACTGTTATCCTGTGACGGAGCTTTGACGTTTAGAACTCAAAGCTGAGCTCGTGTTTACAATTTCGCTACAAAATTGTAACAACTTTTAACTAAAAGTTGAAAATTATTCTCATTTTAGTGCGAACGTCCCACGGTATTTTATTCAGGGTACTGTCCGTATTATATTAAAATATGAAGTATAAAGGGCACAGAACACAAATAAAGGGCGTTTGTATTACTATATAATATAATATATTAATATTATTATTTTGTCTTTTGTTTTTTTTTCTCTCAAATATGTGAGGTTATTGCTTACTATACGGGTTTTAACCAAGCATAAAAAAGAGATTGCTATTAATATTTATTTTTGTTTGTTTTTACGGGGTAGTTAAGAATTACGCGGGCTTTCACCAAGCGTTGATGGTCAGAGCCTAATTGTCATGTGCCCATCAGTTCTATCACTACAGCTTAAATATTATAATTCATGCATGTCATTAATCTACATAATTATGGTTCCGGTTATTTTCTTTTATTATATTTTCGATTGTTTTCTAATTGTTTAGACTTCGAATAATTTTGGTATTACAATTTATATGCATTGTTACCGTCCACAGAACCAATACCCTCTCCAGAGCCAACGATATCTGAAACTTTCTTTGCACTCATCTCAAATACGGTAGACAAGGCAATCTACTTACACGTAGAAGACGCTGCTCTACGCTACGATACGGCGTACGTGGAATTAACGAAGGCGGTCGAACAATGTATGGAAATACCGGTGATTGAAATCAGGGAAGACATAGCAGAGCTCTTTTATAATGCATATAAGTATTTTGAGATTAACATTATGGAGAAAGAAAGGATTGGTAAGTTGCTTTAAATTAAAATCTGCAAATCTATAACCGGGTTAGTACTTTAAATATTATAGTCATTCCTAAAATTAAAATGTAATTATAAAATATGTATAATAAATACAGTAGCTATGATTCATGTAGAACTCACACTAGAGGCAATGATTGCTATTCTTAACCCGTTACAACGTGACAAATGATAAGGTGTACGTGGGAAGGGCATACTTCACTTGATAAAATATATGATGATATTGAGTAGGTATATCTATATAAAATGCTAATTTTAGATACCTTAATGTTATCATCTACACCCACAAAAATCGAAAGGGTAAAGATAATAAATGCAAAAAAATTATAACGTGTAAAACACTAGCTAATATCATAGGTTTGGAAGTTTTTTAACAAGCAATAAGTATAGCATTACTGCTGGCCGCCCGCAGCTACAACCGCGTGGATGTCGGCTGTAGTTCTTTCACAGGATATTATGTATCTCCTTGCCAAATTTCAGTTAACAGACAGAGTTACTTTCGAATTGATAATATTTCTATGGCTTATATAGACCTGAATTTCATAACCCGTTTTAACTTACTTTTATCTTTGAAACCTTCATAAGAAATCATTTCTAAGTCATAATTTTTTTTAGCCGCCGAGATAGCATGGGAGAAACGAATGAGGAAGAAGTTGAAGAGAACTCTGAGAAGACAAAAAAATTTCAAAGGTTTGCAAAAGTTGTTTTTCGTTTCCATTACTTGCTTGCGGAAAATACTATGTTCTCTACAAACAAAATTCTGATAATAAAACTTGTTCTAATAAGGATTTGTCCAAAAATGAAAAATAATTTATTTCAAAATTTACAAAAACAAAAAGCATTTTCTTGAAATCTGACTTCACTGAGGGTCTACCTGTTGCCTCTTGAATGAAGCTGCCTAGCGGCCTTACTGTAACTGTAGTAAGGCAATGTAGTTAGTACCAATATTTTAGCAACAGCCTATATACATCCCACTACTTAACTGGGCACAGGCCTTCTTACGTGGGAGGAATACATGAGGAGTGTTGCGCCATAACACCAAAAAACTGACCCTATGCGGGTTAGTGGGTGAATGTGGTTGCAGTTACAACCAGTACCCACAAGGAGCTCAAGATTACAAATTTATGATTGAACAATAGTTTTTTTTAATCGTTCAGTGCTCAAAACACTACAGCACCGAGTTCCGTACCAATAATTAATTACTTACGCGAAATAAACGATTTTCGATTTCATGACAAGGCGAAGCGGATGCGGATGAAGCAGTGGGTTTATGCTTTATACTCTTTCATATCTTATGAATGCATTAACAATTCGATTATATAGTTCTAGATAAATAAGGGATATGGAAACCCAATCTTTTTATGGCAGTAGCGATAACATTTTCGAAAGAAATGAAAAATATAGGTTTTTTATATTTTTATATGACAAGATGGCCTCTTCGAAACTTCGCCACTATACTCGTATTGTGCCTATACCTAGTTCTAATAATTTCCGTGTCACATATTGTGTATTCTTAAAATACTATACTTTTCTTTTGATTTTTAGAATTATCTAGATTGTTGAAAGTGTGATTGTTGTATTTTACAGTGATGTAATAATAAAATACAAACTAAGTATTTTCAAAAAAAATGATTTTGTTTCTCGAAAATAGTATGCGTAATTTTGAAATTGGAATGGGATTTACTAGTTGGTAGACCCGTATGTAGGGTAATCTGGGTTGGTGCCAATGCCTTTCGTGTTTCAGCCGTAAAACAGTTCGCTGTGTTTCGGATAGAAGGGGAAGGTAGCCAGTGTAATTACTGGGCCTGGAAGGCATTTCAGCTCAGGATACGAAGTGAACCCTTGATATTGCAGATGTCTTTTAGACGATGGGAGCCACTCACCAGCAGGTGAGCCATCAGTTTGCTTGTCATTCAGTTGTTTGAAAAAAAAGTATCGGACTGTTGAGACGTAAACAATAATAAAGCTGTCTGCTCATATGGACTTTTCTAACCTCTTTCTTTTTCCCCTTTTTATTCTTTTCAGGTAGTGTGAAATCATTTACCGTGGTCTGTATTAAAAAATATATATTATGTCCAGGCTACGAAACTCCAACGTCGCCAAAGAGTTACGTATCGTCCCATGAGAGCTACAAAGTTCCTCCACCTCGACCGTGTGTTTGCCACCCCCAGTTCCACTACAACCGATATGCGAAGGTATTTACATGCTTAAAGCTTTAAATTATCAAGTTTAATCCTACAAAAAACTCTGCAGAACTTTTGACGTAACATTTTCCCAACTATGAAAAAGCTGTTCCAGTGCAAATGATGGTGCAAATTATAATATGAATTAATGTGAAATGAGAATTTGAAGATGGCCGAAATATCAACAGACAACATTACATACTGTCTTGTAGACGTAAAAGGTTTTAAGCAACTTTATTTCTTCGATTTCAAGTGTTCATATAAGTATAATAATCCTACATTAAAAGCGTGGATCTGTGGAGAACTTCCATATCAAATACATTCGATTAAAAACTATTTTGTATGAGTGCTGGCGGTAGGTACTAAAGGTAAAACGCTTCGAAATTAAAATTTGTGAGCACCTTATTCCGCTTTAATACGTATAACAGTAAATTTTTAGAAGATGTGTTACGCTTGATGTCCCGTCTGCTGATATATCGGGCAAAATGCTTGTCTTTTCATAGAATTACTTATACCGTGGTAAATAGTCTTCTGAATACAGTGATAGCATAATTATATACAAAGATGGCAACGGAAATGATTAGATATAAATACCTTTAACATTCAGGTCGATTTTTGATGAAGCCACTTAACCGTATTTTTAACGACAACTCGATAACAGGAAAAATATACGTGGAAATAGCTTCTAACCAAATTAGCGTAGGTTGATAAGATTTATGGCAGTCAAACTTTTTTTTCATTTTGTGTACTCGTAATAATAGGGGTTAAAGTATGAAGTTGCCGTTTTATTGTGATAGGTACTTCGAATTGACATAGAACCTTCATGGTTTGAGATTTTTGAGTGAAACTTTTTTGAAATGGTACATATGAGGTTCTTCTTTAAAAAAAAGTGCAATATTCGATTATCAACTTTCAGATGTTTTTTTTTATTCGGTTTTGGCAAGAAAGAGGGATACTTCGGAAATTCGAGTGATTTTTTAATACGAGTTTCTACCCGGAACTGACGCGGCAGAAACAGCTCGCAATATCAATGTTGCGTTTGTGGTGTGTGGACTGCTAATGAACTCACCGTGCGATTTTGGTTTAAACGCTTTCGTGCTGGAAATTTTGATTTGAAGAACAAACCACGTGGAAGACAGGTGAATAACAATAAATTGAAAGAGATGGTGGAAGCCTATCCGAGCCAAACTACCCAGGCATGGTTTAACGTTACCTTACCAATAATATTAACTCATTTGCGTCAAATCAATAAAATAAAAAAATATGAAAAATGGGTGCCTCATGATTTGACTGATCTGCAGAAAGAAACGCGTGTTGAAACTTGTGTTGCCTTGTTGAATCGAAACAGAAATCAAGGAATATTGGATCGAATTCTGACATGTGATGAAAAGTGGATTCTTTACCATACCTGTAAGAAAAAAATGCAATGGGTGACCCCAGGTCAAACGCCGCAACAGTGTCCTAAAGCAAAGCTCACCAATAAAAAGGTAATGGTAACTGTTTGGTGGTCTCAGCATGGTGTTTCTAACTAAAACTTTCTCCGATGTGGTCAAGTAATAACGGCAGATGTCTACTGTGTGGAACTCCGAACAATGATAGCAAAACTTGCAGTGAAACAGCCCCGACTCATGAATCGATGTTTACCGTTATTGCTCCATGATAACGCGAGACCTCATACAGCACTAGAAACCGTTTTAACTCTACAGGAACTGCAATTAGAAACCATTCGTCACCCTCCCTATTCGCCAGACCTTGCTCCAACGGACTACCATTTTTTTCGTGATTTGGACAATTTTCTACATGATAAAAAGTTTTTTCCCTGAAGGCAGTACAAAATGCTTTCACCGAGTTTGTAGAATCTAGATCACCAGAGTTCTATCGCAAAGGCAGAAATGACATTCGTATTAGATGGCAGCAATGTACAGATAATAATGGTAGATTTTTGGATTAAATAAATATGTTAAATTTAAAAAAAACGAATTTCAATTTTTCAGTACAAATCGGCAATTTCATACTTTAACGTTAGAAGGTGTTGGCATGTCACCGTCGATATGCAAAGACAACTAAGCACATCATTCAACAAACTGCCCTAGGTACAGTCGACATCACATCAAGCGTAACAGTTTGACCTTGAAACCGCCCTTACTGCGTTCGTAATAGAGGCGGCTTTTGTAATGCAAATGTTACACTTGACGTGTTGTTGTCTGTGCATAGCTACAAGTACAGGAAGTATTTTAACACCTCTTTGGAACGTGCCTTTTTTGTCGCTTAGAGCAAACTCTACTATCCCATGCTCCTGGAGAGCAGACTCCTCGGAAGGAAGGGGTTGTATTTACGTGTGGACTCCCTTTATCGCGTATTATTAGATAGTGCGGCGTCATTTGTCGAGCTCTGTATAAAAAAAATAACATTTCAGTAAAGTTAGCATCCGGATCATCTGAGCTCTCGCTCTATTGCATTGTAAGCATTCCAAGTCAGTTTTTAATCTTTTTGAGCGATTCCGCGAGTGACCAAAATATCTGCACTGTTTCAGAAAAGCTCAGTTTACGTCGTATGGCTCTTCATACAAAATCTCCAGTTGAAAATACTAGTAACGAAGAAACCGATTATTATTTATTATTTATTTATTTAATCTTTAATTGCACAAAATAAGTTACAATTTGGCGGACTTAATGCCATTAGGCATTCTCTACCAGTCAACCGGAAAGTCGAGTCCAAAATGATTAATTAGGTAGTGCACAACCAACTGTTTTAAAATCTAAATATACAATAACATGTGAGAATACACATACATATTAATGCGAATAAAAATTTTAAGATATATAAATATGGACACAAATAAATATGGATTATAACATAACTTGTCATGTATAGGCAATTAAGGCGCTAGTCTAAAAGGTTTCAGGTGATTTTTCGTAAAGTCTTTATATAGCTGTCGATTTTTGGTTTGTATGAAAAGCTTACTGCTCTTACTTAATTTAAATACTGTTTTCTAGAAATCCTCTGACAACTATTTAGACTAGGCTGACCTATTGCCTAAGCATAAAGTCTTCATCGGTTTATTCCTTTAAAATATTTTCTACTTATAAGAAGTACACAAAAACCGTGCGACTTAAATGCTCTTATACCTTTAACAAGTGAAGGGTGATTCTAATGCTGTAGTAATACGATTGCTTAAAATTAAAACATGCTATTGTTTTAGAATGCTGTTTGTACTTACGCATAGATAAGCGAATCATTAGCAATGAAAGCCTTTTTCTAATATTGCTCGTCTTTAGCTTTTTCAAAGTAAGAGAAAATCATATTTTATGTAAGCTGTTAAATCATTATTTTTCAATAAGATAAAATACCGTGGATTTGTTATGAAGATTAAAATGTTTGTTAAGATTTGTTTTTCAATGAGAAAGTTTGATATTTTGTATGGAAGTATTCCGTATCTGAGTAAAAAACAACCCTGTTTTTTACGACACTGTAATAATGACTAAAGGCATAAAAATAGCTGCACGCTACTTAGCGTTATTACTTGTTATCAATTATTTATCTCCATTTCTAAAATAACTTTGACGTTTTTCCTGCTTCCGCCTTTCATTTCGTTTCCTTGTTTTTGTTGTATACGGATACTTATATCTAGTTCGCGAACTAACCAACCACCAACCAACCAACCCTTTTTCCCAGTAGTTCCGTGGAAGAAGTTCCATGGCGGAAGTAGTGAGACTTTTACTGCCAATAGTTCCGCGGAACAAAGAATCAATTAAATACCAAAATTTTATACTCCCATTAATAGTAGATAATATCACAAAAACGAAAAAGGAAATAAATTTATATTATTTATTTTAAACGCAATAAAATATTTTTTTTGGAAAATATATATTTTTTTTATGGCAAAACAACGTTTGTGGTGTAAGATAGTAATATCTAAGATTATCCATATGTGACCGGAACGATTTAGTCAACAAACATTTATTAAAAAACAGCCAAGAGCATGTCAGACCATGTTCAGAATAAGGGTACATAATCGTTTATGACTCGAGAACCCACTTCTTCCTCACTGACCAACTAGCATGCACAACTAGTTGTGCGGTTGGGAATGACAATCTAACATCCTTTCCCTTCCATGTTTTTTGGACCCTTCTTCCCCACTGCTTAACTGCTTAAGGTTGAGTAATACCCACTGATCAACTAAACCATCCTCCCCACTGCTCAACTATATTACACGAGCACTGCCAATTTTTCATTGGTTTTAAAAAGCCTTACCATAAAAACATAAGAGTTCAAAATAATGTGGTCCTCTAGAGTACATTGCCTGGACCGTTTAACCGAAGATTAATATCGAACATGCCAGTAATACCGAGTGTCAAAAAATATATGACATATTGTCTTATTTATAAGACTGTGTTATATTATTAAGAAAATATAAATTATTGATAATTATAAGAAACTGTATATCGATTATTTAACATTGTAATTAAATAAATAAAATCACCACGGCCCTCTGGTAAAAACCAGAAATAGCATCAAGTGTTGTTTGTCCGTTCGAACGACGTAAAAAGTGGGGAAATATCGCGTGTTCTCCGCCTTTCGGAAATCACGTGTTGTTTGTCAGTTCGAACTACTAGGTGGGGATGCTTTATAAAAGAGGGGCGGTCGGTTGTACGGGCAGAGTGTATTCAGACACCGACGGAGACAGATCGCTGTCCAAGTTATAGATTTGGAGTTATTATATACTTAACGGCCCGTATACCAGCTGAGTATTTTTATTATGTTATTTATCTTTGTTTTTATGTTTAAATTGATGTTATATATACTTTGTAAGAATTACGTAATTACTAGCGTTGGGTATATAAGGATAATTACTTGTTATAATAATTTCTGTATTATTATATATATACCTTTGATAGTTTGATGACTTTTCTTGCTTTTATGATAATATAAAATGAAACTGCAAACATGTTTTCTTTTGTTTTAAATCTCCCTTAATAATATGCTTTAAATGCTTCTTCGCTCCTTTAATTTTTCATTTGCCGTTTTATATTTAATGACACATAAATATATATGTTCATTATTTTTCTAACATCAGAAGTGGGATCACTTGGGTTCACAATTACTATATTTTTTTTTAATTTTCAGAATGGATACAGAAGCTATGGCGAAACTTTTGACGGCTATTCGAGATGTCGTTAGGCCACATACAATCGACGATGATCTCGCTCTACCAATATTCGATCCTGATAAAAATGATTGTGGAGCGGCAAGCTCTCGCCAAGGTTCTCAAGGGGAGCAGCAGTAAATGCCATAGGACCAAATAAAATACACAAAGAAATGCTGTGAGTTATCCTGACGAAGAAATCATTGCGGATTCATCGGGCTGTCGACTAGCCAAAAATTATGTGAGATTTTAACTTAACAGATGTAAATATGGTAACCACTTTATCCGCATTGTGTGAATTAAGTGCAAAAATTTAACACCACTTGTAGTGTATTGTCAGAATTAGCCAAGCGGTTTGTAGAAGGTACAATAAACATTTAATACCACTGTAAAAAAATCTACGGGTTTCAGTCACATTAAAATGGATGTCATTTGCTCATAGGCTGCAATGGTAATAATAATAATAAATATTCATACACAAAGTAGGCATCATCTAGCCCAAAGTAGGCATCATTGGGGGCTTGTGTTAGGGATACTAGACAATGGAGAAATAATAAGATAAGATAAATTTATTTATGTATACAACTTAGCCTAAATACATTGAAACTTAAGGTAGGTGTGTAATATTTACAAATGTGTTGCCGATCTTCATAACACTTATTGCTAATTATAATTTCATATTCATATTCATTTATTCGCCATATAAATTTGCAACAATATTGTACAATGATATAGTAAGTGTCTAGGTCTTAAAGGTGTTACAAATCAACCTTGTAAAGGTATTGCGATATTTTATACAATTTATACATTTTACAATTATAATTTATCTAGATAAATTATTTGGATACGTTTTTCAAATCAATATAATCATAATCATAAAACTTAGGCTATTTCATCACATTGACTTGAATTCAAACAGCATAAAATAGAAAATATTCCTAAGTCAATTCCTAATGTTATAGTTACTAATTTCTATAATCAATTAAATTAAATATGTCATAATATATTATAGCTACTAATTAACAATAAATTAATAATTAATAGCCCTATATATCATGCCCTTTTATATACTATTGAAATGATTTACTGTTCAAAATTTGTGTATAAAATATTCGTTTAAATTATAGAAACATTTCTTAGTTAGTAATAGTTTTAGGTTTTTTTTTCAAAAAGTTTATCAGAAACTTCGTTATTAAAAAAATTTCGGCAATCTATTGTATATTTTTATGGACATAAATTTAAATTGGGGTAGGTGTTATATTATTAAGAATATATAAATTATTGATAATATAACATAGGCATATAAATCCAAGCAGCAAATCTAGTTGTATAAAAGACCATAGAACGTTTTGTTAAAAACTATTTTAGATTCTATAATACACCTAAATAGGTTTCTTTTATTCAGAAGTGGCGCATTTATATCTTAACTCAATGTAAAAAGGAATTAATAACAGTGTCACGTAGGACAAATCGGTCTTATATAATTTACTAAACAGTGACGCAGATCTCAAAAAAGTGATGCGCTGGCTGCTATAGGATCTTTAAAGTACTTTTTCGTACTAAACAAGATTGCCTTTACCTCACATAAAAAAAAAGTACTACAGGATTTATTAATACTACAATATAAATTTGAGTGAAAATTTTATTTTGTTATTACAATATTCTTCTAATAGAATGGAAAAGAAGTTAGACCGAAGTTTTAATAATAAACTATGGTTACATTTACTATGAATGTTAAGTGCCTTCCTCGAATTGTCGAGCTTTTACTAAAATATTTAATGATTAAAATCGACTTTGAGTTTTTATGACAATGTTTTCACTGTCGCCCTGATATCAAACTGAAATTATATTGTAGAAGATGTTACTTTCTTTTAACTTCCATTCACTTCTACTAACTGTGTTTCTTTGCGTTTATAATCTTTACTAATTTTTTTTTAAATACAAAATTTCCAATGAATCAAAATGTCTGACCATAGTTGTAAAAGCGAAAAAAAATTATTTTTCATGATATAGGTAATTGTCATTTAATCCATTTACATTTATTTATTTTTATCACTTTTATACTATAATAGATAGCCTGTTATAATACTAATATGTGTATTAAAGGAACTAAAAAAAAAAAAGTTATACATTATATACATTACTTCTACTCTAAAAAAGTGTCCGTGCGTTAGGCTTGTCAGTACAACTTTGAAAGGCATCTAAAAACGATTATAGCACAATTCCGTTATTTAAGCGTAATCTGTAACCAGGCTACATCACAAAATCATTCTATTGTGACTACTTACATACTAAGTATTATAGCAACGATCTAAATATCTGCAATGCCACGATATTACTGTTTGAAAATTACTATAGCAGTTTATTTTTAACCCTTATTACGCAAATCGGACGAATCAAGGCATCTGCGAACAATTTTATAGAACACTATCGTTCTGTACTAGTTATAATTGAACTTACTATTGCACCTGATTATAACGGTTGTGTAAAATGGCGTAGTGAACGTTTACATCAATTATTATTTTAAGCCTCTATTTATTCCTTATAAGTTTTTTAAATCCAAAATGTATTTTCAAACCCTTTATAGAACAGATTGTCACCGCTTAAACCTTACCTTTATAAATCGTTTACACAGCTTTTTAGAGATATAACCTTTAGGTATAGCTTATATAGGCTGTTTTGCTTATAGTATACATAAAACAGGCGCCGTAATAAACTGATTCCCCGATTCAAAGGTCCCTACGAGATAACTGAGATGCTCCTACACGATAGGTATGCTCTAAGATGAAAAGGCAATCATAGAAATATAACAGTAACTAAAGAGAAATTGAGGCTATGACCAGATGCATGGACAGATAAAGAGTCAATTGCTGACGCAATAAGTTAGTAGATACTGTAGTAGTTGAATAAAATAAAATAAAATAGTTTTTATACCATTATTATTATTTCTTCTAGAATTGTCTTATTGTATTTTTTATTTACCTATTACTAGCTGACCCCGCAAACGTTGTTTTGCTATAAAAAAAAAAAAATTGTCAATAAAATAAATAAATAGTAGCCGATTGTCAGACCTACTGAATATACATAAAAAAAATTCATGAGAATCAGTCAAGCCGTTTAGGAGGAGTATAGTAACTAAAACTGTGAGTCGAGAATGTTATACCTATATAAGATATATTTATGCGTAATTCCATTAAGTCCGCCAAATTGTAACTCATTTTGTGCAATTCAAGTTTAAATAAATAAATTTATTCATTTATTCACAATCATATACACAAAAAAAAACAAAGTATATGTAATGGTAATTATATATGGTAGGTACATGAACCCTGTTAGGGCACATCAAAGATAATACAGAGTCAGTCAGTATTTAATTAGCTTACAAAAAATCTGTCTATTTAAAAATATATTTATGTACTTAAAATAAATAAAAACAACATACATATATTTTTCATCAAATCAAATTTCAGAAATTCAATATTACAATTTAAAAAAATATATATTTTTTAAATATATTAAATAAAAATAAACATTATATCAGTTTATTACAAAATTAAAAATATATATTCATATTATAATTTCTAAGGTACCATTTGTCAATAAAAAATCATAAATACAATACATTACAATAAAATTCAAAAATATAGACATATTTATACTCAAGTGAATTTTCAAGTTTAATTGCTTAACTTTTTGACTGTGTAGTATCTTTTATTTATTAGAAGTAATTTCAATTGTTCCTCTGATGTATGGTCTTTTGGTAGATTTTTTTTTGTGATCAGGGATTTTATTATATATATATTTTTTACATAATTGTTGAGACTGTTGTTCGTAAGTCTGAACCTGGAAGCTGGAAGGATTTTAAATTGCTAAGGTTTCGTATGTCATAGGTGTCCTGTAATTCACCACATGATATAAAGAAATGTCTTTATTTTATAACAAAGCTTGTGGCTTGGAATATATATAATGAAGGTATTGTTAGAAATAAAGTGCGGTCTACAACTATAATTTTAGTAATAAGTCGTTAAATTTGTTGTAAGATGTAAATATTTCCATAATCAATGCCTGTACTGCATGACAAGTACCGAAGTCATTTATATTTTACTCTGATTATTAAGCATACCTACCTAATCAATGTGAATTCTGTATACTTAAATGTATAATATTAAATACAATAAAGACAAAGTATTAAAATGTATATGTCTACTTAAGTATGTCTACATAATGTTACAAGTAAGACATTTAGTTGTAAGTGTGTGGCTCACGAAAAGTCTACTTAATGTGAGAAGTGAGACTGTGATGCTGTCTACTTAATGTGAGAAGTAAGACATTTAGTTGTAAGTGTGTGGCTCACGGAAAGTCTACTTAATGTGAGAAGTGAGACTGTGATGCTGTCTACTTAATGTGAGAAGTAAGACATTTAGTTGTAAGTGTGTGGCTCACGAAAAGTCTACTTAATGTGAGAAGTGAGACTGTGATGCTGTCTACTTAATGTGAGAAGTAAGACATTTAGTTGTAAGTGTGTGGCTCACAAAAAGTCTACTTAATGTGAGAAGTGAGACTGTGATGCTGTCTACTTAATGTGAGAAGTAAGACATTTAGTTATAAGTGTGTGGCTCACGAGGTCTACTTATTGTAAGATGTGAGACTGTGGTGCTGCTTAAATATAATCATAGTTAACGTAGTTATGTAGATAGGTACTTCGGGGAACGAAGTACATATCAGAATGGCCGTGTTATATTATTAAGAAAATATAAATTATTGATAATTATAAGAAACTGTATATCGATTATTTAACATTGTAATTAAATAAATAAAATCACCACGGCCCTCTGGTAAAAACCAGAAATAGCATCAAGTGTTGTTTGTCCGTTCGAACGACGTAAAAAGTGGGGAAATATCGCGTGTTCTCCGCCTTTCGGAAATCACGTGTTGTTTGTCAGTTCGAACTACTAGGTGGGGATGCTTTATAAAAGAGGGGCGGTCGGTTGTACGGGCAGAGTGTATTCAGACACCGACGGAGACAGATCGCTGTCCAAGTTATAGATTTGGAGTTATTATATACTTAACGGCCCGTATACCAGCTGAGTATTTTTATTATGTTATTTATCTTTGTTTTTATGTTTAAATTGATGTTATATATACTTTGTAAGAATTACGTAATTACTAGCGTTGGGTATATAAGGATAATTACTTGTTATAATAATTTCTGTATTATTATATATATACCTTTGATAGTTTGATGACTTTTCTTGCTTTTATGATAATATAAAATGAAACTGCAAACATGTTTTCTTTTGTTTTAAATCTCCCTTAATAATATGCTTTAAATGCTTCTTCGCTCCTTTAATTTTTCATTTGCCGTTTTATATTTAATGACACATAAATATATATGTTCATTATTTTTCTAACAACTGCGGCGAAATAAGCTGGATATTTTATGTCTTATATTTAAGACCACGGGGGTTAAAGGGTGGGTTATACTTGCAGCCATCATGGTGCCATTTGAGTGAGAGGGCTTTGGTCACATCGGGGAATCGCTAGTACAACAACATATTAGTTAATTATTAAAACATTACATGTAAAAAGCTGCAGGTCTTACAACGCAGTTCTTATAGTGCTAAAAAGTTTCAAGTTCACAAAAAATCTGATACCTACGATTGCGAACACGGTGAAAACAGTAATGTGTTCATCACTGCAGTAATTTGCACGTGACAATAAAAAACATACACAGCATTTTCGTAACATATTATGTTCAGTTTGTGTGACATTCATATGTCTGGAAATTTGCGTATTAACATCCTGACAAATTTCGTATCTGGCAATTTGCGTTACAGTGTACATTTTATTGAGTAGTTGGTCGAAGGGGTCTAAGTAAAACATTTTTTTTAAATATATAAAACCGCACAACTGGTTGTGCGTGCTAGTTGGTCGGTGGGAAAGAAGTGCGACCAATGAAATCTACTTACCGTCCCCAGCTTTAGTCGTCTAAATCAAATTTAAAATTTTAAGGTAATCAAATTTCATATAGTGCCTACCTTTACCGGAACAATTGGGACGAAAAAGTGTTACTAGTTCCGCCACGGAACTATTGGGAAAAACGTCTCACTCGTTCCGTCACGGAACTTCTTTCACTGAACTACTGGGAATAAAGGCAACCAACCGTTTTCATAAACAATCATAATGAAAGTGGAATAAATAGTCTTACCAATATTTGAAAGCACCTTGATAAAGCTTTTAATCCGTCAAGCCGCAGAATACCCTCTTGGGAATTATTACAATTAAAAATCGATAGGGATGTTGACTGTATTCAAATTTGAATAAAAATTTTACGCGTAGTGGTAAGTAGTTTTTATAATAGAAACCATAAAATACACAATCGCTTAGATATTGTATGATTATGGAATTGAAATAATATTTAACAAACAAAATGAAATTAAATCACTATATGGTCACGTGGCAACGAACACCAATCTCGGTGTATGACGTCACTTGTTGTTAGCATCAGACGCTGTCAAAAGGATTTATTTTTTATAAAAAATAAATATTAAATTGATATTTTTATTTAGATTTTGAGAAACAATATTATTGTATTCTTACGATGATATTACATTAAAATATAAATTAATGTTTTGACATTTTAGTTTTGTTTTTCGAAAATAGTCTGCGTTAAATGTAAAAATCTGAAGCGTAATAACACAATAACAATACCTATTATGAAAATGAGGTTGATAGTTATGGTGAAACTATCAGAGTACTTGTTCATTGCCATTAGAAATGCTTATAGCTTTCTTTATTTATCTTTTAGTGAGTCTTAGTGTTGTTAATTGCTAGCAATAAAAACGAGAATTTTACAATAATAACGATCACGTGACAATAATAGTTTGCAATACCCTGTCACAATATTTTTAAAGAGTGACCACAAGAATTTAGCGACGGCGTCTTCTCAGTAGTTTAACTTAAAAAACCGGTATAAATTCAGACATCTGATTCTGATATAAATAGAAATAATATGACATTGTTAGGTAATTTTAATAGTTTTTTTCGTGATAGGCATATTTAAGGTATTTTGGACATCTCGAGAGAGCTTCTTGGGTGGCCTATTTGAATAAAGATATTTTTAATTTTCGTATTTAAGTATAATTAGTAGTCAACCGACCGGCTGGCCGAGTAGTCTGTGCCCCTTGCTATACAGGCTACTCAGTCGGGGGTCCCGGGTTCGAATCCCGGTGGGAGCAAATATTTGTATGATGAGTATGAGCATTTTTTCACGAGGCATGGATGTTTATATGCATATTTAGTATATTTCTAATATTTATATATATTTTTTTTATATACAACTAGATGACAAACAAGGTGGCGGCCCACCTGGTGGCAAGCGGTTACCGCCGCCTATAGATACCTGCAATAACAAGGAAAAACACTTGATATTGCAGGTGCGTTGTCATCCTGAGGCCTAAGATGAAATGCCGTCCATGCCCAGTAATTACACTGGCTACCTTTCCCTTCAATCCGAAACACACCGACCTGTTTCACGGCTGAAATAAGAATGGCGGTGGTACCTACCCAGGCGACCCTACATATGGGTCTACCACCTAGTAAGTAATATAAGTACATATTATTATCATTATTTCTCGGTTATCTAGTATCCATAGCACAAGCTCTTGATGATGCTTAATTTGGGCAAGAATAGGTGTGAATGTATGAATATTATTATTATTATATTATTCTAATTGAGTTCATAAGTTATCATTTCACTTCAAATTTTAAAATTTAATGATCATATTTCATCCACAGGACCGTTTTGGTATTTACCTACCTAGAGAAGAAAAGTTTGCTGAGAAGAACGTTACAGTGTCTCCTGCAATATCGATGGAAAATCTTTCCGAGCCAGAAAATGAGACCGCAGACACAAAATCAGTTACGAGCAAAAAATCCGTTGTCTCTAAAAAAAGTACTGCCAGCAAGAAAAAAACTACCTTCCAAACTTAAGTCTTCCAATAAAATTTTATGAATTGAGTTTCTAAAAGGAGACTTTTTATTTTAGTGTGGAAATCTGGTTACCACCTGATTTCTGCCTTATTCGTTTACTATATCATATTTCGTGGTGAAAATTATAATATATTTCCCTGTCAAAATTCAGTCTCGCTCTTAGTCTATAAGATGTCAAGTCGCGTTCTACTACGTATTATAACAAAGTAACTTGTAATATGATTGATTATTATTGGGTTAAATTAATATTGATCGTTTATAATCTTATAAACGATATATAATCTTAAACGTAATCGCGGTTTTATTAAGCGCTAATTATACTCGTAATTGTAATTGCTAAGAGAACTGCCCTGACTGAATCTTATTTTCCTTGTTCCATAGAACAATTTGGGAAATTAAAGGACTACATGTTCCATTGTACAAAATAAGGAAAATATATGTAATATTAACTATGACGTCATGTTTTATAGAACAAATGGGAACTTACCACGTATAAAGAATCACACTTTCACCCGTATTCACAAACGACACTATGAGGTCTCACAGTGCCCGCGGACGCACAGGGTGCCAAATTGGTGTCCTATTCATAAACAATACTTGAGTGCCAATCGGCACTATGCGTTTGTCATAATGAACACTTAGCTAAGGGAGCCTGATAGCTATATTAATCTCAGAACAATAACTAAAGCATAGAAACCTGGATAAAATAGCAGTTGAAATCACTATATTTGCTATACTTTGACTTATAGAGCCTTTAATGGGTTAGAGAAGGACACATATACATAAAATGTTCCGAAATTTTGTAAGTTGTCACTACTTTAAACAAATAAAATGTCAATGGATGTATTTTGGATGTCTTATAATACCATCAAATTAAATATGTCTCATAATGGTGCAATTTAGTCGCGTTATAATGGTTGATACATTTTCTAAAACCTATGAGTGAAAATTCGTGAATTTAGTTCAATTCCTCTTTGAATTCGGGAATGCATACTATAACATTGCTTGTGAAACTGTTTAAATATTATATGAAAATGTCTTGTGCGATTGAGGCTGTGTATAACACACAGGAAGAAAAGAAAATAACCACGAAACCATAACATTTCATCGGTGAATATTAATAGTTTTTAATTCTAATAACTTCTTGTCTGTACACTAAAAGTGAGTGTAAATTTTAGTAGATGTTGTATAATCATCATCGGGTTTAATACTACACCTTTTTCCCCTGTTTCATGTGGATTTTCTGCCGACTCATAGAGGTTATGTATTTCGTATAGTGATGTACAAAATCGTGTAATGGCACTTATCGATAACTCGTAGCAAATTATGAAACATTACCCGCAGCGGCAGATTTTATTTTCTATTAAAAACAGAAGCGGGCTTATAATGCCATCAAAAGTACACAGGGCTCACTAAAACCAGAACTGCCCACTTTAATTACCAATTTTTTATAAAGGTACTAGGTATGTCATTTGAAAATACAACTTTGGCTTTAAAATGAAGTTTGTTTTAACTATTTGAGTAGTTGTTTTTACATTTTGGTGCAATTTAAATAATGCGTGTCTAAAATACTGTTACGGCGATATATAGCTAGCGTAGTAATTTTGCCCAACCTTGAAGTCAACTTTCCCGGACTTAGAGAAGATATCTGCTGGATGAAATGAGATTTCAGTCCGATCTAGAAGGGACTCTATCACATACCGAACAAAATAATTTTTGACCTAGTTACCATTGTTTTCAGGCGCCTGAAACATGTTTTCAATCTAACTAATCCGATGCTTCCATTTCCAGAACACCCGTGAGTCAAATACAATCAATCCTACAAAAACATCGAAGTTATTGACGAACTGCGTAAAAATAACCAATGCCAGCTCTCACACGTCCAAACACATAAACAAATTTTCGAAGGGAAAAACCTGGTACCAGGCGCGGCATGCGCCCCCTTGTTTAAATTTAAAAAATCAAGAATCATTTACGCAATCAAAGATTTTCATCGCCGGTAGAGGCCCTTAAAGGGTATAGAAAGTGCGTTCTCTACGTTACAGAAAAGTGGCATAAATGTTTTCAAAATAGGTCAATTCTTATGAAAAAGGTGCATTAAATCCAAGGGAGAATATTTTGAGAATCAATAAATTAGTTTTTGGCAAGTATTAGTATTTTTTCTTCTTCACCACGAAAAGCTTTGGCGCCTTACATATATTTAAGATTATTATTGTCTTAAATTTACGTGGGGAGTACTAAATATCATTTTCCTAACATACAGGTTATTTACCTGTAGTCATCATAATGATATTTATTAACATAAAAAAACTATACAGCATGCTGCTGTCAATACAAAACTAAATTATAAGACATGGACTTTATAATTACATAGAAATGGTTTGCTACATTCAAAAACATCTTATTAATTTGATAATTTTACGTTAAATAACGTAAATAATGCTGTTATTATATTATTTCATATTCATACAAACATGCAATTATCAAATTAATAAGATGTTTTTAAAAGTGGTAAGTAAACCATTACTATTAATATCATTTTTTTTTAAGGTACAGCTACACAATACAAATCATAATTTTATACATAAATATCAAACGTTTTAAAATACGTAGTTAAATTTGCACTCCGATTACAGCTATACACAACACTTGAATTGTCTATTTTCAAAAATAAATTCTAAAGAAACACATTGAATCAAAACTTACATAATAGATAAACTGAAAAACGACAAAAAGAGCAACTGGCGAAAAAGATTATGGTGCATACATTGCAATTCATTGAGTGAGTTGAGTACGTTGAGTTGAGTACGTTTACTACCACCCACCTTAAAAGAAAAACGACTTAAAAGTTCGCTAGTGTCCCAGTCCGAGTTTATGATTTCATGAAGTGTAGACCTGTCGGCTATATCTCTCCTCGACTGAAGGGTGCTCACCTTAAAATATTTAAGTCTTGCATCATATGTGCTCAATTTACGCCTCAAGCCGAATTTGGCACTTAAATATCGAAGAAAGCGCCTCTGAATAGCCTCTATTCTTTCTATGTGGACGAGATAGAATGGTGACCATACCACCGAACAATATTCCAGTACGCTTCTGACCAGTGCAAAGAAGAGTGTCAATATGCTGGTCGATTTTCTGAATGGTTTAATTGTCCTAAAAATGAATCCCAAATTTTTATTAGCTTTTGACAAAATATGATCATAGTGGTTTGTAAATGTCAGCTTGCTGTCCAAAATTACTCCGAGATCCTTGATTGTATCCTGTCGAGGCACTGATTCGTTGTTAATAATGTATGTATGAAATATAGGCCGTTTGTTTTTGGTAAATGAGATTATATGACACTTGGAGATTATATGACACATGTTATTCTTTATGCACCATCTATGGCCCATGTTTCAATTTATTGTCGTATTGACGGCACCACCCTTTATGACAAACAGCTAAACAAGCTGACAGCCCACCTGGTGCTAAGTGGTTAGCGCCGCCTATAGAGAACTGCAATAACAAGGAAAAATCACTTGATATCGCAAGTTCGTTGTCATCCTGAGGCCTAACATGATATGCCTTCCATGCCCAGTACTATTTCACAGCTGAAATAATAAAGGCAGTGATACCTACCAAGACGACCCTACACATGGGTCTACCACCTAATGAACATTCATTTAAGTAAATAATTATTAGGTATGGGTAGGCTGAGGCCACTGCTACGATTTATTTTTGCCCCTATCCATATATTTTGCTAGATCGATATAGTTTAGAAATCGACACAGCACACCACTAGCAAAGTAACAAACTAGTGACAACCTACACAAATAAGAATATAACTGATATATGTCATCTCTCTCTAACGCCTAAAATTTGTCGTAAGAGTTACAGGGATAGGTATATGTCTCCGCCTACTATTTTAGCCAGGTTTCTATGCTTTAGTTATTGTTCTGAGATATTAATCAACGTATAGTGTCGAGCTCACCAAAGAGAATGTAATCACTACGGAGTTTACGATAAAAAGCAAATAAACAATAAAATTGATATGTCAGTCAATGAAGTGAACTACGTAACACTAATCAACCAATCACAGAGCTATATTCAACGCTATGCGTCCGCATAGTAAAGATTCGTTTGAGTATTGTTTGTGAATTGAAAGGCTTGTCATAGTGAACCCACTGAGAAATGCCATACTTAGCATAGTATTGCTCCTTCACTTATATAAGTATCGTTTGTGAATACGGGTGTTTATCTATTAGACATGTCCAAAGATTTTTGTCCCACAAGGGTGTGTGTATTTCTATAAATGGACATACTGGGTTCTTTTTCCAACTATTTTCATAAGCTTGCGTTGTTAAAATGCTATGTCTTTGCATAATTTTATAAAGCGCCTTGAAACGGATTATATCTCACCTTTAGCGCACTGTATATCAAAACCCGTTGTTATCATTTGCGATTTTTGTCGTCATGGATATAATAGGATAGAATTAGGAAGAAACCTGAGATTATAGATCTGAGGAAGAAACGGTTGTACTACAATTTCAAATTTGTATTTCTATGGAAAATTGGGATATACCCGTCCCACTATATCCATTACAATTAGTTGTGGCACATTGCGACATCATGTCTCGTGTGTAAAGTCAGCCAAATGTTACCGGATAACTAGCCCAATATCAATTTCAAGCACGTTGTATCAATTCACAATTTGACTGATTTGAAATAAATTATAAACATTCGTAAAAAGAGATAAAATACTGTCAATGCTTTATTGCTGTCCATAACTTTTAGACATCTCATAGTCTCGCGAGATACGCTCCCCTCACAATAATAGTGCATAAAGTGGTATACCCACAAAATGCATTTTGTCGGTTTGTTTAAATACCACTTAGCACTCCACGAAGCAATCTTATAAGCCATCCGTATATGAAAAATAAGGAATCACGCAGGTGTTTACATCTATCGATACTTATGTTTGACTTTAACTTCAAATATCCGGAATACCAATACGAGTGTGTGACAAACTGAAACTTGTAATCTATCCAAGATCGGTATAAATCGTGTTCTTATCACGAATCCGCAAGCAATAACTTATCCATACACTAGGTTTCATTTAACGGACGTGCTCGTTATGAGGCGACTTATGATTAAATACAACATGGGTTCCTTCAAAAGAGGCGTGTGAAAAGGCTCCTTATGGGCCGGCAAGGTGGGGGCAGCGAAAACAGTTTGTTTTAAGCTTCACTAGCTGTCTCTGCATTTGGACTCTTCTTACGGCTAAATAATTGAATTTGAATTAGGAATTTGAATTGAAATAAAAATAATCGGTATAATCTAGTAAAATTTAATTTCATAATGTTAAGTAACAAATCAATAACAAGCCAATAATACTAATAAATAAAATTATATCTAATCATCTCTGTGTGTTTGCTTGCACGCAGTTTCCCCTTTATCATCGGCTTCTTCAAATATCGCTTTGAAACTAAAAGGTTTGAACATCCACCCATCTCCTGAGTAGAATTTGCTCATAAACTCCACCCTAAAAATTACAACAATTTACTACCATTAATTAAATGAGTAATACCTTATGATACTTAATTGTACGTTTACATTTATATTTTACTAAATCAGTCCCTAGGCAAGATACCTTCCGACGCTAAGTCAATCGATTAACTTGTTCGGCGTGGAGATCTAATCCTATTCATTTTAGTTTAGCGATAGCTATGGCGTTAGCTATATCGAAAAGTAAACTTATCTAGGGGAGAGGTAAACAGGCGTATGGAATGAGAAAAGTGTGCTCCCAGCTTACCACTTCCTCAAAGAGCATTATTAATCGGGACGAAACGCTGATTGATCGCAAGCTACTACAGCTACATGATAAATAATTTTATGCATTTTTCGATGATTTTTTAAATTGCACAAATAACATTTTGGTCTCTTAGTTCTAGTGTCTTAATTTTAATAGGGTTAATTCGGGGTAAACAAATTAGATAACTAGCACAAAATATTTTAAGATATTTTAAGATTAGGTACTTCCTAATATTTTTTTCCAGCATGACTTCATAGGTTTTGTGACCGTTGATATTACGGGGATGATAATGAGATGGTGCTAACTATCGTTTATCTTACTTTTTGGTATTCGTAGTGCTTAAAATTAAAATATATATATTTTAAAAAATAAAAACATTGCACCTGGAACCCCGACTGAGTAGCATGTATATCAAGGTGTATAGATGACTACTCGGCCAGCCGGTCGTCTAAATCAACAATTATTCTATCCTTTTCTTGATTTTCAGTTTTAAGGAATGTGCTACAAATAAAAATCTTTTAATCTTACCAATGAAGACGCAGAGTGTGCAGGAATGCTGATAGACCTTCCATGACCACTAGAATGCATACGGTGAACGCAGCCCAAATTGGAAAAATTATAAATATTTTAATCACTCCCATTATTGAATGGTCCTGGAGAGCCAACTGTGATAGAATCATAACCCATAACATTTCAGATAATTCTGTAACAACAGTAACAAGCATCATTTAGTGGCCCTAATTCGGAAGACACAATCTAAATCTAATTTTTTAAGTACAGAATGTTTCTCGCAATATAAAATAGGAAAAAGCTAGAAATAATTGGCTTATTCTGTGTATTCACCATAAAACACCAAAAGCCACCCTAAGGAGGATACTCGGAAACGCGTGTCCATCTATCTACCCTGAACGGGGTGGATGATTGGAATTCACTTCATATTGTTCTTCTGACTTTTTACCTCAAGTAGGTAGAGTATGAAAAAAAAATCTATTAACTGAAAAAAATACATCCTGTATTTCTAAAAATAACATTTTCACTAAACAATAAACTTCTTTACTAACTAAAAATAGATTAAAAAATACACCCATGCGAGGCCGAGGCGAAGCTGGTAGTATTCTATCCATTTTGCAATATGTCCAGAAAACTCTATCTCAGCATAATCAATCTACTCTGTGGTTGAATTTTGTAGTGGTAAAAATGAAAAAATATCAAAAAGTTACATGTTATTTTGTACTTGAAATATGTTATTATAATAACGACTCTAATCATGGAGATACAAATTATAACGATAAGAATAAAAAAGCGCGCTGTCTCTGAAGTAACCCTGTATAGTACGTACATCTACGTTGTATTGGAACGGTTACCCAATATTTCAAACAAAATTATTTTTTATTTATTTGCTATTTGCTCTTTACCTGTATGACACAACCAGTTCTCCGGCGTTTGAAATAAATAATCTATATTCTCCACATTAAATCGCTTTACTGTATAGGAATTTCCGGAAAACGCAGGCTGACACACGATCCCATGCATGTTCAAAGGACACACCTAATAGGTTCAAGAAGGAAATTGTGTATTGCCGATACCTGCATAAAATTTTTGACGTTCAAAGGGCTAACTAATTACTTTAGCGGAGGTAAGAGCAGGCTAATTGGAAAACATGAACTTGTCCGTAATATGCTGCTCCTACCCTCTTTAGACTTAATAATAAATACTTCATTCTAAGGCATCAATTTAACCGTATCAAAGATATTCGGAATCATAGAAATATTATACATATAATATTCTGACACTCATACCAATTATCTAGTCCAAAGCGAGCATACTAATATTATAAAGCTGACGAGTTTGTTTGGTTGAACGCGATGATCTCAGGAATCACTAATTCAAATTAAAAAATATTTATTCTGATCACGCTACGACCAATAGGAGCTGAGCATCAATGAAAAATGTTGTAAAACGGGAAAAAATAATCCCTTTCAGATCTTTTAAAAGTTAAAAAAAATGTCCGCGATAGCATGTTATAAGGTAAAAATTACTGAAAAGAATTCCCCATGTAGGAATGCCTGTGCCCAGCAGTGGGACGTATATGGGCTGGTAATGATGATCATGAAATTGGGAACGCTGGCTTATCTTTTTCAATGCACTGGGAAGAGTAGAGAGACCCTTCTCATGTCATTAATTTTGGTCACTGTTCGTACAAAATCCCGAATTGCTATAGCAGTCGCCTATCTGGGATAGCGGCACCGTTGTTTAAATTAAAATGATGTCGAACGGCTAACAATATTCAGCAATGGCCATAGTTTTATAGCAAGTAAAATTATTATCTGGGATGAATGTACAATGGCGTAAGAACGCGCATTGGAAGCACTCAATTGAACTATGAAAGATGAGATTTAGGCATTGACTGTTGAGATGTTTTGGAGGTACATTATATAAAGATAAACAACCGTGTTAGTTCCGGCTCACGCCGTACTTGCCGTCGAAACGCTTGTGTCGCCAACGGTTGTCAAACAAATATTAAAAGGTATGACAGCGTAAGCACAGCCACTGATTCAAGGCTGCTGACTTTAGAGAATCGCATAGCAGCAGGCAGTCAAAATGAATTGAAAAGGTGTTGTAAATTATCATTTACGAGACTTGAATATGATCTAAACGTGTATTAGTAAAGAGCAGGTAAGTTAGGTACACCAGACTCGTCGTAAAACTTACACGTGACAAATTTGGTCTGCAACACAAAGCGAAGCGGAGCATTAAGTTGTTGGCCTCGGCTCTAGTAAGCTATGGTGGTCTTTAAGCTGCTTAGAGGCCCTGAACACTGGCTCAGAGTTACTAAACATCTTAGTTGTGATAGTTGCCGGAAATATTAATTAATAAATGTACTTAAAATTTGAGGGGGAACAGCTTCTAATAGAATGTTCGTAATATCATAGATAGAGTTATCACTCGTATCATTTTAATACTTTCAGAACAGGAAATTAAAACATGGCCTATATCACAGTTCATAGATCTGGTTTGCCACTTTCAAAAACATCTTATTCATTTGATAATTTCATGACATTTCTACGAATTATTTAGTCATGAAATTATCAAACGAATAAGATGTTTTTGAGAGCGGCAAACCATTTCTATAAACTAATATAGCCCATGTTTCAATTTATTGTCGTATTGACGGCACCATACTGTATAATTGATAAAAATGAAATATAATTATATCTTGGTGGAGGAGCCCGGTGGCGTAGTGGTATGAGCACTCTGGTTTCGCTTACGAAAGAAAAGCAACTTTCGCCATGGTCGATCTTGAGATGAGTCAATATAAATTTATAATTTCGAGCCCCTACGTGTTTCGCAAGGCACGTTCAGTCCCGGATATTACTGCAACCACTTTAACCACCCACGTGGTGGTGTTATGGCCAAAACTCCTCATGTGGTTCTCCCATGTAGGCTTCCCTCAGGCGTACGTATATAGGCTGATAATAATGATGATGAATATTAATATTACCAGTGTGTGCCAAGGACAACGCCCAGAGACGAAGGTATGACGCGGTGTGTGATATTGTACTCAAAACGTATTCGATGGTATGGACGCCTTGATGAATCATCAGCTCTCCAAATGATATGGTATGCTTTGCCACTTCGGCCAAAATCTTCTCTTCTGACTTGTCACTGTCATGTCGTTGGTAGCGCCGAAAATGACTGACGAGTTTCTGAAATTTGAAGCATATTTACCTGAGTTGCATTGTGGTATACCTGTGGTAATTTAGGGGTACCGAATTACCCCTTTACCCCACAGGCCACCTCAAAGTCTCAACTCCGACTTTGAAGTAAAGGAAGATCATCAGATACGTGGTGAGAAGTTTCGGAATCCGTTAGCGAGAAGCGGCTTGTCATTGCAGTCTCTATAAATCATTTACTATCTGTCTATCTGTATGTGTACCTAACCGTATGTGTACACAAACGAGAAGACTGTACAGTCACGAGCAATAACATGTGCTCACTTCTCGCTGTTAAAACTCTTATTCAATGTATACCGAGTTACAGACATGTATGTCCACGATCACATTTTACGTCTGCACATTCCTTTTTTTGTTGCGTTCGTTGTTATCAGGACAGGGTTTGTATAAAATATTTTAAAACAATGAACTCAAAGTTTTTAAAATCTCGTATTGTAAAAAGTGAGTGAGTGAGTGAACTAGAAGACAGTAGGGAGGCTGTAAATAAAAAATGAAAGTCCCGTCTTTTTCATTAGGTAGGTACACAACCCGTGCGCAGACAAATTAGCTTCGCTGACCCCAGACCAACTCCGCGAAAGGCAGGGGAATTATGCAGGAGTTTTAGGGTGTTTACAATAAGAGCCCAGAATAGCGAGAAGCGGGTACATGTTATTGGTCGTGACTGAACCTAATTTATATAATTTGGTCTTACCAATGCCATTCTCCTCTTTCTCCTGTGATAAAAGACAAGATACAACGGTGTTCCCAATAACATCACGGGAATGCATAAGACAGCTACTAGGACCAAAATGGTTTGGACTGAGCGTTGACTGTCGAACAGGTAAGGTTCACAGCCCTCATGGGGTGGCTTAGTTTCACTCAACAAGACCATGTCAATGAAAAGAATGAGGATCTGAGGAGCACACGCCCCACCTCTCGGACCAACTGCAAAATAAAATTGTATGTTAATAATAATCGTATCACCTATTGTGGGTCATTTATATACAGTACGTTTAAACTAAAGCTTGATTATGTTTTGTGGTATGATTTTTCCCCTTCTTATGTTAATTACTTAAATGATGAATATTACATCTAATTATGCTAAATTTGAACATTCGCTTACTTCAGTTAATGGAAAATTTCATTTATAAATTGGCTCGGAATACCAAGAACACCGGCGGGGACCCGGGACCGATACTACAAACATGCTTCGTACTTATAACTTAACGGCTTTATTTTACTCCTGGAATGATCCCTATATTAGCTATTCCGTGTTTTGTCCTGTTCTAAGACATGTTAAATGTCACACTTAAAAATATGACAAACCATAGATTAGGTCCGAAACTCGTCATGCGATTCTTTCACTCAGTGAGGCCTGTGCCTGCAGTTAGACAGATATATGCTGGTGATGATGATGAAGATAGATAAGCTATTCAGAATATAATCCAAGGAGTAAAATTTTTCTTAATAGGTTAGGCCTTATGGTTCTAATTGATCAGGAATTACAAAAAGTTTTTCGTGAGTCTATGCGAAATCACAATTTGTAGGTCTTTAATTTTCAAAATATTAAGAAATTAGAAGACACTTTTATAATACTTATATTTTTTCCGGTTTCTTTTAAGAAACGTGGCGTAGTCCCGAGTCGAAAATAACCTTTTCAAATTGAGGACTTTCAATATTAAAGTTCTAATTAATTTATACTGTGTTGGAATGATGAGGAAAAAACACAGTTTTCTGACTCCCACCATATTAAAAACGTATATTCGGTAAGAGGGATTCCATTACAACCTTTTACAACTTTAAAGGGCTTTAGGTAGGTATCATCTGACAATTAATATTTTATTGTCGCGATTTTTTTTCAAGTGAAAAAGAAGCAGCTGATGGAGAGTAATAGCTACAGCCACGACCGTGGACCGATATTGAAAATAATATGGGATCACCCTATTAGTTGAGGAGCTCGGTGGCGGTCCCTGGATGGACCAATCAAATTTATAATCTTGAGCTCCTCCGTGCTTCGGAAGGCACGCTAAGCCGTTGGTCCCGGTTGTTCCTGCAACCGCTTTAACCCACCAACCCGCATTGGGCCAGCGTGGTGGTGTTATGGCCATGTGTTTCTCCCATGTAGGAAGGCCTGTGCCCAGCAGTGGGACGTATATAGGCTGGTGATGTGATGTGACCCTATTATTAACACATACCTGACGCTGTACTATACATGATCCATTTAAAATATACCATAAAAACTAGCCATTGGAACATGCAGATCAAAAATAAAATTTCTGGTAAAAATTGCAGCAAAACCTTGTACCACTTTTTGAAATACCTGCAACGGAATAATACAGTAATAAAGGTATTGGTAGTAGGGCTTTTCTATGTCCGCCTGGCTAATTGCCACCATCTTACCATCCGGATCTGACCATCTGGCAGTTGGAGGTAAGATAACCTGTTTCTCTGTGGTTATGGAATCTACGAGTAGCTCACTTCAATCTTTGGGCTGATCATCACTTAACATCAGGTGAGATAAAGGCAGGAAGTTTGTTCTGGATACGAGATACAAACGCCCACTAGGGGTGGGTTGGTGAAATTGCTTGGGCAGAGCCCAGGCTACCCCCGTGAAGGGCAATGGAGTTACCGGGGAGTTTTAGTGGGTATTCCCAGTGCCAGTACGATCAGGCACTGGGCGACCCCCACACACGCCCGTCGCTTAGCCAGCGGCGGGTAGGTCCGTAAGCGGATTCCTCGCCGAAAAAAAAGGACATAATAAATTATAATAATAATAGTAAATTCAACTCGAATTCTACGAACTGACCGATCATCACAAGTAATAAGATGTAAAGGACCGCCGTTTCACAGTCGGTCGTGGTAGTTTTTATAAACAACTAATTGAATAGCGAGTTCGCGGCCCACCTGGTAGTAAGTAGCTACCATCGCCTATAGACACCAACAATAGGTAACAAGGAAAATATCACTTGGTATTGCTGGTGAGTCGTCGCCCTGAGGCCTAAAATGAAGTAGCCATGTCCAGTGCCTATGTATAATCACGTTCCCTTCAATCCTTCCAATCCAATGCGACTTTTATACACCGGTTCTTAATTTTTGGCCTGTTCCCATACGTACTGCCAATTATTACTACTGTTAAGAATATTAGAAATATTTTTCCTAATTTTCCTACCGGTAAAAAAATATTTTTATACATTTCTTTTTTTTTATACAACTAGATGACAAACAAGCTGACGGCCCACCTGGTGGTAAGCGGTTACCGCCGCCTATAGACACCTGCAATAACAAGGAAAGCACTTGATATTGCAGGTGCGCTGTCATCCGGAGGCCTAAGATGAAATGCCGTCCATGCCCAGTAATTTCACTGGCTACCTTTCCCTTCAATCTGAAACACAGCCAACTGTTTCACGGCTGAAATAAGAAAGGCGGTGGTACCTACCCAGGCGACTCTACATATGGATCTACCACCATACATTACTTACTACTGTTAGGTAAGAACAGTAGAATTTGATTTTCTTAGTTTAACTAAGAAAATACAATTATAACTGTCCACGTCTGTTGTGGGCTGTAAGGATAGTTTCTGACTAACTAACTAAGAGTAGCTGCGTTGAAAAACATATGGTGCGAACGGTGTCTTAAGTTTTTTATTTTTCTACAATCGTTGTCTTCTTTTTTAGTTTACTAAATGAATAATAAAAAGGAAAACAGTAAAAATCAAATAATATTAATGAATAAAAGTATCGAGAAAACTATCCTCAATAAAACATTAAATTGGTAGTGAAACAAATCCCAATACTTACTAATAGTTTATTAAGCACTGCATTTTCGTTTATAGATATAAGATCAAGCTTAACCCATGTATCCCAAATAATTTATTTTGATTTAGATAAATTTCCCTTTCTGACTGGTAGTCCAAACACAATAAGTGGCACAATATTGTTTTTATTATTTATCATGAAATTTTTAAATATATAATTCCATGAATGTTTACCAACTTTTTTACTGCATTATTAAACTTTGTACTTACAGATAGTTGAAGAAGCTCAATATAATTCCGAACATCATGTGAACAATTCCAAGAATAATGGACAATTTCATTTTTATAGAATTTCCAACCATTATTGAGTTTGTAGTTAACTAGAAACAAAATACATGCATCTTTTTTAATCGTCAGTATTATAAAGGTATTCATCGTAATTAAAAGCTTCGTTTCACCAGTCATCGAACATAATTAAATGTAGGTATGTAAATATAGTATAATTATGCACTTTTTTTATACACTCACACCTATTAACTAGCCCAAAGTAAGCATCATTAAGAGCTTGTGTTATAGTTACTAGACAACGGATAAATATTGATAATAATATGTATATAAATATTGTATTTGACTCAAAACAGCAATTGGTGTAAAATCAAAGCATCATGCTAGCAAAACATAATTTAATTAAATATTAAATTTTTTTAATTGAATATAAATACATAGGCAAAATTATTACAATATTGATGAACTATGAGTATTTCTGAACAAATAAGGGGATTACTGTTGAAACATAGTTAATAGGGAATATTGCTTAAACCTGTAACAGACGTGCTACTTACAACTAGGTCGGAGCCGACCTTAAATACTGATATCTTATTTGTGCTCAGGGTCACGGCAAATCGGAACGTGTGTAAGGCGGTTGGTCCGACATGATTATTATTAATACTGGTTGGACGTAGTCGGCTCCAACGAGCCGGCCGTTCATTCATGTCGGTGGTAAGCTTCTCTCCGGCTAGAGTTGCGCAGAATATATCTTATCAAAAAACAGTTATACATATCTTTCAGATCAACGGATATATGTATTCTTTTATAAATCTAAGCTATATAAATCTATGTAGTTAATAATAAGAGACAAGAAACGATTTACTGAATTATTATGTTTTTCAAATCAATATATCCCTGTGAAGTTCTTCTAGTCAATCTGTATTTGAGTTATGAGCTAACGTCAACCCTACAATGTCGAAATGGTCTATTTCAACATCCAAAACGAGTATTTTTACAAATACCTACGATTCGGTTAAGTTGGGGCATTGCTTTCAAGTATTCTTAATTTTGATTTTAGCATTGTTATAAATGTTTGAAAAATTATTTACTAATAAAAATGTATCTAAACTAGAAAAAATTTACGTCCTGAGGCTAGGTATTTTTAAAAATTAGGAATAGGTACAGATTTTAATCCATCACATCCCTACAATGATGGTTGTATTGCCGTCCGTCGGAACGTCTGTATATAGCAGTATCGGAATGACCTTCATATTGGCTCCGCCCACAGAGTACATTAGTCGGTTCCGACAAGTTGGAATGTCTGTTACGGGTTTTGATATACAAGTTAACCCTTCGCACCATACAAGATGGACAGATGACCTGGTCATGCAGGCTGCGCAGAACCGATCCAATTGGAAATCGGATGGGGGAGGTCTTTGGTCAGCAGTGAACATCATGGACTGTTATGATGATAAACCTAAACATGGAACATGGAAGTTAAACCTGAGTGTATGAAAACTGATGTCAGTGAATAGTTAAGAATTTATATTTTAGCGAATAAAAGCTATTTTTATTTTACTGTTGAATTAGTACAGTTAGCAACACAGTACAGTTAGTAATGGAACAATTGTACAGTTAGCTGTACAATTGTTCCAACAATTATGATGTGCTATGCTCTTTTTAAGATTTCAGTAGTGTTACTGAAATGTTAAAAAGAGCAGCGCAAATGATTCAGGGTGTGTTGGCCCTAGAATGGCACTATTGAGGTGCGTCTAGCCGCTAGTCGCAATAGTTTGGTTGTTAGTTCGCTTGATCGAAGTAGTACAACTTTTAAGTGGCAATGCGCCGGTTGTTAGTACGGTTGACCGAACAAGTGAAACTCTTTAGTTTAAATAGTTCAAATACTAATGGAAGGAAAAATAAAGCAGTCAATAGTAATTGATGATAAATTCAAGGCAAAAATAGCGGAGATTTGCTTTCTTGAAAATTCTGTACCAACTGAACTACTGCCATTAGATGGTGCGTTTCCACTTAAGAGGACAAGTGCGAAAAATTTATTTTTTGAAAATATAATAATATGTATAACTCCACCGTTTACCATCAGGTGGGCCGTATGCTTGAAAGCCACCTTAGTGGTATAAAAAAATATAGATATTTACTTTATTGCCTAAAGAATTACTTACAACATTTGCAAGACTAGCGAACTTCGATGCGTAAAGTAGCGGAGATAGCCATTAAAGAGTAACGGTAAATATTGTTTTGGGCTAATGTAAATAGGTTAATTTTCGTTTGCTCATAAAATCTCCATCCACTTGTCTCTGGTTCAGTGGAAATGCACCATAACACTGACACATTGCGCTGACCCAACTCCCAGAAGGCTAATGCCATACATTTTGCATGAAGCCACAAAGGATAAATTGTTAAAGTATGTACATGGCGATAAATGTGCACATTTAACGTCAGTGTAATATGGATAACATAAAAAGACCATAATCCAGGTTCGCGCAAAAATCTCATGATACCATCAGTCATCAAACCAAGTCGCATCGCGTGTATTTAAAGGTCAATAGGTAAATATGCAGAAATAGGATTTGGTGTAACAGAATTTGAAGCAACTGTAACTGCTAAATAACCTATTTACATATTCACAATAACGTTTATTTTATTTCCATTGGCTATTATTTGTAAATCTGACCAAGAAAAGGTGGAATTAAATGTTTGAAATAACGAATTACCTATTAAAACATTTTGTAAGTCAGCTCAGGGGTGCCATTTCTCTGCTGCGTTTGTAAAAAAAACTTTTGTGGTTTACAATTTACTTTATGAAATATTATAGACATTAAATATAAACTTTTAAGAGTAGATACACCGTTTTTGTGACGGAGCCCTAAAGACTAGCTTCGACACCCCTTCAACGTAGTTGAGTTTGAGATGGGTGGCCAGACGACGGCACGGACCACTACAGACTTGTGCAATAACAAAAAAAGTTTGGTACCCACATAGAAACTTTTGAACACAGCTATGGAATATGCCCAATAAAAGAAAGTGTCTAATTAGGGAATGTAGCAAATAAAATAAAGTAAGGAATTTGGGGACGAGTTGATTCGTTCGTGTACCCCGCCTACAGACGTCATCACAACAAATATCTAAATATGACTAGTCGTAGTTATACGAATCCAATAAAAAAATCTGTATTGTCACTCCTTTGGGACATTTTACCCACAAAAATGCAGTCAACATCACATCTCGTGCAATAACTATTTTGCCTAAACGCTATTGCAAACAGAATAGATATTGTTTTGAGGAATGTTTAGTTTGATATCGATCGAAAAGGCCCAAACGATATCACTTGCGTATTTCAATACATGAGTTAACCAGCTAAAGCATGACGGTTAAGAGATCTTATCGATTAACCTTCATTCTCAGCTTTCATAATTTAACATTAACACCCAGTCCGCATTTCCTCAAGATATTCCCATACATCCTGAACAACCAGATGATCAATATCAATGTAACGAATAGCAATGATAAATTATATATAGTCCTGCATATCTAGAGTTCAAACCATTGATGGACGGTGTGAACGTTTGTGGTGTTTGCGGTTTTGTGGTTGGTCCATACATGCATACTATTGAATTCTGTGTATCTGGCTTGCGTTATTGGCAGTACGACACTCATACCTATGTGTACACAGCGTGAATGTTTAATTTTATTTACAGGAAAAAAATACTAGCATTGTTTGGATGCTACTGCATCAGAAATGACTTTTTATCCTCATTAAATTTAAAATAGAAACTTTATGACGTAAATATGGAGTAGGTACCGATAAAAATAATGACCTACTGACCTTTGGGGGTATGTAAAAACGAAATCTACAAACACACGTATAATAACAATTGATGACTTGCAACGCAATGTTATTGCAATGTTGAATGCATTAAATCAAATATTGAAAACTGAGATCATCATTTTTGAAAATTAATCAGTTTTGATTTAATAGATAAGATAACGTAAGATAATTTAAAAAATATTTCGTCAAAAATCAACTATTTTTAAGTTTGTCCTATACCATTACTTCCCAGAATTCGTTCCTTACTAGCGATACTATAATCTAATAAAGGTTGTTCTTTTTATCAAAATCACAGGGTTTGATTCTTGGCTAGGAAAATAGATTTATCAAAAATTTAAAGCAAAAAACCTTTTTTTTAAAAATGCTTTTATAAAAATGCTCTAAAAAAATCCATTTAAAATTTAGCATTAAACTAATAACCTCATTATACACAATTTTTATGATCATAAAAGCTTATCGCTCAATTAAATAGGTACAAAGTAGTTTATTTACACAAGTAAATCGCGCGACAAGATTTTATGATCATATGAATTTGTGTATAATGTATAATGACCTTTAAAATTTTATTTTCTTCTTTTCAGAGCATTTAAGTACATAAAAGCTTTTTTTTAAAAAGTTTTTTTGCTTTTGAGTTATTTTTTACTTTTTAGTTATCGCTGGCTAGGTTTCTGAGTCTCGGCAAGCCCTTTCATTTGATACCCATATTGCAGAAGTGCATAAAAAATAACTATTCCGCCATCTTGGATGTTCAGCTATATTGGATTTAGAAAGACGTCACATTATTTTTCAAGTTACTCTCAACAAGCCCTTTCATTTGATAGCCATATTTTAGAAATGCATTAAAAATGACTATTCCCCATCTTGGATGGTCATGATGGATATTGGATTTAGAATGACGTCACACAGCTTATCGTGTATTGTCATCCAAACTAAACGTGTATACAAAATTTCAGCTCAATCGGTTGAAGATATCTGCTTCAAAATCGAGTAGCAAGATTCCACCCGAATATAAGCAAGTTAAATAAAAGCTTTTAAAATGCAATGATGTCGTTTTAGTTTTCATGAAAATCGGGTGCGGGACTCCTTTTAGTTATTTTTCGCTGTTCCTCATAGTTTCGGATTTGGCATCCACGCCCACTTGAAAAATTCAGCGTGTTTATGACAGCACTTATGTTCATAAAATAGCAAAGAATGCTCCTTTCTTTTAGGAATACTGATACGTCTTTGTTATCATAGTTAAAACTATGCATCTTATTGAATGTTTGAATCAAAAGTAAGTTTTGTACAATGAGCTAGGAATGGATCGTGACTACGAAAATTGTGTAGTTTCTCCTCGGCATGCAATAATTAAAATCAATTTTATTTAATTATCTCATTTGATTGTATTTTGTTTTGTTTTGTTTATCTATCTATTTTGTTTGAGAAATGTATTAAATTCATGACAAAAATTTAAATAAAAATAATTTACTTTTATTGTACTTGTCGTACCCACTCCTATAAAGGTTGGAGGCTCAACACTGGAAGTTGTCGACGAATATATTTACCTGGGACAAATGGTCCAACTTGGTAAATCCAACTTCCAGAAAGAGGTCAATCGACGGATCCAACTCGGCTTCGCAGCGTTCGGGAAGTTTCGCAGCATATTCTCGGCCCAACTACCGCAGTGTCTGATGACTTACAAAACTGAGATGTGGCCGCTCACGATGGGCCTCATAAGATGGCGCAATGTCACCCAAAGAGCAATGGAGAGGGCTATGCTCGGGGTTTCTCTGCGTGATCGAATCAGAAATGATGAAATCCGCAGGAGAATTAAGGTTACCGACATAGCCCGAAGAATTGCGAGCCTCAAGTGGCAGTGGGCAGGCCACATTGCAAGGAGGACTGATGGCCGTTGGGGCGCAGCGTTGGTAGGCCTGCCATAAGGTTGACCGACGATCTGTGAGGGTCGCGGGAAACCGATGGATGCGGACAGCGCAGAACCAATCGCTTTTGAGATCTTTGGGGGAGGCCTATGCTCAGCAGTAGGCGTCTTACGGCTGAAATGATGATGATGATGAATTTACTGTTAATTGAATTACATGGATCGCTTTTTGGCGGGATAGTCAAGATTTTTATAACAGTAACTAACAGCATCCAATATGCGTTGCAATGTCCGTTAAGAGAAAACAGTTAGGTTTTTTCTTAAATACGTAACTAATATCTTCTTGGGTTACGCTTTTCAAACAAGCAATTCCCGCTAAAATCGTTCCGATTTAACCCCTAAATTTGGAGACCATATTTAATTTTAATGTACTACACACAGAAATTAATCGTAAGTAATTATGAGTTTGTGTTAAGCTATTACCCAGCAAGCCCGTAATTATGATTAATTTGGGGCTAGATTAGTTATACATGCATGATAAGTTCATTGTTGATTTTATGTCAAAATATAACTACAAATACAATATAAGTAGGTAGTTTAATATTTAATACCCCAAAAGGACAACCAATATTTTTGGAAGCAAATGTTCTTTGAACTAATAATGTATGTCTTTGTGAATAGTTTTCCTTTGAATACATTTTCTTTGTCGATAAAAATTTAAGCTTCCTTTTGTTATGAGCTTTTTGTGGTTGTGGGTGTCGCTGCGAGACGAATCTATCCTATCCTACGCGTAGCAAATACATAAATCCGAAATATTATTTAAGCATCTTATAAACCAGACGTTAGCAAGATTTCGTTTCAGTTACGAACATATTATATGTATATAGTTATATTGAAGCTTTATCAAAGCCCCGCCCGCTTATTTTCTCACTAGGGTTGCAATACCCTTGTGAAATACTAAGAAATAAACATGAAAATACATAGAATCGCTGAATTATAGCATATGTAAATGAAACGTGATTCTAGAGTAAAAATTCGTGCAAGTGTGAAGACTACTATGACAAATCAATATTACCGTCCATAATGGATCAACGCCAAGATAGTAAGCACTACCGTCAGCTGGCTCCAAGTCGTGGTAAACTTGTTGACTTAACTCTTTTTTAGAAAGGGTTGTCGTCTTCAGGGTTGATAACCACGACGAACTATGCAAGTTCAGTGATTTACTGAATAAGTCGTTGTAGATAAAGCCAGCATATATCGAAAATGCACCAAGTAACAATATTACGTATCGACCTGAAACAATAATTATCATTGAAAATGGTGTACCTATATAGTAGAAACAATTTGAGCTATAGTTAAGAATGTAATTTCATTTTTGTGTAGAGACGACAGCACGTCAAGTATAACAGGGGCACTACGAAAGCCGCCTCTATCACTAACGGAGTAAGGGCGGTCTCAAGGTCGTACTGTTACTCTTGGTATTCCTTACTTAGAATAATAATAATCAATATCAAGATGTTCTGTCTTCTACGTAAAACAAAGCCGACTGAATGCATTTATCGCACTGGCTTAAATCGGGATATGGAATACCCAGGTGGACATCATTAAATTTATTAAGATCGACACTCATGCTCAGCCTCCTTCTAAGGTCTGATGCTGGAGTGCGAATTTTTTAAAGCACATTACTTTGGCTGTTCGCGGCAATGTCGGTAACTGCTTATATAATAAAAAATGTGTTTTGCATACTTACCCCCAAAAAATATGTTCCAAATTTCGTTACCCGATTTTTGACCCATGTATTTCCTCTCATTTTTTATCATCCAAGCCCCAAATAAAAATACCAGGAAGCCGTGTCCGATATCTCCAAACATCAATGAAAATAGAAAAGGAAACGTAACAACTGTATACAGACCTGTGAAAACAATAAGAATTTATTTAAGCATCAAAGCATCGGAATGGCGGGACCAAGTTGAGAGTTGAAATGGTCAATGGATTCAACAGTATTATTACAGAGTTGGTATCTGTAACCAAAATCTTAGTGTCTAAACAATGTTTACATTATAATAAGGATCGTAATAAATTGAGCAACTAAAAATTCCAAGCGGGCGACAAAAATCGTGAAGTGACCGAATCGAATTTTTTATATGTATACCCACTTAGAATTTTGTTGGTTAGTATGATGTTCAGTTAAATACAAGCCTTATCTCAATATTTTAAAAGTGATCCGCTATTTTGTCCTCAGGACGGCGGGACCATTTCAAATAGATTTATTCTGTACTTACCTTTATAGAGTACTTTGATTACTAATTTATTTGTCTATTGACTCTGAAATAAGGCTATGTACCGTTTCAAGTAATTTGGTATTTTTAGGATAAAAAGTTATATTGAAATTTACTATAGGTTATTGGTTTCACTTCGGGTCACATTCTACACTGCTAACAATCATAAGACTTAAGTATCTAAATATTTAATAACCTGTCAGTATGTATGGCTAAGCAATGTATATTTATGAATTATATATTGCTTTATCGTTTTGTATATACGTACACTCAACAGTACATCAAGCGTTACAGTTTGACCTTGAGACCACCCTTTCACTGTTCATAATAGAGGCGGCTGTTGTAGTGAAACTATTACACTTGATGTGCTGTCGCCTGTACATACACAAGTGTCATCACCAGCCTATATATGTCCCACTGCTGGGCACAGGCCTTCCTACATGGCAGAAACACATGAGGAGTTTGGGCCATAACACCACCACGCTGGCCCAATGCGGGTTGGTACATACACAAGTATCTTAAGCTTATTAATCACGATTGCCATTAAATTTCTATTTCGCAATTTCTATAAATACACTTCTACTCGCTAAAGTTTTGGCTCAACAAGTCTAGTACCAATCCGAGGAAGCAATTCAAACTCTCAACTTTGTCCCGCCATTCTGATGCTCACCAAAGTTCGCTATCAACGTCACCATGCAGCGACCTGGTTGCTAAACGCATGGTGAAAAAAACTATTTAAACTTGTTTCGTAGTATGCGTAACATGTCACAATAATGTTTGGGTGCTAGTTACTCGTAACAATTTTATGATGGTATTGTCTTGCATTTTCGCGAGCACTACACATTTGAAATAAAACCAATTTACCGGATTTAACTCGCGTTTAATTAGATGTTACATTATTATTATACACCCGACGACGTTTCCATTACTTTACAGCGATCGTGGTCACGGGAAGACTAAAGATGTGAGTTGTCTTTGATAAGTTTTAAGTTAACTACCGTCACTTTGTGTTATATTTTGAGCGGTCCGAATTACGCATACGGAGCTCACGGTGTCAGTTTTTTTGGTCAGTGTGAGGACTCAGGGCTCGGGACTTTATTATTCGCATGATGGGATCCCAAGCTGGTGGTACACTCCAAACATCTTCTCTATTGAAATTAGGGTGTTTTTTGATTTCAATAGTCTTACAATAGCATTCAATAGCATTCTAGGAATGAAACGGTGTTCTTTGGCGAGGATCTCAAAATCTGATATAGTGATTGGGTCCGTCGAGAGCGTGTTCACACACTGCCGACTTCGTTTCCGAAACTGACACCGTGAGCTCCGTATGCGCAATTCGGACCGCTCAAAATATAATACAAAGTAACGGTAGTCAACTTAAAACTTATCAAAGACAACTGACATCTTCATTCTTCCCGTGATCACTATCGCTGTAATGTAATCAAAACGTCGGGTGTATAATAATAATGTAACGTCTAATTAAACGCAAGTTAAATCCGGTAAATTGGTTTTATTTCAAATTTTATGATTGTCGACGTGATTTATAACTTCGAAAAATAGCAGTATGTAACATTATTATAAGCAGCTGGTAATATTATAAGCAGCTTGTAACGCTTATAGAGTTAACAACACAAAAATAAGTCGAATAATTTACCCGGGTTCAGTTCTCTGTACAAGGAAGTTCCGTATACATTGATGAGGACTTGAAAGCCATGAGTGAATTTGTTGGTACGATGATAGGTCGGCGGTGTGACCGTATGTTCCGTTCTAGATAAAAATGATGGAACGTTTGTACCAACTTTTTTCTGTGAACAGAACATTTTAATATCAGTGATGGGCGGATTAGTGTCAATTGCTTGTTACAATGGAATAGTTAGAACAAACTTCATCATCATCACCAGCCTATAGACGTCCCACTGCTGGGTAATTTTATGTCATTGAAAGCGAAATATTGAGCAGTGTGCTCAATATTTCGCCTTCAAAGAATGGCAACGGTCATTACAAGCGGAACTCAAAGTTGAGTATTCCGTCGTAAGATTGGTGATTGACGTCATTACTCTATGTACCTAAAAATAGCGTATTGATTATATAGAAAAGAGTTCACAATCATTACTATTTAACCAATTCTCACTTCTCACTCGAACCGTCTCTATATAATTATTTCAACTTAGTAATATAGCGTAAAACTTAATCGAATGCCAGTTTTTTTAAAAAAATAAGGGTGACAAACAAACTTACGACTCCGTTATCGTGACCTAATTATACGATCTTAGTAATACCGTTGGTAGGTACAGTATAGCTTAAAAGTAGATGAAACACTTTAGTAACATGTCACAACAACTATTGCGTTCAATCTGAGGAAGGAAGTGCTCTTCCTCGCAACATAACGCTTCGCTTCCTCGATGAATTCCAGCGAACAAGCCGAGCTCGACAGCCTGCTAAATTCGAGTATAAATACCATTATGCTGTGAAAAAGTCCATAAAAGGCCTAGATAACGTAATTGTTACAAGAAGTCACAGTTGAAATTCCGGAAATTCAGCGCAGTCTTCCCTTTAACGTAAAAATTCTTCCTATCGTTAAATTGCCTAGAAGAGGTCGTTCTTAGCGATTGAGACCGCCTATTGAGCAATGTTTTATGTGAAATTGTGTGGGAGTCATAATTTTACGAAACAACTTTCTTTCTCTAGCACTATCTATTGCTATCACGCTGACAGTGCTGCTGACGCTGTAAGGGTTGACGCAAGAACCTTAAGTATACAAGCGGTAGGGGTGATATTCTTCTGGAAGATTTCTAACCTACTAGCTAAACTGCTTCTTGGGCCTTAATCCAAGAGAAAGTAGTAGACCTTCGCTAACTTATTTCGACAAAGTGAAGCTGACTTAGTGCTGCCTTACGAAGCAATATATCACAATAGCTTTACAGTTTTAAGCAGAAGAGGGGATTTGCAATTAATTCATGGTCATCAATTCGACTGTTCAAATAAGTTAGCGATGAGGGGCCTTTAATGACGCCTGCTTTTAAAGGCGTGGAACTTGGATCAGCTGTGGCGTGTCATGGAGGGACGCTAGAGAAGCACTCTCCAGTCCCTCCATGACACGTCCGTCGTTGTACTGGCACTCTTCGAAGAAGGGATGAAAAGTCTTGACCAGTTCTTCGCCCCTTTATTCGAGGAGTCCGATGGATAACCAATGTGTGGCGAGTGCGTGTTGGTGGTCTATTACACTGAAAAATGACAACTGAACTTTTGACTACCTGGTAGCAGAAAAAGTGACTCTATAAATAATGGTAACAACTAGCTAAAAATAAAGTTGAATAGAGATGCACTGTTTTGATAAATTAAGTAAACACTAATTACAATGTAACCAAAGTAGTACGCCTAAATATTTTTTTCAGTGCACTATCTAAGGATTACTAAAAGATTACCTACCTACTGAGATTTTTGTAAAAAATATGTAACCAAATTACCGAAGTTTGCTCTAAGCAATTCTGGACATAACGCAAATCTGAATCTGGCACCCAGCATTGACCAATCAAGCACTTTTTCGTAATGTCGAAGTTGAAACGATTCAGATTATGGTAGATAGCTTTCGACTTTTTCACTTGTATCGTCCAACTCCACCACTGCTTGGCAATCACTCGTAGAGCTTTACATCTATGTATTTTAGTTTTTTTTAAAACCTAAAAATTAAAAAACGCAACTCTTCAATGTACCCAGCGAGCATGTTCTGAGTTTTTAATAATCCGATGTCGCCAGTTTGTAAGTATTACTGTTAACTGTTACTTAGTGTTACTGTATTACTGTCTGTTTGTCTGTCTGTGTGTCTGTCTGTTTTTTCTAGTTTTATTCTATTTTAATTACTAAGTAATTTTTCAGACATTTATAATAATGTTAAAATCAAAAATGAAGAATATTACTGTCAAATCGTAAATAATCATGTATTGAAATATTTTAAAAAAAGACAAACCTAATTTGTACATTAATTTCTTTGCTTTAGTGGTTAATAGTTATGTAAGATCTGGGTGATATTACTGCATCAGGTAATTTGCTATAAGATTCATTTCAATTTAAACTAAATTTAAAATAAAAACCTGCTCCAAATCCATGATCCTAGTGTCTATTTTGCTGAGGAGTTCCATTCTTTCATTGTAACCCTTAGGACATGGGTAAATATTCACACGGAAACCAGTACACACTTTCTGCATCAAACTGGTTAATGCTTCGCCTTGACAAATAGCCAAAAAAGCAACTTTTCTAATATCTTGACCCTAAAAAAAAAGTTTTGTCATATTACATCTGAATATATTAACAGAATATATTTATTTTTATTTTCCGTATAATAATAAATATATTATTTTAAAATAATAATAATAATATTCTCACACTCGCATCTAGTATTATCTACACTTGATTAGGCGCGGGGCCTCCACACACCCCCGCCCGAATTTCGGGCAGTTATAACTTTTTGAAAATTGGATTTACCATACTAGTTTTTCTTGTAGCTTCTTCATAATTCATTCGCGAACTGGGCTTTATTGTATACGATTTTGCTAGCAGAGCGCATTTGTGTGTTTACGTAGTAAAAATATTTATGTAGTTTGGTATTCAATATCTGTAGCATGAACTTTTATGTAATTTATGAGGCGAAAGTTAGCTCTGTACAAAAAAACACTTGTAAAGCAGCTGGCTATCAATTTGGTTGGTCAATCTTCATCAAATGGCAATGTCTGGTACATCCATTTGACATACAAGTCATCAAGTTGAGGTCTGTGATACGTCTCCTAGAGTCAGCAGAACACCTTCATGCAAAAGATGTCATCTAAGTCCGAAAAACAATGACAGATTATCGAAGACTACATGCTTCAAATGCTAAGTTAATGTGTGCTAAGTAAAATGATCGATAATATCAATATATGATTGCTGTCTGCCGAAACTGCCATACCAAAAATTAGTCTTTAATTGTTGCCATTACAAATTTTATCATTACTTTTTTATCTTAAAAAACAGCGGTGTACCTAGCGTGGTGGACTTGCGCATCTTTGAAGATAATTTTTGTGGATTTAGAGACGTACTCATCAACGAAATAATTATTTTAAAAGAATGTGGTGTTTTATTTCTATTAACAAATTGAGAGAGTTGATTTTGCACGCGACAGGTTTAGGAGCGTCCAATTAAGGGTTGAGAGAGTTTACGCCGCACGGCTTTTCATACAAACTCTGAAGTCGAAAATATTGCAAACGAACAAACCGAACCTAACAAAACTTGCCATGCATAAGCAATTCTGTTTAATCAAAATTTATCATATGATTTTTTGTAAAGTTAAATAATAAAGAACTAATTACCGATGTTTAGTTCGCATGAAAATCTAACAATTGCTCTTACTCAACCATAGTGCTGTTTTTCGAAAAATTCTCTGACGATCATTTAAAGTAGATGGACATGTATGTAGTCTTATTGAATCGGTTTATAGTCTGTCCGGACCACAGGAGACGCAGGTTCGATTCCCACCTGGAGCATACCACTTTTCATCGTTTTCTTTCTTCATTTGTATTTCTTACAATATAAACTGATGTACGTACTCAAGAGACAAACATCTAACACTACCAGGTTTTGAACCAGGATACTGTGTCGTTATAAACAGAGGGATAGTGAACTACTGACCCTCGACTGACGAGACGGCCTTCAAATAAATGGCAAAATCTTAGGTCTTAAAATTCAAATTAAATATGGAGGTAAATATTTTGCTATGATTTTTAATTCCTTTCTTTTTTCTACACTTGTCATAAAAATGTTGGTGCCTTTGGTTACTTACTAATTTAGCTAAGTCCATTTTTATTCACATTAGATTTTACTTTGAACTGTGGTTTTTTTTAACTTTCTGACCCGTACCTGCAGCTTTAGCTTTATACTATAACATTTTTTTTCAAGCAATTAAGGGTGATTTGGTCTATTTATATATTTTTGTTTATTAAATTAAGTATTTTTTAAAGGTGTTTTATTATATTATTGTATTTTTTTCTGCAATATCAAGTGATTTTTCCTTGTTATTGCAGGTGTCTATAGGCGGCAGTAACCACTTACCATCAGGTGGGCCGTCAGCTTGTTTGTCATCAATTGTATAAAAAAAGGCGTAAGATAAGGAAAAAAGATTATCAATTTATGAATTTCGCTGTACGAAAGTCATTCCTTGGTTTACTATACTTATAGATATACAGAAGACGACTTTGTTGTATTTTTTTTTGTCGCCGCGAATCATTGATTGATATAATTTATATTTTTTAGCTCTAGACGTGATAGTTTATGTATGAGAGTTCGCTTTGTTCTTTTTTTTTTAGTAGTAGCGTATCTTTGTGCCCTGAGTAATATCCTAAAGTGCACTTCTATAACGTCATCGAGAGTTGAGTGTGACGTGAATATGTGAGCGGATATTAAAAATGAAAGATATTGCGCTTTACAAAATATTCCTTCACAAGATAAAAAAGGGCAATAAACTGAGCACACATTACAAGTATTAAAATATTCATGCAATGAATGTTATTGCCAGGTTGAATTTCACAAAAGGATCACATGATTAAGCCATGCCTATTTACTACTAGGGGCTAGACACACATACCGTTTGCGGATCTTGTATGATCTTGTCATTACTTGCTTGTCTATAATATATGTTTCCTCTAGAGATCCTCCACAGCATCATTTCGAATGGGTAACTCCTGGTACGATTTAAAACTCCCGTTATAATGATCAACTGCCCTCCCTTTAACGTCTCTCCTCCACTCGTTGGAAAGTTCCTTAGAAATATGCATTCAATTCACGTTACTTAGGTACTTACTTGAATGAACGAATAAACACATTAGTGTCTACTGAAGTCCGACTGGTAACTTACAGTAATTGGATGAAGTGAGTGATTAGTTTCGTTTGATAGCTAGCGAATAATCAAACTTTTAACTTTTGCTAATGACCTACATTTTTAACAATATAGCGTCTGCCATTTACACTAAGTCGTACGTACATGGACGGAATCATTTTGGTACAAGCAAAAAATATGCCTTGTATGCTTTAGTATAAAACAAACAACCGCACTAGACAGAGGATTTGTTTATCCCTTATCCATATTTACCAAACGGGCTGAAAAAAATTACGTTCTGTTCCCGCTAGTTACATTTTCAACAACATTTATAAGTTTAGCTGATATACTTAATCCTAATTTTTACCAGGAAGGTGTTTTAAAAATACTTAATATACAAAAACATAGTATTCAACAATTTACAATCAACTTTTCTTTTCACAAACCGTATTTAGTGAGTAAATATAATAACTCCATATGACAAAAAAATGCAACATCTTATTTTAATTCCCAAGCAGGAAAAATGAGTACTCAATAGTACAAGGTCAAAGTTCACTAAAAAATATGCAATTTAACGACACGAAAATACCAAAGTAAGTACTTAGAGACACATTAAATCGTTTTGGGAAGCTCAAACTGATTTTGATTCAGTTGCATAAGAGTAAATATATTAAGAAGTTACTACTCAATAGTGGAGATGCACATCGATTTATTTTTAAAAATAACCTAAACAAAAAAAATATGTTATTTAATAAAGAAATAGGTCATTCATCTAAATGTAATTTTAGATCGAAATTCTGCCAAATATCTAAATATTGTATTCTAGTAGTTACATACTTCTTTGTTACTATAAATGTAATAGAGACCGCAAAAAATTCATATATTTTTCATGTCTGAGGAGTAACTAACAAAAAAATCTATCCGAAACTTCGAAAACATACGAACTAATGAAATATAAACAGAAAGCTTCCATTAACATTAAGTTTGGTTAGATTACGAAACATTCCTCTGAACTAATATGGAAAATCAATTAGTTAAAAAAATATGATAAGCGTTAATCAAGCATAAAATACGAGTAATTTTAGCCCAAAACTTCCGAAAACCTAACATCACATGCTTGCTTCTGCTCTCTAATGGTTCCGAAGCTTCGGATTCTTTTTCGGATCAAGTTGGGTTGTGGAAGGCCAAGGATATTTACAAAAATAAAGCAACTAAATTTCCATAAGCCAAGTCCGACTTCCGAATTAAAGAGAAAAAATTCGAAAATGTATCTATTCTTCGGAATTCATTAGATAATACCCCATTAGTTCAACGTTCGTCAGACAGCTCTAAGTTGATATGTTTCAAGCCCATTAGTAGTTGGTGAAGCCATTAGTATAGTTAGTGCCCACTCTTGCCATTACCTTCGTAGTCATGAACAGGCTGTCAGAATATTATTTTCTGTCGAATTAAATAATATTTTGACAGTTCATAACTCTATATTTTTTATGGTGGTTGTTTATTGATATCAAATATATAAAGAAATAACATTACAGTATTTATTTTGTGATGATTTCCTAAACTTCATGAGAATATCAACGTGAACATGTTATTTGGAAATGATAATTAATATTTATTATTTAAAATTTGCCACGATTGTGAAGAGCTGAGCTGACTAAAAGTACGGAGCTATATTTAGATAAATAAGAAACGTCAACCATACAAATGTCACTTCGTATAGGTTTGTCCATTTCACTTGCTACCTTTCTTGCTTATCACTCATAATAAAATGACAGTGGTTTGCTTACATTTATTCTTTATCTAAGTTGGCTAAATTACAATTGTTTTAATACCCTTTTCCAAGCATTGATTCCCGTCTGAGCTCCGCGTCGCCTAACAGCGGCCCGATGGAGTTCAATACATAATACATTTCTACCAACTCCATGTAGTTCTTCATAAGATTAGCATGATTATTTGACATATCGGTAATGTCACCCTCCCACTTACCGAACAAATTCTGCAAATTGAGGAATTTAATTTTAATAAAAACAATAATATTTGGCTAGCTACCACCATCTCATTTAAGTCTGTCGCCATCGCAATAATGTTAACGGCATTGTTGTGTTCCGGCAGTTACAAGGTAAGATAGCCAGTTAGTTACAAGGTAAGATAGCCAGTTCCTCTGTGGTTGAGGAATCCGGGTGTAGCTCGCTTCCATCGTCGGCCTTATCTTCACTACCATCAGGTGAGATGAAGGTCAAGAGTTACCCCGTTGAGAAAAAAAAATCAATTATATGGTATCTCTCTTTTAAATACAAATATACCTCGAAAGGAAATAGCTCAGTAGGGTGTATGGGTTTGCATTCTTTTTTATCTACAATTATTTTTATTTTTTCTTTTTCCATCTCCGATTTGAAATATCTCAATTTTCTTTCCATTTCAGCATATCGACATACTTCCGTAACATAGCTTCTTTGGAATAGTTGTAGTTCTTCATTCAACTGCAATAAAATTACAGTGTTATATGACTGTGTGTAGAGCCATTTTACATAAATATCAAATAAGAAGCCAGTTAAATATGAATCATGATGTACGATTATCATCACGTCCGTGTTCCAATAGCTTGTAGGTATTTATAAAACTTCTGAACTGTCAATTAGGACCTTAGTTAAAAATACGGTTGCAATCAAGCTTACAACCCATCTCATATTTAGTAACAGTACCTGTGGCGGTTACCAATGGCCGCTTGCTACGCCAGGGGTATCACTCTCGCGGCACTGATCACATCAAAAATATTTTCACAGATGGTTTGAAGAACACATGCTATAATTGATTAAGCGGTGTGATTGTATCAAGTGGCGTAGCTTGCTTTAGATGTATCAAAAATTTTTGGGGGTCCTATGATAATTACACAAAGTGTCGAGTTTCACGTGGTCTAAATGAAGACCATCGATAGAGGGGCTCATGGTTTTTAAGAGAAAATATTTAAAGCATAAGTTTTTGAAGTATGTCGTTTTTGTTATGTGATTTTTCGAAGTGAAAACCTCCTAAAATAAGAATAATTATAAAAATATCATCCATATAGAAAAAGTTTATATTTTCCCTCACAAATTATTAGTCCGAAATAAACACTATATTAATAATCTAGCGGACTTATTCAATATTCATATTTTTTTAAAAAATTAGGCCTGTAGAATAACAGAAATTTTAAAAAGTATGCAACATTTCGGGTACCTATTATCGACAAAAAAAAACTATTTTCTATTTTCTTGAAAACTAAATTATCGCAAAACATTTGGGTAGCCCATGGGTCCCTCCATCGATGGTTTTCTTTTGGATGGCATTTTTTTTTCCGGAAATTTCGCCCTACGATTTTTCTCTTACACGTTCGGGGCCCCTGTAACCCGGGGGCCCCGTATCATTAATACGGTTGACAGGGCAGTAGCTACGCCCCTGAGTATCATATTAATGATAAAAATCATCATATTTCTCAATTTTCAGTATATTTTTCGTTTAAATGAATGGACCGATATAGGTACTCTTTTTATAGAGTCTATCACATCTTTTGAAATAAGCACTCACTTTATGGATATTAATGTTCCTCTTATTATTCCCAGTTTCACTTAAAGACACCACTAATGCACAAGTGCAGCCTTTTCATTAATTTCAAGTTCCTAAGTCATCGGTGTAACTATGAGATAGGGCAAAGTTTCGCTTTGAGACAGTTTCATTAACATTAGTGTCTTGTTAGCAACTGCAAGTATAACTTTCATCTTGTGTGTAATATATTACACTATTTTCAGAATATTAAATCAGTTTACTTCATATTTTAGAACTTTTCCAGATAAAAGACTTGATTTTTATAAAAAAAAGGAAAACAATTCAAAAATTCTCTGACCTTTGCAAAATGCCTATCAATACCGGTAATCGATGTCAACAGATGTGAAAAAATATTCAAAATTTTGAAGCCAAAGCCAGAGTTAAACTGCAAAGAGTAACATGTATATCATAAAATGAGTGAATACTTAACATTTACTTGCAAAAACTTCAATATGAAATTTTTAAAAACTATATTTTATTTTAATTTAAAGGTGAATCTTAAGACAATTTATTTATGAACCTTACGGCCGAATGAACAGACGTCGCCTAAATGTTAAGTCCCGCTTAATTGTTAAGGAGAGCTGAATTTGACGTAGATATGATATTGTACTACTTATATATTATGAGTTTCACGCATTCAGTGAAATAAAAACTATTGTAACAGGTTTCCTGTCCACAAAATAGACATAATAGAAAAACAATTGCAAATAATTATGATTCATGAGACAGGGAATGGGTTAGTGTAAATATTAATTATTTATTTATTTATTTAAGGGACATACAGCAATACAATAACACACAAAAAATTACGCATTTGAACTAAACAAAATGCCAACAAAGTTTCCACTTGTAGCTATTGCATTTCGTTAAAATATATCTAAATGAACACAAAAATTTGTCGTTCACTAGAATACATACCTAAATACATACAAATAATAATAATAATGCTTGTTATTACTGAAATTCTTTCTGTGTATTCGAGTGTCAATCATCCTTTATAGTGCATTTGCTTCATATTAAACGTAATTAAATGTTAAGGTGGGCCCTCACTTGTTGTAATGTTATGAAAGGTCGTATTTTGCACGTTTTTGTGTTGTGGATGCTGTTATTTTGTTATTGAACATAATGTTATATCTTTAGAAATACAGTTAAAGAAAACGATATCAAAATTGCATGCTAGACGCGGGAATGGAACCCGCGTCTTCTTGGGTCCGGCCAGCGGAAACACCTTTACAATTTCAATATTGACAGTAGTTCGGTTCCACAAAGGCCAAGATAATGCTGTCGTATGATCCGTCCAAATTGAAACGTCCGTATGCTAAGTGATACTTGTCTAATTAGTTCCGTCTGTCTCAGTTCGGTTACTAGGATCCCCTGGCTCGATCCCGTAGGGGATCCCTGCGAACTCTTTAGTTGGTCACGATTAAAAAGGATTAAATTTTACTTGGAGATTGTGAATCAATAAATGCTTAAAACACATTGACGAAAAAGTGAAGAATAAAAAAGACACGCCCTGGGGTGAGTCCATCTCACCCCAGGACGTGTCTTTTTTATTCTTTACCAATTATTTTTAGTATAAAACTGTACTACTCGTCTAATGTTGATAACATTTTAATCTACTTTCGCATCGTAAAATTTAAAATATAAAACTCAAAACGAGTTTATATTGACGAACTTTACAAATAGCGCCTATATCGAAATGAAATTATTATTTTTTATTATAACACTATTTCTCTAAAAAATAACCTTATAATATTTTTTTTTTCATTACGTTTCGATTACAGACCATTGATACAATACTGCGCCAATTCGTATAGCAAGCACTATTTCATTTTTTATCTGTGGTTGCGCGCGCTTTGGCGCATGCGCGGTGATTCCGGGAGTTTTGGCGCCATAATACTTTTCCTTGCAATTCGTTGTTGTGTTTCGCTGGATAATTATTATTGTTTATTAAAATGTCTGATAATGAAAGTGAAGAAAATTTAACGCCGCCCGACATTTTAGAGACTGCGGCAGCAGACAGTCTTAATCTACTACCAGTAAAGTCAAGAAAATTATACGATAAATGTTATCAAGACTTTTTAGCGTGGAAAATGAATAAAAATGCTACTTCGTTCTCAGAAAATGTTCTATTGGCATATTTTCAAGAATTGTCGACAAATTTTAAATGTTCGTCGCTGTGGTCTTATTATTCAATGCTAAAGAGTACTTTAAACATATATAACGAAGTTGATATATCGAAATTTAACGCCAACGCAACACAATTCCATATTCAATTTCATAGTTGTAATATAAAAAATGTTAACACTTACAACAACCAATAAATAAACTGTATCAATCTTTATCTTTTGATATATTCAATGTATGAGATTAGATCACTCACACTCGTGTATAATACCCCTCATTATGTACCAGTTTCATAAACTACTATTATGGAATTGATCTGAAAGTATATTCCTTATAGTAAAGTTTTTTTTCAATCGGCTCATAAATTACGTAGTTCGGGGGCAGCAAAACAAAAAACATCACTTATTTCTGAAGTCACTTAACAATAACCTTGTACCTACCAATTTTCTATAGAAACAGTTTTCTGTACTACGCGATTACATTGTCGGCCATATTAGGAAAAGTGTAGGAATATCACAATCTAGCGAATTTAACAATGTCATTTAAATGGTAGATACATGCAACTCCATATCTGTTCGCTTTGAAAGTTCAAATGTAAATGGTAGCCAATATTATAAAATCTACTCACATCAAGGAACTGCACGCAGCCCATTTCACCGAGTTGAGATAAAATTTCAAATGCTGCTTCTGGTTGGATGTAAATTTCGCAAAGCGTCATTGGATCGCTTCTCAACATTGAGCCCATTGTAATATTACTACTGTAAAAGAGATTTATTTATGTGGCTAACGTATATTATGTAGATTTGAAATAAATCGTCAGCATTTTACATCACAGACCGAAGAAACACAGAGAATTGGAGAATAATTAATACCCGGCATAGGGGAACATTTCAATTTTGGTTTAGTATACGATATTCAATGCTGCACCAAGGAAGTAAGTAAAAATATATTAAACTTTATCCTCCTAAAATGGAGGCTACTACTGATTTTTCCATATTAGTAGCCCACCACTCCTGAAATCAAAAGTCAAAATAGGTCATTTTTTCTCTCTATTATAAGTTTTTTTAAATCTATCGAACGAGATCAAAGTCAGTGTGGTTTCCTCCACCCGCATGACAGGTCAAGTTTAAAGTATAAGTTAAGGCTAAGCTTGGGCCAACTTATCATTTTAACCCATAACCATAACCCCAACAACCCCAATCGTTAAGATGACTGCTGGTTTTTGTACTGAAATCAACGAACAAGCCAGTCAAGAACGATGTATGATAGGTGGTTGTGCTGCTTTCGAATCAGAATTTGTCATCTCCTATTTCACAACATTAAGTTTACATGTTTAGTTTGACATTTTACGTTAACACAAAATACTTTAAACACTTAAGAACTTGGAAATACACTTCAAGATAAATGAAATTGTACCATAATGTCCATAAGAACTAGCAAATAATGTGTGGGGTGCTTTCGTGCCTTCTGTGTAAGGAATTCAATAAAAATTATTACCTCAGTTTAAAGTGCTCTCAAAACAAAATTATATTTAGTTGTTTTTAATACCACCACCAGTTCTTTTGTGCAACGCGACACTGTTGCGCCACAAAATTTATCTAAAAAGTATAAAAGCTGTTCGAAAGACTATAAATACATAAAAATCCGACTCAGCGAAACTTATTTTCTGACAACTGATACTTTTGTCATAAATTGTTTTCTTTTTTCTTTTTTACAATATTCAGTTCAAACGGCTCAATATCTAACACTAAAGAGGAGGTTTAGCACATAATAAAGTGAAGCGTAGAGCATTTAAATATTTTGAATGTTATTTTAATTAATACATGTAGAAAATAACTGATAGGCATTACTTTAATAATCAATCTCTCATACAGATTTATAAATCACTGAATTGATACGTCGTTCCACGCCTATTTAAGTCATAGAATCCGAGCGAGCGAAATCTGCCACAGTCTTCGTTCCAAAGACTTAGGTAAAACAGATTGGGAAAATGTTATCTCTACGGCGCTGCATTCATAAGACCGTTATTGTGCACACCAATAAAAAATACCACTGGAATAATATTAATAAAAAGAAGCTTCGGAAACTCTAACTTTGATCCATAAGTAGAAGAAGGTCAACTAATACAAAGCAGGATTTCTTTGTAATAGCCTTTTTTCCGAAGTGGAATTCGCTTACGGACGATACCCTAAACCGCTGGTTAGGTGGACCAGCGGACCAATGGCTAGACGTGGGCCTGTGCAGGGGTCGCCCAGCGCCTGATCATAGCGGCACTATGAATACCTGCTAAACCACTCCGGTTTCCCCATGCCCCTAATGGAGACGATCCGGGATTTGCCGAAGCATTTCACCGAGCCGCCTCCAGGCAGCCCGACCCTAGAACCCACCAGAGCCAGTCCTAGGGCGGGGCACCAGGCCTCACCACGAGCCGGTCGCGGCCATAGCCGCGTCCGGTCCCGGTGTGAGGCCCACTCAGCCACCCCAAAGCCGGCCTAAGCCGACCCTAGAGTGGCGACAGCGCCAAAGGGGGTTGCCCGGGGGAAACCCAGGGCAACCCAGACGTGACGGGCCTGTGCAATGCATGTGCGAGGAACTTTGTAATAGCCTACTCATATGTACAAAACGCACGAAAATCTCTTATAGTCACCTGGCGCCTATACCAACTACTCGTCGTCTTTGTGACTGCTCGTCGGATGAAGATGAAGATGCCTCGGAAGCTGCACAGAACGAAACTTCAACTGAAGACTACTCAGAGGACGTAGAGGATGAGAATTTACGAAGTGATTTGCGTCAGGCTGAGGCGGCTTTCAGCCCACCCTGAACATTCCTACCTGCACAAGGAACATGAGAAGCTCGAGAAACGGTGTTTCTTGTGCTACGCGTGCTAGAAGGGGGTGAATGATAGCCAATCATATATTAATCAATCTCCTTGGCAGTTCATAGATTTATAGATCACTGAATTCATACGTGGTCACATATGTACTTTTATTCGATGTATTTATTTTAATGATTTATTACTAATTTATTATTTTAGTAATCTACCATTGACTTATACAGAGTGGTGCCGACAATACGACAGTCAATTGAAAGTTACGCTATATTTGTTCATAGAAATGGTTAGCCAAAAACGAAAAGAAAAGAATAAGATGTTTCAAAAACATCTTATTCATTTGATAATTTCATGACATTAGTATAAAATAATATAAAATTGGCTGCAATATTTCAAGGAAATGTCATGAAATTATCAAATGAATAAAATGATTTTCTCTCGGTTGTTCCCTACCATTAGGTTGTCCGTTAGAGATCGCTTTTAGCGATAAGACCGCCTTTTTGGTATATTGTGTTTGTTTTATCTCTGTAAGTGTATGTAAATGTGTAGGTAAAATAACAAATATATATCTATCTAATGCCAAATAAAGCCTTATTATCTCAAGTGCGTCAATTTCCTTAAAGTTCCACGACAAACTTGAGATTTCTGAATTCACTACTTAAGTCATAAACTAAATTTGAACTGTTCATCGTCCTCATCATGACAATTAGAAAATATTTACAGTAATTAACAAGCGTGTGAATTATGTTTTTTCCAAATATCATCCAATTTAAAGTTTTCTAGTCTTATAGGGCTTCACCGCAAATGGCGAGACATCACCCAGCGAGGCTGATTTTTTTTTTTAAATTCAAAATTAGACCTAAGCACCTACCTACGTAAAAATGTTACATATATAATTTTTGTTTTGATCGACATTGAGCTTGGGGTTTTACAAGAATACGTGACATGCACGACTAGAAGAGTTCAAAAGATAGCTCGCTAGCGTTTGGACATTTTTTTTATTTATTTAGAAGAAACAAACGGTCATACAAGTAATTTATGGCTAGAATATGCTTATTGATAACAGACCTTAATAGTTTACTTAAGTAGTTTAATAATATATAAATAGTTATACTAACTTGAAAATTTCAAACTTAAAATTAACAGTATCAACATTTACGCCAAGGGCCCTCCCCTCCATCACCCAGAGAATCTATGTCAATAAAATTTAAAAATACTAGTCAGTCAGACATGTAAGGAGAGGCCACTTTAAAGTCAATTATTTCGACAACGAGGCATGGTTATAAAAAACCTCATACTAGCTTAAAGCGTCCCTTTACCCTATGCCTCTTGATGAGATAAGTATACTTCTTGATGGAAGGAAACTTATCATTTTTATCCAAAGAGGTTAAAACATCACGACTTTGTAGCGAGCCATATTATTTACTGTCTCAAGAGTCTCACTATAGAATGTCTGGAATATACTTACAGACATTGCATGATAATTATCCGTTAAATTAACGTATATTTACTGTTGTTATACAATTGTTATACAGAATGGTGACGTCCATACGTCCAACAAAGGCTATATTAATTCATAGAAATGGTTTGAAACTTTAAAAAAGATCTTATTTATTTGATAATTTCATGACATAGTATAACATTGGCTTCATATAGCCCATGTTTTAATTTATTGTCGTATTGACGGCACCAACCTGTTTTGCACATGCACCATTTGAATTTGATTATTTTGAGTAAAAAAATCTTTTTTAATTCGTCCACAGGATAGTGTCAATAATCGACATTGTTTACAATTTATCTTAAGTTTAGCTACAGACCAATCTCTCCATACAATAACAAGCTGAAACAGTTTTGCTTTCATTTTAAATAACATCCATTGTTACCTATGTGTAACGAATCAACAAAGTTAGACAAATCCCTTTAGGTAGCCAATCGATTACTGGTGCCTGCAATGTTCTTCTGTTATTCTTAGAATCCCAAGAGAGGAGAGAGTGGAATAATTTACCGTTCCCGCAGTTTAGAGGTGGGCTCTGACCTCCCATAGGATTACGGGCCTACTTTCTTGAAATTCTCAATAGTAAAATTCAATAGTTTTATATTATCTAGTATGAATCTGGGATTTTATTACTGTTGTAATTCATTGGCAACCAAAGCCGATATATTTCAAAAGGCTGAAGTCATGTTGGTACGGTCTAACATTTTGTTCTTAATAAATTTAAACTTCTTAACAAATTCAAACTCAAATTTAAGTTCTAACTCTTCTTTACACGGTTCTATTCCTTCCTACCTCTCCATCCTACCTTAAAAATTGTTTTTCCCTTCGTTCCTTTTCTTTAGTTCGTCCTTTGCGTTCTTGTTTTAATCTCACTTTAGTTTTAATCTCACTTTGGATATTGCTGCTCACTCCACTGATTTCCTTTCCTATTCCTTTTCCATGCATGCTGTTCGGTTATGGAATTCTCTACCAGAGTGCATCAGGGGAGCTCGCACATTGGATTCTTTTAAGCATCAAGTAAATAGTAATTTCTTACATTTAACTCATTAGCTGTGTATTTTATTGCATAATATGTAAGTATATTTAATTCGTTGATTATATTATGTGTGTTTTACTTTCATTATGTAACTACAAACATATATATTTTATTTATTCCTTCTATTTCTTGCACCTGTATTCTCCCTCTTCATAATATGTATATCACATTAGGTTGCCTGGAAGAAATTGTATTGTTGAATTTCTCTTGTGTGCAATATAGAATATTTATTATTATTATTTAATTATTCATACTTCAATGTTACGAAGAGCAAAAGAATATTTTATGCTAAATTCAGGTGCTTTAATTTTTTTGTATATACTAGGTACAGATGACAAACAAGCTTTAATAACATAACACAAGCTCTTAATGATGCTTACTTTGGGCTAGATAATAGGTGTGAGTGTATGATGATGATGATTATTATTATTATAAGCTGACGGCCCATCTGATGGTAAGCGGTTACCGCCGCCTATAGACACCTGCAATAACAAGGGAAAATCACTTGATATTGCAGGTGCGTTGTCATCCTGAGGCCTAAGATGAAATGCCGTCCATGCCCAGTAATTACACTGGCTACCTTTCCCTTTACACATTTTATTATAATTATCACCTAATGACGTTTTTCGGGATGACCAAATTTTCGAGTTACAAAATAATATTGTTCTATTATTTACCTATCACGTTACAGACAGCAAATTTACCGACATAATTATATTACAAATATGTATTTAGTTTCAAAAAGGCTTAGGTATAAATATGAAGAATGAATCTTACGTACTTTCAAATAAGACCGCTTATGCTGGGACTTATTTATAAGTAGAAACATAAATATTTGGGGAAAGGTGTACCAACATAATCAGTGAACAGAATGCGGCGCTAGTGTTTCCTCCGGAAACGTTGATACGCTTCCTGTAAGTAGTGGGGAGACTTAGGGATGTCTGCACGGAGATAAATTCGTAATTTTATTTTACTTTACAAGAGTTTGTGTGGTAAATAATTTTCACTGTTAAACGGCTAATTGATCTAAGCGCCATTTTTAGTAATATCGAGGTAATTATGCATAGATGTTCGGTTAAAGCAATTTATTCTCCGTCAGTTGAGCTATGTTCCAAATTTCACCCCTTTCCTTGGCGCTTGGGAACCAAAATAAAACAGGCCTTATTTCTAGGGTAATTAATCTAAACAACATAATATGAAACTAATTTGAGGACTCGATACTTAACTTGCAACTTACAATACACTAACAATAAGACCTCACACCTCTTTGACTCTGTGATTGTAAAGAATTAAGTACTTAGTGGGTAATTCTAGGTTAAATTGCACTATTATATCTTCATAAATACGAAATCTTGTTATAAAATAATATTCCGAAAATTCATGAAATGGTGGATCCATTTCACCAAGAAAGTAAACTTAGTGATTTCGAGGCTTAGCAACTTCAGTCTCATAGCATTTAGATAGGTGTATCTTAATCGTCTACCTACAATATATAAAATAGCTTCGATACTTTTCAAAGTTTCCATTAAAAACTCGCAAATAAAATCCACCACACACGCAATATTCTTGTAAGTAAATGAAAGAAAAATTAAGTAAAGAAAATGGTGACTATTACTTGGCTCAGAATTCTAATTTTGACTGTTCTTAAATTACCAAACTTCATAGTAAAAACTGATACAAATGTCATTACTTTTTCTCAATTAAACACTTTTACTTGTTTATAAATACAAAATTACGGTAACTTTATTTGGACCTCTAAAAATGTAAATTTTCTCATATAAATACTTTTTCATACAAAATCAACAAAAAAAAGGAATTAGGCGTTAATTGGCACATTAGAATATAAAACATAATTACAATATAAAATAACCTGCTCTTCTTGAGAATATGTGACACAATTAACAACCTTATGTTCACCACATACTGCGATATTCCGTCGAAACGACGGGAAACGCCTACGTATCTCAAAAACCATAACACATCGGTTCGGTGTGGGCGCCACGAAAAAGACCTCACCAGCGAATGAGTTGACTAGCCGAACCACGCTATTCGGATGCATCGTTAAAAAGATACAGCAATATTACTTTGCGCTGCCCGTCGTTACGACGGAAGTTAGCTATCTAGGGTTAAATTGCTTACTCTTAATAGATCTCATTTATATAAGTGAATCATTGGGTCAGGTAAGGTTAGAACAGTGACCATTAACGCCTTTTTTAGTGACATAACTACTCAACGACTAGCAGTGGAACAAAGTTTTGTAGAATTTATCATCGGCGAAATTTTTTTTGGGTTTATTTTATTTCCCATTTTTTCGATCGGTCATATAATTTCGGAAAAATGCTCTGAACTCCGGATTATGTCGCCTTTTAGATGAGGAATTAATAACTGTGTCAATGACATGGTCCTAGTTTTTTTAACACGTTCTTTTCCATTTTCGGTTTCGATAGAAATAATAATAGTTATTTCGATATCAATAAACATTAAAGGATTACCTACATAATATAATATTGCACGATGTGGACAATAATCATTTGGTATTAAGTTTGATATTTGGCAGCCCTGCGATTTGGAGCATTGCGTATTTGGGAGCGTCGAGCCGCGGCCAACAGAGCCTTATCGTCTTCAATTTCCTCACGGAACTATCAACTCTATGAATTTGCTTTATCGTATACATGAATTGTTAAGCTTTTGTGTGGTTCTCTGTGCGCTCTAATTAGTTTCAATTTAAACATCAGCATTGCTTTCTGGGGCCTCCCCCAGAAAGCAATGCTGATGTTTAAATTAAACTTATGCCCAGCAGTGGGCGCCTCTCGACTGAAATGATGATGATGATGATGATGATTGCTTTCTGAAAACTATAACGCAGGTTGTAAGCAGCTCTTGCTGAAAGAGATGATACTTATATTTTACCTAAAATTTTAGCAGCGTCTCTAGATGTGAATGATGCAACAGATATCATACTCGTAATGGTGAAATCCAAATATGATTATATTTTAAAGATGGCATAGGGTAAGATAAATCATATACCCACCCTGTGAAAAATTAAGAGAAGTTAAGTTGATACACAATACCAAAGTGTAATTTTATTTTAAGCTGTCTGTAAGTGTTTCCTCAGTTGTCAATATTTTACTTTTTCAATGTTATTTCATCGATGTAGTATCTAATAAAAGTAGGATATCAAAAACGGCGCTACACACTGTAGAAAATTTATTGTGTCTGTCTGATATGTGTGTACTCAGATAAGGATCACCCTATGAACGTGATTCATCCTCTTTGGTTTATATCATAACTTTAATTAGCCTATACGATGGACGTGAACTTTAAACACGTGGTTAAATTTTACAAGAATAACTAAATTAAAGTTTAAAAGCAACGAGTAAAATGTAACCCTGGTACCTGTATTTTTAAGTGTCCAGATTGATTGACCTCCCCTTTGTTAGTTCTTTGACATGCGTTGTTGAGTATCGAAAGCTCAAGACTCATTGGCACTAGGAGGAACCTATAGCAAGCACATTGCGCTCGCCAGGTATTCGTACCAGCCAGGAGACTTCGTAATTAGTTCATTCGAACATTACAGAAGTAAATTAATAAAATTTGTTTCTGCTAATGCTTCTATGAGCTGCGGACTGACGTGAGACGTAATTAAATGTCTTTTTTATATTTTTAAATAATAGGTTATTGTAGCAATGTGTCTTTGCTTTAATGTTTCCATTTATATTTTTGAGAAACCAACGACATATACTAGCGTTACATGGATATAATTAATTGACATTTTATACAATCCTATTAGATGATAATTATACTTCTCCATGTTATGGCGTATTTGTGTAGAAAATAATAAAGAAAACCAGAATTGTTATACAGCGTGATAAAAAAGTACGAAATAAAATTTATTGGGGTGGTTCTACTCCTTGTCAAGAGTTACCTCTGAAAGTTTAACATCCACTTATATTTTCTTATTGAATCAATAAAATCTTTGTCACTCGTGCTCGAGACAACCCTTAAAGAAGGGTACTATCGCGTATCGTAAGACACACTACAGTATAACCACACACACAAACACAAACACACAGGATCCCAGAATTCCAAATTTTATTTCGAAATCTATAACAGCCTGTTTATTGTTTAACCACTAGTTTCTACAACTATAAATTGCAATCGTAGTTTTTATCATTATAAATAGTATTTGGTGCTAAGTCAGACAAACAGTCACACAAATTTTAATACGTTGTAATGAGACCGTTACCTGTTTCATTACTTGATAGGTCAAATATTTGGCAACTGTCTGAATTGACAGCAGAGCGACATATCTTTCTATAGATAAAGTAACATAAAAAAGCATAAACAAAAACAGATGTTTACCAAAACTCCAACTCTGCCTGAAAATTGAGTCAATAACGTAAGATCGAAACCGACAAAAGTGAACACCACGGAACTGCGACATCACAAAAGTGCGATACAAAGCTGCTAGAATTAAAGTACCTAGTAGTTATTTAATTAGTGTATTCAAATAGAGCTATTTTAAAAACTCAATATACAGTCGGTTGATCCAGTTTATACTTTTTTTTTCAAATTAATTGGTTCGAAATTTGTTGATCACAGGTAGGGTGAGTGAAATGCACAGGATATTAAAAATAATATGTTTTTAGTAAGTTTGACGATTCGAAACTGCTTCTTGGGAGCGGGCCTATTTGAATAAGGATATTTTAATTTTATTTCATTTGATATCTCCCCGGACTAGGGGAGACATTAACATTTGATAGTCCTGATGTCTCTCCTAGTGGGGCCTTCATAGGAGACACGACACCGGAGAGGGGACACTGAACGTTTCGCATTCATGCTTTCACATTTCTGTTATTACTTACGTAGCTGACTCCTGAAAATTGCGAATTTTTTTGACTTAATTATACATTTATTGACGTTACGTTACACCAACAGTGAAAAATATAATTCAAAATTTTATGGTACAATAAACGGTCTTAACGCTAAAGGCCATCTATTAACAGACAACATCGTAATAACTCTACGTGGGAGAAACACATGGAGAGATTACGCCACAACACAACGACAATTTTTATTTTCAAACGATTTATAGCGGTAAACAAAATTCAAAATTCTATTTTTGAAGTTTGATTTAATAAATTCGTCTTTTTTATTGGCTCGTAGCCCTGCGTGTTTATTGTCTTATCTTCTCAAAGATTCATAATTTAAATTTGGTACGAAAGATTAATACATGCTATTGCTAATCTTATGAGCTATGCCAGTGACTTCGGTTCTCTTACGGATGTCTTCATTTCTAATTCAGTCTCGTAGAGACACCCCATAAAGTTCGTTTTATAGCTCGTTGTGTGACTGTGAACTTGTTAGTAGGCCCATATTAAGCGACCATATATTAATTTTGATACGAGAAATACATCATTTTAATTTTGAAATGATACGAGAAATTAATATAACATGCTAATCCTATGAGCCATGTTAGTTACTTCGGTTCTCTTACGGATGTCTTCATTTCTAATTCTGTCTCGTAGGGACACCCAATAAAGTTCGTTTTATAGCTCGTTGTGTGACTGTGAACTTGTTAATAAGCCCTTAGTAAGCGACCATATTTTAATTTTGATACGAGAAATTAATATTTCATGCTAATACTATGAGCCATGTCAGTGACTTTGGTTCTCTTACGGATGTCTTTATTTCTAATTCTGTCTCGGTCGGACACTCAACAAAGTTCGTTCTATAGTACGTTGTGTCACTGTGAACTTGTTAGTAGGCCCTTAGTAAGCGACCACCCGTACCGGCTGTATGTCGTCATTTGCAACACACACTGGTCGGAGGCTTTCCAATTGAGTCTGCCCCGATTTTTTAAACGCCGCACATCCATCTTAGATTCGTCGATTCAAGTACCTCTATCTCGAAGTTGAAACTACTAGACTGTCCGACTGTCTGTCTTGTCCTGTTCATATTTAATCTACAGAAAATCTGTCAAAATGTCAAAATTGTTCTCTGGATAAAAATCAGTCCTTATTTAGTTAGAATTAATAATTTATATGAATTTATTCTTAATTTATTTGTTATTTACTAATACTAATGTTATGATATAGTTTTTTTTTTATAATTAATAAGAAAAATAAGCCCTCTTAAGGCGTCACATGTATACCTGCCTTAAAAAATCATAATAATTATGTAATGTGATACGCATGAATAAATAAATATTTACATCACTCATCTTCGAACTCATCCATACTGCTCCTTGGAGTAAAAGCTGAGTCCAGCTAATCCATCAATTTGAAAACGTCAAATGACAATTTTCTGTGAATAGACCTAAAAATGTCACCAAGTCTTTCGTACACACGATTTTTCATTTTACTGGCTTTTCACTGGTCACTTTTCTAACCTTTTTTTACAAATTATTTCTCAGACTACAATAATATCAACAAATACCAAAATAATAGTTTAATACGATAGAATTGAGACCTACAGAAAATTCAATCGAAGGTGAGCCGAGTTTGACACTGGGCGAGTTTAGGATTTTAAATTAATAATCAATGGCTATCACTTTCCTTCAATAGTTAATTCTTTGCGTCTAATATGATCTGGGTACTTGATTTATTAAATTTTAACGGTTAATCATCACGATGAATATTGTGATTTCTAGAACAATTTCACTGATAGTTGTCTGGGCGATCGACAGCTGTAAAAAAACTTCATAAACTTTAATTCTAGTAGATCTGTTTACATCCAATTATTAACCAACTTCATTTGTTTTTTAATTAAAATTGAATAGGAATAAAATTTTACCAATCGTACCAAACATTAAAATGCAATAAATGTTAACCTGTGTTAGCAAATTTGAATGTTTACTAATAATTCAAAAGTATAAGTTTCCCTACAAACGAGACTCACTTTACGTCGTAGTAATGCAGACATTAAAATTTACACTCAGACACTTACTACACATTACATAGATACCTAATGACGTTTAAAACAGGTGTACCTACAAATTTATAATACTTTTTGGCGCAGGTGGCTGAATGACCAATTAGCACCACTAGTATCTCCAAGTATTTTGTATGGAATCTAATGATGAATTTAAATAAATTATTTACTCGTTTTTAGTACGTTGTACTAATTAATGTGTACTTAACCAGTGCGTGATTGAGAACAAAATATATCAATATGATTATTTCACTACACACTCGCAGTTTTTTCTAACAGCCAACGATTATTATAAGAGCTTAACTAAATCACAAATTAATGTCAAGTGGAGTGATAAGAGTTGCTGGTGCAGTTTTTACCTAACCAATAAAGTCCCCACATATTATTTCATATGGCCCTATATTTACAAAACCAACCGCTGGACTGTAAAGAGGTATGTATATATTTTGTAGTACCAGTCACCTCAGCTCTAAATATAAAATCGACTCAATCCTTACTCCACCTTCGGGAATACCCTTGATTTTACATGTGTCTTTGTTATTATGTTATGGTTATTGGATACGTTCAAGGAGAACTTACTAAGTCTGTTTCTCTTTTTCTAAACTTATTATAAATACATTTAAAACAATAAAATACATGACATTTTTATGTTTAATCTTTGCTACCTATTATAGAAAGGGTTTGCCCCTCTATTATTCCTAAAACAAGCTAAAGCTATTACTTACATTCAAATGTGATTGTCAAGTTACTCGTTATTTAGGTGTTAGGTGTCAGTTATTATTCTATCCCAAAGCTTACAACTCAATTATTTTGATCCTAACTTTATCTTGCTTTGGTTTGTAAATAAATCCTAGTACTGGTAAGTATAAAGTTTTTGTTTGGCCTAAACTGTGTATAGATCATAATTGTTGTGATATAAGAAAAAACAAACCACTTGGCTCATGCGATGTTATGACCATGTTACATTGTGGGAGACGCATGCGCATGGTAGGAAGAGGCCATTGCGTATTTCCGAGAATATTCTCGGAAATACGTTGTGGTCTCTTCCTACTATCACAAGCTTTAGTTTTCAGACTAGGAAATCATTCGGAACAAAAGTCAGTATATTTCTGTGTGGCTCACGGTTAAACATAGTCTCGCCCACGTTGCTCATACGCCGAACCAACGCAGCTCGACTGCCCAGTCCCCTCTGCTTTCTCGACGCTTGTACACGCTCCAGGTTAGTCGAATTTTACTTTTCATTTACAATTTACGAAAAGCGAATTCTCCAACAATTGTAGTGCATAAGTTGATTGCTGTGCGACATTTTTCTTTACAAGTGCAATTTATTTCACTTACCTCAAATTCCAATTTAAATTTTGTTAACTTGTTTAATCTACCGGTATTATGCATCCCGATATTGTATGGGTGATTATTTTTAGCTTTGCTGTTTAAAATCCAAGGAGTGCATATTACAATACCTTCTATCGGACAAACAAAACCGGGTTTTCGATACTAAAAATACCCCCGTATCGAATGTTTGCGAAATCTATTTTCAAATTGTTCCACTATTTGACGTACGCGCCGGTCCTCGAGAAAGTTAATTCATCAAGGAAAACGGCTGATTGAAATAATTCAACTGCTTTCATTGTAACTAGCGTATCGTCTTGCTCTCATTATGTTATTCAAACATAGCTTTGTTTATGTGACATTTGCTGGTCTTTTTTTATGGAATCTGGTTTTGACATAACGATTCGTATGCCAAGAATTTATGTATTTATCGCGTGGTTATATTGTGAGGTTACGTCATGATTATTGCTAACCTAGAGTCTTGTTTAAATACGATAAATGCTTTTTTACTGTTTTAGGTTTTCATTGTGTTGTTTTACAAAACATTTACTACAGAAAACGTCACTATTTGTTTCGTTTCATAAATATTTATTAGATGCTTTTGATATTTTTATAATTTAGAGTTGATCAAATGGCATCTCTGAAGTTGCCAAATAAATGTTTAAATATAGCGAACTAAGTATATTTCTTACAAAGTTTTAAGTTTTTGATAAACTAATAAGAAATCTGGTACATTTAATTGGGTTATTTAAATAGTATTTCAATAAGTAAACTTAAATGATTATTTCTACCTTTCTGATAGTTTCAGATCTTGTCATTTAGTATACTTTATCAATTGTTTCTTGTCATGGCATGATCCACTCGATATTTTTTATTGATATATTGTTTCACCAAAGCTGACTAGGATTGAAATTAATTATTGAAAGAAAGTTTGACAATTCTTTCACAAAAATGTAGTTTTTTTATATAAATAAGCATTTTTAATGTTTATTTAGTATATTTCTAATATTTGTATAAATATTATTATAATTATTTCTCCGTTATCTAGTATCCAAAACACAAGCTCTTAATGATGCTTACTTTGGGCTGGAGAATAGGTGTGAGTGTATGAATATTATCATGATTATTTTTTTACGAAATAACTTAAATTATTCTTCTCTACAGAACATTTTCTCAGCAAAAAGTGCAAGTTTTGCATTTATTTGCTCTTACAAAAATACAAAACAACAATAGCATTTCAAATAATAACACTCTTAAAATCATACAAAAGTAGGGAGAGAAAGTTAAACTAACGTTCAGTCCGAATAAAACTAAATATTATAGGTTTTAGAAACAAAGCTAAGAAAATAAAAATAACCATGAACAATCTCGCAATCAAACTTGTAACTCACATTATCTTGTAATCTCTTTGTCCTTGTGACTCGTTTTCCACACAAACCCTCCATCATCTATTTTATAACTGCCCCCGGTTCAACGTAACAAGACATAACCACATAACCGCCTGTAACCTTATGAACATCGACCCTCATAACCTAAACCAAATTACTGAAAAGGCGACAACATCTGAGCTGTTGCTGAGCCACACATAATTAATAAAAAACTTCAACAATACCTAAGTAAATAAAACCCGAACAAGACACTCCATCTGTACACAAGGACACACTGTAAACAAGGTTCGATTTTTCCTTTCATTTACATATGAGCGAAGGAAAAAAAATGCTATAACAGTGTTATACTAAAATAGGATTAATGAGCGTGTACAAAGAAAGTCTGTTTCTGTTTTTCACGCTGCATATGAAGCGTGCTGTGTACATTTTTAATAATACCGAATAGTATCCCTGATCTGCCTTACCACTATGTAGCTTTTGACATCTTGTAATCTATTAGAATTAATAATAAAATATATATATTACTGCTTTAAGAGATAATGCTTACACATCACCTCTTAAATCAATAACAAATAGATTTTTCTACCAGGCCCGAGCATCGCTGCTAAGTTCCAACTAGCACAACTCACATACGGGTTTGAACCAGATCCCTAGTTAGCTGAGTACTGTTTCGATCATAACCTATATATGCGTTTAGTCAAACATCCATCACTTTGGTTTTAGAGGACGCCGTTTTGAGATTATCTTTCATAACTATTAGTTCAGTTCTCATCGGTTGCCGATTTATGCAAATATCTTCCCTTACCCTGACTGTTTGTTCCATCTCTACATAACGTTCAGTTATACTCCACATATACCTTTTATATTCCTTCGTCAAATTTCCGATCCGTTTCAATCCTATCAATGTGGGTTTCAAGAAGCAGCCATTGTAATTACAATGCTCTCCCGGGAATGAAGGAAACTGAATTTCAGGTGATTCAACCACTAAAAATCTACGCAAATAGCGTTGAAGCTTTGTGATTCATATTACGACGACGATAATTTTGCAATCCCACTATACAATAATTATAATCAAACAATCATATATTATATCAAAAACATTTTAAAAATCACATCAGGCGGCGTTCATTTGATTGCTTTTTTGGGGTACTATCCGGCGAACTTTAACAAGTTTCATATACTTTAAAAAAGGAACAGCATTTTAATTTATTTAAACATCTCAAAAGGAAAATCCCTTTTCCCTTATACATGTAAAAATTTTACTACGGATACGATACGATACGATTTTACTACTAAATGAATCCAGAAAAATGTGCTTATTAAATCTCAGTGATCTCTAGATACCCTTGAAGTGTCTTATCTCAAAAGTTTAATATACAGCAATTTTTCCGTACACTATTTTAATAAGCTCTACCGTCACTACCGGTAGAATCCATAGAACGGGGTAATACTGCAGAACCGGACTTAACATTACACGTAACCCTTCAGTCTGTGCAGCGTGGCAAAACAATAGAAATGATACCGTTTCAATTTTAAAATTCGAATAGAATCAAGATCAATCAATCACATAAGCATATTAAAATTGCGAGGTGAACGCTTTTAGAGATCAAAACAAGGACCCCTAATGATTCCCTTATGTCTACCTGTCCGTCTATTATTTAATCAAACCTGTATTCATATAACTCAATAAATAAATATATTTTTCAAAGACATTTTTAAAGTGTGAAACGCTTCGCCGACGAATGTTTCGTAGATTAAAAATTTGTACAAAAGTCAGACGAAATTTTCAACTCCGTATGCGTCAAAAAAAACCTGTGAATCTACCAGTATTGCCATTATTTTCATTGAATTATTTCAAGTAGTATTTGTTGAATGGACTTTAGGTTTATCAGCGACGAAACATTTGTCAGCAAAGGTTTTCATATCGCACTTTGTAGACAGTATCACAAGTATCAGAACAGTGGCATAACAACTTCGGATGCAATTAGCTACGGAGCCGAAATACTTATACCCTCCTTTTTTAATTATTTGATAATTATTTCCAATTTTTCTTGTGATATCTCCCTCCCCGAAAGTCAAACACAAACAATCGTTAATCTAGTGCTATAAGTCGATAGTACAATGGTCTGGCGGCGTCGGCTATCGAACCTTGGACTTCTTGATTGACATATTAGGTTAACTTAGCCATTGGATAGTTACTTTAATGGGTCCTTTTTAGCCCATTTTGTTAATGTCAAATCGTGGTCATAACAGCTTTTATATTTACAATTAACAACATTTAAAAAATACTTCATACAAAGCACACTATTTTGTAGGGAGTTTGTGCATTTTTTATAATACAAAAGACAGCAAATGACTCAACACCACTTGATGTGAAGCGGTAAGAAAACAGCTAATGCAGCTTAGATACTGCTCTAGCCGCCTCCACTTTGCCAGCCCAAAAGGTGCTTTTTTACGCCTCTTTTAAAGGAACTCATAAGGATGGAGGCAACATATGTGCCGGAAAGAATTCCAAGTTCTGAAAGCACGACAAAGAAATGAGTAACTAATTTGCTTTGTGCGTGTGGTTGAGATGGAGATAATGAATTGATGACTCCGAAGAACGACACGCGGGCTCCTGAGTAAGAAAGGGAAATGTAGGATAGTTTCAAAAAGCTCTTCAGAGCACTCTCCGTGATATAGCCGATAGAAGGCGCTAAGCGACGCAATGTCTCGATGCAATTAAAGAGGCTCAAGCAACGTTTTATATCAGTGATTAATTGCCATTATATTATTATAATTATATAATTTAGAATCAGTGCGAATGCAAAGCTTGCTTGCCATCACCTATTAGGTACCTTGAGTGAGGTATAGGTATTTCTACAACCGCAACTAGTTGCCATCCATAGTCGGTCGTATGACCATATTACTTATGGTCTTTTCGAGCTTTACACGATGTTGATGACCAGAATAATAAATTTTCCCGTTTTATTCGTAAAAATATTACTTTACCTATTTGCTTTTCAAAACATACTGTCCCTACATAATCTATTTCCAAATAAGCAGATCCTACTGGTACACAAGATCTACCACAAATGGAAACAGAAATTTACCTGATGTTGGTATTTAACACATTATTGTAATATTACGGCTGGGTTCGTATGAAATTCATGATTCGCAACACCCAGTACGTGCCCAGTACAGTATTGTACCTCTATGCGTTTGAAATTTGAATTCTGCAAAATACGGGTGGATAATATACATTTCTCGATCGTCAACAAAGGATTTATTGAGCAAAGATAAATTTAGACCACGAGAAAGTGGAAATTGTTTATACAAACAAACGTTTACTATGTTACACAAATGCGAAAATAAAAAAAAATTAAACTTTCTTTTGACTCCATTTTCATATGCGTGTTTTTATTGGCGTTAAAAACAATTTTAAATACTCCATAGATCAGTTCGAGTGCGTAAATTATTGAGCTACGTGTGCTACGAATAAGGTGCTACGGAAGTGTGAGAATACATAAGTGCTACGGTACACTGACTGCGTGTTTGATAATAGAATATTTTTCAACATATCTTTTATTCTAGTAAATACCGTTTTCACGGCGATGTAATTATCGTATCAACAATAGATTTCAAATTGATACGATTGCAATCAAAATAAGAAAATTCGGAAGATGCACAATATAACATTTATCTTGAAAACAATCTTCGCTTTTAATTTTATTATTTATTTGATAACACGATAGCATGATCTAACTACTTTAAGGGTTTTTTAATACCAATCAATTTTGCTAAGAGCGGTGAATCATAAAACTGCAGTATCGAGATTGAGTTTGAACATAACTTCATCATTGATGTATTGGCCGCCCCTCTTGCAAATGCCAATTTGTCTCCACCGAGCAGTCTTTGCGGTATACAGAGGGTCCTATCTTAGTGCTCTATTAAGAACTAAGAAGAAATAAATAAAAAAATGGATAAAAACAGAATAAAAATACATTCAGTAAAATTCATATAAAAAGTGTGTGGAATCTTTTCAAAATGGTCAATCGTTCCAATTAAGTTTATTTATAAATCAGAATGTACCTACAAATCAACTTTCAATAATCAAAAGCAAAATGAAGACGTTTTATCATTGCAAAAATTAATAAGAAACTAATTCTTCGATTATTTGAGTATACAAATAACACCTATTCAGAGTAAAGAATGTTGTATCTTGATTTCAGGCAACCATTAAGCAAATACTAAAAACAAATAAATACATATAGACTCATACAAAATATAACTTGAGGCGGGGGTGCCGAACCGCAGCTTCCTGGGGAGCGTAGAGGTACCCCAGGTTCCCCTTCTTCCTATGCTTTTGTACAAATTATAATCTGGAGCTGCATGTGTAAAAATATCAAACATGAGTGCCATATACTGTATAAAATTGGGCATGTCCTTTAGAAATTATTTGACATCATGCTAATACACAATGTGAACTGTGACGCTAATAGCAGGGAGTAGTTGGCAGATAGCGTAATTTAATTGGCAGTACGTTATTTTAATTCTTGCTGCATTATTTTTTTATCCTTTTCTTTGGTTGGTACGACTTCTGATTAAGATAGAGCAATTTCTCAATTTCATTCTTCTTATTTTTTTTAAATCAAGATTCCGTAAAAAGCTAAGGCGTGGTTCTACTTGAATTCAGAGTTCTATCGTCCTCCATCTTACAGAAGATAGCAGCCTAATAACAATTTTCTTTTGGTGTGTTATTCTTACTGTACCTACTTATAAGTAATGTCATCAGACCTTATAGAGAAAATATTATATTGAAATAAGGGAACTAGCCTCATGTGCTCTTCATAAAACGCCTGCTTTGACATAAGCTGTTATTGCCCTTGCGCATAGGTTGCTGTAGCTATTTAACATAGCGAGACGTATTGCCACCCATATATCGTATCAAAATCTATCATAAAAATTGTGATTTTTTCTCTGCGTTACCACGCGGAATGTGTGGCCGCGATCATCAGCAACAACGACTCTTATTTTGAAGAAATTTACTTGAAATCAGTACTCTCCCTTGTATTTACATTGAATAAATCCAATTTGTAAGTTCTTATGCTGACGTAAAAGGTTTTCCAGGAAGAAATTTCGGAAGTAATCCTGTTGTTTCTCAGCAACAGAAAATTTGTAATAACTCTGTAATCAATCATATTTTGCAAGTAAAAAAAATATAATTAAATCTTATTAAAAAGTGATGAAACACCTTTGAAAAGGTGCATACTTTGATTCTTTGATTCTAGCCCAGTTTAATTAAAATAGACTGAGAGCAATTTTACAATGGTAATGGAAATATCATCGCTGTCTGCACTTAAGTCGGATCATAAAAAACTCCTTTGTTCTTCGAAAGACACGGTTAAACCGTTTAGTCTGGCTGTTGTCATACAAAAGCAGTTTCTAAACATACTTTATGAGAGGTATGAATAGCAAGCTGAACTCTGACGTCGGGCCAGCGACACTACAGGAAGACAAAGCTTTACCCCCGTACCAATGCTATACGAATAAACGTTATCGAACCGCAATTCGTTATCAAGTACAAAGTTAGTAGTAGGTATACAATTTTTGTGTGATTGTCTAATCTAGTGTGGGAAGGACTATAGCCGAAATTACGAAATGAGTCCTCGATTCTGAATTTCGAGTACTTTTAATTAGCCTAATTATACAAAGATTAGAATCATACAATTGAGTTTTTATTGTGAAAATCGTTCTTGAAAAGGCTAGAGACTCTATTAAGATGGACGAATAATTTTCAATTTAAAAAAAGTCAACTTGATTTAATACCTGAATGATAATGGTAAATTTACCCACTCAAAATATGGTTTCTAGAAAAGGTTCAAGAGCTAATTATCCTAAAAAATTAATTCTTCATAAATAAACCTACTCGTAAATGTTGGTACTTATATCTAAGAACTGTACACCCTACAATATCTATTTTTCAGGCGTTTTCAAAAGGACTCAGGCCGTTTTAAAAAGGACTCAAGGGCCCCAAGCCCTTTCCTAAAACATCTAAATATGCGATATATGAGGAGCTTGGTGAAAACAAAGAAACTTTCGCCATGGTCGATCCTGGGATGGGTTAATCAAAGTTTGTTATCTCGAGCTTCTCCGTGCTTCGGAGGTCCCGGTTGTTACTACAACCGCTTTAACCCACCAACCCGCAGTGGGCCAGCGTGGTGGTGTTATTGCCCAAAGTCCTCATGTGTTTCTCCCATGTAGGAAGGCCTGTGCCCAGTATATAGAATGTTGTTGATGATGATGATGATGATGCGTAGTTTCACAAAGTAAACGGATAACACGAAACAATGGACTTCGTTCTGTAAGGGTATTTTAGACTTACCTCATTTTCCTTACTTAAAACAGGGCTTATTTTAGGGGCATTTTCGTTTTTAAAAAGTAGTATAAAAATAAAAGTGCTTCGAACGTTTATAGGCTACAGTAAACGTATGCCTTCAGTGTACTTGTTCGCCTTGTCGCTTAAAAAAGGTCAATTTATAACGTAACTATACGTAAAAAGGTCAATTTGTAACGTAACTAACTGTACATAGGAATGAAGTCCGATAAATAAGGCACTGACACGCGTTATATTGGTGCAACTAAAGGCACTCTGTAAAAAAGCGCTCTAAAATACTGATGAAATTGTAAGTAAATAAGAAATGACTAGGAAAAAGACGAAACAAGCACATGTATATAAATCCGCAATCTTTCATAGCCCCAATGACTGTTGTGAGCGCGTATTTGGAATCTTTGAAATATCTTCTACAGTTTAAATATTGTTAAAAATACAATTGATGTATACAATGGACTAAAGTTTGACTGATCGCCATATGATTACAGGGTTCAAGATGAGTCGCGTTGGTAGAACCAGGCGCACGCGCGTCTACGACTGCAACTACAATAAGGGCGAGAGCTACTACCGTCCGGTTCTCGACCGGCTCGACGGCAAGACTCCGGTCGCCCGGGAGCCGGACCGGGAACGCATCCGGGCTGACGTTGAGAGCCGCATCAAAAACGCCCTTGACGACTTCGAAGCCCCTCACGACGAGCTATTCGACTCGAGAGGCGCGCGGGCGCAGAGAGGCAAGCCACTGTCTTCTGCTTTCGACGAAGATGAACTATCTGAGGATGTAAGTATCAATCTATCAAATAAGATACTGCGGTCTGTGGCGGCCTTATAATTTAAAGACATGAAACAGAGAGTTTTACATAGCTAACAACCACACAGAACAGACAGACAGAACTGACTTGTCGAGCAGCCGTACTGTTTACCGTTAGCGACTTATATACAGGGACCTTGTAAAGCCCCTTTACATCAGAGATCTATTTTAATTGGCAATTAATTGATATAATACCTTCGCAACAATTATGAGATTTCAGCCAAATAATAATTTTGAAGTGCTTCCTTCCAGGGAGTTCGTCCTAGATCCTCGAGGAAACTTTGTGCTATATAGGGATCAAATTCTGTACTCCATATTTATTTTTAATGTGAACGGTAATATGAAAATATGAGTTATGTATACTTACTCAAAGTTGAGCATTAATAATCTCAACAGTCAAACTTGAACCTATTGTAGATCAAACTAAAATAATTTTTCAAATAATCCTTATGATTTGAAAAATATATTTAATAATCAATGACCTTGTTGAAAATACAATTTCATAAACTTAGCTCACACTAAAAAAAATATTTAACCAAGCTAATTTGGTTACATTTAATTTTGTAATAAACGTAATTTGGTGAAGTGTAATTACAGTTTATTTGATTTAACAAAACGGTGCATTTCTATGCAACTTTATTTTGAACCCCCGACGAAAAAAGAGGGGTGTTATAAGTTTGACGTGTCTGTCTTTGTATCTGTGTATCTGTCTGTGGCATCGCAGCTCCTCAACGAATGGACCAATTTTGATTCAGTTTTTTTTTTGTTTCTAAGCTGATTCTAATCTCTAATTAATAAAGATCAGTTCAGGCGCTTGTTGACTATCAGCTCATTTTCTACATGGTAAAAGGGTTTTACTAACTTTCACAGATCCAATTGATTCGAAATTTGGTTTTCTGTCACTTTGGTGGCATTCCCATGACATACTAACCTTGAGCTGATCATATACCATCAAAAAGTCTGTGGGATCCCTAATTCTTGAGAAACTGGCAGCAAATACCTTTAGCGTGTTTGGGCTCTTATGAATAGTCTCAATGAGATGGTGTTAGATAGGTGTTTATAAGGCCGGGGGTTACCTAAAATTTTTAATTTTATATTGTTGGCTAGGTGTTACCTTAAGATAGGTAGTCACTTTAATGAGCGACAAGTAGTCAAAAGTTCAGTTGTAAATTTTTTCAGTGCAATGTGTTTAAACCTCTGTTTTAATTGACCTCTTCTCACCAGACCATAGGCACCTCAATATCTTTTGTTCTAACAAATGATTATTACTTATTTATAACTATAATGGTTATAAAAAAAGATATTGTTACGGATACGCCCGCGGGCTCGTAAAGGTGGAAATGTTGAGGCGATGAGTCGAGCAAAGCATTAAAGTATTTCTAATGTAATAAAAAGAATAAGCCGATAGCTGAATAAAGATGAAGTATCTACGCTTGGGTGTTAATCTCGACTAACGTGCTAATGTCTATTCAAATGCTTTAAATAACTCTCTAAGGAGACATCTCTGTGTCACATTATTAAATCGAGTACCTAATAATTAGACACGATGCCAATTCAAGTTACAAACATTACTGAAAATAGAATGAGTCGACGAATGAGCAATAATTTATTTGTAGCACGGTAGAAACAAGTCAACAGACTAAATAAAGTATCCGCTTAAAAGGTTCACGGTGGGAGCAGTATTTCTTAGTCAGAATACTATTTATGCTGTAAAGGTGTTTAAACGCTACTATGCAGAACGCTGACGAAGTAGTTCTTTTGATAAAATCTCTTATCTAACAGTTTAACTTATCTCGAAAATCTGACCACAATATATTTCTCTAAGTCTCGTGTGTTATAATGATTACGCTGTGATATAACTTCGGCTTTCTAGTTTGTAATAGACTAATTCATCCGTCAGACAGACTCGGTGTCGAGACAGTTTTGGCTAAATGTTATAACAGTCCAATTTTCATTCAGTCAAAATTAAACCTGAATGAAATGTGTTTCAGTACAAATTTCAAAATTGCGTTTTTTATTCAGTCTTGGTATATTACATATTCTGTAAAACTAAAGATTATGGTTAATTTAGACGTTCACTAGGAGGCTTTGTTCTGAGAAGAAACTCTACCCGAGCTTTCCGTGTGTTTTGTCCGTTTTTTTCATATTCAAGTTAAATTATTAAATTAAACAATGTATTTTTATGCCTAAAAATAATCTACCTAGTTATTACTAGGTAGAGAGGAATTGCCCAATATTTTAAGTTGAATCAATTAGGGAAGCGAAATGATTAGTTGTCAATTTTCCAAACCCAAAAACTAAAGTGAATTTTACAAAATTGTGATAAAAGATTAAAATACCTATAATTAGGTACCAAATCTTATTGAAATGAACTAAATTTTCAATACGAACTGTTTTCAAATATTACATTTGATGCCCTTGTTGAAGGTGAATTCTTATAGCATATGGATCATCGAAAATTGAACAGATTTATTTGCGTGCGCATATACTACTCAAAAAATGATGAAAATCATGCTTTGTACAAAATTAATGTTCAAACTATTTTTAATTGATTGAGTCCTATCTAATATTGAAGGAATATGTTGTCTTCATAGAGTACAAATACCCGGTAGTATTTATAGTAAAGATGCTATCGGATTTTCACGTAGATCCTAATATAAATATACAATGATGAAATACTCGGACGTTCGCAGCTGCACAGCTTCACACTCGATTTGCGTCAACGGGAGAAGAAATGGGTTTATATTTATAAACAGCCTCGTTATTGAAAGTTTCATTCATTAACATCTTGTTCACTACTATTAAAACATTTTATATACGATAAACTGACATTCATTCTGAACTTTAATGATAACATTACGACGTGACGATGCCACAATTTGGTATCATGGCGTTTGCTCGAAATTCACAACTACTAATATCAAAACTAAAATAGAACGTTCTTATTCAATCTCAAATAGATTTAAAATGTTTTTATACCTATCGTTTTCCAAACATGAAACATGGAAATGAAGCGCTCTTTATAGACAGACGAATAGCTTGTTTCTAATTTGAAGCTTAAGCTGCTTACATAGAGATGTGGATTGCCTGCATGGATTGCATTTTCAATTGCATGTGGATTTCTCGACGAGAAATCATAATTTAGCTCCGTGTGTGAGTTCTACGTCAAAGGTAGGGTTACCTTGATGAACGCTAGGGTTAGCGTTCATCGAACGGACTTCATACAAATAAAATTGTGTTCGTTACTTCCTAAGAGAGTTGCTCACGTTTTTATACGTTGAAGTACTAGCAATATAGTGAAAAGTCGGGGCTCGCAACCAGGACTCTGGACACGTGCATTTTTTTCAAATTAAAAGACTACTCGCTGCGTAATCGAAATAGTAGGACAAAATTTGGACTTAAAAATTACTTTTAATTAAAATACTTGTCGTTTTATGCTTTAAGCACTATTCAAGATAGGTACAAAGAAAAAATTTCTTTGCATCTTGAATACTTAGTCCTTATTAAGCATTCGTCCCTGACCACAATATGGAACCTATTGTGTCTGATCCGTGAGTGCATCGTAGATTACATCTAGCGATGGCAGCTTACAAATTATTTCTTCCTGCCATAAAACATTGCTTTAGTAAGAAGACCTTTGTAATAGCGGTTAAACTATTACTATGTAAAAAGAAGTAATAGATCTTAAAACAATATACTTAGCGTAAACAAAACAAAATTTAAAAAAAGTAATAGTAAGAACATTATTTCAAAATTTTTAATTAGAAAGACCTCACTTTAGAGACAGTAAGTAATTAGACGACTACGAGAAAAAAATGTAATAAGCAAAATCGCGGAGCGCAACAAATGCAAATGTAACAGGCTAACTTTAAAGAGCCCGTAGAATTGAATATTGTTTAGTACCTATATTTACCTGTAATTATAAGTAAAATCGAGATACTGTAGGATTAAAAGGAACGATTCGGATTGGCATGCATCGATGCCTGCTTCGATTTTTGTACGACAGAAATTTTGAATACTGTATGACGTTTCACAGAATGTCCTATTTGCACAGATTTGTCAGTCCGGATATTCATCTTTTGTCTGTGTCGGGCCTTAAGTTACGCGGAATGTCCGAAAATACCGCGCATATTCCATTAGATCCTAATTAGTCCACGGCTAGGTTTTGACCTCGGAATTCAACATCCCTGAATTAATTAATTTTAAACTTTTTAGTACCTACCGATTAAGATTTTGATAAAACAATCAAAGTTCATAATGAATCATAGAATAGTAAACTAGGCAATAGGCCAAGTAAACATTAAATGCATTTTGAAAAATTATAAGTAAAAAAATAAGTTACACCAATATTTTAACTCTTTGTGTTGCTTTAAAGGAGGATGACAATTTTTGCCCCACCTGAACTTTAATGTCCAACAAAACAATATTTCCCATAACACCTAAATAGAAATATTATTTTTAGAAATAGTTTGAGTTAATATAAAGCTAAGGTTTTGTCGAAAACTTATATAAAATCTTAAAAAATCTTTCATTCCGGAAATTTTAATATTTTACAATGGAGACCTGACAATTGCGTTTTGTTTCATTGAAAACAAATACTTTTTATGTTTTGAAAAGCTTTAAAAGGTATTATAATGAATTTTTATGGATTTTATTATATTACTATTATTTCATTACAATTATGATGAGTCATAATAATGAAATACAGTTAGTTAGATTAAACAAGTTTATTATCTAGGAAGAAAATAACAAAACGCACTTTGACAGATGACAAACATTACTAGTGCTAGTTGTTATTACAATCCGGCTTTGTTTTACGTATATCTCAGAAACCGAATCTTTAGTCAAAAATGTATTGATATCTAAAAATACTTTGTTTTAATAATATCTAATTGCGCCTTGAGTCACTTTTGGACGAGTCAGTTTTTAGGTGGGGCAAGACTTCCTAGTAAGATTGGCATCCTCCTTTATAATCAAATATACCATTACCCTTTGAAGCCCGATAAACCAGACACAATTGAATCTTAATTGTGTCATGTCAACTTAAGTTGCCGTCTGGGCATTAAAGGATTAATTAATATTATTGATCATACCAATAATTACCCAAATATTATTAAATACTCTGTATGTAACGCGTAAGCACAGATAACCGCACATCAGGCGTCACAAGTCGGTTGAAAACTGACTCCTATTACAACGGACTAAGGTAAATAATAATAATAAGCTAAATAATAAGTTTGATATGCAGACGTGTATACTAAAGCAAATTTCCACTATGGAAGTATTTAGATTGGTATAAATTACCGCGTAATAATACTAGTAGTAATTACCTATTGTTTAATATCTAGGTATAACGAAAACATGAATCATGGTTTCAATTTTAAAACTCTCTAGAATTAACTACCTTAATTACCATCTGCCTTTTGGTCAGGTCTGTGACTACCTATGTGTCAGCTAATTTATAGGAAGTAATAATATTGGCATTAATTAGATTATAACAATAATCGCACCGAAACCCTTTCTGCGTATCTGACTGGCTCTTGGCCACTTTTTAAAATCTGTCAAGCCTCGTAAGTCTCCCGGGTATCATAATGATAATAAAAAACCAATTGTGTCTAGAATAGTGGCTTGACAGGTTCATATGCATCTATTTCAGTCACTTAAAAGTAAATAAAGGGATGTTGCATCTTTACTTATATAAAATGAAATTGGAGATAAATTGTCGATAATTAAACTTGAACGAATCATGCCATACAATTCAAGTGTAAACTACCCTTAATTTAATAACAACATTTGCAGACGTCTCGTGAAAAACAAAGAAAAGTGAAGGAACAATAGCCGACACCCTTTTATTAATTACGAATATAAAAAGTGGACTTCTTTACGGTCCGATCTCTAAAAGCAAATAATAGCCTGTTTTAATTAACATTTTCTCTTTTCTTCGTTTTCTTATTTTCACCCTGGCCCTCGTCCTGGCCACCACCCTGTTTTTACACCAGGTTTGCTTAAATTAACTTCTCTAATAACAAAGGTGTCACATTGACTAGAACATTCATCCACACACAATAGATCGCCGGCCCCGTATCCCCCTATCATAATCATGTTGTGTGTTTTTCCTGCAGTGAGCTAGACTTTTCGTGAAAATGCTGTTTTTGTCGCGTGACGTCCTTCCTAACCTTTATTAGATGTGCAATGTGCAAATAGAGTCCCTGGTACAGAACAGTACAGGTATAGTTTCTATGAGATGTACAGGCGACCACAGAAGTAGCTGAACACTGTAGTAACATGTCACACCGATCTTGCGCACGTACTTTGTAGTTGCTACCGTGTGCTATCGTACTATAGCTATTGACGCTAGAGTCGTTGTGACATGGTACTAAAGTTTTCAGCTACTTCTGTGGTCGACCGTACACAAGTGTTAGTCAACTTTTGAATGACCACGCAGGCCTCAACTTTAGAAAGCACGCAGTCAAAAAACTTACTTGTAATGTTGTGGTTCTACTGAAAGTAAGGTGGCTAGAGATAGTTGAAGTACTGACTTAGTTTTTTTATAAGAACTAGGTCAACTTTCCTCCCATACTGTCAGGATACACAATGCTTCATCTTGGTTTCTAATACGACTAAGCAACAGGAGTTGCATACAGTAAACTCGACAGCTAACAAGTTCACACAAACACGTTTCGCCACAGATAAAAGCAAAACATTCGATTTTTAAATACTTAATAACATTAAAGCATTGAACATGGATCTCCTCCCTCTCAGCCAGACGAAAAAGGTTATTATTAAATGTGAAAATAACTCTGTCGATATGTGACGTGTACACTTATAAACCACTGAACTGAGCCTAGGCTAATAAATTGATGTGAAAGTGAATAGTGTTGAGAAAAAAATGTATTGAGATGCAATGAAATGAAAATATCTTTCTTCAATTACGCCCCCCAAGAAGTACTTTGTCAATGTTATAATGTTTTTCTGTCTGTCGGTCGGTCTGTCGGTATGTCTGTCCGTCTGTCTATCAGGTCTAAATTTACACGGGTTGTAAGAGTTAAACTACCGAGAAGATTCTGGATATATGCCTAACATCAAACTCACATTAAGTCAAACTCTCATAAAGACAAACATTCTTGAAGTCAATTTCTTAAATAAAAGTAAACTGAAAAAATGAATATACTATAATGGAAACTTTGTATTTATTCAACTTGTCTTTCGCATAATACTAATCACACACAATACAAATATAGTTATAAACTCACAATGTCAAGAGCTCATATTAAACTTTTCCATGGAGTCTATCGAATCTTTGACAGAAAAATAAAGATGACGTCTTGATACATCGTTACGAGTAACACCCGTATTCACAAACGAGACTATGAGGTCTCACATTGCCCGCGGACGCACAGGGTGCCAAATTCCTATTCATAAACAATACTTGAGTGACAATCGGCACCATGCGTTTATCATAATAAACACTTAGCTAAGGGAACCTGATAGCTATATTAATCAACGCATAGTATCGAGCTCACCAAAGAGAATGTAATCACTACGGAGTTTACGATAAAAAACAAATAAGTAAACAATAAAATTGAAATGTTAGCAATGAAGTGAACTAAACTAATCGTAACACTAATCAACCAATCACAGAGCTATATTCAACGCTATGCGTCCGCATAGTAAAGATTCGTTTGAGTATTGTTTGTGAATTGAAAGGCTTGTCATAGTGAACGGACTGAGAAATGCCTTACTTAGCATAGTATTGCTCTTTCACTTACCTAAGTATCGTTTGTGAATACGGGTGTTAGTCATGTTTACCGTATAAATGTTCGTATCACGCTTGAAGAGGAGACGAAAGTTTCGAAAAATAATTCCAGAACCGCCAGGTATGCTGTACAAAATTTAATAGAAAGCTGACGGATAACTGTACGAAAATTTCGAATGTTCGTGTTAGAGGTACTGGAATGTCATAAATGTTTCATCCAAAATGGAGTCTGTTATAGCGAGAGTTGACAACGCTGCGAAATACACAATATTGAAAGCTTAAGCGCAATATTATGTTTCTGGGCGAATACTTACATTATTATTTTAATTTTAAATATCTAGATACTTTTTCTGGGTAAACTCAGAAGTATCTTTAACTTTGTTTGCAACATTTTTTTACAAAATAAATAACATTAGCATCCAATCACCTAGCGTCCATTATGTTCTAATAATACTAATACTTGTACTAATTAAAAATAAAAAATTATTTTTTTATTTTTTATTGTAAAAACATTAATGATATCTTGAGGTATTTTTATTTTCGTGTTTAATTATTGTTTGGATAACCATAAAATTTGAGAACACGAAAATAAAAAACCTATACTTACCTATTTTTGCTATCGTGTTTTTTTTGTTGTTTGGGCAAACAAGAATTATAACAATAAAATAAACATCCCTCCTTAATATGCATTGATTTGGTACGGTCACGAATTGTAATATGAGACTCGTCCTTTAAAATGTTCTACAATCATTCAGAATGCAATAATGTGTAAATACTCCGTAGCATAATAACAAAAAATATAAACACTTAACGCTTTATTAGTTAGTGTTTACATGTCAAGAAATGACACTTTTATTAAGTCATGTCGAATTAAATTTGCCCTGGTATATTTTACCTTGAGTGGGTCTCAAATAAAAGCACTTGACTATAGAAAACCTCATTAGTCAGATTTAATTAAAATTGTCAAACATACTTTAATGCAGTTTATATAACCTTCCGCGTATTCTAAATAAGGAAGAATAGGCCCGGCTAAAAGCTTTGTGATCCTAAGATTGTTTTTATTCGCATTGTTATTTTATAATTACGAAGAAAGAGGAAAAGCAATTTTTATTTTATTTTTAGCGTCCACGTTGTCTTTTTAAGATACAAAGACATTTTGAAGTTTATTGTTAGCAAATTCAAACGTCACTAAGAATAAACTGTATCAAACTATAATAGAGCTTACATAACATGTAGACATCAGAGTGTACTTTCAACAAAATGGTAAAGCCTTGTGTCTAGGTTTCCCATAGCCTTTTAGGCCATTTAGGTCGAAATTCGCGTGGCGTTATGCTGCTAGAACTTATAAATTTATTCTATAATTGCTTTTAGCTACAGTATTAATACAAAAAAACTGCAGGACATGATTAAGATTTTCAGCAGAAATTTCAGCCTAAGATAAGCAACAATCCAGTGATATATTAAAGTCAAAGTTGAAATATTTCATTCAACTATGGTAATTATATAGAAAGTTATTGTGTTCTGTGTTATGTTTTTAGTCTTAAGCTGCTGAAATGATTCATACATTCTTTGCCCGTGGTCCTACTGCGTAGTCCTACTGGTAGTACCACGGGCAACTATTTATGTCCGTGGTCCTATCAGTAGGACTGAAACAAGAAAACGATTATATTGTATGGGCATTGGACCTACTGATCGGGTAGTACAGTTATCGTCAATATTATTAATGTTACTACTTTTGAACAACCGGCTTCATTTCTCAAAGCTTTATTTGTTTTGTCTCGTAAATAAAACTACCAAATGAAACTAAATATCAGAATGTTAAGGTGAAAATGGCGAAATTTAAAATTAAAGGTTTATTATTCGTTTTATGAGTAAATAATGCTATGCTCATTTCGTTTTAAATTTATTTTTAAAACAAAATGAGCATAGCATAAATAAAGTGTAGAGAGCTCACGACTTCTGAAATTGCAACGCTTAAAATTTTGCGCTGAAACACTTTGACATTATTCTAGAACGCTTTCAGTAAAAGCTCCTAAAAATCCTCAATTTCGATTAAAGCTTTGTGAAAACCGCTAGCGACATTGGTTGTTCAGTTTCTAACGCAGAAACAGTCGGAAAGTCTGTTCTTACTACCTGTGACTTTTAGACATTTACAACTTTCATATAAACTGAAATACATTTCACAAAAGGTTTCAATGATCAAGATTAAGTTCTTTTGGATCATAATGCTTAAAATCTTTCGTGGGTAAACTAAATAATGGAAGCTTTCAAATATCAAGATTTGTTAGTAGCTACAAGTCCCTCAGATTTGGATATCGAGATCCAATTATTTGATTTTGCCGATCCAGTCTCTTGGACCGTGACCATACCTCTAGACTGTGGTAGGTCTTCACGTAGAATTCAACCTCAATGATTCCTGTCTAGTGATTCGATTGAAATATTATCAAATTCAATTAATAATTGTATCGTGCTGTATACACATCAGATATTTGTCTTACATTCTACACCAACATTCTAACACGAATCATTATCATTAAAAGTTTCTTTACTAGTCGAAACCAGTACCTCTTTATAAGGACCCGACCAGCCGTCCGACAAAAAACAACCATAGCCGGTAGTGTAAAGGAGTTTAGGATAATATTTCTAAAACTCTGTTGTAAATTACACGTCAATCGCAAACACGCGTCAAACCCTAAAATCAATAATAACCCTAGCCGAGTATAGGGGACAGCCCATTTAATTTTCTAGGCTGAGACAATGAGTGATTGGCATGTTAGCCACACGGCCGGCAATAGACGCTCTGCATTTTCGTCCTTGATTAAATTTTACAGAGAATAAATTGAACATTGAACACGTAATACTGCGCGTGCGCTATATACTGCTATGCTGTAAAGCAAAGACATTAAAACTAGAATTATATTATATTGTCATTAACTAAAAGAATTTTAAAACTGAGTTACAGTAAAAATCTGTGTGACACCAGTGACCCATTTAATTTATAATCATATAATTTACGGTGAGCTTGCTAACTAGATCATTTATTTAAAGTTTTACTAAATATATTTTGAACTAATCCATTAATTTTGGTTTAAGAAGAGATTATAAAACTAAAATTATATGAGTAGTTTAATGAGAAATATAATAAATGTAAACAAAAATTATAAGTCTTAAGATGATACATTTCTCGAAAATAAAATAAGAAGGCTTCTTTATACACGCGTATACAAAAGTGTAGATATTATACTTAGTTTATTTTCAATTATTATCTTTAATTTTCCACCTTTATATTATGTTTTTTTGTGGATTTTTGTACCCATCTCCTATGATTATTTCAACCCCCGACGAAAAAAGAGGGGTGTTGAGGGGTTTGATGTGTCTGTCTGTGTATCTCTGTGTATTTGGCATCGTAGTTCTTAAACGAATGAACCGATTTTGATTCGTTTTTTTTTGTTTGAAAGATGACGTGACTAGGACAGTTCTTAGCTATAATTTATAAAGATCAGTTCAGGCGTTTGATGACTATCAGCTCATTTTCTACATGATTAAAGGATAAAATTTCAACTAACTTTCACAGATCCGAATGATTTGAAATTTAGTGTACTGTCACTCCGGTGACATTCGCATGACATACTAACCTTGAGCTGATCCTATACCATCAAAAAGTCTGCGGGATCTTTCATTCTTTAGAAACTTACAGCAGATATCACGTGTTTGGGTTCTTTTGAATAGTCTCAATGAGATGGTGTTAGATAGATGATTAATGAGGGCCGGGGGTTACTTAGAATTTTAAATTTGATATTTTAAGTCTTAAGAGAACATAACTTGATAATCAAGATGTCAACTACAAACCGCACGCAATATTATTGTCTGTATAATTTTTGTTAGATACCTATATGTCAAACAGTACGAAGATTAGGCAATCTATAACGCTTTCATTCGTTTATTAGTTTTCTATCAGACCGGATGTTCTGTGTCTACTTGTTTTTATATTATTCTCTAGCGAGATTGATATCATAATGCTTTTTGATATGAAAACTTGAGCTGTTAGTTAGTCCAGATACATAATGGCGATCGATACGCGTGGTGACGTTCCGACAATTTGTCATATTTTTGTTCAATACAAATTTTCCTTGCGACTAGTGACAATTTTTTAAAGGCAAAGGTGACAAATATGGACAATTTGTCACCTTTATTGAATTAAGAAGTATGACTTATTTATCAAAACTGACAAATAATCGGTTTGTCACGTGTATTTATCAGGCCCCTGGTCTAACTTTAGTACCATGTATTGCATCGCCCTTAGGGCTCTGAAATAGATTCGTGTTATTATGCAGCAGCTAATGGATGTTTGTCTGGATTTCCGCCCTTCCTAAAGTTATTAATAACAGAATACTCGAATGGAATAAGCGATGTTTATTTTTAGAGAACTGTGGCTTCGTCCGAATTCAAAGCGATTACGCGATTATCGCGCGAATTGGCGACAAAAAAATCGCGTGTTTACGCGATGACTAAAAATTGGTGTCCTAATTGCAATCGTGCGATCACGAATCAACGATGTTCTATTTGAATAACATCTTTTTTAAACTTTAACCTCAAAGATAGACTTTTATGCTATGGGGAAATACGGGAAATATTTCCCTATAACCTGTTGACCGCATTCAGGAATTGATGAAGAAAAAAGACGCCGAATGCAAAAATGTTTTGTTTCAAATGAGACGAATACCTACGTGGTTTTCATAATCTGTTGCTGATTCTGTTTTTTATGATAGCTATGTCTATTATATATTACAAAAAACATAATTCATTACGTAACTTAGGTAATAACAGACGATTGCATCCATATGATCACGAACCTCAAGACACATAAAATCGTGGAGGAGAAATTGGTGGTGACAATTAGGCGAATATAAAAATTTTCGTAGTTCAGTTGTTATCCAGAATAGTCACGCGAAGTTGGTGGAACCTGTTTAATGGCCTGCGCAAAATTAAACTGGTCGCTAGCTTTTTGTCCAGCACATGCATAAGATCCGTTACTTGTTGGCAATAGTTACTTCCATAACATCAACATTAGCGCTGGCGTCTCACAGCCCGCCTAGCATGACCACCGAAACGCGATATGATAAATCCATTTATCGCTTTGAACTGTAACTATTAACTAAAAACTTAAGAAGTAACTATTGCCAACGAGTAACGGCTCTTATGCATGTGCTGGACAAAAAGCTAGCGACCAATTTAATTTTGCGCAGGCCATTAAACAGGCCGCAATTTGGTAACAACAAAAGAAGATACTTGCGTTGTTGTGACAGACCTAATCCGGTAGTAGAAAAAAAAATCAGAAGGAAGAGCGGAGAGAAGTTGAACTTATTTGCTCGTGTTATTTATCTTACACGCGACTTTTATAGCGTGATATAGGTAAAATATTGAAATCAGTAGCATTGATTATGGCATCGGAATTTTTGGGAAAAGTTTCACTTCTTGGTACTAAATATTACCGAAGAGCCTTGGAGTTACCAAGCATTTCATAAATAGGACTTTTTGGGAGCATTCGTTAATGAAGACGGTAAAACTGCGCGAAGTGTTACCTCTTCCCTTACCCCGTTGCCGTATGATGTTCGCGCGATAAGCCACGTTCGCGCGAACTCGCGAAGCGCGTCAACCACGCGATTACATCGCTAACGTCAATAAGTCGTCGACTTTTACATAACTTGGCGACATGTAAATGCATTAGAGGATTTTTTGTAGTTCTGAAAAGTAATTGACTAAAAGTTCTTTCTTTAATCTAATATTAGATATATAAATCTATGTAAATAAAACTACATCGCCGAAATGTACAGTCTACAGCACATCAAGCGTCACGGTTTGACCTTGAGACCGCCCTTACGCCGTTTTTTGCAAGTGCAAGAATATAGGAGAGGAGATTTTGAATACTGTGACAAAACACTCGGACTTTAAGTATACTGATATGGAGACCGCAAATAAAAAGTTAAAATTGTCTTAGGTATACCACCCGTGCGAAGCCGGGCCGGGCTACTCTACTAGTATGTAAACAAAAGTGGCTTCGTATCATAATAGGCATTTTTTACTATAAGCATAATTATCACTTGTTGATTCCAAGAGCCCTGTATAAAAATATCGATGATCCCTTAGTAAAATCACAGGCACATGAAAGCTGATACGATCAAGCTTATAAAAATTTTAAAGTTTACAATTTGTATGAAATATTAGAGAAAAACTTAATTCAAGAGACCGTTACTCATATCATGAGCTTATATCTAACTAAACGCCAGTCATAAATAGCTTAGAACTCCCGACGAAGCTGATAGGTCGTCCAATTGAAATGACAAGGTACTCGAATTGAAATAGATTTTCTATGTTAAAAGTACTTGGATCTGCTATTGAATAGCTATAAGATATTATATGAGATTTGTGATGTAGACGAGGCAATAAAATGAATTCCAAAAACTGTTACACGATTTTTGCTTGTTTCTACACAGCCACCCAGTTTAAATGCTGAATGTGTAGAGCTTATATTCATTGCTTGTCTCTATTGTTTATAAAGTGAATACTATATAAAAATAATAATTTGTCAAAATTGTAGTTTATTTATTTTTGATGAAATAATGAATTTATTGAATGAAAGTTTTGTTTGAACCTCATAATATGCACAAACAATGTACTTGACATTCATATCGAATGACTTTGGCAATTAAAAACTTTGTTAAATTATTATGAAGGTATTACTTTGGCCATAACATGTATTTCAATTTAAATCCCTCGAACCATTTAAGTATAGACAAAAATGTCACCGATTAGGGCCACATAATATGTAAAACTAAAATTATGTTCTGTTGATTTTCAGATTACTGAATCGTTGAAACGCTTACGTGCTGGCAAGAAAACTTCACGTTTCGCGGAAGATATTGATATGGAGAACGCCGTGTCCAACTTCGAGAACCGCATGCGCATCTCTGACAAAATCCTCGAAAGCGTTGGGATCGGACAGTCAAATGTTAGCTCAAGCAGGAGAGCGTTGCAAGAGAATGAGGAACGCACAGAAAAACGTATCGCCAGAAGACTTAATGACGAAAATGCCCTCACAAAATGGACTTCTCTCAAAAGCGACGACGAAAGCGCTGCAGCACAACGAGCGAAGGCATCAAAGGCACGTCTGAGCGACTTGGAGGATGAGATGACTGAACTCAGCGAAAGAAGTGCTGCTAGAGAAAAACGTGCAGCTCGCCTCAGAGCACTAGTTGCTGACAGCGATTGCGCTGACTCGACAATGTCTGCCTCCAAGATCACGATCAGATCAGAAAAGGAAAAGAAACAAGTCACGTTCTAAATACTAACTGCTCTCAATTTAACTCTTCTCTCTAAGATAATTGTCTTAGAAATGTTGAGGTTAGATAAGATTGCTAGAATATATTTTCCTGCATTTGTCGTTATTTTGGCGTCACTCTTATTTATACGAATGTATGTATTTATTATTCAATGTAAAGTTTTCTGTCCGTGTAACTAAGAGTGTTGCCGTGAACAATGGCTGAGCTGATGTCTATTTTATACTTGTTGTGTTAGAATAAAGCGCTGCGTATCGCCCTGTTTTTATTTCACTGTTGAATAAAGTACAAAAGATAGAGCGTTTGATTTTTTGCTGAAAAATCTTTTGACAAGGGTTTGACGAGTAGACTGGTCTACTTTTGTTTTAATATAATTCAAGCAAAGTATTATTTGCATACTTTTTAAGTCCGCACTTAATTATAATGCGATGAACATTATAATAAGAAAAATGATTGAAATTGACATCTCATAGAACAAAAAAATAAATACACAAACTGGATGAAAACTACAGAACTTTAGGGTCAGAATCACATTCAAGATGTACTGATAAAATACTGTATAGTTACATTATGGCGCAATTTATCCCTTAACTGCGTTGATATTCAAGTAATTGTATTCAGCATTTTATTAGAAACGGACAACAAAGTCAATCCGTATCTATTGTGTACCATTTTTTTTAGATAAAGAAGATTTAGAGAAAAGAAATCATGTTTAAAGTAGTGTTGTTGCGATAGCGATAGTCTATCGTGACCTCGAAAATCAGTTATACTATCGATAGTCCTATCGAAAATATCGACCCTTGACGATATTATTGATACTATCGATAGAATCGATGATAAAAATAAGTAATACTGTTGCTAAATATCAATAATATCGATAGTATCAGTACAAACATTATTTACGAGTCATGGATGTTTATATGTTTATTTAGTATATTTTTAATATTCATATATACATATTATTATCATTATTTATCCGTTATCTAGTATCCATAACACAAGCTCTTAATGATGCTTACTTTGGGCTAGATAATAGGTGTAAGTGTATAAATATTATTATTATTATAGTTCAATAGTATTGCCTAATTTTTACTATCGATAGTTCTATCGAAAATATCGTGATGCTGCAATACTATCGATAGTATGACTGAGTTTCGAGGTCAGCTATCGCTATCGCAACAGCACTAGTTGAAGTAAGCAGTATTGTGATCAACTATAGTAAACTTGTAATCATTCTAAACTTTTTCCACTCATTAGATTCTTGTGATGATATCTAAGGATGCTACGGACGAAATAACTAAAAAGGATAAAATAATTAAATTTAAATAGTGTAGGCACTCAATCTCTAGAAAATAATTTTTGGTGTCAGTGTTTCATATTCTATTGTTTCTGGAAACAACTTAGCACCAATTACAAAAAATATGTTCCTAGGGGATAAGTACCTAGTTATTTAAATTTAATTATTTTATCCTTTTCAGTTTTTAGACGTCGGTTTTAATTTTTGATCAATTTTTTTCTAAATTTTTATTGATAACTTTCTAAGGTCAAAACTATATAAATAAATAAATAATTCGTTTATTTTCTCACCACAATATACAGTTACATATTTATAGCTGACACTACATTATGGTACATACAATTTGTTATTGTGGGAGACTTATGCCTAATCTAAGCTTATATAAGCTTGTATTTCGGGTCCTAAGGCCACCCCCCCAAAGAATACAATTTTCGTTGTAGTAGATTTTGGACGAAAACTAACAATTAATTACGGCATGGTGTACATGTATATAGTGAACAATAACGCGAGGTAATCACTCACTAGTGACGAATATCGCAGGTATAACATTATCCGCATCAGAAGTAGGAGCCACTGACATAGGTCATAACATAAGCGATACTTTTGCGATGCCAACAAAATATCTATAATACTTACTCACTATTTTTATGCGAACTGTCCGCATTTTTTATTATTATTATTATTAATTGCGCCAAGCACTCATAAGAGAAGTTAACAAAAACTAAACAGTGATGTTTGATAAAATAAAATAACTTAATAATAATAACCACATTAATATTAATTACAAGATTAAGAACGTGGGAAATATGGGTGACCGTCAGCTTATATTGTTTCCTACTATCGTATTGATTCACTAAAAAGTCATAGGAAAGCAAAAGTCTGCAATGTCGCATACATAGCCGACTTACTCATTTTGATTTAAAACCAAACTACTCAATCGATTTTACAAAAAAAATTACGCGACCAAATGGCAACTGTTCTGCATCGAACAAAAAAGAATCACGTAAATAAAGTGGATCAAAAATCTCGGCGTAATCGGTGTACATACATAGACCTCCTTGTAGAACCTCCTCGTTTTTGAAGTCGGTTAAAAAAAACAAGGCTTGACCTTATTCAGATTGGACACAGAAGCCACTATAAAATGAGTAAGTATTGATCTGAGTAAGTATTATTCTGAAGTAAGTACTGTCGAACTCAGAAGTAGTAGTAGTTGCTACGAATGTGAACGTAGTAGTATTTGTGACAGTACAGCATAATACGATTTTGTACACAGAAGTCTGCGTCCATGCCATGATATGGCACTATTATCAAGAGGTCTCAATAGAGAAGAATATCGTAGATACAAATTTACTTAAACCTGTTGAAAAGGACTCCTTATATAGTCTTAAAACTAGTTATAATGTCATTGACTGTCACATAACTATATAGTTCCTCTCAATAATTAGATTTTATATCTGGCTGTCATCAATACGTGCCAATAGATATTTAAATTTGTTCCTGATTCGTCATATTCCAAATTGGTCATCTTCCAAACTCGACACTTTCCTAACTGGTCATATTCCTAATTCGTCATATTCCAGATTCGCCATTTCCAAACTCGTCTTTGTACAGTCTATTAAATTGCTAACACGTGCTTACAGAAATAATAAGTATTACTTAGGACTTAAGGACAGATTGTACTTAGTAGTTATACATTGTACCACGGCTATTAGACAGTTATTTACGTAAAAGGCGGAGTCCAAAAGAATTGAGAAATAATGGAAACAAATTTGTATGACTTGACACATAACTTCATTTATTTATTTTTTTAATATTTTTGGTATACTAAGGTCCCAAATCATTAGTGACGGCCATTTTCATATTATGAAAGCATTTGTTAGCCTCTAACTTCATAAACTCCGATTGCATACGTGGTTAGGCTACCTTATGACGACATTTTTATCATTTAATGTAATGGAAGTTGAACACTCGCCTCCTTTTGTACATCTCTAGTTAACAGAACCATTTTTTTGTGAAACCTGTATTTGTATCCAGAATCCAACAGTAACTTTCCTCTTTCGCTTACTATTAAATTCTTATTTCATTAAAATGATATTGTATGACTGTAAATAATGTAAATAATAACTTTATTAATTACATTACATAACTTTATTTACATGAAGTTATTAAAGTCATTGTCACTTGACAATGACTCTAATTGAAATTGAAGACGACCGCTTGGCCGAGTGGTCTATACCCCAGGCTACTCGGTCAAAAGGTCCCGGGTTCGAATCCCGGTAGGAACAAATGTTTGTATGATGAGTACGAACATTTGTTTACATGGATGTTTATATGTTTATTTAGTATTTTTCTAATTATATTTATTATTATCATTATTTATATACTTAATTTATATACATATTATTATCATTATTTCTCCGTTATCTAGTATCCATAACACAAGCTCTTAATGATGCCTTCTTTGGGCTAGATAATAGGTGTGAGTGTATAAATATTATTATTATTATAATGACTTTAACTTCGTGATAGACAAGTAACACTCATCTATTAATTATCTAAAGAGGTTGATATCATAACATTTACCACAGACGATTTCAATAATAAATTTGTGCAGGCAAATGTACATGGTATGACGAGTTTGGAAGATGACGAATCTGGAATATGATGAGTTAGGAATATGACCAGTTAGGAAAGTGTCGAGTTTGGAAGATGACGATATTTAGAAGTGTATTAAATTTAGCCACCATTTAATGGCGACGCGACGGTCAATAATTTTATTAAAATGGTTATAAAATTGTGTTGGATATAATATTGTGATATGAAATTGGTGCAGTTTTATGAAGCAGGAGACGGTGTCGATAATCATAATGGATAGATAATTGAAATACACGAATACGTAGTTTGAAAGAATTTAAGAATTTAATCGTGGCTATCTACCGCATCGAAGTAGCACCATGATGACTGTCATTATCATGAGTTTAAGTTCACTAAGAGGTAGGCCCGTATGTAGGGTCGTCTGAGTAGGTACCACCACCTTTCTTATTTCAGCCGTGAAATTGTTCGCAGTATTTCGGATTGAAGGGAAAGGTAGCCAGTGCAATTACTGGGCATGGACAGCATTTCATCTTAGGCTTCAGGATGACAACGCACCTGCAATATCAATTTGTGATTTCTCCTTGTTATTGCGTGTGTCTATAGGCGGCTGTAACCGCTTACCACCAGTTAGGCCGTCAGCTGGTTTGTCATCTAGTTGTATAAAAAAAGTAGCGTCAACCTCTGCCAAGTTGCATTGAATTTCTAATCTATACTAATAATATAAAGCTGAAGTGATTGTTTGTTTAGTTGAACGCGCTAATCTCAGGAACTACTGACGCTAAATTTAATAAAACTAATTTTTAAAAAACTTTTTTTTTGTTGCATAGTCCATTTATTTAGATATTATATAGGCTATATTCCATCAGCATCAATGAATAAAATATTAGTTTTCAGAGCTTTAGTTGCGTGCGCTGCGTAAACGGTTAAAGTTCGCAAAAATCATGCATGCCGGAATTGATTGCATTTGAAAGTTCTAAAAAAAAGTCTTCCTTAAAATTTACTAAAATCCATTCTTTTCTTAACCAATCTAACAGTTCACCACCAGAAATCCAGTGTTGAACACCGAAAATCAGTTTTCTATACACGCAGTTAGTCTTTGAAACTACGTTGGGTAATGCAAGGAAATAGTTCAACAATTTCACTCCGCACTTCGCCTCTCGGCAAAACAACATTTCTGTTAAAAAAAACGAAATGGTAGCAAACCTCTAGGTTGTCTGAATGCAACAGTGCTGCCATTTGATATCTACAAAATCTACCATCAATTTATTCGAGCTAAAAAAGAAACCGCGTCAGTAGTAGGTAAATGGTATAAATTATTCGGGAAAATTTATATTTTCAAGCTTTTTATACTTGTAATTAAATTTAAATGATAATGGTTATCATTGAAATATACCTAGTCTTGTCATAAATACTGAAACAAAGAAAAAAAAATTTCCTATTGCAAATAACATTTATTACTTTTACAGTGTGTTATTTTAATACATAAATATAAAATAATTTAAAGCATAAAAAGCTTATTCGAAGTGGTCTCCATTGTCTGTAATACAGTCCTTTAAGCGTTGAGGCCAGTTATCAATAGAAGCACGCACTCTTTCCGTGGGAAAATTCTTCACTGCCAATCGTACTGATTGTTTTAGGGACTCCAAATTATCATGGCATTTAGAGCAAGCCGTACTCTCTAAAACTGACCATAATTCATAATCCATCGGATTAAGATCGGGACTATACGACGGCCAGTCTTCAGCTCTGATGAAGTCCGAAACGTTCGTTTCCGACCAAGACTGCGTAGACCGAGCTTTATGACCCGGCGCCGAGTCTTGCTGGAAGGACCATTCTTGGTTTTTGAACATGGTGTTGTAAAGGGGCTTCACTACCTTCTCAAGAATGGTGTCTTGATACACTTGTGCCGATGTTTTGATACCTTTTTCACAAAAGTATGGCTCAGTCACTCCTTCATAGCTGTACCCCACCAAACCATCACTGAAGTCGGATAGTGCCCACGTTGCACCCTGTCGACTAATTAGGAAGCTTCCTTAGAGCTTTGAGCATAAATACGGTCATTTTGTTTGTTAAAATATTGGTCTTGTAAAAATTTTCTCATCCGTAAACAAAATTTTTCTGTGACCTCCCTTTGCGTACCGCTTCAGTAGTTGTTTCGATTTTACCACCCTATTCTTTTTTAAATTATCAGTTAAGAAATTACCAGTACGACTCTTATAGGCTGCAGGTCCTAAGTCATCTTTAAAAATACGCAATATGGTTCTAGGTGCTATCTTCATCTCCCGAGATAAAATCTTTTGCTTTCGGACAGGATTTCTTGGAATTACTGTATTTTCTAACCCTTACTGCTTTGACCACCTTTTTCGTACGAACACTACGTGGACGGCCAGATCTTTTTCTGTCACAAACAGAGGAGGTCTGATTGTACCTATTAATAACCCGGAACACAAACATTTTACTAATTACCTACAAGCGTATGGAGAGTTTTAAAAATTGAATTTGGCTCCATACCTACTTTGTGTAATGCAATCACAGCGATTCGGTTCACTTTAACACCCCACTTCATTTTAATATCGCAAAATGTAACAACGCCTTCGTAACCCTACCTTCTTCCCGGTAGAGCTAATCTAGCCCACACCCTCTGACGGATAATAGGCTCAACACTGGTCAATTTGTGGAGACTGTCTGTACCTACGTACGATAGAAAAAAGAAAAGATACAGAAGTGCTTGGCGAAGGGAATGCATAATTCTCAAAAGTAGATTTGTCAGTAATAATAATGGTAGGTTTAACAGTCTGTGTTAATGAGTTATCATATCAACCTCAATTAAGTATATTTTTAAAACACGTTTAATTTTGAAAGCTATTTATACAATTCCCCGGCAGCAATCGACGAATAATTTGGCGTTGTAATTGACCTACATTGAATGCCAATCAATAGGGCCATGATATTTTTTAACAAACGACTTACGTCAATGTTGTCTATTCATACTTACTAAAATTATGAATGCAAAAATAGCTTTGTCTGTCCGTTACTTTTTCACTCCTCAATCGCTGAATCGATTTAGTTTTAATTTGACCTGGCGATAGATTTTTATATTCTTAACTTTTTTTAAGTTCAGAATTACGTAGGTAAGTGTTGATAAGGCCGAGGATGGAAACGATCTACATCCGGATTCCACAACCAAAGCGGAGAAAGGATATTTGGCGCGATAGCCGGAAGCACGCGGGCGGATCTGCAGGCACTACTTGTGTATAATTTAAGTAAAATTTATAAAAAACTGAAGTGTAAATTTAGTATTAGCAGTTAGATAAATAAATAAAAAAAATGTTTATTCAAATATAGGTGCTGTGTACTATATTAAATCTTAAATAATAAACATAAGTATGTTGCGAAATTAAATTTGCCTAAGCTAGGTTAAAAACCTGTGCTTCAAGCGAGAAAGTTCTGTTATGTTATTATAAAAGTACTGATTATAATAAATTAAAATAATCAACTTATAATTAAAAGTAGAAGTGACAAATTAACTAAAGAAAAAGATAAAATGACTAAAGAAAAAGTGCCTAAGCTAACAATGTTATTTGAAACTACTTACTTACTATAAGTAGCTCCTTTGCCTGTTTGTGGGACAGACAGAGGAGATATTTACATACAACATCTTTACAACTAAAATAATTTAAATCATACATATTTAGTTCTCTATTTACTCTTTTATGCAACATACATAGGGCCTATAAGATATTTGTCCCATGCATTTATACCGCTCGAATATTTTGCCTATATGCCCATACATTTAAGTAGTATTTGACAGTACTGAAATACAATGGATTGTTCCTAACTATTAAATTTTTCTTCTTTGATCAGTAGTCTATACATATAATGCAACGTACTGTATCTGTTTGTTTGTACCCTTCAGCGGATTTTGCCTCAGTTTCTACTTTCAGGTAGGTTTAGGGATCATCAACGATCACCTACTATGACTATTAAAGAGTTGCGAAATAAAAGTTTCAGTGAAGCATGACGTTGTTTCCCGCTGTTTTTAACCCCCGACGAAAAAAGTGGGGTGCTATAAGTTTGACGTGTCTGTTGTGTATCTGTGTATCTGTGTATCTGTGTGTCTGTGTATCTGTGTGTCTGTCTGTGGCATCGTAGCGCCTAAACGAATGGACCGATTTTGATTCGGTTTTTTTTGTTTGAAAGCTGATGTGACTACGATGGTTTTTAGCTATAATTTATGAAGATCAGATCAGGCGTTTGATGACTATCAGCTCATTTTCTACATGATAATAGGATTTTACTAACTTTTACAGATCAGATTGATTTCAAATTTGGTGTACTGTCACTTTGTTGACATTCCCATGACAAACTAACTTTGATCTGATCCTATACCATCAAAAAGTCTGCGAAATGGTTAATTCTTCAGAATCTTACAGCAGATATAGCGTGTTTGGGCTCTTATGAATATTCTTAATGAGATGGTGTTAAATGGATGATTATTGACGCCGGGGGCTACTTAAAATTTTTAATTTTGTAATTATTTACACTTTACATATGCTAAAGCAGTGTGTATGTACTACTAAAAACGTACGTGTGTATGTACTGCTTGTGTGTAGGTACTACTAAAAAATTGTAGTTCTCAAAAGGCGCTACAGTCTGCGATACAAATACAATAATTTGTTTCACAGAATTTTGTTAGCATTCATTAATTTATAAACTCCTGGCGGGCGGATCTACGGGCATAATAATTATTTATTGCAGTTGACAACTTTTTAATAAATAAGTAGTATACAATAAGAAATATTGCAAAAGAAACAGTATGCCTAGGATCAGTAGTTTCACAGATATAGCGGTATGCTTGATGTGTTATGGCGCATCGTCCGAAAATGCTCCATAGAATATCTACGGAACAGGTCACGTCACATGTTCTTATATTACTAAGAAATGTATGGGTATACTGACAAAATTAATAATAACTATGTAATATGTATGTTTTTATTTATAGTCGTCATAATAATAGTTGTTTTAATATCATTAACATTTTTGATAAATATTAAATTTGGAAACGGCTACATGGAAAAGAATACCATATTTATGAATTTTCTAAACAGCACAATTCCATGTTTTTTAAGTTTGAATTGTTGTTATGGGTAACAGGAGCGTATGTTTTACGAATTTGTGAAAAATACTTCCATATTCAAACCTAGGCAACATCCCAATTTAGTCCTTCCCTTTTTGTAAGGTTTGTACGAGCAGTCCAAAGCTCAGAGTTAGGGCACCCACAAACTATACTATCTATCCTAGCATCAGCCATCAGCGTATTGACGATTTACTGCAATTGATTGCTGCATTGAAATACGCGTTTGAGTGATCAAAGAAATCACTGAAGCTTGGCAGCACTGGCAGTACCTATCGTATTTTGACAACGTTAAGTTTTAACGAGCTATCAAACTGGCTCTTTTTAACTTTTGCTGTCTGTACCTAATTTTTTTATCCTTGCCAACATACATTGAAATACGGTACGGTACGGTCAGCAACGAAAGTAGATTAGCACACCTAAGTTTGTAAAACGACAGAGATCTGTAACATTAAATACGTAGATGACAAGACGTGGACACAATAAGAAACTTGACTTTGGAGTTAATCCATTTCTTTAGGCTTGTATTTTACTGAGCATCATACTAACCTAACTTAATCAACGAAAATACTTAGTGAGCGACTAAAAAATCTGAATTTAGACAAATCGTTGAATAGTCGACCAAAACACATTTTTAGTAACTAATTTAGAATTTTTTAGTTGCTCAGTTTATTAATCACTCTCTCTTTAATGTTTTGGTGGTGTAGTGAATGAAAGTCGGTCAGACTTTCGTTGCTAACGTACCTAAATTAGCACATATCAATTTAGAATCATAAGACTCGTACTTATATGCGATTATGTATGTAATGAGAGTTTTTTCAGCCAAAAATACGCCACGCTCTTGAAAATTCGATGTAAGATATATGCTGTCACGTATGTTAAAATTGAAATTAATATAATGTTTTACTGCTTCTAATTTTTTATTTGGCACACGAAATGAGTTTCATTAGCTTTGATAAACAAAAATAAAATTTCCCCTTGCTTCATGCTGTGTAATGTTGCGATCCATTTCAAAGTGCTGTTGGCTATTAGTCATGTCATACGCCAACTTTGACGCTTAGTTTATGGAATTTGATATGATTTTCTACTCTGAAAATAGATTTCTTTATGGATTTAACTTATACTTAAAATATTTTGTGTTCGCTACAAATGAGAATCATAAATTATCTTTAATAATTTTATACCAGCAGGGTAAAGACGACCAGTCCATAAACCGTTACATAGGTACTTAAGTTTTGGATTTCGAATCATAATGTATAGGTTACGCCTGTGATCCTGTAAAGCCTGTGCTGCTCGACGATTTATATGTACCTATATTACTGTGTTACTCGATCCCAATTACTAGCGCCATATTCGGACGTAGGAAATATCCCTAAATAAGGATGTACCTAAAGAGACGCTCTGTTTATATTAATAAAAACTACTCAAACTTAAAAGTTATGGAATACTTTTAAAGTTGTACAGATAAGTAAATTTTTGAAAGTGGTCAATTATTTTCCAAAATTTATCAAAAATGTTAATGGTATTAGATTCCTCACATCAATTAAACTCACTATTATTATGACAACTTTGAATAAAAACAGATATATTACATAGTTATTATTTATTATATCAATATGCGTATACATTTTTTAGTAATATAGCAACATGTGACATCACCTGTACCGTAAATTTTCTATGGAGCGTTTTCGAACGATGCACCGCCACTACGTGTGAGGCCGCTACACATCAAACATACTATTGCTTTTGCAATATTTATTTTTGAGTTATAAACTTCTTATTTATGAAGTAGAAAAAAGTTGTCAACTACCCTATTCGAAAGTCAATGTTTGTAAATCCTAGCCACGAGCTTCAGAGGTCGTGATTAAGTTTTATTTTGTTTAATTAACTATCATCTTTGGAACATCATTTACCTGCATTAGCAAAAAAACCTTTCGTATACAAGTTGGTGCTATAAATATGACAATAAGTTAAAACATGGGCTATATTACTTCATAGAAATGATTTATCACCTTCAAAAATATTTTATTCATTTGATTATTACATGGCATTTCTTGAAATAATGCAGTCAATGTGCATGCACTCTGTTTGATTTTAATGGATATTTTTTTATTCGCTATGTACGTTTATAGTAGGTATTGCTCGTAATGCGCATAGGTCCAGTTTTTTATATTCTTTGAGTTTTTTGCGTCTCATAGAATTCCTAAGCGTACCTATACACCGAACTGTTATACCTAACTACACCGTGAAATAGCGCTAAGTCCTAGCTGCAAGACGCAAGAGTCTTGCGGGATTAGTCTTGTTCTTGCTCAAGTCTTGAACGGTCAGTCTTGGTCTTGGTCTTGCTAAAAATACGCGGTCTTGTTCTTGGTCTTGGTCTTTGGCATTTTTGCAAGACCAAGACCAAGACTGAATTTGGGCAACACTAATGACAACGCACCTGCAATATCAAGTGACTTTTCCTTGTTATTGCAGGTGGCTATAGACGGCGGTAACCGCTTACCATCAGGTGGGCCGTCAGCTTGTTTGTCATCTAGCTGTAAATAAAAAAAATCAAAAGTCTACGACCAGTGTTTGTTGCCAGTTATGACACACAGCTGTGAAACGTAGTCGCTTACTAAGCTCCTTCTGTGCAAGTTCGCAGTCGCACAACAAGCTATGTTAGGTGTTTCTCTGCTAAGTAGAATCAGAAATGGAGACATCCATAAGGGAACCAAAGTAACTGACATAGCTCATAGGATTAGTAAGTTGAAGTGACAGTGGGTAGGCCACATAGCACGCAGAGCAGACGGCCAGTAGGGTGTTAAAGGTCTACAATGGCAACCACGTACCGGAAAACGCAAAGAAGGATTGCCTCCCACTAGATACACAGATGACCTGGACTGCTACCTTATTATACATTTGGTATATTTATATTGTATAGATAGAAGTCACCTCAGATCATAGAAAGAAGGAAGTCACCCTGCACCTAGATATCACTAAAGGAAAATAAAAATTTGTCGTCAAAATGTAGGAAGTTCTTTGTGACATGTATATTAAAATTATTAAAAATAAAAGTTGAATAATAACGTACCTATGTATTTACGTTTGTTAACAGGCACTCACAGGCTCTGAAAACGGCCGTTGGAAAGAGAGACTTTTTGCATTAATAATGACGTTAAAAAGTTTTATATTAGTCACCGAGTGAATATGGATCACTAATTCGATCTATCCAGTCACTCGCTCCATCTGCATTCATTTATCTTGCACGCGTCGTTTCCCAGCACTTATCAATCCTCGCTCAATTAGTAAGCGAATTATCTGCGCGACTTGCCAATATTGCTTATGACGGATCATATTTGAGATATGCATAACACTTGTTTAATAAACAGTTTAATAAACAGTCATCGCAAATCTATCTAATGAAACTTAACAAGGGTATAAAATTGGCGAAAATATCTAAAACCAATTTGTAGAGTAGATAAGAGGAAGTCTATTATAAGCTTGTAAAACATAACAAAACTATTTTTGATTTGCGTATTGAGTGACAACCCTGGTGTTGGAAGCATTGGCTATAGTAACTGCTCACCATCAGGTAAGTGGTATGCTTGACTACCACCTTCATCGTCATCACCATTTCAGCCGATAGACGTCCACTTCCAGCAGTGATAATGGGTGGCCCATGTGCAGGCAACGGCCTCAAAATTTCTACGGCAATCTTATCTGCACTGCTCACAACCTGCGACCTTCTACCACCACCTAGTTGGAGGCTTGCTCACGCTGCGTCTTCCAGTTTATTGGTATAAGAAACCACTTACTCGATTTACTACTTAACGATAATCGTATATAAGCGTCGAAAATAGATCACTTTTGTCAGTAAGTGTAAGTTTCAATCGAATCGAAAGGAAAACGATCATAGTCGTGTTCACCTCTCAGATCCATATAAAAAAGTGGTTTTCCGTTTCCATACGATTTCGCACCGGGTTCGAATCCCGGTAGTGGCAGATGTTTTTCATGACGATATATTTCATTCGTTAACGGGTAATTTTTGCATGTTTATTTATGATTAAATTTAGTAAATTTCTAAAATTTTTATATTCACAAATTATTGTCTTTATTTATCCATTCTTTAGTATCCATAACCCAAGCTCTTTAAGAGATCATAACAGGTGTGAGTTTGAAAAAAATATGTAAGTTATTTCTAAAAGGAATTTATTTCTTCCACCTGCAAATGGAGACGTACTTGGGTAAATAGACGTCACGTGTATTTATTTTTATCCAATGTATTGATTATTCTCAATGAGGGCTCTGGGCTCAGGAAAAATAATCAACTGTTCCTTATTTCAGTTAGATGCCTAAATATTTTTGAAAGTCGACAACTGAAACTACACTCATAATTTTTTAAGTTAACTACCTTAAATCGTTTTTAGCCTACTGAAAACAAAAGGCCTTCAAATGGCGTTCATTAATTTCAAACTGTATGACATTGATGATAATGATGTTTATCTTTAACATATACATGTTTATGTTTACCGGTGGAAATATTTAATACATCCAAGCGTACCATTTATTTTGGATCAAACATAAGATGAAACCACCATGTTTATTTTTAGTAGGATATTGATGTCATCTTATCTGGTTTATGAAATAAATATTAATTACCTATTGCCCTTTATTTTCTATTGTTATCAGTGTGTGTATGTATAAGTTACCGGAAGTGTGTGAAGCCTAGGAAATGCTTACAATTCCTAGAAAATGAATGCAATGACGAGATAATTTAGTAAATGTGTACCATTATTTGCTAAAGGTTATTTAAATTTAATTGCTAAACTGTGTTAGTAAATGTCTAAAATTTATATTGAAGCATAGAAATAGTGACTTTTATCGTAGTCAACTAGTCGATTTTTACGAATTTCTCTATATGGTTGTAAAAACATTGACGCGACGCCGCTGTTTCGATTCTGGCGCTTTCCAGTCGCTGCCGCGGCGCGCTTGCTTCGCTTGCTTGGCTTTGCGCAGCTGGATAAACCAGCTGTGCGAAACCAAGCAGGCCTAAATGTCTAACCTCATTCCGAAATTATAAATTCAGATTTCCGTTCAGGAAGTGTACATAATTCGTCGGAATTGTGTAATCAAGATTTTACGACGATAAATTTTACAAATTTTGTAATCTCAAGCTCCTCCCATGCTTCGGAAGGCATGTTAAGCCGTTGGTCCCGGTTACTAATATAACTGTTTTAACCTACCAACCCGCATTGGGCCGGCGCCGCGGCGTAAATTCAGTCATAATACCACCAGGTAAAATGGCCCAAACTCCTCATGCGTTTCTACCATATGGGAAGGCTTGTGCCTAGCAGTGGGACGTATTATATATAGGCTGTTGCTGGTGATTCGTATTAGAAAATAAAATTAATATTAAAAAATTAAAGTAAATTTCTTTTTCTTAGTTATTAGTCAGTAGTAAAATATTATTTAAATATAGCACTATACTTATCCACTAGGAAATAAATGGGAATTTCTGGGACCACTCCAGTACTTTCTGCCACCAGTACATTTCCACTCATAGAATACTCTATGACTCTACTAGAGTAAACTAACGCTGTACCATAATACACAAAGAGAGGCAACTCTAATGAAACCGGGCGTACCAATAATTTTTAAAAATACAAAATAATTTCCTGTCTATATCAGATGTTGTACTACTGTGTACATTTTAAACACATGAGAAACATAATTGATGTAGGTATGTATATATTATATTAATAGTCACAGTCACCTGTGCTTACCTGTAAACAAATGATGTGCCAAACGATGAATTATATTTAACATTTAATTCCTGCATTGCAAATTTATTTTGGCCGCCCATTAAACATTAGAAATAAATCATTATCATTATTGATCTCACTTCATTGACTATTGATAGTCTGAAGCAGAACAATAATTTTACTGCCAAAGTTAATTATATCTTACGAGTACCATCGATATAATTTTTAATTGAGATCAAGGAATATATCCTACTTAGTTCATGCCATGCATTTTGGCTTGTTAGCCATCTGCCATTGCACCGCGAGGTGACATTTGAAGTTATTTGGGCATTTATTTACACATGCCAGTCCTAAGAAAAAAGTAAAACAAAACTGTTCCGCAGGGTATTTATAAAAAAGTAAAATCAATTGTAGTTGATTGGTACAAAAAATAGCTAGCCAGTTTTGTTTTGCCTCTACTATCTATTTCATAGTCAGGAAATATCATTCCAATACAAAACCTCATAAAGACAAATACAACGTGCTCTTTTGCCACAGCAAAAGAGCACGTTGTATTTGTTACACATTCACAAATGTGTATATGTATATGTATATATGTATAGTAATCTATAGTAACATATCACATTAAATGTACACGCTGCGATTAATGATACAAAATTTTCAAATTGTAAATTTTTTAGGTACCTACTTACTTTTATACTGGTACTATCAATACGACAATAAATTAAAACATAGGCTATATTAGTTCATAGAGATGGTGTGCCACGTTCAAAAACTTCTTATTGGTATGATACTTTCATGACATTTGTATGAAACAATATATCATTGGCTGCGTTATTTCATAGAAATGTCATGAAATTATCAAATGAATAAGATATTTTTGAAAGTGGAAACCATTTCAATGATCTTATATAGCCCATGTTTTAATTTATTGTCGTTAGGACGGCACCCCCCAGTAGGTATAGTGTTCATTCTTAGATTAATAACACAAACGTAGATACTAAACTGATTTTTAGTATAGAGGCTTTGGAACAACTTTTATAACCGTTTCATGAGTTGCGATCGGTTCTCTATTTTTAGTAGGCATCGTGCTACACAATCATATTTCATCACTGATGTATAATAACATAATATTTTTATCAACATCACCATAAGTCCGAATGAAAACTGCATCATCATCATCATCATTTCAGCCAACAGACGGTCACTGCTGGGCATAAGCCTCCCCCAGGGATCTCCAAACCGATCGGTCCTGCGCTGCCCGCATCCATTGGCTTCTCGCGACCCTCACCAGATCGTCGGTCCACCTTGTGGGGGGCCTACCAACGCTGCGTCTCCCGGTACGCGGCCGCCACTCGAGGACCTTTCCGCCCCAACGGCCGTCAGTCCTCCTTGCAATGTGGCCTGCCCACTGCCACTTGAGGTTCGCAATTCTTCGGGAATGAAAACTTGCTCTAACTTAATGTCACATATACAAATGCATTAAATTGGAATCCCTCTAAACATAATTTGTAAAATATTAATAATAATCTATAAGTTATTATAGGACCCGAATTAAAATGATCTAATGTATAATATATACTTACACTAAATCATTTTAGTTCAATAATATTAATCTTATTTAGGTTTTTGAAAAGCTTTTATGAAGCTTTTTTTTTGATGGCTTACGCTCATTACCGTAGGTTCAGCTTGCTGGCCACCTGCTCCTCAGCCGGTAGCCCGCCTCGCCCCTGCCCTAGGGGTAGGGCAGACAAGACTAAGAGTACGTGGAGTCGGTTTTCATGCGCTTCGTTTCTTTCTGTCATTGACAGCTAATTTAAAGCAGATGTTAAACTTAGGAATGACCATATTTTTTATTATAAATTAACATTTGAAACAATGCACATTATAAAATACAATACACTTAGGACATGCAAAATTAGGAGACCCTAATATTATAGTACCCGATGATAAGACAGAAAATCTTTAGAACTGAAGATGATTAGGTGAAACAACATTTTGCATATTCGACCAATAAGGCTACTTAAGTTTATTGCAAATGGATGATGATTTTTGCGATCGCTTGTTACAAAGCTGTGTGCCGATAAAAATAGTATAATAGCCATATTCTTTCGGTAAGTACACACGACAGCACATCAAGTGTAACAGTCGCACTACGATAGCCGCCTCTATTACGAACGCAATAAGGGCGGTCTCAAGGTCAATACAATGACATAAAAAAACCAAAAAGACAGAGATGCGAGTAAAAACATAGTCTAGAGTAAAAACTCCTATTACGGCGTTAGTTTTTTTATTATTTTACTCCTTAAGCGATCTTAAGTACTTCAAAATGGAATTCACGTATCCAAAATCTCTTAGGGCACATTCACACGACGTTTTTCAGACGCGACACGCGAGTCACACACATGTGAGAATAAAACACGATGGTAAAAAAATCCTACCGTAATAGGAGTTTTTACCTTGTACCTATAATATAAGTGTCGCAGCCAGCTGATTAAATTAGCCACTTAATTGGACGCCTATGAAATGCCCGCATCCAATGAAATGCCTAGGCCGTTAGTTAATTAAACTAGAAGCGCTCAATGTCTAACAACTTGACGTATCGAAAGTCAACTTAATTAGATGCCTATTCGGAGTGTCTTGTACTTACGAAGAATTTTGGTGTGATTAGTAGCTTTAGGGTTATTTTTATGACCATTTATAACCAAAATGCTTTCGGTTGTAAGTGGTCATATGAAATAACCTGAACCTACCAATCGCACAAAAGCTCTTCATACTCAACATTCTTCCTAGGCATCTAATTAACTGGCCAATTTAATCAGATGGCTGACACAATCTTCAGCCATCTGATCAAACGTTATGATCAATGACTTGGCTAGTTGTCTTTAGCCATTTAACACATACAAAAGGAAGTTGTTTTTAACATACAACAGAAGAGTTAATGAACTAGATCAAAGTAGAAGGTCTATACAGTACAGTAGCACCCCATCACTAAAAAAAATCAAAATGATTACCTGCCTATTTCAACTGATTTAATCTTAATATCAGTATGAGATTTGTGTTGCTACCATGTATTAGTATGCTTATAGACAAAGTTATCCGTAAACAAATTTTTAACATGATCATATTTACACGTGCTCGGTATTATTAGATACTTATCAAGACATATAGATAAACTTTTCTTAGATACAATCAACATCAATCATCAAGACACTGCATACTTCGTAGATATTTTCACATGTCACACGGCTGACGTGCTTTCTTACATGGAAATCTCATGCCAAGATTAAGCCATAACAGGTCATAGGCTCTTACCATCTCTGTGTTATGTTTTCACTTACTGATTTAGATAAAATTTGGCATGGACACACATCACATTTCGAGAAACGACAAAAAATACCTTTCGGCGCAATGACCAACAGGGCTAGACCCGCGGACGGCCACTAGTGCATTGCTAGATCAACTGCACCCGTACCACCAATGAATATTAATCTTGATAGTACTCATCAAGATTATTATAATTAAAATCAACTTTGAAATAATGGTTATTATGTTATTATGTTCTAGCAATGATGATATTATTATAAAACTGCGATTTCGTTTTAAGTATTAGGGGTTAAAGAATAAAATTGCCGATTTGTACAAAAAAATTGAAATTCGTTTTTTTTAATTTAACATATTTATTTCATCAAAATATCTACCATTATTATCTATACATTTCTGCCATCTAATAGAAAGGTCATTTATGCCTTTGCGATAGAACTCTGGTGATCTAGATTCTACAAACTCGGTGAAAGCATTTTGTACTGCCTCCTGGGAAGAAAACTTTTTATCACGTAGAAAATTGTCAAAATTTCGAAAAAAAATGGTAGTCCGTTGGAGCAAGGTCTGGCGAATACGGAGGGTGACGATTGTTTTCAAATTGCAGTTCATGTAGAGTAAAAACGGTTTCTCGTGCTGTATGAGGCTTAGCGTTATCATGGAGCAATAACGGTGAAGATCGATTCATGAGTAAGGGCTGTTTCACTGGAAGTTTTGCTATCATTGTTCGGAGTTCGGCACAGTAGACATCTGCCGTTATTGCTTGACCAGATCGAAGAAAACTATAGTGAATAACTGCAGAGGCCAGCAAACAGTTACCATTACCTTTTTATTGGTAAGCTTTGCTTTAGGACACTGTTGCAGCGTTTGACCTGGGGTCAGCCATTGCATTTTTCGCTTACGGTTATCGTAAAAAATCCACTTTTCATCACATGTCACAATTCGATCCAATATTCCTTCATTTCTGTATCGATTCAACAAGACAACACAAGTTTCAACACGCGTTTCTTTCTGCAGATCAGTCAAATCATGAGGCACCCATTTTTCATACTTTTTTATTTTATTCTTAATTTTTGATTTTAACATTATTATAAATGTTTTAAAAATTACTTAGTAATTTTAGTATAATAAAACTGGAAAAAAGATTTACTAGAAGAAAATTTTCACGTCCTGAGGCAGGAATCGAACCCGCGACCTTTCGCAATCCGGGCGACTGCTCTGACCACTGAGCCACCCAGGACTTGGGATAACCCTGTGAAATTCTTCTAGTCTATCTTTTTTCTAGTTTTATTATATTTTAATTACTAAGTAATTTTTCAAACATTTATAATAATGTTAAAATCAAAAATTAAGAATATTTGAAAGCACTGCCCCAACTTAACCGAATCGTAGGTATTTGTAAAAATACTCGTTTCGGATGTTGAAATAGAATATTTCGACATTGTAGGGTGGACGTTAGCTCATAAACGCAAATACAGATAGACTAGAAGAATTTCACAGGGATATCCCAAGTCCTGGGTGGCTCAGTGGTCAGAGCAGTCGCCCGGATTGCGAAAGGTCGCGGGTTCGATTCTTGCCTCAGGACGTGAATTTTATTCTAGTTTTATTATATTTTAATTACTAAGTATTTTTTTTATTTTATTGATTTGACGCAAATGAGTCAATATTGTTGGTAAGGTAACGTTAAACCATGCCGCTAAATACTTGGTAGTTTGGCTCAAATCGGCTTCCACCATCTCTTTCAATTCATTGTTATACCTGTGTGGGCGGTCTTCCACGTGGTTTGTTCTTGAAATCAAAATTTCCATCACGAAAGCGTTTAAACTAAAATCGCACGGTGCGTTCATTAGCAGTCCCCTCTCCAAACGCAACATTGATATTGCGAGCTGTTTCTGCCGCGTTAGTTCCGCGTCGGAACTCGTATTCAAAAACCACTCGAATTTTCGAAGTATCCATCTTTCTTGTCCATGCTGAATAAAAAAAACAACTGAAAGTTGATAATCGAATGTTGCATATTTTTTAAAAGAAGAACCTTATAGGTACCATTTGAAAAAAGTTTTACTCAAAAATCTCAAACTGGAATTACCATACTTACTATGTTTTTTTGTATTTAATTCGAAAATGTCTTGACCGATCTTTTTAAAATTTTGTGGATATAATTTAAGACATTCATTGTTAAGTTAGTGCAGTGAAAAAAGAAACAATTTTTAAACAATAGACTTCAAATCTAAACTCTGATATCAACTACAAATTCTACAAGCTCTAATTGGCCCTCATTTTCAACTCATAAATTTTAACAAAAATCAATAATTCGATTCGTAAAATCCTGCTTCTGTATTGCAGTTTGATTTAATAACTGTTATATTTTAGATAGACATTCATTTTAAATTAGATTTGAAAAAAACAGAATTAGAAAAAACAGCACGACAGAACTATTATTAATTATTACAGTTTTATAAGTAAGTTTGAAATATAAGCATACTACTTAGAGGCTTATTCTACTATATTTTACGTTGCAACATCTAACTGCATTCTAGGAAATATAATGCTTGTATTTGAATTTAGTACGAACAATTCGAGAAACCAGTCTTTCATTCAGGATTTTCATTCATCAAGCATATGTCCCACCAGATAGTAAGCGGTTACCGTAGTTTGTAAGCTTAATACGGTACCAGTGCGCTTGTTATACCAAAGGTATTACTCACGCGTTGCCAAATAATAAGAGACAGCGTCATGTACTTACGTGACGAATCTCTCTACATGCCTCTTGCGACCAAACCAAAACTCAACGCAGAAATACAGCGTTAAACAATAGTAAAATGCTATTTGAATATGTTCTTCTGAAAGATGACGGTGTTATTAAATTAGTTTATAAGTCCCTAGTTAAAGACTCTTTATGTCTGATTTTATCAGGCCATTTAGATTCTTTAGGATATTGTGGTACTTGACAAAATATTTCTTCATGGTTTTTATAGCAATTTAAAATTGACCCAGGAGCAGAAATTGCATGCCCTAATCCATAATTGAATGGTCTATTCGAATGAAACCCTACAAACGAGTGCAATATCACTATTACTAAGCTATAAATGAGCTGCAGCTGAGCTCAGATTACTCGCAACAGCATAGGAGAAAGTAATCAACTACGTGGATCGAAGCAGAGTTGGTTTTAACGTATGAATTCTGAAATTGGACCCTAAATTGCTTTTCAGTACTTACCTGACTCATATGGAAATAAATATTCTACTTATTCCACGTAATTTTTCAGTTTTCAGCTACACAGATTACTAAAGACGTTATACCTATCCTGAGTAACTTATGTATCAATAAGTAATTAACGGGAAAATATTAATGTAGTATATAGGCGACGGTAACCACTTACCACCAGGTGGTCCGTCAGCTTGTCATCTAGTTGTTTTAAAAAAATGATGAAATAAATTAAGTATTTGGTTTATACAATCATTCGATTCAATTGAAACACCAATGTAAGCTTAATTATATTATAAATATTCTTAATTTTTGATTTTAACATTATTATAAATGTTTGAAAAATTGACAAAATGAAATGAATGAATGAATGTTTGTTTGTTTGTAATTATTTAAATTATTTTAATTACTATGTTATAAATATCAGTGTGAAATATTAAAGCCCTTTACAGCTTTTACCAAGGTAATTAATTATTTTATGAACTTTAGTAATGTTATGCAATCATAAACACCTTGAGAATAATTAAATGATTTAGGTATGTGCAGCATATGAAAATTAAATAATATTTAGTGTTTAGCACACGCTTGGGTAACGATGTTGACAACAATAAATTTTTTATTAAATTGCCGAACATAAAAATAAAATAAAATAAATGTTAATTTGCTCAAATTTTTCCTTCTAAGCATTGTGTTTGAAGTGCTTATTTTTTTGAAGTTAGTGTTTATTTTCTAGTATAGCCACGTATAGCTTAGCGAATGGAAAATTAAATAGGTAAATGCGAATCTGTATGTACTAGAAAATTTATGAGTATACTTTATCAAACGTTTAAAGCAATCTCAAACTATAGTCACCATTTAACTAAGGTATTGTGATACTTAGTATAATATACTGTAGGCAAGTCAATTAGTTTCACAGGCATCATCGTTACATCTTTCGGCATATTATTGTCAAAGAATATCTTAACTGTGTTCCCAATTGAACAAAAACCACTTTCTATGTACTCTATGGAACTTCGGAAAAGCTTAATGTTATTTGTACTAAGGATTCATTAATACAATAAAATTAAAAATAGTTTTATCATTTTTACGGTCTGGCAGATGTCCACACACAGTCAGTTGTCTAATTTTTACCACGTAAAATTAATGAATAATTTTGTGCGGCTTCTCAATTTATTTTACATTCGCAATAATAATTAGCTTTACGACTGAAACATTTCAATTATTCATTCATACTCCGGCCACATGCAATATTAATTAACGCCATGCATGTGCTATAATTAGAGTATTTATCATTTGTGAGTTTTAGTGAATCTTTTAATAGTGATAAATATAAATCTGAATAGAGATGATTATTTTAAAAACGATCTATATGAGATGCAACAGATTACTTGTCTGTTCCAAATAAAACAAAACTCACGAGTTAGGTAAGAGAGTTGAATTTTCTTAAAATAAAAAAGGAATTTGTCATTTGGCACAGTAAATGACAATGGCGAGGAATCTGTCGATGCACGGCCGCTGTATTGACAGAAAATCATTGGCAAAACTGTAGCGCTTGCGACAGGCAGGTGGGGTCGAAGGGAGATAATTCGGGAGGCTGCGTGCGCGACCAGGGCGAGACCGCACCAGTCGTAGACGAACGATCATCCAATCCACACGTGTCTTCCAAACCCAGCGAGGTTGGTAGAACATCGTGACACGTTGTTACTGCACTTTGTACCGCGTAGTGATAGAAAAGTGATATTTAAACGTGAGGAAAGTGAATCAGTTTAATAATGTAGTGTGGTTTTCCATAGAGTACCCTTATCGAGATGTGGGACGACGTAGAGGAAGAAACTCCCGCCCAGCCTGAGCCCGAGCCCGAGCCGGCGACAGATGCAGCTCCTGAAGCTGCCGAAGCCGCGGCTGCTGAGGCCGAGCCTCCTGCACCCGAAAATATTGTGATGGGCACCGAACCTAGAAAACTTGTATTCAAACATTGGATTAGGTAGGTAGTAGTAGTATAGGTTTACTTAGACTTGTGGTTAGGAGGAGGTTATTAATTATTAATATCCTGCTCCATTGAATAATCATCGCATCTTCCTGTACCAACGATTGTTTACGTTTCAGGCCAAAATTCCTTCAATACACCTACCTTTACGACTACCGGCACAACTATTACGATGACGTCATCAACTACCTAGACAGGCGGAACAAGGGCCTGCCTGTAGACAAGCCACGAGCACAGACTTGGGCCGAACGTGCTCTTAGAACGTATCTGTCAAAGAGCTCGACGAGCTTTATGTCGCGGTCCATGAACAAGGACTCTGCCCTCCTTCGCCACATCTCCACCGGCGCCCGCTTCCAGCGCTACCACAGCAAGTCCCTCATCTCGAGGAAGTATTCCACTCTAGGATTTAACACAGTCTCTATCTAGCTTCGCTCTAACACCCCGCTTGACCTGGCTTCTCGGATCAACATCGGCCGCCCGGCGTGACCTATCTGTCCATGTTACAGGATTTCCCTGGTGTGAGCTGCTAACTGGTGTGTCCAACTGTCTACACATAGTGAGTGCTCAATTCGGAAGCCGTCCGCATTCCTATTTTAATCGTCTTATTTACAAGACAATAAACTTTTAAGTTTAAACGTAGTTTTATTTATATCACAGCTTGCGTTTGAATATTGTTGGATTTATTTGATAATAATCATCGTGTAATTATATAATACTTTTTTGTTAATGTCACAACGCTAGTGCAATGCGAAATCGATCATTAAATAGAAGCTTAAGCGATACCTACTAAATAACAAAATATTTAAAGCTTGCTTTTAGATATAAATTAACATCGAAAGTCATTTGCAATATCTATTTGAATTAAAGTCATGTTTATTTTTAATAATGAATTTGGCAAATGGCAGAGAAAATGTATTAATAGTTTTCTTAAACAAATAATTTATTTTAAGTAACCTTAATAATATGGTACAAATTAGTGGGACGTATGTCGGTTGATAATGAAGGTAAAACATATGCAGTAAAAATATTTGTGAATAATTATCTTATAATATATATTTAGAATTATTGATGCAAACAGTTATTTACTAATTAATGGGATAATAATTACAATTTTATTATTATTTTTAACGGAGACACTAAACGGTTATGCCATTAATAACGAGTAACAATTGATAAAGAACAATGTTTGAAGTTCGGTGGGAGATGCTCACTATCACGGCACACCAGATTAATTTGTATTATTAATAGCCCTATTAGCGACGTCTGAATAATCGCATGAATTAACGATGAGATAAATTAAGATATTAAGCTTTTAACATAACAATAAAATTCAGTAATACGATAACCCTAAGTACATGGTGAAACTTTCTGTTTTATAGAGATAAAAATTAATTTTAAAATAAACGTAAGGGTTACTGAAACTCTCCGAATAATTTTATTATTGAGTACAGAAACAAGACAGCATATTAAATTTTTTTTATTTAACAAACAGCTTAATCAAAACATAATCCTAATAAATTCCAAACAACTTAATAATAACAAATTATTTACCAAACTTTATTTCATTTAAGGTAAGCCTTACATAACATATAAGTCTCTTCTTACGACACCCACGGGAGAGGACAGGGCTTACGGACTTATTAGTAGGAAATTATAGTAATTATAGATCAATGCTATTGTATTTCTTTGAATAATCACTTATAGGGATATTTGATTTTGTTCATTAGAGACCTAACAGAATCTATAAATAGCTTTTTTGAACGAACTATTGTTGTTGGCCGCAGATGGCCTTTGCAGCGTAACCGGGGTTTTAAGGAGGCGAGAAACTTGGTGAGTCCTCAAGCCTTGAGGGTACGGATTCGCCTCTGGGGGATTTTTAAGCGACAGGCATCACCTCGGGGGGAGATGTCCCGCTGACGACATACTATAAATAGCGAAAATAGAGTCTGCTATAATATTCATATTTCTTACCCTCCTATAACTATTTAGAAAATACTAGAAATCGTAAATCACTACAAAATGTACGTAATATGTAAAACGACCCTAAATACAAGTTTTTCAATGTCATTACTATATGACACGTCAACCGAGCAGCCGCAACTCAACATTTCAATGTCGAGATATCTAAAATAACTTATCTTTGACAGTTCACTAAATGTAATCGTTTGGGCAAGTGCCAAAGTAGTGATCTACCTAGCAGGTAAAGCAGGCAATCAGCCAAATTGAAGATAATTAAATGTTACAATGACCAACCCAGCCTAGACATCGATTAGATAGTGCACAATAAAAATAGGCATCGCTTACGAAACTGTGATCGATATGTCGCAATCATTGATTTGTTGTAGTTTATCATCGGTGGCGTGACACAGATATCGTAAAACATTTTTTTTACTCAAAAAAGCACAAGTATAGCTATCAAAGTAACTATACTCCTACCTTCACCTTCATCTCGCACTGCAGCTGACATACGTGCCGCTGCACCATGCCATATATACTTAGATAGGGACAGTCTAGCCCATGGGGGACCTTCATTAAGATGGTGCTAGAACTGGCCCGCACCCAAGGTGTCGCAGATAACACTTCACACAGGCTGCCATGAAGCCGCCCTAAACATGTCTGAATCGCTGCCGCAGCAAAAATGGGAGAAACTTAACAAAGCTTGGAATAAGGATAAGAAGGGTATTGTATGTAGGTTTTTTTAGTCGGTATATTGTGATTATTTAGCAGGTGTCCGACATAACCTCAGCGTGGCCCCTTATCATGCTTTGGTACCCTTAAAGGGATTTTCTAAATTAAAAAAAGGGTATTGTATGTAGGTCTTTCACGTATAAATCAACTCTAAACAGGGTAATTTTAACGTCATCCGAACAATGCGTAAACTCAAGCTAACGGCCTAATAGTGAAATTTTAAATTCAAGTCCCCTTAAATATTTTAATTAGCTAATGTCAAAGTCAAAGATTTGTATTAAGTAATGGCAAATTACATACTCCTTTAATTTAAGTTGGACTCTAAAGTTAAGTGAAGTCTAAGTACTCGGCCGAGGCATTTGAACTTATGACTACGCCATCTGCCGTCGTTCCGCAATACTACTATGACTTGACCACTATGTCAATTTCAAAACTTAAAGTGCATACCAGGATAATATGAGGATGATTGCTAAGAGAAATGATTATCTTAAGCCATGAGAAGCCAAGAACTATTTCAGAAGACCTATATACAGGGCGCAATAGGTGAGACAAAGTAGGTTGGCAACATTTTCAATAATTAAAGTAGGTTATACTTTAATTATTGAAATAGCATTGGAGCTTCTGTTTGTGGTACCGGAATTATTCGTTGGAATTTAGATTGCTGTAGCAGTATTGATGACAAGCAAAATTCACACATACTTAATAAGCATTCGCAGTTTCAATAAAATTTCCAGATAGCGGTTATATCCAATGATTTTTGACAATTCAAAGCGATAAATAGCTTTATCATATCGAGCTTCGGTGGTCATACTAGGCGGGCTGGCTTAGTGAACACGGACACTGGACTCTAGACATCGGTCAAAAGAAATGGAGAAAAGTATAGCGTTGAGTTATTCAACAATAATTATTATGATCATCATTTCAGGCGAGAGACGCCCACTGCTGGGCATAGGCCTCCCCCAAAGATCTCCATACCGATCCGTTCTGCGCTGTCCGCAACCATCGGCCGCATTCAACAAAAAATATTATGATGATGATCATTAATTTAAGCTACTTAATGATAATATAATTGTCATTATCTTAAATTCAACAAAAACAGCTAACGGTATACTTACCAAGACCTATTAAGTTAAACGTTTGACTTTTTTATTTGACATAATTGTAAGTATGATAGAAAATTTGAGGTTTAATGAAAAGCCTATACAGGAAAATAATTATACCAATGTAAGGAAATGCCTAAACTTATTTTGATAACAGATTTAAATCTTTGGACAGTGCTGCGTGAATTTTGAAAGACCATTATATATCTGCGGCCATAGTCAAATACCATAAAGGATTTATTGTCGAATGAACGAATGAAACGAAGCGAATGTCACCGTTACTATGACAATTCCATCCCTAAACAATTTCGCTAAATAAATTACAAACTTTTGTTCAATTATTCAATCAATTTTAATCCGTTCACGCCAGCTTTGGTGATAGTTGATAGGAATTTAAATACGTAAAAATCTTTCGCAAATTTTATTGTTTTTAAAATGTTTAAAAATTGACAATGTCTCACTGAACTTGAACTTGATTGTCTCTTGCAAAGGGGTAAACTCCATAAACACGATGGTCTATAAGTGACATCTGCCTAGTGTAAGTGTGATCGGACTATTCTAATTTATTAACCGATTGCTCTTGTTAAGGATCAGGGTCAAAATAGGAATAAAATCTAAAAGTATGTGCCACTGCCTTTCCTAACTTGCCAGTGAAGCAGTAACGGCTTTGTATTTTGGTATAAATGATTGGCATGCATGTCTTCGAGGACATAATCATTGACCGTTATCCAGACAGCACAATAACACATGCACATTGGTACTTAATTTGGGCTAAGTTAACATGAGTGTAAGAAATAAGAAATGACTTTAAGAATATTTATATTATATTCTTTTAAAGTAACTATTAGTTCCTAATAAAGTTGTTGCATACAATATAGCTCCTTACTCTACTAGCACAGAGAAAAGAATAAAACAGAGGTCTGGCAAAGCCGACTAGACAGGGTAATTGTGCGGTAAGTGCAAGAGAGGGTGCGTCCTTGCTGATCTTGATGGTTGGGACTTGGGGACATGTGATTGAGGGCTATCGTATCGTCGTCGTGCTCGCTTGAAAATGTAAATGAAAATGAAAATATCTTTATTCAATTAGGCCTCCAAAGAAGCACTTTCGAATCGTCATAAAACCCTTATGTCTAAACACATTAAATAATATTAACCAACAATGTCATAATGATGAACTACCGAGAAGATTCCGGCAACAAAGTCGTGTAGTCACGCTTTTCAATTATTAAGTTACAATGTTTAGTTACATAGTAATAGTATTTAGCAGTGCAGTGTCACAGAGTATAATTAGACCCATCTCTATTGATGTTCTGTCCAGTTCACCGAGCAAATAGGCTCAATTCCTCCCAATCTGCCAATCTCCCAATCTTCCTCCCAATGACTACTACTTATATTATCGGCAAATTGAAGATGAGTGGTGCCGTTGACGTTGATGCCGAGTCCTGTCCAGTCCAGTAGTTTGAAAACATCTTACAACGCAGCGGTAAACATTTCTGAGATATAACATATCCCTGTTTTACTTCTTTTTGCAGTTGGATAGGTTTCGTATACTGATTCTGTACAAGGACCGACATTGTGGCGCTCTTATACAAGCATCTCATCACCTCGATATACCGATAGTCAATGTGGCACCTCTGAAGGGACTGAAGCACGGCCCACATTTTAATCGAATCGAACGCCTTCTCGTAGTCCACAAACGTCAAGCAAAGTGGCCGGTTATACTCCTCGGTCTTCTGTATAACCCGCCGCAGCGTATGTATTAGGTTGGGGAAAAAGTCTTTTCGCATTGTATGTATGAACTTGTAATAAAATCTCTTTGGCTGTACTATTTGTATCTGGCTGGTTTTGGTATCATTAAAGTTTAGATTTTAAAAAAGATAATTCCAAATTCAAATTAGGAAAATGTGTGTTTTTCATTTGTTTTTCGTACTGTCAAGATGAGTGAATCTAATGAAGAAATTCGATACATTTCAAAATTTTACTGCAAAAAAGGTAAAAATGCAACGCAAGCCGCGAAAAAAAATTGCGATGTTTATGGACCTAGTGCAGTGTCTGTGCTCTCACAGACACTGCACTAGGTCTATATGAGCTACTCTTAGCACAAATTTAGTTTAAGCGTTTTCAATCCGGATATTTTGATGTCAACGATGCACGTCGCTCTGGTCGCCCTATTACGGATAAAATTGATGGCATTTTTGAAAAACTGGAGCAAGATCGGCATATCAGTAGTTACGACGTAGCTGAAGAACTGGGAATTGACCACAAAACAGTTTAGGCGCATTTAAAAAAAATGGGTACACAAAAAAGCTCGATATTCGGGTACCCCACGAGCATACTGAAAGAAATCTAATGAACCGTGTACTCATTTGTGATTCTTTATTACGACGTAATTTTTGAAGAAGCTGATAACTGGTGATGAAAAGTGGATCACGTACGACAAGCATGTGCGAAAAAGGTCGTGGTCAAAGGCCGATCAGGCTTCACAGACTGTGGCGAAGCCCGGGTTAACTCGCAACAAGGTGATGCTGTGGGTGTGGTGGGATTGGAAGGGCATTATTCATTATGAGCTGCTACCACCAGGCAGGACCATCGATTCTGAACTCTACTGCGAATAACTGATGAGATTAAAGCAAGAAGTTGAGAGAAAGCGGCCGGAATTAATCAACAGAAGGGGTGTGGTTTTTCATCATGATAACGCTAGACCTCACACATCTTTAGCCACTCAGCAAAAATTAGGAGAATTTGGCTGGGAGGTGTTAATGCATCCGCCGTATACTCCTGACCTTGCACCTTCAGATTTCCACCTGTTTCGCTCTTCAGAATTCTCTAGGCAGTGTCAGGTTAACATCACGAGAGGACTGCCAAAACCACTTGTCGCGGTATTTTGATCAGAAGCCCCAAAATTTCTATAGCAATGAGATCATGTCCCTACCTACAAGATGGCAAAAAGTTATCGAACAAAATGGTACCTACATACTTCAGTTAAATGTAAATAAACTATATTAAAAAATGTTTTGAATTTTCTTAAAAAATGCGAAGAAACTTTTTCCCCAACCTATTATATGGTCTACGGTACTGAAGCCTTTACGGAAACCGGCTTATTCGGGAGACTAGCTACTTAACTTTTGACTTTTAATAATATATTTTATTTAGCACTTATATAAAGTACCTACTAGCTGACCCGGGGAACTTCGTAAGCTAATTAAATTTAGTTTTTTACTATGTAAATGAATACCGAATATGAATTAACTTCATAAAATGTACAAAAGAACTTAAAAAATGACGCGATTTATTTGTGTCTATAGAAACCACCGTTGTCTTTTTGTAGTTTATCGAAAAATAAACATCTGTTCAACACCTGTAAAAATACATGTTGTTTGAAGTTTTGCTATTGAATCCGAAGATTTCTTTACAGATTAATAGGGTGGGAAACAACATACGGCTTGATCGTAAGCCTTTTACAGTACACGCTTCTCACGACCCACCTATTCACCACAAGACAACCTACGTCCTACGTGAGACGCGAACGAGAAGCCGCGCGGCTCCGTGCGTCGTGCGTTACTATACACAGTCGATAATAATATCAGAATTCTGCTGTAGTGGCTTAAGTGGTCAATCAAACCCATAAAATGAAACGAACGCTATTAGTAGGCTTGAAATTTCGCGACACGAATTTAAGTACGAGGGGCTCAACAACTTGGATTTGTTATTAAAACCACAGCGAATGACTCAATACCAACGATGTGAAACAGTAAGAAACGTGTCCCCTCCATAACACATAATCTCCCATCATAACACTTTTCACTCTAACGACCTTACTCGCCGCAAGAACACTACTAGGAAAGTAGTCAAAAACCACCCATATTATTACAATTTATAATTTTAGTCTAGGATTAGGTTAGTAATATGAACGTTTAGGTGCTTACCTAGCATTTTTTTTAAATTTCTTCAAATAATAGAGGTGACATTGTAACTAAACTGAGTTTATGGTGAAGTATTGAAACTGAACCATTTTTAAGAGACGAAAAGTGCTACTCCGAGGAACGAATTAACTGTCAAAATCATTTCTTGTCGTAACTATTTCGCTTTTCACACCACCGAGCGACTAGGATTCCGGGTCCTAGAGGAACCAAGACGCGGTCGTAGTACGATAGTTACGACCACGCCGAGTGCCGAGGGGCTTTTTTATTAAGCTTGAAAAATGACCATTTTTGAAGCTCAATACATACTTACGAAGATTTTGAAATTTTGTAGAATATTATTGTACTTAGGCCTAACGAGTGGGACAAGGTCAAACAGCTCTTCAGAGCACTCACCATGATAAAGCCGATAGAAGGCGCTAAGCGACGCAATGTCTCGACGCAACGAGCGCCGATGAGGGCGCGTGACCGACAATGTCTGGAATCCTGGTGGGCTGGTTTACCAGTTGAGTCAGGTCATGCGTGAGAACGAAAGCGTGGGCAGTTCTACCAGCATGGTCAGTTTTAGAGGAACTTAACCACGTCTCGTGGTGAGCATTGAAGTCCCCTAAAAACACCAATTCCGAGGTTGGAAACTGCTCCTGCGCAACATCTGCCACCCGACTAAGATATTCGAAAAGTCAAGTTGTCTCCATGTCACCGCTGTGAGACCTATGGAGGAACACGTAGATACGGCAATGTGTGCCCAGGTCCACACGCATCCCAAGAATAGAGTAGGAAGGGTCCTCCAAACAGCGCAGACGGCGACAGCAAACATCCGCCCGGACAAACAAGCATACCCCGGCCTTCACTTTGAAGGACTCTTCAAGAGCGTAAGGTAATCCAAGTAGCTAGTGTCAGCTGTGCGGAGTATTTGCGTCTCCGTCAAAAACAGCATTTCGGGTCTAGCCGTCTTGAGATGTTGGTGGACGGCATTGAGGTTAGCATGGAGCCCACGGATGTTAGTGAGCTCGACCTCAAACAGCGTGGTTGTGGTGGGGGTGTGCACCGCTGAATGGCCGGCAATGGTTTTAAGCGCTGCCATAGTCAATGATGAAGGAGGAGAGGCGTGAATTGGGGTGACGTTGTCGCGATATATACGGTCAAAGCGTGAGGCCTGTTTCCCCAGGTAAAAGCCGACAGCAGAGAAGCGTTGACCCGCCGAACGGAAGCCCCCCCAGCCGGGAATGGCCGCCGGGACCCCACCACCCGGTCACCAACCGGCACGACAGACCACCCCAAGATTATGCGTGGCAATAATGCCCTATAAAGGGCAGCCTCACGAACTGGTTAGGTTCGCTTGGGCCCCTTTACTGTGCCACGGGCAGCCAGCGGAACAGCCGTTTCTTCGGGTCTCAGTGGCCGGCGGGTCAATGGGGTCCATCTGGCTCTGATGAGACGGAAGCCGTCACTGAACACATCAATCGCCGCAACATCTCCCCATGGTCTGGTACGCTGACTGATCCCGGAACGCGACCACAAGTGGTCACTTAGCGGGGTTTATGCCATGCGTACGGTGGTCACTAACCAGACGAGTGTTCAGACCCTACCACCAGTTGAGCAGTTGGTAGGTCGGTAATCCCTTAGTCACTTCTTACGACACCTACGGGAAGAAATGGGGCGGTGAATTATATTCTTAATCCGTCACCGCAGGGAACAAAATGCACACACTTTGCACTGGTATCGCTCCAAAGTTATCATTTCGTAAACCGAAAACTCTTCGTACAGCGACTCAAAGCAATGTTACGAAAAGCTTCCTTAGTGAAAGATATTGAGAGAACTGTCTTCTTCTGATCTTGACTAATAAAGCGTCGTTTTTCCTCTTCCAGAAGGTGGTCCGCCTATCCTTGTCCAACATTAGCTCATCTCAATCTCTCTAATGGAATATAACATGTGGGCATCAAATGGCTTCAACCGATTTTAAAATGACCTGAAAAAGAGTTTTCAGGAAAATATGGCATCGGATTAGTTGGCACCTGACACGGCCTGAAAACATGATACAGACGGCAGAAAACGGTGTCATGCGATAGATATCCCTCTAGATCTGACAAAAAACACATTACTTATAGCCTGCGTATTTCAGGCCGCGCAAAATTGACTTCAAGGTTGTGCAAGGCCACCACGCTAGGTAACATTATTATTAATTTTATTTAGCAGGTTTGGACTTTTGTTGTAAAATTACTAATTATAATTTATTTAGGTAATACAACATTGATCAATTAACCCTAGAATATAATATAATATATTATCAATTTCAAGTAGACATCTGCCGTTATTGCTTGACCAGATCGGAGAAAGCTATAGTGAATAACAACAGTTACCATTACCTTTTTATTGGTAAGCTTTGCTTTAGGACACTGTTGCGGCGTTTAACCTGGGGGCAGCCATTGCATTTTTCGCTTACGGAGTAGTGGATTCTGTAGGATAAATAAAGAATCCACTTTTCATCACATGTCACAATTCGATCCAATATTCCTTCATTTCTGTATCGATTCAACAAGGCAACGCAAGATTCAACACGCGGTTTTTTCTGCAGATTAGTCAAATCATGAGGCACCAGTTTTTCATATTTTTTTATTTTATTGATTTGACGCAAGTGAGGCAATATTGTTGGTAAGGTAACATTCAACCATGCCGCTAATTCCTGGGTAGTTTGGCTCGGATCGGCTTCCACCAGCTCTGTTTAACAATGAATAAAACATTGTTATTCACCTGTGTGGGCGGTCTTCCACGTGGTTCGTTTTTCAAGTTGTTAGTTCCGCGTCGGAAATCGTATTCAAAAGTCACTCAAATTTTCGAAGTATCCATCTTTCTTGTCTAAGCTCAATAAAAAAAACAACTGAAAGTTGGTAATCGAATGTTGCACATTTTTTAAAAGAAATCTCAAAGTTCTATGTCAATTCGAAGTACCTATTACAATAAAACGGCAACTTCATACTTTAACCCATATTATATGTCAATGATTGAAAGTTACACACTATTGTTCTGAGTTTACAGACACGTATAAATTGACACAAAAATATTGATCATAAAGGATCCCATACACATTATAGGCCATAAAACACATGGTATATCAATATATCGCTTGAAATTCTGTTTTAACCCCCGACGAAAAAAGAGGGGTGTTATAAGTTTGACGTGTCTGGGGTGTTATAAGTTTGACGTGTCTGTCTGTGTATCGGTGTATCTGTGTTTCGGTGTATCTGTGTTTCGGTGTATCTGTGTAGCTGTGTGTCTGCGCCTAAATGAATGGACCGATTTGGTTTTTTTTTTGTTTGAAAGCTGATGTGACTACGATGGTTCTTAGCTATAATTTTTGAAAATCAGTTCAGGCATTTGATGCCTATCTACTGTCACTTCGGTGACGGCCTGCTGGCCGAGTGGTCTGTGCCCCTTGCTATACAGGCTACTTGGTCGGGAGGTCCCGGGTTCAAATCCCGGTAGGAGCAAATGTTTGTATGATGAGTACGAGAATTTGTTCACGAGTCATGGATGTTTATGTGTTTATTTAGTATATTTCTAATATTTATATACATATTATTATCATTATTTATCCGTTATCTAGTATGCATAACACAAGCTCTTAACGATGCTTACTTTGGGCTAGATAATAGGTGTGAGTGTATGAATATCATTATTATTATTATTCATATGACATACTAACCTTAAGCTGATCATATACCATCAAAAAGTCTGCAAAATGCTTAATTCTTCAGAAACTTACAGCAGATATAACGTGTTTGGGCTCTTATGAATAGTCTTAATGAGATGGTGTTAGATACGAGATTAATGACGCCGGGGGTTACCTAATTTCTTTAATTTTGTAGTTATTATAATACTCCAAATATTTTCACTCCTCAATTGAGTATAGTTTTGAATACATCTTACGTAACAAAAGAAGCCACTGCAAATGTTTGTCCAATGTTTAATCGTTATTTCTGAAATGAATAAACGAGGATCACTCTTACGAAAAACTGGGGATCTCGGGAATTATGTCAGAGGCCGAGATTTATTTATCATTCCCTCATTCTGGGCCAGTGTCTTGGACAACTATTTTTAAACCACATCCGCGAAACAATTGTCTCACTCTTTCGCCAATTGGAAAGAGTTTGGATTAGGTGACAGTTATAAATTGTCGGACATAAATATTTCGTAACGCCCGCAGCCATGCTCTGGTAGAAAACTGGCGACCGAGTAAATATCCCGGAAGACACGAATGAATTAATTGCTGCAACGGATTGCTGAAATAACTGGTGACTGTGTTCAACTTAATAATTTCTCTTTTTTCCATAAATATTATTTAAGGACAGTCGAATGGCCGACTTGGTTCTTCACTGTCAGCAATAAAAGACGGTTGACATAATATTAGAAATTACAAATCAAGATACTTATTCGGCTAGATTAAAGTATGGGATATATTACTGCTACTTTTAAATCCCTGATGTCAAGTTTTTATTATAATTATGTACTATAAGTAGTCGATTATTTTCGTACTAAATTTAGGTAATAAATCATTTTGTAAAAATGTGATGTCTAATTGACTTTTGTTGCTATACCAACTACATTTTTATGATCATAATGATCATTTTAAGGATAATTTAAAGTGTCTTAATCTGTCAAGCAAGCGGCGTTATACCTCTGGAGGTCTATGACAAGACAATTCAAAAATCAATTGTGTCTGGAATCTGTGCTATAAAGGTTACCTATCATATATACATACCTATCATCACATATATTGACTCATATTAATAAATACAGTTTAACCACATAAAATTTCGAGAAAATTCAAAAAAAATCACAAAAATATCGAAATTAGAAAAAAATAATGCCCGGGCCGGGAACTGAACCCTCGACCATTTCGGGTGATTGTCTCAGCGCAGTCAACTACCGAGGACTAGTCCTAGGGATGACGCTATGTTTTTTGTTTACACAACTAGATGACAGACAAGCTGGTAAGTAGTAACCGCCGCCTATAGACTCCCGCAAAAACAAGGAAAAATCACTTGGTATTGCAGGTGCGTTGTCATCCTGTCAAGCCTAAGATGAAAATGCCGTCCCTGCCCAGTAATTTCAGTGGCTATTTTTCCCTGTAAAATTTAATTGAATCGAATCTAAACGTCTCGATTTGCGGTCAGTTTTAAATTCGTATGAAAACGAAAGCAGCGTTTTAGGAAATATTAGAGACTATACTTTTCTAAATGGATTCCATTTCGTAAGCCCGGTCATTCTGGTTGGTGTAAAACACACCCTTTTTTTTAATGACTTGGTTAGTTTTAGACACATATTTAGCCGACTTCATACAACAGCGATGAACAGATTGAGGAGCTCGGTGGCGTATTTTTTTTTTAATAACAATAAAATATTTATTCTTAAAAACTTGGTATTGGTTTGAGCGCTCTGGTTTCGATACTAAAAACAAAGCAACTTTTGCTATGGTCGATCCTGGGATGGGTCAATCAAAGTTTGTTATCTGAGCTCCTTCATTCTTCAGAAGGTGCCTTCTCGTAAAACCGTTGGTCCCGGTTGTTTCTGCAACCGCTTTAACCCACCAACCCGTATTGTGCCAGCGTGGTGGTGCTATGGCCCAAACTCCTCATGTGTTTCTGCCATGCAAGAAGGCCTGTGCCCAGCAGTGGGGCGTATATAGGCTGGTGATGATGATGATGATGATACAACAGCGAAAGCAGAGATTTCTAATCCTATATAACGTGTTTCTACGATTGCTTGAGTTAGTTATACACCATTATTGCCAATAAGTCTTAGTATATATAATTGAGTGAAGTATAACTCCGAACACTAAATATTGGGTTTAGTTGTTTCTACAACGGTTATGTTTTTTATAACAAAAAACATAACCGTAGTGGTATTGGCCACGATAAGCTACGCAATCAGCAAAATTGAAGCGAATCTAACTAAACAAACAATCGAATACCTCACTTGTTTGACTACTTCAAAATTACTATTCCCTACTAGAGATAAAATTTATTTAGTTTATAAAGTAGTCGTGACTCATCTTGTTATTTAACGAAAGTAAGATAATGATTTACTTACATTCCAATTGAGCTGCTCATTACGAAATCTACGTAAATAAAAATCAATGATTGTTTGTATGTTTACTTTGTTCTCTATGCTTTCCATTGATCAAATTGTTCCCCAGTCGGACGTTCCGAATTTATGTAGAAAATACTCAGTACCTGATTCTTTGTTGCAATCATGTGTTTACAATATGGTCCTATTTATACATTTAAATTCTAGGCATTCATTAGCAACGTGAATCCTTCTAGGGCACAGCAATATGTATGAATACACTTAAATTATCACATTAATAATAAAAAATCTACAAGATTATTTCTTAGGTAACAAAAAGCATCAAAAACATACTACGCAGAATGTTAAACAACTAAATTAGATTAAATTAAATTATCAAAAATAAAAATTTATGAGAATGACTTTTTTTAGTCAAAGAAGATGTCTCAAAAAATTACGAAAATCTTATTCTCATCTCTCTGTCGTTATCATGTAGGTTTAGATTATTTGTACAAAATTCTAGTTGAATCCTCATTTTCACCGTTATTTAAGATGACAATATGGCGGGCGACATAGAAGCCAACAAAACTAGCTAGTGTTGGGGTTTTTTCTATAAAAAATTTATAGATATTAAAAATTTTATAGATATCTTATTGTGTATAGATACATACCACAAAACAAATCAAATAAAAAGAAAATGGGCAAGTGAACACTGTTCTGCACATTTTTCCCTAGTTTTTAGCATAATGTACACCTGGCTGGGTCTCCATACAGTTTGGGATATCTCCTTTAGAAAAAAAAACAAAAAATCATCATCCTCATTTCAGCCGAGGGATTTCTTTAGGGGAGGTCTTTCTCCAGCACTGGACATACTTCGGTTAAAATAACAATACTACCTCACAAATATGTTTTAATACTTTCAGGTGTGAAGTCACTTAGTGTTTTTAATAATAAATAATTAAATTTATTGACACAAAACATGTACAAAAATATGTAGTGAAACCCCTGACACCCGTGCTAGGTTACAAACCAAAAGGAAGTCAGTGCATACTCACTCTCTATAGTTTACTTTCTATACAATATAAATAACATTTTTATTTTATTTTTATTACTATACATTACATTTATTTTGATTTGTGTGATTTGTGTATGTGGTGTGTGTGTGTGTGTGTGTATGTGTTTGTGAGTACGAACCGCGGGCGCGCGCATGTGTGCGCGAGCGTGTGTGAGTGGTGTATGTGTGTGTGTATAAGTGTTATAAAGAAGTCCTAAGTAAGATTTCTGTTTCAAAATAATCCAACTGAAGTAACCAACTTTTGCATTATGTTTCAGCTCACGGCTAGTCATAGGATGTATATTCAATATTTTATTTATTTTGTTGTATAAATGAATGCTCATACTACATTGCTGTCGCTTTGCAGAGGCTGTTTGGAATTTCAGGGGATGACAGATATTTCTAATGGTGCGGTTTTTATTGTGTTTAGTAAATGGAGTAAGCTTATGTTGCTTCATGAGGACTTGGAGTATGTATAGCCGCCGTATCGACAGCACGTTACATTTCTCATAAAGCTGTGCTGTGGGAAATCTGTATGGACTGAAAGTCATTACTTTCAAAAGTGACCGTGAGTAAGAAGAAGGCGGTTATTTCTACTTTGGCGTAAAAGGCGTCTGCAAGCGGATATGTAAATATCCTTTACAATACACGACAGTCCATTACAGATCAATGATTATTAAAAAACAGATTAAGAATCGTACAGTCACTATTTAAAAACCCGACCCGTCAAATCTACAGTGAAAATTACCATATGCTATTACGTGCAAAAAAACAATCAAGTTACCAAATTCTACTTCAAATAACAAGTATAAAAAAATAAGTATTTAAATATTAATATGATTTTGTATAACAAATAAACAGAAGAATAACCCACTGATATTTTATGAAAATAATTCAATATGTAGATTGAAGTAGCAAGAAGTAAAATTTAGCACTACGTGAAGGTATGTGAAGGTGCATTTGTTTATTTCAAATAACATTTTACCATAAAACAGCTGAAGTAATGAATCAAAGCATACTCAAATTTCGGTGGGCGATAAAGTCAAATAATATTATTCTCGTGTCGATTATTGGCTACTTTTTACTATTGAGGTGAACGTAATAATATTTTATCTATAAACCATATACAAAGTATATTATTATTACGTAAAGTTGTCTGTTGGTTTTAGTTCACTACCTTACATAAAAGCTGATATTATACGAGATGCTACAGACGGGGAACTTTTTGTCAAAAGGATTGTCCACGGAGAGAGTAAGTTCTTTTATCCGCTTTACCTTTACGAATTTGAAAGTCATATAACGTAAATTTTTAATCAACTTCTAGAAATCTCAGACAAACCTGAATACTTATTATTCACTGCGCCTTATAGACTTTGCAAAGGCGACTGTAGCAACAACACTGGGAACTTAGTTCTGTCGTTCCCTCTCTTTATTGGGAAGAGAGCTCGAAAAGTATACAGAAGTACTTTTTATAGAGATGCAAGTAAAATTCATTCAATGAGGTCAAAAGCTCCATTTAAGACAAGGATGACAAAAGTATATATGACGACGTGTCCAACTTTAAAGAACTGTACTACAACGGTGGAATATACAACAAGATCACCAATTACAACGACAGAATTATCATCATCGCTATCGTGGTCCACGTTATCGCTGTCAACATTATCATCGTCAACATTACCTTCGTCATCGTTATCGTCGTCGAGGTCATCGTCAGCATCATTAACAGTATCTTCGTTGCCTTTGGATATTTCATCAAGATTTTTTTCAACGACGTCGACTATTCCACCCACTTTCTCCGACATTGCAAAATTAAAAGAACCAGCAATAAATATCAAAGTTCATAAAACTAAGCTGTGTCCCCCCTTCAAAAATAAATGCCAAAAGAAAACAATGCAATCGGAAATGTTAACAGTCACGCAACGTGGAGAATACAGATACTTAGAGCCCCATGTAGATATAATGAATCATTTGATTCGTAACAGAAAAAATAAGCTGCAAATTAAAACTGACAGTTATTCTACATCTAATAGCGTAGAGATCATTGATTCCTTTCCATTCAATGATTAATTTAAGTGAATATTTAAAACAAATTCATAAGGTTCTCCAGTATTGGTAGCTCAATGGTTAAGAATAAAAGTTTATTGTCTTTTAATTGTTTCGCTTTTTACTAGTGTTATTACTCCTGCTCTGAATATAATAAAAATGCAATTAATCTCCTTAATATTAATTGCATTTTACTTATTCATAATATACCTAGAAAAATATTTAGACGAGAGTTATAGTTATTTCACCTCTCCAATAATGAGAGTGGTTTTTTTGCAAAACTCGCAGCATTTTGCTCAAATGCTCATCAATTTAAATTCGAACACGGGAGATTAATATTACGCGTCGCAAATTTTTTATTTTACTAGCCGGTATGCACGGCCTTAATACCAGCGCAGCTCAGCAAAATCTAAACCATGTCCAAAAATTCTTAATAATCCGCTAGTTTTCAATTATAATTTTTTAAAAATCAATTATTTATTAAACATACAAATAAAAAACGCCACCAATACAAATTTTAGACAAACAAAAATTGCAAATCTGCAATTTATCTGAATTCCAGGAACTACATTGAAACCGTGATCGTGATCAAAACAGCCTCACGGAAGCTCGGTGTCCTGAACAAGGTGCGTCGATTTTTCACGGTTGACCAGCTATGCCTGCTTTACAAAACTCAGGTCCGGTCTTGCGTGGAATATTGCTCGCACTTGGGGGATGGCTCCGCCAAGTACCTCCTCGATGCACTGGGCAGATTGCAGCGTCGTGCTGTCCGTATCATTGGCGATGTAGAGGTCACGAACAACCTTGAGCCTCTACAATTGCGTCGAGACATTGCGTCGCTTAGCGCCTTTTATCGGTTTTATCACGGAGAGTGCTCTGAGGAGCTTTTCGACCTTATCCCACTTTCCCCATTCCTGCTCAGGAGCACGTGTACCGGTCTTCGGAGTCATCCATTTACTGTCTCCACTTCAACATCACGCACAAAGAAATTTAGTGCCTCGTTTCTTTGTCGTACTTCCAGAACTTGGAATTCTTTGCCAGCACAGGTGTTCCCTCCTTCCTATAACATGGGGTCCTTCAAGAGAGACGTGAAAAAGCACCTTTTGGGCCGGCAAGGTGGAGGCGGTTAGTGCAATGTCTATTCTGCACTAGCTGTCTTCGCATATGGACTCTCCTTACCGCTTCACATCAGGTGGTGTTGGGTCAATTACCGTGCTTTGTATTAAAAATTAGTTAGTTAGTATTTAACTTTGCAGTAAAAAATTACTGAACAATAGTCATTTTTTCAACAAGTGAACAAAGCTATTTTTTACAACGAGTACTGACTTACAAATAACAAAAAATATTGAAGTAGTATAAATTTGATCCACGAGCGATGCGAGTGATCCGAAAATAGAATTCTGAACGCTGTTAGTGATTTAAAGGCAACCACGCATCATTAAAAATTTGCTCTCGTGTTAAACATACAACGTTTCACCTCTCCCTGCAAGAAAAACATTAGGTTTGAAAAAGTAAAATCAAATTTACTAGGTGGTAGACCCGTTTGTAGGGTCGTCTGGGTAGGTACCACCGCCTTTCTTATTTCTGCCGTGAAACAGTTCGCTGTGTTTCGGATTGAAGGGAAAGGTAGCCAGTGTAATTACGGCATGGACGGCATTTCATCTTAGGCCCCAGGATGACAACGCACCTGCAATATCAAGTGATTTTTCCTTGTTATTGCAGGTGTCTATAGGCGGTCTCTATAGGCCGCTTACCATCAGGTGGGCCGTCAGCTTGTTTGTTATCTAGATATATAAAAAAAACAGTTTACGTAAAAATAAATCATCATCATCATCATCATCACCAGCGTATTTATGTCCCACTGCTGAGCAAAGATCTCCCTAAATGGGAGAAACACATGAGGAGTTTGGACCATAACACCACCATGCTGGCCCAATGCGGATTGGTGGGTTAAAGCGACTGTACAAACAACCGGGACCAATGGCTTGACGTGCCTTCCGAAACACGGAGAAGATCGAGATAAAAAAATTTGATTGACCTATCTCAGGATCGACCATAGCGAAAGTTGCTTTTATTCCGTAATTGAAACCAGCAGTGTGATTCACAAACAAAGATATTCGACATCGAACTTGACGTCTGACAAAGACGACGAGCTGCCATTGGTTTTGACGTTTGCGCACGACGCTGCGCGAAAGCGTATTCACTAATTTCTACGTCGATCTCTTGGCTGTGTATGATTGTCTCTGTTTTGGTGACACGACATGAAGTACAATCGATATTTTTTGATTTCGTTTTTGTTGTGTTGAAATTGTATCGCAATCACTTCATTCAATATACAGGATGGTGCCGTAAATGCGACAATAAATTTAAACATGGGCTATATTAGTCCATAGAAATGGTTTGCCACTTTCAAAAATATCATATTCATTTGATAATTTCATGACATTTGTATGGAATAGTGTTACGTTGGCAGCATTATTTCATACAAATGTCACGAAATTATCAAATGAATACGATATTTTTGAATTCTTTCTTTGTTCGATGCGGAATAATTGCCATTTGGTCCCATAAAAAGTTTATCAAAATCGGATGGGCAGTTTGGTATTAAATAAAAAAAAACTATGTGTATGCGAAATTGCGGATTATTGCTTTCCTATGACTTTTTAGTGAAACGATACGATAGTGGGAAACAATATAAGTTGACGGTCACCCATCTAGCTTCGACCTTAGAAAGTTGACACTAAAAATTGTGAAAAAAATTTTTAAACAAAAATTAAAACCGACTTAAAAAACTGAAAAGGATAAAAAAAAAAAATTCAGTAGGTAGGTACCAATCCCCTAGAAACATATTTTTTTGGAGTTGGTTCTACGTTGTTTTTATTTCAAAAACAATAGAAAGTGAAGCACCGACTCCAAAAAATATGTTTAAAGGGGATGAGTACCTACCTACCTACCTACTAAAATTTAATTATTATACTTATCCTTTTCAGTTTTTTGAATTCGGTTCTAATTTTTGTTTAAAATTTTTTTGCTCCGAGTGCTGACATTGAATCATGAACTAGCAAAGTAGTCTAGAATTGAATCACGACCGCAGCGAGTGAAATCAGTCATTATTAAGATTTTTTTAACATAGTTTAGATTTTCAGACCTGTGCTGGCCTAGAAACGTGCTAGAAAGGTAGTTTCGTGCTAGAAAGGTGAATAATAATTTCCTGGGTCGGGAAGTGGAACTAAGCCGCGATAATTATGTTTTCTTTTCTTCATGTTTGGGTACGATTCATTCTCCAGTCTCCTATTTTATCTTTTCTAGATATCTTTCAAACTTTTATAATGTTAAACTTAAGCAAACAAACTAATACATTTTATTATATCACTAGTATTTTGAATAAGGACTTCAAAAATAAATGTTTTTTTTAGTTGGTTATTCTGATTTCTTTGGAGATAGTACTCCAGTACATTGAAAAGGTTTTACCTATTACCTGAAGTCCTATTAGGGTTGGAAACGTACCTAGTAGATACCCACTTTAAAGCAATATAACTAGTTACCATCATATGTATTTTTATACCACTAAGGTGGCAATCAAGCATACGGCCCACCTGATGGTAAGCGGTTACCGTAGCCTATGGACGCTTGCAACACCAGGGGTATCACTTGCGCGTTGCCGACCCTGTAAAAACCTTTTCACGCCTTTTATGAAGAACCCCATGCTGTACTCATTCGAGAAAACCTCTGCAGGGAGCTCATTCCACAACTTGAGCGTACGCGGGAGAAAGTTTCTCTGAATCCGTACAGTACGCGACCACTTTGGTTCCAATTTGTGAGGATGAACTCAATTTTTTGCGAATGCAATATTGAGAGTACGTAGTTCACTAAGACATAGACCTAAATTACACAATGACCTCTAAATATTAGAAATATACTTATCTTGATAAACAAACATCCACAACTCGTTAAAAACGTACCTGCCCATTGAGACATCTTACGGGATTCGAATTCGTGAATTTTGATTTACTTACTAGATTAAAATAAGCACTGACCACACTGGGCCAGCCAATCGTGAAAATAAATTTAACATCAATCTTTGTACGTCCACTCGCTAGAAACGGGCCTCCAGTGAATGCGTCTTAACAGAAGTATTCCTTAAGTCAGAGCAAACATGGTGATAAAGGGGTTATTACATTTGCTAAATTTAGTTAGCTAAAGACAGCATGCTAACTGATTAAGATCGGCAGTCACGTCTCTGATTGTTAATAAGTGTGTCTAAATGTCTTTACATTTGTCTAAATTCAGAGTCTAACTCATTTAGCTAACTAAATAGCCCCTTAAAAGTCGCCGAAAAATTTAGTCCGAAGGTCAGATTCACAAAAAGTCTGATAAATAAGAATATAATCGTCTAGCGACTTTTGATACGGTCCAAACGAGTTAACTTAGAGAGAAAAACAACTTACATTTAGTGTGATAGTATTATTGACAAAGCAAGTTGTCATTGTATTTTACTTAGAGATCTATAGTTTAGACAAATGTAACTTAGAAATTAAAAATTGTAAGTATTAATAGTTTAATGTACTTTTGGTTGATAAGAGCATAATGTTCATTATCACGGTAAAATAGTTGTCATTTGATTTTGTTTTACTAGCAAAATGTTTTTGGTGACCTTCCTTTCCTTTTTCCTTTCTTTCTTTTGATTATAAATGTCGTATTTGAATTCAATATGACAATATTCATACGAATAAAGCAAGGCGCCCCACAGGTTTAATTCGTAATATGTATTATACCGTAGTAGTAGGTACATTCGACCACAGAAGTAGCTTAACACTTTATACCCCATGTCACACCGAATATTGCGTTTGTACCTAATAGTTGCTACCGTACTACATTAACGCCATAGGTATTGTGACATAGTACTAAAGTGTTCAGTTACTTCTGTGGTCGACCGTACTAGTAGCCCTAAAATCAATTTTACCGATGACCTGTCAATCCACCCCGGTACGGCGGCGCCGGCGTAATAAATTCAAAGGGAATCAAAAATGTAACACCTGTTTTTACTTTCAGACTATAGTGCTCATAACAATAACGTTTTTGCAATCAACACATTCGTTGCAACTATTTAAGAGATGGTCTTGGTCAATACCGCAACCACCGATCTCCTATTTTCATAGACGACACGCAAAAATGCCAGTCGCCCCAAGGTCGAAATGCCTTTGTCCTCCAAATAAAGGTAAAAGTTTTCATTTTATATCATGAATAAGATTAACGCCTTTCAGATTTGAGATGGTTGTGGTATAAGCTTTTTTTTAGTAAACTTATATATCCTCGTAAGATGCTTATTCTTATAAATATAAAGTATTTCTTTATAAATTCATAAGCTTGTTGAAATGGTTTACACATAAATATAGGTACAATAGTTTAAAATATATTATGTATACCACAAAGTATTTTGTTCTCAAAGCAAAAGAATTAGTTTTAGGGTGTACTATTTATTTATTCAATAATTTTTGTAGACACCTAACCATTATAGAAGTAGCTGAAACAAGAAAAGGATCAAAATATGTTTATCTGTAAAGTGTAATGTCATATCATCACAACAATTACAAAGTGTTATGTAATATCATAAAAATTATTATAAAGTGTTATGTAATATACGCGGAAAACCACACACATGGCTAAAATCTTACCTAACGGACAGAAATCAATTGGTAGAAATATAATATTTTAATGACAATAGATATATAACAGAAAAATATCAAATCAAAGATCAAATAGTCACAGTTTAAATGCTTCTTTACCGCAAGGTAGTGTGATAGGATGTCTTCTTTTCCTTATATATATATAAACGACCTGCCTAAAATCATAGAGGAACACAGTGTTTTGTTAGCGGATGATATATCCTTGCTGGTCCCGTGTAAAACTAACTTAAAAATAGAAGAAAACCTAAACTACTTACAAAAATTGTGGAATAGATGAATAAACACAACCTGGAAATAAATTTTCAAAAAAACTAAATAATTGACCTTTTATCCACACCAAAAGCCACCACTAAACATAAATTTCACTTTCGAAGGCATACAGCTACAACTAGTAAATAAGTTCAACATACTTGGACTACTAATATACAACAATTTAAATCGGAAACCACACGTAAACAAAGTGAGGGCAAAATTGTCTAGCTTTTCATATGCCCTACGTGAAGTCAAAAACACCACAGATTTTTCTACTGATTGATCACCTTCTACGCTTATGCATATTCATGGCTCACCAATGGCGTAATTTTGTGGGGAAATAGCACGGACGCGTTGACAGTTTTCACTTTACAGAAGAAATTAATTAGAATATTGGTAAACATTGAACACACAGATACTTGTAAACCACATTTCCAAGAACAAAATCTATTAACTTCTCCCTCCATCTATATATTTTTTTTATTTTTTTTTATACCACTAAGGTGGCAATCAAGCATACGGCCCACCTGATGGTAAGCGGTTACCGTAGCCTATGGACGCTTGCAACACCAGGGGTATCACTTGCGCGTTGCCTACACATGTCTTGGAAATATGTAAATTTGTCCGTAAATATCCGGAATTTTATACAAAACGACAGAACATACAAACAAAATACCAACTTAGAAATAAAAATAAATTAAACTTACCAGTTTCCCGGCTGGCAATGCACTCATCCGGTCCTCTCGTCATGTCCATAAAAATATACAATAAAAGCTACCAGAATATATAAAAAACTAGCTATACCCTGCCACGCTTCGCAGTGGCGCATCGTTAAAAAAACTGTTTTCTCGCGGTCGCAGATATGTGACTGATGCAAAAAATAGATAAAAACAATCCTTGATGCGGATTTTATATCATGTTAAAATTTCGACTCAATCGGTGCAGAACTTTTTGAGTTTTTGAAGCGTACACAAACCAACATAACATTTTTATATATATAAATGTCAATAAACTCAATTCTTTTGTTAATAAATTAAAATACTTTCTAATGAACAAAAGCTATTACAGCATAAAAGAATATCTCGATGACAAATTTTAATTCTTACTCACTAAATAATACTTAAATTAAAATTAAAGTCACAAATATTTTTAGGAAATCCATATATTTCTATTAAGTAATAAATTAATAATAATGATAATAAATATATAAATAATTATTTCTAGCATACTATTTTAATTGTTGTTTGATTCTTTATAATAAACTAAATTTTAAAGATTAGTAATAAAAATAATGGTAATTAATATAATATACTCTTGGTCTTTTTTTTTGTTTAGGAAACAAATAACAATTCCACATATTCCGCCGAAATATAATAATTTGATTATCGTAATAACATATTTAAAAAATATATTAAATTTAATCATACTCTTATAGAATTTCAAAGCACTCTTCCTCTCTCCTATCAAATATTGCTGTGCCCGCCAGGGTCCATAAATGTTTCCGATTCAAATTTTTACCATCTAAATGTACTTATGGAACGCAATAAAGTATTGAGTATTGAGTAATATCATCACAACAATTATGTCAGTTCTGAATCGAATTAGTTGTTTGTCTCAATCAAACCTAATCAAAATCAAAATTCATTTACGCAACGTAGACTTTTACAAGTTAGTGATTGTCGATGTCAAAAGTAATAAATTATTCTACCGCTGGTTCTGAAATTACGTGCTTTAGTACGGAGAGCCAGCAAGTAACTTAGTTAGCTGTTCAATACATTTTTAATTAGTAAATAAATTGTAATTTTATATTAACAATTGATAATATCTTCAAGCATGCATAAGCAATTAATACAATACTGATTGATGTGATATAATTAATTGTATAGACATCAATGAATTATATCATATTTATAAGTATTGCGTTAATTTCTAAAAAAAAATGGTGTAGTGATAAAACAAAACCAAAACTTTTAACTCATTGTACTTATGTATTCTGTAATAAATGTAGTTATTTATATTTATGTAACATAAGACGAGATGTTGATGTTTTACCTACATAATGGAAACTAGTACAGAGTTATTTGTTTCAACGTTATTATCTTTACCATTTTCCTTCCGCATGTCATTTTTAGAAATATTTTTATTCATGAAAGGAATAAATCAAATACCTATTGTAATCACTGCATTTACTTCGTGTAATGTGAAACTCTTGGCTTCATTAAGGAATACTCCTAGAATCATAGGTGTTTTTTTACAATATCACGCTGAAAACCAGTTGCTTGCAGTCATCAAAGGGCTTTAAAGACACCTTTTGATAGTAGTACTACGGAATATTCAATAATAGTATCTACAACTTTACTCAGAACGTATATAAATAATTAAATGACGCTATATCGCACGCGGAAAGTCTATTGATTAATAACAAACATTCAACAGAAACGAAATATTGTAAAATTTACATTTCGAATTGCTTTTTGAACATATGTTGAATGATAATGTCAAGTGCATTGCCAAGATTATTTATTTTTGAAAGACTGAGTGGCAATTCTTGTAGTTATGTGAGACGTTGATTATACGAAAATTTCGAAGTACCTATTTTTACTTTTATACTAATGAAACGACGTCATTAATAGTTAGATAGTTAAAAAAATCCAAACCTGTTTATCAGATCGATGAAGTGAAAAAGGGAGCGACTAATGATGTGATTAATAGGTACCTACTTAAAAATTTACCTTTATTTCAGGACACAGCTCCAACAATAGTGTAAGTTTTACCTGCTATTAGAGCCACCGCACATATACAATTTCAAGTTGGCCAACTAAATCGCAGAATGTCTAATAGGCATAGAATCTTATGATAGCCCGCACATTATATCAACTTGCACACTATAACAACTTAGTTGGTCAGTCGCACGGTAAGATGCAGTGTGACCAGACCCGTGCGCGTGATTTCCCCACGCTTGGATTTTTGCCGACGGGCACGCAGCCGCCGCAGCCAGTCGATCTCTGCATTCTCTTCTTGTAATAAATGAAAAAATAGAACTGCTGATCGACGAAGTCCAAAAAAGATAAGCCCTTAAAAAACTTATCTGGGTAACACCTCAGTTTAGAATGTAAGGTATGATGTTTTCCACGCTCTAATCTGTCACTTAATATCGGATGCACCCTAAATGTTTTGGTCTGTTTTCGTCTTCTTTTTATTAAGTTAAGAAGTGCGTTGTTTTTCCGCATTTTATCGCAGACTTCACCGCGCTAGCAACACTGTCCACCAACTAAGTCGACGAAGTGTGCGGCCTATGAAAGCACGCAATTTAGTTGTTCGTTAGTTGGCCAACTTCAAATTGTATATGTGCGGTGTCTCTTAGGTGGATTGCGGTATCTCTTTTAGCAGAAACTTAAGCCGCGTAAATTCCCGGGATCGAGATTCACAGTAAAAACCAATGAGTCTGGAATCTGTGACATGCATGACAATAGGTTAAAAAAACTTTTATTGAATTACGAAAAAGATAATATCTTGTTCCATGCGGCGAACGAATGAAGCAGGCCTTTATGTACATTTTGTGGAATTTTCTACAAAATATACTAATTTTTGTTTAAATGCCATTATTAATTTAAGCAGATACACTTAAATCTATTTACTGAAGCATATCGATTAAGGAGCCAGTTAAAATGGACCAATTATTTAAATTCTTATTACTGAATCTTGTACTTCCAATTATTATAAATATACTGCAAAATAATTTTAAAAAATTGCAGATTGATTGAACTATTGACTCCCATAAAAAAAAATACGAACGTGACGTAACGTTAACAGTTTTATTATGCCGGTAGTCTAAGTCAACGCCTATTACAGAGGTATCTTTATTTCATTTTTTATTCTTGTTTGGATAAAATATGAAACTAAAAATACCTCCTTAATAGGCGTTAATTTTGTACTAAGCGTTGACGTTTTTATTATTTTAATTTAATACTAAAATTATATTTTAGACAAGTTTACTGTTTGAATAAAATTATAAGAGGAATACAGTAATCTTTTATTAGATTAAAAATTAATGTTAAGATAGTTGTTAATTAGAATAAAATGACGAAAAATCATAGTAAGGAAACAAAATTTGAACTATGCTAGTGTTGCATAGTTCAAATTTTGTTTCCTTAACATTAATTTTTGCAATGCAATACCGAGCTCCTCTTTCATTCATCGGTGCACCTAAATTGATACGAAACGAAAAACAAAGCAACTTTCGTCATGGTCAATCCCGAGATGGGTCAATCAAAGTTTGTTTTCTCGAGCTCCTCCGTGCTTCGAAAGGCACGTTAAGCCAATGGTCCCAGTTGTTCCTGCAACTACTTTAGCCCACCAACCCGCATTGGGCCAGCGTGGTGGTGTTATGGCCCAAACTCCTCATGTGTTTCTCCCATGTAGGAAGGCCTGTGCCCAACAGTGGGACGTATAATAGGCTAATGATGATGATAATGATGTGAATGAAACGCGTACTTTATTGCCCAACCGCTAATGTTAATTTAACACGATGGCGGTTTCATTTCCAGGAACAAGTCATGTTTTTAAATACCTGCTTTATAGGAAATTCAATTTCAAATCATACATTCTGAATAAATAAAGCTCTAGGAAATGCTCTAGGAATATTAAAACCAATGTGTACTGTATACACAGGTCGATGCACTTATATTAGCGAATTGTAATTAAATCCATTGGACCATTCTATTCCAGAATTTGAATGGTAAATACGATAAATATTGAAATTATATTTTGGAAATAAAATTTGTCTACATATTCATAGTCAGAGATTTAAACATGCGGAGCATGATAATTTTAAACCAAAACTTCACATCCAAAAACGTGGAGCAGACAATAGATTATTCTTCATATCGTATTATTAAACTACAATATTCTAGTAACTATTGTTATATGCCCCTATACATTTTATCACAACACTTTGTATACAAAACGTATGTTTCGTTTACGTTATACCATATGGCTGAAAATTAGAACGATGTGTAAAAAAAAGACTTCGACAAAACAGTTTCATTCAAAAAGTATGTATAACTATGAATATGGTTTTCAATTAAAACTTTGTTACTACAAAAAGTAGAGAAATACCTAATCAAATCAAATAATTAATAGTATAATGGGGTAGCTACCAAATGAAACATAAATTACATCAATTTCAGATAATTCAGAGGAAAATATGTTACTAGTTTATGTAAATAATGTAGTTTAACAATAATTTCAACTATCATGTTTATTAATACACAAGATTAATATTTTACAGAGTGGCAATAATTATTAATTTCAATAGACACAAAATTTATAGATATTTGAAGGTTCTCTCGATGCACAAATCGTAGTGGCGTGATATTTTTTACATTGAATATAAAATACTGGTCGGGCCATCACTTTGGGTTCCTGCCTATGATGCCCAAAGAGACTTTATTTTGTTTAAAGGAATAACATTTAAAAGCAGATGGTCTAGTTTTGCCTGTATCGCGTACCTACAAGTATGTAGGTATATTGGTATGAAATCTGAAAAGATTTGCTGTGAACTTTGCACTGAGAAGTAAATATAGTAACATGCAAGACATAATAAATATGTTTGGAAATAATTTTTTAAACAAGTATAAAAACATACTTTTTGAAGTTGATGCTTATTTGCAGAAACAATAGAAAGTGAAGCACCGACCAAAAAAATATGTTTCTAAGGGATTAGTACCTACTGAAATATAATTATTATATCCTTTTTTTCACAGTTATAACTTATTATTGATGCTAACTTTCTAAGGTCAAAGCGGCTGAAGCGGCTGAAGCGGCAAAGATGGCTGACCGTCAGCATACTTGCATATTGTTTACTACTATCGTGTCGTTTTACTAACAAGTCATAGTAAAGCAAAAAATGACATTGTCGCTTAAATAGACGTCTTAATTATTCCAGTTATAAACCAAACTACCCAAACGATTTTAAATATTTTTGTTAAGGAACCAAATTGCAACTATTCCGCATCGAACAAAAAAGAATCACGTAAATCAGACTAGAAATATAGGCGTAATCGGTGTACATACATAAAAAAAACACACCAACCGAATTGAGAACCTCCTGTTCTTTGAAGTCGGTTAAAAACTTTACAACTTGACATGTTCTAAATTGGTAACAACATTCTACCTCTGAAATATTACATGAAGTATTAATTGGATCGAAGGCATGGCGAAGCGTTTCCAAGAAAAGGGTGGTTATGAAATAAGCAAACTTTATAGGTTCAAGAGTTACGTATCAACAAAGTTCTATCGTGATAAAACGTAAATTTGGATTGTGGAATGTTAAATTTTCATCAATGAAACTTTTGCAACGTAGCATTTAACTATAAATTAAGTCAGCTGATGTTTTTTTTTCTTTATTTCCGTAGTAAGTTATTTTAAATCTTCCTCGTACTCATGACACGTAGAGTAGTGATTGAGTGTCGTTGGCCGTACTTCAACAAACTCAATTTATTTTACTAGCTCCTATCACGTCGTATTGTTTTGCTTTAGTGAAATATTAGCTTCAAATATTCACATACATCAAGGTCCCAGTCGAGATTCTAGACGCTATTAATTTACGTGTCTGTTCAACCACAGACCGATAGTAATTATGTTGGCCTCTGCACATTACAATTATATTGTAAATTGTACTGTCAATTGTACTGTCTTTGTGCTTGTAGCTTCGTATTGTATATTGTTAATTTACGCGTTTATGTCTATTTGTTTACTACCATATGCTTGCTAAGTTTATCGGGTAGGATTTTTCATAAAGTTTTTTCAGTAGTTTAACTTATGTTTCACACACAATCGTAATGCTTTGTATTTGCAGACGTTACAGATAGAAATATTATATATATAACAATACTATCGCGTGGTTTCATAATAATTATCCAGAAAACCCATTTCCAGAAAATATCAAATTCTATTAATTGTATATTGCGAGTATAAAGAAACAAATAAACTTGCGTGTTTATAAAAGTTTTTCCTAAAACATTTTATTCGTGTTTTCAGAATGCACATTGAATTACAATATCAATGTCGCCATGCCAGAGTTTTTAAATATACGCGGTGTACTGAGTGAAAATGAGAAAAATTATTATCAAAAAATGATAGAAGAACCCAAAAAATCTAAGTCAATGGTATCCCGTATAAGAAGAAGTAATCATGAAGAAGAAGAAGCATGTTGTTGTCCACCTCAAAAAGTGATGATGCCAACATACATCACGAGACGAAAATTTAATGAAGTTTTAGAAAAATTTCATAAGAAGCAAGCACCTAGCAAGTAAGATAATCAAGACATTTTATCCGTTGTGGGCACTGACGATAACGTTCAATAAAAATAATTAGACTACGCTAATAGTGTAGTTGATATCTTTTTTTTATTTCATAAATAAGATTAGAACTCATTAAGAAGTATTGCAGAATAAATAGCATATTAAAAATCAATAGTTTCACAGATGCAGTGGTATGTTTGATATGTTGCGACGCATCGTCTAAAAACGCTCCATATAAAATCTGCGGAACAGATGACTTCAGATGACGCTATTGACAAAATTAATAATAACTTTGTAATATTGTTTTACACATAGTTGTCGTTATAATAGTTGTTCTAATTGATGTAAGTAATCCAATATCATTATATTTTTTGATAAATTTTGGAAAAAAATGTCATATTTATAAATTTTCCATACCGTACAATTTAAACCATATTTCATATATTAATTTTGAATTGTTGTTATGGGCAACAATAGCGGCATATTCAAACTTTGACATTATCCCTATTCTTCTAAAAAGATGGTTAAATGTTTCACATGTGGCGTTAGCGAAATAGTCATTTTCAATGAAGTCCCTGTCAACTTATTTACTTTTGAATAAAGACTTAAAAAAACTATCTGTGTATTTTGTTTCATTGCGCTGTCATGATAGCTGGCGAGTGAATGACTTTTGCCTTGAGTCCGTTTATGTTAAGTTCTCCGTTTATGTATATGTTAACCCAGTGGTCGGCAAACTTATTAGCCAAAGGGCCAAATATGAACATCACAACATTTTTTTTTTAAATGGGAGCATTAAACCCCCAAATCCAAAATCTGCTTATTTAGTAAACTTTTATTACACTAATAATAAGGGCCGATTTTTCAATGCTCAGATAAACAGTCAGATAGGGTTTATTCGATAGATAGCAAAAAAGTGGGTTTTTCAAGCGTCAGATAGACTTTATTCGACGAATAATTCACTTAACTTAAGAATAAATCTATCTGTCCCTTCGACGGCCAGATAACCGCTTATTCTATAGATAAATTATGCTTGTGCTTTCTGGGTGAGTCAAATACTTCATAACAAAACATGTTAGAAAACACATGTAAAATGGTATACAGTAGAATTCCGTCGTAGATTCAGACTTACTAAAGAATCGGTGCAATATTTGCAAACTTTTCTAAAAGATAAATTATGTAAGTAATGAAATAACAAAAAATACATATTTAATTTGGTTTCTGAAACCACTGTATTCTTCCCATGCTACAGCTGCCAATCACTGATTCTTTGCCCTATGAGTTTCTATATCACTGGTCCTATATAGTTTGGCGGTATTAATAATTCCACTTCATGTCGTATTATAAAAAAAATTAGATACTGTTGCAATTACATCTTTGAGGAAAAAATTTAATTCTGACAATTTTTTCATTTCCACGAGGAAGCATAAATGAGCTAAGGTTTCTTGATTGATATCAGCTATAGATTGCACTTACAAGTTAAGTTTCAAATAAAATACCACAGAACTCGATATATGTATGAATGTAGTATGAAATAAGATGCCAGATGCTTGCTTGTTTTTGACAATAGATGTGAAGTTAACAGCAAACAAAGAAATTGTCTGTCCCGCTCTAACATTAGTGTCCTCTATACATTTGTCTCAACTACCTGAAGCTGGCGTTATTATGGAAGACCTAAACGGTCAGATAGTTATTCTTAGGATAAATGTTGATTGAAAAATTGACAGTCACTTATCGGACGAATAAACAGTGTAATAACTTTATTCCTTAGGTAGCTATCTGTAGTTTTATCAGGGGATTGAAAAATCGGCCCTGGGTGAATTTTAGATAGATTAACTGTCAACTGGTCAAAGTTATTCTCCGGATATATTTTATCTGAATATCCCCAAATAAGTATTAATAACTTTAGCAAGTTGAGAGTTAACCCATAGAAAATCTGTCAAATAAAACTAAATTTTATACTTAATAAATATTTATTTATGCGAACAATGTGCTTGCATCTCCTTGGAAAGTTTGAGTAAGTCAGGTTTGTATGTTGTTGTTTTTAATTTTAGGCATGATTCAAGGTTCTCATCATCTTATAAAAAAAGCCTTGGTAAGAATAAAGTCTTATACCTTTTTAAGTTTTTTTTTAAATGAAAATATTATTGCGACTTCTGTGCATATTTGTGCCAGAGCCGCACTTAAGGAGCCAAAGAACCACATGCGGCTCTGGAGCCGCACTTTACCGACCACTGTGTTAACCTAAAAGTTTTTTTTTTTTTTTGCAGCAGAAGCAGAAGAATGCAGAAGTTGTTGATTCAATAGAATTAATTCTTCACTTCTAAGATTCCGTAGGCAAATCTTCAAAAACAGAACTCATGAGACCCCGTTCCCATTATGACAGGTCAAGTTTCTGGCAGAACAATTCGGTTATGAAGCTGTTCACAATTTGTTGGATCCGGGGAAACACTCAGCGCGGGGATTTTGAATAGACAGCTTATAACTGCAGAGCGTCCTCTCAACACACAGTACTGCGAACTCTGCTTAGAGCTCCTGTATCGACATGTGTCTGTCGAGTGCTGCATCGGTGAGTTTCTTGTGTTTCCGTTACTGCGGAAGCATATAATAATGAGCACTATGACAACGCGCAAATTAGGAGGCCTCCGACTAGATGGACACTGCTCAGGTTCGTGGGGCGCCGTTGGATGCAGACTGCGCAGATACGTCCTATTTGGAAATCAATGAAGGAGGCCTTTTTACAGCAGTGGACGTCATAGACTGATACAATGATTATGATTATTATGTCCATTCCTTACCGCGTCTTCCACTCCGATCAACTGAATATCCTACTAAATATGAACCTACCTCAGTGTCACGTGATAGTGAATTGGAAAATATATTTTGAATTCTACTGTTTGATTACAAAGACTTTTATTTCATATGAGTGGAAAACATGCATGCCGCTTACATGATGTGAAGTGGTTACAACAGCCTATATGCAACACCAGATATAGAGAAATTGAGCCCAAAATGCATACCATGTGTAGTGTAGTGACCTTAATATTATGATAGTGTATGCTAAACAATATATAATAACATGATTATTCTTAATAAATCAGTATTCATCTTGTATTCGGTTGTTTCACTCGCCTCCTATGACGCCCGACAGTACATGGCGACCCTGCCTGTAAAGTGACCCGTCCTCCGTATATGGAAGCGTCTTCATAAACATTATCGTTTGTAGCGCAAATTCAATTTATCATAATGAAGGAGTGCAATTTAAATCACCGTGAGCTATCGACGTCGTGTCAAAAAATACAATTTTGTCAATATAACTTAAACGAGAATGGGTTCACCAAGCAGTAAAATCCAAGAAAAAACTTACAACACTAATTTGGCTGTGGGGGTGGATCAGTCTGCCCATATGAAAATAATCAGCGAGCATGCAACCGCGACAAATTGCATACTTATTGCAATTGTCACTCTTCTGGCCATCGGGGCGCTGCTTATCCTGTATAAGATGTACAGGAAATGTCATCGCAAGCTACTACAGCGCGAAGTTAATGAATTCACACTGAAAAGATATGCTAGTTTGCTTCGTCGCCAGCCCGCAACCCTGAGCGCAAAGGTGGAAGAAATCGTGTAACCAAAATAAAAATAAAAGTTAGTGTTCCCCCGAAAATAAAATGTAGAAGTAATAAGAACATGAAAATAATCAAAAAGTGAAGTGAAAAAAAAGTGTTTTAAGTGTCTCAATAAAAAGCGCAATGCTTAGTGAAATAAGTCTATAACCGAATAATTGTAAGTACCTATGTATCCATAGAGTGTAAGATGATAACATGCATGGTTAGTGCTTAAGAATGTATTTTATGTTATGGCCGAGGGTTTAGAAAATTTAGTAAAAGATTTAAAAGAAATACGTACATATTTAATAAAAATCGGTGAGAAAAGAAGGAAAGGGAATATTTCTGTGTCAAAGTTAAGCGAAGCGAATAGGTTATATAGTCAATACGTTACCTTAATTGATCACTTAAAAGGTGAAATTGAGGGCAAAAAATTTTCGAGCACTTCTGTAGAATTAATAAATAAAATTTGTGCAGAATTTTTAAACATTTATAATGAAATAGTACAATTGTGCTCGGTAGGAAAGTGTACGGAATACGTTAGAATCATGGAGAAAGATACTTTATTTGATTTAAAAATAGCTTTGAGTCTGTTGCCCGTCATGAATGATGACGACGGCGTAACGAAACAGTTAATTGAGAATATTGAATATTATGAATCTACATTATGTAAATCAGATTGTAAGAAAAATTTAATTACATTTATTTTAAAAAGTAGGCTCTCAGAAACCGCGAAATTAAAATTAAATAGTTCCTATAACAGCGTCGGGGATTTGATAAAGGACATGCGTAAACTACTGCTTCCTCAGAAGTCTTTTACTGCGATCCAGACTAGGTTGCAACGAGCGGCGCAAATTAACAAGTCAATTGCTGACTTTGGAAAGGACATAAGTGAGTTGTTTGTAGATCTAACAATTTCACAAGCTGACGGCAATTCAAATGCGTATAGTATCTTAAAACCTATAAATGAAAAATACGCTATAAAGCGTTTTGCTGACGGCTTGCGAAATTCTAAGTTAAGCACTATTATAGCGGCGCGTAATTACACGTGCCTAAAGGACGCAATACAAGCGGCGCAAGACGAGGAGGTAGCCACAGCGACACACCCCTTGGAAGTTGTTGGTAGGTACGGTTATTATAGGCCTGAGAGAATGCAGACAGGCCGTAGCAGTTGGCAGCGAGGATTTTATGCACGAAATAGTTATACGTCCCGAAATATGCCTAATAACTATAACAGGCGTAATAACAATCGGGAATTTTATCAAGGGAATAATTTGCGTGTTAGTAACAGGGGTAGGCTACGTAGAGGTAGAAGCCGAGGATTTCCATCGAATTATGTCAACACCTTAGCAACAGACCAAACTACAGTTGAGTCAGAGGACCACACAGTCGGAGAGAATCTTAGTCAGTTTTTTCGAGCCTAACTATATTTGTGCATGTAACTCTCTAAACAAAGTGTCACTTAAGGTAGGCAACGACAAATATGGATGGCTAGTTGATACAGGGGCATCTATATCTGTCATCAAATACGATCTGCTAGCGTATTTACAAATTCCATTCCATAAAAAGAGAGTTATTATAAAAGGAATAGGTGGAAATGTTACTACAGAGGGCTACTGTTCGATTAAGTTATGTTATAAAAACAATTTTTTCATGCATAGATTCTACGTTTTAAAACAAATACCTTCAAAGTCAGACGGTATTTTAGGGCAAGACTTTCTAAAGGCATTTAATGCCATTTTAAATTTCGAATATAACACATTATTATTAACTACGGAATGTGGTAAAAAGATAACTATACCATTAGATATACAAGCAGAAAAATATAAATATTTGACAATACCGGCTAGGAGTGAATCAATCCATTTCGTTAATACTTATGCTAAGGAAGAATTTGTTACTGAATGTCAGGAATTATGCGAGGGAGTATTTGTAGCCAGTACTATAGTAAAACCGGTAAACGGGAAAATACCAGTGAAAATTTTAAACACCAGAGACAGTGAAGTAAAGTTACATAATTTTACGCTAACTAAGTCAAACATGAAGGATTACTATATTTGTCAGTTTGGTAAACCCACTATGAACGCGGATAGGGTAAAATTGCTGTTTTCGTTACTAAAATTAAATAAATTAAGTGATGAGGAACGAATATCAGTGGAAAATATTTGTGCGAAATTTCCGGACGTTTTCCATTTACCCGGGGACAAGTTAAATGTTACTTCTTTATATGAACATACAATTGAGTTACAACCTCATAGTATTCCTATTTATTCAAAGCCCTATCGTTTACCGCAAGCGCAAAAATTACAGCTAGAAAAACAAATACAGGAAATGCTAGCGGACGGCATAATAGAGGAAAGCACGAGTGCATGGTCGAGCCCCCTGTTATTAGTCCCAAAAAAGACAGACTCTACCTCTAGTAAAAAATGGCGAGTCGTGATAGATTATCGAAAATTAAACAATACAGTAAAAGATGATAAATTCCCGCTACCAAATATTACAGAAATACTCGATTCATTATCAGGTTCCGTTTATTTTACACATTTAGATCTTTATCAAGGATTTTTTCAAATTGGATTACATTCTCACAGCAGACCTTATACAGCCTTTACTACAAATAAAAACCAATATCAAATGACTAGATTACCTATGGGTCTAAAAACTAGCCCAAATGCGTTTTCTAGGATGATGACTATTGCGATGTCGGGCTTGAATTACGAGAAGTGCTTGGTATATCAAGACGACTTGGCCGTTTTCGGGAGATCCTTAGACTCCCATAATCATAATTTGATTGACATATTTAGCAGGCTACGTAAAGTAAACTTAAAATTAAATCCCTCAAAATGCGTTTTCCTACAAAAGGAAATGTTATATTTAGGGCATGTGGTGTCGGAAAAAGGTGTTTTGCCCGATACGTCAAAATTTAAAGCTATAGAAAATTACCCGACTCCACAAAACGCGCTAGAAGTTAAACGCTTCGTAGCTTTTATGAACTACTATCGCAGATTCATTAAAAATTTTGCTGAAATCGCATTTCCATTAAATAAGTTATGCTGTAAAAATGTTTCTTTTATGTGGACAGAGGAATGTCAAAATAGTTTTCAATTACTTAAAAACAAATTAATAAACCCGCCAATTTTGCAATACCCTAATTTCGCGAATGAAAATATTTTCATATTACAAACAGACGCGTCAGGGGTTGCAATTGGATCAGTACTATGTAACGGCGACGGCCGGCCTGTGGCTTACGCAAGCCGAAGTTTAAATAAGGCGGAAAGAAATTATCCTACTATCGAAAAGGAACTCCTTGCTATAGTATGGAGTGTTAAACATTTCCGACCATATTTATACGGAAGACCGTTCAAGATACAGACCGACCATCGACCTTTAGTATTTTTGTTTGGTATGAAAGATCCGTCGAGTAGACTCACCAAATTCAGATTACAGCTAGAAGAATATAATTTCACAGTTGAGTACATTAAAGGGTGTAACAATGCAGCTGCAGATGCATTGTCACGCATAGTAATAACATCCGAAGATTTAAAAAGTATGAATTCTGGGCTAAATGAATTAAATGTGCTGACACGAGCGCAATGGAAAAGATTACAGGATAGTCAAATCAGTCAAAAGTCTCAGGTCATTAATACTCCCATTTTAAGCTCAAGGTCTGATCAGCCGAGAGTTACAGAGATTATTAAGAAACCGGAGAATTTTACTGAATTGTCTTTACTTTCTATGAAGCAGTTCAACAAATTGCGTAATCAAAATATTGCTATGGATTATTCCAAATATTTTATATATGTATACGGAAAGTCGATTATTCATTTAAACCCAAATTCTCGATCGACGTTATCGCGAGGCGAAATGATGAGAGATTTGAGTATAATATGTAAAAAACATTCTATAGAAGAGTTGTGTATAATAAGAAATGAACATAATAAAGAATTTATAGCTAGCATTACAGAAGAAATAAATAAATCATATAAATGGTCCGGACCACGCATATGCATATTGAGAGGAGTTCAACGAATAAATAATTTAGATGACAGACGTGTCATACTGAATGATTTTCATTTACTGCCTACGAGTGGCCACGCAGGCATTAAAAGAATGGCTAATAACATCAAGAAATATTATTTTTGGCCTAGTATGGAAAATGACGTAAAAACATTTATATCAAAATGTAAACAGTGTCAAAAGCATAAGTACTCGGTAAAAACTAAGCAGCCAATGGCTATCACAAGTACCGCTAATTCAGCTTTCGAAAAAATATATCTTGACGTTGTCGGCCCACTCCCGAAAGATGACTATGATAATAGATATGTGCTCACATTACAATGTGAACTAACAAAGTTTGTCGAGGCTTATCCGCTTCAAACAAAAGATACGGTAAGTGTTGCAAAATCATTCGTAAATAATTTTGTCCTTAGGTATGGGATCCCACGGGAGATAGGCACAGATAGAGGAACAGAGTTCATATCAAGCACAATGAAAGAGGTATGTCAACTTTTAAATATAACTCATTTAACCTCAACAGCCTACCATCATGAAAGTCTAGGAGCGGTAGAAAACTCACATAAGCATATGGGTACGTATTTAAGAATTAATTGCGAAAATCATATTAATTCATGGAGCGAATGGATACCTTTTTGGTGTTTTGCTTACAATAATAGCGTTCACTCGGAAACCCGATACACGCCCCATGAGTTAGTGTTTGGTAAAATATGCAATATACCTACGAACTTCACAGGAACTGTAGTGAGTCCTTTATATAATCTGGACAGTTATCCGAAAGAATTAAAATACAGGCTTCAACTAGCCCAGAGAGACGCTAAAAATAATTTATACAACAGTAAAATAAAAAGAAAACTATGCTATGATAAGAATATTAAGCCAATCGAATATAAGAAAGGAGATTATATATTAGTTAGGAACCCGTCAGGAGATAAAATGCAAAGTATATACCTGGGGCCATATTTAGTTCTAGAAGATTTAAACTGTAATGTTAAGATATTGAAAAATGGTAAAGAAGATATAATACATAAAAATAGAACTAAAATGTTTAGAACGTAAGTTAATTATCTTGTTTATAAAACTCATTGTAAGCATTATGTTGTGACAATAAACACTTATAATATTCATAACTTGAAACTATGTTTTTAGCAATGTAAGTTGATTATTTTTATGTTATCAGGTTGACTAACCATGTTATGATAGAATTAGTATGTATAGCAATCTTATATTTTGCCAAATTTATACCTACTGTATTATTTTATTATTACTTACTCTTGTAAAAAAAAAAAAAAAAAAAAAAAAAAAAAAAAAAAAAAAAACATTATGTATTTTTTTTTTCAATTAAGGGGGAAGATGTAGTGTAGTGACCTTAATATTATGATAGTGTATGCTAAACAATATATAATAACATGATTATTCTTAATAAATCAGTATTCATCTTGTATTCGGTTGTTTCACTCGCCTCCTATGACGCCCGACAGTACACATGCTCATAGTGATATGTATGTTCGTATCAAGCGTTAGAGAGAACGTGTGATTAAGTCGAATAGGCACTTGGTCGATTTCTCTGGTTGATTTCTATAAACTAATTAGGTACCTATAGCCCATGTTTAAAATTATTTTCGTGTTGTCGTCACCAATTTGTATATGTTCGTCATATTAGTAAATACAGTCACACCAAGTAACTAAGCGCCGTAAGTCAACCGATGAAAGCGCTGAATTATAGCGCTTCATCAAATCAAAGGTTCGAGTGCAGTAATGTGTCTTTGAATCGCGCTGGAGCGATTTGCTAATAGAATTTGGTTTGCGAATACAAACGACACAGGCATGTAAGATATTCGCAAGAGAGCTTGGAAAGATAAGACCCGTTTTTTTTCTCGAAATATCCACGTGGAATATTCAAAGAGATTAAGATAAACAGATATAAATACTTTCTCACACAATCGCCCTACAAAATTCAGTACCCAAATCCCTCAGATTATGTTAGCAATAACATCAAAGCAAGAATAAAAAATATATATTACGCGCAACATGGAAAATTTTCTTTCAAGAATAGCCATTTTCTGATAAGTATTTTATACGGCAAATCCAATGTAGAACAGCGTCACGTTAACCGAATCATTATATTTGTATAGAAATACTGATAACAAAGAAAATACTGTTTATCCATTTTTCTGATATATTACCTTCACAGAAAGTATAAAGCAGCTATTTTTACATGTGATATTTTTCTTTTATTAGTAAGTGCTTAAATTGTTTAACCATTTTGCAGGTATACATTTTTTTGTAGGTATACTACTTTTATATGAACTTCATAATTTCAGTTCCGTCTCATTTTCGACATTTTATACACAATTGATTACCTAATTGTCAAACTTCCAGGAGTCTCATTACGACTTAAGTGATTAATTAAAGAATATCACTCATAAACCGATAATTTAATTAACTATAATTATAAGCTCATTTAATCACCAATAAGCTAGATAACAGATAATTGTAAATAATGCTATCTTTTATATACAGAGTGGTGCTAACAATACGCAGCAATAATGCAGCCAATAATGCAGTAATGTTATATTATTTCATACAAATGTCATGAAAATATCAAATGAATAAGATGTTTTTGAAAGTGGCAAAACATTTCCATGAACTAATATAGCCCATGTTTCAATTTACTGTCGTATTAACGGCATGTCGTGGGCCGTCAGCTGGTTTATTGTCATCTAGTTATACAATATAACTAGACGAAAAACAAGCTGACGGCCCACCAGGTGGTAAGTGGTTTCCGTCGCCTATAGACACCTGCAATAACAGAGTAAAAATCACAATGTTTTTAGGTCATATACTAAATAAGCATCCATGGCTCGTTAATTAATGTTTCTAGTCATAATACAAACTTTGCGCCTACCGAGATACAAACCAAAGCCCTCTGGCCTAGTGGACAGGCGTGTTGACCACTCAGACCTTTTTGCTTTCATTTCTAAAAGCTTATTAAACTTAATATTAACTGACTCTACTACCATAAAATATGGTAAGTGTCTAACATCCTCGTTGGACACTTGTCACATTTTCCTCAGAGGTATAGGTACTAAGTAATAAATTTGATACGCGGACGTCTATGCTTTGAAGAGTCACTGTGAAAATTAAAATGTAAACTTCAAATAACTGTCGTATCGTAAGCCAGTTAGTATTACAAAATCAAGTATTTATTCGTTAATATTTTATTTCGTATTTTCCAGAAACATGCGCATGTCAGTAATTATTTTTGGAGCAATGGTTTTTAGCTGCTTTCACGAATATCACATTGTGTCCCGCGCAGAACAAAATTGCAAAGGTATTGTTCGAAAGTTGGTTCTTTTTTAATGACAACCTATTGTTTGTCACAACTTTTTCATGTGAAAAACATATGTTCATTACAGTGCCTCAAAGAATACATACTCTAACGCGGAGTGGCGTTAGAGTGAAAATCACTACATGTAAAGTGGAACAGCTCCTAACTTAGGAAAATAAAATGAATCTTTTTATTTAAAACTCTTTGTCTAAAAAATCTTTGTCTTTAAAACTTTCTGAAACGTTAATTAATTCGTGAGTTCATTTCAATATTAACGTATCGGTCCAATCATAGTGAGACGCTACTTTTCACTTTATTTGTAAGGGTTTCACATTTTAATTAAAATATGATTAGTCTGAAGCGCTCATAAAATTTCGAGACATTTACCTCTATAAGCTTATAATACTTAATTGCTTGGACTCATAATCATCATCAATACTCTATTGCCTAACTATTGATGTATGCGGTCTTCAGAAAACATGAGACTATTTGACTCAGACAGTACTCATATTCTAAATATATTAAAAGTAATGTTTCCAAACTTACAAACTTATCCTATTCTAATACGGTAAAAAAGTCGAGCATAAATCAGGCTAAAATATTGTAAGCCTTCGACCCGTACCATTTATTTGAGGTCCTAATAACGAGATATTGAAAAGCAATTGTGACATTTAGGCTATGATAATGACACATAATAAATTCCATTAGTCAATACTAATTGTCCCTTTTGTATTATAACGATTGTAATAGCATTTTGCGTTCATTTGACCACTCATTCATCTGAACTATTCATAATCGTAATGAGTATGTTAATCTGTCTAGTGGCGTTATACCTCTGGAGGTCTATGTCAATTGAAAAATCAATCGTTTCTGTAATCTGATATTTGACGGGCTAAAAATATGTTTCATATGACTGTCACATAAAGTAAGATCGAAGCGGGGAAGTCCTTCTATGGGGCAATTACCGGCAGCAAAAATGTTACTTATTTACGCATTCTGCGAATCTACAGCATTTCATTATGAAACTAAAAATGTTAGATAGATATCTCCATGACGTATGTAGTAAAAAAGAATTCTATTTGAAATTGTGCCTGTTTTTTTTTAATTTGGAAGCAAGTGAATCATCTTTAGGTGAATAAATGAAAAAACAGTGAAAGTGGATTTATTAGGAAAATTAATAAAGCTAATAAATTCTTAAATAGTTAAAGCTAATAGGTAGTTAAATACTTTCTTAAGCTTATGATTTTATTGGAAAGCGAAACCGGTCATGCTAGGCGCCCTGCCTGGTGAATGTAACACTCTGTGATATACCGCTTACCAGACATACATGTCCATCATATGACGACCGTCTGGTCGAGCGGTCTGTACCCCTTGCTATGCAGGCAACTCGGTCAAGAGGTCCCGGGTTCGAATCCCGGTAGGAGCAAATGTTTGTATGATGAGTACGACCATTTGTTTACGAGTCATGGATGTTAATATGTTTATTTAGTATATTTCTAATATTTATATACATATTATTAACATTATTTCTCCGTTATCTAGTATCCATAACACAAGCTTTTAATGATGCTTACTTTGAGCTAGATAATAGGTGTGAGTGTGTGAATATTATTATTATTATTATATGCCGGTCTTGCCGCAGAGCAGAAGTTATCAGCCTTTCATGTTACCAAAAATAATTAGGATTTAATTTGAAGATGGCTGGTCATCATCTCCAAATCTAACTTTCATTATTTTTACTTTCACGCGTTTTTCGCAAACGAAACACCAGTGCATAGCACTGTTGTGTTCCAGTTCAAATGAGCGTTTCCAGTTAAGGATGTGCATGAAAAAAATATACTATTCAGCAAAATAAAACGATACAAAACATTAGTGTAAATGGAAATTGATACCTAGGAAAAGTCACTATGGAATCTTGGCCATGTCTTTTAAGTTAGTTCATTTTGTCCAAAAATTCCCCGAGATATTTGAATTAGAAATTGTAGTATACCTTCCTACTTGTATCTTTTTAAAACAACTTTCTTTCAGTTTTGAAAAATGTTTACTGTGTATTATTTAGTAATTAAAATAGAATAAAACTAGAAAAATTTCACGCCCTGAGGCAGGATTCGAGCCCGCGACCTTTCGCAATCCGGGCGACTGCTCTGACCACTGAGCCACCCAGGACTTGGGATATCCCTGTGAAATTCTTCTAGTCTATCTGTATTCTAATTTAAATCTAATTTAAAAATTTAAAATCTAATTTAATTCTAATTTTTCTATTTTTATTCTATTTTATTGACTAAGTAATTTTTCAAACATTTATAATAATGTTAAAATCAAAATTTAAGAATATTTGAAAGCACTGCCGCAACTTAACCGAATCGTAGGTATTTGTAAAAATACTCGTTTCGGATGTTGAAATAGAATATTTCGACATTGTAGGGTGGACGTTAGCTCATAAACGCAAATACAGATAGACTAGAAGAATTTACTGACGATAACGTTCAATAAAAATAATTAGACTACGCTAATAGTGTAGTTGACATGTTTTTTTTATTTCATAAATAAGATTAGAACTCATAAAGAAGTATTGCAGAATAAATAGCATATTGAAAATCAATAGTTTCACAGATGCAGTGGTATGTTTGATATGTTGCGACGCATCGTCTAAAAACGCTCCTAAAATCTGCGGAACAGATGACTTCAGATGATGCTATTGACAAAATTAATAATAACTTTGTAATATTGTTTTACACATAGTTGTCGTTATAATAGTTGTTCTAATTGATGTAACTAATCCAATATCTTAACCGAATCGTCGGTATTTGTAAAAATACTCGTTTCGGATGTTGAAATAGAATATTTAGACATTGTAGGGTGGACGTTAGCTCATAAACGCAAACACAGATAGACTAGAAGAATTTCACAGGGATATCCCAAGTCCTGGGTGGCTCAGTGGTCAGAGCAGTCGCCCGGATTGCGAAAGGTCGCGGGTGCGATTCCTGCCTCAGGGCGTGAAATTTTTCAAGTTTTATTCTATTTTAATTACTAAGTAATTTTTCAAACATTTATAATAATGTTAAAATCAAAATTTAAGAATATGTGTATTATTTATTTAAAAAACCTCCAAAAAAATGCATATACTCTAATATTGCTACAAAAGACAAAAGGAATAACTGACAAGATTTTGATAAATCAAACAAATACTGGCCATATCCCCTTAACTTTCATATTTACACTCTACTTACTCGTCTCCATTCTAATCATTATTTTAAATCCACATTATAACGCTTAACATGGTTACATATAAGTTGAATATTTTCCCGGTCAACTAATTAGCGTTTGTAGCCCACAAAAGGGTGTAATTGCAACGGATTTGTAAGGGCCCTCTCGAAATGAAGTATTGTACTCGTCGCCGTCATAACAAACAGCACTCATGCCTCGTGGAAATTAAATCACGCGCTTGAATTTTATTCTGAACTCACCTTTTCACCAATTGTAAAATAAAAAAGAATTAAAGATAGTCATAACAAAGGCAAAGATCACAATAATAAGGCAATCACAACAATAATAATAATGTTGATGCTATATTTTACTAGATAATGGGCCACAAAAGTAAAGACAATGAGTTAGTTTTAGAATAAAGATAGTAAATCCTGTCTGTAGAAGACAGAAACAGAACAAAGGAAGAGTTTCAGACGCACTCTCATATACCAAAATATCCAGGTTTTAAAACTCGATTATTGTATGAAATTTTAGTCACAAACTCACCGGCCATCAAATAATTACTAAGACTAATTTTGTTACTAATTTTCAGGTAATTGTGCGGATAATGCACCCTTGATAATTTTGCCAGTTATAATAAAAACATTCAGATATCCTAAAGTGGAGAAAAATGCGAATACTGAAATACAATAAATAAATAATAGTTTTCAAACAATCTCTTATTTTTAATAACTATACCAGCCCATATCAGTCCGCTGCTGCACACAGTCATTCAGTTCTCTCAAATAGATGTCAGTTCTGTATATTATGTGTGCATACACGCACACACGTACACGTGTGTGTTTGTAAGTGTTTTTTTATTTTTTATTTAACCATTCGTCTCAGTATTTTTACTCAGAGGAATCGTTAAACAATAAAAAATACGTACTACGTCGTGTTGCAATCCTGCGGTAAATAAGGATGCTAGAGCGGTGAATAAGGTATGTTGGAAGCAGAGGACCTATTGCCAATACTTTTGATTTATTTATTGATTCAAGTGTGTACATGCTGACTTACAGTTACCCAAAACGCCAGTATGTCAAAATTATAACACATATAACGCACATTATAATTTATATATAACACATGTCAAGGAATTAATATTAACAATTGCAAAATATGTCAAACTAGAAGTCAATTATATTAATTAAGTCAAACGAATATAAATGAATACAAAATAATGACAAAAAAATGAATATGTCAATGTAAAACAAAACATAAAAAATAATATCTATAAAAGAAGTACACCTACAGTCAATAAATGCTATTTATTAATAATTACTTTAGCTATCGTCATTTTTGTGTAAGTGATGAGCAAGAAAGATAGCGAGTGAAAGGGACAAACCTACACAGACAGAATAAATAAAAACATTCTTTAATTTTGATTTTAACATTATTATAAATGTTTTAAAGTATATTTACTATAAAAATGTATTTAAACTAGAAATATTTCAGAATATTCGAAAGCAATGCCTCAGCCTAACCAAATCGTAGGTATTTGTAAAAATACTCGTTTCGGTTGTTGAAATAAATAAATAGAACATTTCGACATTGTAGGGTGAACGTTAGCTCATAACGCAAATACTAGAAGAATTTCACAGGGATATCCCAAGTCCTAGGTAGCTCAGATGGTTAGAGCTGTCGCCCGGATTGCGAGAGGTCGCGGGTTTGTTCCCCGCCTCAGGACGTGAAGTTTTTCTAGTTTAATTACATTTTTATTAGTAAATAGAAACAAATCACATGTCAATACATGTGATTTGTTTATATTTATTTTGTGTCTAAGTTGCCTCAAATATAGTCTTCTGTTCTGTCAACATACCCATGTTTTCTTTGATTATTACAACGTAGACAGCGCGAGACTAGTGCCTAACTATGAAGGTAATCACTTGCATCAGGCTCGCCGTTCGTTTTTTTGCCACCCTATTGACGTATCAAGATAATTTATTATGTTTCTTGGATCTATAAGAATTATTTTACGAAGATCCAAGAAACTCAATAAATTTTCCTGGAACCTGACATCTTATGCGAAAAATACCTCTGTTCAATTCAATATGCAAATAGATTAACAAACTCAAAGATTGTCCCACCGACCATATTATAAATTAAGTAAATTTATTCGTGGATTATAAAGTAAAAGTCCTTTTAAAACCAACTACCTATATAAATACTCACTACCTTCTTACAAAACAAATGTATTTTGAAATATCGCCTGCATCGGTTTCAAATCAACCAAATCGAAAAAAAAACTAAAATTTCTGTATTTTGTAACACAGAACTGGACAATGCGTATGTAAATAAACAAAATAAAAAAACATCGAATTATTTTTTAAAAATCTTAATAATGGCAAGTAAATTTAACATAAAAGTAAGAATACTTAGATCTTAAATTGACTTGCCATTGAGTTTATAAATTACTTTGTTAGTTAGTTTCAGTTTTGCTACATTTATAATTTTATGATTAAATTATATTGGTATTTAAATTTGGCAGCTGCATTCGTTCTGCCTTTAAAATAAATAGTTTTGTACACGTAAATGCATCCTTCGCATTTTCTGGTTGGCTATGACAGAATAACAGCAGCTGCAATGTGTGGGCTGCAGCACATTGCTGAGTCACGAAGCCTTTTTGTATAAACATAATTAACGTTGTGTGTAAAGAATTGGCACCTTTCTTCATTGAGATATAAATGATGGAGAAGGCACCACCCATTACTATGTTACGACCTGGCCACTCACCGCACGCGCGTCCTGCGACTCGCGAATCGGCGAACCACTGCGCGTTGTCTTGATGTCGGCCTCGGAGCGCGTCCTCGTGACCGCGCAGTGGTTACCGAGACGCCGTCGCCGCCGTCGCCGTCGCGTCGCCCGTTCCCGTGGCCAGGCCGTTGCAGTCAAGTGTGGCAACCCCGCTGCACTTTGCTCAGTCGTTTCGCTGCTGGCGTTGCAAGAACGAGGCGCGTGAAAATCACGGCGCGGCGCATGTAACTTTTTGGTCGCAGAAAAACTACATTCTATAGTTTCACAACGGTGCTTTTTATTTATTGGAAAGACCATAGAAGCTGATATTTTAAACAAAATACTTCAATGAACTGGGGATACCCCAATAAATTTATTTAATAAGTACATCAGTTTTGTTTGCGACTACATGATTAAGTTAACAAGCTTTCGAACGGATGAGGCACTGAGAAAATATTTTGCACCACCGTGCTTCGCGACTACGTAATTCGAGTTAACAAGCTTTCGAGCGGATGAGGCAGTGAGATTTTTTTTAGTAGGTTGCCTAAATAGATATGTAGTTATGGTATTTAGGCTACCTAGACGAGTCATGTAAGTTCGTACGGAAGGGAAGTACCTACAATATATAAGGGTTTATAGGTAATAGAGGATGAATGTCTTGTCTTAGGAAATAATTAGATAAATAAAAAAAATATATATTGGATATACAAGAAAAACTTTATTTATCTATTTATGGGGGTTGTAAATAGAATGAGTCATCGTCATCTGATTGGAGGGAGAAAACAAGGAGAAAGGGTTGATCGACCGAGGATTAACAGGTCACGCCTACTCATCAGAGACTCCGATAGATGAAAAATATATTTGTCTGATAAGTATGTAAAGTGAAGTTTTAGCTTAAACAGGTTTTTAGTTGTGTTTAAAATAAATTTTTCTCCTTGCATCCGGTGGTGAACACAATATATAAAATAGTGTTTTCATTAATTTACACAGATAAACAGTTCTTTTGACTTGTAAGAGTATTTATTAAAAACAATCGGCGACACATTCAATTTGTTTAATTCTTTAATACTTACTTACCTACTGGTTTATACTTAGTTATTTAATGATCATAGTTACGATTAATGAAATAAATAATAAAATGTTTATTCATTAAATGCCAGACTTTGGAGCTATATATATTAAATAGTATAATATTGTATATAAAATATTAAAACTATGTATTTAGCGAAATTTAAGTTGGATTATTTAAGTTACAAACCTGTGCTTCAGACGCGAAAGTACTAATATCTCTTCTCCATCCTTATCAACAAAATCTCATCTTCTATATCTTCTTTCCATTTGTACGCGGATGACCTTCAGACTTACAGGCATTTCGGTGTTTCCGAGGCTATGGATGCTATAGATGCCTTCAACCATGATCTTTTAGCTATCAGAGCTCTTACTAAACTGATAAGTAGGTTGGACCGGGGCTTGGCGTTGACGGTTACTCATATCGGTACTTCTATTGTTTATACCGAAAAGTTAAGAACCTCGGTGTGATGATGATTGCCTATCCTGGAAGTCTCACGTTAGTGAGATCAATAAACGGATACACTACTCTTTTCACTCCCTAAAGCAGCTACAATGTTCTCTTCAAAACTAAAATTATGCTTGTGCAATCTACCCTACTTCCTATCCTCGACAACAGTAACAGAATTCGGCGTACCGAATTCTGTTACTTAGACCTAACTGAAGAGCTGCTGAATAAATTTGAATGCCTCCAAAGTCTAGCCATTCGTTTTATTTTTGGGTTTCGGAAATATTATGTGTCCGAATTTCGCGCTCAGTTAAAGTGGCTTCCCATTCGACATCGCAGCAATGTACACATACTTTCTTTTCCAGTTTCAAATGTTACCTCCCCCCTCTCGCTCTAAGATGCCTAGTATCACCAAGATGCTTGAGCTACCTAGAAGCAACACTAACTTTTTCCTTAATTCCTTCTGTTTCCGCGCCGCACAGCTGTGGTATGGGCTACCAACAGTTTTTTTAAGATAGCCCTTCTATTACTTCTTTCAAAGCACGAGTTTGATACTTCACGCAGTGTCTAATATTGTATGTATATATTTGATTAATAGTAAGGTATGTGTTTGATTATTTTCTTTGGTTTGCGTTTTTTTGTCACTCACTATAGTTATTAAATTACCCTATAGTCATTAATATACCCTTGCTCACAAATTGTAAATTTAAACATAGTGTATTATGTTTACGGTGCATCAAATAATATGCACTGGGTGGTGACTGTCCTGTATATGTTTTTAACCTGTTTAGTCACAGACTACAGAAATAATTAGTTTTAGTTCTCATACAATAAAAGTAAATATATTAAAGTAATAAAAATTACATATTAGGTTGGGGAAAAAGTCTTTTCGCATTATAGTATGTATGAACTTGTAATAAAATCTCTTTGGCTGTACTATTTGTATATGGCTGGTTTTGGTATCATTAAAAGTTTAGATTTAAAAAAAGATAATTCCAAATTCAAATTAGGAAAATGTGTGTTTTTCATTTGTTTTTCGTACTGTCAAGATGAGTGAATCTAATAAAGAAATTCCATACATTTTAAAATTTTACTACAAAAAAGGTAAAAATGCAACGCAAGCCGCGAAAAAAATTTGCGATGTTTAAGGACCTGTGCAGTGTCTGTGAGAGTAGCACAATTTTGGTTTAAGTGTTTTCAATCCGGAAATTTTGATGCCAAAGATGCACGTCGCTCTGGTCGCCCTATTACGGATAAAATTGATGCCATTTTTGAAAAACTGGAGCAAGATCGGCATATCAGTAGTTACGACGTAGCTGAAGAACTGGGAATTGACTACAAAACAGTTTTGGCGCATTTAAAAAAAAATGGGTACACATAAAAGCTCGATATTTGGGTACCCCACGAGCTCACTGAAAGAAACCTAATGAACCGAGTACTCATTTGTGATTGTTTATTACGACGTATTGAAACCGAACCATTTTTGAAGAAGCTGATAACTGGTGATGAAAAGTGGATCACGTACGACAAGAACGTGCGAAAAAGGTCATTGTCAAAGGCCGGTCACAGACTGTGGCGAAACCCGGGTTAACTCGCAACATGGTGATGCTGTGTGTGTGGTGGGATTGGAAGGGCATCATTCATTATGAGCTGTTACCACCAGGCAGGACCATCGATTCTGAACTCTACTGCGAACAACTGATGAGATTATAGCAAGAAGTTGAGAGAAAGCGGCCGGAATTAATCAACAGAACGGGTGTGGTTTTTCATCTTGATAACGCTAGACCTCACACATCTTTAGTCACTCAGCAAAAATTAAGAGAGTTTGGCTGGGAGGTGTTAATGCATCCGCCGTATAGTCCTGACCTTGCACCTTCAGATTTCCACCTGTTTCGCTCTCTTCAGAATTCTCTAGGCAGTGTCAGGTTAACATCACGAGAGGACTGCCAAAACCACTTGTCGCGGTATTTTGATCAGAAGCCCCAAAATTTCTATAGCAATGGGATCATGTCCTTACCTACAAGATACAAGATACTAGATATTAAAAAATGTTTTGAATTTTCTTAAAAAATGCGAAGAAACTTTTTCCCCAACCTATTATAAATTGAGAAAAACTTTGCCTACGCTGACAATGTTATTTATATATTTACTATGATTAGCTCCACGGTCTGTTCGTAGAACAGACTTTGGAGAAGTATTGTGGATAAATTTCTACAAATCTATTTGTCTTAAATATTTGCATATACCGGAATTGTACAACGTCACTACCCAGAAACAATGAAAAAAAACGCTACTGTATTACATAACAGCGCAGGTGGCTTCTCACAAGCGTGAACTGTAGTTGGCACTTGGCACTCAATATTTACAAAATACAAGCATCACAAAGCGAGTGTTAACAAACGTGGAGCGAAAGCATCTGACATTTAGTAAAATCAAAGGAGAAATATGACGGTGAGACATACTTTTACATCATTAATAGTTGGTGAACACGGCTGTTGTCAATTATCTACCGATATATAATACGTGAATCCCCGCCAGCAGACAAGTTGACGTTAAACATCTTACTACTGGCATGGTTAAAATAAGCCCTCCGGCACATTTGACAATTGAGCAGGCAATCACATTCCAAGCAAAAATAAATTTGTAATGGCTAATGAATTTTTAATCGTCAGATATTATTTCCCTAAGCAATACGTTTTGTAATATATTTTTATTTTCTCGAGTTTTCTCAAGTCTCGAGTACTTTTTGTTAAAACCGTTTAAATTTGTTGATATTTAATTTCAAAAAGCTCTATTTTCAATCTGTGATATTTATTTGGTTCTTCTATTTAGGTAAGGTAAAGAAAACAACTATTTGCATTGATGTAAAATGCCATGTCTACGGCCTATTAAAGCCTGGGAGTGAATAATAATGGTCTATTTAAAGATTTTTTACCTCGATCAAGCTATCCCTATAAGCCATGAACACGCGTGCAATTTTAGAGTAAGTAACCATAAATATCTGCAAAAAATACATAAACACCAGACAGAAACAAAGAAAAACCTCTTTCTACTGCCTGACTTATAGTAACAGTAGCATAGATATTTTTTTAGATTTGATTGAGATGATTTCTTATGAATCAAATCAGAACTTGAAGTGAACTAGGTATCCTTAGACTTCACCTAGAAGTCTAGGAGCAGTCTCAACCGCTTTAATAATAATTAGCACACTTATTTTTGTCTTAGAAAAAGGCTTTAAAGAATATTCGTCCGAAAGTCGATCTATGCTAAGAAATATTCATTTTCGGTCGAGGTGGACTTGACTGTCATGAGCGCTTGGAATAAACTCTCGAGATTGGTTTTACCTACATAACCTAACTAACTTCTAAATAATTGCACGGCGTGTCTGGCGCAATGCAATTATTTAGAAGTTAGTTAGGTAGGTCCTAAAATCAGAACTCGAGAAAGCTCGAGCAGAAACCCTTCTATAGAATAACTTACAATTTATCAAAGTTATTCTCAGGATAAAAGTTATCTATGTATGTATTGAAAAATCAGCTTTAAATTACTCCAAAATATTTTATTATGTATGTGCTTAAGTTAAGTTTAAAAGTTTGCCTATACTGAGTACTAATTAACTTTCATTTTCTATTTCATTTAAAGCATGTTCTACTCTACGCAATATTTTTGAGCTTCATTGCACTGAGCTTGCAGTCAATTGCAGGCGTTACATACATGGACCACTTTGATTTCGAGACGAGATACCGAAATATATACGAATGTGATCCTTTTTATTGGCACCCACTGCACTTGCCTGAACACTGTATGAAAATGTTTGAAAGACTAATAAGGAAAGGCGTAGGTCTAGCTGGACCGACTAAAATAGTGAAAGAAGGAAAACCAGCTTATTCATTTAACGTAGATCAGTTTGACTTTGAAGATAATAATGATGATACAATGGCACCTTACGAGAAAATGATTGAAATGCTCAAAACCGATGTATATAATGAGCCAAGCACGCCCAATATTACAGTTCTGCCCGGTTTAGGAGTTGTGGCGCTATATAGACAGCCAGTCTCTAGGCAAAGTGGTGATTATATAAAGAGTATGGCGCAAGCTTATAGAGAGTATAGTTTTGGCTATGGACCGTTATATTACCCAACGACTGAAGAACCAATAGGTAATGTTCAAAGTAAGACGAACGATGAAAAAGATATTATCAGAAACATATATAAGAACAGAGGCAAATTAAGCATTAAAAAAAAGAAATTAAAGAAAGGCGGTTTGCTCACAGTGCTGACGAATGAACAGAAATAAACATTTGCTTATCCTCATAATCTTATTTTATATTGAATGTAGTATAAATCATTGAATAAATTTTTGTTTTATTTTAATCAACCTTTACCTACCTCTGGTGTTCAGAAAAACGAAATTTATACCTGAATTCTGAAACTCTCGCTTTGCACCGGTATCTTGATTTAAGCTCCGTTGGCAGTGATCTTTCTGGATGCTACTATTATCTACAGCCCATATTATGTATACACAACCCAGAACTGAGCACAGGTCTTCCTTTATCCGCCTCGCCAGCGGCGGCCCAATGCGGGTTGTTGGGTGAAAGCGGTTGCTTTTACAACCGGGACCAACTGCTTTTTTTTCTTAACGGGGTAACTCTTGACCTTCATCTCACCTGATGGTAAGTGAAGATAAGGCCGATGGTGGAAGCGAACTTCACCCCGATTCCTCAACCTAAGAGGAACTGGCTATTTCACCTCTTACTGCCGGAACACAACAATGCCGTGAACATTATTGCTATGGCTTAACGTGCCTTCCGGAGCACTGAAGAGATCGAGATTACAATTCTTAATTGATTCATGCAAAATTAATCACCCACGACGAATGTTTCTTTCTTTTCTTAATATATTATTATATATATTGCTCATTACCTCAAATCATAAAAATAAGCTCATTACGGAGCCTTTATTGATATAAAAACATGACATCGATATTTTTTTATAAAGCCCCGTATCCAGGTGAATTATTTAATCTCCCATAAGCGCACAGAAAATAATTTAAGGATTCATCATTTCAGCTGAGAGACGTCCACTGCTGGGCATAGGCCTCCCCCAAAGATCTCCATACCGATCGGTTCTGCGCTGTCCGCATCCATCGGCTTCCCGCGACCCTCACCAGATCGTCGGTCCACCTTGTGGGAGGCCTACCAACGCTGCGTCTCCCGGTATGCGGCCGCCACTCGAGAACCTTTCCGCCCCAACGGCCGTCAGTCCTTCTTGCAATGTGGCCTGCCCACTGCCACTTGAGGCTCGCAACTCTTCGGGCTATGTCGGTGACCTTAGTTCTCCTGCGGATCTCATCATTTCTGATTCGATCACGCAGAGAAACCCCGAGCATAGCCCTCTCCATTACCTATCAGAATTATCTGATCACATAAAAGGGGCGAGATAGTAACATAGTATAATAGCTAGTCACGAGCATACATATGTAGGGGAGTGTAAGGTATTTACTGTATTTACTAAAAGGTTAATTCTGAACGAGGCCGTGTAGTTCATGATAGGAATGGATAATTTGTTTAAAATCTCTTTAGGCTGGGTAAGATGCTTGGCAGATCTTTATAACAGCTGCGTTTAGAGTTACCCCAAGGACTCCCTTTCTCTACCCTTCTCGTATCTATCTACGGTTTAAATCGCAAAAATATCAAAAACCTTAGTTTATTGCTGGAAAGTGTATTGTAAACTATTAAAAGTACTATGTTTTGAAGGCAAAAAGTTTATTATGATCAATTAATAACATTTATATTTGATAATTAAATTAGCCAACTAAAAATGCTAAGTGGGCGTTATGGTAGTTGACAACTTTTTTTATTTAATTTTTTTATTAATATTCATAACTCAGACCTATTATCTAGCCCAAAGTAAGCATCATTAAGACCTTGTATTATGGATTCTAGACAAGCGATAAATATTAATAATAATATGTATATAAATATCAGAAATATACTAAATAAACATAATTATAAACATCCATGACTCGTGAACAAATATTCGTATTCATCATACAAACAGTTGCCCCTACCAGGACCACTCGATCGAGCAGCCCATATAGCAAGAGGTACCCCTTGCTATATGGGCTGAGACCACTCGACCAGCCGGTCGTCGAATAAATAAGAAGTTTAGAGCTAAGTATAAATAAATATTGGGAAAGAAATAGTATGCTTAAAATACATTGTTTCACTGATACCATGGTATGTTTAATATGTTGCAGCGCATCGTTTACAAATGCTCTATATAAAATCTGCGGAACAGATTAAGTTACATGGGCTATATTAGTTCATAAAAATGTTTTGCCGCTTTCAAATACATCTTATTCATTTGATAATTTATTGGAACATTTATTGGAAAATTTACATTTCTATGGAATAATATAACATTTGCTGAAGTATGACATAGAAATGTTATAAAATTTTCTCATTATTTACAATATTTTGAATGTGAGACGCAAGAACTGCTATAAAATCATATAAAATAGGTACGTTAATGTTCCGGATCGCACGATTCAATAATAGCGAATTCGAAAGGAATAAACTATTCACGTATACATTGAACCAACAATCATTGTTATTAAATTAGACCAGAATGTTGTTGTCATTGCCTACAGTGACGAGGCGAGAAATCTCGGCCTGATATTGGATTGCACCATCTCCTGGACGGCTCATGTAAATGAAGTCAGCAGGCGTATGCATTTCTCATAGCACTCGCTCAAGCGGCTTCAATACTTTCTCCCGTTTAAAACCAAAGTTATGCTCGCGCAAGCTCTTCTACTCCCCATTCTCGACTACGCTGACGTTTGCCATTTAGATGTGACCGAAGAACTGCTTAGTAATCTCGAGCATTTTAAAAAATCTTTGGATTACGGAAATATTATAATGTATCTAATTTTCGCTCTGAGCTTAAAGACTTTCTATTCGGGATCGCCATAAATTTTTTTTATGACTCTTTTAATTCTCCATCCTACCTGCGTTTCCATATGACACCTTGTCCCTCACGCTCTAGGCGAACTTCCTAAGTGTAGGTAACACCAACTTCTTCCTTCACTCCTTTACATTTATGCTCAACAGTTGTGAAATAAGTAGTCTTCCTGTTGCTGTCCAAGAGAGCTCTTCTATCGCGTCTTTTAAATCGAGGATTAGTGCCATTATTTATCGCAAACTTCATCGTAATCAATGCAAGTTTTTATCCATGTACTTTGCGAAAGCCTAGGTGTCTCATAGGTAAAATGTTATTATTCTCTAAAAATCAAACTATCTGCTATTTAATATGTATAAAGTATGTATATTTATGTGTATGTGTATTTTTATATAGAATTTTTTCGTAGTTTATTTTTTAAGTATTAATTAATTTTTAGGTATTGTTTGTTTTGTTTCACTATGCACTTTTGTGTTGCCAGCCTTACCACATTTCATATCCAATACAATCATGGGTTGACTGTAAGAGACCTTTTATAGAGATAAGTCCTCCTTGTTAACTAATTGTCATTAAGTATTGATAAACTTTGTTACAAGTGCAATTGAGAGTATATATTGGCAACACTCTTCTCATATTTAATTAAAAGTTTTAGAGTAATTTAAAAAACGCTCAGCTACAAAGAATGAACTTTTTGTAAAATAGCGATTTCCAAAACACTTATTGTACTACATAATGCCTATACTTACACAAAGTAACACGTGATTGTTCTTCAAATACTGGCGTGGCGCCCGATTGTACTGTACCACACAATAGTAGCGCACGGTTGAAAATAAAGTGAAACGCAGAATAGTATTGAACCATGAACGCAAGTGTAATAAAGGTTAGTATTAACTTCTTATAAATAACTTATTTACCATAATAGAGTAACACAATATAACATTAACATAAATTGACTTTTTTTACACTTAACTTCAGTGTCTTTCCAGTATAATCAATTTATTAAATAATATTAATGATAGATACTAATGTTTTACACATAGCAATGATGACCAACAATACAGTGAGGCATAATAATCCCTATTATTTAGAAACAAGATTAAATAAGTACTTTTTATGAAATGTTTCTTAATTCAATGTGCGTTTTTGCAAAGGCCTTCCAACATTATCTACCGTTTCTATCCTGTGAAACTCTTCTCCTTTACCTACTTAACTTTTCCTTCACCATTTTACTTTCTCTTCCTCTTCACTTTCCATGAGGATTGTGATACAGTGGACTATCCGCTGTATCATAAATGAAAAGGGTGCTTTTAGTGCACAGAAACTAGCTGTTAAATCACATTTTGTTAAATCACGCTTTGAACATATTACGCGGCGCAGAAAAATGAAGCAATGTAATGACACGTTCAGAAATTTATAATAAGCTTTTTTGTAAAATTTTAAAGTTATTTGTATAAAATAGAATTCTAAAATATAAAAGAATTTGTAAGACAATAATTTATCAAAACATTGCACCGTAAATACATTAGAATAACATTTAAGTATGTCAAAATACTATATGTTTCTCTGCGAGATAGAATCAGAAGTGAGGACATCCGGAAGAGAACCAATGTCACTGACATAGCTAGTAGGATTAGTAAGTTGAAGTGGCAGTGGCAGACGGCCGGTGGGGCGTTAAAGTTCTAGAATGACGACCACGTACTGGAAAGCGGAAAGTAGGACGGCCTCCCACTAGATGGACAGACGACCTGGTCAGGGTCGCGGGGAGCCTTTGGATGCAGGCTGCGCAGAACCGTTCCATTTGGAAATCGATGGGGGAGGCCTTTTGTTGTAAATAAAAATTAAGTAAAATGCGTGTGTACAAAGATATATTGGTAACCAAGTAACAAGCTGTCAAGAAGTGACTTCGAATTAAATAATTTATATAACAATCTAGATTATAAAACTAGCCAGTATACAACATACGCCCCCTTAATCTAAATTAGTTATAAAATTATAAATTAGAGCACAGACAGCTACTAAAAATCAAACTAAATTCTATCCTATATAAACAACATAACTAAAAACACAAAAACTTAAGTAATGCCCATTCTATCTAGACATACTTTATGTTTTATCCTAAGGGTTTGGTCAATATATCGGCAGGTAACTTATCTGTCGATAGAAAGTTTAATTTAACAGTTTCATCATTGACCTTCTCGCGAATAAAATGAAACTTAACATCTATGTGTTTAGTTCGATTGTGATGGATAGGGTTGGAAGCTAACGCAAGTGCACTTTGACTGTCAGAATATAAAACAACTTTGTGGTGTTCACCTGAAAGTTCTGCGTATAGTCGTCTGAGAAAACAGGCCTCCTTGACAGCGCTAGAAAGAGCCATGTATTCAGCCTCAGCAGACGAAAGAGCAACGGTTGGCTGCTTACGCGCTTCCCACGTAACAGGACCTCCAGCTATACTAAAGTAGTATCCTGTATATGAGCGTCTATCTTCGGTACAGTTTGCCCAGTCTGCATCGGAATAGCCGCAAAGTCCTGTATATTTTGTCTTTCTGTAAGTGATACCCAAATCTTTAGTTGCTAATAAGTATTTCAAGCACTGTTTAGCACATTTCCAATGACTTTCGTCATATTTGGTGTTAAACTGACTTAAGTAACTTACCGTAAACGCAATATCTGGCCTAGTGGTCACAGCAAGAAACATTAGACATCCTATTAGCTCTCGATATGGGCAATCATAAGAACTTTCTTCCTTAGATTTCTCTAACCTCTTACAAAGCGGCACAGAAACACTTTTGGCATCACTCATATTGAATCGCTTCGCCATTTTCTCAATATAAGTCTTTTGATAAATTTTAAGACTATTATTTTCATATTTCAAATTCATTCCCAAACAAAATTCTATTTCTCCCAAGTCTTTTGTTGAAAAACATTTTTGTATGTCACTTTTGAAATTGTCAAAAGTCAAATTGTTTTTAAAAATGCAAACTAGGTCATCAACGTAGACAGCTAAGAAAAGAGTTTCATTGTCACTAATTTTCTTTGAGAAAATGCAAGTCTCAGAAGGTGACTGTTTGAAACCAATGTTTGACAATGTTTGCTTCAATTTAATGTTCCAAGACCTCGGTGCCTGCTTAAGACCGTAAAGAGAATGTTTTAATAAGCAAACTTTGACTTTCTGTATTTCACCTGTGAAACCTTCTGGCTGCAACATGTAGACTTCTTCGTCCAAGTCTCCATTTAGAAAAGCCGTATCCACGTCCATATGACGGATTTTGTAACCTTCTTGGACAGCAAAAGCTAACAAAGTCCGTAAAGAAGAGTTACGCACAACTGGTGCATATGTTTCAAAATAATCTACGCCATATACCTGCGTAAATCCTTTTGCAACCAAACGCGCCTTATATTTTAAAATATTCCCGACAGAGTCTCGTTTGACTTTGTACACCCACTTGCACTGGATACACGGTTTGTTTTTAGGTTTATCGACCAAAATCCATGTGCCTTTGTTTATCAACGCGTTATACTCGTCCCACATAGCAGAGACCCAATGAAGTTTGTCTTCACTCCTTATCGCATCAGTATAACATTTTGGCTCGTCGTCTAAATTAGAAACCAAAGTATTATAAGAAAAGAAATCAGGAGGTTTACGATCTCTTTTCGGGTAACGACTCACAGCGTTATCACAATTTTCATGTGATGGTTCAGTTGAAGAAACAACATCTTCATGACTACTTTCACTGGTGCCTTCTGTCAAAGAATTTTCACTGCTATCTACTACGGCACCTGATGACTGCATTAGAATATTATTATTTAAAAGAGAAGTACATTGTTCTAAAATGAGAGGTTCTGACAATGTATTTACACATTGTTTTTCAGCCTTCAAACCAGTAAAAACATTTTCAAAAAATACAGCGTCTCTCTCTTTAGTTAATTTTCTAGGGTACTGTGCATGTCTGAAAAAATAGCTCCTTAGATCGTCAGAGTAGCCGACAAAGATAAATTCTTCGGCCTTCACGTCCAACTTGGTACGATGACATGTTGGGACATGCACAAGAGCCCTACATCCGAATACTTTTAAATGAGAAATATTCGGTTTCTCGTTATACCATTTTTGGTATGGAGTTACACACACCAAAGCACGGTGTGGAGACCTATTTTTAATGTATACAGCAGTTTCCACAGCGTCCTGCCAGTATGCTTTAGGGAGATTGCTTTGAGCTAACATAGTTCGAGCCTTTTCAACAATACACCTTATACTTCGCTCGCTAATTCCATTTTGTTGCGGGCTATAAGGAACTGTTGTCTCATGTTTAATGCCGAAACTATTAAGATAATTGGACAGTTGTTTATTAACAAACTCAGTCCCATTATCCGTTCGCAAACATTTCATTTTCATGTTTATTTGTCGTTCGACAAAAGAATGAAAAGTTTCAAAAATCTCAAAAACTTCAGATTTTAAAGAAAAACAATAAACAAACATCATACGTGTAAAATCGTCAATAAATATAATAAAGTAACGTAAGTAAAGTAAGTATTTCCCTTAAAAGATGTAGTAGAAAACGGACCACAAACATCGGCGTGAATCAATTCTAAAGGACAACACGCACGTTTGTATTTAATTTTCAAGAAAGGTTTTCTGGCTTGCTTACCTTCTATACATGGTATACAGGGATCTTTATCGATAGCAGAATACGTCATACCGTTTGCTTGGCCTCTTTTAAGTTTGTCCATACCGATACGACACAGATGACCCAGACGCCTATGCCACAGTTGATACTCAGACAAATCAAAGTGCACCGTACGATCTGTATTGTCAACCACATCTAAAGCTGCATACTTATATGGTTTACTTGGATTTAAATTTAAACTATATAAACTACCACTATAAGTACCCTGTAAAATAGAATTGCCAATTAAAGTTACATCAATATTATTATAAAAATTACAACCATGTTTATCAAAAATTACAGTGAGTCCTTTATCAACAGCTTTCTTAACGGATATTAAATTACAATGTAAATTAGGTACAAAAACAACGTCTTTTATTTTACTAATATTTGGAATATCACTAATAGCTTTATCACCTGTTCCTACAGCTGGTAATTTCTCTCCATTCGCAATGGTGACAGAACGACCATTACTGATCAAGGGCTTATAGTTCTCAAAATATTCCAAACAAGGACTCATATGACTTGTTGCTCCAGAGTCAATATACCATTTTTGACATTTATTTTCATTACCATCAGCCACACATGCAGTAAGTAGTGTTGAATCTTGAGCACACAAGGAACCTTTAGTCTCCAAAGAACCAATATTGGTTTTCTTCTTGCCTTGCTTATATGGGCATTGAGGACTTTTATGTCCTGGCTCGTGACACTTATAACATATAATGGGCTTTTTATTTTTATTTGACTTTCTCGAACTTAATGCTAATATGTCATTTTGAGTAACATCTTTAGCCATTTCGTTTATCAATTTACTTTTCACCAAATCACTTGTCACCTTAACATTGGAGTTTTCCAGTACCATTATGAGAGGCTCATATTTGACTGACAATCCTCCCAACAAAATAGCAGCTACAGATTCATCATCTATGACTTTTCCAATGTCGGACAAATCTTGAACCGTACACAAAACAGCATTTATATATGATTCAATTGTGGTAAAATCATTTAAGGCATACCTGTATAGTCGACGTTCTAATGACAACCGGCGACCCATAACTTTGTCTTCATAAGCATTTGCCAACGCATCCCATGCTTCTTTTGCTGATTTAGCAGACCTAACATGAGTAATGGCTGAACCATCCAGCGTGAGGGATATCTTAGACAAGGCCTTCTGATCCTTTCTAATCCTCACATCCTCAGAGGTCATATCACCGGGAGCATAGCTTTCAATAGACTGCCACAACTCTTCGTGGATAAGCAGTGCTCGAACTTTAAATTTCCAGATGCTATATCCATCACGACTAGTTAATAATTTAATACCACTAAACTGATCACTCATTTTACTAGAGCTTCGTGCTGATAACGAATGTTGTAAATAAAAATAAAGTAAAATGCGTGTGTACAAAGATATATTGGTAACCAAGTAACAAGCTGTAAAGAAGTGACTTCGAATTAAATAATTTAAATAACAATCTAGATTATAAAACTAGCCAGTATACAACACCTTTGTTCAGCAGTGGACATCATATGCTGATATGATGACAAAATACTCGGTAGAGGATCGGAGGAGCTCGGTGGCGTAGTTGTTTCGACTACGAAAATTATGCAACTTTCGCCATGGTCGATCCCAGGATGGGTCAATCAAAATTCGTAATCTCGAGCTTCTCCGTTCTTCGGAAGTTATGTACGCCGTTGGTCTCGGTTGCTACTACTTTAAACCACCAATCCACATTGGGCCAGCGTGGTGGTGTTAAGGCCCAAACTCCTCATGTGTTACTCGAATATAGGAAGGCCTGTGTCCAGCTGTGGGACGTATATGTACAGGCTGGTGATGATAATGTCAAAATACAAGTAAAAAAGTTCATTATACCATAGAATACATAACAGGAGCTTTTTTAACTGTTGTAAATATCACATGTGTGATTTTTTACAATCTCATCTCGACTCGTCCATTTAGAATTCACCGTTTCTTCTAGAATCGTTCGCTAGTTCGGGATTTAAATGGAGCACTCGCGCCAAAAATCTAACTTTTTCACTTCATGAACCATTATTACGTTATGTTGAATAATTTATTATTACGGTATTGCCTTTTCCAGGTGTTATTGACGACAATGTTGATCAAGATAACAACATGTACAATCAGCGGTATTACTTACATGGACCAACTAAGCTTACGACCACTCCCAGATAAGAATATGGATCCATGCAACCCGTTATATTGGTATCCAAGGGCTATTCCAGAACACTGTTATATTAGGCCTACTCCAAGCCCCCCGAGGCCTGCAGGCCCTCCACCAGGCGCAATCCCTCTTCCCGTTCCAGTTCCGATTCCACAACCCTTACCATTTGCACCACCAGGCCCTCCAATGCCTATCCCACCTAGTCCGATGCCACTAATGCCACCACTGCCCCCGATAATGCCTTCTGTACCACCACAAATACCTTTCGGATTACCTCTGATACCCTCCAGCCCTATGCTACCCATGAGTGGAATGCCTTACTCTCTACCTCTGCCTTACGGACCACCAACTTCTTCTTACACTAATTATCCATACAGGCATGAACGAATCGGTATGGTTCCCGGAATATCTGGTCTGGTATCTGATGATGGGGGTATTAATATCCTTCCTTTTTCTGATGTTTATTCCGACATGTTAGAGAAGCACAAGAATAAATTATTAAGAAAAAAAATGGAAAAGCTCTTAAGAGATTATGAAAACTACCCGAGATTAAAGAAAAGGAGATCACATAGAAATAATATGTATTACTAGATGTCAGAATGATGACTTAAATTTTTATTAACTTTGGTAAGGTTTTTTACTAAACTATTCAAGAAATAAAATACAAAATTGTAAAATGGTTTTTTAATTCATAATAATTAATAACAATAAAATTATTATAACTAAACTAATTACGGCCGAATACTCAAACGTCACTTCAGTTTATAAGAACCGCTTAAATTTTAACCTGTACTCGATTTGACGATACACTAAGTAATACTACTACAAATTAATCACCTCGACAATTACTTAAAATAATTTAAGAGGGCCTTTATTTTACGAACCGTTTGAGTATGCGGCCGGTAGTTACATCTTATATGAGTATACAATATAATTATGTGTTATAATGCCATGCTTATAAATATTGGTGTGGTTTCAATTGCAAAATATGTTTTCTATTTTTAAATAGCAGTTTATACGTGATGTTTTATGCAAAAGGCAAGTTGCGTTAATTTCCTAAATGTAACACAAAAATGGCATCGCCATTTCAAAATCCAGAAAAAGAAATATCATAGGAGTCCTCCCCTTTTTAATAACTAATTGTATTATATTTATGTCAGTAATCATAATATTTTCTGTGAAAACATCGAAACATCAAAGCTAAATTTGCAATTAAAGCCACATCTCAATATGAACATAACCATTATTGAACTACATTCATTTACTTCCTAATTAATTGGACGGATTTCCTGAAGGCTTCTTACAAATATATACAAACAAATTCTTATACTATTATGAGCTACCTAATTAGATATTTATAAGACTTAATTTTAGTAAACATTATTATTGGTGTAACTTATAAACGCTTATTAAACCTATTTGAGTTAAAACGTATTTTGTTTAATTCACTCTAATTACGTTAAATGAAAATGACAGTGTGTTTTAACAAAAATAGATTCAATGCGCAAAGTAACATAGTAAATCTATAATTACATTTAAATAATTAAGTACAATATTGCCGCTAGAGTTAATAAAACGATCGATAGTGATAAATATCAGAACAAAATAATAAATGGAATGCTAGATATTATTTGTATTGTGATGTTAATTATTGTTGGACGGCAATTTTAGTGCTTCTTTTATTAATCTCAAACGTATTACGTAACAAACAGTTTAAACTGATTCGTCAATTTAACAAGACTAAATATATTCATTATATTCGATATGCTAATCCGATTAAGTAATACTTATCACATTTGGAATGTGAATCAGTTTACAGTTATATTTTTACAGATTAAATAAAAGTAATTATCATACCAGCTTAAAAAAATATTGAAGTTTGAGATAGCATAATAATTATTTGAGTATCGAAGTATCAAAGACAAAAATTAATAATATTTATTTTTTAGTTGACTAAGTACCAAGCAAAAGGTCAAAAATTTAAAAGCTCACTAACGGTTCATGTTTATATTCTTTCCTAAAGGAATCTAAAATTTTATCGCATTAATTATTCAAAATAACTCATTATACTAACGAACTCGTACCATACTATCTTAGGATATTGGTTCGAAAAAATTACATACCTACCTATTTTTAAATTGTTCGATTAATAGAAAATAACTGTTAGTACCTATATTCGCACTACAGTTCATTAGGTCGGTAAATATTCAATTTTTTAAATATATTATTTGGCAAACAAAAAAATCTTTCGGTGTTTTGTAGATGATTTAGAAAAACTTCTGCATAAAAATATTTTTTTACTAAAATTATCGAACCACAAATATCTTTTCTTAATAGGAATAAATGTTTAAGTAAGGAAAATCCTAAATTATACTGATAGCATTCTATTTTATTATCAGGGTATTTTTATTGAGAATTTTTAAATAATCAGTGCCAATTCTAGTTCTAATAAGAACACGTAAAGTGTGAGTACCAATATAAATTATCCGTTGCATTTATTGTCTACAAGATAACAATTTATTTCATGTTTACCTCTTTTAAACGATACACTGATTTTTAAAAATTAACCTAGAGTTAGTACAGCAGAATTAATTAAAGATGTTGAAATGAATTCTACGTCAAACATTACTATCGCGGCTACCGTGTGTGTTCTATATTATATTAAAAAATTGTTTCCAATACTGCACAACACCGGCTGTTAATTACACAAATTTACAGCAGGACCCAGGTGCGATAGTAATATTTAACAAACTTCTAAATTCGCACTAGGACCTCTGGTTCTCAGGTCCATTAACTAAAACTGACATTAAGTTCGCTGCCCCTCTTTCTCTCCAATATAACAAGAAAAAAACAGGTGAAATGTACACGTTCTTTGAATGTAATCTTGACGTATGAAAATTATTATAGATTGCTTCATAGGATAGATGTGAATGTGAGCAGTCTGTCAGAATAGCATTCAAGCAGCAATAATAAAAAATTGAAATTAAAGGGAGGCGGTGAACTTTATGTTTTAGACATTTTATTGCAGAATCAACACCAACTTCAAACTTAGTTTAATACCTTACCATTGTATACCTAGCCTATGGAATGTTTCGTATGGACGTCTTGATATATCTAAGCGCTAAAAACGATCTAGTTTACATTCTACTATCGTTATATACTAATCTATAATATCATAGAATTAATTCTCTTAGAATGTAAGGATAGTGTGATGATAATGTGTAGTGAAAGTATTGCCACTTTAGTTAACTACTTCTACTTACAATGGTAATGTCCCAATTTCATTTACCATTTAATTTTGTGTCGCACATCGCATATAGGCAAGTCTCGACCCATTCCTAATGACCAAAATTTTATTGACATGGTTGGCAGTAATTATAAGTAGGTAAGCTAAGATAACACAAAGAGAAAGGTCTGTAATCCTAAATATATACAATAATAAAATTAGTAGAATAAATTAATGAACAAAATATTAATATACAAAACAAATAAGAGTCTATAGAAAACAAAACCAATCAGTAGTGGATGAAAGCTCGAGGTTGCAACATATAAAATAAAGTTCTTGGTTATTGTTTTATTTATTCTGTGGTTATAACAAGTCTTGTTTGTATTTGTTGTCCAGTGAGTGGCAATTTAATTTACATTAAGCCCAGTTCTCCTTCCTCCTTTCCCCATAATTCTTATTGGTTATAAGGAATCAGAATGCAATGAATTGAACGAAGAGTACGAAACAAATCACTCTAAAGCTATTTTTACGAAGCCAATGAAAAAGCAACAGTATTTAGTGCAATTTAATCAGTCTGTTTTTTAATTTTCACTGCAAATTATTTCCACAGTACAACTGATAGCCACTTCTCATTTTGCTGATTACAAGTGATTGCCCGAGAACTTCAATTTACTCGGCCAATTAAGCTTCTATAATGCAATACATAGAACACAATGTAGCTCAGTGAATCCTGTTAATTATATTATAGAACTAACATGTCAAAGGGATTAATTAAAGGCGGTATTCCAGTTACTCATTACCCACGTAGACGCAATAGCCAGGTGCACAGTCTTTGCAAACAATTATAAGTTTACTCAATACCGATGTCGCAAGTCGGGACGTTTGGGTAGAATAGTCCAGAATATTATTGTTAATTTGTAAACCAATACCTGACGGGAAAATCAAGTTCCTAACTATGACTTAAGTTTCAATGCAAGGGAATGCTAATTAAAATATATTCTTAGATGCTGAACAAGGAAATAATGTTGATAAAGAAATATTTTATAATTCTTTATCAACAGCACATATTTATGCTTGTAACTAAACCATTTATTTAATAACAGTAAACTAGAAACTGCAGCACTGATAAACTTTCAAAGCAACGGGTCAGTTCTGACAGCTAGAAACAGTTTTGATAAAATGTACAAAGAGAAATGCAACACTGAAACTTGAACATGATTCTGGGGAATGCACTACAAATTTTGTAGGTAAGTGGGAATATTTAGCTCAGTAAACTTACGTAACTATTTATAAAATTTAACACTCTGATGCGTTTCAGGGAAACATGTACTAAGGTGATTCGAAATTTCTCGAAGCTGGATGAAGCAGACTAGACTTTGAATTGAATTCCTTATAAATGTCGCAAAAGTTACATAAATATAACAATAATAAACTGTAAAACTAAAATGAGTATATCAATAGATAAATATATATCAATAAGTGTTTCCATCTGAAAATATTACTTTATTTCGTTTCGTGCAATTATGAAAATCATATGAGTATAAAGTAGTATTGCACTATTTCAAATGATCCTAAATTTAGCTACTAAGTCTGTAAGCTTCTTAACCAACAGCGTGCTTGTTGAAGTTCCAACATTTATCTATGACAAGGATCAGATGGAATTGTTGATAACAAGCTCAAACCGTCACTAGAATACATTTGACGATATTTGTTGAGATACTGACATGATATATTATGTCTAGAGTTTAGTGACGGAAACGCTATAGTTATAGGTACTGTATGATAGTTCTTTCCTTAGAAAATTTGTTGTTTTAAGGACTTTATTAAATCAAGTGGAATTCGTCATGTTGACAGCATAAGATATAATTCCCCGGCTCCAAACATAGCCCGTGTTAAAATCTTCAAAATTTGCTTATTTTGAGTACAAGAAATTATTAAGTTGCGTACCGTATAGCTCTGGCAACGTTGCTTCCCGCAGGTGCACATTCAGCCAAGTGTTACTTGGTTGCGGTCTTCTGTAAGTTGGGTGCTGTAAGTTCGAGAACATCACTATGCCCTACAAACACGATTATGCAGTTTTGTATGGAAGATCACGTTTGGTATTGAGTTTTTCCTCTGCAAAGTTGTTGACTTTTATAGTGCTTAGAATCTATTTTTAAACAATTAGAAACAGCCGTTATAATTAAAGCGTAGACTACTCAGATTGCTCTCTTTGTTATCTGCATTACCAAAGAATATAGAAAACTAATCTTTTGTTTGGGTATTGTATACAAAAAAATCTCATGAGAACACAAACAAAAATTCTGGGACATTACACATTGGTAACACGATTAGACGCATTTATTAATACTCTCTCTTACTTTAACACAAAATTACTATCAATTTATCAAACACACAAAAATAAATTGATAAATTATATCCAATCATTATTATTCGGAAAAGGAACCCTTATGACTGATTTAAATATATTGTTAATGGAATATTATTTCACCATTTCATTTGGTTAAAAATAATTGGGATGCTTATTAATAGATAATGACATTCATGCAAAGTTCTACTTAGCTATAATTATATTGAATATTGCCCACACATTTTTTGATAATTTGGCTCGGTAAAATATATACTTTGAGCATAAAGAAATATAAAGATTGTTCTTATATTGTGACATTGCATAAAAATTCCAATGATATAAAAAAAACAATATCTAAAGATTCCTATTAACATGTTTTCGAACATTCAATTAACCCAAAAAATAGGTACTCGGACTCTACCAATATTGTACGACCCGTTTAGTAAAGTTTTTGAACACGTACAGTCAGTATCTAAACATTTAAACGATTCTAATCCCTATCGGTTAGATGTAAGCGACAGAATGTCTAAATAGTTTTGTGCTGATTGCACTGTAATAAAAAACGGAGACAGAACCTTAATAATAAATCTGAACACAAGCGTGTCTAAGTTAATGATATTTATTCCCTGCAACATACAAGAACAAGCATAGATTAATCGCTTTGATTTTCCCTTAGCTGTAAAGCGAACGTACGCGCGTGTAGTATAATATCTCTCTAATGAACAGTTAAATTTCTATCATCTGGTTACAAGACGGATAACAACATCATTATACTTGCTTGTTTATTCAGCTACCGAGATCGATTAACACTTTAGTACCTTTTCATAATAACATATTGATATAGTCTTGACAATTTGTATGAATACTGTAAGTAGCGTAATGTGACATAGTACTATAGAGTTACTCGAATTCTGTCGTTGACCATACAATATTGAACTTTTATAGAAAATGCGGCGAACAAGTTCAAGCCATGTCAGATATATCTATCACTAAGTTATAATGGTGTGAATATGTGTTTAAATAGTAAGTAATTATTTCAAATGTATTTTATCGATATAATTAGGAGACAACCCAAGTTCTGCTGATTGCGGTTGATCCTGTTTTATATTACTTTATTTCAGAGAATGTTAATGATAGTATATAAGTAATTATCGCATGTCTAATGTTTAAATATTATTATTTTTTTATACAAAGCACGGCAAATGACTCAACACCACCTGATGTGAAGCGGTAAGAAGAGTCCATATGGGGAGACAGCTTGCCGGACCATAAGGTGCCTTTTCACGCCTCTTTTAAAGGAACCCATGAAATATGATGGCCGATTATATAAATGATTGTTTAAGGAATTTTGACAACGACAAGAATTATTAACTATTAAAATTTAACTAAATTCCAACAATATTCTTATTTAAAAACTACTTAAAACTCTAACTTTTACACCAGTTTACCCTACTAATTTCGAAAGCCTTGTATAGTATAATAAGTAATGAATGAATTTTATTACAAGTTGACTAAACTAGGCTTAAATTGTTAACTGACTACTTTAAAACATAATAAGTAGTACACAATAAACTAACAAATACTAACATCAAACAACGACAATCACACGTGATTAATTAAGTATAGAAAAAGCTAGCTCAGCCATGCTGAAACGTGTATATTAAATTAACCCGAGTTGAACTCGACTGCTCAAATAAACTACTTATTATAATCATTGTTTCTCGCATAACATTTTTCTATCAAACCATAAAGGCGATACCTCGTCGACACTAGCGACACCACTTGATTTATATTAATTGTGGTGAATATTTCTATATTCACATAATAAACAAAAACGCTTTAGTGAATGACTAAAGAATAGTATTTGTAATGTTTGAGATGTTCTCGGTATAAGATATTCCTCTACATGTAACCTATTTTTACATTATTGCCGAAAGTGCCCACTTTTAACAATAATAAAAAATTTGGTTACTTATAGACAGACACTTTATACAAGATACATCTTTAAAAATTACAAATACCGTTCTTTAGCAATTCTGTAAAGCGTTTTTGTTTATTATGTTCTAAATTCACCATAATTAATAATAATCAATTGGTGTCGCTAGTGAGCACGAGGTAGCCCCTTAAACAACATAACCCAATGCGCAGCAAACCCGCGCTACAGTACTACTGTTTTAAATTCTTGACTCACAGTTTTAGTTACCATACTCCTCCGAAACGGCTTCACCGATTCTCATGATTTTTTTATGTATATTCAGTAGGGCTGAGAATCGGCTACTATGTATTATTTTTAGGACATTTTTTTATGGCAAAACAACGTTTGCGGGGTCAGCTAGTAAAATATAAGAAATCCCTTCTTTGACAAAGCCTGTAGCTTCTCTCAACGACAGAATACAGAATGGTGCGTATAGTAACATTTTATATAAAAAAGTAGCGTAATCTGCAGCTCGAAAATCAAACGGTTCGATAGAGATATCTTAGGTAAAATTTAGTAGAGAATATTAAAGATAATTTACTTGAAATCGTCATTTCAATGGCTGTGATTTTTTTATTCATCTATCATTTATTTAGAATAAAACAATAAATATTAAAACTTCGTTATAGTTCAAAATTTCGATTACTGAAACTGCTAAATTGTCTGAATATAATGTGAACATACTTCATAAGTCTTTAAACTTCTGTAGTCGTCTACTACATTGGTGGTTTGATATTTGAGCCGAAGATAGCGCACCGTCAACATAAAACTTTATAAGGCAGCGATTTACACCGCATAATTTTGCCATAGTGGCACTTATGATCCGCTTCGCGGACAATCTAACGGGACTTCCTCGTTACCTTTCGAACGCCGACGACACATAAATATTTCTCCGAGCAAAGGTTTTCCCCATTCGTTGCTTACTCAAATATTACTATTTCATTCGTTAATGTTTGTATTACGTGTCTTATATTACGACAGTAATTATACAAAGTGATTGGCGTGACACATCACTAAGATGATGTGTATCAGAGGCGAGATATATTGTAACATATTATTTTGTTTATCTACCTCTTGCTCTATATACCATACCAGACCGACTGTACACCTCGCTGGCAATACCCCCGATATCATGGACGTTACCTTGTTGTACTGAAGCACTGAATTTTCACTTTTGTTCAGTCACGCATTATTGATAAACCTAAACTATATAAAGTTCTCGCCAGACCATCAAACACTTCGCTTTGTAACTAAAATTTAAATTATCATAGTAAATTTATAAACAGCTTTATTTGATGAACAAATATGCACGCTAAGTATAGTCAAAACTTAGAATTACTATGTTATGATAAGAATTTAAAATTAACAGTTAGAAATACTTTAACTCTGGCAAAAACTTCATAGTTACCTACTTAAGTTATTTTTTAATAATGATTACGATATGTTAATATCAAATCTTTAACCATTTATTGCTGTATGAATACGCCCTAAATAATAATAAGAAGTACCTACTTATTTATATTGTATTACTACCTAAGCTATAAAAAAAATCCTATTTTTTACAGAAACTAGAATGTTCAATACTTTGCAGTAGATAAATTTCTGTGTTTACAGGTTTGTAATAATTATAATATAAGACTTTAGTCGCTTATTATTTTGCTATAGTAACTACATAGTTATATTATCTTTTATAGCTTACCCCATATCTTTGAGATTACTTTACAATGTTACACCTAATGATAGGATATTGAACATTAATGTTACTTCAATTAAAAGTTGTAGTAAATTGATTGTGTTTACAACTAACAAACAGTAACTAATAAGTACGCACCATCTTGTTATAATAATTTCGTTAATATTTTTTTTCGTGAAAGTACTTTAATTTAACAAAAGTTCAAATATCAAAGTACTAGTAGATGTATAACATGGTTCGCGCCTATTTTAAAATTCATTAATATTTAACTTACTAATAAGATTCAAACATTACAACACTTTGTAAGTCAATTAATTACTTATGGTACATCTAATACTTTCAAAAGACTATAGTGATGTGTTTACGGCTTAGGTAATTTTCTTTTACGTGATTGTGATGTAGTTTAGATTTTAAGTGTTTACCTATGAAGCAAACCACTTTAATACCTATCAAAGAGGCTGGCACTTTGAATTTCGATTAGGATAAGCCCTACGGACGACTTGAGACCAAAAGTATTATATGTAGATAATTTAAAAGCTTTAGTGAAGGCCTAAATTTGATAGTTTGACTGAGTATTTAAGCATGTTATTCTGTTAGTAATACCCAAGACTTTTCTGCATTAAAAACTTTTTTTGTTACTTATTTTTCCATTCTCAATCGTGTCGCTCATTTAAAAGGTAAGCTCGAAACCTATTATAGTAATAATATTAAATAGGCGCAGATATTTTAAATGAAGTAAGTATTGTAGTTCTTTAGAATACTGACCATTTAAAATTAAAATTTACTAAGTAAATAAAAAAGTTCAACACATAACTCAGACGAGATAAAACCTAATAGTTATTAGATTAATAAATTAAAGTCACATGTCACATTAAATATTTTTTATAAGGCCCTTTTAATATGACTACAAAGGTCAGATTCAGTACTAATATTCAGAGTTTTCATTAAAAATAATGGCCTGAAAGTTACATTATACTTAATGCTATTTTTGAAATGTTGTTTGGGCCAAAATCTTGTACACGGTTTCTGTGAGAATTATTAGGAATAACAAATACGTAGTGGGTATTGCGTGTCCGCGTTACAGTGGAGAAATTTAATAAACAATACGAATACTTTTATACAGTACCCTACAATTTCAGTAGACGGCGATATTAACGAGTTCCTTTTGTTCGATTTACTCATTTTGTCAATAATTATATTAAAATTCAATAATGACTAAATTTTGAACAATTTAGGCGAACAAAGGCGAAACACCATAACCAATTACTAGTACAATGGCATTTTAAGTACAAAGGCATTTGTGTTTTAATATTACTGTGAGGAGTTAAATGTTTCCCGTGAAATTTGTATTGTTTTCTAATGCAATTGAAAAACCTTTAAGGCATACTCAATTTTGCTTATCGTATTCCTAGTAGATATGTAGGTACTGAACCATTCACACGAATTGATGGCTTTCCACTCGCAGACAAAGGCCGGTGAGAGGTACAGACAGCAAACCACGATAAACAAAACTGTGTGTGTGAATCTATCAGCGCAACACGGATATTTGCATAACAATGAATCAAAACCTTTCTATGTAAGTATCTGGACGTCCTAAGCTTCTATGCTGGAATATGAGACGTCGATATACTTTATCGACTCCCCTCCAAAGTAGACCTGACCTCAGAATCGGTGACTAGGTAATCCTGGTTGTTCTGGAGGCGTTTCATTCATCGCCATGTTGTCGTAAGAAAAATCTAGGGTCGTATCTTCAGCTGGATGCCTGTTACTCAACGCCGTGCTGATTGTCTTTGGCGTGGTAGCACCCTGACTTTTTTCAGCGTGCGAAGTGCGATTATCCAGGTCTCTAGCGTTGAGTGGCTGTGGGCGTTTCGGATCGGGGTTTCTGATCTCCAATTTTAATTCAGGCTTGGGCTTCGGCATTTCTGCGTGAGGATTATGATGCGTAATGTCCCCTGGGTAGGTCTTTACGCGGTTCTGAAATTAGTATTTAACTATAATTACTTTATAACATAGTTCAATAGGAACATAAAATAGGATATGACTAGATTTAAACTCCAGCCATGTCATCGCCTCCAGATAAACCTCCACCATACAGAAAATCGAAGCTTTCGTAAAGAAAAATTCCATATAGTTTTAAAATAAATGTGTTTGAGTAAAACGTCATAAAATAACGACAAAGCAAACATTTTTCTCTCACTCGCGTTCTTATACAGGATATACTAGAGGAAAAGTGCCCATAATATAAAAACTTGGCAAATTTAACTGAATTTAGCTTTCTATAATTCTTTGAGGTAAAAATAATTGAATTAAATGTTTTTGATCGCTTAGTAATCGAATTAAATGCGCTGGGAATCTAACCCTCCAAAATTATAGAAATTTTTATTGATTGGTGCAAAATAATAGTAAAGATTTTTCCAAGAAACATAGAGTCTTAAAAGAAAACTCTGAAATTTACTTTAATTAATAAAACAATAGTATTGTCTTATATTTTCGCGAGCACTACACATTTAAAATAGAACCAATTCACCGGTTTCAACTCGCATTTAATTAGATATTACATTTTAATCATACACCCGACCTTACGATTACTTTACATCATGGTCACGGGAACATCGAAATATCAACTGTCTTTAATAAGTTTATAGTTAACTACCATCACTTTGTGTTATAATTTGAGCGGCCCGATATTAAAAAGACAATTATAGTGACACCAGTTTTTTTAAATATTACCTATTATAATCATTGACTTGATAATCATTAATTACCTTTGCCATTTACTTCAAACGTAGATATTCTCAACGCTTCGATCATAAGTCCAAACGATTGTATTACTTTTTAACTGACTTCAAACAAAGAAGGAGGTTCTATGTTCCACTGTATGTATTTTTTTGTGTGTATATTTACCGATTTCTCTGTCAATTATTAACCGATTTTCAAAACTCTTTTTTATTCGATAGAGTATACTCCTGAGGTGGACCCATTGTCACCAAGTCAGGATCTGATGACGGGATCCCAAGGAAATTGAGGGCAAACCTCAAATTTGATAGGCACGTATGGCATCTTTTACTTTTTTCCAAAGCTATTCAAGTATTTGCTTCTGTTAGTCATCATTTCATGTTGATGAGCTGGTGATGGAAGGTACAACTCCTTAAGGTTAAGAGTTGGAAGATAATTCTTTCACTATTATAAGTACGTATTACCGAATAGTTGTATTCTATCGGGTTATTCGGGTGAACTGATGATGGAAGGTAACGGTTACCGTAGCGGTGTGTGGAGTTACATAATACTTTATCAGTGGTACGATGCGATAATATGAAACAATATTATGTATTTAAACCAAAGACTGACAGACATACAAGTCGATAGTACTGACGGTCACCATCTAGTTTTAAACTTAAGAATGCGGAAAAAAAATGTTTACTAAAATAAAACCGACTTCAAAAAGGAAAAATTAATTAAATTTAAGTACCGTATTTTTTGGAGTTGGTGCTAAGCTGTTTCCAGAGACAATAGAAAGTGAAGCATCAACTCCAAAAAATACATTTTAGGGGGTAAGTACTTAAGTACTGAAATTATTAATTATTTTTTCCTTTTTAGTGTTTTGTGCAACCTCTTTTCTTTGTTCTGTGGTTTCTACTTGCTACTATGTAGTATTGTGTGAGCGCAATAGTTGATGAGACATGGTACTAAATAAATAATCTTCTTCTGGGAACAGTCCCAGAAGAAGATTATCTATATAGTACCATGTTACATCAACTATTGCGCTATAGATACAGACCTATAACTAATAATTGTTGAGGAGACAAAACGCTAGTAACGGACGAGAGGTTGAGTTGCTACTTTGTGTTATACCTACTTTAGAATTACTTTAAAGTAATCTACCTTGGCAGGTTGTATCTTCTGCTTAATATATCTCCACAAGAGTCTGTCCCGGCACATGATGATGAGGACGAGCGCCAGTACTGCTATCGCCACAGCACTCAGTATCAGCGCTGTCTGCGCCTGACGCTGCACACCTTCACACAAATTCATTCAAAGGTTGTAACCCAAAAAGGAACCCATTGAGTACCAACTTTTAATAAAAATAATTAAGTTTTAATAAATATATGATTCATCAAATCGTAAGCCTCAGAATAACTACCGTCATTTTCTAAATACAGTTTTAATTACAAACTAAACCTTCATAATAATTCAATGCATTTTAGCTACAACGCTCACATTTTCTGCAACAATAATTCAGCATTCGCAAAAGCTTTTAAATCTAACATGAAGTATTAACGATAAAATATTTACCAACAAATCCAAAAAGTTTTACAAAAGATTTAAAACGCATGCTTCAAGCGAAATAAAATTCCATTTATAACAGACTAGTGGCAGTCCGCGGCCCCACCCGCTCTTTCTCAGGATATAATCTATCTCTGTGACCAATTTTATCCAAATCAGTTCAGCTGTTTAGGAGAAAAATCTTAACAGACAGACAGACCGACAGAGCTACTTTCGCATTTTTAATAAAAGTATGGTTTCAAAGTGACTGAACATGACTGTTTTAATTTCGCAAATAAAGTTAGGTATACACAATTATGATGTTTGTATGACTAGCGTTAAATTAATAACAACACACATCGCTCTTGCGAGAAATTGTCTGCACCAACAAAATTCAACATAACGTCTCTATATAGGTAAAAAACCATTGCAATTTATTTTAAACTTCTTGTAAGAAACTTATTCGTTGATAGTCCGTAAACAATATTTTGCCAGTTTGTTCAATGCGTAATAGCTACAATAGTAGGTATCCTAGATATTACAAATTGAACAAATTATTTTTCGTTTATGTAATTTAATTAATCACATGATATTGAAACTGGGCACTGCAACCTGATTGAAATGACAAACAAAATGATATATCTAAATCTTATTTTTAACTTTAAATCAATGTTTGAAAGATATTGTAGGAAAATCTTTAGACCAACAACAAAATCTCCTTAGGTGGCATGAACCCACAAACTTTCACAATACGGGTTCAATAGCTGATTTAACCACTTTATTTAGCGTATCTTTTTTTGCTTATACGCTACTGGCTTAGTTTTACATTACATTGCCAAGCAATCTGCTTTTACTATCACACAATTACTTAAAATGTCGCATATGCCGTTCTTAATTATATTTCATTTGTAAGTAAAAAAACTTTTGCATGATGTAAAAAGTTATAAAATATTTGTACTCACTGCTATAGTCAGTCGGAGAGCCCGCATCATTCCTGCGCTGATATCTCAAATCAAGCAGATAGCCTAAAAATAATACAAAATAATATGACACGTGTGTACACTGAAAAAAATTACAACTGAACTTTCGAACAAGCTGATATGTAGCTCAAAAAAGTCACTAAATAACTTTTTTTTTTATTATTTTTTAATACAACTAGATGACAAACAAGCTGACGGCCCACCTGATGGTAAGCGGTTACCGCCGCCTATAGACACCTGCAATAACAAGGAAAAATCACTTGATATTGACGCACCTGGCGTTGTCATCCTGGGGCGTAAGATGAAATGCCGTCCATGCCCAGAAATTACAATGGCTACCTTTCCCTTCAATCCGAAACACAGCGAACTGTTTCACGGCTGAAATAAGAAAGGCGGTGGTACCTGCCCAGGCGACCCTACATACGGCTCTACCACCTAGTGAGGTCAGTCACAACTCAGGGTAAAGGGGTTATTACATTTGGCTAAATTAAGTTAGCTAAATGAGTTTGACTCTGAATTTAGACAAATGCAAAGACATTTAGACACACTAATTAGCCAATCAGAGTCGTGACTGCCGATCTTAATCAGTTAGCATGCTGAATTTAGCTAACTAAATTGAGCCAAATGTAATAACCTCTTTAAGGGGTTATTACATTCGGAAAAAATTCTCATAGAGATGCACCGCTTTATTAAATCAAAAAGGTAAACTATAATGACTAGTATAATTACATCACCAAATTTTGGCTATTACAAATCTAACCAATGCAGTTTGGTTAAATGTTTTTTTCAGTGTACCTACTAATATAAGTTAAAAGGTGGTTAAAGGTTAGGTTTAATTATTAGTGTCTTATTATCTATACATTTTTTACAGCACCCTAGCTAGTGAATAGGTCTTCGCAAACCCTGCAACCATTGGGACTCCCCCAACTCGTGATGGGATTAGCTACTTTTTATGATCAACTCTATAAGAATGAGTTCAAAAGGTAGCTCATACCGATCAACCGATTTGTAAAGTAAATTGGCGTCTTCTAGTGTCTCCGGGTGCGTTCACATGACAGATCGCATATCGGTATTCATTACATTGGATTAATTTATTTATTTATTTATCTTATTGGATGACCTTAACATACATATTAGGAAAAAGTTTATAAAAACAGAGAGCCAATAAAAGGTCTCCACTAATACACACCACATAATCAATTTAAACACAATTAGTTATCAATATGTACAATATGACATTAGAATCATAATCGCAACTACATATGTGCCCAACAGATTACAGCTCATAATTGACTTAGTGGCCGACTCGCAGTCGAACAACTAGTATATAATTAAATAAATTTATATCCAACTGTTTTGCCATTTTAAACTTATAACTCGCTCGTCTGTATGTAATTGGACGTGTACAGGTTTTTGGATTCAAAGTATGAGATACGAAATAAAGAATGATATGGAATGGTATGTATGTTCCTACTAAAATGCAAGATAAACTTGAGTGGCTTCCTAGGTCAATATTTTCAGACAAATAAGTATTTTGTAACTTTAAATATGTTTTTTTGAAAGCATTAATTGTAATATTATTATTTTTAAGTATCCATACAATATTATTACATTTTACTGCATAAATTACATTGTTGACCACCTGTGCAGAGTCCCTGGTGGATTACACATGTGTTACGTATTTATGAGAACTACAAACGTGTGTGAGTGAGTACAATACCTGTCGAAGGCAACGGACCATATCGCGTATCGTCACCCCCTTACCATGAACTCGATAATATCCACACGATCCTGTTACACTGAGACGGCTTACAGTATATTAAAAATCTCGATCGCCTTGTACTCTATTTCCATGGTACAGAGACAAACAATTTTATGTTTTCCAACTATAAAAAGCCAAACATGAGCCAGCGAGTTGCAATATACACATAGTCCTAATACAGATAACCGTATAGTTGTTAGCGGAGTTATTGAAATAGTAGAGCTCGGAAAAGTTGAAATACGAAGTATTGTTAGCGAAATAATGGATGCCAAATATTTTTTTAAACAACAATTATAACAATTCACAAAAGTTTATGTACAATATTAGATAGTAATGAATGACCTGCTGAGTTAAAGGTGTACTAACAACGTGAGATCTTAATATCTGATCTATATGTAGCATAATTATTGCTTAGCTAGTGAATATTTAATTTTGAGTTTGTAACTCATCACTGGAATCACTTCTTCCGACAAGTAAAGTGTTGCGGAATATTAATTTTGTCATCAATATTTGAATTATTCAAAAGCCTTTAGTATCACATACAGCTGCCACAGGTGTCATTACGTTGATTTTAAATTGAATACATACTAAGAGAGATTTGGACACCCATTAGGATTCCGTATCGTTCACTACAAAATAAAATATTGTTAAAATAATCATAATCATTTAATGCAATTATGGGGTTGCAGAGGGTCTTAAAATAAATTTTACTTCCTCAATTCCTCACATAAACCCTGTACGATCATTAGTTTCTTTTAGGCGTTTTAGCTGCGATTAGTACTGCAATTAGTGCTCTGAAACAAGCATTAATGGCTAAGTGATGTTATGTATTTAAACCGTAATATTGATCCAATAACCTTTAACCTTCGAACGCCCGAAATTATAAAAACCCTTATAACAAATCGTTATAATATTAGTATAAATTAGAATACATATTTTAAAAACAATATCAGAAGTCTAAACTAAATAAGCGTTGATCTTTAATCTTTGTGGTCAAATAGATAAATATTTTCAATTCCAAGTAATACACCGCAGTAAATTATTGAAAGAATCTTTGCATAGCAACCTATTGGAAAAATTATTATTCTTTTAAGCAACGGAAGTTCCCTTTACGTACCTGTTTCACATTGCTGTGTTTGACATAAACTTAATTATTCTTCTGTGGATATTGTGAATTTCCCACGCACTTATAGAATGATGTTAATTTCTGTTTACAGCAGGAGTTTTTAGACCTCGTTCGTAGAATTCCATAACATTTTTCAATTTTAATGAAAGCTAAAGCAGCAAGTAATGCATTTCTATTTCCAGTACAGGCTTTATGCGATCAATCGTTTTGTTTGTGACTGATAAAAGAGAAGCTACATAATTAAGAATTCATATATTTTAAGCAAATGATTGACAAATTTATATGAAATAATTTCTAAACGAAACTGTAGAACGGTTATATGATTTTGGTAGATATTATATCCTAATACTTAGTGCTTATTAATGTACTAGCTTGCATAGTTTTGAAATATGTACATATAAGTATTTTAAAAACTATATAATTTAGTGATTAGGTATCTGTTATTTAGTATTCATTAAAGGACTTAATGTAGGCTAGATGATTGATGTGAATTTAATTCATGGGAGTAAGTATAACATCAAATAAAGAGAATAGGCATGTGCGTATCTAACAAAATAATCTATTAAAAAACAATTAACACACTATTACAAATTAAGAATGAAAACTATGAAAAAATATTTGCTCCAGGCGGGAATCGAACCCGCTTCTAATAATGCCCGGCCTACGCGATTACCACTACGCCACCGGAGTACTAGGTAGGTAAACTTCTAGTTTTTATAGCAACGCTTATCTCACTCACCACTTATTTAAGTTTACTAACACCTCTAGTGATCCGAAAGAATACTTACTTAGGATATAAAGCGGTGAAGAAATTAGCAAGTTATACCTCATGCTCCGGTGCCGTAGTAATCGCAATAATAGTAATAGGTAATCGCGTCTGGCCGGACATCAGGAGAAGCGGGTTCGATTCCCTCCTGGAGTGGGCAGGATATATTTTACCATCGTTTTCTTTCTTTATTTGTAATTGTTACAACAATTTACACACTTAATTAAAATCAACCGAGCGTATATAATATACAACACCTAAATCTTGTGAAACAAGAAGTGGCAAGACTGGTAAATCGTTGTGCGAAATCTCGTCACATATACCGGCCTTATTATGTTATTAATTAAAACATACTTATTTTTTTTTGTTGGTTACGTCTAATTCATTAACAGAGTTATAATAACACAATCTTGAAATAGAAATGTATGGTGTTTGCCGTCAACTTCAAAAGGCTCTAAACCTACAGCTCAGCCTCGCGAACACACGAGCGAGACAGGCAGAGTCAAAAGAGAGGCGGAGGAAGGAATACCTACGCAAGTATACGAAGGCGGTTTGCGGTCACCAAACTGGATGCACGGGTTTCGTCTCGCTTAACTAAAAAGCAACTTTACGTTGCTTACAAATTAAGACTACTACAGCTGAAGAGACACGAAGGCGTCATATTTTATCGTTAGTCATCTTAATTGACTTTGAATATTTTCACTAATGTGTACATACTTATACCGATACTTCATACTATTCTGAAAACAATATTGTACGATCGCGAATGGAATAATGGTATATTACTCATATTGGTATACAATATTTGGTTGTTGAAATATTTATGATAAGTCACTTCGCCTATGGAATTATGAATCTTACGACAATTATGCTCGTTTTCACTTACAAATCTCCTTAATTAATATCTCTTAGAGATATTTAGCTCAGTCTATCTCAAGGAGATAGAAAGAGACAAATGTCGATAAGAGTCACCTAAGCCTAGGGAATGGTTAGTGAAAACGGACATTAAATTTCCTCTGTAACCTCTCAATTATTATTTTATGGTTTCTCTTTGGCTGTCATATTTACTGTGCTTATAGTTTTATTATGTTATAGTATGTGCGGTCATACTTAACAAGAAAGTTGTTATTACCTTGACACTCTTTAATGCAAAGTCCAGAGTCATAGTTGTGGTGTGTCTTATTGCAGACCACGCCGCAGGGGGCGCATCTGTTGGTCTCCGGCGAACAGTACTCTTCCAATTGACAGGTGAGCTGTCCGCATCTGATGCCGTCCATAGTGAGCTGCGCTGACACCGCGCCAGCTAAGGCAAGGAGGCACGCGAGTCGTGACATGATTTGCCTGCAAAAAAAATGTACAACTATTAATCATAATCTTATATCCGCCGCAGCATCAATGAATTCAACTCCGCCGCAAAACTCAAATTAAAACAAATTTAGTTTATAATATCCACATAGTTGCGGATACGAAAGTAATTTGAACATATGATTTTATAGATCTTTAATAAATACTTATTCTCGGATTCTATTTACATTATACTAAGTATATTAACATAGCCTCGCATTTGTCTCTTGTGTACATTAAAAATATTTGTATATTTATAACCTAACCAACATAAATACTAACTATACATCTAAAATTTATTTTCCGTTTTATTACATAATAAGTAGAGAAAAATATCTACCACTCGATAATAATTTTTTACTCTTTTGCATTTTTGTTATCTCGTTTGTTATTAATATAAAACTATATAGGCTCATAGGTACTCCGATTTTTGATGAAAAAGTGGGGCTTAAGTATTTATTTCCGTTTAATAAAAGGAAGGAAATAGATTCAACATTCAATGTATGCTAAGATAGTGGTCGGTCACTGCCACTATGGAAATTGGCAATTCCAGTATGATTGCCAATGTGTTTCAGGCTTTGATAAGTAGAGGTATATGTAGGTAGGCAACTGTTTCTTGGCGAAGTTACACTTGGTTGTTAATATATTATGAGTACCTGTAGTGTCAACTGTGTGTTTCATATAATAATTTGATTTATTGTAATGAAATTGAAAAAATGAGAAGCACGGCAATATGAAGTTCCGCAGTCTCTTTTAATAGGGTTATCTCATGCAGGGTTCTTTACTTTTAATCACTCTCTGGGCCTACAGAAACGGAATAAGTAGCTAGATGCCATTAGGCAAATTAACTCGTTGAAGAGCAGACACGCTGGCTCGAAAATACAGTGAAATATTTTCCGAGCACACATTTACACTGAATAAATTTTTTTAATGATAAAAAATATGGTAGGTACCTAATATCCTAGTGGATTGTAGCGGTAAAATATGCAGTTAGTAATTAAAGAATGGAGTGAAGGTTTCATACTGATACATATTTCTGTTTCATACCAACTACGACCTATCGATATAATAACCTATTCAGCATATTCTTTTTCTTCTTTTCACTCTTAGAGCGGTCGTGAAACACTTTGACGACGGTCAAGGAGTTTTGAGGTTAGGTCGCTGCCCGTCTTACTATGTTTCGTCATCTCGTCCGATTCGTGGCACTTCTAGAACACTCATGATATGGATCGCATAGGTGATCTTACACGTTCTAGTAACTTTGAACCTTCCCTGTACACCTGCGAGTTCAATGAAGTCATTTTTCACCTTGAGATCAAAGAACTGGTCTGCGGGCTGTGTGTTTTAGTTGTACTAAAGTAAATACAGCCTGCTTAAAGTTTAGTTACTGAAGAATGGAGACATTTAATTTTGAACGAAACACTGTTCACAACATTCGTCTCTAGCATATTTTTCTTTTCAATGTCCCGCAGCGATCACATCTCTGCAGTGTTTAGTAATAAAAAGGGTAAACAAGACAAGTGTTTTAACGAGCAGGATCTTAGTAGCTTTTGTGATATACTTATTTCCCCATATTTCTTTAAGCCTATTTATTGAGCTTATAGCGATCGACATGCGCCTTTTATTTCAAACCACGACACCACCCTACATTTTTCGTCCGCCATGTGCTTAAATTAAAAACCCAACAGTCGCATGCCTCGGTAAAATCTAAAGACACTACTGAAAGATTAACAAGGCGAACAACAAGAGGAATCTATTTTCAAAAACTATAACTGGAATATAAACAATCGTAACTCAACCTAAATAAATTATTGAACAAAGCGAACGGAGCTGTCGAACACCTGATATAATTTTAATTTGGTAAGTACCTAAGTTCCGACTCGATAATACAATGTCAAAAGCTACATCAGGCCTTAATCGGCGTTTCTCTTTTCTTTCAACGGAACAAGAAAATAATACTGCAGGTTACCTGTTATACCTTGTATTGTAATGAAAGATTAAGTTAACTGTAGTTTTCGAGCAATTTCTTTGAGCCAACTTACTACAAAGTCACTAATCACTTCAGAAAGAAGTGGAAGGTATTTTATAATAAAGACAGCTCAGAATGTTTACTTAAGCTACAGAGTTGTGCGATTTCCTACTAAAATAGATCACAACGTATTGATTTTTACTAAGTTATTTCCAGAATAAATAACATTATTTTGATTATGAGAAAAACACAAACCTGGTTACGGGCCTTGTGTATTTTTATCTTGTTACTCTTTTCTCATAAAAAACAAATCTCTTCATTACACAGTAGATGAAATGAAAAAAACAAGGCATATTATAACGGGAAAACAAGAGGGTAATTAGATATTTTCATCGTATAAGTACCAATTAAAATTCCTAATAATTCCCAATAAAAGCTCAGATAGAAAATAAATATTCGTTATTGTAATGTTAATGTGAAATCGCATTTCCACAGTGAATAAATAATTATCTTACTTGTAATATAACCTTCTATTTCATTAGCAAACAACCATTTTTTCAACGAAGAAACAAGTTTTTAACACATGCCGCAGTTTGTTCTACGATGACTCATTCAAGACAACGTCAGCCCCTTCCTACACGGCTTAGTGCTTTCCGAAAACCGATCTTATTAGAGCTGAATAAGGTAAGTCCATGTTTCAAATATTTAAACTGCACTAGTAACGTGTGATACAAACCTTTAGCATAAAGTTTGAAATACTGTGCTAGTAAAAATAACAAACTTCATTTGACTCATCAAAAAATATATTTGGTGAGCATTTAGACAATTTTGGTGCTGATTTAGTTTCTTTGGTTCATAAAGAATTAGGTTATGTTGATATGAAAAAAATAACAATATTACAATAGTAATAAAATTTGAACACAAGCTATTTTTTATGTTTATAGTTTTGCGATTTCGACGTAAAGGACCAAAAGCAATTTACGATTAATACGTGGTCGGTTAACAGTTTGCAATATCTCATCAGTGTTCCTACTTCCTACCTATACCTAGGTAAGTAAGTAATACATCGCTGGAAATTTCAATTTGTATTTGAATTTGAAACAGCTATTTACTTACTTTCTTATTTATTCGGTGACTCAAACATCAGTTCTTATCATAATACGATTCAGTATATGATTAATGAATAAGTACCTACTTCTTTTTAAAATAAGATAGTACTTAATATAGCTTATGTCGTGTTCTTGTTAATTAATGATTCAATGAAAATAAAAAGTAGATAATTAATCAAAACTACATCAACAACTTTTCGTCACTCATCAATAAAATGCCTAGGCACTAACAGCTTAAAACAATCACCCCATCTCCCTCAATTGCTTTATTCCGAACGAACCGATCAAAAATCAAATTATTTTCCGTCACAAAACCCCTTCAAATTAATAGAGCGCGTGCTGTCGACTTTTGATTTATTTTTGCACAATAAAACGTCCAGTTTATTCATTTTACTGATGTTTTACTTGATTTTGAATTTTTTCCATCATCAATAGCAGCCTCCACGAATATACCTACGTTTCACGGCTGGGCACAGAACTCCCTACATCGGAGAAGAGAAACACCTGAGGAGTTTGGACTACGCTGGGTGAAAAATTTCTGGCCTAATCGAGATCATAGCGAAAGTTGCGTTTTTTTTTAATCAAAAAGCCAAACTCACCAGCAAGGTCTACTTCTAATAATACATTTCATAAAAAACGGACTAGTTTATTTAATGTTAAATAACTTCGTACCTAAAGTTCCTAATTTAATTCGTATCTGTAACTGTTGTTAACAGTCAATTCTTTTAGTACCCAATTAACATTGGAAGATACTAAGTTTTAATTAAGTCAAGAATTGAAAGAAAATTTTCAAATTACCTAAACTCACTATGGTGCAAAAGGTTCAATGCGAGAAAAATAAAAAAAACTATACAGGTAAGTACAAAACTGCTTACCGACTTCGATAAGAACCCGATCTAACATTTAACGTATGACTAACTACCGACTTGAAAGGGCTTACAATCATTACGGGGTTGTTAAATATCAGTAGTCCTGTTGTGGCCACTGAAATTATCTTCATGAACGATAAAACAGGTGAAAAATTCCAAATTAGACCCTGATTACTATTTAAAAAATATTTTTTCTCTTCGCCCCATATTCTTAGAGAAATTAAGGCAGTAAAGTTGTCCCTAAACATCGTCGAAATTTTGTCGAATAATTTAACTTTGAAACCGTAGGTAATTAAGTAAAACCATAAAAACGAAGTTCCTCTAGTCCATAAACATTTAAAGGGAAAAAGGGATTATTTATATTAACAAGAGAAAACATATTTATAGAAAATGAATGACGCTACAGACCATTAGGTATTCGAGCCGCTTGCCCGGTGTTTAGGACAAAGCTTACCTCGGAATAGTGTTCAAAATCCTTCATTAAAGCACAGACACATGACAGTCAGATCAAATGATGAGGTTTCAATTTCAAGGCGGAAATGTTGGCACAAACATCGAATAAGCACGCATTGTTAAGGGAAAACATCAGCGTGGTCATAATGAGAAGTGATGTTGAGTTTTCAACCCGGTTGCCTAGCAACGGGCCTTACATTTGATACACATTGTGATTCAGCTTTGAAATAGAAAAGTACTTTATTTCGCCGACTGTATTGCTTAATACACACTGCTGTTATTATAAAATGTCTAATCAATAGATAGGTACAAGTATCGTGAGCTAATTTATTGATTTGATTCTTTTAGTAAGTATAAAATCATCTACTTGTTTGTAGTGACTATAGTTTAAAATAGATTTAGAAACTGTTTATCAAAAATAACGCCTAGGTGTGTAGTTTATAAAATCATTTTAATCTGCACTGAATTTCATCATAATATACCTAGTTTTTATTTTAAGAGATTTTCTAAACTATTCACACACTTTGTCATTTATGCAAGAGTTATCATTCCTAAGGTTATAATTGTTTATCGAACAATTATTGATGGATGGGTCTGATTATCTTCTAAATTATATAGAAGTCCAATTATTTATGTTTCTCAGTTATATAGTATACCTTTCCATAATGCTTTAATTGAGCTAGATAATGAAATTGTTGCTCACCAACATTTGTTCTCGGGCCATACTTGTTGTTGTTGGCCATACTAGTGTTGTAATTGTTGTTAATATCAGGTTCGGTTGGAAAATATTAGGTTTCATAAGAAAACCGAGGTAGGTTATCTTCATAATGATATAAAAACATTAGGTAAGTACTTATATTGTGATTTCGATGTTTTTGTAAGAACGTGACACGAAAACGATCAAGAATGATTTAACTCCGGAACACCTTGAAATGTAGCGTCACTTGGCACGTTTATGATTTTACTTTCTCACTTGCGACACGTAGTCGCATGCTCTCACGATTATTAAACATCAATGTGTGGGTATGTATTAATGTTAGAAATATTATTCATAATTTAAAAAAAATCGTAATATTCGTCATACAAACATCTGCTCCTACCGATATTCAAACCCGAGGCCTCTAATTCAGGTGATGGCAAGGCTCGACCAGTTCTCGGTCTCGGTTCTTGGCTAAAAATGGCCAAAATTCTCGACTATAAACGAGACATTTGTTCGGTATGGGATCCACGTTGGTCGCTGACTGTCAGTGCGAGAGTAAACTGTCAACGGTGAAATATGCAAAAATCGTGAATATTACTATCAAAGTTATGCAAAATTTCATTTTCTCACGATTTATCTATTATTATCGGTCACGGTCTCGGCCGAGAACAAAAATCTGTCGCGGTTGGCCCTTAGTACATAAGGTCACTAAATATTTCACTTACCGTGAAGTCTAAAGCCACAACATATAAAATAGTTTTAATGACTTCGTAAAGATCTAGAAATCTACAGAAATAAAAATTAATCGCTGAAATGTATGACCGCGAATGACTTCCGAACGGCTACACCAAATCGGATTTCTTTTGTTGTTTTCGTGATTGTTAGGCCAAGATTTGTAGGTATACATGAAATGTTTATAAGTTGTACGAAATTATTTTTGAAATCTCTTACTATGAAAAGTACCTAAGTAGGTAGGTGAGTGACATAGAAAACAGTGTGATTGAACTTCAATATTTTGGCAAAAGACTCGAATAATTTTTAAGTTATATTTATGATGGAGACCGTAATTAAAATGTTCATTTTGTCTCATTCTGTTTACACACCTCCGGTGCGAATCCGTGGTGGTGGGCAACTAAGCACAGGACTGACAGACGACAGACAAATCACTTTGTTCTTTAAAGCAACCAGTAAGTTTTATTAAAATAAAACCAAGGGTTAAAATATATAGAAAAATAAAGTGTGAGGAGCTCGGTGGCGTAGTGGTTTAAGCGTTCTGGTTTCGATTCCGAAACAAAGCAACTTTCGCCATGGTCGATCCCGGAATGGATCAATTAAAATTTATAATCTGTAGCTCCTCCGTGTTTCCGAAAGCACGACCGGGTCCATGAAGTTCATCGGGCTAGTCCATCGGGTTAACGTGCTTTCTAAAACACGGAAGAGCTCGAGAAACACATGAGGAGCTTGGGTCGTGAGTTCAAGTGGTTGCACTAACAAACCTGCTACTGCAACTACTTAAACGCACGATCCAAGCTCCTCATGTGTTTCTGCCATGTAGGAATATGATTGTTGAGAATGAAACGCCCGTTTTCCACCAAAGACGTAGAAAAAGAGAAAAGAATAACAAAATGTCAATGTAAAACAGAACATTTCAAAAATGTATAAAAACATACAAATTGTAAGTTGCCAGCTTAGCTTAGTCAACAATGATATTGAAAAAAATAAAGAAATATAGGTACATACAGCACTCTTCTGTCTAAGCCATTTCATAAGTGCCTGAAAATAATATATCCCCAATCTTTTTTTAAAAGCAGTGTTCCGGTGATCATTATGATTTTAAGTATTTCATTATCTTACTCTTACAACACATTTGGCGTTACAAGACTATCTTGTATGTGTTGTGTGTGACGCGACGTAACGTGTAACGTTTGGTCTAACCACTTTGTACACAGTGATAACGCCTAATTACCTGTTGGTATTTCAACTCTTGTGTCCTCGCACCTTCATTTGGTTTTCTACAAATAACCGACGACATCCGTTTCGCAACATGACAAACTGAAGCTTGATGTACCATACCCACAAGGTTCACTTTGCATTAACTTTGTTTAAATGCATTGCGACACAGTTAAGTCCTTAGACGACTCATGATGTTCCATCTTGCATACAAATAACTAAATGACAATGTGTGATTGTTTTTCCTGTCGAGTGTGGAGGTACTTTCCTAAGGCTTGTGGCTTGGGTGGCAGAGGCTTAGTTGAAGTTTGAAATTTTAAGACAATGATAATAATAATGGTACTAATGTTTACTATTGATACGAGACGGAATCATCAGTATTCACACATTATCTATATACATACTTAATTTATTTTATCACCGTATAAAGAGATACGTTATCACAATTAAGAATTAAAGAGATGTTAAAGATTATTATCGCATTGCATGGTGCAGCTTCTGTAGGAAGTTCTGCAATCTTTAAATAGTGTCTGTCCCTTTCATTTTAAAACAATAAGAAAGAAATAGAATGCTGTTTAAAATTTTGATAACATGTAAGTATAACTTCATAGAAAGTTGACAAATGATATTATCTTTAATTTATCTTTACCTAGGCGCTAGGTTTGTTTATTAAATATTTTATAAGAGGAAAAAATATTGTTTATGTGCCTACTAAAATCAACTTTCATTGCTTACTCAATCTTTTCAATTTTTTTCTACAGAAGGTGTACAGTTGTGGCTATCCTAGTCAGGTAAAGATAGGAATTCCTTATTTTGTATTCAAATTTTTTTTAACTTGACCGCAAAATTTTTTACTAGAAAAGAAACGTGTCCTCGAGTGAGATGGGAGTCTGGATCGCTGCTCCAACCAGCTGGATACTCCCTGCTCCTTGTGTTTATTTTAGACCGGATACAGGTCCCGGCAAACCTCTTCATTTTCACAACTTGCGCAGTTGCAATATTTAGTACAAAACCTTTTACTAGGTTTTTAAATCTGTAAAATTGTTCAAGATGTTTGCCGGGACTTATACAAGATATTATCACCTGTACAATGTTTACACCGCACGGCTTTTCAAATACTTTTATTGAAAATATGGGAAGTATGGAACCAAACTAACATATTCTAATAAGACTTTACATTGTTCATGTAAGGCTAATTTAAATAGTTATTAGAACCTACAAACCAAAAATCGCTAATATTTTTTATAACGTATGAGACTTTTACACCAGCCTGACTAGCTTAATGCATGCCAAATTTTCTTAGAATCGGTTTGTTCATTTGTAATATTTTCTACTTGAAAGTTTGTATGAAAAGCCGTGCGGCGTAAACGCTCTTACAAATAAAAAAAAGAAAAGCTTTTGGAAATCAACTTTTGGGTAGAAAGTTGAAAAATTAGAGAAACAGACTTATAACAAGCTGTGTTCTTGTTTCCAAGCTTATAATTGGTAAACAATTTTAAAGAACACACGTCGAATTGAGAATCTCCTTGTGGTTGAAGTCGACTTCCCGAAACAGCTCCGTTACTGCAAACGTTCAAAAGTCAAACAGAGCTAGTCAAACGTGGGTCAAAGCAAGTGAAGATTTTGTTACTCTACATACCTACTTAGGTACCTACTCCGTCAGTCCGTCTCGTCTCTTTCCATATTTACCCACAAGTTACAGAATCAGTATTTCACTTAGTTGATTAACTATATTAATTTAATTAGTTTTCATTTTATATACCTGTGAAAGATTTCTATTTTATTTTATTTACGACTTTGAATATGAAATTTATGTACGGTAAGAACTTTTTAGGTAATCACCTTAACTTTAGGTGCCTAGGCCTGCGTATAGGGGAGACCTAGACGAGTAGCTACTTAGTAACGAAGTACCAAAGGAGAATTTTAACTAAATTTATTGCTCCAAACCAAGAGTTTCTTTGGATCGGGCAAAATCTAGGAATGTATTTTTTTATTTCAGCATAAATATTGTATTATGTAGTAAAATTTATAAAAAATGTTTTACTGATATCAAATATAAGTTTTTCTATCTACATGCAACTGCTTTAATAAATATTTAGGTAGGTACATACCTACACAAATCTATGGACAAAACCACAGATCCTTGGGCAATACGTTTTCATGACGCGCCATCGCTTGGCCCGGATATGATTGTGTCCCGGATATTACCAGGAGCTGCCTCGAATACTATAGACAGATAGACACTGTCTATTTGTCCACCTGTATCGACATTTACCGTTTACTTAAATGTATATGTATATATATCTACCACTACTGTGTTGAGTGTCCAATTCAGTGCATTCAATACACTTCGACAGTTTACCTTTCATCTTTTCAACATGGAAAAACCGTCCACATGTCAATTTTTTCCTGTGATTTTTGATGATAAAAATCGGTGATAACTTGATTTATGGCTATAGGTATATGTATACTTTGTTATTGTAGGTACCTAATCTTAAAATTACTGCGAAGTCGGATACCATGGGTTGTAGCGTAGAACGAAAGTAACAAATAAATTCAACACAAATTCCGACTTCAGAATGAACGAGATTAGTCATTAGTATTACCCTGTACTACTTAGAACTAAATTTGAAAATATGTATTGAATAACCGAACCTAATCATAATCTAGGTGGTATGTAGGGTCTTCTGAGTAGGTACCACGTTCGCTGTGTTTCGGATTGAAGGGAAAGGTGGCCAGTGTAATTACTGGGCATGGAAGGTATTTTATCTTAGGCCTGAGGAAGACAACGCACCTGCAATATCAAGTGTTTTTTCCTTGTTATTGCAGTCGCCGCTTATCGTCTTACTCCTACCGGTGTGGGCCGACAGCTTGTTTGTCATCTATTTAAATAAAAAAAAGTTATGACAGTAGGGAAACCAAAGTGACCCAAATATCTGCTATCATTAAACCTAACTAGAAAAATCAAACGTCAAAAAATTAAGCTGGCAAGGCTTGTAAGCGAGGTATTATCTCTATGCATTTGTTTTGTCTTCGAATAAACTTTTACTAACGGGAATTAGCACCGTAGCGCAAGTATCTAAGCATAAAATTCATATTCACATCAAGCGCCTTACGAATTGTTGAATATTTGAAATAAAACCAATTTACCGGATTTAACTCGCGTTTAATTAGATGTTACATTATTATTATTCACCCGACGTTTCGGGCAAACGAAGTCGGCAGTGTGTGAACACGCTCTTGACGGACCCAATCACTATATCAGATTTGATAAGCCTCAGATCCTCGCCAAAGAACACCGTTTCATTCCTAGAATGTTACGTGAGGCTATTGAAATCAAAAAACATCCTAATTTCAATAGAGAAGATGGTTGGAGTGTACCACCAGCTTGAGATCCCATCATTCGAATAATAAAGTCCCGAGCCCGTCCTCACACTGCCCAAAAAACTGACACCGTGAGCTCCGTATGCGTAATTCGGACCGCTCAAAATATAACACAAAGTGACGGTAGTTAACTTAAAACTTATCAAAGACAACTGACATCTTCAGTCTTCCCGTGACCACGATCGCTGTAAAGTAATCGAAACGTCGGGTGAATAATAATAATGTAACATCTAATTAAACGCGAGTTAAATCCGGTAAATTGGTTTTATTTCAAATGTGTAGTGCTCGCGAAAATGTAAGACAATACTATGTTGAATATTTTTTAAAGATTTGTAGATATAAACTCATTTGGAATTACTTTCCCATTGAATTATCTGCCTGCAGTAAGTAATTATCATATATTAACTAGCGACCCGGCGAACTACGAGCAAGCGATAATTAAATCAAAAAGGGGGGTTAGTGATAGAAGGGTGAAAATTCAGGGTTATAAGTATTTTTTATGTTTAATCATTTTTTCAATTTGTCCAAAAATAAATAAACTGGAGTGAGCCACCCTTATCACCTAGAGCTATAAAAATAGGCTTTGACCTACACCTACCTAATCTCAGACCTACCAAATAATAAAGTTGCCATTTTATTGTAATAGGTACTTCGAATTGACATAGAACCTTCATGGCTTGAGACTTTAGACTTTTTCAAATGGTACCTATGAGGTTCTTCTTTTAAAAAATGTGCAACATTCGATTATCAACTTTCAGTTGTTTTTTTTATTCAAATGAGACAAGAAAGATGGATACTTCGAAAATTCGAGTGATTTTTGAATACGAGTTCCGACGCGGAACTAACGCGGCAGAACCATTTTTTTCGTGATTTGGACAATTTTCTACTTGATAAAAAGTTTTCTTCCCAGGAGGCAGTACAAAATGCCTTCACCGAGTTTATAGAATCTAGATCACCAGAGTTCTATCGCAAAGGCATAAATGACCTTCCTATTAGATGGCAGCAATGTATAGATAATAATTCCGTGATAATAATGGTAGATATTTTGATTCAATAAATATGTTAAATTAAAAAAAAAACGATTTTCAATTTTTCAGTACAAATCCCCTAATATATATATTATACACAATAAATTTCATAAAACGATTTTTATAAAATCGAAGTTAAGCCGTACCGAGGAGTTCGATAACAAACACTAATACACGAGATTTTTCTATAATAGATAATACTTACCTTAGTAAATGTAGGATGTTATGGTGAGATTAAATTAATGGTTGAATGAATGAGTAAAATACAGGTGCCTTGATGATATCATAATGTGTCATTAAACGTATATATCAAACAGTTCCGGATTCTTTGAAAGCATAGCAAATATTGTACAATTTAATACTAAGGGAGATTAATTTATTTACTCATTAACGTCGTTTATGAGATTGATAAATATTTTCGTTTCGAAAGTACAATTATTATTCTCTAATACAAGAGTAGCGTCTAATATTCGTTATACCTATGTTCATTATACCTATATTCCGTATTCGGCATAGAGTACCTATTCGGTGTAGTAGTCTAGTTCGTATTCACCCGAATATTCAGTTTATGTTATGTAACACAGCTTTGTTTGGCGTAGCTAATAGTTTTCAGGAGTTTATTTTTTAACCCCCGAGGAAAAAAGAGGAGCGTTATAAGTTTGACGTGTCTGTCTGTATATCTGTGTATCTGTCTGTGGTATCTTAGCTCCTAAACGAATATACCAATTTTTATTTGTTTTTTTTTTTGTTTGAAAGCTGACATGATTAGGATGGTTCTCAACTTTTACTAACTTTCACGGATCCGATTGATTTGAAATTTCAAGTACTGTCACTTCGGTGACATTCCCATCACATACTAACCTTGAGCTGCTTCTATAACGTGAAAAGGTCTGCGGGATGCTTAATTCTTCAGAAACTTACAGCAGATATAGCGTGTTTGGGCTCATAAGAATATTCTCAATGAGATGGTGTTTGATAGATGATTAATGAGGCCGGGATACTTTTTTTTTTATATTATTATGAGGTATTATAATGCATCTTCTAAAGTTAAAAGCGACCTTGTTTTGTGTTTTTGTTGTAGGTACTTAGCTGTAATACGACTACGAATTTATAGTTAGATAATGAACCGAATAATTCGGTCGCAGATACAGTTCGGTACCTAGATGTTTGCATATCTACTCGGCTGGACCCTGAATCGGCGCACCTCTACGTGATACAAAGGTAAACTATATTACTTGTATGCAGAATAGATAAATCGCATCAAAGGCGCAGGCGGTACCTGCGATACCAGCTGTAATGTAATGACCTATAAATCGGCTTATTACTTCAAAATAAACAAACATCGTTGAACAATCGCTATCACACCTGTTGTTTTATGGGGCAGTGTATCCATACAGTCCTAACAGATGTGGAGCACCAAGAGTTAAATCCAAGTAAATATCGTTGAATATGAATAGTGATCATCAGAATGACGGGACCGAGGAGCCTGAGGGATCTACGCTTTCAATTCAACAGATAGGATTACTACCGAGTAATATTTTATAATTCAATTATATTGATAATTCAATATTTCATCAGACTAAAGTATTTAGAATACAGGGTGGTGCCGTCAATTCGACAATAAATTTAAACATGGGCTATATTCGTCCATAGAAATGGTTTGCCTCTTTCAAAAATATCGTATTCATTTGATAATTTCATGACATTTGTATGAAATAATGCTGCCAACGTTACACTATTCCACCCTGTATAATAAATATTATCTAAGTAGCGTATGGCAGGCAGGTAACACAGGTAGGTTAATGGCCAGTCTCTGAATATTACTAAGGCTAGCTTTTAAAGTTATTGCTTATTTTGTAGAGAAAAATATAATGTAGCCATAACAATATTATGTTTATGACTATTTACTCACATGATGAGTAGAGTGGATATTTATTTCTTTCTTTTCGGAGAAATTTTAAATTGCCTACTTAGTAGGTAATACTTTCTATTAAATTTTCGGTTGGTTGGTACTTGGTACCTACTCGAATATTGCGATACTAACTTTCCTGTGAGTTAAAGCCTTTTTATAACACATTTGCTCGTAAAGGGTCTCTTATTTCACCAATTTCAATATCGTAATGTATCTCATCACGCACTTGTGCGGTAATGTAATGTAAAACGCAAAGTTTATCAAGATGCACTGTTATTAATCTGTGGCTCCGTCTAAAACGAACGGTACTTTTTTAAATCTTAGCAAAGAGTTTCTATGGCAGAAAGTGGTCAACATTTTATGAATAAAATTAACTTTGGGAGACAAAATATAATAAATGAGCATTTAATTCTTTAATTTAATTAATTTTATCAATAAATTACAACTATGTATCTGTAACAAAAACACAAAAATATTAATTTACTTTATTAGTAATACTGGCTGTTTTTTGTGCCTTTGCCTAAAAAAGCGCTAATGCGCGCACATCGCTAATTTTTTAACAAGTAAAAATTATTCCGATCGCTTTTTCTTTTTGTTATATTATTTTTATTTGAAAATATCGTCAAGTAGTGATAAATTTATTATTCGATACCGCCAGAAGTCTCAGAGGTAGCGAAAAAGGCTACTCTAAGCCTCTTGCCCGAAAAATGGACCGATACATACCTGGGTACCTACTTACAAGCGTATCAAAATTTGGAAAACAAGCAATGACACAAATTTATTTTCAGAAAGTGTGTTTTAGCCTATTTCATGGAACTTTCTCGAAAATATAAGTCAAGCTCATTGTGGTGCTACTATTCAATCGGTCAAGTCGGTGCTTTACTTTCTATTGTTTTTGGAAACCACTTAGCACTAACTCCAAAAATATGTTTCTAGGGGATGAGTACCGACTTAAATTTAATTATTTTATCCTTTTCAGTTTTTTGAAGTCGGTTTTATTTTTTGTTTAATTTTTTTTTTTACATTTTTGAGTGATAACTTTCTAAGGTCGAAGCTAGATGGCTGACCGTTAACTTGCCTATATTGTTTCCTACTATCGTATCGTTTCACTAAAAAGTCACAGGAAAGCAAAAAATCGCAATTCCGCATACGTAGACAACTTATTGGTTTCAGTTTTTTTTATATAAACCAAACTACCCAACTGATTTTTAGAAAATTTTATTAGACCAAATGGCAGCTTTTCCACATCTAACAGTAATCTCGGCGTGATCGGTGTACATACAAAGAAATAAAATAAGTAGACGACTTACTAATTTCAGTTTTTTTTATTTATTATAAAAACCAAAGTACCGAACTGATTTTGAAGAAATTTTTATGGGGCCAAATGGCAGCTATTCCGCATCGAACAAAAAAATCACGTAAATCGGATCACTAATCTCGGCGTAATCGGTGTACATACATAGAAAAAAAACATACCGGCTGAATTGAGAACCTCCTCGTTTTTGAAGTCGGTTAAAAACAATTATTGTAACGTCTGGAAAACTAAGTTATCTGATGATTTTGCGAAATAATGGTTTTTCAAAACTATGATAATCATTCTGCAAACTTTAAAAATAAATTAAATACGAAGTATTCTAACGTCCTTTGTCTTTTGTTTTACATAAAGATTGAGAAAACTAAATTTATTTAACTAACATTTCTTTAGCATTGTTCTAACATTAAACTAATGAACATGTTTAGAAAGTGCGTTCACTTCGTCATAACAACGTCATTATTTACTAATTTTATAAATCAATGAAGTCCTCAACTAGTAAGTACTTAATGGTTCTATAACTACTTATCTTTCTATTTTTGGTATAAATCGTAAGTAAATAGGTGATCCATATAAATAAACATTAATGTCTGTATTTTTGTCCCATATGCGCTGCAAAACCATTTATCAGATTGTGATGAACATTCCCGATTAGGTTCCTGGTTTTTTTTTCATTTTAAAACCATATTAAATAGGTACCTACATAACCGAAGTTAGGATCTCTAGGTCATACAAATGTAGACAAGCCCAATGGTGGATATTGAGTGTAAGTGCTTTTTGTGCATAACTGTGTGTCTGATGTTAGGTACCATGTGGCTTTTTGTACAAATTCTATAAATAGTAGTTTTATTGGATCATAGATATTGTAAATTGTAACCATCACCATCTCTACTTCCATAGACTATGTATACTTTTGCTAACAACATATAAGACCACTGCCCTCTCTCCATAATGGTATTTCCCTGTCCTCCGAACCTACCCGTCATAAAGACACAATTAAATTTTAATTGTCTATGTCATATTTTTATGACGTCTTATCTGGAGTGATAAAGTATTAACATAGCGCGCTCTAAGTAGAGTTTCTGCATAATAATTATACCAACAAATTTCTTATTATGGGTGATTTAATTATAGCCTATTTTTTATGTTAACATATTAGGTACAATTAACGTAGCAAATGGAAGCTAGTACCAACTCTTGTCTTTCTGGAAGTCATTACGAACCGACCTACCTGAGAATGTTATAATTTTAACTTCATTTTTCAATGGTTTTGTAATTGGAATAAGTACAAAATATTTTTAAGCGTACTTATACTTAAACTAATTACCAATATTGAAAACAGTTAAAAAATGACTTCTTCGATATAAGTAATTATAATAAAGAACTCTAAAATAAATAATTAAACACTACACTTCCTCTACTTTGGTAAAGTATGGGTTCAAGATGGCCCACGTAATTTAGGTAATAATAATAAGTAATATACAGGATGGTGCCGTCAATACGACAATAAATTAAAACATGGGCTATATTAGTTCATGGTGATGGTTTGCCACTTTCAAAAACATCTTATTCGCTTGATTATTTCATGACATTCCTATGAAATAATGCAGCTAATGTTATAATAATTCATACAAATGTCATGAAATTATCAAATGAATAGGTATGATGTTTTTGAAATTGGCAAACCATTTCTATGAACTAATATAGCCCATGTTATAATTTATTGTCGTATTGACGGCACCACCCTGTATAGATAGCATAGGTATCAATGTTATCTATAGATAAATACCCGACTACCAGAAAACTACGTAAATTAAAATTATTTACCTAAATCACTCGGACCATCTTGAACCCATACCACAGATTAATAATAATGGTCCATACTTTACCAAAGTAGAGAAAGGGTAGTGATTAATTATTAATTTTTGAGTTGTTTATTATAATTACTTATAACGAAGAAGTAATGGTTAACTGTTTTCAATATTGGTTATTAGGATGTGCAGTCCTGCTGCAGGCAGTACTTCTATTCAGTTTAATTTTGTGATACATCTTGAACTCTATGACCCTGCTAATAGCGTTTCTTTCACAATACGGGTAATGCCGGTACTGAGCTAACGAGAACTTGGAAGAATCCTGAGGATTTCTTCTAGTCTTTCTGTTTTTATTAAAAGCGAACGTCTACGTTCGAAATGTTGAAATTATTATATTGCAACACTAGAATGAGTATTTTTGCAAATACCTACGATTCTGTTGAGTTGGGCATTGCATTATTATTAAACTTTCATTATTTTATTTTTACAGTAATAATAAAAATGTTTGACTGATACTTATATAGATAAATATCTACACTGGAAAAGCGCGGAGAAAGACGCGGGTTAATCTATTCATATAATATGGTATCTGCTTCCAAGTCCTCGGTAGCTCAGTGATTAAAACAATACGACCTTTCAAAATGCGGGTGACGGGTTCGCTTCCTGCCCTAAGGCGTGACTTTTTAAGAGTATATAAATATTATTTTAAATATCTTTCAAAAGTTTACTAAAATAATATTAAATATTAATTCAAAAAATGTCTAAGTAAATACTAATTTCATTATTATTACCCGTCAAAAAGTTTTAATCATTTACTTTTTTTACAAAGGTAAATAATAGAGCGTGCTATAATATAGTATATGTAGTCCTGCGCATCGAAAATAAGTAAGAATGCGATCATTCTTTACTGTCATAATTATTTGGAACTTCGCATTTTTATTCACATTAGCGAAATAGGTATATTAACCGTTGCTTTCATTATTTTTCTTAATTATTATTTATTACGCAGAGAAAAATAGGCAGCGACGACAAAAGAAGATCATTATAGAACAGCTATAAAAAATAAAACGGCCCACTTTTTAATTAAAATAATTACTTATTTTACGAGAATAAATAATTAGACGACGACGCGCATTAACGACGAAGCATCGTCGTTTCCAAAAGTAGGTAGGGTTTGCTTTGAACCGGAACGCACCTGTAATATCTATAATCTATGCACCTGTGTAGTAGGCACCTTAGCCACCAGCCGCGAATACGGAACTGAACAAATATTAACATAATTCAAGATTTTCTTACTTGTTGGGGTATACTAAGCTCTAGTTCACCTAAGAATAGAAATTAGTCTTACTTTTAAGCTTGAACACAGAATCAATTATGTCTAAGAGATACTCCTAAAAAATAAATAAGTATATAGTCTATATCTAAATACCTATCCTTCGGGAAAAAGTAAGTGATATCATATGGAAGTTAATTTTAGTCATGCTTAGAACGAAATATTTTTGGAAAATATGATATATCGATAGCAAAGTGCCAATCCATACCCAATATGAACATGGAATTCGGTAGGTACCTAGCTAATCAAAATAAATGGCAACAGAGGTAACAATTGATTTGTAAACTCTTTTCACTTGGCAAGGACAATGATAGCCACCATTTTAATAACAATTGAACAACTTCAGTCCATAAAAAAGTACAATGGCAAATACCAAAATGAGGGCCGACAGAAGCAAAAAGGATCGGATTTTTTGTCAGCAAAATATAGAGAATGACTCATTACTGAAGAATGTCGACAATAAATCTTGTCCGAGAGGCTAATTTGGGTTTAACTATTTATTTATCTCACGTGATTAAATGTCATTAGCAACGGCGATTAACTATTATTTTTCATATTGAAAAAAAAAACTTATACACGATTTTAAAAATATTTAATTCAAAATCTCATAGGTGCTTACTTATTATGTATAATATATAGGTAACGTGCTAACTTAATGATGTTACAAGAACAATGATTCAAACGATAAGAAGAAGGCTTCTCGGTTTTCCTTCAAACCAAGGGCACGTGATTACTTAGCTACGTAGGTACAATTTTCTTTTCAATAAACACTAAATAATTAATGCAGAAACTCTTACCTTATAGAGGTGCCATTTTCACATAACAGTCCAACTGGTCACAAACACAACAAAACTTTCTAAAACTCAAAACTGGTAAGGGCTTCGTGGCTCGGCGGCCAATCGCGGAGGTGAGTGACGGAATGTGGCTCTTGCGCAGGTAGAGCCGCGTACCGAGGTGGGGGCCGTTGTGTGCGTGACTCGATACACTGTAACGACACTGCTCAACGGTATTTAAACAACAACATGGCCACTCAAGCCAAGCTTCAGAGTTCAACTGATATTGCAAAGTGCAAATCTTCGAGAAAAGTTTAATTATAAAACCTCTCATCAGCTACAACCTGTCACTATATCTTATTTAAAACTTAAAAAAAACAAAACATGAAAAAATATATGGAAAGCGTGCTACACAGTAAAACATCATTAACAGACTGTTTAATTTTTTTTTAATTGAAACAGTCAGACACGCATATTATTTAGAATCATACTATATACAGGGTGGTGCCGTCAATACGACAATAAATTGAAACATAGGCTATATTAGTTTATAGAAATAATGGTTTGCCACTTTCAAAAACATCTTATTCATTTGAAAATTTCATGACGATGTTTTTGAAAGTGGCAAAACATTTCTATGAACTATTATAGCCCATGTTTTAATTCATTCTGGTATTGACGGCACCGCCCTGTATAGCAATCACCAAGAGGGTTAACTTCCTTTTTTAGGAGTTAATAAAATAACTTAAGGACTTACTGAAATCAGTATTTACTAAAATTGGTATCGGACTTACTGAAATCAAGCAATAAAATACATGACACATCCCATGGCATTTTATTGTAGTTTCAAACAGAAATGTGATCCCATAATGATGTGAGAAATGACCTTTCGTCCCTTATCACTAATCGGCCCACCAGCGTCTTGCCAACAATAGAAAAATAGTGTCTACAGTTTGTGGATATACCTATTTATTAAATTATAAGCATCCATGTCGAGATTTACAAGTAGTACATAAGTTTAAGTCCGGGGTTCAATTCCCGTGGGGGCAGGAATTTCCTGCATGGTGTAACTCAACTGGGAACAAAAGCACAATTTGGTTGGTGGTAGAGCTTTTTATGAGTCCACCTAGCCAGGTGGACTCATAAAAAGCTCTACCACCAACCAACAAGTTAGCTTACTAGCTTTCTAGTTAGCCAACTAGCTACCGGCATCTTATCTAAGTCTACCGCCATATCAATATTGTAAGATATTATAATATATTAAATGTCAAAAACTTTGAAACATTTAAACTTGATTTCTCGTACTTGTAATGACATCTTAATCTATCCTACAATATTGTAACTTAACACCCCCCATGCACAAATTAGCACACGACATTATACATCAATACACCTACCTTCTTTCTCTGAGATACCTACCAAGTGCTCGTCCAGTATTGTATCCTAGTAAATAAATAAATTTATAAATTCCTGAATATTTTTGGTACATTTTTGAACATTATTTATAAAAAAAAATTAGAATACTAAAAAGGTTATCGTCGCCGTAGAGCGAAAAGTCACTAAATAGGTCTAAGCTTGTTTTGAGTTATGAATGTTTAAAGTTTCAGAAAACATAAAAAAATATAACTTAGTTTTGATATACGATAATTCTAACTTTAAAGTTTCTTAGCTTAGAAAATAGAAAAGCGCCTAAGGTAACTTTACTTTCACTAAATTACATATAATTACTGAGAAAATTAAAAAAAACTGTCTTATTTATTTTTCACCCTCTAATCCTGTACCAACATTTAAAGATAAATAGAGTTAGTGACTTTTCCCCTGTCTGTAATGTTGAAATCCGTGGAAAAATTAGGAGATTTTGATGACATTTCTAACTCATTTTTGGCCAAATGTCGACTTGGTGGCTTTTCGCTCTACGGCGACGTTATAATAGTTAAATTTAAGTAGGTACTACCTATCCCCTAGAAACATGTTTTTTGGGAGTCGGTGCTTCACTTTCTATAGTTTCTGGAAACAACTTAGCACCAACTCCAAAAAATATGTTTCTAGGGGATAAGTAGGTACCTCCTTAAATTAAATTATTTTATCCTTTTTAGTATTTTGATGTCGGTAATTCGGTATTAATTTTTGTTTAAAATTTTTTGTCACAATTTTTAGTGATAACTTTCTCTGGTCAAAGCTGGATGGGTGACCGTCAGCTTATATTGTTTCTTACTATCGTATCGGTCCCCAAAAAGTCATAGGAAAGCAAGAATCCGCAATTTCGCATACATAGCCGACTTACTCATTACAGTTATTTTGATTTAAAAACCAAACTATCCAATCGATTTTAAATATTTTTTTATGGGACCAAATGGCATCTATTCCGCATCGAATAAAAAAAGAACCACGTAAATCAGATCAGAAATCTCGGCGTAATCGGGGTACATACGTAGAAAAAAACATACTAATCAAATTGAAAACCTCCTCGCTTTTGAAGTCGCTTAATAAATAGAAGACACAGTCACCATCAGACTTAACAAAAAATTTGCAGAGTGCTTAAAAATAACTAAGATGTTATAGAAAGGGAACCGTAATACAAAAGCTTTAGAATTGCCTTTGACTTCTTTAAAGATATGCGCTTTAAGCGCTTATTACACTACCCTATTTCCTAACTAGAAATAGAGTTAGAGACCAAAGTAGAGAGCCAGCGATCACACTATAAAAAAGGATCCTAGATAGGATTCTAAATCAAAGAGAACACGCAGCCGTGATGTAGCATTGCTTCGAGTTACACGTATCGATGACACCGTATTTATTTACACAAATCTATATTCTATACCAATATTATAAAGCTGAAGAATTTGTTTGTTTGTTTGGTTGAACGTGCTAATCTCAGGAACTACTCATTCAAATTGAAAAATTATTTTTGTGTGCTGGATAGTCCATTTATCGAGGTATTATATAGGCTATATAATATCACGCTACCACCAATAGAAGCTGAGCATTAATTAAAAGTGTTGCAAAAACGGGGAAAAAATATTTCTTTTCAGAGCTTTCGTTGCGTGCGCTGCGTTAAAGGTTAAAGTTACGTATAAATAATGTATGCAGGAATTGTTCTCCTTTAAAAGTTCTAAAAAAAAGTCTGCAGCACCATATGTCTATTCTTCGAAATTGACTCTCTAGAACCATTTTTGGTAATCAAATTTGTTCTAAAATATTGTACTATCTGCGAAGGTGTTTTTGTAAACATGAAACATATTCCTTATCGAAATAAATACATTATTCACCACAAGTATTTAATTTTGAGCAAAATTGTCCTTGACATCATTTGATTTCAGTAAATATCTTGAGAGATATCATGGTTTTAAAATACCTATCATGATACCTATCATTTATGATTTTCAAGACGGGCGGGCGCAGGCGGTGCGTTCAATGCACTAATAATAATTGCAAAGGTGTTTCATAAACATTATTTAAATCCTTAGCCTACCTACCCCACCGTTGTTATTTTCCTACATCCACGCGAATGAAGTCGCGGGCACAGCTAATTAATAATAAATGAAGTATGACACTTCATATTTTAAGTAATTAATATTGTTAACATGTTACTCTGTATTATTTCAGTTTACCTATGTCTGTTGTCACTTATTGGTCTGTTAAAAAAATATTTATCAACACTACTGTTATTATTATACACAATTATTTTCACGACAAAGAAATTTAAATTTAATCGTAGATATAATATTAATAATTAAAATAATTTTATTCCCAGCAGTTAAATCTTATTTATAATTATTAAGTACTACTGGATTCACCCGCCTGGATATTGGATATCTCGCCAAAAGTATCCTATGACCTTTCGCACGCTGAAATCTATCTCCATGCCAAATTTTATCTAAATCAGTTCAGCGGCTAAGGTACGAAAACGTAACAGACAGACGGTTACTTTCGCGTTTATAATACATAAGAATTTATTGTCTCGTTTTAATAATAATTTAAAAAAAATTTTGAACCGTTTATTATTGTCTTTTGAAAACAGAGCGATAAGGGCCATCCTAACTCGCTAGATAGGATTCTAACTGTTCTAACTGCGATTACACCTTCCTATCTCCTATTTAGAGAGTTAGGAAATAGGATAATGTGAACCTATTACATACACGCGGCTCACCACAATACAACGTGGCGCTCGCGCTGCGCTGCGTGCAGCCGCTGCATGTACTCCACGTCATGGTGCTGTCGCTGCGGCTCATGATGGCCAAGATCCTCGTGTAGGTACCTATTACATACACGCGGCTGACCACAATGCAAGGAGGCGCTCGCGCTGCGCTGCGTGCAGCCGCTGCATCTACTCCACGTCATGGTGCTGTCGCTGCGGCTCATAATGGCCAAGATCCTCGTGCAGGTACCTATTACATACACGCGGCTGACCACAATACAAGGAGGCGCTCGCGCCGCGCTGCGTGCAGCCGCTGCATCTACTCCACGTCATGGTGCTGTCGCTGCGGCTCATGATGGCCAAGAACCTCGTGCAGGTACCTATTACATACACGCGGCTGACCACAATACAAGGAGGCGCTCGCGCCGCGCTGCGTGCATCCGCTGCATCTACTCCACGTCATAGTGCTGTCGCTGCGGCTCATGATGGCCAAGAACCTCGTGCAGGTACCTATTACATACACGCGGCTCACCACTATACAACGAGGCGCTGTATTAGTTCACAGAAATGTTTTGAAACTTTCAAATATAGCTATCTTATTCATTTGATAACGTTTCTGTGAAATAATGCAGCCAATGTTTATTTATTTATTTATTGGATCTCCATCATAAGCAGAGGTTGGAATTAGGTAGAGTTATTTATGTATTTACACATTTACACTGATTTCATACATCGGAAGAATAAAGTGGATATGCCTCAAATCCCGAGATTAATTTTAAAGAGCAGAAAAATCCCGTGATTTACTAAATAAAAAAAGTTATTTACTTTTACACGATTTGAACAACTGCACGCGCGATATTGCTAAATTTATATCAATAACATCGGATGTCCGAAGTTGCAAATTTGTAATCCAGGGAAGTTCCATATTAATATCAACATTTCGATGCAAGTACATAAATTACTCTACCTAATTCCGACCTCCGATCATAAGTAACAGCAATTATTATTTATACAAAATCTCAACTCTAAATAATGGAAATGAACAAACTGATTACCTTTATAGCAAGACTCGTTTTCGTTAAAATCGCGTTAATATTCGCCGCATTTACCTAACATCATGATTCTGACATAAGTACTAAAAATTTAAATACACTAGTTATTGTTAATAATGAAATAGTCTCGACACATAGAAAATATTTTTAATTAGCGAATACTTAATTAATAAATATTAAGCACACGTCCGTCACAGATAGGGAGGAGCGGGGACTCTGGCATGATCTGAAAGACCACACCGCGTGCATCCTTTCTGCATGACGTAGCGAGTTATGTTACTAACATTATATTCCTCAAATTCACTCAATTTATCTCCGAACATAATTTTAAAACAGTGCCCGCTCCGAACTATACCCCGAAATTGAACGACACGAACGTACCACGAACGCTAGTATAATAGATCGCTACTTTGATGTGGACGACTTCTGCACGCACATAGGACGCCAACGTGAACGCGATCGCGGACGCAGATGGAATGCTTCGATTTAGCCTTCGCTTTAGTGATAACACCGCTGGCAGTTATTTTTTGGTCCAGCTTTACATATTATTGTCATTATAACTATGTCTGCCTTCCAAATTCTCGGTCAGCTCATTTTTATCAGTTCCGTTCGCAGTAGAGCCCAGGCTTTACGCTTAGACTACAGGTACTCTCGTGGTAATGCTGACAGAGTACAGCATACAAGCAACTGCGGCCTGTACAGTACACAGAGTATAGTGTACAAGCTACTGAGGTCCGCACGGTGCACTTAACAGAGCCCATAATTTAGTATACCAGGTGCTGCGGCCCTTACAGTGCACAGAGTTTATTGTACTACGTGTTGCGGCCCTTACAGTGCACAAAGGTTATTGTCCCATGTGCTGCGGCCCTTTCAGAGCACAGAGATTAGTGTACCAGGTGTTGCGGCCCTTACAGTGTACCAGGTGCTACAGCCCTTACTAAGCACAGAATCAGTTATCAAAAATAGTCTAAAATAATCAACACCAGATAATGGCTGACAAGAGACCGGTCGAGCTACTGTACGATTCAGCTAACTAGAAACAGTCGAAAAACATCTCAATTGTTTTGCGAGAATAGCGACTGACTGTTAAAACATCTCAAAATCGCCCATTACTGTTGCCAGCCTTCAAGTAAAGCTAAAGACTTCAGGTTTGCATATAATAAATTGTTCTTGTGATCAGTTCAATACAAACATGTATATTATTATTATTTTTACGAAGAAATTAAGTTATGATTTTTAGTTTAGTTTACATTACGGTACCTATACATAAATAAATATACGCACTACACAAAAATATAATACTCGTTTAAATTACAACATACTGACAGGTGAACAGGTCTCATTCAACGTAAACAGACCTATTTTTTTTTATACAACTAGATGACAAACAAGCTGCCGGCCCACATAGTGGTAAGTGGTAATCGCCGCCTATAGACACCTGCAATAACAAGGAAAAAATCACTTGGTATTGCAGGTGCATTGTCACCCTGAGGCCTAAGTTGGAATGCCGCTTCCATGCCCAGTAATTACACTGGCTACGGCTAGTATTCCCTTCAATATGTAACATTGCGGCCAAAATAGTAGTCCATTTTTTTCGTTTGGGTTCAAGATGTAAACATACACCAAACTTAGGATCATATTACGGCGGTACTTAAAACCAACGCCTTGGCCTATTACTGAGGTATTTTTATTCTTGTTCGGTTATCCAAACAAGAACGAAATACGTAAATAAAATAAAATCTCGCTCCGTAATAGGCGTTGACTACAGCCGTATTGGGACTGTTTACGGTATACAAACTCTAAACAAGTGGGGTGGACCCGTTTGTTTGTTCTCTGAATAATGTTGACAAATTCCATAGACACCATAGTGTCTTAAGTCCACAAACGCGTAGAACTATGAGTTTTATGTTAGTGTAGTGAAAATTGTTGCTATAAATTGGTCTAAATATTTATTTATTGACACTACTACAGCTTTTAGTCTTACAGTATCGATCTATAGTATTGTTCTATTCCTAGATCCCGAGGAACCACGTCTCGTTTTTCTTGATTTTTACATTGTAGGCAACACATGAGTAGTGCCCAAGGTGCTACGAGTGTCTATAGGCTATGGTAACCGTTTACCATCAGGCGGACCGCGCACTTGTTAGCTACTCTTACGTATAAAAAATGAAGTTCTAATAAAGAAGATAATAATAAAAAGTATTCCAACTCATGACCTCGGGCTAAGTAGACTCGACTAAGATGTAGTAAAATAATCAAGTACAGGTTTAGTTTATTAAAAGGATATAAATATACAGCGAGAATGTGTAAATAAAACACAGAAATAACGGCAAACGCCTAAATTATATTTACAAAAGTTATCAATAGTACAGATATAACCTACGCAACCTTTGGTCTTATTTTATAGTTTACTTATCAAAAATCTTACGATAAGCTTAAAAAACTGAGTATACAATTAAGAGTCTTATTGTAATTAATGATGGGTACAAATTCGGTCGTTTCCGAATCTTTGTCGAACTCGCTGGTGCGGGGCACTGCATTGATGTGCTTGGATTAGTCGTAGGTGGATAGCTTCACGGCGATAAAACCGCCGGAGCCTTCGACGCCTCGGTGGATGATGCCGGCACCGCTTACAAGACTCGCACCTGAAATTCATTTTTTATTTTTTATTTTAATTCTACTGGGAGATCTTCTATAGACATAATTTGCTAATCTGAATTGTTTACATTTCGAAAATAATTGATGTCAATCTATTTCGAAGCAGTGTATTATTATTAATAAGCAATAATTACAATTTTACACTACCAATTAAATAAATGATATAAATAGATTGATTAAGGGGCTTTAAAGGTGGTTTTCCAGAGGGGCGAGACGAGGCGAGACGAGATTTGAAATCGCACTGACCCTTTTCCACTAAAAATTACCCGCGCGAGATGATTTTCCACCAGAGTGGCGAGAAAAGAATTGAAATCGCACAACAATAAACCTATCGCGATATGCGTGTTTCTGTTGCAGAGTTAATTTATACTCTATATCGGATACATACGGTTCATTTTTACACAAACAAATATTTCAATTCATGTCTCGCACATCCTCGTCAATCCTGACTATTTCCACCAAAGATGCTCGAGGCGAGGATTGAAATATTTTTTGTGTAAAAATGAACCGTATTGCTTCCGTTATAGAGTATAAATTAACTCTGCAACAAATTTCAATTATCGTCTCGCGTCGTCTCGTCTCGCCCCTCTGGTGGAAAATCGCCTAGGGTTCGAATTCATATGAAATTTCACATTTAAATTTATACTCTATATCGCAAGAAATATGCTTAATTTTTACACAAACAAATATTTAAGTTCACGCCTCGCACATCCTCGTCAATCCTGACTATTTGCACCAAAGATGCGTGAGGCGGAAATTGAAAATTTGCTATACAAATTTTTTTAAATCTCGTCTCGTCTCGTCTCGCTCCTCTGGTGGAAAACCACCTTAACTCGTCAAGCATGAGATTCTAGACACAATTTATTTTTTAATTGTCATAGCAAAATACCTTTCATGGGCATGACCGGTTGTATGTCGATGAAAGGCACGAAGGCGTGAACTCTATGTACTGGTCGTGCTCCGAGTCCACCGGCAGCCGGGTGCGACTCCACGTCAGTATGTCGGGAGTCAAATTATAAACAAAGGAGAGGACCACAAATGTATGAAGCCTGGGCTTAAAATAATTTTAATTTTGAACAGCAATCCTACTTAGTGCAATTAAAAATATTTTATAGCCCCCCGTTTATTTTTAAGACAAACATGAAAATGCCATACTATAGTTACTTGTTGCGTATTGTTATTGCATTAATATAACAACCACTATTCTTTGCTTATAAAATATAGAGCTGGAGCTAAAACTGTAGGAAAATCTTAAAATATTTACAACAATAGGCGCATTTGACATGTTTTACGACTTGAAAAACGAGGGAAAAAAGCAAATCTGCGTTTAGTTTCTGCTGGAACATTATTTACTATTTTAGACAAACGGGCGATTCGAACAATCTGATTGATTTAAAATCAAATAGCTTATTAAATTAATAGAGGTATATCACATTGCTGTTCAAAATTATTCGGAATAAAAGCCCAAAAAAGACCGTGTTATTTAACTTACACAATATATTAAAAACGTTTAACCAAAAATGTTTCCGACCAATCAATTATAGATTTATGAAAACCAACTCTCTCTAATAATTTGTGATGATAGTTTTAATTTAGATACAATAATATAAACTCGTTAGTCATGTATATGTTATTGGAATTGCAACAATCAGGAAGTTTTTAAATTAGACTTGCCGTGCAAACTAGTAATGGACAGCATCATCAGTAACCGATTCTGATCCCTATCGCATGTATCTAAAAGATAGCTTAAATCCATGCGATAGGGATCAAAATCGTTTATATCTTTTTAATGTCGACTGTACTGGCTTAGAGCGGTATTATAGAAACTTTACTTGGGCGTGTCAGCACCGTCTGTGTAGTCGTTGCTAATCCACTGACTCCGCTCCGGTGATAACCTAACCTAACCTTCCCGACACGTAGTTGAACGGCGTTGATCGTATTTCAAAGTGTATGTGGGCGCCCAGCAAATTGAACCTGAAATTTATTATTTGTCAATATATTAGAAGAAAGATATTAATTAAACATAGGAACTTATAATCAATATTTTTTTTAGGAATTTTTATTTTTTCTGCCTGGCGTTAAGAGTCTCTTAGCGATTTTTAGCTCACTCTATCTAGTAGAGATAGAAAAAGACAAAAGTCGGTAAGAGTCACCTAAGCCTATGGAATGGTTAGTGAAAACGGACAATAGTCATTGATTAACAGCAACAATGTAGTATAGTCATCAGCAAAGTAATAATTTTGTCAGTTCATAACAATAAGGGTTATTAGCTATTCAAATGATCACTTTCTCTGATGATTACGTGTTTGTCATACATACCTGACTCCAGTTTAGACATGTCCTGCCGGTGAATCCAGTTGATCCAAATCCATTGCTCTCTGTTCGTACGTTAGCTTGTGGTAGTCCACGCCTGCTCTCATGCCGGCATCGTAAGGGTCAAACTTCTGTACCAGTAGCCACTCTCCAGGTGTTATGGACCCGCGCTCACCAAGAGTACTTTCGTAGATTTGCAAGTGGAACACCCTTCCAAACTTCAAAAGTCGGAGCCCAGTTACTACCCCGAAAGACATTTTCAAAAGGTTCCTTAGTCCCTGAAATCCATACCCAATGTGAATTTATATAGAGATGGGAGCTCTTCACAGCTATGCTATTAGTGTTCTTTAATTACGATGAACCGAACCCGCTTACTAGCTAACTACAATTAATTTACAGCACGTTACTCGACAAAGCCCCTTTTTATGTACTGAATTGTTCTTCTTAAGATCTGCTAACGCTTCCCTCATGCTGAAGAAACGTTCAGCCACCTTGGCATAGTCCTCGCATAGACAAAAGCAGTAAGAGCAGTGGAGGAGATTCCATCTCCACCAGGAGTCAACCTTCGGAGGAAAACAGGTCATTAGTGATAGATATGCTAGGTGTTTTTGTTTTTTTCTAGTTCCTTTAACTAATTCAGGGTGTGCAGGCGTCCCTAACATGATAGGGACTAACTTGTTGTTTTTCACATCAGAAGTTGAAGGCCGGAGGCGGAAGTATCGGTCGGAATCTTCAGTAACTTCGTCACAAAGGCACATACAGTAGGAACAGTGCCAGAACAACCAACGCCACCATGAGTCCACCTGGGAAAACTCGCGCTCATCATTCATTTTTATTGTTGTGTTTTTAGTTACATATATCGAAATTGGTGTTGAAGGTTCAAGCAGATAAGGTCGAATGCGTACAGATGGTATGCTTTGATCCAACGTTGTGAGTTTTAAAAGTCGCGAGCTGGTCTTTGTTTGTACATCATTCTCACCTTGGTAGTCCCTCGCACGCAGCTGCCGACCCTGCCTAAGGTCCGCCCATTCTCGTACTCGATCCAATCGTAGCGCCGATTGCTGGTACTGCTCTGCAATTGTTCGTCAAAATATTTAATTTTAGGAAATGTCGGACAAAACAATGGTTTTTTGTAAAGTTTACTATCTCGGACTTGTGTATTTTGGTAAGCACCAAAAGCCAAGACTTAGCTTTTATGAACAATGTAAACACACCTTAAACTAGTGATGAGCGAGTAGAATAATAACTTTGTAATCCGACTTGAAAAGGGACGATAGTTCAATTGATAAGGTATCAAATTCAACTAAAAAATAAGTTCTTAATTTTCAATTTCCACTTACCGCGGGACACACCCACATATCCGAGTCAATGAAACGACAGTCAAGGATCCTGTCTGTACACTTAGATTGTTTAGCACAGAACTTGTCCTTGAAGCAGCCGTAGTTCTCGGCCACTGTGTAGTACGCGCAGCAGGCCCAATTGTGTTGTAAAAGTTACATAACCATTCCATAGTCATACCTTCTTAAAAAGAATATGTAGGTGTTTATGCACATCTCTAAAAAGCAACCACTATTGTTGCTGTATTCCCAGACTGGCGATGCACGCATTTTTTCTTTCTTTTTCGTTAATATTTGTCAACTTACCCTTACTCAACAGTTAACGGAGCCAATTTAACTGTATCCGTTATCCATTTGTTGATTTTCGTCATTATAATCCTTTTTATTCAAATGTTATATTCATAAAGAATTATTACGATCTTAAAACATCGTATACTAAAAAAGATAATTTAGAAAAATATCTAAACTAGAAAATATTAATATTCTGGGGCGGGAACCGAACGCGCGACCTGTCGCAATCAGTGTGCCCGCCCTGACCACTGGACAACCCAGAACTTGGTATAAATTGCTTCTAGTATATCTATGTTTGCGTTTGGCGTTATAATAAGCTAAAGTCTACCTTCACAAATGTTGAAATATTGTATTTAAACACCCAAACAAGTAAATCAATCTTTATAGTATCAGATGTTTTATGATAGAAAGAACTTTTCGTAATAACTCTTTCAAAGTTACCAGTCATTTGTGGATGACTACAAGTGAACAAAGTATGTGAAGAATATAAGTCGGAAGTCGCCGGTGTTTGTTTACTGCCGCACTCATCCGAACAATGAATTGACATTCGATAGGAACGTTCTGTTTGCCATTGGTATTACGCAACTAACGGGAAAATGGTTTGAGAATTCTAAATACGAACCTTGAGATCGTCCACGAGTAATTGCAATATGCTTGACCCAAGAGTTGGTGGTGGGGTGGGTTGACTAGGGAATGCACCCGCTCCAACAGCCCGGGCAAGGCGCCAGGGTCATGTGACACGCACCACTCTGTGAAGTCCACCAGCGTGCTACGTTCCAGGTCCTCCTGGAGCCTCACGTACTCCCGCATTTGCCTGTTGGCTGCCGACACCCTGCTTAACAAGTCTGCCATCTCATGCAATCTCAACTCCAGCCTTGTGTCTCTCCCCACTTTAGACAAGAGCATAGCCACAGCACTTGTCTGGCCTAAATTTAGTTCTAATCTTTCTATCTTTTTTTTTTTTTTTTTTTTTATACAAAGCACGGCAATTGACCCAACACCACCTGATGTGAAGCGGTAAGGAGAGTCCATATGCGAAGACAGCTAGTGCAGAAACGGACAATGCACTAGCTGCCTCCACCTTGCCGGCCCAAATGGTGCTTTTTCACGCCTCTCTTGAAGGACCCCATGTTATAGGAAGGAGGAAACACATGCGCTGGCAAAGAATTCCAAGTTCTGGAAGTACGACAAAGAAACGAAGAACTAAATTTCTTCGTGCGTGATGTTGAGGTGGAGACAGTAAATGGATGACTCCGAAGACCAGCACGCGTGCTCCTGAGCAGAAAGGGGGAAGGTGGGATAAGGTCGAAAAGCTCTTCAGAGCACTCTCCGTGATAAAGCCGATAAAAGGCGCTAAGCGACGCAATGTCCCGACGCAATTGTAGAGGCTCAAGTTTGTTCGTGACCTCTACATCGCCAATGATACGGACAGCACGACGCTGCAATCTGTCCAGTGCATCGAGGAGGTACTTGGCGGAGCCATCCCATAAGTGCGAGCAATATTCCACGCAAGACCGGACCTGAGTTTTGTACAGCAGGCATAGCTGGTCAGGCGAGAAAAATCGACGCACCTTGTTCAGGACACCGAGCTTCCGTGAGGCTGTTTTTATCACGGTTTCGATGTAGTTTCTAGAATTGAGATCGCAGCATATCTCCATACCGAGTAAGTTCAAGGAGGCCTGTGCCGAAAGAGTAGTACCCTGAAGAGAGGGAAGGGGAAGGAACGGCGACATTTTGGCTGTAAACGCACACACCTGTGTTTTCTTAGCATTGAACTCAACAAGATTGTTAGATCCCCATTCAGATACGAGGTTCAACACCCTGTTGAGCTCAATAGTAAGATTCTCCCTCTCTTTCTCGGTTTCAGCGCGCCCAGCCCCTGGGCGACCGTAATATCCCCCATGCACTGTACTGTCATCCGCATAACAATGAATGCTTCCTAATGGAAGCATATCATTGATATGAAGAAGAAAGAGTGTGGGGGATAAAACAGAGCCTTGTGGTACACCAGCATTCACAGACATGAACCGCGAAGCGCATCCATCTGCGAGGACGCGTATTCTCCGCTCATGTAGGAAGCCGGCGATCCAGTTGCAGAGCTGATCGGGCAGACCGTATGCCGGGAGCTTGGAGAGAAGAGCCTTGTGCCAGACCCGATCAAAAGCTTTGGCAATGTCAAGGCTAACAGCCAGTGACTCACCACGTTTATCAATAGCTTCACCCCAGACATGCATTAAGTACGCTAGAAGATCACCCGTTGACCGTTTCGGCCGAAACCCGTACTGTCGATCATTAATTAATGAGTGACCTTCTAGGTATCGGATCAGCTGGTGGTTTAAGATGCGTTCCATGACCTTGCAAAGAACTGAGGTGACAGCTATCGGGCGGTAGTTAGCTGGGTCTGATCGGTCTCCCTTTTTGGGGACCGGTTGCACATTGGCCTCTCTCCAAGATTCCGGCACACACCCAGAAGAGAGAGAAAGACGGTATAGCCGCGTTAAGACAGGAGACAACTCCGCTGCGCAGTTTTTCAGTAATACGAATATCGGGCATTGTGTGGCCACAGTGGGAGAGTGTTGGTGGCTGTAAGTTGCAGTCATCGATTCGGGAGTGAGCAGCAAAGAGTTTTACCAAGAGATCGGCTTTCTCTTGCGGCTTGTGAGCTAGCGAGCCGTCAGAACATCTCAACGGGGGCAGCGAGGATTGACAGAAGTTGGACTGCACGGCTTTGGCCAGACGCCAGTAGCTACGGCTTCCCGTAGGATGCGTAAGAAGTTCTTGGCCAACTCGTGCAACGCGCTGTGCATCCGCTCTGATGAAGGTCCTTTTGCAGGACTTGGTGGCGTTGTTATAAGCTGCTTTCAGTGAGTCAATGTTGGGATCCCCGCAAGCTCGGCCCCTGATCCAAGCGCGGTATGCCGACTGTCTGTTTTCAACAGCTAAGGCGCAATCGCGGTTGAACCAGAGGTTACGCCTACCCCTACTGATGAGATCGGAGTGAGGGATATAGTACTCCATCCCTAACATGATCTCATCAGCAACAGCAGTAGCGCTAGCGCTCGGGTCCAGCTCACTGAAGCAGCGCTGCCTCCAAGGGACAGATGCGAAGTAATCCCGCATACCATCCCAATCTGCCGACGCATAGTGCCAGATGCGGCGTTTGGCAACCATAGGTACCGGTGGCGACGCCGAATCTTCCGCGTAACTTGAGCCAGACGTGACAGAATCTGATTTTTGCGCCTCATGATGATCGGCAACTCCACATCTCCCGTTATATTGAAAGTCTTTCCTAAAATATCCCACGAACTAAGGACTTTTTCCGCAATCTCCTTGCTAAGAAATATAACGTCCAAAGCTTCGTCTACTAGCGCGTGCGCAGAGCGCACATAAATGCGCAGAGACGTCGACAGGACATGACGGAGGGCGCGGGCTCAGTGCGCCTGCCGCGATCGAGGTCGTGGGCAGTGTTGGACTGGGGCTCTTTGAGACGGATAGTACACAGATTAAAAAAATATAGTATTTCGGTAAAAATTATAGTACACTATTTATGTACAGACGACAGCACATCAAGCGTAACAGTTGCACTACAAAAGCCGCCTGTATTACGAACGGAATAACGGCGTTCTCAAGGTCAACCTGTTACGCTTGATGTGCTGTCGACTGTATGTTGAAAACTTGTACAGTTTACTAAAATAGTTCGGCTTCGGCACTTTTATTAATAATTAAAAAGATTCGGGAATATTAATTTCTAGACTAGCAAGTTCGTTTTGTTCAGTTCGTTCAACTTACTTTCAGATTCACGCAACATTTTGTAAAACAAAAAAATATTTCAACTTGAAACTAATAAAAATTCCCGACATCGAATTACTAGAGAAAACAATCACACAGTGTATCGTCTCGTTACAAAGCCCAATATTATAAAAGTTTCAGACTGAGAGTTCGTTTGAATAAACAACGTTCAAGTGCATGCGTAACTAACAAAATAAACTGATTTACTCCAGTTGTCTGTTTGTAAGGATTCTATATGAATGTCTCGACTAGTTTTTCTAGCTTGCACTTGTGATGCTTTATCTATCAATCGATCACATTAATAATCATATCATTAACAACGAAGTAGTTTTTTTATCTCATAACAAATTATAATTTTTTATTTTATTAATTTTCGGATTAAATATATTTAAAAAATCCTTTATTTTACGCTATGTGTTAAAAGTGAGGTAAATACAAAAAAAAGAGTCAAATAAACCAATACTGCAATGGAAATGTAACTTTAAGTTTTTTATTCAACTCTTACTACGATTCGTTATAATTCACTTGAAGACACAATGACACCCACATTAAATGTGAACAGTATATAACTGGCAACACCCGAATACAGCCCTCTAGATCATAGGCGTAGCTAGGGGGGGCCAGGGTGGGCCGGGCCCGCCCTAGAAAGCTGTGGGCCCACTCTAGAAAGCTGTGGGCCCACCCTAGAAAAATATCCTTCCTCATACATAAAATAACTTCATCCTCAATTACCGAAACCGAAAACCGTCTTCAAACAAAAGCTTAAATAATCGCTAAAAAAAGTCGCGCCCCGCCGACATTTTAAGATGTGTTAGCGACCGAAATGCCAAGAATTTAAATGACAGTGACATCTGTATGACCTTCCTTTGTCACACAGAATATCAATACCAACATTCATCAATGTCAACAGAAGCGCAACATCGTATGCCGTCTAGTAGCGAGTAGCTGAATTAAGATAACAGCAAGTAGCCGCATTACGTAGAATTTTCTGGTTTGGTCACAGATAAAAGAAAAAGAATAGTATAATAGGATAGGATACTATTCTACTAGACAGGTGGTAGGCCCGTAGGTAGGTACCACGGCCTTTCTTTTTTCAGCCGTGAAACAGTGTAATTACTGAGCATGGACGGCCTTTTTCTTAGGCCTCAGGATGACAACGCACCTGCAATACCAAGTGATTTTTTCCTTGTTATTGCAGGTGTCTATAGGCGGCGGTAACCGCTTACCACCAGGTGGGCCATCAGCTTGATTGTAATCTAGTTGTATAAAAAAAAGGATAACTGAAATCCATAATAGCTTGACACCTACAAAGTTGCACATGCGCTGATTGTCAGTGACCACCTCTTCGGCGGCTTGAAATAAGTTTTAATTGACGCACGCTTCAAGATGTTGCCAATATTGTCAGTGACACCTTTCATGTAGCAGGTTGACGTTCGACTGTGACAGGTTTCGCTCAGCTTCTATGACTCTGGCGTGGTATTTGCAGTTTGTTGTCCCGCAATAGTACATGCTTGACATTCTGTAGCTCAGCTGTCAGGTGTTGGTTGTCACAGATGCCTCGCGCTCTCTGAAACAAAGATTTCGCTACGGTAGCTAACTGACTGGGGTGGTGATTGAGGTATGAGGTAGAAATCCGGTAATTTGGTTTTATTTCAAATGTGTAGTGCTTGCGAAAATAAGTAAGAATAAGTTGTACACTGGAAGTTCAATCAACGGATCCTTTAGTGTAGTTGACAACTTCTTTTTTTTTTATTTCATAAATAAGAAGTTTATAACTCATACAGAAATACAGCAGAAGAAATAGTAGGTATGTATAAGATCAATAGTTTCAGAGATACAGTGGCTTTCGCTACACATCAAACATACCACTGTATGCACATCGTCCTACAACGCTCCATTATAAATCTACGGAACAAGTCACGTCACATGTTTATTTCGTCCCGATCGCGAAACGGTGGTATTGACGGTTTAAAAGTAGCTACTTAGCAAAGTCCATTTAAATAAAGAATAATTTTCATTTCATTTTCATTTTAGTTTTATTTTCGATCAGCTTATTTTTAGCTTTTCAATTTTCAATGACTTCAATTTATTAGCTACCTATATTTCACGACTGTACTCTGTCCAGCTGCTAATCTGTCCACCTGAGAATCTATCCAGTTGCGAATCTGTCCACTTGCTACGGAGGCCTTTATTACCTACTACAAAATGGGCATATTGACAAAATCAATTTATAACTATATAATATGTATGTTTTTATTCAAAGTGGTTGTTTTAATTGATGTGAGCAATCTAATACCATCAATATTTTTGATTATCATCATCATCATCATCAGCCTATAAACGTCACACTGCTGGGCACTGTGCACTGTTCCTACATGGGAGAAACACTTGAGGAGCTTGCACCACGCTAGCCCAATGCTGGTTGGTGGGCTAAATCGGTTGCAGTGACAACCGGGACCAACGGCTTAACGTGCCTTCCGAGCAAATCAAAAAAAATTAAATAATAATAATCGAGCCTTCAATTTGATTGACCCATCCCGGGACCGACCATGGCGAAAGTTGCTTTGTTTTCGTAATCGAAACCAGAGCACTCAAACCACTACGCCACCGAGCTCCTCATTCGTGACTCTTATGTAAAAGTAATAAGAGTCACGAACGAGAAGCGTAGGTGTATAATTACTCATGACTGTAGGTACATACAGTCAGCTTCATATAGATCTAAGTGTGTATTTTTAATTTTGACCATCATGGACACTAATGTCAATTTTCACTAACCATTCCCTAGGCTTAGGGGAATCTTAATGACGATTGTCTCTTTCTATCTCCTTTAGAGAGTGTCTGAAATAAAAATCGTTAAGAGACTCTTAACGCTAAGCAAAGGTTAGTGAAAACGAGCATAAGACCTAGGTTTATAAAGCTGAACCAGCCTACAACATCTCCTTTTAAATGTTGCTGATATATATTATCATTGGAAAGGATCATTATTCCCAATACCACACTAGGTAGTACCTGGTGTAGGTATTAGATTAGAATAAAATTACAATATTATTACATGGCATCAAATAATATATTTCCCGCAACTTGTAATATTATTAACATAAAATTCTTATAACTTAAATAAAACATTTATTGATCAACAATCATGTTTACCAAATTAACTGCTAATAGTTATAGAGATAATTAAGTATTTTTTAATTAGTTTTATAGTACTGCTTATCAAATTTGTGTTGCAAACGACGTGTTATAAGATCTAACAATGAAGATGAAATTTACAAACAGATCTAGTCTTGTTGTACTTTTGTTTGTGTGAGTATTGTGCTCTTATTTAATTCGAAATCATATTATGACCTAACAGACTTTATCAATGTAGTTAATTTGACACCTCAATTGTTTTTATTTAATTTACTACTATAAGATTAGTTTAACTTAATGAACAGAAAAAAATGTTTGCAACGGACATAAGTCACATATAAAGTTATCACTTTACTACATTTTCATTGATTGGTTCCTTCTTCGCCGGATTCCAAGTTTGTCGGATTCCAAACTCGTCGGATTCCAAGCTGGTCGGATTCTAAGTTCGTCGGACTCCAAGTTCGTCGAATTCCAAACTCGTCGGATTCCAAGTTCGTCGGACTCCAAACTTGTGGGTTTATGTACGGTCAAAGATATAAATATGTATACAGATGACAAGCTTAGAACATGGATTTGATCTGTCATGGTTAAAATCAAATCTACGATTAGTGATTTATAATTTATGGCCACCACGTGTTCCGTAGTGGGGACCACACTACGTTGTATTAAGGAACCGGCTCCGATGTACACGATTCTTATTGATTATAATTATAAAGGTACTTAATAAATAAATAAAATATTTTAATGTACCTAGCCTACCTGTCCATGATTGCGAACACCCAAGTTTATGAACATGAGATTAGTTCCTAATTTGTCATCATTAGGAACAAATCGAACATGAGTGTACAGCGACAAACATTTAATCCGACTAATTTGGAATCCGACGAGTATGGAATCCGACGAGTATGGAATCCGACGAGTTTGGAATGCGACGAACTTAGAATCCGACCAGCTTGGAATCCGACAAACTTGGAATCCGGCGAAGAAGGAATCAATCTTTTTATTTAAGAGAATCGTCTGTGAATTGTTTTTTGTAGAATATAAAATTTAACTAATAGTAGGTACCTACTTAATATTAACAAGCAAAATAAAATGATAATTAATAAAAATATTAAAAACAGTTATTTCAACATGTGACAACGCGCATAACGGTCATTTTAAAATATTAACGTAAATAAATAACAAATATAAGTCAATAATACAATCATGACAAAACAATGACCTAAACCATAACTGAAAATGAAAAACGATAATTTGTTACTGCGTTTATCATACATTTATTAGGCGCACATAACAGACGACTCTCATGAGCGATTAATTATGTACATACTATAGATATGATTAATTCTCAGTCAAACTATGAATTATAAATATTAAATCAATAAAAATAGATAGAAAGTAAACTGTTCAAAATTCGAATGTCTATTCCAATCATCCATATTTAATGACATAATATCTACTACATTCAAGAGTCGGTTCCTTTCTAATATTTTTTACCAATACATACTTTCGATAATACCCACATATTTAGTTAATATTTTTCTTTGAAAATATCTTGTTACGTTTACTAGGTCCTTAAAACAAAAATATTTTGCAAATGGTGTTTCTCCAATCTTGGCCACGCATTCATTCCTCTAACTTTATTACCAATATCTATTATTTTTGTTTCTAAGTATAGCAGCTAGTCAGTCGAATTCCTTTGCTTGCAAGGAGATGATTCATATCCGGCTAGGTATACCTACACAATTAAAAAAAAGCACGAAAAATCCCCTGAATCCGGGAAAAATACTAATAATTCTTTTTCATGCATATTTTGTTTGTACAAGTGGAAATATTTTGTCAATTTCACCGTTATTCAATATGGCAATATGGTGGGCGACATAAAAATCAACTAAACGTCACCGATGTGACATAGGCGCTATGATGAATATTAGGCTGTGTTGCAGTTTTTTTTATGAAAATTCTTGTTTTGTACCACGCATCAATAAAAAGAAAATGGACAATTGAACACTGTTCTGCATATTTTTACCTATTTTTCAGTTTTTTTTTATACTACTAGATGACAAACAAGCTGACGGCCCACCTGATGGTAAGCGGTTACCGCCGCCCATAAACACCTGCAATAACAAGGAAAAATCACTTGATATTGCAGGTGTGTTGTCATCCTGGGGCCTAAGATGAAATGCCGTCCATGCCCAGTAATTACACTGGCTACCTTTCCCTTCAATCCGAAACACAGCGAACTGTTTTACGGCTGAAATAAGAAGGGCGGTGGTACCTACCCAGACGACCCTACATACGGGCCTACCACCTAGTATTATATAGTACATTATGTACATAGACCTGGCAGGGTCCCCATATATTTTTTGGAACATCTCTTTTGACTGTTCAAAATAAAACTATGTATGCTTTCATACAGTTACCTGGCACCGGGAGGTGACAGCGAATTCAGAAGCGGGCACTGGCTGTATTTTAAATATTTTCGAAGTTATGTGTCCGCTAGTGGCACAGTAGTGTTCACCTCTCAGATACAAAAGAGGTTTCACACGAGGGTACAAACGAGGCGCTGCTGCCGTTTCCATACGATTTGGCAATTGTCACGACGGCGAACGTCTTCGTTTCAATTCGATTGAAACTTACACTGGGGGCACCGCTCTCCAGTTTCGCTAAACATTGATAAAATTATGTCTATTAAAAAGTTACATTTATCATTTCATTGTGAATTATTGGAAACCTCTTGACTAGTTTTCACATTAAATTAATATTAGTCACCATAGTCAGTTAATCTATGGCACCACCACTTAATCTATGGCAGTATAACGATATTTTTAACACGGTCAGTTTCGAACGCAAAAAATCCCGTTTGTATAAACCATAGAAATAGAAAGCTGGTAGCAGATCTTTTTACTCGGTTTCGTTAGCAGATGCTGTCAAAATTAGATCATATGATCTAATTTTTTAAACAACGTAGATATATATCTACGTTGTTGAAAAAGTAAGTAACTAATCTTATACAGGGTGGTGCCGTCAATACGACACTAAATTGAAACATGGGCTATTTTAGTTCATAGAAATGATTTGCTACTTTCAAAAACATCTTATTCAATTGATATTTTCATGACATTTGTATGAAAAATATAAACCTTAGCTGCATTATTTCATAGAAATGCCATGAAATTATCAAATTAATAAGACTTTTTTTAAAGTGGCGTTTAAAAAGGCGTTTAAAGAAATGGTTTTTATTTACTGTCCGTGTTTGAATTTACTGTCGTATTGACGGCACCACTTAATGAGCCCTTGTTTTGGCAAAATTAATGACCCATTACTACAAGAACACAAAACAATCAAGGTTTTGATAGTAGTTGGTGTCCAATTTGATGGTAAAAATTAGTCTTGTTTGACTTTCTTAAAATATTCCCCTGGTGTCTATAGTACCTACCATTAATTTGTACCATCAATGGTACTAGTGATACTACTATGTGTCATTACTACCATTAAAAGAGATACTAGTTAATACCGTGTATTTACAAAACAACATTTGAAGGTTAATTAGGATTTATAAAACTTTTTATCAAAAAAATCCAAAACAATATCCGATAGTAACGAGACAAAAATCTACAGACAAATAATAATCAACCTATTTTGTTTAGTATTTCAACCTTCTTATGTTTGCCTAATCATTTTGAATGTGTCAATTTCTAAATTAAGTAGGTAATTCAGTTTCATCATCAAAATGTCATTTGTAAGATACTCTTTTAGTAAATCGATGCTTGACAAATATTAAAAGTAACAAGTATTATAGACTTAGCATTATATTTCTCTATGCTTAGCATTCTAGCCTTTAGTGCACACAGTGTCACAGAGAACCTAATTTAAAAACTGATGAACATTTTCAGACCGCGATTGTACCTATAAGTAACGACAAACTTGTATTGCGATGATCCTTACTTACAATCAAGTATGTGTTGAACCATGGCTACACGCAGTCATTCGTGATAATAATTAGCTTCAACACGAAACGCCTATAAGGCGATACCTCGTGAACTTTGCCTCTGCCGAGACAGAGAGAGATAGAGATACGGTTTCTCAGCGCGAAGAAGAAAGACAACGACTGCGCGCTCGCGCGTAAAGCAAGCGACTAATTGAAAATAATTTGTTTACTTTTGAAAAAAACCTGGATCATTATGCGTCAAAATTATTTTCAAAAAGAATATGTTGAATGTAGGTATTATCACAACATTGACGACGAAATTCAGTGTGCCCGTAAAAATAAGTCATTTCAAAAGCAAACCGCTGTATTAATTCTATAATAAATTCAAAGCGGGGCATTTTGTTTTAACTTAACTACCTATGTTCGGACTGCTTTCGATATTCGACTCAATAATTCAAGCCTAGAATAAAAATAAACTAATTAAGAATTCGACTCAATAATTCAAGCCTAGAATAAAAATAAAATAATTAAGAACTAGTAAACGGTCATTCTATATTATAATTTATTACTTTGGTCAAGTTTGTATCTGGTACAAAAATGTTAAAAAATATAATCAAATAATAATATTATATTAAATCTATTCTATCACAGAATAGGCAAATCACTATAGATGTCGACACAAACCGATATCTGTAGTGATTTACTATTTAAATTTCATTTTGTTAGACCAATAATGTTAATATCAAAATAGGTATTAATATTTCATGACAAAAAATTTAAAACAATGCTGCTTAAAAAAATATATGCTTATTCGTCAGTTACTACTCTATTTAAAAAAGACCAATTTGATGTGTGTCGATAATGCTAAATTAGTTATAAAATTACATTCTATTTAAAAAATATCATTTTTAGACAGGAACATTGCCTATCAATAGCAATTACAGTACTTTAGGATAAATATTGTGCATTGGACTACATCGGAAACAATCATATTGCACATTACAAATATAATTTACAAAAGATAATTTGGTCCTAATAAATACAAAACAATTTCAACCTTTTCATAACTTATTAAAGTTCCATGTCGTTTTAAGAACACCCATTAGCAGCAAACATTACGATCGTTTGTTTTTCAAAGTAAGTTTAAGAAGAGGTAGGAGCGGCTCTATTGTTTTATACTGCCTCGATGCTATCAGCCACGATTGTAAATATGAAGTTTGCCGATCGCTGCACAATATTTGTTTTATAAAATTACATCGGTTTCTAACCTTTCCTACATCTTATAATTATGTATTTACAAACCCATCTCGCCACCTTGTAGCCGATAGAAATAAAATTGTTAATTAATTATCACATACATACTATCCTATCCAACGTTACGATCTTATTTATAGTCTAAATCAGTCTTCGACCGCCGTTTGCGCGCACGCACACAGTCGCCGACATTCGCTGCGACGGTTTTATACGGAACACGTACCAACTCACGCGCCGCAGATTATCAGTGTCGAAATATATTAAGTCGCCGACATCTAGTTAAATTCTCCGTTTAATTGGATGCCTAGCCCGTTGATTAAACGCCGGCATCCTAGGCGGATAATTAATTGAACTAGATTCACTCTACGTTTAACATGGCGTAGGTATTGAAAGCCATCAGCCATCTGGTTAAACGTTGCGTTCAATGACTTGGCTAGTTGTCCTTCAGCCGTTTCATTGGATGTTGAAGACGACCGGTTAAATGGCTAGTTTAACCAGACGGCTGCGACATATAATACATGTTACGTGGCCGACGTACGCACCAACAGCCGGTCGAGAACCGTTTGAGACCTTAATCTAATAAAAATACCATCACATATAGAAATTAATTTAAATTTATAGCGAGCCCCGACATTGATTAATTCATAAATTGAACTTCTATTCATTGCTGGCGCCAAGCACCCTCAGTGAACGAATAGGTAATGAATGAAAGTTGATGAAAAATTCATTATTGACAAAAACCTGAAGCTGGTATTTGTAGTGAAACTATTGTAATCTGGTACTACGTCAGTCCTTTCATATATTATTATGTTAAAGAAACCAAAAATTTGGTCAAAGAAGAAAGGCAGATTCAGTGTATCTTTAAGTATCGAGCGTTAGTGTATGAAACTATATGCATAATAGAAAAATATGTAAGTATAGTTATTAGGTTTTTTTCATAAAACGGGAGAAAATTAAAATTGGATTAATAAAAGGCATAAAACAGAATCAGTTTGCAGTAACGAAATATACAGGATATAAAACATGTAAATCAGCCAGGCTATGTTATTTATTATAATAGTAAAAAAAATGTAATCCTGCCTGGTCTGGCTGGCGGCAATTCAATAATTTCATTATTTGGTTGTGATTTCTTTAATTCAGTCTTATCCGCCGCTTGTGATTTGATAATTCCGCGTTCAGTTCAGTTTCTGATATACTTAATATGTTGTCTGTAACTATGATCTGTAAAATCTAATAAATTATGAAATAGCATAGCACGTAAATCCTATACGTTTACGTACTTCAAAAATTATCTAGGTCGTAAACTAAACCCTATTTACCTTATTTACTTTAATTAGACTTTGATCAATCTTTTATGAGTATTTTCACTAAGATAAGTGAAGATATTACTTAATCATACGTAAATTTGATAGTTTTTGGATAATATGGACAATGTTTTTATTTACCCCGTCGTCTAAAAGATAGTTAAGTGAGATATAAAAATATAGGTTTTATTTATTTCGACCTAATAATTTATTATACATAACGATCATACTTTGTTTTTCGGAATTAGTATTTTTACTATTCTATCTGATTTACTTATAATGAATTACTTATATTCAGCTACGCTGAGTAGCTGATCTTTATCGTGACAAACACTGTCATGCATCTTTATCGCGACAAACAGTAAGCAGAAGTTTCCAAAAGTAATATTAGGCATATTATATCTTAGAAAATGTGCCTAGCAAAGCAGCATTATTTTCAGTCAAGTTGACATCTTTCCGTTGAGTTAAAAATGTGTGCTCTTATTTTAGATCTGCTAATAAAATAAAAAAAAGATTTGTTTTTTAAGCATTGTAATATTTTTTAAGTAAAATATGTACCTATTTGAGTTCCCAATAATCGCAAACGTGGATCAATATTGTCGAAACATCGGGAACTCTAAACAAACTAAATGGTAACTATGCTGAATTTTCTTTTATCTAATGCTACTAATCAGTTAAAAACTATTCACTTAGGTATATACAAATGCTAATGTATAGTCGACAGCACATCAAGCGTAACAGTTTCACATTGAGTCCGCTCTTACTCCGTTCGTAATAGAGGCGGCTTTCATTGTGCAACTGTTATACTTGATGCGCTGTCATCTGTACTTAAAATGAACAACTTTATAAGTATCAAGAACTCGAACACTTTTAGTAGGCATAATAGTCCCGCGTGTCTTTCGCACATCACTTTTTTATAAACTTTGTTTATATTATTTTCAAAGTCTTATTTAATTTTGATACCAACAGTTTATTAGGTACTAAAATCTCTTAGGTACTAAAACTAGATCACTTTTTGTACACAACGAAGATTCAATTCGCAAGTTGTAGAGTTGGACGATATGATTGAGAGAGTTCATTTTGTAAAAGGTTATGCTGTAATACACAATTCTTTTTTTCCATAAAGCCCTATACTAGGTAGTTGAATGCGCCGGTTGACTTTCAACAGGAGGGGGAAGAGGCGCTTCCTCTTCATATATCATCGAAAGTTTGCTGTATTCGCGTTTTTTTCGTCCCTGTAATTAAAGAAACATTAAACCAGTTCATTATGTAACTATTTCGCCAGCTAAAAAACTTCAGTGTTTTTACGTCTATCCACACAGCACATTCAATAATAAAATAACTACATAAATACCAAAACATATAATCTCAACTAGAATGGTGGAGGTATAATATAAGACTCAATGAAAAATGAGGTGTAATGATTAAACAATACAGGGTGGCACATTAAAATCGGTCATGGGAAAGTCTGAAACTAAGACATACGAAAATCTCTGTCATCGATTTTAGTACCTAATAAGAAAAACTGCATTCAGACATTTGAAAAAACGTGTACCTACCACCTACCTACTCAGCTCGGGAATCGAACCCGGACGCTATATCAAGTGATTTTCCCTTGTTATTGCAGGTGTCTATAGGCGGCGGTAACCGCTTACCATCAGGTGGGCCGTCAGGCCGGCATGGGTTGAGCAATGTAAGCATCGAGTTTTTGCGCTTCAGCCAGTTCGTCGTAATCGAATACGGTTGGGCAGGAAATCGTCTCGACGCGCGATAAGGTGTCAGCAACAACATTGTTTTTCCCTTCAATGTAACGTATGTCTGTTGTAAAATCGCTAATGAATAACAACTGCCTAGTACGGCGTGGGGTCTCTTTACAATATTATCAACATTCAGCAAAATGTAATTTTTTTCACGTTTATCTATTCTCGGTCTCGGCCGAGATTTTATTTTATTCTGTCCCGGTCGACCCTTATCTAGTTACTTCGTAATTAGAATGAAGTATAATATATGATGATATTAAGAATACTTTTGAATAGATATGAGAAATTGAGAATATAAGTACCTACATGCGCTCTCGAAAACTGAGGCCGATTGGCAATAAATTATTTTAAAAAATTTAAATCACGAAAGAAATATCAGACTGTTTCATAATAAATTGTAATTACCTACACGATCTGATTGTATGGAAAAGAAAATGTTTATTTGGCAATTTTTTTAAACAGTCGTGTATATTATCACCAGTGTTCTTTTACGAGAACGTTTGCCTTACACTCTGTAAATAAATTAAACTAATTTGTACCTTCGTTAAATGCGTTGAGGTCTCTTCTCCAGAACTACTTGAACTAGTGATACCTTCTTCAAGGGTAAGTTTTGCGGCTACACCTTCCAATTGCAGGTCTAAATACAGCTGCCCCAGCTGATCGTTAACCATCGATGGCTTTAAGAACAGAAGGACGATTAGAATGTTAATTCTTAAACATATATATTTACTAAAAACAATTTCTCAACTATTCATTAATTTAGTAAATTTAATAAATAGTATTAGATATGTATTATAAAATATATACCTGTAATAAGGTACTCAGTTTTTGTTTATCTGCTGATAGAACTTCCTCCATAGATTTCGACAAAATCTGGTATTTGTATATCAATTCTGAAGAAACGCAGACCTGAAATGTGCAAACAAAACTCTGTACCTACTATTAATTTTTTATAGGAGACACCTCTCAATACAATACTGTAAAAATTTTATATTGAAGGTTATAAATCAAATTTAACCACGAAATACTAATAAAGATAACGATGAAAAAATTGTATGCTGGCGGGAATCGAACCCGCGTTTTCTGGGGTCCGGCCAGAGGGCCTAGACAAGATGCCTTTCGATAATCGCTATCGCTAAGAGAAAAATGTATGGGATTTGACATAAGCCCTCGATTGAGTTTCGATCTAAAATGTCATATCCCATACTTTTCCATTTAGCGATAGCGATTGTCAAATGGCATCTTGTCTAGGCCCTCAGACGCGATAACCTCTACGCCACCAGAGCACTAGATGTAACCTAACAATTTCTTCACCGCTTTCTACTTTTAACGTTTTTTTTAGTCACGTTTAAATTCAACTATAACATTAAAAATTATCGTTCAATTTAACTGTAAAATTTATAGTTCTTTACGCTTCACTCACACCAATAACATTTATCATATCGAAAAACTTATATATTTTTATGCCAATTTTCTTTAGTGATCTACGAGCATGGATGAATTCTACATACAGGATGTGTCAAACCAGTGCCCCCTGGAGGGAAAGTATCCTAAATATTAAAGTTAGCAAATTATAATCAAAGGAAACACTACTTTATTTTTAAAAGTAATAATAACTGCTTTTAGAGATTTGGATCACTTACCTGAGCCGGGAATCGAACCCACCAAATGTAAAAATGATGATTCTGTATTATTATGATACGGATAGTAGGTATATACCATCATAAGGAACCAACCTCTCTAAGAAACATTGGCTCTAAAATCAAAAGGCAATATAGAAATACTTAGTAAAAGTAAATACAAATAAACGATCATGGCAAGTGCATCTATTAATTTGCGTTATACTATAATCCTCAATCACACTTTATAACTTGCATTGCTTTCAAATGTAACGTAATAATGGCACTGTCATCACCAAAATCACGTGATCACTTTTAATAGTTGTTAACTCTTTTTACCAAAGCAATAAGGGTTATGTATGAGCTATCTAAAGTGTTTTAGTATGAGCTGTCTAAAGTGTTTCTAACGATGATGTGATGTTACTAATATTGAAATAAAAATTATATTTGATTCCTTACTTGTTCCAACCAAGGTGGCTCCATTTTTCTTTTCGTGACCTTTTTGTGTTGCTTCGGAGCAAAGTAATGAGCCTCCGTAGAACTCTGTTCGTCTGGTGTGCTTTTATCCCAGAAATCTGACGATGATGTCTGATAATCACAATTAAAATTTAATAAATAATAGACAAATCACATATGAGCTACTAGCATCTGCCCGCGGCTTTACCCGCGTGGAGAAATTTTATACTGTGATGCAACCTCATGAGATACACATTATGCTATTTCAGACTTTTCTGTAGGCCTTTTTAAGACCTACAATAAGGTTAAGCCAGCGTAAGCCATGTAAACGCTTAAAAATAGGGGCGATACTACGACATGCATCACTTAAACCCTCATTGCACCGCTTACCCCTTGGTCATAAAGTAATGGCACATAACATAAAACCTTCCTGAAGAAACCCTCTCCGTTACAGTAATAGGGGCATCAAAATCAATTTAGTTTATCCCAAGTTAGGTACTTTTTTTTTATATACAACTAGATGACAAACAACCTGATGGCCCACTAGATGGTAAGCGGTTACCGCCGCCTATAATACCTACACTTAAGCGTAGAATCAGACCACAAATTGATAGTCCCAAAGAAGTGTTCCACCTTTCACACCCGTATGTCATCATTGGCAACACACACTCCACAAAGACTTTCGACACAGGCACTGAGTAATTTTGGACGAGAAGATCTTTCGCAATTTCCCGAACGTTGCCCATCCAAGTTGGATTCGTCGATTTACCTCTCTCTCTTGAAGTTGGGCCTACCTGGTCCAATTTTAATAGGTAAATAAGAAAATGTGAGCTGGACTAATTTTCAGAGGTAAACGTACCTACTCGCTAACAAAATGTACACAATAGGTAAATATTTTCTTCGCTATCCAAGTCAACTTTATAAGTTGACTTGGATAGCAGATTATGAATGGTTTTTAACTTTACATTAAAATCTATGGTTATTTTCGTACTGTCATTCAGGAGAACTTACTCTTTTCTTGTTGTCGTTCCTCTTAGCGTCGCCACTGTCTTCAGCGCTGATAGATTCAGATTTAAAAAAGGAAGAATAGAATGAGGAATAGCTTGACTCCCCGTCTGTTTTGGTCTCATCACTGCTCCTCATCCTTACGCACTTTGACATGGTGCGAGCAGCCGTGTTATGCATTGCTGAGCTCTGTTAACAAGATCGGGTAATAAAACTGGACTGTTCAAACATTACAATTTATTCCCTTAATATAATTATTAGGCTCGACCGATATCTCGGTCTCGGTCTCGGCATTCTCGGCTATAGCCATGACGGGCGCCGAGCCGGCGTTTTGATTTATAAATCAAACCGAGAACTCGGACTCGGTTCTCGGCTAAAAATTGTCGATTCTACTCGGCCATAACCGAGACAACAGGGATGTTGACTGTGTTAAAATTTAAATATGAATTAAAGCGCGTAATTCTAGATTTTATAATATAAATCCAAAAAAAACTTAAAGGTTACTGTATTATTAAATAATATTTAATAAACCAAATGCAAATAAATCACACTGAGTATAAATACCAATCTCAGCCATAACCTTGCAAGAGCATATTACAGAAATCGTAATAAAATGGTTTCTTGCATGTGAATCAATTTTAATACTGGGAATACATTTTTTTGTTCTATGTTTACGATTAGCTATTTGTTTCGTTTGTTATTGATTGCGGAGATGAACTTTATATGAATTTCGAGTTGAAATGATGACGCAGTGACAAAGTTGTGGCGATCTATTGTTGAACTGTCATACGGGAGTTTAGGATTCGGCCCAACTATAATTTTATCATAGTTTTTATTTTTTGGATATAGGTATCAACCGCCAATAGTGTTGCCATAAAAATAGGTAAACGCTAAAAAATAGTGAAAACTAAATTCTGCGGCGCCACTAGTACATCTTTGACAACTCAAATAAGTTGTAAACGTGACGCTTTACGAGATTTTGTCACTTTATATTTTGAATTTGTATTGATGTGAACTATCGATAAATGAAGGTTTTATGCTTGGCTGCTTTTTGAAAAAATTTAAATGCCTCCAGGGACACTCTTCATACAAAACCATTCAAACCACTTGGTCAACATCCCTATTGTACGGTATGGGACTCGAATTCACATTATCAACATTATGCAAAAATCTTGCATAGGGAAAAGTAGTACGAGTTGATCCCTTGGGGTAAGATGATCCTTTGCGATTGTGGTAAAACCACTAACACCAACTATAGTTTGGCCGAATGACAGTTCAACAATAGATCGCAACAACTTTGTCACTACGTCATCATTTAAAATCGAAATTCATTTATATTTTATCTCCGCAATCTCAATAACAAACGAAACAAATAGCTAATCGAAAACATAGAACAAAAAATTTTATTCCTAGTATTAAAATTGTTTCACATGAAAGAAAACATTTTATTACGATTTCTGTAATACGCTCTTACAATGTTATGGCGTTCGGATATCATCATCATCACCAGCCTATATACGTCCCACTGCTGGGCACAGGCCTTCCTACATGGCAGAAACACATGAGGAGTTTGGGCCATAACACCACCACGCTGGCCCAGTGCGGGTTGGTGGGTTAAAGCGGTTGCAGTAACAACCGGGACCAACGGCTTAACGTGCCTTCCGAAGCACGGAGGAGCTCAAGATTATAAATTTGATTTACCCATCCAGGGACCAACCATGGCGAAAGTTGCTTTGTTTTCGTAATCGAAACCAGAGCGCTCAAACCACTACGCCACCGAGCTCCTCTCGCCTCGTTCGGATATATTTTATCTTTATTGCTAGTGATGTTACCTCAGTTATCACATGGCCTCTTATAATTTCATTTGCGTTTTTTTTATTTAAACGCTTATTGAACAAAGTGGTTTTTAATTATTTTTTTCTATGGTCTATGAAAACAAGCCTTTCATAGACCTTAGAAAAAAGCCTAACCCAACTCATCGGCGCGCACAGGGGCATGGGGCTGTGCTGGTGCCGTCGCCATTTTGTTTTCTCGCAGTCGTCCGTTGCTCGTTATCGTGTACACAGACTACTACGCTCTTGAAAGTCTTGTTGTGTGTGACCCGGCTTTTATTTTGTTTCTGCTAAATATTCGTTGACCTTGCCGCTAAATTTTACTTTGATCTTCATTATAATCTGACTCGTTGTTTTGTTTTGGTGCAATATGTCAAAGCGCACACGTGGAAAAACTTTAAATAGCAAAAGTCATGAGCTGGTTTGCAGCTGGTTTGGTTGAAATAATTTTGCAAAGGACACGGTCTAAAATTGTATGAAAGGTGGGCCCAAGCCCCCAGCAGCTACGAAATTTTTACAGCATGTAGTGTAATTACAGTGGATTACTCCGTAAAATATTACATTGTAAATATCTTCCGTTTTGTTATAATTAATAATTGAAATTATTTAGTGCTGGCAACTTTGCCGCGTAATGTTCTTATGATAAAACAATAATTAAAAATATGTATAATAATGCGCCAATAATATGCCTGGAATCTGTGGGTCTACACTTGAGAAACTAGAGATCAACATTTCGCTAGCATTTATTATTGCTACGTGATAACGTACTTTTAGGTTATTACGGGCCTAATCCGCATCACGAACGTACTTAGGTAGAACGTACTTAAGTACGTTCTATGTACAGGTCAGGTAACAAGTTCTTCCTTTCCTTTTTTAAAACCAAGTGCTAAAAAAATAGCTACACAAGCTTTAGCTTTTAGCTCTGTATTATTTTGTTAACGTGTATACAGCAAGAAACCAGATAGAATACTGACGTAATAAATATTCATCCATGAATAAAAACAGACATCAATTAATAAATACTAACAATTGCAAATAAAGATAGAAAACGATGAGAAAATTATATGCTACAGCCGGGAATCGAACCCGCGTCTCCTGGGGTCCGGCCAGACGCGATTACCACTACGCCACCGTAGCACTAGGTGTAACCTACCAATTTTTTCGCCGCTTTCTACCCTTATTTAACGTTTTAAAAGCACAAAATCAAACATACTGAATTGTTGTATCACAGTAAAAATACTTTTCGTTTAGCAGGCGCCTACTAGCAGAATTAGCATTTTAATAGCCTTTACTGCATACAGTGTGCCGCAGAATCTAATTTCAAAACTAATAAACATTTTTAGGGTTTGACACATTTGGTGCACTTCTCAACTTGTACACCATGCTCAAATGGTACACTTCTCAACTTGTACACCATGCTCAAATGGTACACTTCTCAACTTGTGTAGTTCTCTAATGGTGAACTTAGCAACTGGTGCACTTCTCATATGGTGCACTTCGCAACTAGTGCACTTCTCAATTGGTGCATTTCGCAAAAGGAGCACTCCAATGATAAGTGGAGGTTTGGATAATTGTCTAAAAATTTAAGATTTAAGATTAAAGAAAATAATTATAATTATACATTCTGTCATCTCTTTTACAATGTCAGAAAAATCGATGAAATAAGGTGATATATTAATATTTACGAAATCGAATGTCAAATGAAATTATAAATACTAGGGAAATAAACATGTTACAATAATTCTACTACAATAAAAACATTACCCACATATACACACTATGTCTTTGTCTATTAAATATTCCTTAACATTATAATAACATTTGTCTATCAATAGCTTTGTAAGTATAAACTAAAAATTTTGTAAATTATACAGTTTTATATTATCTGGCAGCTTATTATAAATTAAAGGAGCCATTTCAACTACACTTTTTTTCATGAGTGCTGTGTTACATATAGCAAATTTTGAAAATTTTTGAGTTCCTGGGACGGAGCCCACTGTGTATGACCTCTTTCCATTCAAAAAGTCCAGGATTACACTTTACAAAAATGCAAGACTCCAGTACCTATATACAGACATGGCAATGTTAATAACTTTAGAGATCTGAAATAAGGCCGACAACTATCTATGAGTTTCAGTCCGCAAATAGCTCTAATGTAATGCTTTTGAGCCTTTAATAAAATTTCTCTATATGTCGAATTACTCCATAAAATTAAACCATAGCGTAAAGTTGAAACAACAAAACCATGATATGCTATCAATACACTATTTCGATTAGCTATCTTGGACAAATTATAGATAGCATACGAAAATTTGTATAATTTCTTAACAACTTCTAATGAATGTGATTCCCAGGACATATCACTGTCAATATAAAGTCCTAGAAACTTGGTCACTCGAGATTTTTCTATTGTTTTGTCCCTATATGTAATGTCTAGTTTTGGGCAAATTTTTCTTTGGGTATATTGCATTAAAACTATTTTATCTAAATTAATTGTCAAATTGTACCACTCTAGCCATTCAATTACATTTCTTTTAGTACTATTGATGTTTTTTTCAAAGTCAGAAATTTCGTCACACTTTAATAAAAACAGTACTGTCGTCAGCGAACAGTATCAACGGATGCTTACTAGACTTGGTAATGTCATTTTTGTAAATGATAAATAATAGAGAGGACCCAAAACACTACCCTGAGGAACGCCGTGCTTGATTATTCTACGCTCAGACTTATATCTTATTTCTTCCTTTAAATACTAATAGAAATAATAGATATTTGAGTCAGCTCACTATGTTTGTATCTGTCTGTCAAATATGACCCTATCAGTTTGTAAGCAGTACCTCTTATACCATAGCGATATAGTTTTTCTAAAAGTAATTTGTGATCCACGTGATCAAACGCTTTGGTCATTTCCATAAATATTGCACAAGAAGGTATCCTATTATCCAAACTAACAATAACCCTCCTAACTAAGTCGTAGATAGCTGCGTTAATTGTAGTATTTTTACGAAAGCCTCTTTGCTTTCGTAAAAATACTACAGTTCTAGATCATATGCCTACAAACTTTTGTCTTGTGGACCACATGTCGAGACTTTTGCATGATTGAATTTTAGCATTCAGAAACCATAAATTATAATTAGTATAGTCTCAAAAGTAAAAAAAAAATGTTAAAGTAGCCTTTTGACAGTCAGCGTACTTCACTGTGAAGAAGTAAATCATTGATGAAAGTCAACTGCGCAAATAAATGCGTATTCAACGCGTTGCTCCGGGTTGCCATTAATTACTAATTGAAGAGATTCATGCAATATAAAATTCAGTATTTTAGCAACTTACGATGTCCATAGAAAAGTACACAAAATACATAGCAGGTACCTTTAGATGCATTATACCCGTCGTTCATATTTAAACATCTAACAGAGACTTGAAATCAAATAAAGACATTAGCGATTAAATCAGGTACGCTCACTCCACCGACGCTAAATGGGATAGGCGCGGGGTTATAAGTGTGGTTCCAAAAAGAACGAAAGTCGCTCATTAAATGGTGTGATGCCATAACATCAATTTTAATTAGATTCTTGTTATCTTGATACCATTTTAACCGCGACTTAATGTTTTCTGGTCTCACACATTTAGTTTTAAATAAATCATTAAATAATATGATATAGATAATAATAATTGTTAGGAAATTTCCATATTTTGTGTGCCGTTAAGTTTAAAATAAAATTATGTCTATGTCTAGCAAACTGCGGTCTACCGTGGCACACCCACAGAAGAAGCTTCTGTTGGCCCACCCGTGTGCATGCTCCACATGTATGTTCCATCCTGGTACTATCTTTCTTACTCTCATGACCAATCATCATTGCAGACTCGTTTATGGCATTCACAATCTTTTCATACACACTGTCTATAATATACACAGGTAGGTATATTATATAGTGGGTAACTTCATTAATTCATTATACATAGGACAGAAGCCTAACATGAGATAGGGTAATAGCCCCGATAATTGAAATGTTGTAAACTGAATAAATAAGTAAAAACAAAGTATAGCACTAATTTCTTAATAGATTTAGGTGCTCATAAGACTTACCTACAAAATAAGAACGAGTTAACGAGTTAGAACGAGTAAACGGCCGGCATCTTACAGGACGATAAAGTAGCGAATCTCCATATAGCACTCCTAATTAACCCGTTAGATAATAGCTTCACTTTCTATTGGAATTAAGTGGTTTTGGAAACCACTTAGCACCAACTCCAAAAATATGTGTCTAGGGGATGAATACCTACTTAAATTTAATTATTTTATCCTTTTCAGTATTTTGAAGTCGATTTTAATTTTTGTTTAAACTTTTTATTTCACAATTTTTACTGGTAACTTTCTACGGTCTCGTGTCTTTTCCAAAACTGGATCTTGGCGAAATTGTCAAATCTGACAGAGGCCATAAAACAAAAATTGAATTGAAGCTAGATGGGTGATCGTAAACTTATATTGTTTCCTACTATCGTATCGTTTCACTAAAAAGTCATTTGAAAAGCAATAATTCGCAATTTCGCATATGTAGACGACTTAATAATTTAAGTTTTTTTTAATTTAAAACCAAAGTACCCAACTGTTTTTGAAAAAAAAATTATGGGACCAAATGGCAGCTATTCCGCATCGAACAAAAAAAAGAATCACGTAAATCGGATCAGTGATCTCGGCGTAATCGGTGTACATACATAGAAAAAAAAACATACCGGCCGAATTGAGAACCTCCTCGTTTTTGAAGTCGGTTAAAAAAGTTTAATCCGCGAACGTCTACGTAAAGTAGGTATGTGCGTGCACGCTTGCGGACGTAAACAAATGACAGCATCAACTGAGAAACTTGAAGATCTCACAGGATCACAGAACACCCTTGACTTTTCCTGGCCTCCTCAGGGGATGTTTTTTTTATACAAAGCACGACAAATGACTCAACACCGCCTGATGTGAAGCGGTAAGAAGAGTCAATATGCGAAGACATTTAGTACAGCTCGAAACACACTGTTCTAGCCACCTCCATCTTGCCGGCCTACAAGATGCTTTTTCCGAGGCAGGAAGATGTCATGAAGGAAACACATGTGCTGGCAAAGAATTCCAAGTTTTGAAAGTCTGACAAAGAAACGAGTTACTAAACTTCTTTGAACCTGATATTGAGGTGGAGACAGTAAATTATTAACTCCGAAGACCGGCACGCGGGCTCCTGATTAACAAGGGGGAAGGTGAGATAAGGTCGCAATGCTCCTCAGAACACTCTCCATGATAAAGCCGATAGAAGGCACTAAGCGATGCAATGTCACGACGAAATTGTAGAGGCTCTAGGTTGTTCGTGACCTCTACGTTGTCAATGATACGGACAACACGACGCTGCAACCTGTCCAGTGCATCGAGGAGGTACTTAGCGGGGCCATCCCACAGGTGCGAGCAATATTCTACGCAAGACCGGACCTGAGTTTTGTATAGCAGGCACAACTGGTCTGGCGTGAAAAATCGACGCACCTCGTTCAGGACACCGAGCTTTCGCTTTGATCACGATTGCGATATAATTCCTCTGATTCAGATCGCAACATATCTCCATAACGAGCAAGTTGATGGAGCCCTGTGCCGAAAGAGTAGTGCCCTGAAGAGAGGGAAGGGGAAGGAACGGCGACTTTTTGCTGTAAACACGCACACCTGTGTTATCTTAGCATTGAACTCAACAAGATTGTAATTTAAAATTAATTTAATAAAATACAGTCTTCATAAATTTAATTGAGTGATTTTGACTATTAGTCAACGTCAAATAGTTTTTGACAGTTAAAATAACTCTAGATAACTACAGTTAGTAACATTGTAAGTAATCATTAACAATTTTATAGCTAACACCATCATTAAGATAGGTTCAGACTAATTACAGCCAATGTGACCACCCCTCTACCACAGATTAATCCTCTACTGCATCATTGGTATCCTAGCGATCAAATTATTGAAATAACTTCTTTAAATAATGTTAGTTGACAGAACTATAAAATACTAATTAAAATACTATATTTATAATATTAATATGTTAATATGTATACTTGTACATAATTTTTTAAATAAAAAATTACGAGTCGAGTGGAGTTGTACAGGTAAACAGATAAATCTTTTAAGTTTATGAAGTAATTACTCATACAGATTATCGCTCGTGTGTTTATATATGACAAAATCTGTCACCGATTTTTTTATTAAATTGATTACGCGTTTGTATTTTTACTATGGAGAACCTCTTATTTATCTGATTATTATGTACACCTACTGCTACTTAAAATAAGTTTAATGAGTGTTGTTATCTAAAGTCATGCCCACTTTTACTTTGGCATGCAATACAATCTAAAAATTACACTATTTTTCTTTAAATGTGGAACTCACACCATAATATTACTTTTATTTTAGTTAAATCTTAAACAAATAGCAGTAACGACAAATAATTTATAGATAGACAAAATCCACAATAAATTATAAGCAAGCTGACTGATATAAGCTGATATGAATAGAGTATGATAAAAAAATACTTATATTTATTCTCAACCTGATGATGGTGGTAAAATAAAAAACATCCAGAAAAAAGCCAATAAAGCTACGATACGGCTCACTGATAGGCTGCGTATTGCATAACATTTGGCATGTGGCAAGCAAGAAGTCCCAAGTATCATATTTTGTAAAGCACATAACATTGTTGCGAATCGTGTGATTTTCTTGCATATTTTCGGACAGGCTGCACACTATCAACAATAATACGATTCAAGGGACTTATCATTACATTGATATAAAACAGTTTTATTGACTATTGCCATACCCTGTTCAAAGCGTTGATTGATGAATTACTGCCGCCCTGATCTGTATTCGATGAACCGACATCAGACTGGTTCCGTTGCTTATCCCGCCATCCGCTGCTCGCTTCGCTTGGCCTTACAGGCAAAGTGAGCTTGCATGCCTGCGTAGTCATTATGATAAATCGAATCAGTTTTTGGCATACCATTTGCCTTATAACCTCTACAATCTAATTATATCTACGCAGTGTTTTAATGATAACCGTCTATTAACTTAATACGTGTGAATATAATTATTATTAACTTTGTCAAATACTTGCCAGTACTTTCAAATGTTCAGATGTAAACCAAAAATATGTTTATTCATGATAAATGTGTTATTGGTACTACAATAAGCAATTCTAAATTAATTATACACACGCTTACTATTATATTGTTACATTAAAAAGTTTACTAGTTATTGTACCTCCTTTCAGTGGGCTACTCCGAGGCCGCCTAATATCTTGGGTCACAGTGGGTGTAAGATTGCACAGAGCGAGTTCACTAGCTAGGCGGTACAGATAATGTGACGAGATATCGAAGACAAGACGATTTAACAAGGTGGAAGGAGTATCACCGGCAGCATAGTAGGCTCTTTAGCGTTTTCCACCACATATCAAACTCTCGGTGTCCAAAGAAACTAGGAGTTGATAATAAAATAAATAATTAGGTATGTTTAAATACTGGTATGTGTATGTCATGCACATATTTAATAACAATGTGAAACCAATGATAAAAACTAAAGATTAGCTAAAAAAGTTCTGCTGTGCCCAGCAGCAGAACTTTGAGCGAGATAAAAAAAGTAAAGAAAAGAAATAAACGTACGAAGGTGACTAGCGCGGACAGCGATCACTAAACGGAAAAGAAGGTGTAAGTACACGGAAAATAAAGAAGCTACAGAAATCAAGGATAACAAATAAAACCGCTGCAACAAAATGCACCAGTCAATACTTCAACTACGTATAAGGAAAAATGTATGGCACTAATTAGTATAATTATATCCTTAACTACTTACCACTCCTACCCATTATATTTTAGAAAGTTATTTTTTCTTGAAGTTTTAGTATAGGGGTTATTCAAGTCAGAAGTCCAGCCGAATATGCAGGAACTTATTCTGTTTGTAGATATTTTAGAGGTTCGCGGTACCAAAACAAGGCTATTCCGTCCACTATACTTACAAAATCATCATAAATTAGTTTTTGAGGTGTATTCCGCGCTAATAGAAATCCTTTAAACGGGTAAGAAATAATTTAGTTTAAATTTATTATAGAAAAAGAGGCCGTGACGGCCAGACCTTCATTAATTCATTATGGATGTTAGATTCTGTATGTATGACCCTTAAATAGGTAACAATCCCCGCCTATGAAACTTTGTCGCGGTGGCTTCGGCAGGTCACAAGAAATTAAACGTATTAAAGTTATTTATAGTAATAATATTAAAGATTTTTTTTCAGGCAAACGCATGTCAAATGGGAAGTGCAATCAAAGGAATCAAAGAAAGGGATGTCACAAATGTATAGAGTTCCGGCCAGGTATATGTACACTGTACACTAAACTAAAAAATAGGCAAAACTATGTAGAACATTTTTCAATTCTACATTTTCTTTTTCTTTTCTTCGTTTCGTGGTACAAAAAAAGAATCATTATAGAAAAAAACTGCAACGCAGCCAAATATTCATCAGTGCGTCACTTTTGGTGACGTTAAGTTGACTTCTATGCCGCCCGCCCTGTTGCCATATTAAAAGATGGTAAAATCCTCGAATCATTTCGAATTTTGTACAAGTGAAATAAACGTGAAAATTAAATATTAGTATTTTTCTCGGATTGAGGAGATTTTCCGGATATGAAACATCCATGTATCCAAGCGAAGACAAGCAAGCGGCGACTAAGGTATAAGCGGCGAGCGGCACCCATGCCACCACCGCTCAGCAGCGTTCAGCGGCACGACCGAGGTGTATACGTATTAAGACATTTTTTTTAAATTCAGGAGTGAATAACTCAAAAGATCCGCCGCGCGGAGAGATTGTATGCCTATATCGCTGATGTTAAAAATTAGTAATAGATGTCAGTGATGTCTTATGGTACAATGGTAATATTTGCAATTATTAGTATTAAGTATAACTAATTACAATACCAAAGGTATAGACCGCAAATCAAGCGAAACACGTCAGTTGCAAAATTAAAATAGTGAGCTACAGTCGATATAATAGATACTTATGTGTATAACTATCTCTCTTTTATTCTCAGTGAATTTAATCAGCGCTACAATACCGCTCCAAAATCGTCTCAAATATTTTTTTTACAAAGTCGCCGCTGAAACCGCCTCTCCGCCGCCGCTGTCCGCGCCGCTTCGAGTCGCGGCATGGCACTTCATCCACCATTAATTTTTTCTCACCGCTTGCGCGCCCCGCATCAGAGAACCGCTCTGTGAAAACCCCTGTCGCTGCCGCTGACAGCGGTGGCGGCGGCTCGTGGCATACTCCTAACATTTTAGTAGCTACATTTGTCCTCGCCGCTCATCGCCACCGCTTTAAGCTGCCGTTGATAGCGGCACGGTCGTGGCCGGGCTGTTATAATGATAGATAAAAGCTGCGAATACATACAATTAACCTTTGACGACTGGCTGGCCAAGTGGTCAGTACCCTTAACTGAACAGGCTACTCTGTCAGGGGTCCCGGGTTCGTGTCATAAACACGAATATTTATTTGTTCGCGGGTCCTGGTAGTGGGCGTAAGAATATTATTATAATTATTATTTATACATTCTCGTTGCTCCAGTATGACAGTAAAAGACACATTTTTGTCAGTGTAAGTGTTAACGGTAGACTGGAGCCCGTGGACTGTATATTAAAGTAGGAAGAAGTGGGAACCACGAAAACCACGTCTTTGCACTACACTATATTGACAACAACTATCAAAAATAGACATATAGAAAAACAAGAAACTGACAAATATAAATAAGTACAAAAATATAAAAAACCAGAAAGGCTGATAAGCTATCAGCAACAGACTATCCAATTTTTCTAAATGCGTTGGGCATTTAGAAAAACTGGGTCTCTTACACTGTTACTTATTACTTTTTTACAATTTACTAATAGCAATAGTAAATAAGTAATAAGAGGCACATTTAAAAGTTTCCTTTCTAGAGAAAATTGGAGAAAGCAGGTGTCTCCTTATATCTCGATTCTTTTGTCGGTGAAGTCGAGAACGACGCACTATTCAATAATGAACTTGGCTTATTTCACATTTATGTTTTAATGGGATGCGGTTTACCATAATTTAGCGTTATTATAATAACATTGCTTCTCTTATTTATATCACAATGAATTGACAATATGAAATTAAATTTTATTTTTAAGTTTGCAAATTTTTCCCATTTTAACGGGTAATTTTTATGAGCGTCGCGCATGTACCTAAGTTACCCTCATGCACAATGAAACTCAAAATTGACGCGGCACGGTCGCCGTACACGTACACACACAAGCGTGTGACAGCTGACCCGTTTACTACTTCTGTTTTGTAGCGGAACGCTCCATTTAGACCAAGTGGATGTAAATTGCCAAATCTCAAACTATGAGGAATAGCGAAAAGTACTCAAAGGAGTCTCGTGCCCGATTAGCCAGGAATTGAACCAGGTGATTTTGAAAAAAAAACAACTTGTAATATACTACCAAACTAGAAAGTATGATGATATTTATACAGAATATAAATAGCTTTACACTTCATTATAATTTAATAGTAACTTTTTAATCTTTGAGTGTCATGGTAAAAGTTCGTTTTTTACTCTTCATTGTCGATCAACAGTGAACTGTCGGAACTGCATTGGTTGGGCAGCTTATTTGTTAAAAGCGCTGTGGATTTCTTTATCCACAGTTGAATGGTTGCAAATCACATCCGGAAAAATATATAAGTATGTATTTACTTAAGTACATAGAAGGTTCAATATCTTTTGGTAATGCTTTAACTGAGTCACTCATCGATAGTCTGTTTCTCTTGTGAAACTATCTCTTGACCAGATTTTTGCCACTTTGAACAAGTACAATATTTTTATATCATCATAGTTAGAGATCAACTACTTTAAATTACTCTACAGTCGACAGCATATCAAACGTAAGTTTGATCTTGAAATCGCTCTTACTCCGTTCGTAATATAATAGTTTTCATAGTACAACTATTACACTTGATGTGCCCTACTGTACATTTATTAACCGTGAACAATTATATGAAATACTTTAATAATAAACGCATGTAACGGATCGGCCATAATGATTTATTTATATTGAGTCAAATAAATGTTTATCAATGACAACAGTCTGTACATGTAATTTAATATTACTTATTAGAATCATAATTAAAGTTTTATATTATACATTACTATAAATACACTTATTCTCTTGAAAAATATCCTATGCAACATAGCAAGGAGATGGAGGCTATATACTACTGTAGATTTATAAAAGTTTATTATTAAAATGGTAGGTGATTAATGCAAGGGTATTAAAACTAACACAGTATTAAAAAAATCCCTGAAGATATTTTAACTTTTCTTTTGTAGTTTTATTTGCCATACCACTAGATAATAGGTAGGTAGGTAGGTAGTGTTTGAATACTTTATTTTTATGTTACAGGTTTATAATTTATATTTAATTACTATTTTTTTACTGGACTGAAGCAATTAACTTGTGCTTTCTATGTTTAATAATCAACACAAATAGGTGTAATACGAGAGAAGAAGCTAACAAGATGTTATCTTGATTTAAAAGGTTTTTTTAGTTTTACTTTAGACTAATAAAGAAAATAGAGACGTAAACGAGGTTTATAGATGCTAAATATTAGTCCAGAACTTCGGAAAACTTGGTAAGCTTGCAGAACTAAAACACATTAGACTAAGAATGAATGTCTGTCTTCTTTTTTAAAGTTATTTTGAAGTTTTCTTTAATACTTAACTTCGTATTTATTTGATAAACGAATTATTTTTTAGTTTTAAGAAATAAGATCCGCTTCGCTCAACTATTCCTCATCATCATCATCAATTCAGCCGAGAGACGCCTGCTGCTGGGCATAGGCCTTCCCCAAAGATCTCCATACCGATCGGTTCTGCGCTGTCCGCATCCATCTCAACTATTGTTTTAATTTAAATATGAAATTGCCGTTTTTTACGAAATATTTTGTACAAACTGAAATTACCATATTATGTTATTGTATTTAATTTGTAATTGACTTGAAAGACTTCTTAAATTTTGTGGATGTTCTAAGACATTCATTGTTAAGTAATTGCAGTTTTTTTAATAACTGAAAATAATTACAACAGAACTCAATATTGAAATCGGCAAATTCTACAAGCCAATTGACCTTCTATTTCAACTAATATTTTTTACAAAAAAAATATTTTTCCATTCGTAAAATCCTGTTCGGAAAAAAAGGCAATTCCATATTTACGAGTAAAGACCTTACTTATATATTGTGATAATTATGGCAAATTAAACTAAAAATAGAAAACTTATGTTTTCTTCAGGGTTATTTTTAACGGACTAACGATAAAGTAACTAAAGTAATAAAACACACTAGACTAAAAATGAATGTCGAACTTCATTATTGAAGTTAATTTTGAAGATTATTTTTTCATATCTTAAAGCCATTATGGCTTTAAATTTTTATTTTTCAGGCTTGATTCATGTAACAATATGGTACATTGGTTGTGGGCAGTAAACTGATTTGATTATATTGTTTCGAGCTTGTTTAACAGTGGTATAGGTTGAATGTTCTTTTCGGCGAGTATAGCGTGGAATCTGGAAAGGACGATAGAGTAGTAGAAAGCTCCTTGAAAGGATAACGACATCGTACACATTATTACGAAAAACCACATAATTAAAACACCTAAACAGCAATGATAAAGAAGTCAATAATACTAGAAGATAAAAACAACATAGTTATCAGTAAATATAACTGCATGAATAATGATTCCTGTAGGTATTTGATTTTTATATAGCCTAGGAAAACAGAATGGACCTTCTAAGGAAGAAAACAGTCGCAGCGTTATTAAAAACAACCATATGTTTATCATGTATAATTTTTAAAAATTCACAACGTGACATTTGATTACAGATGTATTATTCAATGAATACTGACGAATATATAATTTTTGAGTGGAAGCCAGCAGTAGAAGAGCACAGAGTAATCGTGTTTATTGGGGCAGTGAGTATGAGTTAATAAAGGTATTTGCTCACTTATTCGTGCTTTTCTATCTCATGTATCTATTTTAAAAACACAGAGATGCTTGAATATTGACACGTCTTTATTTCATAAGACACCAAATCTAAACGTAATGAAACTTAAATATGGAGAACCATATCGGACAGCTGCACAGTAAGAAGAAACATAAATACAGTATAGAAAGTGTTGATTAAAATATAAAGATGAACCATTTGAAGAAAGCCATGCCTAACTGCCTAAAAAATATTAGAATACTTTCACTAGCATGTGACGTGACCACAGAACGTGACTAACACTTTGAAACAAAAATAAGCAACGATTAAAATGTCTCGGAAATAATACCAAAAAATAATAATACGATTGAAAATTATAGAAATACAATAGTAAACAAAAACAACTACAATTGGAAAAGAACTGGGCATTTGCCCAGAGAAAATAAAACATTATAGTAGATAACCCGTGTTAAAATAATTTTTGAGCATGAGAATAAGCCTCCATTTTAAGGATTCCGCTTCAACAAACACAATAATAAGACATTTTAATTAGATCTTATTGCTATATCATGCTTGCCTAAAAGATTCCTATATACCATATTTTATTACTATACAGTACAAGACTAAAGTTGAGGACTATACGTTAACGCGGTAGTTGCGTCAGCAAATCTGTAGGCGGTATTTCTACAACATAAAATTAATATGACCATGCGTCTGGTGCCTCTGTGACTAGGCGAATTAGTCCGTAACATTCCTTTGAAAAATTTGGAACTCTGCGGCGGTGTTCAAGGCCTTGCAGTTTAGCCTCTACTAAGGATGAGTTGCCAATAATTCTAATGGCACGTTATTCTAAAGAGTCCAAAGCAGCCAGTTGGTATTTGGCTGATCCATCTCAAAGGTAATGACAGTACTCCATAAAGGGCGCTTTTGAGCTTGATAAAGCAAAGAAAAAAATATTGTATCTACACTCATATTTTAAAAATTGAATTGTGATCTCATATATGAACATATAATCACATACTTTTTAACACAGATGATTAAATCGAAAATAATAAAAAAAAACAACCTGTAACATAATGACCAATATAGCATCGATTGGACTCATTATATTACAACTATATTTCTTAAAAAATAACAAAACTATGGCAAAAGTGTTTCAGACAGCCAAATTAAGTTACTAGTTGACACTTGAAAAACCTAATCGACACTTTACACACGTAGAACCTAAAGCTTGATGCGCGCGCAGCCTATATTCCAAGTACTTTTGTTTACTGAGCGCAGCGCTAAATAGTGATTTGAATGTAGATTTGGCGCCATTTTGTCTGTGTATAAAACAATATGAATATATAAAAAGGTCTGATGTTAGTAGTGATTCATTTGTATGAGTGTAGATAAAGTGGTGAATGTAACTGCACATAACTTGGTATTAAAGTCACTCGTGTTTTAACAACCTCTAGTGACAGTTACATAAACTAAAAAGTAGTTATTGTTTATTATGCAATAGAATATGTCAAATTAAGCCCAATACGATTACCGCTATGGGAACTAGCGATTTGATATAAGTTTCTAAATGTAAAATATCAACTCGGCGAATTTGGGAAAAAAATATACCTTTATCATTATTGTTATTTTATATGCCAACTTTGATCAAGTAACTCTCATATATTTTTTTGTTAGCTGTATTTAGTTTTTCAAGAGACATGAAGTTTCATTCATGAACGGTGCCTCGAAATCTGGGTCACAAACTATGTGGAAACTCGCCACTCTCCTTTCCACGTGAATGAGAGAAGGCTTACCTCTTTATAATTCCTGGTTGTGAGCCCTAAGGGATTGAGCGAATCTGTAGACTGCATAGTCTGTGCCATTTGCTGCATCGGGTAGGATATTTGAGGTCCAAAGGGGTACATGAACGGTGAGCCGTACATCGGTTGGCCATACATCATGCATTGCACTGAAATTTCAAATAAAATTATGTTTAGCTTAAATTTGACTAACATTTTATATTAATAAGTCCCATGTAAACACGGAATCAATACGCTGATCGATTATACATGTCCTTAACTTGTTGCATTGTGTTTTTTATTGGTCTTACAGCTGAATCTCTGGTGTTCCTAGCGATTAAACTGTGACGATAATACAACATTAAATTAAAACATAGGCTATATTAGTTCATAGCTATGTTTTGAAACTTTTAGATAAATCTTATTCATTTGATAATTGCATAAGATTTCTATGAAATAGTGCAGCCCATGTTTTATTTTAATGTTGTGGTGTTGAGTCATTTGTCGTAGTTTGTATTATATAAAAAAAAAAATAGAAATTTTGTAGCTGTTGGTCTTTCGAAAAAATAAATTACTTAGAGATTATAGTGATCCTATGTTGATAATTAGGTAATTATATTGTTTGTCCCTAAATTGACAGTGCATGGACACTGTATGTAATAATTATAAATAATGTGTAACTATTATAGAGATACTGTAATCCTACAAGTTGTATGTAAATAAATTAAAATACATTTCTCTAAGTTTCAAACTTGTTAAGTATGTACTGCCTCGTGCTCACATATCTATGTGTGCTGTACAATATTTAAAATAAAATAATCTAAAAATCATTGCAGTAAGTAACACTTACTAGGCGGCTGCTGAAGCTGTACATTGTGTCTTGATGAGTTGACATTATTTACTACCGAACTACTGGGCATGGTTGAACTGGGACCCGAAGCATAATACATAGGGAAAATACCTGAAATTTAAGGAAAGCTTTAATTAAACTGTGAGTGTAAAAATCCTAAAATAACGAGTTTTTATTCGTGTACATACTACAGTACGTCAAGTGTAACAGTTGCATTACGAAAGTTAGGCTTGATGTGCTGTCGACTGTACAAACGATGATAAAAATATCGCTAATTTGAAGGCGAATAAATAGAATCATAATATTGCCACTTAAATTAGAAGAAACACGTTATTAACTTGGTAAAGGATAACTTTCACAAGTTAAGTAAACATCTTCAACATCCTTGAATAAAGGAAATATATCAAGAAAGTATCAAGAAAGACCCACCGGTTTCTCGTGATCATCCCTTTTTCTATTTGAAAAAAGGTTGGAAAGAAACCACGAAAAAATCTTAATGTATAATGTTTAAAATGTAGAACTTATATAGGTATACCTGGCATTCCTTGTATTCCGGGCATTTGGCCTATTTGTTGGGGTAAAACAGGACTCAAGATTGACATTTGCTGGGGTATTCCCAAGCCCAGATATAATGTGTTCATGTTGTTCACATTGCTCATCGAGTTCGGATGTGTGTGCGTTGATGCTAAAGGAAGTAATACAGCGCTTATAGTTATTCTTATTATTTCATCCTGAAGTAAAATTGTATTCAGGATTATGTAGGTTTAGGATCCTACAAACTGTTCAAACTGTTTTACCCTCTGACTCAATAACGTGTATAAAGAAGGTGTTTGGCCAAATTAGAAGTCTTATTTTTTATTCTTAAGTCTAATAAAACCAACAACGCAGTGTTTTAGACTGAATATTGCATTGTTTTTTGTGGGACTTAGCCGGGCGCAGTGTAACGTGTAAAATCCGGTAAGGTTAGTTGTAAATAAAACAGGTATTTTTAGGTAATTAATACAGTAATTTATTGATAATATTATTTAGTTTATGGCCACTGGCGTGGAGCTGCACGGTCACGCAATTGTGAAGTATAAGGATTATTAGTTACAATTAATAATAAGTATAGGTAGTAACAGGTCGTGGCACACTTGGTCGATAACGCTGTTTAATGATAGTTTAGAACTTACATGTAGGTAGGTTATAAAGACTACTATATCCTGTGGTGTCTCTGTTGAGGCGGCATGGTAGACCAGAAGGGTTCAGCACGAGGTGGTGGTACGCTTCAACATATTATCGTTGAACGGATCAACAGCAGAATATCACATTGCTTTGTCGCAGTCTATTGCAGTAGAATATTGCAGTAGAATATTACATAGCAGAATATTGCAATATATTCCTTAGCAATAGTACATTGAAGTAGTAGGTAGTGGTACATAACAGCAGTGTATAACAGCAGTGTATAACAGCAGTGTATAACAGCGATATAGATCAGCTGTATAAAACACCTCCTGGAAGGGACAAGGATAAGTTAAGTATGATCCCTCCAGAGAGAATTTAGTTAAGGGAATCAACAAAAGTTGTATTGGCAGAAATCACCATTAAAAGAATAATTTTAGGTATTCCTTGCATAATAGTAGTAATCATATGCAAATAAGATACATAGTCTTGCTATTCTATGTATAGTTATAAGAATTTATGAAATAGTTTAGGTTAAAATACTGATTTAAGGTTATTACTTATTTCAATTAATTACTGGCAGAATATGAGATAATCTGACTAAATCATTACATGGAAAGAAGCTATTCACTATTAATTATATGTTAAATATTTAATTTGTACTTTTAATGCAGTATTTTAATAAGTTAATGTAGATTGTATGTTTTTAATTAAATTGGGATATATAAGAAGAACAAGTTAAATTAGTATTAAATTGTAGTTATTAGAATATAATTGGGTTACACTGAAAACTAATTATTAAATAATATTGATATAAATACCTGTCGGAGGTGGAGATAAATGTGGTTTCCTTTCACATAATGTATGTAGGTAAGTATGTTTAAGTAATATCTTGGGATTCTTTGGTACAATCTGTAAATCAATTTATATTCCAAATGAATATGTTAAAAGGTAATTGTTAGATGAGTAGTTTGGAATAAAACGTTGTCCAAGGGAGGTTATGAACACAATTAAAGGCATGATTTTATCTACTCAATTTAAATTAAATTGTGTCAGAAATTGCATAACACTGATCAAATAGGGTTAAAGTAAATGTAGTATTTGCTTACCAAAAGAATTCAGTGTCCCATTTGATATTAATCTAAGTAAGTACATAAGTAAGATTTTTTAATGTTTAAAAATCATTGTAAAAGGTGGTCTCTTTGTATGATCTGCAAAGAATAAACAATGGTGAATAACCAATTGTATGATTTTAAGGGTTTATAATAATTTTGATATTTAATTGCTTACCAATAGAAAATACGTGAGACGCCACGAGGTTATAAAATGTAGAAAAAAGGTAAGTCAAAGAGATGTAAAATCTTCGTCGACAATTTTTTCGAAAAGTAGAAGGCAAAAGGAACTAACCTTCATACAGCCAAACAGCCGTAGACCATAAACGTAAAATAGGGCTACAATACCCCCATAACCACATAAAGAATTCGTTAAAAGAATTCGTCGGATGCCCTCATCCGTTCCTGTGCAACCTAGAAACTCCAAGCTTCCTTAGAAACACAAAAATAATTTCTATAAAGAAAAGAAAAAAATACAAGCAATAAGCCTACTTAATTCACTAAAAGTAAGCACCTATGCCAAGTACTAAGTATTTGGTACATGCAGAAAAGATATGTTTAATTTTCTACAATAAAAACAAAAACAATCAACAATAATGTGTGAACAATACACGCATGAAGTTGTAGATAAAAACAACAACACAAAAAACGTAAGTACTTATTACACTTCGGTAATGAAAGGTAATCAATAGTGAGAGGAACCTCACGAATTTGTTAGGCTTATTAAACTAATACCTAATAATAAAAACATTAGAACAATACTAACTAACGATATAGTATCAGTATACCATAACTTAAGACAACTAGCAAAAATCAATGTAAGTAATAATTTTTTTAAGATTTAAAATCTTTGATGTGCCATTTTCCTAAATATTTTCCATGTTCGTCTTCTAGTTCATAAACTAATGACGATAGTTTACGAATTATCTTACATTTTTCGTATTTAGGGGCAAGTTTTATAGCAAAAAATTTTCTAGCATCGCTTTGTTTGTATGATCTTTTCCAAATGTAGTCACCAACGTTGAAACTAATATCACGACGGCGTTTATCATAATACTTTGCGTTTTTCGCATGAGCTTTTTTCAGTTCTTCCTGGACATTATCAAAAATACCTCGCAAAGAGCTTAGATTAGAAATGTAATCTCGACGAGAGTCAAATATAATTTCATCGATGTTTTGAGCATTCGAATAAACTTTTCCGTCAGCAATTGCTTCACGACCATGAACTAGCAAAAAAGGAGTATATGAAGTTGTTTCGTTTACAGATGTATTCAAAGCGAATTGGATCTTATGTATGTTAACGTCCCAAGAACGGTGATCGTTTCCAACGAAAGAAGATACTGCGGTAATTACCGTTCGATTGGTTCTTTCCACGGTGTTATATTGTGGACAGTACAATGGACCTAGGTGAATTTGCGGTATTCCATATTTAGAGAACAACGCCTGAACTTCACGGCCGGTGAACTGTGAACCGTTATCAGCGATGATGGTTTGAGGAATTCCATGCACTAGAAATACATGATCTTCCAACCTTTGGACGATAGATTTCCCAGTAGCTCTCCTCAAAGGAAACAGGAAAGTGTACTTCGAGAAACAACATACAACAACTAACAAAAAGGTATTTTGTAATCTTGATTGGGGTAGAGGTCCAACCAAGTCAATACTAAGACACTGGAATGGTCTAGAACATACTTTAGGACTACCCATCAAACCTGGTGTAGTTTGATTGGTATGTTTGTAAGCCTTACAGACATCACAAACCATAATAAATTTAACCACATCCTTAAACATTTCAGGCCAGAAATATCTGAGACGCAATCTTTTGTAAGTTTTAGATATGCCTAAATGAGCAGCAAGAGGATCACAATGATTTTCTACAAGAATATCATTGCGATATTCAAGAGGAACGACTTGTTTCCACTCAAAATCTTTAGAAAGTTGGTTATTAGATTTAGTATACCTATAAAGTATATCATCGATTATTAAAAAGTTAGGGCACGATGAAGGGTTATCCTTACATCTTTTTAAAAGATTTAAATACCAAGGATCAGCAATGTTTTTATCAACAAAAGCTATAGGAACAGAACGCGACAATGCATCGGGTACGATGTTTTCTTTGCCTTTACGATGTTCTATACAAAAATTAAACGGTGAAAGTCTACAACCCCATCGTTCAAGACGTCCGGTAGGATTCTTTAAATTTAGAAACCATTTTAAACTTGAATGATCAGTAATAATTTTAAATTGTTGGTTTCCTTCAAGATAAGGCTTAAAATGTTCTACCACGTAAACAACAGCTAAAGCTTCTCTTTCCGTTGCGGAGTAATTTCTTTCTGGTGGAGTCAAGGATCTACTACAATAAGCGATTGGATGTTCTTCTCCATTTATTACTTGCGTAAGGGTTCCGCCGATTCCAAAGTCTGAAGCGTCACAATGGACTGCAAAAGGTAGTGAAAAGTCGGGGCAAGCTAAAACAGGTGCAGTGGAAAGACTGATTTTTAATTTATTAAATGCTTCCTCTGCTTCTTGAGACCATTGAAATGAAGTATTTTTACGACTAGAAGTTAATTTGTTTAACGGGCCTGCAACATTACTAAAATTTTTAATGAACCTCCTATAGTAAGAAGCTGTACCTAAAAATCTTTTTACGTCTTTACGATTAGTAGGTATAGGAAAATCCATAATAGCTTTTACTTTATCTGGGTCCGTGCGTAAACCATGTTCATCAACAACGAATCCTAGATATTTTAACTGTTTACGAAAGAAACAACACTTAGAAAAATTGATAGTTAAGTTAGCAAATCGTAACTTATCAAATATGGTATTTAGTAAAATTATATGTTCAGAGAATTCTGAAGTAACGCAAATAATGTCATCGAGATAAATAAATATTCTTCCATTATACTCGGGACCAAATAAAATATCCATCAACCTTTGTTGGGTAGCTGGCGCAGAAGTTAAGCCAAAGCACATAACTTTAAATTGAAATAAACCACGTGAGGGTACAGTAAATGCGGTCTTCTCTTTAGATGTCTCTTCTAAAGGGATCTGCCAAAATGCAGCTTTCAAGTCAATAGAAGATAAATATTTAGCATCATTAAGTTGATCTAAAATCTGTGAAATATAAGGTAAAGGGTATGCATCATGTTTAGATACTTCATTAAGTTTACGACTATCTACACAAAATCTATATTCACCATTAGCTTTAAGAGCTAGGGTAATTGGGTTATTCCAAGGACTACAACTTGGTTCAACAACGTCATTATGTAACATTTCATCAAGTTGTTTATTTAATTCAATAAGTTTAGTAGGAGACAAAGGATAATATCTCTGTTTAATTGGAACTGCATCACCTGTGTCGATTTTATGTGATATCAAATGAGTACGACCTAAGCCAATCTTATCAGATGATATAGTTTCAAATTTATTAATAGTTTCTTCAGCTATTAAACGTTCTTTATCATTTAAAACATGAAATGGTTGCAAATATGTAATATCTGAAACAAAAATAGAATCTGGAGCTCTTCCAGTAACATTGTAGTTGCTACTTTCTATCAAAGAAAGAATATCTGGAGCAATATCAAAATTTTTCCAAAAATTTAATCCTAGTAAAATGTTTGTAGAAACTTCTGGTATAACATAAAATTTTATCACGTTTGTTTTATTCCCAACCGTGACAGGCAACAAATAATATCCTAAAACACGAGAAGTAGAACCATTTGCAGTAGAAATATACTGTAAATCGTTAGACTTATGCAAGGTAGCGAAATCAGAAAAGTGTATATCATTTCCATTTCCTATAATAGAAATCTCGGATCCAGAATCTAGTAATCCAGAGAATTTTAAATTAAAAACTGAAAAAGTTAAGTAGGGTCTTTTATCTTGACTTTCTTGAACCAACGAAATATGTTTGAGTATTGAATCTTTAAGAGTCAATGAAAAATTATCCTCATTCTGGGTAACAGAATTAGGCAACTGAAGTGAATTCTGGGTAACAGAACTCGATAAAGAAGTATCCTGAATCTGGGTAACAGAATCAGGTACTGGTAATGAATTCTGGGTAACAGAAATCAATGTAGAATTATCCTGATTCTGGGTAACAGAATCAGTTACGGTAAATGAATTCTGGGTAACAGAACTCAATGTAGAATTATCCTGAATCTGGGTAACAGAATCAGGTAAGGTAAATGAATTCTGGGTAACAGAAATCAATGTAAAATTATCCTGAATCTGGGTAACAGAATCAGGTAAGGTAAATGAATTCTGGGTAACAGAACTCAGTGGAAAATTATCCTGAATCTGGGTAACAGAATCAGGTAAACTAGTTATATTATTAGAATTACTTAGACAAGTAATTCCTTGGTTCAAGCTTTCAAGTTTTTTGAAATAGTAAGATTTGGTTTTCCTTCGCTCTGACGATCTGCTGATAAGTTGTTACATTTTGGACAAGTTCTAGCGGTAACATCTTTTTCACCACAACGATAACATATCACTCGATGTGATCGCTTACAATCCTTCAAAACATGACCGTTTTCACGACATCGAACACAAAACTTATTAGTGGGTAATTTAGTTAGAGTAGCACACTCTTTAGGTTGCTTAGTAATATTGGTATGTTTATAAGATAAGTCTGCGGCAAGCAAAACTTTGTTAGCAGCTTTATTCGGTTCTGCCGATAAATCTGTACGTAAGGTAGTATTTTCCAACATACGACAATATGTCTTTAAATCGGACCAACTAGTTATAGACGTCATAGCCAATTGTAATGCATATGATCGTTTAATATTATATTTGACAATTTCCAACTGTTCAAGTTCACTTATGGGTGTACGGAGTCTACTAAAATAATTTTGCATCACACTAAAATAATTTACTATGCTTTCATTAGAGCCTTGAATACGTCCTCTTATTTCTGTTAATAAACGAAAATCATAATCATGGGGTAAGTAATCATCGAACAATAATTGTTTTAACTCTGTCCATGAATTTATTCGAGTTTTAATTCCACGATACCAATATAATGCTTCATCTGAAAAAATTTCAGAAGCGCCTTCAAATAATTTATTTTCACTGATACCTCTTGACAAACACAACTCTTCGAGGCGTTGAACAAATGCAATAACACAAGTTTTACCGTTGTATCTAAAATTTAAAGTATGAACACCTTTGTTGTAACCATGAGAACAATCTGTACAAGAATTATGTGTAGGGAGATTAGAATTAGGTTCTGTAGAAATAGTTTCAACATTAGAGTTTTCTATAGGATATTTCAAACTGCTTTTAAAATTGGAGAGTAAAGCATCAAATTTATTTGTAATTTTATTTAAAGAAAGATCTAAGTCTGATTTTAATGTTATATCATTATCTTCAGTAGGATAAATTCTACTCAAACGATGGAATAAGTGATTACCTAAAGCATTAATTCTGTTTAAAATTTTTAAGGTTAAAGGTTTAGATGAAGATAAGGTATTTAATTCAGTGATTTTATTTTTAATTAATTCTAACTCAAGAGATATTTCACCCTCATAAGTATCAATTTCATCTGTAGGAAATTCTTTCAATAAACCACGTAACTGAGAACGTAAACCAGCACATGTATCAACAGGTTTAGCATCACGTAATGTCACTTCATACAGCAACTCATCTTTATGTAAAAGATTAAAATTAATAGGTCTTTCCTCCATACTGAGAAAATGTGTGTAGCACAATGTTTAAATGTGTAGCAAAATGTTTAAAAGTGTAGAAAAATGTTTTAAAAGAAAGTGTATACTTATACACTTAACCGTAGAAAAGCGTGATCGACCAGTACAAAATCACTTAACATCTAAATTATATCATAGATACATTCACCTTCAGTAAAAGAACATAAATTGAACAGTTAGTAATGTAGTTATCAAATATTATTACCATGAACTAAAAGATTAAAGTCCTTTAGTAGACAGTAACATAGTGTAATATTGGTGGGTAATTAAGTTTTTTTTTACATTGTGATAAGATAACACAACAATAATAAAGTTAACACTGATAAATAGAAAGTATTGTAACAGTTATTTTAGAATTAATAACAACTCTTTTTTTGTCTGAAAGAATTAAATGTTATTACATAGTAGTAAGTATTAAACAATAGGACTGCAATTATTTTAAGTTTGTTATCGACCAATCTGTTTTTGTTCAAAAGGAATAAAACCAGAGAATACTAATATTCATGTAACCACGATCCTGGCATCTTCTGATCCTGGCAGGGTCGCCAAATTGTAACGTGTAAAATCCGGTAAGGTTAGTTGTAAATAAAACAGGTATTTTTAGGTAATTAATACAGTAATTTATTGATAATATTATTTAGTTTATGGCCACTGGCGTGGAGCTGCACGGTCACGCAATTGTGAAGTATAAGGATTATTAGTTACAATTAATAATAAGTATAGGTAGTAACAGGTCGTGGCACACTTGGTCGATAACGCTGTTTAATGATAGTTTAGAACTTACATGTAGGTAGGTTATAAAGACTACTATATCCTGTGGTGTCTCTGTTGAGGCGGCATGGTAGACCAGAAGGGTTCAGCACGAGGTGGTGGTACGCTTCAACATATTATCGTTGAACGGATCAACAGCAGAATATCACATTGCTTTGTCGCAGTCTATTGCAGTAGAATATTGCAGTAGAATATTACATAGCAGAATATTGCAATATATTCCTTAGCAATAGTACATTGAAGTAGTAGGTAGTGGTACATAACAGCAGTGTATAACAGCAGTGTATAACAGCAGTGTATAACAGCGATATAGATCAGCTGTATAAAACACCTCCTGGAAGGGACAAGGATAAGTTAAGTATGATCCCTCCAGAGAGAATTTAGTTAAGGGAATCAACAAAAGTTGTATTGGCAGAAATCACCATTAAAAGAATAATTTTAGGTATTCCTTGCATAATAGTAGTAATCATATGCAAATAAGATACATAGTCTTGCTATTCTATGTATAGTTATAAGAATTTATGAAATAGTTTAGGTTAAAATACTGATTTAAGGTTATTACTTATTTCAATTAATTACTGGCAGAATATGAGATAATCTGACTAAATCATTACATGGAAAGAAGCTATTCACTATTAATTATATGTTAAATATTTAATTTGTACTTTTAATGCAGTATTTTAATAAGTTAATGTAGATTGTATGTTTTTAATTAAATTGGGATATATAAGAAGAACAAGTTAAATTAGTATTAAATTGTAGTTATTAGAATATAATTGGGTTACACTGAAAACTAATTATTAAATAATATTGATATAAATACCTGTCGGAGGTGGAGATAAATGTGGTTTCCTTTCACATAATGTATGTAGGTAAGTATGTTTAAGTAATATCTTGGGATTCTTTGGTACAATCTGTAAATCAATTTATATTCCAAATGAATATGTTAAAAGGTAATTGTTAGATGAGTAGTTTGGAATAAAACGTTGTCCAAGGGAGGTTATGAACACAATTAAAGGCATGATTTTATCTACTCAATTTAAATTAAATTGTGTCAGAAATTGCATAACACTGATCAAATAGGGTTAAAGTAAATGTAGTATTTGCTTACCAAAAGAATTCAGTGTCCCATTTGATATTAATCTAAGTAAGTACATAAGTAAGATTTTTTAATGTTTAAAAATCATTGTAAAAGGTGGTCTCTTTGTATGATCTGCAAAGAATAAACAATGGTGAATAACCAATTGTATGATTTTAAGGGTTTATAATAATTTTGATATTTAATTGCTTACCAATAGAAAATACGTGAGACGCCACGAGGTTATAAAATGTAGAAAAAAGGTAAGTCAAAGAGATGTAAAATCTTCGTCGACAATTTTTTCGAAAAGTAGAAGGCAAAAGGAACTAACCTTCATACAGCCAAACAGCCGTAGACCATAAACGTAAAATAGGGCTACAGCAGGACCTGCACCTTATAGACCTCGAGAGCAGGAAATACTGGTTCAGCGCTTGAACCCGCGACCTTAAAAAGGTATGCCTATTCATGCCTGTTTCCTTTAGATAAGAACATGTGGATAAGGTTATATTGTAAGCTAGTGATTAAAGCACTCCAGGCTTTTAAACCTTTAAAGTTAAGACTAGCTTCGAGTTTGACTGACCCAACTCCAAAAATACTTGATGGTCCCAGCCGATAAAAAAAAATTGATACCCACAGTATTGCGCTCAAAATTCACCGTTTTTTTTTTTTAATGTATTCAGTGACACTTGTGCTATAAGGCAAATCCAACGATATAACATTCATCAAAATCGGTTCACCGGTTTCGAAGTTACGAGGGTAAAAAGGTAGGGGCATACATACTACGGGTTACGGATACGGAAAACGTCTCCCTCTTTTTGGGAATCGCCGCAGTCAGGTAAAAACAGGACATACCCACAAGCTTACAATCATCGTAACATGTTGTTGACACGTAAGCACTTACGCGAGCGTCTCACGTCTGATGACTCGCACGACTCACGAATCGTTGCTCGTGAATCGTTTACAAATATAAGTATTCTTAAAACGACAGTTTCAAGATTAAACCCTGAGTTGTGAGTCGGAGACTCTTAAAAGGGTTAGAGTTCAGTAGTGTTTTTTAAAGGACTTTAAAGCCTCGACTCCTTTCGTCACTAGTTAGCATACTTACACTCGTATTTGGTGGTGGTGACCGCGGTTGGAGCATGCATGGGCGTGGCGCTCGTATGGCTACGACGAAGCTGCCTAGACGAGGAGCAGTGGTGTTTATGCCCCACTGCTGTCTCCACTTGCTCTGACAATCTCTTAACGCCGTGTGGCTGTCATACGTTATAATAATATATTAAGATATGTTACTAGAAGCGCTGCTAGATGATTAAGATAAGGTAGTTTTAATTTAAGCCCAATTATTACTTCTTTGTCTTATTTAGTATGGACTTATGCCAAGTTAATTCTTAAGCCAGTTTAAGTTGAGCTGTTCTTTTTGTATAATTTGTTTAAAGTAAATGCTGTGCGCAGCAGTTATCGGAATTCAATTTTAATGTACTTCCTAAAGTAAGATATATCAAACGATGTTTTAATTAATAAATAAATATTAAACAAATATCAGGCTTTACCTTAGTCATTGGCATTTTTGAATTCAGGCTAATTTTAAATTCAATGTATTTAAATCGACTTGAGAAGCTCGGTGGCGTATTGATTTAAGCGCTCTGGTTTCGATATGAAAAACTAAGCAACTTTCGCTATGGTCGATCCTGGGATGGGTGAATCAAAGTTTGTTATCTCAAGCTCCTCCGTGCTTCGGAAGGCACGTTAAGCCATTGGTCCCGGTGGTTCCTGCAACCGCTTTAACCCACCAACCCGCATTAGGCCAGCGAGGCGGTGTTATGGCCCATCTTTCCATTCGTATACACCGTATTCCGAAAGTATGAAGTAAAATCTAAAGGGGTTATTGTGTTCTTTGATTGTTATCTCTGAAAGTTTGACACCTTCAGACCACTTTTTTATCCGATTAAAGTAATAAAAACATTGTCCTGCTCGTGGCAACCCTAAACGATTCGTACTATTGCATATCGTACGACACACTACGGTTAATCCACACAATTTCCGAAGAAGAAAATATCTGCTATCCAAACTTTCTGAAAAACAACAACAAAATCGTGTTGATGTTTAGCAAACTTTATATGACCATACAAGTTATAACCATAGAAGAGGAGAAAAGAAGCAGTGGACTTTCACCGACCACTTGCATGAGTAACCTTCCGAACCACGTGAATATAATAACGCTAGAAACGACAGATAATTTTCCGAAATATAGGAAATACTTACCTATAATAAAATTGTACAAAATATTTTTCATAAGTATATAACAACAAATATTGATATTATGTCCAGTACTTCTGTTTCATTACAACTTTAGGCATCTTTTTTTTAGGATAATTGAATTTCGGTGTTCAATCTAGTAAAATTTTAAGGTCTGATAATAACCAATATTGGTTATTATATGGTTTCTTATTTAGGATTTCTAATTTCCTTTTTTCTTACTTTCGGTTCGATGGGTTCGGGGACAGGAGCCGTAATATCTACGGCTGCGGGTTGGAAGGACGCATTACACCGAGCTAAATGTTCTTTCTTCTTTTGCCTCTTCTCGTTAGATATCTTTCCTCTCTCTTCCTTTGTACTCGATCGCATTTCACGGTGCATCCTTAGCAATTCCTTCTCCATATCCGCATTGTGCCTGTTTAATGAAATCCTGTCAACACAAGCGCGCAACAGATGCACTTGATCAAAAAAATCGAAAAAGAAAAGCCAACTACAAGTTCTGGTTTTTTCCAGCGACAGCGCCACCACATTAGCGACCGCGTAACATAATACTTTTCAACATATTTGTTAAAAAAATGCATTTACTAAGTATGTATTCATTGTTCGAATGTTAAATATTACACACTATCCAGCGGAGTGTGCGGTAAAATATGTACTCACACCTGAGTACCTGTTTTACCGCACGCTCCGTTGTATGGCGCCATGTGTATTTATTACGGTTTTTTATTTCCTAAAATCCTAAAAATACAAAGGAAAGCATTTTATTGCTTTTTAATGTCCCGAGTTCGACAAACAAGCTGAAGGCTCACTTGGTGGTAAGTGGTCACCGTCACCTATAGACAAATCCTTACAGGCACAGTAATTACACTGGCTACCTTTCTCTTCAATCCAAAACACAGCGAACTGTTTCACGGCTAAAATAAGAAAGGCGGTGGTAACAACCAAGACGACCTTACATACGGCCCTACCACTGAGTAAAAATTGAAAAGTAAATAACGGTTTTTGTTAGATGTTGATGCGAAAATAATTAAATTAAAACTATTTACTAAAAATAATAACCAACCATTTTTAGGACTTAATGCTAAGATATACGGAGTCATTGAATTTTTCCTCGTATAAAATACATCCGGTTTTATTATATGTACAGGCGACAGCTCGTCAAGTATAACAGATGAACTACGAAAGCCGCCTATATTTCAAATGGAGAAAGGGCGGTCTCTAGGTCAAACTGCTACGCTTAATGTGCTGTCGACTGTATGATAACTTCTTGCTCTTGTTACTTATTTTTTTATGTTGACTTATAATTTTAAAACTAAAGCGGTTTGGAATTTCCAGACATTCCGCAGTAACCACGCTAAGCCGGCGGTCCGCTGGAACAGTCCAGTGGTTTAGAGTATCGTCCGTAAGAGGATTCCTCTCCGTAAAAAAAGGCTATCCCTGCAAAGGGAACTGGAGTTACCGGGGCGTTTTAGTGGGTATTCCCAGTTTCATTAGCACTGGGCGGCCCTCGTTCACGCTCGTCGCCTAGCCAGCGACGAGTAGGTCTGTAGTCAGATTTCTGCCCGACAAAAAAAAGGCTTAAACGATGTTAGTGACCAGGATGAGCAAAGAAGTGATGCTTCACATAATATCCTGCACTACTTCAGCAGCGATGTTGCGAAAGTTAGCGAGCATTTTTGAACTGAAAAGTGAAAAAAGTATTCATATAATCCAGCCAAGATTCTTCCAATATAAATACGAAGAAGGAATGGAAATAATGTCAGTCTTCCTGTCAAAAATACAGGAGCTAATACAAAATCGGCTGAAACAAATGGAAGAAGAAATTTCAGAAAAAAATATTATAACGAAGGTTTTAATATCGTTGCCAAATATCTAAAAAAAACCTTGTATTTGCGTGGGAGTCTGCGCCGGATGACAAACAAAAACTTAAGATAACCTTGTCGGTCATTTATTGGTGGAAGAGGAAAGAGTGAAAGAAAAGGGTGAAGTCCCCTCATCGTCGTCCGCGTTTACTGTAAAGAAAAATGCTCCGAACAAAAGAAATATAAAATGTTTCAAGTGTAACAAGATGGGTCATTATTAAGCTGAGTGTAACAGTAATGTGAACAGTTACTCTATCGCAAAAACTATGTAAACTCTACTGAGAAAAAGTGTTATTACTGTGCATAGCAAAAGTGAGTGCTAACAAAACAAGGAACAGAGAAATGTGCGTTCATAGTGCAACAAATAGCTAAAGAACTTTATCAACAATCAAAGTAGTTGGTGGACAAAGGTGCCAGTGAACATATTATGTGCCAAGACAAAAAGTTTTTGTCCACATTCTCACCGTTATCATAACAATAATGTTCGTGGCGCTAGAAGTATTCAATGAATACAAGTGAGTTGAGTTAAGATGACCATAGACAAGGTACTGTGTGTGCCAGACTTAAAAGTAAGTCTGTTTTATAGACGATTCTGTACAACAGAACGGCAAGGTAGAAAGAGAAATAAGATCCCTGACGAGACTGCCATACAACGGAGCGTGCAGTAAAACAGGTACATAGGTGTGAGTACCTATTTTACCGCACGCTACGTTGTATGTGCGTTATATTAAACTTTCGAACAATTTATTTGCTCAAAAAGTGCAATTAGTAAATCTGTATAAGTTTCGCGATATTTCAAACATGGAGAAACACTAGACAGCAAGAAAGATATTTCTAGTGCTCTCACCTTAATTGGTCACATAGACTTTTGAACCTTACATACATTAAAGAGGACTAGCAGGTAAGAATTTTTATGTATGTTTAGATTGAGGAGCCACATATAGCATCTTAAAAGGCTTAATACAATTATTTAGTAATAGCTTAAAAAAATACGTAGCCCAAAATCATGTATTATTTTGTATAGGAATACTTCAAAATTTAAATGAATATAAAGGTGGCTCCTCAATCTAAACGTTTAAATTGAGGAGCCACCTCAGAACTCAGGGAATATTATGTATGAATATTTATTAATATTTGGTATGATTTTGTACTATTTGAGAATAATTAGTACACAAAATCTGAACTCGGTAGGGCTGGAACCAAAAAAACCTATAACACTTTATATGTGGCTCCTAAGACCAAACTTTGACGCGTATATTTTTCCAATGAAACAAAAGTTCAATCAATATGAAATTTCTGTATCATTTTGTAGTATGTGTATTTGAGTTGTAGTGGATTTATAGATACGGCAAATTTTAACTGGCTCCTCAAACGAGATGCTCCAGTAAATAGATTTGACTGGATTTGCTAAGTTATAACGAGATTTCAAACAGAAAACAGGTTTATTTTGTAGCAAATCCTACTAAATGTAATAAATATATATTTATAAAGAATAATTTATTCATGGACACCCCTCAAAATAACTTCTCAGAAAATTGTGAAAAAGTGAATATCTTGTTAAATATAGGGGTTCTACAAGGCAGAACTTGATGTAAAATATAGTAAGATTTGCTACAAAATAAACCTCTTTTCTGTTTTAAATCAGGTTATAAATTTAAGCAGATACAGTCAAATCTATTTACAGAAGCATCCCGTTAGAGGAGCCCGTTAAAATGTGCCGCATCTCTAAATCCACTCATTTTTAGTAACTCAATATTGTCCTGCAATTCAAATACACATACAACAAAATGATACAGAAATTTCATATTGATTGAACTTTTGTTTCCTTGGAAAAATGTACGCGTCGAAATTTGGTCTGAGGATTGATAAATACTGATAAATATTCAACCATAATATTCCTAGTTCTGAGATGGCTCCTCAATCTAAACGTTTCAATTGAGGAGCCACCTTTATATTCATTTAACTTTTGAAGTATTCCACTACAAAATCCAGGATCGGGGCTACAAAATTCTACTACTAAATAACCGTATTAAGCCTTTTAAGATGCGATATGTGGCTCCTCAATCTAAACATACATGATTTTTTTGTACTAATAATTGCCCTATTCCTTACGGAATACGGTCAAATCAAAATTATATTTTTAGTCTGTAATATGCTAACGCCGTACACGGTATCTGATCCGTTAGACGGGTAAGAAGTGAAGATTCAAATACGTACTGCTAAAATGCGCTTTTATGTTTCGTAACGCGACGATATTATCGTGGACGTCCACGGTACAACGATAACACAGGGAAGTAAGACGTGCACGTTATAACATCCACGTCCACGGAAATTTAAAAGCGTCTTCATATATTTCCATGCAATTTACTTCCCTGTGTTATCGTTGTACCGTGGACGTCCACGATAATATCGTTGCGTTACAAATTATAAAAGCGCCCAAACGCATAAGATTTTTAAATACATGTTATTATACGAAATAAACTATTGAAACAAGGATATGTGGAGCTAGATGCGAACCCAAGTCCTTGACTTTTTAAATATTTTTAAACATTTAAATAGTGTTAAAATAAAAATTATAGAATTATAAAATCCACGCCTGGTGTCTAATGTGGCGGCACAGTTTGGCAAGAATAACAGAGCCTACAGGCCAATTTAATTGATGCAAGTGCACAAAATGTTGTTAAAGCGTTATAATGCTTTAACCACGAAACAGCTTTAATAATTTGTTTAGAATTTGTGAACAGTGTTCGTTTGGTTAATAATATAAATTATTAACCCCCAAATGTCTCATACTTACTTAGTGATCAAGGACTCCGTGAGTCGCACTTCCTGATAATCGCCTAGGTCGGCAGGAATGCCTTCTTTTATGACCGAACCACTTTTACACGGGCTGTTACGCTCGCCTGTATCGCCATGGCTGAAGCCGTTCGGTGAAAACCTGCTGAATATAAACACAAATTAAAGTTCCAAATAAGTCTAAATAAGTCTTTATCCTACCCCATAATCTATAGCTGTCTTAAGGTCCATTCACACATATCAGTGAAGCCACGGTTCCGACACAGTACCGGCACAGTTTAGTATCAGTGCAACAGGGTTGCGTCAGTGATTCAATTCACACATGTCAGTGCCTGCTCAGTTCACGGACCTTCAGTGAAAACGTGTCCGTCGTCAATCGTGATTGTTGCTATGGCTCTGTTCAATACAACGGAGCTAGCAATTATAGCTATTGCTTTAGACGAAGAAGAAGAGCAGCATCAAGGAAAAAAGAGAAAATGGGTGCATAAGTAATGGCAATTAAGGGAGACAGAAGGGGAATTCATGGCAATATACAAAGACTTAGTTAAAGATGAAAGGAAATATTTTGAATTTTGTTTTTTTTTATGCCTTAGCGTCAGCGGCGTCCGTGATCTGGCCGTGATCCGACAAAAAATATCGTTGTCAACGATAAGTTCTGTGGTTGCCGGTGCCGGCACGACACTGAGTGGACTGTGCCGTCACTGACACTGACAAGTGGGGATACGTTCATAGATAATGTATGAAATAATATTTCGCACTGTGCCGGTACTGTCACGGAACTGTGACGGAACTGTAGCTTCACTGATATGTGTGAATGGACCTTTATGGATTATTTTGAATGTCATTGTAACTCGTTCTCAGAATGTAAGTTTTGTACCATATGAAAGTTCCACTGGTCGTAGATGTCAGTTATTACCGCACAAAAAAGTTAGCCAATGCCTGGCCAGAACCAGAATGAGCCTTTTGGAAGTGGCATATCCAAAGCCAGAAGACTACAGGCTCTTTCTGCCTAAAGATAAAGTAAGGCAAATGGCATCTATATTCTGGACACAGAAAGAGTAAACGCAGGGGAGGCACAAAAGGTCCCAATGGGTCGAAGTGCACTGTGACTTAGTCATGGCCCCACTATAAGATAAGATAGCCAATGCCACCATGCCAAATTTAAAATAAATCTATCCACCGGTTAATTAAAATCGCAACAGACATACAGACTGCAAGATTTGCTGTTGGATTTATAAAATTGTATGGATAGTATTTTTTTTAGAATTTGCTATGGATCGCATCATGCAAGAGTACGGACACTCAACATTACGTTTGTCAGTTTGTCACCTTATCATCCAAACTTTAAAACAATAGAGAATCGTTGATCTCAAATAAAAGACACGTATCAAAAAAACCTCGCAATCCATCTTAGTCAAAATTCTAATTTACAAAATGCTATGAGGGGACCGAAAGACTATGACAGAGAATGTGCAATTTGTCATAAAATTAATTGATTTTCACTGTATAACTCATGTAACTTATTATTACTTTTGTAGGTACCAGCTATTGCTCATACACAAAAAGTTTGCAAAGTTAGGTTTAGTTTATCTTATTAAAATAATTTATATGGGAATAATTATTCCCGTTTTCTGAACAAGTTCTAAAAAATGATTTTTTTTTTCGTTACCAAGCCGAAAGGCGTTTAAGACATCTAAAATAATTATGAGCAAGTTAGACCACGTCTATTGTAATAATTGAGAACAAATATATAAAAAATTGATCGCAAGGGCTGCAACGAGTATTACTTACGATGAAAGTTTAGTATGCTTCAGTCCCAATACATTTTCCCCTGTCACTGTATTGTAATCTTCATAGGAGAACGGCTGGTGACTTTCAAAATATCTAGGGAACAAAGTAGAAAAGACCAAGTTACATAAACGGCAATTTAGAATTTTTAATCCATAGAAAGTGTGTTGTAATTAAGTAAGGCATGTTTGCAATACTTAAAAAAATAAAGTTTCTAAATATAACTTATTATTTTAGTATTAATGTATAATAAAAAATTTGGTGTATGCTATAAGTATTTATCTTCGTGCAATGTTTACCAATTTCGACCAATTTAACATGTACAAGTGTAAATACCAATCAAATTGCTTGGTCCCAATTTGTGATGTAATAACCTTCGTGGCGAGAGTAAGGTAATCCTCAACAGAAGATAATAAAAGTATGGTTTTAATATATAATACATTTCAACAATCGACTGACAGGCAGACAAACAAGTCGATAACGCTAACATTTACCCAAGCTTACCATTCAAATAACAATTAAAATAAACAATTAAAATCTGACTTTTCTAAACGAACACCAAAAAGGCTATTTTCAATAGCTTTAAAATAATTTTTGTTTTGATATTGCTGATAAATTAAATTAATAAAATCTATAAAATGGAGTACATACCTCTGCAAGTTATCATTGTAGTTGAGCTGGTTGTAGCTGAGAGGCGTTTCGGTACTGGACTTGCTGTCGTTATAGTCATGATGTGGTGATATACCACCAAGCAATGAGTCTCTTTCCTGAACAAAAATCGAGCCTGCTTTAAACGAGATTTTGCTTTAAAGTAACTGAACAAGACATTTGCAATAGTTATTTAATTCATTTTCTATTTTCGAGTCGATAACTTTTGATAACCTTCAAAGCATATTTGTTCGACAATAACATTAACTCCACGTCGTCTGTAACTATTTTGAAATATACGAACATTATTCTATTTACATTTGTACCTAATTGGTAATTTCATCAATCCTGGACCATATGACATAATATGTTTGGCCACCAAAGAAGTCCCGCGTCTAAAAGATGAACTAAAATGTTTGACACATTGATTAGAGATTAATTTGCCACTGTATTGATAATCACACGCATTTTAATAATATTGGTATAAATTTTGTTTTCATTTTTTTGTTTTCACTCACGTTATCATAGTGTGCTTAAAATTTAGCCATCTCATTATTTCCCTGATTTTCTTTTGCAGTAAGAGGTGACTAAGGGGTACTAGGGAACCAAAGACCCAATTTCTACATCCACTAACGGGCACTATGTCGGAGTAGTGGATTTTGTGGTCGTAGATCAATAATTGATTTTTTTTACTTTTAAAACTAGTTACGCGTGGGTAAATTCCGGACATTATATTGGCCTCTTTTTTCATCTGCTTACAGCGCCGGGTTTACGGGACTTCTTTTGTGGCGCGGAATCTAGTGGCAAATTTTGACTTGTTCGTCATTACGTCAGTATTCAACAAAGGTATCATTTGTTTACAGTTAACCAAGAGGGTAAAGGTAAACAATTGACCCCCAGCAAAAACGAAGGGTGTTATAATTTTGACGTGTCTGCTGTGTAGTAACTGTGTGACTATCTGTGGCATTGTAGCTCCTAAACGAATGAACTGATTTTGATTCGGATTTTTATGTTTGAAAGCTAACGTGATCATGATGGTTTTTAGCTAAAAATTATGCAGATCTGTTCAGGGATTTGATGACTATCAGCTCATTACCTACTCGTCAAATAATTCTTACTAACTTTCACAGATCCGATTGATTTAAAAGGACACCGTCTACTGTCTATAGGCCTTTGGGCCTAGATATGAACAGTAAAATATTGAAATATTATTTATTATGTTGAGTAGCTTATAGCGTGTAGGCGTATAAATAATTGAAGTTTTGCATCGAGGTGATAATATTTTTTTTACCCTATTCTATACGTAAATTTGTATTTATAATGTAATTTGTAATGCTAGGGTCATCATTGGAAGCAGGTCTGAAGTTAAAAGAGTTAAAAATTATCGCAGTCCATTATAAAAAGCATAGCTGGTCATCGTATTAAAATCAAATCACAAGTAACTTTAAACTTACACCTAAAATACAACACATGTATACTACAGAGCAAACGCAAATCAAAGCGAATGACATACAGTATATTTTTTTAATCTTGTGTTGCTAGCAAAGCAAATAATTAACTGGATACTATTTTTTATTCATTATATTTCAACAATATTTATAAACTCATCAGTATAAGAATCATAGTAAAATTGTAAAAACATGTAACATATTTCGTAACAACCTTACCATTGAATACCAGGATTTTTATTTCGTATATTCTTTCACGACTTGGTTTAATCATTTATTCACCAGGGAACACTGATAAATGGCAATGAACCGCGCCGTACTAGAGCAATAATTTGAAAAACTTGTAATTTTCCTTTTTGCTATAATGTAATTTGATACTCCCAAACAGTGACCATAGTTCGATAAATAATATAAAAAACTAGGTATAAATTACTTTTTTAAATATAGTTGTTCACGACCAAGCCCATTTTGGACGTTGTCCTATGGTGTACCGTTACATCAGTGGTATTTCCATAACTTTTAGCTAATGCTGTGGCATCACATAGTCATTCTTCAGAAACTTTCATAAGATATTGCGTGTTTGACACCTTCTCAATGAGATGGTGTCAGATAGAGGATGATCGAAGCCGAGGGTTTCTTAAAATTTTAATTTTATATTATATTCTACTTACATAGTAACTATCGGGGTCTTGAATCTCTAACCGCAGCTCATCATCTGTCTTTGGCTGCTCCTCCATTAAGTTCTCAATAAAAGATGCAAGGTCTTGACACCTTTTGCTCATTTGTTGCTTCGCTGCTTCAGCTGGCTTAGTCATCATCTATGTAACATTTAACATTTATTTTTCTCAGTTTATATTTTGGCTCAAAATTAATTAAGGTGTTTTTTTGTAGATCGTAACAATATATAGCACTACCAATATAATTTGCTTTTTTTCTAAAAAAAATTGAGCAATCATGGCATATATACATGCAATCATGGTGCCGTCGATACGACAATAAATTAAAACATGGTCTTTTATTAGTTCTTAGAAATGGTTTGCCGGTTTCAAAAACATCTTATTCATTTGATAATTTCATGACTTTTCTATGAAATAATGCAGCCAATGTTATATTATTTCATACTAATGTCATAAAATTATTAAATGAATAAGATGTTTCTGAAACCGGCAAACCATTTCTAAGAACTAATATAGCTTGTGTTTTAATTTATTGTCGTATTGACAGCACCACCCTGTATATACATTATTATGTAGATGATGTAATGTTTACAATTTGCACGTTTATAAAGTGGACAGAATAGATTGTTGATTTAAATTCTATAAAATATTCTGTCCTCACATATAAATTATTATTATTACTTACCAAGAAACCTTAATAGTAATATACTTATAACTGCTGTAAAAATATTTAAGCGCTACACAATAATTCAACTTTTGGTGAGGCAAAGCATAATCACAATTACACTAACTTCATTCATGATTTTGACGATACTGTCCTTGAACTGCTGCCTTTTCTCTTCCTCTGCCGCCTTCATGGGTCTCTTTATGTCATTCGTTTGAAACACGTCGGGGTTACTTGGTCCCTAAATAAACAGATATGATTAGGCAGGAAAGATTACATAAATTCACCGTTAGTTTTTAAAACTCCTAAAAGATTATTACCTCGAGTATATGGTGTTTCCCGATAATAAATTCCAATTTTCTCGACCAAGGGTTGATAAACGACGACCACTCGGTTTCTAATTTAACGTAGTTGCCATTTTGGGTAATCATTCTAAAATAAATAAATGAGTTTATTACATTCAATTATTTCGCGAGTAATTATAATATTTCAAACTGACATGCATCCGCGGGCTTATTTTGTAACTCCAACCATAGATAAACAAACTATCCCGCTGGACTCTAAAAATAACCACCAACCAGTACTTATTTAAAATTTAACCTACCTATAAGGTTTTGATCTTGGCATACCACCTTCTTTTACAATGGTCTCATATACATGTCTTAAATAGAAGAGATCATCCGAGTGGTATAGCTGCGTTGCGTCTTTGCCTATCAGATCCTGGGGCAAATACCCTAAATAGGGTATAGATTCAGGGTCAATGTACTCCATGTTTCCGTTTGCAGTGTGTCGCATAACAAACGGTGTAGGTTTGACCATAATTTCGTTAGGAACTATAAAAAAAAATACACACACTACAATAAACAAAAAGTTTAAGCTATAATATTCATTGTTAGGACATTAAAATAAGCTTATTTTTTTAAGTTGTTGATCAAATAAAATTTAAAAATTATTCCGGAATTCACGTCATCATAAATTATGCCGCCGAATAAAGTGCATGAAGCAAAGGATATTTGAATAGGTATGTTCTTTGGGTGTTGTGCAAAAAGTTGCCATAAATATAATGTTTCGAATAATATTATCTATGGATAAATAAGACACATTATCGCAGTGGGTCACTTTAAATCTGTCATAACGACTCTAAAAATTGTGTCAACTAAAAAAATAAAATGATAAACCTTAGTTATTGTTCTGAGTATAAATAAACAGCTTGGGAATGGACATTAGGTATTTTACATAATAGCCCTTATTTTCAAAATATGTAGATTGATTGGATGTAATATAACCCTAATAAAGTCTTATGAACTTACCCTTGAATGCAGAGAAAAAAGGTTTAGCCTGTATTACCAAGTAAATAATCTCGCCGTCCTCATTAGCGACGTTCTTAAATGACAGCTTTAGCAAGAAAGGCATAAACGTCACAATGCGTTCCTTCACACTGAATCCCGTTGATAACCCTCTATAGCACCTGATGCGGCATACCATTGATGACACAGTGTTACCTAATGTTTGAACAATTTTGAAAAGGGTTAGAAAGTTTACACGCTAACTTAAAAAACGGTTTTTTTTTTTAAATCAGCATTAAAAAAAGTGGCCTGTTTAAAATCCCTACAACGTAGTAATCTACACCACGTGCTCCTCTTCATATCCGTAACTACCTAACTCCCTTGATATTCCTTTTGGATATCCCTAACTCCCTTGTTGTGCTGTCGATTTCACTAAGCACGAAATTTAAGCTCATCTAAGTGCACTTTATTTCATAATATTGAAAACCCTCTTAGTACGCGCCGCCCCGCCGCCACCGCCCCCCTCTTACTGTCAGGTATGCCTCAGACTGTCAGGTATCAAATTCCAGAACCGTATAGCAGAGACAACAAATGAGGCTGACATGAAGCCAGAGCGAAAAGAAGGAACAGCAGGGCAAGGTGGTCGTTTGATCGGATCGCGCGTTCGTGGGCGGAATTCAAAAATTGGAAGTGTTCCTTTAAGTAGGAAGAAGAACTAGGTAAAAAAAAAAAAAAAAAAAAAAAAAATTTATTCTATTCTATTCTATTCTATTCTAAAATACGACGCTATAGAGAGTGCTCAAAATTCGTATATATCTACGGACACAAATAGGTAGCCATTTCAGTTGGGAACGAAATGATGAAATATGGTTGTATTTGCGTAAACCATCAATAAATCTAATACAGTTATTAAGAAGACGATCCAATTATTCAGCGGGAAAAACCAGTGATTGGATAAGTTTTAGTATTAACAGTTAGAAAGTGTTTAAATCTATACAACGAGCATCGATTTATAACCTGGCCCTTCAGTCGCAGACATTACAAAATATAATAGTGTACTTTTACTGAGACTATGGTCCTTCAATGATATTGAATATGGTTGTCAATAGTAAAAAATCAAATAATTATATGTTACCTTTCTCTTGGGTGATATTTTCTTTTTTCGGAACAGCCAAACCACTAGTAATTTGTGACGCGAAAGTGTTTCGATCCTGCAAGATTTCCAAAAGAGGTGTAAGTAAATCACATTAGAATAAAGACATGCCCGGAGGTTCGTCTCTGTGATTATTAGATATAGGGTCAGATTTCACCAAAGTTAAATAAGTTGTCTTCAAAGGATAAAGCTAAAACTTACTAAAAGGGCCTATCTTTTAATCCACCAACATTAACTTTGAAGTTTTGGCATATTTTGTATCGATTTTGATTTCACCATCTACCTACTTATCTTAGGCATAGTTATTAAAACCTCAAATAATATTTAACTATCGATGATTTTGCTGTTTTGACAGCTTTCCTCAGGAAAAAATCTGAGGATTGAAAAATTGCCCCCTATAGAATTACAAAACTGTACGAGGATAATCTTATTCTACCAATCATAATGAAATGTCAGGGGTAGGTATTTTATTTTTTTGATGAAATTAAAATAAGGTCTAATGTATCAGCTGAGTAATATGTAATTTAATAAATAATAGTAAGTAGATGATTCTTGGTAGTATTGTAAAAAGCGAAAGCGATAGTAAGGAATGTTGGTTTAAATGTTAAATGTAGCTACAGGAAATCAATCTCAAAATATAATACTGCTTATATTTGAACTGCCATTTACAGATTTTGATATTAGGAATATGTATATATATATCAAATTAAATAATAATAATAAATATATTAAAATAATTAAAGGGGGATTATATCATTTTCATTTTCTACTAAAAGTATTATGGTATGATTGAATTTCATTTGGTAGTGTCACAGTCAGGTTACTAACATAACGATAGCGGACCCAAGTAGATGAAAAACTCTTAATATTATACCCATTACAAGGAGTTAAATCTCCTTGAAAGTAGTGTGCCTTGCAATAATTAGATAGAATGCAGAACAACGTACTTTCAAAATCAAAGTAACTACGACTTCAAGTAATATTTAAAACAAAATTAACATTTAAAATAAAAACTTTTGGAAAGCTTTGGTAAATGCGCGATTTCTCATATTGTCACCTGTAATAAGGACACTTGTATAAGAAAATAAAATAAAGAAGGAATAAAATCATACTTACGCGAGGATGAACAAAGTCTATAAATGACCTCCCCAGCCACATATCCTTAGGGAAACCAAGTGTACTAGTCAGGGAAGAGGTAGTATACATCACAACACCATCGTACATTGAAATCACACAAGAAAAGCCATCCTGGAAAAAAATATGTACTGTTAACAAATTTTTAGCGAACACTATTTTTACTAGGTAATTTTTGTCCCGGTTACTAAAACAAATCAACTTCCGCCATTTTCGATATCGGATGGGTCAATCAAAATTTGTAATCTCAAGCTCTTTCGTGCTTCAGAAGGCACGTTAAGCCATTGATCCCGGTTGTGACAGCAACTGCTTTCACCCGCATTGGGCCAGTGTGGTGGTATTATAGTTCAATCTCCTCATGTGTTTCTCTCATGTAAGAAGGCCTGTGCCCCGGAGTGGGACGTCCATTGGCTCTCGCTGCACCAGTACTGCCAGTAGCCGATAGTCAAAACTAACACGAGACAGCTCGAAAGTAAAATTTTCACGTGAAAAGTAACATTAGTAAGATAAAAATTTGTTTATTTTATGTAGAAAACGACTCACGAACAGTACTACTGTTTTAAGGCACTATAATAGCCAAAAAAAAGTTTTCCTTTGCATTCTTTGTAAGAATTACTTAGAGACTTATAAGATTACGAAATTAGTACCTTATAAGTCTCTAAGTAATGTCATGTCAGTCATGTTTTTTTTGTATTCGATTTTTGCATACCTAATAGCCAATACCGTAACCGGTTATTCGCGATTTTAGAATACAATTGAATCAAAAAAATATAGGACAGTACAGGCTACTCATACCATAGCGCAGTGCGTGATTTCCTGAAATCCTGACGAACCAGTTCGGGTCGTGGCAGGCCCGTAGCGTAGCCTCCAAGATCCAAGCTAGAATAATTGAAATACACGTTTCAATTATTCTACACAATCTACCTGACTTATGTGCACTCATTGCTTAATTTGGCTTGGAGCGAGCTTGGAGGCTACGCTACGGCTCCGCCACGACCCGAACTGGTCCATCAGGATTTCAGGAGTTCACGCACTGCGCTATAGTAGTGCGGAGTGCCTATGTATTGTCCTCATAAGTGTGTACTTATGAGGAAAGTGAAACATCAGTAAGGCCCACGTAGGTACTTCTCTTGTTAAATAGTAATTTGATTACGCCATATGATGGCGCGTCTGTGCATTGACAATGGAGGTAGACATTTTTAACAACAAACAAAATACTTGTAAGTTAATAAGTTGTGTAAATACATACGTAGGTAGCTGAATGTAAACATCAGCTGATTCTATCTTTTTAAATATGCCAAAATTATGTAGTTTTACTGGTCGAATTTAATTTAAAATTCCCTTTTCTTATTAACAATAATACATTTTAGAATAAAGTGCGTCTTATTTGAAGTTTGCCTTTATAATTCACCCCTTTGTTTGAAATTGATATAACAATAACAATTAACTTCACAGATAAAAATTCATTATGGATTTTTTTACAAAATTTTATACTTACAGAGCAAAAACTAGAAGATTGTTGGCTGGTGACGACGTTTAGGGCGGAGGTTTCCATTGGTGTATTACATGATATAACCTAAAAAGAACGTAAATGTGTTCAAACGCAAGTAGTATTATAAAACAGCTAGCATACAGCCCACCTGTTATATACCAAAAGTTTAATGGTTTAGGATTACCATTACAGCCCAGTCACAATAATGGAGAAAACATTGTATAAACTTCTAAAAATTTATACCTTTTTATGTGTTAATAAAAAAAATGCAAATTCATTGAATTAGTAATTCTTTTTCTATGTTCTTATGGAAAAAGATCTTGTTACTTTTTCCATACTATTCACGAGATACTTATGGCGATTTCCAAATCGTATTTTTAATCAATAAAATTAACTTGGTACCTACCCATAAACATTTTTAGCCACCCCCATATTTATTTTTAGATACAGTTTACAAATTACATACATAGGTAATTTTATTAACAGTAATGAGATACTCTGCTCCTTTAACATTAATAAGCCAGATAAGAAGAAAACAAAATAATTAAAAAGGAGATGTTTCATATCTGGCCAGGTATCTCAAAAAATCAGGAAATATACTAATATGTAATTCGTTTACATGTATAGTTCACTTGTACATAATTCAAAATGATTTGTCAATTTCCCCATTAATCAATCAAATTAAATGATATGAAATTTCTTTTTTACTTTTATTTAAGCCAATATTATTTAAAAATATTGAGCGGCAACTGTGCCAAAAATTAGGAATCATTCCAAAAAAGAATGACTGGGCTATCAGTTTTACAATTTATTATCTACTGCTAAATATACCTTATCCTTAACTTCAAAGGATTCAGGAGATATGACATCCACTTTCTCGGGTCCTTTCTCCGTGGGAATGAGGACAGTGTCCGGAGTCTGATCAACTGAACAGAGAAAGAAGGTGAGAATGAAAAACATGACATATAAAAATAATTTTGACGCATATTGCTAGTTTATATGTATAATATAAATCCTAAAAAACACTATAGTTTTTTGGGGGATTAATAATATTGAATAAAGGAAAATGCAAATTACTCTCAGATCACGTGACAGCGAACACCAATTTCAGTGTATGACGTCACGTGTTATTAGCATCAGACGATGTCAAAAGGAAAAACGTCTAAGATCTAAATCATCATTGCAAATTATCAGTGTTTGGTAACAGATGACGTCATTGCGGTCACATGTATACGTGTTGGAGCGAAATTTGAAACGGAATTTAAGATCCAATTTTTTTCTTATTTATTAATTATTTTTATTTTTAAAACATTTGCCGTATTAAAATAATTATGACAATTATATTTCGGCCTGCATAGGTAGGTAATTTTACACGAAATGAAACACTTTTCCAAAATTTGTCAACAATCCCATTCTCTTATTATTTCTACTCAACCCTTTTTCCGATGGGAGAAACGCGTATCGCGCTATCCCACCCTCCGGGGAAGAAGACAGGGGAGTGTGGGGCTCGCACCCGCTAAAACTCCCATCGATGCACCCTCTAGTGCATTACCCGACGGCGACACGGGCAACCTAACGGCATAGCGTCCGTCTTGCCATCAAAGCGGTTGACCGGTTTACGGTCTCGTCTCAGCAGGGGGACCTGCCCCCTTATTCTCAACTGTCGGAAAGAATCCGAATTTCGGAAACTCTATGCCTGTCACTTTTTATCGCGCTGCATCAAAGCGAGACGGCATGTGACTTGTCGAATCGAATCCGTGATCCGACAGTTGAGAATAAGGGGGCTGGACCCCCCTTCTGACAGCTTAAGGTCGGCGCACTAGTGCATCAACACGCGGGCCGGACCGTGAAATTCGGACAGCGTTCCCCTGATCACTGCCCGAGGTCCAAGAATTAAGTGGGCTGCTGGAGGTGACTATAGGCCGTCCGTATTTCTACTCAACCCTATGGTGACCCGGACTATCACGGAAAATATTTAAAGGAAGTCGTGAGGGCAGATTTTGATAAACACTTAAACTGCATTATAAGGTCCTACTTTAAAAAAAACATATGTCATTACTAAACAAACCAATTGAGTCGCTTATCAAATTCTGTAAAGTCAATGGATAAACTAAAAAAGGATTCATTTATAACAAAATATTATTTAATGTTAATCAAATAGCATTTTGTTAAAAATGAAAATTATTTAAAATGATGGCGATCATTTTAAATAATGATGGCGGCAATAACAGCAGGAATCAACGTCCCAAGGACACTTTACTTTATTACGGCATTCTTGACTTTTTATGTAAAATTTACTATTTTCCGTTAAAATCTCCCAAGAAAATCGTAGCCAGTGCGCGTTAGAGATGTACCAAACGCTATATTTTATTTGTAATTTGTTATTGAATGTACTACCGGTACTATAATAACGTGTATTAAGTTATAATTAAAACTCAATCCGTGTTATTACAAAAAACTACTTAGTTCTTGGTTTAAAATACGACTAAGTGATCCAGGTTTATTACGGTACTAAAGTTAGTACTAGGATTGTTATTACAAATCCTAGACTTACCGAGGATCAAATAGTACCAGAGTTAGTTCATGGGTTAGTAAATAATTCACAGATTATATTTGGTATAGAACCCAGTAAAAATTGTTTTGATGATACTTAGAAAAGTAAGACTATTAAGCAACCATATTTTAGGGGTGGTTTATGATGCTGATTTCAAAATTATGGAAATAGTAGCCCGGTGGCGCGATAGTGTGCATGACTCAAATACAACTACATATAAATAACACAATCTTTCAACTGGTCATGTACTTCACCTGAATCGTACCTATGCTGAGAACTACAACAACATATAACGCAGATCTTTTAACTGGTCATGTACTTCACATGAATCGTACCTGAGAACTAAAACTATGTGTATCACTGGGCTTGTAACTTAATACAAGCTAAAGAAGAACCAGATTGAACAAATTCGTGCTCATTATTATTTTGTAGTCTGAGATATTTCAATAAAACATCATTAGTAATAAATTATTTTATTTATCTTCCATTACAAGTATATTATCCAAGAAGCGAGGCCGGAGCAGCAATAATTGCTAACCTAAGTAGGTACCAGACATTGGTCATAGTGTGGAGACAGCAACCTACTGTATGTTGTCCTGATATGCAGTTGCAATAATAACTCATAATATTTTCTTTCCAACAAGTCAACAAAACATTTGAATATCTATGTGATATATTTTAATCATTGGGGATATTTCATTTATACACAAATGATTATTTCATAATTTGCTCAACATCATACTATGTTCACGGGGTAATTTGTGTGTAGTACTGACTTTGTATGTGCCAAAACAGCAATTTGGAATGCTTCAGCTTATTTCTTTATTGTGATATGTTATATATAGTTCCCATATCAAAAGTGAACTAATAAGTTCTATTGTTTTTAAGCCAAAAAACTATAGATTATTTATATTTAGTTGTACATTTCCTACATTCATTTATTTTTTCTCCATTTTTTGAGATTGTGTACAAGTACATCGGCCAGTCTGAAACATCTTCTTTTGTTATTATAAGTGTGCTCTACTTGTAACATTTCCTTTGCTTTTGTTTGAATTCTGTATTGCTTTTAATAATAGCCTGACACATTTCTTCACATCTGTGAATTGAAATCAAATGTATTTAGGATGGATTTAGTATTAAATTATAGTTATGATGACTTTTTTATTTTATTTATTTATGCAACAATCAATATACATCATACACACAAACTCATTCCAAAGGGGATATATATGGATAAGAGTATTATGTGATTGTAAGTAATTTGTACCTATTTATGTAGGTACATTACCTACACAAATACAATAAGACAACATTAATTTCAGCATATCGATTCTGTAGTCTATTCTGTTGCACCGAAGTATGAAAAAAGCAAAATTCAACTACTTACTTGATCATTATATTTTTCTGCTCTTTTATTTTTAACATATTTATTGTAGTTTTAATCGACTTGTCCTCTATTATGTGCGCCGACTGAGCAATAAGTTGGCGTAATATTTCCTTGGATACTATGCGCATTCGGTATCATTTTCATTGAAGATTAGCATTGCTTAAAAATGTTGAAAATATTGCAGCTTTATTTTGTTTTCATCACCCATAATTTTCACTCCATTTTTTTCTTTTCTTGTTCCATGTTATGTAAGTTTATGAAAAATATTTATTTATCGATTTAAAGTCAATTTATTTTGCCTAGTGGAAATCTAATAAGAACTTTAGGGAAAGGTTAAAATAATTGTGATTTCTGTCATTCAAGCTCGTAGGAAAATACTACACGGGCGGTAATCTCCCATACAACGTATTTGTTCTCTATGGAAAGAGGCCCTACATCATTAAATGACAGATAACACCCCCCGCCCTCCTCCCGCCCCACCTCCGTCAACCAGTGACAGACTGACGGGAGACGCCATTACAGTTTTTGTGTTTGAGTACCTATGCTTTTTAAATTAATTTCCGACCATATCTCCACAATTATCTGTAATATCTGCGGTATTTACATTGTGCAAAATGTATTATTTCTGCTCTGTTAGTGGGTGTAATAGTATACGACAGGAGGTTTATCTTCACGGTTTCTTGGTAACAAGTGAGAAAAGAATCAAGAAGTGGTTACAGTGAGGGAGTGATACACTTCAACGTTAGAGTTTAAATGAACTCAAGAATCACTTCGTTTGCCATAAGCACTTTGAGAAATGATTCATCACGCCAAAGAATCGCTTACTGGCTACTGCATATCCAACTTAGTTTACAAATGAAGAGATTTCCACTGGCATACCGTCCATGCAGTTAGAGGTTACCGGTAAGAAACTATATATAAAGATAGATTTGCAATTTGATATAACTTTACATAAACAGTCACAGTCGCGTCGCCACCGTGCGTGTGAGTGCGCGTGCGTAAGGTGATTTGTCCTTGCGAAACGAAAAAATGGATACGTCGAAAAGGTTAAAATGTGTTAGTTGTAACATTGTTATAAGTGAAGTGCTGGCGTACATTACGCACAAGCTGGATGTTATGGATGAGGAGAGCATTGTTCGCATATGTGAAAGTAACTATAGTGCAGAAGACATTGAAGTGGCTAAGTCGTTGCTGTTTGAATCTTTGCAACAGACAATCACAGCACGAAAACGCCAGGGGAAAACTCAACGTAACCTCGATGATATAATTACGGTACTTAAAAATACTGATCCTGATAAAATACCAATATTTGTGGCCAAAGACCTAGACAAGCTGCCTCCCGTAACGTTTGACCACATTGATGTGACGCCGCTGCTAAAGAAAATGCTAGTGATGCAAGATAGTATTGAAAAAATTCAACAAAATTATGTGACGAAAGAAGATTTGGTGAATTATTTGCCTAATAGCAATCAATCGCCTTCATTTGCCGAAGATCGAAACATTAATTTAAGACGTGGAGGGTACCTTACAAACAAGTCTATGCTAAATAGCGGGCCGATGGCACTTTCAACGTTCAGTAGTAATAATTACGAGACCTCACCGACTGAACAGGCCTATCATATTAGCGGAAATAGTCCATCTCGTTCTCATGAACTGTTAAATGTATCTGCGCGCCCATTCGCGTCTATCGTGAGCGCAAATAATGACACCGCCGCCGCCGTCGCCGTAGCCGAGACAAAGATGTCTACACAAATACAGCACGAGTGCTCGTCTAACCAAAAGTGTGCGAATGAGAGGACCGCGTTCAATGAAGCTCATGACAACAGCGGTCAGCTGACTGATAACGCAACATGCCATAGATTGTCTTTTGCGGAGATTGTTGAAAAAGAAATGCATTCGACTAAAGAAAAGTGGACAGTGGTTGAGAAGAAGAAACCAAAAAATAAATTTTTGGCAAAGCTGGGAAATGCAGTGTCAAATCCTCAAGAAAATGAAAAATTTAAGGCAGCAGAAACTAGAATCCCGCTATACATCTCGAATGTACACCCAGATGTATGTGAAAAAGATATATTAGAGTATATAAAAAAGAAAACAAAGGAGGAAGTATCCTTAGTCAAAATAAAAATGAGAAAACAAAAAAATTATAATGCATTTAAAATATATGTAACAAAATATAAATTACATATATTTTTGGATGATAGCTTATGGCCCTCCGGCATATCTTTTAGGCGTTTTATCAACTTTAAACGAAGGGAAGAGAATAGGGACGCTGATCATGTGGCAAATACTAATACAATTTTTAATGAATAGTGACAACAATAAAAGTTATAGTAAAATAATAAGCTTCAACTGCAAATCCATCAAACGGTCAGTGCAGGGGGTGCGGGATTTGTGCCAGTCTGCCGACGTGCTGGCTCTGCAGGAGACATGGCTTCTCCCGCATGAGCTGCCCTTACTCGATATCATTCACGAAGACTTCGAGGCTACGGGTACGTCTGCTGTGGACACGTCCGTTGGCTTACTCGCTGGGCGACCGTACGGTGGTGTTGCATTGTTGTGGAGAAAAAGTGCATTTCAGGCAGTGTCAGTGATAGAATGTGATAACGCTCGAATCGCAGGAATTAAGATAACTGTAAGTAATAGACATGTAGTTATATTCAGTGTATATATGCCGACAAACTGTTATGAAAATATTCATTTGTTTACGGACTGCCTAAGTGCGATACAGTCAATTATTGAAGTGCAACAAAATGACGGAGTTGAGGCTTTTTATATGATAGGAGACTTTAATGCCCACCCGACTGAAATGTTTTATTCGGAGCTACTAAATTTTTGTAATGATCACTTGTGGTCTTGCGTTGATGTTGATGTGTTACGACAACAAAATGCGAATGCGTACACGTTTCGCAGTGACGCACACGGCTGTGAGAGGTGGTTAGACCACTGCCTAGTAACGCAGTCGGCATTAAAATCAATTAAAAATGTTTCGATACAGCAGGATGTTTACTGGTCTGACCACTTCCCACTTATTGTTGAATGCAATTTAAATAGACTGAATGTCAAAACTGAATCGTATGCAGTTGAAGATATCTGTAAAAAACGCACGGTCTGGGGAGAGCGGCAGGCGGCTCAAGTAGACGAGTATCACAAAAGATGCCATGCCGGTCTCCGTGATATTGATTTCCCACATGAGTTAGGCCAATGTTGTGATCTCTTATGTGATAATACAGATCACCACATAATAATAGATCAACTTTATAATAAAATTATTAATGTTATATCTGAAGCAGCTATGCAAACAAATGTTGTAGAAAAGTGTCCTAGACACAAAGGGTATGTCACAGGCTGGAATAAGTACGTGGCCGGCGCTCACAGGGAAGCTAGAGAAAAATATCATGAGTGGTTATTGGCGGGAAAACCGAGCGGTGGTCAAAGTTTTATTGAGATGTCAGAAAGTCGTAAAGTATTTAAATCTAAATTAAAATGGTGCCAAAATAGGCAAGAACAATTAAAAATGGATCAAATCAGCTCAAACCACATGGCTAAAGATTTCAAAACTTTTTGGAAAAATACCAATAAACTGAATATTAAGACTAGAATGCCTGTGAGCGTTGACGGTGTACAGGATTATAAAATGATTGCTAATCTGTTTAGGGAACACTTTGCCGTGCATTCTTCCGTAAAGTCATTATATAAACAGGTGAGCGATGCTGTGACCGTTGTGACTGAACGAAAAATATCTTTCACTGCTAAGAGTATATCAAAAGTAATCAAAAATATGCAAAGAGGAAAATCACCGGGTCATGATGGTCTCAGCATCGAACACTTTAAGAACGCTGGGATACACCTGCCTAGGTTGCTGGCTATGTTTTTTAATCTGTGTCTGGCGCACTCCTACTTACCGGATGCATTAATGCGTACTACTGTAGTACCTATCGTGAAAAACAAAACAGGCGATACATCTTGTAAAACAAACTATCGGCCTATCTCACTGGCGACCATAGCTGCCAAGGTGTTTGACAGCCTGCTTAATAGCACTCTCACGCAGTGTGTCGACGTGCATGATGCCCAGTTTGGGTTTAAAGCGGGATTATCGACTGAGAGTGCTATCCTAAGCTTAAAGCACGCTGTCAAGTACTACACTAATAGGAGGACACCGGTATACGCGTGCTTCCTCGACCTGTCAAAAGCTTTTGACCTTGTAAATTATGACCTCTTATGGGACAAGCTTGGTGGTGCGGGTGTGCCGGTGGAATGTGTTTCACTCCTCAAATTCTGGTATTCAAACCAGAGGAATCGGGTGAGATGGGCTGGTACGTATTCGGATGAGTATATCTCGGAGTGTGGGGTGAGACAGGGGGGGTTAACTTCACCTCTACTATTTAATTTGTATGTAAACCAGTTGATCGAGCGGCTTAGTGCTACACATGTCGGTTGCTTTATAGATGGAATAAGTTTTAATAACATCAGCTATGCAGACGATATGGTGCTGCTGAGCCCCTCGATCAACGGGTTGAGGACACTACTGGCCATATGTCGGGAATACGCGGAGGTGCATGGGCTTCGATATAACTCAGAAAAGAGTCAACTGCTCATATTTAAAGCTGGTAAATACCAACCCACTCATGTACCGCCCGTACTCCTAAATGGTGAACCACTTAAAATAGTGGACAAATTCAAGTACTTGGGCCACATGGTAACTAGTGATCTCAAGGACAATGAGGATATAGAGCGGGAGCGTAGGGCGTTGGCAGTGCGGAGCAATATGCTCGCTCGCAGGTTCACTCGATGTACGAATGAAGTAAAGGTTACGCTTTTTAAAGCTTTTTGCCAATCTTTTTACTCGAGTGGTCTGTGGGTGGACTACACGCGGCGCGCCTCCAACGCCCTGCGTGTGCAATATAATAATGCATTCAGGATGCTGTTGAGGCTCCCGAGATACTGTAGCTCATCCGGGATGTTTGCGGAGGCGCACACTGACGGCTTTCACGCGATAACACGCAAAAAAACAGCCTCTCTATTGTATCGTGTACGCAACAGTAACAACAGCATCCTGAAGTCTATTGCGGCTAGGTTTGACTGCCCTATCCAAAAACATTGGGTTGGGATAGTGATAGGCACGGCAAAGTTTTAGTATTAAAAACAAAATGTATTTTAGGCTATTTACTAACAATTCTAACATAGTTGTAAGTAAAACCAGTGTTACTAACAAACTAATTAATATGAGCCTTGCTTGAAATAAATAATTTTATTATTTATTATTTTATTATAAACATTTTACGGAACTAAAAATTAAATAATTAATCAGTTTAATCATTTATATCGATAATGGAACACTTTTTACCTAGCAAACAATGACATTAAAACACTTGATGGTTATCTGTTACCTATCCAGACAGATCTGTGTCTGCATAAAAATAAAATAATTACCTATAAATATATTTCGTGGAGTAGCTAAAATATACAGCTTAGACTAATTTTAAACTGTTACAGAGAATGCTTATCAAAAGCACAACTATTTCCGGCAAAGACTTGTAGACCATAATTATTGCAAGTCTGATTCTGCAGCACTACGGGAGATACCTGTGAATACATTAATGTCAGCAATAAATGTACAGGAACAAGGACCTGTAGCATCAAACCCAGGTTTGAAATTAAATATTATGTGAAACAACATTTTCAATATAACAATTCCAATATGTTTTTGTTCAAAGTTTGTAATACATTTGAGATATAATTATTGGTAAATTGAAATATAATTATTTATTCTTAATTTTTGATTTTAACATTATTAGAAATGTTTAAAAAATTACTTAGTAATTAAAATAATATAAAACTTGAATAATTTCACGTCCTGAGGCGGGACACGAACCCGCGATCTTTCGCAATCCGAGTGACTGCTCTAACCACTGAGCCACCCAGGACTTGGCCAGCCTTAGGACGTGAAATTTTTCTATTTTTCTAGTTATTTTGGAAGAATTGTAAAAGAGACAAATGAGTATTTGGAGGAAAGTAGACATAAAAAGAATGTTATAAAAAACCTAAAAGATATTATTTTATCCAAATGTGTGGAGAGAATTTGGCGTGTAGAGTTGAAGTCCTCATTAGGGCTCCACTCTTTGAGTTACTACAGTCAGCTACAATTACTGACTATCTAGTTCCATAATTTTGCGTCTCTTTAATCGTCCCATGATCTTAGGGATTGTAAGTTGCACTGCTAAATGATTAGGATGGTTTTTTAGCCTTGTTTTATATCTGGAGCTGTGGAGTCTAATTTCATCCTTTACCGTGTTTATATTCAGGTATTTATGAAGCTCATCAACTCTTACAAACCAGGGTGAATTTGCTGAGTGCTTTAAAATACAGTTTTGGACTCTCTGTATTATCATTATGTTTGAGTCAGAAGCTGAACCCCATAATTGGATGCCATAGGTCCATATTGGTTTGAGCACTGTCATATAGATCAGGAGCTTGTTATCCACTGATAGTTTTGAGTTTCGACCAAGTAGCCAGTACAGCCCTCTATGTTTTAGGTTGATCTCATCTCTCTTGGTCTGTATATGCTTCCTCCAAGTCAGCCTTCGATCCAAGTGTATTCCTAGGTATTTCACTGATTCCTGGTGAGGAAGCTGTTCACCACCTAGAGTGACTGGTGGACAGTTTTCCCTTCTTAGAGTGAATGTTATCTGGACTGACTTAGATGCACTAGTTCTGATTCTCCATTGTTTGAGCCATTTGTCTATCCTGTTGAGACCGTTTTGTAAGATTTTGGAAGCCTCCATAGGACACCTATTAGATGCTAGAATTGCTGTATCATCTGCATAAGTTGCTACAGTCACGTCTGGAATCTTGGGGAAGTCGGATGTGTATAATGTGTATAGTACAGGCCCAAGTACTGAGCCTTGTGGCACTCCAGCTGTTATGTTATGGAATACGGATGTAGCACCATCCTCCTTGACCTGGAAAATCCTTTCTGACACATATGATTTTAATATGTTGTAGAAATTGTGTGGTAGCAGTGTTTTAATTTTGCACAGGAGACCTTTGTGCCAAACCCTGTCAAACGCCTGTTGTACGTCAAGGAATGCAGAGGAGCAATATTGCTTTTGTTCCAGTGTAGTACTTATTACATTACATACTCTATGGACTTGTTCTATAGTTGCGTGTTGTTTCCTGAATCCAAACTGATGATCTGGTATAATGGACCTTTCAGCAAATGTTTTGAGAAGTCTGTGTAATAAAACCTTTTCAAAAAGTTTGGATGTAATAGGCAGTAAGCTTATTGGCCTATAAGAGGTTACTTCATGGATAGTTTGCCAGGTTTATGGATCATTATAATTTGGGATACCTTCCATAACGCCGGATAGTAGCCAATCCTCATGATGGCGTTAAAGAGTATGGTCATAAACATTATTCCTTTATGGGGGAGGTTTGAAAGCACTTTCTTGTCTATCAAATCAAAACCAGGTGCTTTACCGTTTTCCATATCTTTAATGCATCTAATGATTTCCTGAGGTGTTACAGTTCTTAGTGGCAATTCAAGTTGAAAATCTTGATTCAGGATGTCATCAACATCAGAATCGTCAATATTGGGGTCAGCTTCATTACACGTGAACACCTCAGCTAAGTGGTTAGCAAAAATCCGTGCCTTTTCCGGCTTAGATTTGGCCCATATATTTCCTACTCGGAGTGGTGGTTTGGCGTTTTGTGGATGGTTAAAGTTTTTACAGGCACGCCATAGTGAATAGTCAGTGGCCTTAGTGGCTGTAAGTGATTCTAGGTGGGCTTCCAGAGTGGCATCATTCGCTGCTTTAATAGTTTCTTTTAGATCACGGATAGCTCTGTTGAAAGCAGTTTTGTCTTCTGGATGTCGGCTATTATGCCAAACCCTGCGTAGCCTTCTTTTATTTAGGATTTTTTGTCTAATGTCCCAAGGTACAGTATGTTGTCTAGGCGTTTTGTTAGAAGCATCCGGCGTACTTTTCCAGCATGCCGCTTGAATCGCCGTTGTGAGTTCTCGGGTAGCATTGTCTATATAAGTTTCATTTTTCAGCGATATTTTTAGTTTTAGTGTTTCATCTACCATTTCTCAAAATTCTCTCCACACATCTGCTCATAGCCCAAGACTGATTGCATGATAAAAGCAAAAAAAAAAAAAATTTATCCAAATACTCATTTAGTTTCTTAAAATGTGAAGCCCATAAAGAAAGTGTCTTGCATTGTTTTCTTAACATTTCTTTAATGTTGTAAGTCTTTAATTGGTGCAATACAATAAATAAAATTGTTGTGGGAACTGATATTTCTAGACTAGATGATGAAAGTTTGCGTACACTTAAGGCTAAGGCTTTGTTAAAACATAAAAGATATTAAAAAATAAATCATTGAATAAATAAATAAATTGTTTCATTTATTAAATATAGCTACATAAATAAATGGTTTCCTATAATACAAACTGCGCTGCAAAAAATATTATGGCTGTATATAAAAGTGACTAATGCCTCATTAGTTTCACATTTAAAAAAAAAAGAAGCTGTCATGTATCATTGCAGTATTGACAGCTTTATTTTGTGGTACAATTATCTGTATGCGAGATGTTCGTCTGATGCGTAGCATCACTATATCGTCTGTGAAATACTACAACCCCGCACTCCTTATCACGCTAGAGGTGTTGTTCAAAATATTAAAAAATTTGAAAAAGTGCATCAAAATTATTAATCATACTTATTGTATAAATGGAACAATAACGAATAATTAAATATTTAAATATTTTTACATTCATAAATTAATAAATATAGTATAAAATCTGCATTTAAAATAGTAACAATTAGAGAAACGAAACGGTCCACTGAACGGTTCGAGATTGAATGAATGATTAATGCCGTTTTTATTTATAATCTGTGAATTATTTACTAATCCATGAACTAACTCTGGTACTATTTGATCCTCCCTCGGTAAGTCTAGGATTTGTAATAAATCCTAGACTTCCTAGTACTAACTTTAGTACCGTAATAAACCTGGATCACTTAGTCCTAGTTTAAACCAAGTACTAAGTAGTTTTTTGTAATAAGACGGAATGGGTATTTGCTATAACTTAGTAGTGTTTTAATGTTACAACAAAACTATCGCTTAAGACGATACACGATACCTCATGAACTTATTTTCGGCTTAGACAGAAAGGAATATAAAGGGAATATAAATATAAAGGGGAAAAATGAGTTCTCACCTAACAGAAGCTTTAAAAAAAAAGAAGGAAGTAGTCTAGCACCATACAACGGAGTGTGCGGAAAAATAGATACACTAAATACCTGTATTACCGCACGCTCCGTTGTTGTATGGTGCCGTGCGTATTATTTACGTTTTTTTAATTTCCTTAAAAAAATTATAAGAAATCCACTGAGGAATTTCACATTACCAGAATAAATAGACTGAATGATTGAACCTCTTTGGAAGCGCTTAGCTTAATACAATTGTCTCATTTTAATACTAAAGAGAAAATGAAATGAAAAATTGAAGACTAAATTTTCAAGATACGCATGTGGCGGCATTTGTATAAATGTGCGCCATTTTCATATTATGAACATTAAAGATTGTTGCGACTTTCCGATTGTTAATTAAAAACAAAATAATATCACTGTTGTACTGTTTTCTCGCAAATCTGCTGAAAATATTGAATGACAAAAACAACAATTGTAGAAAAAATAGGCCTGAATCCTTATTGTTACTAGTGAATATTCGCCGAGGTATCGCCTTTTATTATATATAAACATACTTTTACGCAAATCTTATGACTAAGCATATTGCCTATTCAAAAAAACCAACAGGACAATTTATTTCGATAAGCAGAAAATTACGTAAAGTTATTACGAATATAAAAATACGTAGGTAATAATGTTCCTTACAACTTTTCAAAAGTAATTGATAAGGAGACTTGCGTAGTTACGTAACTACGTAGGTCGATTTATAGACGAATTAGTTAAAAGTTACGTATTATAATACGTAATAAAGCTCCTTATAACTCTTTAAAAGTTAGGAGGAACTTTACCCACCATAGTGCTGCTCTTCCTTAGGGGGTTCATTGACGGCAACAGGGTCCGGTGGACAGCTTTCAGTCTCAACCTGAACCTCTACTGTGTCGTTCTGGACCTGCTTTTTTTTCTTTGAGTCCTTTTCTTTGGTTCTCTTGTCTGATTGCTGATTGCTGTGGACACAACAGTAATTTTGTTGAACAGTTCCAATTATCTGTGTTTACTTTAGCTATTATTCAAAGTAACCAATGACAACTTAACACAGATTAATGATAATTTCGATTGACTCGGTGGCGTATCGGTTTTAGCGCTCTGGTTTCGATACAACAAAGCACCATTGTCGATCCTGTGATGGGTCAATCAAAGTTTGTTATCTCGAGCTCCTCCGTGCTTCGGAAGGCACGTTATGCCGTTGGTCCCGGTTGTGTTCCTGCAGCCGCTTTAACCCACCAACCGCGTTGGGCCAGCGTAGTGGTGTTATGGCCAAAACTCCTCATGTGTTTCTCCCATGTAAGAAGGTCTGTGCCCAGCAGTGGGACGTTTAAACGCTGATGATGATGATGATGATGAACAAAAAGACATGTCCTGTGACGGAATGCGAACTCTTGGACTTGGAAGGACTGGAGATGTTTTTCTTCTAGACTTTCTTTTTTTACGTTATAAGTAAGCTCATATCGAACACGCTATTGAATTCTATAGGTAAGTTATTACATAATAAAACATGTTAAATCAACAAACCTGCTACCAGATGTAGATGGTTTACCGCCATAGCCACTGCTGCCGCTTGAATTGCTGCCTGAGTGTGTAGATTTCGAGCTGTGGCTGAAAATAAACAATTTACTATTATAATTTAGAAAAACTTATATGTAATTATCCATTTCGACGCATACTGCCAGAAACGCAAATTACCTAAAACATCTACTTATTAATTTATAACTTTATTGTACATACATCAATCACATGGACAAAATACAATGCACTTAGTTTAAACAACGTACAAAGGGCGGTCTTATCGCTAGTAGCGATCTCTTCCAGGCAACCTTAGGATGAAAAGGATTTGTGTATCTTATTGTTAGGTATAGGTACCTTAACTTTTAAAAGGAAAGTCTTTCAAAATGCTTCGTTTCGTAATTAATTGCTTACCTACTTTTAAGTCTATTTAGATTTTAGTCATGGGCTTTAAAGCAATATTAAAATGCAGTAATAATTTAACGTTTAAATATATTTTTTACCGTCAGATTCTAGTTATGCAAGTCAAAACTCGGCTCTATATTTATATCTATGAGCAGTGATTAACGTAGGTTTATTGAATTGGAGTCAATGATGTGAAACGTATATATACTTATAAATTAACATGAATACTCCTCCCGAATACCGAAATATGTCAATTAATGAAAAAATACCGAAATTTTTACCTATATTTGTTTTTTATCTATTACTGTTTTTATTCCATTTTTCCTTTATTGACTATGAGCATTATTAAAGAATTTTACAATAAGTATGTTTGAAAGTAATGGCATTAATCTACAGTTGTATATGAATTAGTACTCTCTACTATTCGTTAATTTATTGAATATGTCATTTTCGTCAACCGGTCAATTTCTGTAATTCGTCAATCCCAGTAAAATCTTTAAGTCGTCAATTTCTTCAATTGTCATTTCTTTAATACGTTATTTTCCTAATTCGTCAATTATGTGAAAATACTTATCAGTTTTTCTAATTAGTAATTTTTGTCATTGCTAGAGGCAAGTGAGTTTGCCCAGCCAAGTTTCTCCCCGCTCCGTTACGTAGTTGAAGCGTGATTGAGTAACACACATCCAATCTACAAATGCATAATATATAGAACCTAAATAGTATATATAATATAGAACCTTTTAGGCACAATAGGTGTGGGGTTCCCCAAGGAAGCGTTTTGGGGCCATTGCTTTTTATTTTGTATATTAATGATTTGCCTAAAGTCACTAGTTTTGATACAGTACTTTTTGCTGATGACATTTCACTGATCGTGCCTTACCACGATAAGGCGATACCTTATGAAGTTATAATAAATAATACTATAAAAAGCATTACAGACTGGATGCGGAGTAATAATCTTCTGATTAATTCCTCCAAGACTAACTACATTCAATTTTCAAATTATAAAACTAAGAAAAAGGATTTGACTATACAATGTGACGGTCAGACTATTCAGGAAGTTAATGATACTAAGTTTTTGGGTGTTATAGTGGACCGTCACTGTAACTGGAAGAATCATGTGTTGAACATCTGTTCTAGATTGAGTCGTTTCGTTTTTGCCCTTTATCGCCTGAGGTACACAGCCAGTGTTGATACTGCCCTTCTTGCATATCATGGATACGTAGCATCTGTGTTGAGATATGGAATCGTTTTGTGGGCTAACTCCACGGATGTAGGGAAAGTGTTTGTGATACAGAAAAAATGCATACGAGCAATATTTGGTATAGGACCTCGCGATAGCTGTCGCCCGATATTCAAAAAATATAAATTACTGACATTGACGTCGCTGTATGTTCTGGAAATAAGCACATTTGTAAAAAATAATATGTATTTCTTCAACACTCAAGAACATGAGCAAAGACTGCGCCCAAGAGACCCATGTGAGTTGACTGTCCCTCAATCTAAGAGTACTTTACATAAAAACAACTGCTTTATAATGTCACTGCGTGTGTACAATAGAATCCCAATAGAAATTAGACAACTGCCTACAGCATTGTTCATACGCAAACTGAGGACATGGCTTACCGATGAATGTTTTTATGACCTAAAGGAATATTTTGGAATACATTAGAATTAAGGCGAAAACAATTTATGAAATTAAACTAGTGTTTTTATATAATGTTACTGACAATTTTGTTATTGTAATAGTTTATTCAAGACAATTATTTTCAAATAATAGAAGTGGAATAATATTTCTCAAATGTAATTTTTTTTATAATTTTTTATCTTTATAAAGCTTTTGCACGCCTATGATTAGGCAGAACACGCTGGTCTATTTTGTATATTTTTATGATCTATCGAACCGTGTCTCTTATGCAAATAAATATATTTCATTTCATTTCATTTCATTTCATTTCATTTCATTTCATTTCATTTCATAAAAAAAAATTAATAATGAAATAATATATCTAGTAAAATAATTTCATCAAGTAAACAGAGGTAAAAATAAAGTGGAGAAAATACGGAATTATTTTAAATTATTGATCAATAAACAGAGCTCTAGTTAACTCATACAAAATCCTGTCGGAATTGCCCCAATGCACATTACAGCGTTTTGTTGTTTTTCGAGGAATATAATTCGTTTGTTAAATTTACTGGAAGATACTTCTAGTCCCGCTATAGAACGACCTTTACTGAGATGTTTATTTGATAAAACGTATTTTATATTTAATTTAATTTGTCAATATAAATATTGCATAAGGGTATGATTAAATATAATTAAAAAAAAAATATTTTTCAACATTTCACCGGTTTGACAAATTCTTTATCAATCGAAAGTATGAAGCCCATAGAATATGCAAACGTTTGGTTGCCTATTCTTTTCCGGTCACAACTCTCGGGTAGCCAGTTATAAACATTTAAATCGATACTAGCATTTTGCACCGGTCTGATTATTGAATTAAAATTAAATGAAATTTAAGATTATTTCATTATGAACACGGTGGTATAGGGTTGCCTGCGAAAAATCAGTCCCAATTCCAGTTGTCGAATTTTGAAACAAAAATTAAAATTGTAATTTAAATTAAACAAAAATTAAAACTTACTAGGTGGTAGACCCATATGTAGGGTCACACATGTATGTAGGGTAACACCAGGGCTTTCACTTGCGCGTTGAAGCCCCTATAAAAACTTTTTCACGCCTTTTTTGCAGAACCCCATGCTGTACTCGTTCGAGAAAACCTCTGCAGGGAGCTCATTCCACAACCTAAGCGTACGGGGATGAAAGTTTATCTGAAACCGTACAGTACGCGACCACTTTGGTTCCAATTTGTGAGGATGAACTCCCTGCCGGTGGCGAGCGGTGCGATGATAGAAAGGAGCCGTGGGCATCATGTCAAATAATTCCTCAGAACACACCCCGTTATACAAACGGTAGAACACACACAAGGAGGCAAAATCTCTCCTAAGGCTCAAAGGTTCAATACTCTGATTAGAGACCTCTCGATTTCAGGCACGAGTAAACCGCGACTTTCCTCCACAGTAGACCTAGGGGTCTTAGCACGACCCGTATAGTAAGCATCACCAGTACTGTAATCCGCATAACAATACAGTCCGTCAATAGACAGCATATCATTAATATGCAGCATGAACAATGTTGGAGATAGCACCGAGCCTTGCGGGACGCCAGCGTTAATGTCTATGCTATCCGAGCAACTGCCGTCAACGACGACTCATATGCATCTGCCGGACAAAAAGCTAGCGACCCATTTGCACAACCCCTCAGGTAGCCCGTAAGTTGGTAACTTCGAAAGAAGACCCCTGTGCCATGACAGACCCACCATACCCCTAGCCATACCCCTGGGGGTAGGGTGGGACTGAACCATAACACTGTTGTGCTGTGCACTCTAAGTTTACAGATTTTGTTTCTTTCAAATATTACGAACCTGGTGTTAATAGCATAATTCTTTCTTTTATTTTATAATACGAAACTGACAATGCGACAAAGAGAAATTAGTTTTTCAGTCCGTTGATTCATTTGATCCGTTGACACCTAATAAATGTATATTTCCAATCTGAAGTACCAGGCTACCATAAGTATATCAGAGGTTATTTATTGTACCCCTAAGATTATTATTTAAATAAAATTAACAGTATGCTAAACATCTCCTACATAGATATGGTAGCCTGGTACTTCAGGGGATGATCCAGCTACATACATACGATATTTCGATTGAGTTATATTATAATGACAATATTGACAATTTCTAGTATCTATTTTTTTTCTATTTTTCCATTAAATCCCAGCACCCAGCACTACTAACGGTGGTATGGTTCAGTCCCACCCTACCCCCTGGGGTAGGGCTAGGGGTATGGTGGGTCTGCAGCGTTATTTTATACTCTCGTTTATACACGTCGTCATACATCAATATAATTCATTAATATGCTTATGTATTTTATTTTGTACTTACCTGTACGTTTGAGATAGCAAAGTGACACGCTGTCAAAACAAAAATCTGACGAAACGAAAATCTGGCGAAATAAAAATCTATCCAAACGGAAAAAACTCATGACGGTAATCTTTCATGGGCCCCGCATGTTAATGAAGTAAGTAGGAAAGTCCATTACTCCTTTCACTCTCTGAAATGTCTCCAAAGCTTTCTTCCCTTGCAAACTAAAATTTCCTTAGCCCAAACTTTTTATTTTCGACTACGCTGATTCCTGCTACCTTGATGCGTCGGAAGTATTGCTGAATAAATTGGAACGCCTGCAGAACCTTTGTATTCGATTCATTTTCGGATTAAAAAAGTATGATCATGTTTCCCAATACCGCAATAGGCTCAAGTGGCTTCCAATTCGTTTTCGTCGGAATGTTCGCATTCTTTGTCTCCTCTACAATGTCCTATATAACCCGTCCTATCCTCTGTATCTGCGTCAACGTTTCTCCTTTAGCCATTCTCCTGATGATCCTTGCCGCTCCCATCTACAATTCTCAATTTTCCTTCACATACAACCGATTTCTATTCCTTCTCCTTTTCTGTGCTTGCGGTTAGACTGTGGAATTCTTTGCCACCCACTATCCGCGATTGCCAAACGCTATCTCTATTCAAGACACGATTCAAAGCATATTATCTTTCCTTAATATAAATACCTCTCTAGTTCTTTTTTTTTTACATTTTCAAAGTTATTTTATATTATTATTTATATTATGTATGTTATTATATGTATATATTTATATATTGTATTTATGTAGTATATTATGTGTTCCATATACTTAGATTATGTTTCTGTATTTTTAGTTTAAGTCCAATTGCACACACCGATTCTACCTTTTAATTCTCATTTCTCTGTGGCAGGACTGCTGGAAGAGATTTCATTTAGAAATGAGCAGTACCTTTGTACAATTTTTCCTAAAATGTATTTTATATTATTTTTATGTTGTGTACATTAATTTTTAAATAAATAAATAAAATAAATAAAGATAAAATTTGCATGATTAGTATTATATATGTATTAATATAACCTTATTTTTTTCTAAAGATGTATAATCCTTTTCATTTTTAAGCCGACTACAAAAAAAGGAGGAGGTTATCAATTCGACTGTATGTTTTTTAAATATTTTATTTTATTTTTTTATGTTTGTTACCTCAGAACTTTCGACTGGGTGAACCGATATTGATGATTCTTTATTTGTTCGATGCGGAATAGTTCCCATTTGGTCCCATATTTTTTTTTTTTTGAAAATCCATTGGGTAGTTTGGTTTTTAAATAAAAAAAAACTGGAAAAATTAAGTCGTCTACGTATGCGAAGTTCCGGATATTTGCGAGGCGGGACGAGAATAAAAATTTGTATGGCAAATTTTCAATTCTCGCCTCGCGCATCTTTGGTGGAAATAGTCAGGATTGACGAGGATGTGGGAGGCGTGAATTTAAATTTTTGTATGCGTAAAAATGAACCATATTGCTTCCGCTATAGAGTATATATTTAAATGTGAAATTTGATATGATTTCGAACCCTAGGCGATTTTCCACTAGAGGGGCGAGACGAGACGACGCGAGACGATAATTGAAATTTGTTGCAGAGTTAATTTATACTCTATATCGGAAGCGATACGGTTCACTTTTACACAAACAAATATTTCAATCGTCGCCTCGCGCATCTTTGGTGAAAATAGTCAGGATTGACGAGGATGTGCGAGACATGAATTGAAATATTTATTTGTGTAAAAATGAACCGTATTGTATCCGATATAGAGTATAAATTAACTCTGCAACAGAAACACGCTTATCGCGATAGGTTTATTGTTGTCCGCTTTCAATTTTTTTCTCGCCACTCTAGTGGAAAATCATCTCGCGCGGGCAATTTTTGGTGGAAAAGGGTCAGTGCGATTTCAATTCTCGTCTCGTCTCGCCTCTCTGGTGAAAAACCACCTTAAGGCGTGTCTGTTTTCTACTAAACGGAATCCATTCCGGTGACCAGCCATTTGCAGCTGCTTGGCATGGAGATGAATTTTGGCGAGTACATTGAGTACATAGTAAGTACAGCCGCAAAAAAACGCGGGGGTAAATAAATAAGTTCTCATTCGCATTTTTACTCACTTCTTACCTGGAAAACATAGTTACCAACTTACCAGGAACTCTGTAGACTGGAGTGTAGGTTGAACTCTACCTTTAGAAGATCGTCGCCAATTAAAGCTATTATTAATGCTTGCCGAAGACATAATTTGTACTTTACTTATAATTCAAAAATAATGCAAAAAAAATAGAAGACTACCTTCTCCTGGACTGGCTGTTACTGCAACTATTGGAATACCCTGAGTCCGAAACTTTAGCATTGTTCTCCGAGTCATCCATGTTATCCATGATGAAGTCAAACTGCAACAAGATACAACATTTATTAGGTGGTAGGCCCGTAAGTAGTGTCGTCTGGGTAGGTATAACCGCCTTTCTTATTTCAGCCGTAAAACAGTTCGCTGTGTTTCGGACTGAAGAGAAAGGTAGCCAGGGTCCAGCCTGTTACATTTTTTGATGTTAATCTGAATAAACACAACTTGCTGGCTTGGTTAAGTATCGCTTAGCAAGCTTACTTATAATTAAGAGGCTGATAAACGCCAATGACCTTGACAAAATGAATTTCGAGGCCCCGCCCACTAATATTTCCGATAGAGTGGCTCCACAATACTACACCGTCAAGCCGCGTAACTACTACAACCCCAAAAGCGCCAAGCTAAAAAAGTATGCCACTAGATGGCGTGCTCCACACGCTTAATTCCATAGACATAAAAAAAATAGAAATGAACAAAAAAAAATGTGGTATTTTTAAATTAATAGCAAATATTTTACACGGTCAATATACTTATTTATACTAACAAATTTTATTAAGGGTCCTACTATGAAATCGAAACATGAAATCAGGGATGCAATTACAAAAGACAAATCATAATAGTTTTGACATACGTATTTTCATGTCAGCTGTTCTATGAATTAGAGCTCGATTTGAATAAATTTTGGTTTTGAAACGCCTTGTAAATATTTAAGTACATGAATAGCCCAATCCGACACTATGAGAAATAGCGAAAAGTACTCAAGAGACTCTCGAAAACGTAATGAAAAACTAAACTGCATCATTGGATGTTTACAAAATATTCCTAGCTAGGAATCAAAACTATTGTTTTAAAAAAACTCACATGGTGTATTACACCATTCGATTAGATTCCAAATTACAAAATTCAAGTTTCAAGTAGGTTTTGCTTTTATAAATCATACTACAAAGTACGAAGCAGTATGCAAAAAGTTACTAGAAATCAACGAAATGTCGAACCAAATCTAAATCAATGGCGCGATCTTATTAAAACATAAAGTGGATTACTTGCACTTGTTTAAATTTTATTTCTTTTTCACTGTGGCCTTTAACATTACTTTCAAACATGTAACAGTTTATAGAAATCCAACATTTCCCTTCCGTTTTCCATATGTAATATCTTCCCGGAATTGTTCCTTGTATACCGCGATACTATCGAATCGTGTAATGATACAGTGTTTTTTTTTCAAAATCAACGGGTTCTATTTCTAGTTTGATTTTTGATTTCTCAAAAATCTAATGCTGCACTTTTAGTTTTTATCGAAATCGGTCCCGATACTCTTTTGAGTACTTTTCGCTATTACTCTTTGGAATTCGGAATCCATAAAAGATTATTTTTTTATCTAAATCGTTTAAGCAGCTTGAAAATGTAACACACAGAAAGAGACAGTTACTTTCGCAATTACAAGAGTATGGATGTGTCATCACATTAAAAATAATTTCCGTTCGAAGTAATAGAAAGATTAATCAAGTAAGTATTTTTTTTTTAGTTAAGAGCGTTTACGCTGCACGGCTTTCAATACAAACTTCATTTTTTAACAAAAAGTGAATGCCGTAACATTTCAATTATTACTTCAATCTCGGTAAGGTATTAATGATATAGAACTGACTACAACAGCTGTTTAGTCATCACAGGAATGCGATGATTGATGATATATTAAAATATACTTTCTATGAAACGTATGAAACTTTATTCGGCTGTATCAAACAGTAATGATTGGATATTACGCTTATCAAGAAATTTAGTTGTAAAAATTCTGGAATAAATTTTGTATATCATTTCAAAGATTACTATCTTTGAAATGATATACAAAATTTAAAAATTATGTGTTCTAATAAATACTCATCTGAAACAGTATAGAGTATATTGAAATTAGGAACATGTTAGATTTTTTTATAGATTTCTTTCTGTAGGTTAGGTATGTGATTATCTTTATTTATGTGCCAGCGGTCATGTTATATTTACCTCAAGATCTGAAGGTCTGATACGGATTTTTTCATTTATTCAAGACTATATGTTTTGACGATTTTATGTTTCGGTGGCGTAGTAGATTGAGCTCTCTGGTTTCAACTACGAAAATAAAGTATCTTTCGCCATAGTCCGTCCCGGACCCTCCCCTCTTTACCCCACCAACTCGCACTGGGCTAGCGTGGTAGTGTTATTACCCAAACTCATCATGTGTATCATGTGTTTCTTCCATGAAGGAAGGCTTATATAACGTATATAGGCTAGTGATGATGATGATGATAAACAGTGTTACAGTATGTTTAAGCTAAACAATATAAATAAGTAGTACATTTAAATGTAAGCCTAACAACATTGCCCACAGATTAGGTAAGTACATCAGCAAAAAATATAATAAACATGAATTGGGATGTTGTCTAAGTTTGAAATTGGCGCTATTTTTCACAAAATCGGAAAATATATGGTACCACTACCCATAAAAACAATTCAAACTTAAAAGGCCGTTTTGGAAGTAAAAAATAGATCATATTTGTTTTCATAATTTATCAAATGATAATGATATGAGATTGCTGACATCAATTAAATCAACTATTATAATGACAACTATTAATAAAAACATACTTAATACATAGTTATTATTAATTTTTTCAGTATGCCCATACATTTCTTAGTAATATGGGAACATGTGACGTCACCTGTTCCGTAGATTTTCTATGGAGCGTTTTTGGACGTTGCGCCGCAACATATCAAACATGCCACTATATCTGTAAAACTATTGATCTTAGACATACTATTTCTTTTGCAATATTTCTTTATGAGTTATAAACTTTTTATTTATGAAATAAGAAAAAAAGTTGTCAACTACCCTATTGCTGAGAGCTAATTTGTGCTACAATAATATAGTGGAAAGAGGAGATATTTGAATTATGCAAAGTTTGCTGGTACAAAAGTTAAAAATATAGAATACTCAATTAAACGTCACCAAAGTGACATATGCGCCATGATGAATATTTGTCTGTGTTACAGTTATTTCTATAAAAATTCCTGTTTTGTACCACGCAACAAAGCAAATAAAAATAAAATGAACACCGGTCTGCAATTTTTTCCCTATTTTTCAGTAAACTGTGTATAGAACCCGGGCCGGGTCTACATACATTTTTGAAACATCTCTTTTATAGCATATGATAAAAGTTCTGGTTTTAAAATTTAGATATAAAAGAACCTTCAAGCCTAGGCTAGGCTTAAGCTAATTTAGTGTTGTATGCATTTATTAATCTAAAATTTTACTGTGCCTGTTGTCCCTTCATGAATCACATTTTGTAACCGGAAAAACTAATATTAAAAAACACAGAAACGAACCATTCGATATCTTGATTATTTTTAAGACTGCCGGGTCTAACAATTACGTAGGTCTATTAAACTTGATGAACTACCAAACTTATTTTATGGTTCTATAAAAAAACTTTGTTGAAATTTATCTTTGTATTATGTAACACATATAAATACATAAGTTTTTTTTCCTTCCTTATTTATTATTAGATAAACAAAGAATAATAAAAATAAAGAAATTATTTAAATAAAGAATTAAAAAATAAGAAATATAAACGAAAAAGGACTAAAAATAAACATAAATAAAAATTTAAAAAAAAAACAAAAGTAATAAAAATATAGTTACAAAAATTATTTTTTGTCTTTATAGTTTAATCGTTTTTTATATTTTTTTTACTTTGTTATTTGTTTTAAAAAACAAATAAGAATTAAAAAATACAAATAAAAAATGGAAAAAAAAGTTGTGAACCATTGAAGGTTTGAACCCCTACCTCTCGGATACTAAGTCGAGCATCTCAACCCCTAAACAATCGCGACAGAGTTTCTCACCTCGAAATTACCTATCTAAACATTACAATATACTTATACATTTCCCTTCTAGTAAAAATAAACTTACTTTACAACTTCTATCTGTGACTGTGAATCTGAATAGGTACAACTTTCGAGATGATTATGGAGTTTTTGATAGTTCCTAAAATTAGATAAAATTAGCTTTTTAAAGCAAAAATAATCAGGTTATTATTGTGTTATTTACCCCTATACGAGTTGTTTTTGACTCTGTTTAGACTTTTTTCTTCGTTTTCCATAGTTCAAAATAATATTTATACAATAAAATTTTTATTTCATAAAGAATATTATAAATGAAATAAAATTTTCACAATAAAAATTTACGAAATTATTTACTCATTTTTGTCTATCTACTATAATGCACTCACATAGTAATCAATAAAACCTAAAATCTAATTGTCTGTTTGATATTTGCAAATTAAAACAGACGCAGACTGATTTAATAAGAACCGCGAGCAAAGAAGCGGCACAGGTCCATCTAGCAGCACGCCTCGGCGATCACTGTCGTTTCCTCTACGAATGAAAGAGAAGAATGGATAATGGCGCGAGTCGCTATTGAGATCGGCTGAAGAATTCAGAATAAATTTATTTACTAAAAAACTAGCTAATTATTTGAAATTGTAAAACATCAATATTATAATATTTAATATAACGAGTTTGTTCCCTGAAAATCAGAAAAAAACCTTTGACATATAACGCAGAATTTGTTCTGCAAGCTAATTTTGATGGGGGACTTTGGCATTTTTTTTATAGAAAGATTTTGATTATGATGTGTTTTGGGGACATGCATATTATTAGGAATATGTCCAAGAGTAACATATATTTTTTTCACTGCGTTTATTTCAACAGAATGTGCTAAAAAAAGTTTTAAGTAAGGCTCAATTAGCAATTATCAGCCTCTTAAGTAAGTAAGCCGAACCGCGAATAGTATTTCCCGAGTTTGCAAATATTTTTATTTCTGTCGAAGTGCCCATATCGTGGGTACTTATCGAAGTAGATGGAACGATGAGGTCAGTTGATTCTTCGAAATGTTGATTCACAGTCAGTCCATTACATGACGGCATCATTACCTCCGTAATCAAAGATGTCTTAATAGTAATCGCACCAGTGTTAAGCCATTTTATAAACTTGTGTATTTCGCAAGGTCTTTTTCCAGAAAAAATGAAAATATTCGGGTTAAATATTTATTTAAAAAAGATAATCGTTCTAACATATTTTTTTATAGACCAGTGGCCTTATTGTCAGTCATCTCAAAAATATTTAAAAAAGTAATTTATAAGTGCCTCTCGGACTATAATAAAATATTAGCACCACAGCAATACGGATTTAGGAAAAATAAATCCCTAAATATGGTTATTTACAACTTTCTGTTAAAAGTACACACACTTAAAAAACGTTGACCAACGAATCCCAACTATCGCGCTATTTAGGGATATGACAAAAGCGTTTATGTAGATTTTAAAATTCTATTGCAAAAGTTACGGAAAGGTTTAAATTACGGTTGCAAGAATTACGGAATTAGAAGTAATCACATGATTTGATCAGATCCTACTTTACGGATAGGTTACAAATGACTTTAATAGAAAAATTTGAAATAAAAAAGAGAGTTGGAATGAAAGACTGAATGCCATACATTAATATGCAATTTATTTCATAATTAACACTTTTAAGTAAACCGAGAAAAAAAAACTCCATACATTTTTTTCGTTTACATTTTTTTACTCATGTTACAGTTAAAATAATAAAAAATTTAATATGACATATGTTGTTCTAAATGACATTATCTACTACATATATTTTTTTCAAGACAGTGCTAAGACTTTTTTGTCTGACCACTGTACGTAACGCCCACCTCTTTCTTACCGGGCCCTGCCCCAAACCAAACTGGTAACGTCGGCCGGTGGCTTGCGTACCGGGCGTTCTTTCCGTTTCTCGCCGGTAGGTGTGTGACGGGTAGTAGGTACCTACATTTTGTATTGCATTCTTGTCTTCCGGTTTTATGATCCTTTCTAGGTAGAATGACGGAACCGGTAGGTGTGTGCCCGCGCTGAGCGCGGTCACACGCCGGCCTTTCTTATTTGGCGCTCAGTCGTTTATATTATACTAGCTGTGCCCGCGACCACAGATCCGCGACTTTATTCGCGTGGATAGCGGAAAATAACAACGGCGCGGCGGGGAGGTTACATGAGTTTATTTGAGCAATTAAAATAGAATAAAACTAGAAAAATTTCACGTCCTTAGCCAGGAATCGAACACGCGACCTTTCGCAATCCGGGCGACTGCTCTGACCACTGAGCCACCCAGGACTTTGGATATCCCTGTGAAATTCTTCTAGTCTATCTGTATTTGCGTTTATGAGCTAACGTCAATTTTTCTAGTTTTATTCTATTTTAATTACTAAGTAATTTTTCAAACATTTAAAATAATGTTAAAATCAAAAATTAAGATTATTTGAGCATTTATTTGGCTAAGGATTTAAATCATGTTTATAAAACACCTTTGAAATTGACACCTTGAAAATCATAAAATTATGTATGATATTTTAAAACTAGATGATTTGGTAGCACAATGCCTACTTTCGCACTTCGTTAACTTTTTGATTTTTTAAGTTAATGTTTTTAACTTGACAAATATTTTTTTTGATAATGTATGCCTACTCGCAGTATGCCTACTTTATTAAAAGTGTGTTCTTATAATATCAAGTTACCTACAAATATGTACACTCAAAGATGCAGTAATTATTATTTTCTGAAGTAATTCTTTTGTATAATAAATGTATATTTTCAATCTGAAGTACCAGGCTACCATAAGTTTAACAGAGGTTATTTATTGAATTTTTTTTCTCGGAGATTTTATTATACCGCGAAGTGTGAAACGATTATTATACAGGGTGTACCAAAAATACAAATAAAGTAAAAAGGGTGTAAATGGGTCCCTTGTGTAGAGTTTATTACCAATGTATGACAACTGTAGTATGACATTATTACATGGTGAAAAATTAATTATTTTTGATAAAATAATAAAATAATCGACATTGAAGCCCAGCTCTATTCTAAGTTCATTCCCCCTAACAGGCGTAATTACCTCCTACTCTTAGAAACTTTTCTACTCCTGGTAGCTAATATTTATTTGATCAAATATTAACCTAAAATAAATAACCTATAATTCCTCAATTCTAGTATTTATTTTACTAGGCTAAGTACAAAAAAGATAAATAGATATTAGATAACTTTATTGAATACTTTACAAGAATATGAGGTGAGTGAGAATCAAGATAGGTATGAGTCAACATAAAAACCACAAATAAATTTTAAAGTCGCATTGAAGTAACAATCTGAGTAGGTAGGTTCTATCTACCTAATAGCTCAGATGAATAAACTAAGGTTTTTAGCCGTAAACTAAAAATAAAAATAATTTTAATTGAGTAGGTATGTATTTATCACACACAAGAACCCGTAAGATCGATAAATGTGGTTAAAAATTTATCACGGATCAATCAATTAGGTACTATGTAATTGTACTAGCACTATCCTACCATTTAGAAATAAAAAACAACTTACCTCGAACTAGAAACACTTTTTTCATACAATAACGCAAGATGACAAGCGAGCTGACGGCTCACCTAACAAGCGGGACCACTTAACTCAATCAACACAGCTTTACAGTTCACATGAATATCTTACACAACAACATAACACTTACAACATAGCCCTAAGATTAGAGAAGCAGTTCAAAGTGTACCTACTCCTCCTTGCTGCCTCAACAACGACGGCCGCCGTCGGGACGGACACGGCCTGTGTCGCATTTCGCACCATATTATCGTCACCGTCCTTGTAATCGATGCCAACATACCTACTCATGGCATACACATAGCATTATCTGGCAATATTTAATAAGAATAACGACGATCAGAGATAAAATTATACGCGACTACACTTTATGAAATTATGATCAACTGAGCTCGGAAACAGATGAGGTGACACTGACGAGCCGACAAAGCGGGAAGCGGCTTTGAAATAGGTAGTCTGCGCGCGCCGCTCTGCGCCGCTGTTTTTTCCTTCTGCGCATGCGTACGGGGAATGACAGGGATTGTCAACATTTAACTAGTTTTTTAGTTTAGTAAAATTAATTTAGGTATGGATCGCAATAAGTAATTTAAGTATTATTGTGCCCAATAAACTTTTTTCTATTCTATTCTATTCTATTCAATAAACAACTTTGACTTTAGTATCCTTATAACTATTGGGTCCAAGCTAAGGCTGGTACCAAAAAATAATAGTTATGACTAGAACAATACAAGGTTTTCGTTTTCGTTAAGAGGGTTATTAGAGCGCTGTTCGACTTGAATTGCATTTAATTATCGTGGCAAGCAAGAGCTATTTAATTAAATGTTAAGATGATTTTCCGGAGTGAATCTTCTGTATTTGTACTATTATGTATCTGTGGTATAAGAAGTAGTGTAACATAATTACGCCAACGACGCAAACAAACCGTTAAATGCTTGTCTTGCATTCGAAGCCCAGTAAGATCCATTTTTTTAACGTTAAAAAAGTAGGTTACAAAATAAGTAAAAACATATCCAAGCGAGCACGGTCGCAAACGCTACCTGTACCTAATCAACAGTTTATAGGCACTAAGTAGTCATAATCCGGCAGTACTCTGCTCTGTTTTTTTTATATCGAGTATTAAAAAAAATCTTTTGAATAAAATGTTGTGAACCAATGAGACATTTGGGGGCGTTTAGGGTTTCATCGGAAAAATGTAAACCAAATTTTTGAATCTTCTCTGAACTCCTAGTACTTACATAATTTTATAATTTAATTTTGACCGACAAATAACCTTGCTAGATCATGGTTATTTAAAGGAAAAGCTTGTAAAATAAAGGGAAGGCCGGTACATTTTAAATCCAAGTGAAGAGTTCGGCCCGCTTTAATGCGTAGGTAATTCCGTCGACAGCACGTTAATAGTACATACGCGTTCATTGTGACCACTTACTACTACCTACTACCATATCATCATTAACATCATCATACCAACCTCTGATGTCCACTACTGAACAAAGGCCTCCCCCACCGATTTCCAAATGAAATGGTTCTTGGCAGCTGCATCCAACGGCTCCCCGCGACTCTGACCAGGTCTTCTGTCCATCTAGCTAGTGGGAGGCCGTCCTTCTTTGCACTTCCCGGTATGTGGTCGGCATTTTAAAACTTGAACGCCCAATCAGCCGTCTGTTCAGCGTGCTATGTGCCCTGCCCACGCCACTTCAACTTGCTAATCCTATGAGCTATGTCAGTGACTTACCATACCATTCAATTTTTTAAAACGGCTGTCATCAGGTAGGCCATTTTACACGTAATGGTATAAAAACCAGTTTTATTGACCCAGAGCGATGCGTCACGTAGTTTATTTCCATTTAATAGTAATTTTGAACCCTGTTCTCGTTTGACCCGTCGCTTCGATTGTGCAATATCGCGCTGTGACATAAACAAAACAGCTTGAAAAACACCTTTTCACATCGCGCATTTTTTGATAAAGTTATGTACCTCCCACCCTGTCACTGTATTTGAATACTCCGGTATGTACGAAAACTTACGTATTATTTAAGTTTAAAAAATAAATGCGGAACCCCAAGTGTATTTTTTCAAATGGCGGTGAATTCTGCTGCAAGTCTAGTATTTTCAAAGACTAAGCGGTAGCAGATGAGTGCTTAGTTAGATTAGTGCAATTTGATTTTACATACTCTATTTATTTAAAGGTGTTTACGTAATATGCCAAATCGATACTAATAGCAATTTATCGCTTAAAAATAATAAACAACACCTAAACAAAAAGATAAATAATTGTTATAAAAATTAAAAAATAAATGATTATTTCAATAAAATTATTATTACTTGTCATCGTATTAGAAATTAAGGCATCGTACTATAAGTTTTATCGGCAAATAAAGTTTTTTGCATCTCAGAAGGAATCGACGGTACTAATAGTTTGCATATTCTAGTCTTTGGAAATATAGTCTATTAATTTGATTTTTTTTTTACCTTTACTATCTCCTATTTTAGGTTGAATGACATTCACAGCCGATCACTAGAGTAGTGACATTTTCATTTTGAGTTTTCGATGAAGAATTTCTTTTTTTTGGGTACTTCTGATACACCGTGTATAAATAAAATGAACAGTAAGCTAAACATCTCACAACTTTTTAAAGTAGAGAAAGGAAAGAACAAGATTATGATTTCAGAATTACCTACTATATTATAATTACAAGATGATTCAGATGAAACTGATAATTATTTGAGTTATTCTGATTTATTTCATTAAATATAACACAACTAACATGGTCTAATTTTATTTTGTTCTTATTGTTTAATAACCTTCAAAATATCATGTTTTTTTTTATTTACTTATCTGCTTATTTTATTTATTATTAGGTTACTAAACTTTAATAAAATATGTTTTATAGATTCACATTCACATCAGATAATAATAAAATTATTATACCTATTTCCTTCTTTTAAAATTTATATGCTAACGCCACTCGTATTCACGCACACATTGGCACCGTGTGTGACACTTGGTTACCACAAGTAAAGCGCTTGTCAGTGGAAGTTGCTTCGTGAGATAAACGAACTATAAATTACTACGTCTAGAAATTGTAAGAACTGGAGGAGCACTTTTGCTGAAATACAGGTATGCAAACCTAGTTTAGCGTCAGTGGTCACATTAAGAGGCTGATAATTGAGCCTTACTTAAACTGTTGAAATAAACGCAGTAAAAAAATATATGTTATTCTAGGACATATTTCTGATAATATGCATGTTCCCATAACACATTTTAATCAAAATCTTTCTACAAAAAAAATGCTTAAGTCACCCATCAAATTCAGCTTGCAATACAAATTCTGTGTTATATGTCAAAGGTATTTTTTCTGAGTTTTAGGGAAAAAACTCGTTTCATTAAATTTTATAATATTGATGTTTTACACTTTCAAATAAGTAGCTAGTTTTTTTTAAAATAAATTTATCTGAATTGTTCAGCCGATTTCAATAGCGACTCGCGCCATTATGAATTCTTCTCTTTCATTCATAGAGGAAACGACAGTGATTGCCGAGGCGTTCTGCTAGGTGGGCCTGTGTCGCTTCTTTGCTCGCGGTTCTTAATTAAACCAGTCTGTGGCCCTAATTCTGGCGAACACATGCTAAGTTTAAATTTAAGTTCAGTCTATTTCTTTCTCTCAAAATGAAAAAGAAAAGGATGGCTGTCATATAAATTGACATTTAGAAAGGTCCGTTCAATTTTCGACCTTATTGAACGTGCTAAAATGCAGTGTTTAGGAGGCACCTCCGTACATGCCGTCTAATGTTTTTATTGTCTATGGTTTCTTTGAAATCTATCTAAATTTAAGTGACAGCTCTAAACAGATTCTTGCTCTCTTTTTCCTATTACTTATTGCGAGAAAGAGATATACTCTACTTAAATTTAGAATTAAAGTGTGTTCCCAGAATTAGGCCCTGTGTCTGTTTTAATTTGCAAATATTAATATACCATTATATTTTAGGTTTGAGTGATTACTATGCGAGTGTATTATAGTAGATAGACAAAAATGAGTCAATAATTATGTAAATTATTGTGAAAATTTTATTTCATAAATAATATTATTTATGAAATAAATTTTTTATTGTATAAATATTATTTTGAACTATAGAAAGTCAAACAAAGTCTAAAAAGAGTAAAAAACCACTCGTTTAGGGGTAAATAACATAATAAAAACCTGACTATTTTTTCTTTAGATAGCTAATTTTATCTAGTTTTAGGAACTATCAATAACTCTATTATCATCTCGAAAATTGTACCTATTCAGATTCACAGTCACAGATGGAAGTTGTAAAATAAGTTTATATTTACTAGAATGAAAATATGTAAGTTTGTTGTGACATTTACATAGTTAATTTCGATATCAATAAACCTGTCGCGATTGTGTAGGGGTTGAGATGCTCGACTTACTATCCGAGAGGATAGGGGTTCAATCCTGATACTGTCAACTTTTTTTCATTTCTTTTTTTTTTTAATTTCTTTTTTATTTTAAACAAATAAGTAAGTTAAAAATATAAATATATTAAAACTATTAACCTTTAAATACAAAAAAAAAATTGTATCTATATTTTTTTACATTTCTTTTTTTTTTAATTATGTATGTTTATTTTTTGTTAATTTTTGTTTATATTTCTTATTTTTTATTTCTCTATTTATATTTTTTTTCTTTTTTAATTCTTTGTTTATCTAATAATGAATAAGGAAAGTAAAAAAAAAAACTTATGTATTTATATGTATTACATAATACATGTATACAAAGATAAATTGCAACAATGTTTTGTTATTGAACCATAAAATAAGTTTGGTTTATTTCATAGACCTACGTAATTGTTAGACCCGGCAGTCTTAAAAATAATCAAGATATCGAATGGTTCGTTTCTCATCTTTTTAATATAAGGTTTTCGGGTTATAAAATATTATATGAAGGAACAACAGGCACAGCAAAATTTTAGATTATTAAATGCATACAACACTGAATTAGCGTAGCGACTGGCGTCTGGCCAAAGCCGTGCAGTCCAACTTCTGTCAACCCTCGCTGCCCCCGTTGAGATGTTCTGACGGCTCACTAGCTCACAAGCCGCAAGAGAAAACCGATCTCTTGGTAAAACTCTTTGCTGCTCACTCCCGAATCGATGACTGCAACTCACAGCCACCAACACTCTCCCACTGTGGCCACACAATGCCCGATATCCGTATCAGGCAATGTGATGTACGTGCGGAGCTTCAGTCAATCGACGTCCGGAAGCTAGTGGACCTGATGGCATCCCAAGGATAGTACTGAAAAACTGCACAGCGGAGTTGTCTCCCGTCTTAACGCGGCTATACCGTCTTTCTCTCTCTTCGGGGTGTGTGCCGGAATCTTGGAGAGAGGCCAATGTGCAACCGGTCCCCAAAAAAGGAGACCGATCAGACCCAGCTAACTACCGCCCAATAGCTGTCACCTCAGTTCTTTGCAAGGTCATGGAACGGATCGTTAACAACCAGCTGATCCGATGCCTAGAAGTTCACTCATTAATTAGTGATCGTCAGTACGGGTTTCGGCCGAAACGGTCAACGGGTGATCTTTTAGCGTACTTAATGCATGTCTGGGGTGAAGCTATTGACAAACGTGGTGAATCAGTGGCTGTTAGCCTTGATATTGCCAAAGCGTTTGATCGGGTCTGGCACAGGGCTCTTCTCTCCAAGCTCCCGGCATACGGTCTGCCCGCTCAGCTCTGCAACTGGATCGCCGGCTTCCTACACGAGCGGAGAATCCGCGTCCTCGTAGATGGATCCGCTTCGCGGTTCATGTCAGTGAATGCTGGTGTACCACAAGGCTCTGTTTTATCCCCCACACTCTTTCTTCTTCATATCAATGACATGCTTCCATTAGGAAACATTCATTGCTATGCGGACGACAGTACAGTGCATGGGGGATATCACGTTCGCCCAGGGGCTGGGCGCGCTGAAACCAGGAGGGAGAGGGAGAATCTTACTATTGAGCTCAACAGGGCGTTGAACGTTATTTCTGAATGGGGCTCTAACAATCTTGTTGAGTTCAATGCTAAGAAAACTCAGGTGTGCGCGTTTACAGCCAAAATGTCGCCGTTTCTTCCCCTTCCCTCTCTTCAGGGCACTACTCTTTCGGCACAGGGCTCCTTGAACTTGCTCGGAATGGAGATTTGCTGCGATCTGAATTCCAGGAGCTACATCGAAACTGTGATTAAAATAGCCTCACGGAAGCTCGGTGTCCTGAACAAGGTGCGTCGATTTTTCACGCCTGACCAGCTATGCCTGCTTTACAAAACTCAGGTCCGGTCTTGCGTGGAATATTGCTCGCACTTGTGGGATGGCTCCGCCAAGTACCTCCTCGACGCACTGGACAGATTGCAGCGTCGTGCTGTCCGTATCATTGGCGATGTAGAGGTCACGAACAACCTTGAGCCTCTCCAATTGCGTCGAGATATTACGTCGCTTAGCGCCTTTTATCGGCTTTATCACGGAGAGTGCTCTGAGGAGCTTTTCGACCTTATCCCACCTTCCCCCTTCCTGCTCAGGAGCACGCGTGCCGGTCTTCGGAGTCATCCATTCACTGTCTCCACTTCAACATCACGCACAAAGAAATTTAGTGCCTCGTTTCTTTGTCGTACTACCAGAACTTGGAACTCTTTGCCAGCACAGGTGTTCCCTCCATCCTATAACATGGGGTCCTTCAAGAGAGGCGTGAAAAAGCACCTTTTGGGCCGGCTAGGTGGAGGCGGCTAGTGCAATGTCTATTCTGCACTAGCTGTCTTCGCATATGGACTCTCCTTACCGCTTCACATCAGGTGGTGTTGGGTCCATTGTCGTGCTTTGTATAAAAAAAAAATAGCTGAAGCCTAGCTTAGGCTTAAAGGTTCTTTTATATCTTAATTATAAAACCAGAACTTTTATCATAAGCTATAAAAGAGATGTTTCAAAAATGTATGTAGACCCGGTTAGGTCTATAGTTAGGTTAGGTCACAGTATACTGCAAAATTGGTAAAAATTTGCAGAACAGTGTTCAAATTGTCCATTTTCTTTTTATTTGCTTTGTTGCGTGTTACAAAACAAGATTTTTTATAGAAATAACTGCAACACAGCCAAATATTCATCATGGCGCATACGTCACTTTTGTGATGTTTAGTTGAGTATTCTATATTTCAACTTTTGTACCGGCATGCATGCATGATTCAAATATCTCCTCTTTCCACTGTATTATTGTAGCACAAATTAGCTCTCAGCGATTTATGTTTATAATAATTTTTGTTGATGTAGCTGATCTGTGGGCAAGTTGTTACGCTTACATTTAAATGTAATATTTATATTGTTTAGCTTAAACACACTGTAACACTGTTCATCATCATCATCATCATCACTATCCTGTATACGTTATAAAGGCTTTCGTACATGGAAGAAACACATGATACGCACTAGCCCAGTACGAGTTGGTGGCGTAAAGAGGTTGTAACAACAACCGAGACCAACGGCTTAACGTTCCTTAGCACGGTAGAGATGGAGATTAAAAATTTTGGTTGACCCATCCCGGGATCGACCATGGCGTAGTTGAAACCAGAGAGCTCAATCTACTACGCCAACGAACTCCTCAAAGCATATAGTCTTGAATAATTGAAAAAATCCGTATCAGACCTTCAGATCTTGAGATTAATATAACATGACTGCTGGCACATAAATAAAAATAATCACATACCTAACCTACAGAAAGAAATCTATAAAAAAATCTAACATATTCCCAATTCTAATATACTCTATACTGTTTCAGATGAGTATTTATGAGAACACAGAATTTATCAATTTCATTTCAAGATTACTATTCTGCAATTTTTAATATCTTAATTTCTTGATTAACCTAATAACCAATCATTACTGTTTGATACCGACGATATGGTGAGGGTCGCGGGAAGCCAATGGATACGGGCAGCGCAGGACCGATCGGTTTGGAGATCCCTGGGGGAGGCTTATGCCCAGCAGTGGGCGTCTCTCTGCTGAAATGATGATGATGATGATGACTGTTTGATACAATCGAATAAAGATTCATACGTTTCATAGAGAGCATATTTCAGATTATTATTATTTTATTTTAAAACTCTTTGTCGAAACATGAATAAATATTAAACAGCACACATTTTAATATATCATCAATCATCGTATTCCTGTGATGACTAAAAAGCTGTTGTAGTCAGTGCTATATCATTAATACCTTACCGACATTGAAGTAATACTTGGAATGTTACGGCATTCACTTTTTGTTAAAAAATAAAGTTTGTATGAAAAGCCGTGCGGCGTAAACGCTCTTAACTTAAAAAAATAAATACTTACGTGATTAATCTATCTATTACCTCGAACGGAAATTATTTTTACTGTGATGACCATAATATGTGTGATCCATACTCTTAAATACTGTTATAAATGCGAAAGTAACTGTATCTTTCTGTTTGTTACCTTTTAACGCTTAAGCTGCTTAAATTATTTAGATAAAAAATTAATCTATTATTGATTTCGAATTCCAAAGAGGAATAGCGAAAAGTACTCAAAAGAGTATCGGGACCGATTCCGATAAAAACTAAAACTGCAGCATTAGATTTTTGAAAAATCAAAAATTAAGCTAGAAATAGAACCCGTTGATTTAGAAAAAAAAAACACTGTATCATTACATCATTCGATAGTATCGCGGTATACAAGGAACAATAAATTCTGTGAAGAAATTACATATGGAAAACGGAAGGAAAATGTTGGATTTTTATAAACTGCTACATGTTTTAAAGTAATGTTAAAGGCCACAGTGAAAAAGAAATAAAATGTAAACAAGTGCAAGTAATCAACTTTACGTTTTAATAAGATCGCGCCAATAATTTAGATTTTGTTCTACGTTTCGTTAATTACTAGTAACTTTTTGCATACTGCTTCGTACTTTGTAGAATAATTTATAAAAGCAAAACTTACTTAAAACTTGAATTTTGTAATTTGGAATCCAATTGAATGTTGTAATACACCATGTGAGCTTTTTTACAACAATTGTTTTGATTCCTGTCTAAGAATATTTTGTAAATATCCAATGATGCAGTATAGTTTTTCTTTTACGATTTCGAGAGTCCTTTGAGTACTTTTCGCTATTTATCATAGTTTCGGATTGGGCTATGCATGCACTTGAAAAATTACAAGACGTTTCAAAAACGCATATTTTTTATAAAGGGGTTTAGTTTTTTATTGTTCATGTCTATTTTTATAATGTCTATGGAATAAAGCACGTGGAGTACGCCATCTAGTGGAATTTTCTTTTTTTAGCTGTAGCTTTTGAGGTTGTAGTAGTTACGCGGTTTGACGGTTGACGGTGTAGTTTGTGGAGCCACGTAATCGGAAATATTAGTGGGCGGGGCATCAAAATTCATTTTCTCAAGGTCATTGGCGTTTATCAGCCTCTTAATTACACTAAATCTAGACCTAAGCTGCAATGTAAAATTTGTAAATGCTTTCATTAAATCATTATTACACCACTTATTAGTTCCGGCTCACGCCGTGCTTGTCGTCGGAACGCTGCGCGCTGGTGTCGCCAACGGTTGTCAAAAAAAGCCAAAAGGTATGAATGACAGCGATGCCGACAGCCACGATTTCAAGGCTGCTGAGCTGACTTTAGAGAATCGCATAGCTGGCCAGGTCTCTATTCATTTTTGGAACATCTGTTTTAATAAAAAAAAGGGTACTATAAGGTCCAAGAATATCTAGAATCTAGCTAGATGATAATGCGTGGACACATTAAATTTCAAAATTTTATATTTAAAACTTTATTGTGATTGTGCATAGTCGGACAGCTTAAAAATAACAATAATACTTCTGTCATTAGATGTACCTACTTTGTTAGACCTTCTCTTTAAATTTTTTTTTTAAATCCTGGGCACAGAACTGCTAAAAGTTAAGATTTATTAACTACAAATATTCTAATTTAATATTTGAAAAGAGTGACTACATGAGTTTTTTGCTGGAATCTTCTCAGTATCTTCAACTTTTCGAACCGGTGTAAATTCAATTCAGACACAACATACTGCCATTAAGACATTAGCATATAAATTTTAACTGATGGAAATAGGCATTATATATTTTTTATTTTTTTTTGTACCTAATTTATAGGCAAACATTTGACCACAATCACACGTGATGTTAAGTAGTGAAATGGCCTACGATGATACATGCTTACCTAGAAGGTGCCTATTCACTCTAGCCTTAAGACGTCAAAATTGTAGGTTTCGGGAATCAGATTGGCTGGCAGAGAGTTCCACTCCTTGGCAGTTCGTATTAGAAAGGACTTGGCGAAATGCTTTGTGCGGATAGTTGGAATATCCACAACATAAGGATGAAAAGCCATTCTACGTCTGGTCCTTCGATATGGTAAAAGGTAAAATGGAAAGGTAATGGTAAGGTAAAATGGATGATAAAAGTAAATGGTAAAAGTATTATTATCAAATTTGAATATGTATAACTTATTTAATTTAACTTTAGTAACTTAATATTATTTAAAATAAATAAAAAATCATTCATGATATTTTTAAGGTTCTTCAACATTAAGAGCAGAATAAAATAAGACTTTGTTCGAAGAGCTGATCACAATTGGGCACCGAGATCTTGTGATTCAACACATTGCGACTTCTTTCTTTGGGGCCACTTGAAAGAGAAGGTCTACGCCAACAGCCCAGCGTCGATTCAAGACCTCAAAGATGGAATTCGTGAGGCTATCGAGGACATAGGGCAGCCACTGCGATTTGGTTATGGAAAATTTCATGAAAAGGATATGGTTCTGTAAGCGTGGTCGTGGTGGTCATTGTCCTGATGTTATATTCCACTTTCCTCTTTACAATGAAATAAACATCCGATTATTTATATTTAAAAATGGCATTTTTCTTTGAATATCAAAATAACAGGTGGGTCTGAAAATGAACATGGACAAGACAAAGGTTATGTCTAATACCCATGTCGCACCTATACCAGTTTCAGTTGGGAGTTCTGTTCTCGAAGTTGTTGACGAGTACGTTTACCGTACGTTTACAAGTTGTTTTCGAGGGTTATCACGAATCGTCTCGCGCGCAGGTTTGTCGACTTCCAGCCTCCCGAACAAGCCGGTTTCCGTAAAGGCTTTAGTACTGTAGACCACATACATACGCTGCGGCAGGTTATACAAAAGACCACCAGATTACTAAACTACCACTACATAAATTTAAATTATTAGTCAAAAACACCCACCAAACTAAAGGTTATTACACTATTAATGATTACATGAATGACAAATTTGTGTGGAAAGAAACTGTACTCCAATTTTCACGAGATATGCCAATTTTATAATATATTTTTGATTTATTTAATTTTATAATATGTATTGTGATGTGACTGTGCGTTGTCGGACAGCCTTAAAATTAAGTTAATACTTTTGTTATTAAGTTTGTATGTCGTTTCTAACTTGATATACCTACTTTTACTATTTTTACTGTATGGCATTGCACAGCAAAATATTCAAATAATGTAACCACAAAAATTGTAACTTCATATTTTGAAAAGAGTGACTACACGAGTTTGTTGCCGGAGTCTTCTCGGTAGTTCAACTTTTGGCACCGCTGTAAATTCAGACATGACAGACAGACAATATGACATTGTGAGACCATTTTTAATTAGATATACATATTTTGTGATTTTTGACGATTCGAAAGAGCTTCTTAGGAGCCTACTTGAATAAATATATTTTTGATTTTAATTTTGATTTTTACCGAGGAGTATAGCCGGCAACTTTGCTTGGCGTTTGTGGCCTTCGATTCAATCGAAACATGGGCCGTGATTCAGTCTCTTCAGAGGTGCCACATTGACTATCGGTATATCGAGGTGATGAGGTCTTTGTACGAGAGCGCCACCATGTCGGTCCATGTACAGAATCAGTATACGAAACCCATCCAACTGCAGAGAGGGGTAAGGCAGGGAGATGTAATATCTCCGAAACTGTTTACCGCTGCGTTGGAAGATGTTTTCAAACTGCTGGACTGGACAGGACTCGGCATCTGTTGATTTTTCTATTAAAAATACTTTATTTGTTACATTTGTTTTATTTTAACAATAACTTTATTTCTAAGACCACATTTTCTTACAGAGAGAGAGCCATAGACCAATAATACACAGACAAGTATATATATATCTTTTTTTTAATACGTTCAGAAATATTAACTAACTATTTTAACGCATCAACATTAACGGCGAGTACATCACTCATCTTCGGTTTGCCGATGATATAGAGTCATGGCAGAATCCCTGGAGGAATTGAGCACAATGCTCGACGACCTCGACAGAACCTCCCGACAGGTGGGTCTGAAAATGAACATAGACAAGACAAAGGTTATGTCTAATACCCATGTCACACCTATACCAGTTTCAGTTGGGAGTTCTGTTCTCGAAGTTGTTGACGAGTACGTTTACCTCGGACAAATGGTCCAGCTAGGTAGGTCCAACTTCGAGAAAGAGGTCAATCGACGAATCCAACTCGGATCGTTTGGGAAATTGCGTAAGATCTTCTCGTCCTAAATTCCTCTGTGCTTGAAGTCGAAAGTCTTCGACCAGTGTGTGTTGCCAGTGATGACATACGGCTGTGAAACGTGGTCGCTCACTAAGGGCCTTCTGTGCAAGTTCGCAGTCGCACAACAAGCTATGGAACGAGCTATGTTAGGTGTTTCTCTGCGATATAGAATCAGAAATGAGGACATCCGTAAGAGAACCAAAGTTACTGATATAGCTCATAGGATTAGCAAATTGAAGTGGCAGTGGGCAGGGCACATAGCACGCAGAACGGACGGCCGGTGGGGCGTTAAGGTTCTGGAGTGGCGACCGCGTACCGGAAAGCGCAAAGTAGGACGGCCTCCCACTAGATGGGCAGACGACCTGGTCAGGGTCGCGGGAGCCGTTGGAGGCAGGCTGCGCAAAACCGTTATATTTGGAGATCGATGGGGGAGGCCTTTGTTCAGCAGTGGACACATAGGCTGGTATGATGATGATGATGATGATGATGATTAAAATAACACCTCTTATTGGAAAACCAATTAGTTGATTATTAATCAGAATCACTTGAATAATTGTCAGTTTCATTGAAATCATAATCTTGTTCTTTTCTTTCTGCACTTTGATACGTTTTGCTCAACAATGTCTTGCCTTTCATATTTTCCTTTGTTCCCGTTGAGTCACACCATTTTGTGTCACACTGTTACGCAACGGGAAATATATTCCCGATGAGTAACACCGTAACTCAATGCCACTATTTTTTCCCCATTGAGTGACAGTGTACGGGGAGAACAGACTGCTGTATTCCCGTTAATTAACACCTTCTTGGGTAAAATCATTGTTCAAATTCATATGTATGTAGCTGGATCATCCCCTGAAGTACCAGGCTACCATAAGTATATAAGAGGTTATTTATTGTACCACTATGATTATTATGTAAATAAAATAAGAGTATGCTAAACATCTCCTACATATATATGGGTAAAAATAGTGGGATTGAGTTACGGTGTTAGTCATCGGGAATATTTTTCCCCTTGAGTAACAATGTGACACAAAATGGTGTGACTGAATGGAAACAAAGGCATATTTTAGCTTTATTTTGTTAATAAAATAAAATAAATGATAAAACAAAAAATAATTATAAGCTTTTTGTCACAAAATTAATTTATTTTATCTTAGGTATAAAATAAATCTTAAAAATAAACAAAAACATCATTAATACTGAATCATGGAATGTCGACTTTTTGACATTTACTTTTCAATCTTTCCATACTGACGCTACTTGAAGTGACACTTGAATATAGATCACATATATGTACATGTTTTACTTCGCTCTTGTCTCGGGAGGCACTGAGAGCTCCTGTGCCTACACATTTGCATTGTGTTTGTATACTGGGCTACCTTAAGTAAAGCGTGCGTCGCTTCATGAGATAAAAGTACTGTACAACAATTCGCAGTTTGCATTATACCTGAGCAGCTTTGCACATTCATACATAATGGAAATATGATAAATAACCTTAAAGATTCCAATAATCTATCAGGTGCTGATTTGAGACTTATTTAATAGTTTTACTACAGTATCAAAACAAAATGAGAAGAAGAAAATGCACAATTTTTTTTTTACATTACAATAGATGTTTAAAGGATTAGAAACTTTTTAGATAAGATTCTTTTGTACACAAGTTTGTTTAAATTCTTACAGACCATGCAAAATTTTAAATTTGTGAAGTAGGAACCTAAAAACCAGAATAAAAAAGATTTTATTGTGGAGTAAACACATTGGGTAGTAAAAGTCAAAAGTCAAATGTGTCCACCATTCCTTAGATCATATCTATACACATATATTTGTAGGGGCGTAAGACACTCTGAACAATCTTACTGTACATCATCGGACAAAATAATAAGTTACGTGATCTAATACAAGCAAGTAACATTCCAGAAACAATTGGTTTGTAATTGTCATAGACTCTCAAGAGTCATAAAAAGCTCTACAAATTAATGATTAAGTCACACCAGTTTGAGAAAATGGTGATGGTCATTAACAAAGAAAAGTTGTTTGATAGTTTTACAATTCGGTGTGAAGTCGCACACTTAACATGAATATTCTTTGTAAATTAAAATTACTACACAATTGCATTAGGTGAAAACCTGTAAAAAGTTGTAAAGTTCAAAGAAACATGATATCGCTAAATAAAAATAAAAAAACAGCAAGTAAATGCTAAATTCTTTAAATAATAAAGAATTTAAGCTTTTCAAACTTAGTAACAGAGAAGTATCTTTTGACTGAAATGATGATGATGCTTATACTTCTTTGCTACTTGTGGAAGCTTATTGGCTTCTTGTAATTTAATTTATTGTATAAATCTTTAGGTGAGCTGTAAGGCCCCCAAATCAAATAATACGAAATAATGAAGAAGGTAAATATGTAACTTCAAAATAATTGGTATTATACTTACTTTATGAATAATTCACCAGGCCTTCACAGCATTCAAAATAGTACGTACTTTAGTACGCGATACGTAGAATTTTTCCAATTTATGTTTGTATTCGCCATAAGAGTAACAAATATTAAATACTTGACACTGTTGGAATCTCTTCACATACTAATTTATTTAAAATAGTTCTTATTGTTTACCTTGAAAAGAAGACGCGAGTAGCGACTAGCGCTAACAACGACAGTTGGTTGACTTCGTAACAAAACTTCACTAGTGACGTTAGTAGTACGACTGTCAACTTCTTTTTATCGATATCGACATTTCCATCATTCGTACCTAACGTCGCTTGTCATAATAATAATATAATCATGTTATACAATATACTAAATAAAATTTATTAGAATTTTGTAACTTTTTTGTAACTAAGCCTATTAGGATTACTACTCTACGACTATCTAAAGTTACGTAATTAGGTTTTTAATGAAAATAAAAAAATAAACATTTGTGATGGGCGATAAAATTATTGTTGTTGCGCGTAATGGTATTACAAGTATACTAAGATAGTTACTTAAAAAGTTAGGTAAGTAAAGTAGGTTTCATAGTGAGTGACAATAATGGACCAAATTTCAAGTGTAGAGATGACATATCTAAAGACCACTTTACTCCAAAATGGCCTTTGGGACTATCCCAGGTTCATCAGTAGGACCGGATCGGATATCATGACCAAGCTTACAAGGATATCAGAATATCTATTAAGTCATTGCGGAGGGTGCAATCTCCTCGACATGACGATCTTGGTGTCAAACCCCTAAAATATGCTAGTGTACATCTGCCTAGGATGCTATCGGTGTTCTTTACATTATGTTTTACTTAGACAGTCATACTTACAAGTTGATATAATAAAGTCTGTGGTGCTTCCAATAGTGAAGTTCAAGACTGGTGACTCAAGTGACCATAATATCTATAATAGACCGATTTCTTGAGTGTGATTTACTTCGGCGAGGAATTTTTCGTCGATAAACTTTTTACCGACAAATCCAAAGTCCATTCTACAAATATCAGTTGAAATGATTGTAATGGAAATAATGGCATTGTTAGTAGTTTCATTGTTATTTTTTATAAACAATCGGATATTTGGTCTCGTATTAGTGGAATGAACTTTGGATTTATCAGCGAAATGTTCATCAACGATAAATTCGTCAGCAAACGTTTCCCAATCGATTTCTTTGTGATGGCGAAGATGCTTGCCAGTTTTACTTGGCTTGATAAGTATCTAAGTATTAATGATTACCAATATATGTATATTCTAATTGTGGACTTTCTACTGAGACAAACATTTTTGATTTGAACCAAACTGTTATATGTACACTGAAGAAAGCACAACTGTTTGTACATTTAAACACGTATATTCCTATCAGGTTTCCGATTAATCAGTTAAGATCAATAACTATAATAAATAATAATAATAAAGCCATCCAATCCACATTTGACTTGTTACAAATGTTGCATTACTTATAATTCATTTGCTATTAAGTTTACTTTTGCTCCATGTTTGCTAAAGATTATTATTATAAATCAGAGATCTGGATCTATAGAGATAGAGATATTGCGTAAAGGCCTCCTCCAGACTCTTCCAAGACTCGCTGCCTTTCCCCAAGTTGTGTCAGTTTTGGCCAGCAATTTGTGCTAGGTCTTCAGCCCATTTTTATATTGATATCCTATCACTTCTTTTTTCCGGCAGTTCTTTGTTTCCTTACCACTTTCCTTTCTTACCAATAGATGTCCATCTTTTGTCTGTCAGTGCTGCTATGTGACCGGCCCATCTCCACTTTGTTCTTCATGTTTGTTCAATGGCATCTGTAATCTTTGTCTTCATCCTTCTCTTATCACTCTTGAACTTATGGGCTTTTTAATCCTAAGTTTAATCATCTCCATTGCTCTCTGGGTTCTTAAAATTTTATTCTGAGCTTTTTAGGACAAAGGCGGAAGAGAAGTGTTAATTATAACTTTATTTTTATTTTTAGACTATAGTCACCTTTCAGAATTTCTTTTAGTGACCAGAAATTTCTCCATGTGATAATTGATCGTATAGTTATTTTTTTAACATTGTTTCATTTGTCAGTAGCTAGTGTCATATAATAGGTCGTGATTTCTTATAGTTTTTTTTACCATAAATATAAAATAGACATCTGCCCGAATTTGTGACATAGGCCCTAATTCTGAAAACAGATGCTTACTCTTAATTCAAGTTGAGTGCATCTCTTTCTCTCGATATTTAAACGATAAGAATGCCTGCCATATAATTTGACATTTAGAAACCTGAAATCTGTCTAAATTTAGTTAACAGCTCTAAACAAATTCTTGCTATCTTTTTCCTATTACATATTGCGAGAAAGAGAAATACTGTACTTCAATTGAGACTTAGAGTGTGTCTTCAGAATTAGGCTCATAATCTGCCAAAAGTTATTCTACGCTGCCTTGCGAACGTAATAAGAGCTTTCTGCTATTTACTTGAAACTTACACTACATAGTTAATTACTTACAGTACATTAAATTATGAATAATAACTTCCTACTTACATATAATGTATTCGCATTAATTCTAATGTTCGGTGGCTTAATGGTTTGAGCACTCTGGTTTCGATTACGGAAACAAAGCAACTTTCGCTATGGTATGCAGGATGGGTCAATCAAATTGATTATCTCGAACTTCTCCTTGCTTCGATGTTAAGCCGTTGGTCCCGGTTGTCTCTACAACAGATGTAAGGCAAGCTATCGAAACATTATTTCGGCATAGACAGATAGGGATAAAGATATGACTGACTAAGTGGAGGAAAAAAGACAAAATAGCAATGGCGCGTGTAAATTGAGGGAAAATGCACAAATCATTTTATTAAAAAAAAACTAGGTATAAAGATTACAAAAAACGCCTCCACATGATTCTGAATGTTAGGTAATGATATGTACTATTTTGAGTAACTTTCCATGGAATACAAATTCTCGTTTGCCAATAATCATAAGTTTTCTTATTTTTAATAGTTCATCGGAAATAAAATGTATCGAGGTAAAATCCTTTAATCGTGTTTTTGTTCTACACCCGTCTAGATAAAAATATGCAGTAACGCATATATGATTACATCTAAAAGTGAGAATTTTTGCAATGTATCGCCTTAACCCACCAGCCTGCATTTGGCCAGCGTGGTGATGCTATGGCCCAAACTCCTCATTTGTTTCTCCCGAGCTGCTGTAGGACATATATAGGCTGGTGATGAATTCAAATGTATAATCATTTTTAGAAATAATAGGCTATTCAGTTCCTACTTTATTAACAACCTCCGTTTTAGGTAACATAGTAAAAGACTGTTTTAAGATCATCTTAATGTTCGAAACTACACTTTAACAAATACTCACTGACAATAACATCCTTTTTACTATAGCTAAATAGCAATTTGTTAACACACTAAGTATATTGATATCTATCGATGCTTTTAAACCATAATGCGATACGTCCTTATTTCAACGTCTCTTCACGCTCAACAACACGTGAGCCGGCTGTGTGGAGTAGGGATGTATTTATACGTACTATTATTTCTGCGATGATGATGCACGTTAGCACGTGGCATAAGAAAGAGACAACAAAGTTGGGAAGGAAGGAGTCACGTAACGAATAATATTTTTTACGACGTCGGTAGACAGATAGGTTTTCATAGAAAATACAAAAAATAAATTCATTTCAATTCAAAAGGCGCTGTCGAAGTACTGCGTACCCACATCATTTTTAGTAAGTGCTAAAAATTAGACAACTCTGGCCCGGTATCAAATAGTCAACTAAATACAGGCCCAAAACAATATTTTAAGATACAGCCTGATGTTTTGAGATAGAGCTTTAGTAGGCATAAATCGATGGGAAATTGGGAAATTCAATTTCTATACAGGTGGTGCCGTCAATACGACAATAAATTAAAACATGGGATACATTAGTTCATAGAAATGTTTTGTAACTTTTAAATACTACAACATTAATCAAATAAATAAGATGTAGGCTACATCTTATTTATTTGATAATTTCGTAAACATTTCTATGAAATAATGCAACTAGATAATGTTAAGTAAATTCATAGAAATGTTATGAAATTATCAAATGAATACGATGTTTTTGAAACCATTTAAATCCGTTAGAAATACTAAATCTAATACCTCTATAAAAGTCCTAAGTAAATATTTTGGTGTCTTTGGCGTACCACGGAGGCTGATTTCCGATCGAGGCACTTCTTTTACTAGCTTTACTTTTAATAGATTTATGGCGGCTATGGGCATTAAGCACGTACTGAATGCTGTTGCGTCACCTAGGGCAAATGGGCAGGTTGAGCGATACAACAAAGTTATTGGTGATGCTCTGACAGCAAAGATGATTAGTTATTACTCCGGAGAATAAATTGGACGATCACCTTTCTGACATACAGTGGGGTATCAACAATACTTTTAATAAAGGCATTAATCGCACACCCTCAGAAGCTCTATTTGGTATTCGCCTTTCAGGCCAAAACGAAAACAACAAACGGGTTGTCTAAATAAGACCAAGGATGTCTAAATTGGACCAGGGATGTCCATTTAGGAATATCTAGTTAGGACCAAGATGTCCTAATAAAATACGGATATTGCCATACTTAATTAAAATATATATTAGGTATTATTATTATTCAACTGATTACTGTTATTTAATTTGCGTTTTTATCATTACTCACTATTAAACATGTACAAGCCATTTTCTTATATTTTAATAATTTATATTGCTACGCCGATGTACTTTGAACATATTGCTCAATATGACCTACTTTATGCATTTACATTATTTCGCATTTATTTGACAGTGCAATAAAGACGTTCGGCTTCTACTGACGTATTTTTAATTAAATCTCACGTAGGTCGTCCCGTGACAACATTGACATATTCCTGACATCCGTACGGGCACTCATACGGGCTCGCACATTTTGGTCCTTCGATTCGACTTTCCTGGACCTAACGGTTTCGCGAATAAATCGTGTGCGTGGTTTAGGGAAGATTTACCAGTGACAGGGTTGACAGTGCATTGCAACATATTTTTTTATGCAGAGAGTGACATTCAGTGACAATAATTTATATTAATAGTGACAATTATTTACCACAGTATTTTATTTGTGACAATAATTTTTCTAACGATTTGTGTCAAGTGTTTAGTGAAGTATTCATCTCGTTGTTTTGGGAGGTTAAGGGTTATAACCTACCAGTGTTCACTGCAAGCATCATAAGATCATAGTCGCGTGATATTTGCGTGGCTATCTGACATCGAGGCGGCGGCGTAAAGGTATACCTTTATCACTAAGGTTGGATCTGACTTCGGAGCAGCGCATCATCGACTTCTACAGCATCGTGACAGCATTTACCAAGTAAGACTGTTCCATTAATATTTATACAAATTATTGACAAAGATGGAGGCTATTATCAATAACCAGCAGTCTATCATAAAGAGTTTGGAACGCGAGAATGTCAATTTCAAAAAAGATCCTTCTAGCAGGAAGACTTTAGAGTATATTGCCAAGAAGCTAGAGAGATTAGATAAATTTTGGGCAGATTTTCAATTTAATCATGAGCAACTGTTAACATTTAGTGACTTGTCACATGAATATTTTGTGAAAAACATGTATAAACAAGTACAGGAATATTACAAAGCGACACGAGACTCGATCGCAAACTTTCAGGTGCCTAAGCCGATCGAGATAGAGGATATTGGGGAACATTCAGGTGATATATCGAAGTTGAAGAGCTTAATGAATCAACAGCGAACTAACTTTAAGGCTTTTCATAGGCAAATTCAGTATTGTGATGTAGAGGGAATAGAGGAGAAGTGGGAGTTAGAAGATGAGATTCGTAACATACAAGCACGTTGGGAGTGTATTGACAAATTGCATTGGCAAATAGATAATCTGTTGGTGGAATCAGACCCTGGATACGAAGACGAGTATAACGAACAGGAGTTGAAATATAGGGAAATTAAAAGACTTTTAAATCGAAAATTATCGTCTACGGCTCATCTTAAGGAATCTACACCTAAGATGGACATTCCTGTATTCACAGGAAATTATACAGAATGGCCGACATTTATAGACCTTTACAAAGAAACAATTCATCTAAATCCTACACTTTCTAAGTCCCAGAAAATGCAACACTTAAAAAGTAAGGTAAAAGGAGAAGCGGAGAGGCTCATACAGCATCTCCACATCTCAGCGGACAATTACGACACCGCCTGGGATATTCTATGCCAACGATACAATAATAAGCAATTGCTTTTTACAAAGCAGATAGAAGTTTTTCTTAATCAGCCAAGTATCCAAAAACAAACGTCGTATGAGATTAGAAAATTACATGACATTAGTAAGGAATGCATGCATGCCATACAAAACCTGGGAGTGGATACAACAACGTGGGGTCCACTACTTGTACACCTCTTGTCTAAGAAGCTGGATACCGAGACCTATCGAGACTATCAAGGAGCAAGAAAAAATCCACGGAAACTGGCAAAGATAGAAGATTTCTTCGCATTTTTAGAGCTCAAGTTTACAGCATTAGAGCCAATTAGAAAAAGGGAAGATTTGACAATGCAAAAGTTACCAAAAATATTGACAAAATATGACAAAAAATACCAAAACTTATCTCCAAAATATAATTTCCCTCGAGCATATTATACTAATATTAAACGTGACAAATGTCCATTGTGCAATTTCGATCATGCATTGCATCAATGCAAACGATTCGCAAGTATGTCAACGGATGTTAAATTAAATTGTATTGCGAAACATGACATATGCCAGAATTGTCTATATCGACATGAAAAAGGTGTTTGCAATTCCACCAAACGCTGCAAAATTTGCAATAAGGCACATAATTCGTTGCTACATGAAGCACTTGGTGACCAGCCGACGTCATCGACTACGAATGTTTCATCATCGCGCTCTGGAAATAACAAAAATGCAAACCATGTTGACAGCGAAAATGACGAAATGTTATTGACAACCGTACAAATTAGAGTGAGAGCAGCAGATGGTACATACATGACATTCCGTGCTCTTCTAGATCAAGGGTCACAAATCACTCTCATTACGGAAAATGCAGCACAACTACTAGGCCTTCGTCGGCAACACGTCAACGCGTCAGTGTGTGGTGTGGGCGTCGCACCTAAGAAGGGAAAGGGCAAGATTATTCTTAATTGCAAATCTATTTACGATAGTTATGAGTTCGAAACCGAAGCTCTCATTATGACAAAAGTTATTAATAACCTTCCGAACTCGTCATTTGGAAAGAAAGACTATTCTCATTTACAAAATATTCAATTGGCAGATCCTGAATATCATATTTCAAAACCTATTGACATTTTACTCGACGTGAAAGTGTACTCGGAAATAATTATGAATGGATTGTTACGAGGGTCATCTCAACAGCCTATTGCTCAACAAACTAGGTTAGGATGGATACTGTCTGGAAGCATAAACCCTTCAACTTTCAATTGTTACGTGGTTGTAAATAATGAAGAGGATATGTCGCGATTCTGGGAAATGGAAGAGGTGTCAGAAAATAATGCATTGACAGAAAGAGAGCAATGGTGTGAGAACTTCTATGTGTCTACAACTAAACGACTACAAAACGGGAGGTATGAAGTACGAATGCCAATGATAGAAAATTTCGAACAGCACCTTGGTCCATCCAAACCAAAGGCTGTAGCTCAATTGAAACATCTGGAATCCAGGTTAGCAAAGGATGACCAATTATATGACAGCTATCATACATTTATTGAGGAATATATATCCCTTGGGCACATGAAGAAATGCGTGACAAGAAAAGATCCTAGCTGTTTCTTGCCACATCATGACATACATAAAGAAGACTCTACGACGACAAAACTGCGCGTTGTCTTTAATGCGTCATCCAAAACAAAATCAGGATATAGTCTCAATGACCTGATGGAATGTGGACCCGAATTGCATAATGACATACAAGGTTTATTGATTAATTGGCGAACTTTTCGACATGTTTACGTTGCAGACTGTGAGATAATGTATCGCATGATTATGGTCCATGAAGATGACCAGCATCTTCAGAAAATTGTGTGGAGAAGTGAATCCACGATTCAAGAGTATCAGTTGTGTACTTTGACATATGGCACTAAGGCGGCACCCTTTTTAGCATTACGTACATTAAAACAGTTGGCTGATGACGAAAAGGATAGGTACCCCTTAGCAGCGAAAGTGTTATTAAATAATGTCTACGTCGACGATTTACTGGCTGGCCACAATAACATTGACATCGCAAAACAGACTCAAATTCAATTAATTGACATGTTAAAAAGCGCAGGAATCAATTTACGAAAATGGTCCAGCAATACGCCCGAACTATTAAAACAATTATCCTCAGAACTATTAAATTCGATAAGCATTGACTTCATATGTGCAAAATCCACAAAAACCCTAGGCCTTAGATGGGAACCGACATGTGACTCATTTAAGTTTGAAAATAAAATAGATTATAATATTCATAACACATACACAAAGCGTATGTTGTTATCAGACATGTCTAAGTTATTCGACCCTTTAGGCTGGCTATCGCCCATTACCATCAAAGCAAAACTTCTATTTCAAAGAGTCTGGAATACCGGAATACGATGGGATGACACGATTCCTGAAGACATTCAGCAAGAATGGACGAAATTACGAGATGACTTGAAAAACATTGACAAGTTTGACATACCAAGGTGGATCGGGAATACCGAAAAACCAATACAACTTCATGGATTTTCTGACGCATCGGAAAAGGCAATGGCATGTTCTATATATGTAAGGACAACTAATGACAAAGGAATAATTACTATGACACTGCTAGCTGCAAAGACTAAGCTCGCGCCGGCCAAGAAACCTGTGACATTGCCGCGGCTAGAGCTTTGTGCAGCAGTACTATTGACAAAATTACTAAATAAAATTAAAACATCATTACCAGAAAATGTGACAGGAGAAGTATTTGGATGGACAGATTCCATGGTGGTTCTGGGATGGCTCCAGGGTGACCAGTCACGGTGGAAGACTTTCGTCGCCAACCGTGTACGTGAAATTATTGACATATTACCAGCGTCACATTGGAGACATGTGAAGTCAGAGGACAACGCAGCAGATTGTGCCACCAGGGGGCTTTACCCCTCACAACTACTAGACAACAAGTTGTGGTGGAATGGACCTTCTTGGTTGAAGGATGACATGCAAAGACAAGCACCTAAAATTGATCCTCCAAAATTAGAAATGAAGAACTTAAAATCATCGTACGCAAATGCAATTCAATTAATTACGCCTTCATTAATAACTGAACTATTAAATAAAAATAGTAAGATAACGCGAGTTGTAAGAATCATATGTTGGGTGTCACGTTTCATACAGCGCACGCGGCAAAACAATAACAATGCATTAAACCGACACCTGTCTGCGAATGAAATGCGAGCAGCCTATAAAATGATAATTAAACATATGCAAGCGCAGCATTTTAGCGAAACTATAATTAATCTTAGGCAAAATAAAGATATTTCATCTAAATGCTCTATTTTGACATTAAACCCGTTTTTAGATAAAGATGGAATTATGAGAGTTGGCGGAAGATTACAACATTCCAATTTGACACATGACAGTAAACATCCCATAATACTGCCGCACGATTCCCATCTCACGCGTCTTGTCATTGACGAAGCCCATAAAGGCACTCTTCATGGAGGGGCCACCCTGACACTAGCATATGTTCGCTATCATTTTTGGATTATATCTGGTAACAGAGCAGTCAAAAAACAGATTCGTCAATGTGTAAAATGCAGACGCCATAATCCCCAAAATCCACAACAATTAATGGCTAACTTACCGGAGCCAAGAGTGACACCATCCCGTCCTTTTACTCATACTGGCGTGGACTTCACGGGATTCGTGGATATTAAAGCCAACAAGGGCAGAGTGCAATAAAGACGTTCGGTTTCTACTGACGTATTTTTAATTAAATCTCACGTAGGTCGTCCCGTGACAACATTGACATATTCCTGACATCCGTACGGGCACTCATACGGGCTCGCACATTTTGGTCCTTCGAGCCGGATATTCGGAGCCTTCGAGGCATAAAGACGTTAAAAGGGTACATAGCCGTATTCGTCTGCTTTGCCACTAAAGCTATGCACTTAGAGCTTGTGACAGATTTAAGTAGTGTATCATTTTTATCGGCATTTAAACGCATGTGTGCGCGTCGCGGAGTACCAAAGCACATATACTCAGACAATGGCACTAACTTTGTCGGTGCATCAAAAATTCTAAATACACAATACAAAGAAGCGTTGAGTGTTATCAACACTGAGTTTTTAGACGACGTCAGCAACATGGGCGTAACTTGGCATTTCAACGCTCCAGCATGGCCAAGCGCAGGTGGTCTTTGGGAGGCTGCTGTAAAAAGCGTTAAGCATCACCTGAAACGCATAATAGGAGAACACAAATTGACATTTGAAGAGTTCTATACATTGTTAGTGCAGATAGAAGCATGTGTCAACTCAAGACCATTGTATGCATTGACAGAGAACATCGAAGATGACGTCTTAACACCTGGACACTTCTTGGTAGGAGGTCCTTTACTATCAACTCCTTTAGAAAACCCAGAGGAACCTATTCATACACATGCTCGTTGGCAACTAGTAGAGAAAATGCATAAGCAATTCTGGAAAAAGTGGTCTACTGAATATCTACACCGCTTACAAACACGCAGTAAGTGGAATCACAGCAAGCCGAATATAAAAATCAATGACATTGTGTTGGTTAAGGAAGAAAATATGCCGCCATCGAAATGGGCACTGGGAAAAATTACTCACTTACATACAGGAAATGATGGATACGTCCGCGTAGTGACACTGAAAACAAAGAACGGATGTTTAAAACGGCCTATCATTAAATTGACACCCCTGCCAGTGCTCCAAGATGATGACATACACCTTCCCACGACTGATGAAAACGAAAATAAAAAGAAACCTCTCCAGAATCAAAACCGTAACGTCAGAAACCGGAAACAGCCTAACTTTTATGTAGCAGTCCTCCTGCTACTCATGACATTAATAGCTCCTTCTTTACAACAAAGTTTTGAAATCACCAGTTTGAATACAAACAACACCCTTTATTTTGACAAGATCGCTGACATGAGAATTATTCAAGATCAATGGAATATGGTGGTATACTACAATATGACAAAATACTGGCAAAGCATGACTGACATACAAAATTACATAAATCACTTGAAAAATGTATGCCGTGATGAGATCATGTTTAAACCTATTGTTTCTCAGTTTGAACATGAATTAAACGAAATCAATTATTACAATGAATTATTGCAAATGAAAAAGCAGACGCGAATGAGAAGGGGACTAATAAATGGCATAGGAAACATTGCAAACACTTTATTTGGTGTTCTTGACGATAAATTTGCGGAAAAATACGAAAGGGATATCTTAACAATCAAAAATAACGAAAATCATCTATTGAAAATGTTAAAAAACCAAACATCTATCCTCGAGGCCGAAAATAGTATCCTAAAACGAAATGAAGCTATCATGAATAATCACTTCCAGTTTATAAACGAACATCTAAAGAATATGTCTTTGTCTATCAACGAGGTTCAAAAGACCACTGCCCATCAATTGCAAGTTTTTTATATTATGACTACGGCTCTTTCAGCTGACGTGATCTTGTCTAACTTAAGACGAATTCAAGAGACATTAATTGACACTATTACCAACATACACCAAGGGCAGATAGACATACATTTAATATCGCCCAATGAATTACAAAACCAGCTTAACCTGATATCTGGAAGACTGCAAGGAGAGCTGGTGATACCTGCTAACAATGGTCGGGATTTATATCAGCTTCTGCAAGTTCATGCTAAAGTAACAAAAGCATACCTAATTATGGAAATTAAGATACCCTTATTAAGTCAAAATCAGTTTGAACTCAACAAAATAGTATCATTACCATGGAAAAAAGGTAACAAAATTGTCTATAATATTCCTATAACTCCTTACATTGCAATTAACATGAAAAAAGATATGATTATGCCAATGAACGAGAATGACCTACAAACGTGCAAAAACTATCAAAATGACAAATTAATATGTTACGAAATTACTCCCATAATAAACGTCCACTTTGAAAAGTCGATATGTTCAACGAATTTATATAACAATGAAAATGACACCTTCTGTCGGGCGCAGCTCATACAATGCTCCGACAAATGGATCAAATTGCAAGAGCCTGGCGCGTGGCTATACTCATGTTGCCGAGAATGCAGAATTCACATTTTGTGTCCATCTGGACTCGATACAAAACAATTACAAGGCAATGGCCTGATTAAGATCGGTCAAGGTTGCCTTATTAAAGGTGACACATTTACTATACAAGCACATCACGATTATAACAACAAATTGTTTTTACAGCAAGATATTGACGTTCCTACTATCCGGCAGCCCAGCTCCTCTTTGAATGACATTATTAATTCCTCATATAACTTTAATTTTGAAAATGATGTGGAAAATCATGATCAGTTATACGAGTCGATAAAACAGCAAATAGAAATCTTGAAAGCACAAGATTTGCAGCAAATCCAAACGAGCGGTACTACTCATTACACGATTATTTATTCGATTTTGGGTCCGCTATTTATTCTTATCACTATATACGCTATCTTCAAGTTATGGAAAAGATGTATAACAGCAATACGACGACGCATCAATGGAGCGCAGGATGCCCACGGAGAACTCCCAGCCGGCTTGGAGCGCAGTCGGATCAGTGACAGTGTTAGGAGTGTAGTGAATGACAACAATATAAGTGCGCGACACACCGCTGTGTCTATGTCTCGCGAAGTGAGTGGCTCAATAGTGAGTGTGGACCGGGCTACGTCCCCAACAATGAACAGAACCATAAAGTTTGACAATTTACCGAAACCTTAGATTTAATATGAGTATTACTTAGATTTCAATCCTATCGTGTATCTACTAATTTCTTATCTTCTCTTCTTGTTGTTGGCAATATGTACAAGCCATTTTCTTATATTTTAATAATTTATATTGCTACGCCGATGTACTTTGAACATATTGCTCAATATGACCTACTTTATGCATTTACATTATTTCGCATTTATTTGACAGTGCAATAAAGACGTTCGGCTTCTACTGACGTATTTTTAATTAAATCTCACGTAGGTCGTCCCGTGACAACATTGACATATTCCTGACATCCGTACGGGCACTCATACGGGCTCGCACAAAACATAAAAATATTTGAATATGTAGGTACTAAATTTCAATTTCATTATTATTGACCAAAGATCACACTGAACATTAATTATTGAACTCAAAATACCCACCAACTGAGTTGTTATCAAGCATACTATACGTCTGTATCGGATTTACCAGAAGATATAATGTCTTCTTCGTGTGGTCTTTTGAAGCTAAGCCATGGTTAAATCTTGTCGATTGCCACAACAGTGGAATGTTGTCTCCCGCCCTTTCAAGTAAGCGGTGTGTCTTGAACATGAAAACGATCGTGATCAGGAACGGCTGTAATCCTATATGGACCTTGGTATTTTGGAATGAGCTTTCTACTCTGCCCTGTAGCAGGAACTTGTCGCTCCATCCTAACTAAGTCACCCACTTGAAATCTTAAAGGTTCAGAGTGGTGTTTATTAAAATACTCTTTAGCCTTACGTTGACAGGAGTCTTTTTGACTATTTATCTCTTGTCTAATAACTGTACGGCTTGTGTCCGAAACACCATTTGAATTGTCGACCACCTGAGAAAGAAAATTAGAGATTTTTTAGGTTAGTTTAGTTTAGTTATGTAGTACAAACAACAGAATCGCCACCAGTGGCCCTAATTCTGGTAAACACATTCTAAGTCTAAATTTAAGTTCAGTGCATTTCTTTCTATCAAAAGGAATATTAAAAGGATGGCTGTCATATAATTTGACAATTAGAAACGTGCGTTCAATTTTCGACCATATTGAACGTGATAAAAAGCAGTGTTTATTGGGCAGTGTATATTAAGGGCAGTTGATATATTGGAGATTTTTTTACACAACTACATGACAAACAAGCTGACGGAGCATCTGGTGGTAAGTGGTTACCGTGGCCTATAGACACCTACACCAAAAAAAAAATATGAAAGAACAAATGAGAATGAGAAAAATATGACCTAGCGACCGTCAACAATACGGCCTTCACAACAGTCACTCTATAAGTAATCTTCTAATATACTTCACACACCGTTGGGCCCTTGCCATTGAAAGTCAAGGTGAGGCATTATTATTCTAGATCTAGCAAAGGCACAGAAAACTTCTTTAGAAGTTACCAACTTACGAGCTGCCTGACGGCTTGTGCAAATGGGTCGCTTTTTGTGCAACAGATGCATAAGAGCCTTTGATGGGAAGTTGCTCGGCTAGCATGGACATTAATGCTGGTACCCCGCAAGGGTCGGTGCTGTCTCCAGCAGTTTCTGATACATATCAATGATAAGTTGTCTATTGACAGACTGCATTGTTATGCGTATGACAGTACTAGAGACACCTAGTATGCGGCTCGTGCCTATACCCTAATAAGAAAGCCCCATTAACTGTGGCTCCACATTTTCTTAGCACACCCTTTACATGTCTAAGAGTGTCGGGATTTCGGAATATCCCTAGAGACGTTCAGTTCAGCAATCATTTAAAGGATTAAGTCAAGCTGGCATCCAAGCTTGATGTTGCATAAGTCTCAAGTTAGGCCCCATATGAGGTAGAAGACTGCGGAGCTGGTTAGAGAGGGGTAGCCCTAGCTGATCCGATCAGTCGCAGACAGCCACGGGGAAGAAGAAGGCGTTACGTCCACTGAAGGCGTTACGTCCACTTGCTTCTCCCGTTATAGTGATGCCTTAGGTGGAAGATCAGGGGGATCATCATCATATCACCACCGAATAACACGGCCCGTCAAATATAAATAGAGTGGAGCTGGAAGAGGCTCGCAGTTGTGTGGGCTGACCATCGGAGTGGCAGGGTTGACTGCTTGCTCGTTCCCAGGTCTCCCAATAACGGCGGAAGAGGAATTTAACGGTGGATTTTAGTGGGTATATGAAGATATTTTTTGTCCCGGAGGGCCACAAAATCGTCAGGGTCCCCCGGGCTTAGGCGTAGGCCTGAATCTGTAACCGCCTCTCCCCGATTTAAAAAGGCCCTATATGAAATACTGCTGAAAATTCGAAATTTCAAAATGTTTATATTATAAATAATTTCAGTATCTGGGTGCTTCTCATAATCGTGCCCTTCTTTCAAGCGGCAAACTTTCTCTAACTTTTCCTTCTCACCGCACTGTCTTTATGTCCAATTCCTTTCAATGTCAAGCAATACGGCTCTGGAACGCACTACCTCCCCATATTCAAGAGGGCAAAAACAAACTGGCTTTTAAGCAGTCAGTTCGCAGTCTTTTTCTGGAGTCTCCTCCTTTATCCAATTGATATAATTATACTCATTATTTCTGTATTGATTTAATATGTATTTATTAAATATGTATTTGTTATTTATGTATTTATTATATATGTATATATTTATCCATAATTATTCATCTTACAATTTTTATTTTTATTGTTATGCAGTGTATTCGCTGTTATTGTATATTTTAATTTTTAAAACAGTTGTTTGTGCACTACCTATTTAATCATTTCGGACTCAACTTTCCGGTTGACTTTGTGCAATTAAAGGTTAAATAAATAAATAAAAAAATAAATAAATATGGAACACTCACTAGGACCATTTATCGCGGTTAAAAGATGCGCTATGAGCATTGTCGATGATCTTGAGCTCACGAGAAATATTAAACCCTTAAGCCTAAGGAGAGATTTTGCCTCCTTCGGTGCATTCTACCGTTTGTATAACGAGTTGTGTTATGAGGAATTATTCGATATTATGTCCACGGCCTCTTTCTGTCGTCACACTGCTCGCCATTGGTAGGGAATTTCATCATTTCACGTTTGAACCAAAGTGTTTACAGTACGGTTTCAGAGAAAATTTCTTTTTTGGTGTCATTACACAACCTGAGCAGCGTACGCGGGAGAAATTTTCGCTCCTTGCAGAGGTTTTCTCGAAAAAATACCACCGCTTTTCTTATATCAGCCGTGAAACAGTTCGCTGTGTTTCGGATTGACGGGAAATGTAGCCAGTGTAATTACTGGCATTGGAAGGCATTTCATCTTAGGCCTCAGGATGACAACGCACCTGGTCTGCAATATCAAGTGATTTTCCCTTTTTCAGGTGTCTATATGAAGCGGTGACCGCTTACCACCAGGTGGGCCGTCAGCTTATTTGTAATTGTATATAAAAAAATAATTAGCTAATTTGTTGGAGTATTGTTAGCTACATTTTTTGATTTTGGAATCTCTAGGGGGGGGGGGGGGGGGGGCTAAATTATAGTAGAAAGCCATCAAAGAAGAAATTGAATTTAATTAACAGTGGGTGGGTAAAGTAGATTAGCTTGCTACTATTATCTGATCTGTGAAGTAGATACTGGACCTGATTCTGAAGACGCACTCTAATTATAAATTTAAGTACAGTATATCTTTTTCTCGGAATATGTGATAGGAAAAAGATAGCAAGAATTTATTTAGAGCTGTCAATTAAATTTAGATACATTTCAGAGAAACCTAGACAATTTTAGACGGCATGTACTTAGATCACTTAAGGTCGAAAATTGAACGCACGTTTCATAATGTCAAATTATATGAGAGCAATCCTTTTCGTACCTACTTCTTCATTTTGAGAGAAAGAAATGCACTGAACTTAAATTTAGACTTAGCACGTGTTCTCCAGAATTAGGGCCAATAGCTATCTGATTTAAAGTATTTTATATACAAAATTACATTTCGTTTAGGATATTATGCAAATAAATAAACTAAAAAAGGAAAAATACAATATAGTGTAAATCAAGTACACTAGATTAAGTTTACGATGATGTAGTAGTTTAAATAGTTAGGGAGAAAAAAAAATATATATATATAGTGTCGATATCCTCATTTAAAATATCGAACTATCGATATATCGTATCGTCCAATAAAGTATTAGTAATAAATAACGATATTTCGAAATAATAATATCGATATATTATATTTTATCCACAGATTAAAAAGAGTATCAACACAACAGTCGTATTTATTTATATTTATTTGGGCCTCTTTTTCTCCTTAGAGTAACATAATCTCATCTCATCTATATTTTTATTTTGCTTGTATCACAGAAGTCAGAATTCACAGAGTACGTACTTTTGGTCTTGCAATTTGAGTAGCTATCATCAGTATCATCGATGATTGAAATTAATATTTGATTGATTACTTTTAGGTTCCTGTAATATCTGGACTTCATATTGGCCTACCCCTACGGGCTTACTTGTTTTCTTCTTCCGGCGCTAGGCAGTATAATTTAAAAACCTCGGAGGATTTATTAGTACCTAAAATTGTAACTTGAAATTCATGATTGAATTCTGAGTAAGAGAATGTGAAAACAATTGTATGTAAGTACATAAACACAACAAAACATTGATCGATGAATCTTTGTACTACTATTCAAGTTTGGTCATTGACATAGATTGTAGTTCGGTTTTAATTGAATTTTTTGTGTTTAATATTTAGCCCTAGGTTATTCTATAATTATTCTATGACACACTTTCATAATTAACCACACTAACAAAAACGTTTTTTGTGCCTTGTTTCCAGATAGCTCACCCAGCTGTTCATCTCTCAAACAGGCTACATTTAGGAAATTGTGTGTTTTCCAAACTTTAGAATCATTGTTAGATGTCAATTTTGATGGAGGCTTAAAATAATAGAACTCAGCAGGCCCTACATTATTTCTCTCTACTTCTCCATTTCAATAGTAGCTTTGTCAGCTTTTGCAAGACATACAGAATTTAACAGAAACATATCAAATACCTATCGTTATACTGATCATTATTTTGGGAATTGATTGGACATGAATCGCAGAGACAAGAAGAAGGATGAAGATAGCGTTAGTAGTGGTAATGCTTTTCAAAATCTTAATAAAACAGTTTTGATTCAAGAGGCAAGATATTTTAACTCCACTCCTGTGAATCCTCGAAAATGTATCCACATTTTGACAAAGATTCTTTATTTATTGAATCAAGGAGAGAAGCTGACCACACAGGAGGCAACAGATCTTTTTTTCACTACAACAAAGCTGTTCCAATCAAAAGATGTTTTGTTACGTCATCTTGTGTATTTGTGTATCAAAGAACTTAGTCCAATGGCCCAAGATGTAATTATAGTTACATCTTCTCTGACTAAAGATATGACTGGTAAAGAGGATCTATATCGTGCAGCAGCCATCCGTGCATTGTGTAGCATCACTGACAGTACTATGTTGCAAGCAGTAGAACGTTATATGAAGCAAGCCATAGTGGACAAGAATCCAGCAATAAGTTCTGCAGCTTTGGTATCTGCTTTGCATTTGTCAAACACTTTACCAGAACTTGTCAGACGTTGGGTGAATGAAGCTCAGGTAATTGTCTCAGTACTTATTATAGTATAGTATCACTAGCTGACCCCGCAAACTAGGGAATGCAAATCTCGCAAGATTGGGGCTCAAGCGAGATCCCGTGAGCTTATGAATAACAATACTACAAGATCTCGCCCATTTCGAGATCTCGTGAGATTGGCAGTTTTGTGTATTTCTTTGCAAATGATCACAATATTTGAATAAATTAGAAAAAATAATAATAAAAATCAAGTATTATAAGATAAACATTTATTTTCACGATTTTACATCAAACATTGTTTGACGTATATGTCTATAATTTTTAATAAACTTCTAGTAATAGAGCAAGATCCCACGATGGCCAGACCTTCATTATTTTATAAAAGTTGAAAGTTTCTCTGTACATGTACCCTATACAGGTAAGAACGACCAGCGGCTAATAGAGTTTGGGTTGTGGTTACCTGGGCAGGTAACTGGTTGCGAAGGTCTGTGTATAAAATAGTACCTAAAATTTGTTAAAGTATAAAGCTCAATTTTTTATATTTTCTTCGGGATAACTTTAGAAATGTCATCATCCATTGCCGGACACTTATAGTAGTTTCTACCCCCTGCCAGACACCCTTAAATTTAATAACTTATAATTACCTATATGTTCATTATAGTATAATAGCTAAATTTTGTATATGTTACTAGGGGACCTATAAAAAGATGTCACTTCAATAGACAGACAGTTTTCATGGTTTTTACATCTTGCCAGACACATTGAAAGTCCACTGTAGGTGCGAGCGCAAATCCTTAGTCAATTACGATTTTTTAAAATATCTGTTATGTTCATTAAAACACCTTAATTAGTTAATGAAGTTTATTGTGCTAAGTAGCAATACACTTTGATTTTAGTAAGTGATCACAAACCAACAATTGACATCTACCCACATACTTCACTAATATTATTTATTAATAATGTTAATTAAGTACCTACACTATTCATACACAACATACCTTTCCTCTAAGTTTAACTACTAACAATCATCACTGAATTTAAACAATTGAATCAACTAAAAAACACTTCTAACCGACTAAGTTAATCTTACATCTACCAAAATATCTATAAGAAGCTAATCATGCTACGAATAAATAATTACAATGAGGCCTATCATATGGTAATTTAGTTATTTTGCCCCCAGAATAAGTAACTTCTGAATCAGTGGCTATATCTCTGCCCATTTATCCTGACTAGGGACTTCAATAAACTCTTCGCTTATCTCATCCTTATTTTCTTCCTCTCTTTCAGTTTCCGTAATTACAATAGTCTCTTCCCCTTCTGTGCTACCTCTCTCATTTCCTAGTTTCTTCTTGTTTCTTGTTTACGAGTTGGTCTATTTGCCTATTCATAACATTATCATCTTCCGTCGAAACTTTATAACTACTCGGTCCACTTCTTTGAACTACAGTCCCTAATAACCATTGTGCCCCCCTACCGTAATTTCTATACATCACCCTTTAGCCCACATTAGATTCTCTATTTAAATTTTTGGCATTTTTAGTAACCTATTGTTCTGATCCTACGCCTATGTCTATTGTCGGGATGTATGGTATCTAACAAAGTACGCTATCGCCTGTTCATTAAGAGTTCAGCTGGACTTTTGTTAGTTGTTGCGCATGGAGTGGTACGTAAACCCAACAACATGTTGGGAATCTTGACATCCCAAGGGACATTTTGCATTTTTTTAAATTTGACCTTTACAGTTTGGACCATCCTTTCAGCTAAACCGTTAGTCGAAGGGTGGTATGGAGCAGTCGTAACGTGATTTATTTTATTAGCTTGCAAAAAGTGTTTCGTTTCATGAGATACAAATGGCGCTCTATTATCTAATACCAAAGTTTCACACAACCCATGGGTAGCAAATATGTCTCTAAGGTGCCTGATGACTGTTACAGAAGTCATATTATTTACCATAAACACTCCTGGCATATGGAATATGCATCTACCACAATTAAAAAACATTTACCATGATAAGGCCCGGCAAAGTCTACATTGATCCTAGACCAAGGTTTACTCGGTGTTATCCATACACTGCTCGTTATCGGAGGCATGTGTCAATTTTCTAAACAAACGTTACAACCATTTACTAATGCTTCTATGTCTTCGTTTAAATGTGGCCACCAAACATAGCTTCTAGCTAACGCCTTCGTTCGTACAATTCCACTATGAGTTTTATGTAAAGTTTCCAATATCGGCGCTCTAATTGGCTGTGGTACCACAACACGACAGCCAAGTAATATACAATCCTCGTGTAAAGAAAGTTCTGAACGATGCAACCAATAAGGGCGCAATTGAGTGTAACCGCTAAACACATAATGCTATACACGAGACAAAATTGGATCCTTCTTAGTTGCCATTGCTATTGCATCTACGCCAACTGGAAAGTCAGCAGGGGTTTCGGCCATCAAGAGAACGTCACATAATAATTATTCAGGTTTGTCGGGAACCGGCTGTGGCCAACGACTTAACCCATCTGCATGCCCAATCTGCTTCCCTGGCTTATAAATGATGTTATAGTTATGCGAAGTGAGAACTAAAGCAATTCTAGTCAAACAGGATGATAAAATTGTAGGCATTGATTGGCCTTTTAGGATCAAATATACCCAGAATTGGCTTAATCCGTAACAATTGTAAACGATCGTCCCTTCAAGTAATTATGAAATTTAGTAACTCCAAAAATTATCGCAGTAGTCTCCTTATCTAACTGTGAATAACGCCTTTCATGAACATGTAGTGTCCTGGAACCCATTGCTATAGGGCGCTCTGTCCCGTCATCCATAACGTGTGACAATACGGCGCCGACGCCATATTCAGAACTATCGTAAGTAAGTACTAGTTCTTTGTTTAAATCATAGTGTACGAGTGTCAGTTCAGATGACAGCAACCTTTTTGCAGTGTCAAAACTAGTTTGTTCGCGGTCAGTCCATTGCCATGACTTTGACTTATCTAGCAACCTATGCAATGGCTCCAACAAGGTAGCTTTGTGAGGTATAAACCTTTCATAGAAATTACTTAGGCCTAAAAACGCCTGCAACTGCTGAATATTCTTAGGTTCAGGAGTGTTAAAGATGGACTCGACTTTGCTTGGCGCTGGATGGATACCATAAGCATCTATTACAAATCCTAAATTCAAATTCAAATTTTTTATTTGCCATAAACCACGGTAAACTACAAAGATGTACAGTACAAATACAGATCAAGCGTGTTTTGTCAAATATTTATTTATTTATTTATGGATCACCAACAAAGTTTACAATATTTCTTGCACTGAAAGTATATCTACTAATTTTAAGTAATTGCAACTTAAATAACAGGCGACCACAGCATGCTCTAAAATCAACAGGATATACCTACACGTAGGCAGGTGTACCAAATACTAAGAGGGTTCAGAAACCATTATCTTACTTTTAAATTTTGGCAAGGAATCATCAAATATGTCTAAATTATGAATTTTAAGGGAAATGTCATTGTACAAACGAGACAAGCGAGGGACAGGCGAATGCTTTCCGAGATTGGTATTGCAGAACCGAACATCAAATAATGACTGAGGTTTACGAGGTATCCTAATAGGAACGTTTAAGCGGAATTTGTTTAACAAGTAAGGGGAGTCAATTACACCATTCATTGTCTTATAAAGAAAAGTAAGGCCCAGAGTATCTCTTCTACAGCTCAAAGTACTCATTTTAAAGTAACTCAATCTGTCAACATAGTGCTTAACATGTCTAGGGGGTTTGAAGCGATATGATAATTGTTTTAGTACTTTCTTTTGAATTTTTTCTATTCTGTCTATATGGACTTTATAGCTTGGAGACCAAATCACACATCCATACTCCAATTTGCTTCTAACATAAGCATTGAATAACAAGAGAGTGGTAGATTCTTTTTTAAATTCTTTAGCATTCCTAAGAATAAAACCTAGGGCCTTGTTGGCAGAGTTAATTATATTATCAAACTGTGAAGTGAATTTAAGTTTTTTATCTAAAATTATTCCCAGATCACGAACTTGACAGAGTTCTTTAAGTGATTGGCCAGATATATTATATGAGGACTCAGTTATATGTCTCTTAAGTGTGAATTTTATATGAAAGCACTTTGAAGGATTTAAGAACATTTTATTAGCTTGGCACCAATTTGATAAATTGTTGATATCGTTCTGGAGCAGATTAACATCGTCAATATTTTTTATTTGGTGCATTATTTTCAAATCATCAGCGAACATATAATAATGTGAATATTCAAAGACGTTTGAAATATCATTTATAAAAACATTAAAGAACAATGGCCCCAAATTTGATCCCTGAGGAACTCCTGAATGTGCAATAAATGAGTCAGAGTGGACTCCGTTAATAACAACTTCTGAGGGTCTTTCACTAAGGTAAGATTGCCACCATACCACATACTCCAAAAGCTGCCAATTTATTAATTAATATACGATGATTCACCATGTCGAATGCTTTGGAGAAGTCTGTATACACTGCATCAGCCTGACCAGAATCATCAATAATCAAGGCGATATCGTCAATATAATTAAACAAATTTGTATCAGTAGACCTTCTTGTAATGAAACCGTGCTGATGTTGGGACAAATGAATCCTAACATGGCTATAGATATGTGTGTAGATAAGCGATTCAAATACTTTGGCCAATGTAGACAATATTGATATGGGACGATAATTACTGACGTATTCTTTATCCCCGCTTTTAAAAATGGGCACAATTCTAGCCTCCTTCCATTTGTTAGGGAATACCCCTGACTGAATTGATTTATTATATATAGCCAACAATGGAGTGCTTAGCGTATCACCACAGTTTGACACAAAAACAGGTGGTATGTTGTCTGGGCCGGCTCCTTTTGTGACGTTTAGTTTTTTTAATGTTAATTTTAATGTCTTAATATCTATCTCCAACCCATTAATTGCCAATCCAGATACAACTTCTACGTCGTTAGAATCAAAGACTCCATTCGAGTCATCGTACTCGAAAGCCGATGAGAAATGAGTGGCAAACAGATTGCTAATATCTTTAAAATCGTTTCCCTGAAAATTATTCAAATACATTGTAGTTGGATATTTAGAACTATTTTTACGTTTATTTTTAATATGTGTCCAGAAGAATTTTGGATTAGTAACAATTAAATTTTCTATGGATTTAATGTAATCGTTATAACATTTAAGCATTAATTTATCACAGTCGTTACGGAGATATTCAAATTCAAGTTTATCTAAGGGATTGCCATATTTTTTATATTTAGGGCTGATTTTTCAATCCCCAGATAAGATTTATCCAGAGAATAACTTTGACAAGTTGACAGTTAATGTATAGAAAATCTGTCAAAACGTCAAAAATATTCTCTAGATAAACTTTATCTGGAGATTGAAAAATCAGCCCTTAGTATGATATTTATATTTACGTTTTAACATTGATATTTATAACTGTGAGAACCAAACTGGGTAATTTCATAGCCTTCTAATAGAGTAAGGAACATACTTTTTTATTAAATTATTCAAAATATAGTAAAACTTGTCCACCATCTCGTTTACATTATTGCAATTTTTGAATTCTAGTACCCAGTCCATTTTACTTAATTCAAGATTAATTCCATTATAGTTTGCTTTTCTAAACACTGGATGAGACTCTCTTATACGAATTTTATTGCAAACAGGGGCAATGGGTAGATCGATCTGTATGTTAAGAGGAGGATGATGTTTATCAATTTTTCTAACAGGTACCACACATCTACTGACAGTGATCCCAACATCAGCACTGGCTAAGACAAGATCAAGAATTTTGTTATGACAGTTAGGAGTCGTATTCAATTGGACTAATCCATACATTGACATAAAGTCTATTAAGCTATTATATAATGGTGAAGAGGAAAAATTATTTGCTGTGCTATCAGAATCATTCCTAAGCCAGTTGATTCCACCAAGGTTAAAGTCACCAAAAACTATTGTAGTACTGTCTGATTGAGTTGACTCAAGAGCGTTACCACATTTAAATAAGAATAAATCTAATAACTCAAGGGTAACTGGAGGAGGTAGATAAACTGAGCACAAGTTAAGAACCTTACCAGTAGTGTTAAGTTTAATTTCAATCCAAATATCCTCACAATCACTCTCCCATTCATAAATTCTTCTAGACATAAAAGTCACCTTAACAGCTATTAAAACTCCACCCCCTCTTTCTCGACAGTTAAACCTCGAAGAATTTTCTCTGTCTCGTCTGTACACTGCATATCTATTGTCGAATAGTTCAGAATTAAAGATACTACTATTAAGCCAAGTTTCAGTGAACACAATAATGTCATAATCATTCCTTAGTAATTGTTGCTGAACCTCTAAAGTACTTAATCTAAGACCTCTTACATTTTGGTAGTAACAAGATAATGATGAACTGAACATCAATACCTAATGTCTAAGTTACAAAAAAAAAAAACTGATTCTTAATTATAAAGACTAAAGTGTGAACTGCATATTATTACAAATTAACTATTGATTCAAACAGTGACAAATGGATCTCTGTGAATAACTGGGTTTTAAAATTTTGGGAAGCATTATAGTACAGCCAATGACAAATAGATGTACCCATTTATGAATTACTGATAAGTGATAACAATAAAAAGAAAATAACGATTTGTTTTAACAAGTAGGCACCACCATGAAGGCAATTCCCTATAGGTACTGACTTAATAATAAATAATTAGACATACTTATAATATAACATAACATAATTTCACATTAACTTAAAAAAAGAATAGGTAAGCCAACCCTATTACTTAGACTTTTCAATTCAACTATCTCTTTTGTGATGAAAAATAACTGAGTTACTGAAAATAGGTTATACTTCTTTTTGTTTAGAATACAAAATTCCCGTAGCATCAACTCAACACACCATTTGGACATACTATATATATACATACCAGCAATCTATTAATGAGAAAAATTAATAATTTACAAAATCAGCTTTACATTCCAAAATTTACTTACTAGCCTAAATTAATTCCAACCTATGATAACAAAGTGTTTTCTGCAAGCAATAGGTACCTATATCAACAAACTGCTAAAAAAATAAAAAATAAAAAAAAATGGTATATGTAAGGTAAGCTGCTACATATTTTGTGGCCATAAAAATGTGACAACAAATTTAGAAAATTTTATTCACACCAAAGTTGATTATGTACTTTTTTATGATCATTAAATCAGACACACTAAGTAATCAAATCTATCCACATATTTAGGTAGGTATGTTTTCCAATAATCTTTGCTGATCCTCAACTTAACCCTAACCTAAATAAATTATTAATATCTACTTATACCATAAACCAAATAATATAAATAATATACTTACATACACTTTATTACAACAATAAGCAATTAGTTACCCATTTTGGATAAAGATAGATAGGTAGGTATAATGACAGTAATAATCCTACAGTAATATCATTTAATAATCCTATCTATACAGAACAATGAACAATGAAAGAAAGAAAATTAAAAGTTAGAACCCTATTAAAACCTAAAAATTATGCAATCAGAATAACAATGCCCACCTGTAGAGCACCATAGGATAGCAGTAGTTATTTTAAACTATGCACAACATCATTGCTAGCACAAGATGCAGGAAGTAATATATTACTTAAATAAGTATGAAGTAGTTTCCTCATATTAAATCAAATTATATCAAACACCGGATAAATGAAATCCAGGAACAATATGACTCCAATAATTATGGAGAACCAATACCTGTTTACAAATGTTTATGTTATGGTAAGAGAGAAAAAAAATAACAATGCAATAAAAAAAAACATATATAAATTAATGGATTGATCTAATATTTATCTTTGTAATATGTACCTGCCTATGCACTGTACCTACCTACCCACTAAAGTTGTTACTTAACAACCTTAAAAATTAGTTGAGAACAAAGAGTTCTAGTACCCAATATATGCCAACTGATCCCAAGTTTTCAGTTTCCATTTCTATAGAGAAATTATTCAACGGGATGGTCAGCAGAAAAAGAAAAAACACTACACTGGAATCTTATTATTATGCTTCATACTAGGAGAGAAAGAGTTTCCTGAGATTTCACCAGTATATACTCACTAGATTCAGTTTTTCTCATATAAATACTTCCATTTTTTACCCAAACAAACTTATATCCAAGCTCCTTGGCTTTGGACCTGGCAGCAGCATGAATATTCTTCATGATAGGTGACAAGTGCTCACATATGTAGATAGGATTCTTATCACCAGCTATTCCCAAGAGATGACTATTCAGCTTATCAGTACTTAATCTAGCTTTCTTGTTGAATGTAATAGAGGCAGCAAGAAATCCGTCCCGCACTCTTGGGGAACTGAACTTAACTACAACTGACCAAGGTCTTTTGCTGTCCTTGGAAATTTTTGACACTCTAGTACACAGCTGAACATCAATTTCATTTAGGTTAAAATTTATTATGTTTGCTATTTGTTTGACAGTGTTACATAGGTTCTCAGATTTGAACTCTGGTAAGCATTGAATTTCAACATTACATGCGCGAGAATGTTGTTCTACTTGAGTAAGACGGAAGTTAAGATTAGCTACTGTTGATTTGAGTTCTTTATTTTCTAATTCTAAGTTTGAAACTAAAATCATTTTCTCATTGAAATCACTGATTATTCCTTGCTGCTTAATCTGAAGACTGTTCAAAGTTTCGTCTACTCTTGATAATCTATCTATTACCTCATTGGTCTTTATGTTAAATTGTTGTAGGATACTGTCGCTAAATTCCTTAAACATCAATGACATCTCCTCCTTGAGCAAACTAAGGTCGTTACCAGTGTAGTTAGCCTCTCTTCTTCTTAAGGCGATGTTTGATTTTTCACCACTTGAGGAATTATTCTTACTCATTTTGGATTTTTTTGGTTGGTTGCACAACAGGGGCAGACTCAAGTTATTTTCCTTTTCTCTCAATGCATCCAGGTGACCTACTACACGACTGCTATGCCACCATCTTCTTCATAATATTAATTTATATAAGTAGAATGAATATTGTGCCACATACAAATGCAGCAGTTCACACTTTTTAGGTTATTAAAAAATAATCATGTCATGTTGACAATAGTATTATTTTACTGTTTAGTTTTTATATTATTTAAGACAATACTAATAGAAATTTAATATCTAATTCTGCTTTGAACTGATTTAAATTTTTTCTATGAAGAGCTCAGAAAAAGCACGTTAGAACGGTTAAATGTTGCCACGCGAAAAAAAAAAAAAGAAAAAAAAATATTTCGTATAAACTTTCCTATTTCATAAATATAAAGAGTTGTCAAAGTTAACAAGCCCTGTTTTTTAAACATATCTCTACAGCTATTACGAGGACCAAGGCCGCTTATAGCTCGAATAATTTTTTTTTTGTATTGTAAACACTTTTTTAATGTCTCTCGAGTTTCCCCACAGGATTATCGCGTACCTTAGTACCGAGGACACATAGCCATGATACGCGAGAAGGGCCGTTTTTTCACCGGCGTGGACTCTAAGGCGATAAAGAGCAAAAACAAATCTACTTAATCTATTACAAATGTCAGTTATATGACCCTTTCAGTTACAATGGCAGTCTACTATGATGCCCAAGAATTTAGTTTGCCGAGCTTCATTTAGCATTTGTCCTTTGCATTTTAAACTAAGATTACATTTTTGTGCTTTATAATTTGTAAATTGTATGAAATTAGTTTTTGTGACGTTAATACTAAGGCTGTTCGCCTGTAGCCAATTTTCATTTTTTTCAATGGTGTCCATAATTATTGTTTCATAAGGAACTTGTTTGTGAATGTAAGGTATTATCAACGAAATATCATCTGCATAGAGAATAGTCTGCAAGTTAGTTATTCTAGGCATATCATTTATGTATATCAGGAATAATATTGGGCCAAGAACACTTCCCCGAGGGACCCCAGAGTCGTTTTGCAGAAATGAGGACCTATAGTCGACACATTCGTTGTCTTGATTAATTTTTGTGATTTGGACACATTGAGTCCAATGACTAAGATAACTTCTGATCCAGTCGAGAGCTGTACCTCTGATGCCGTACCTTTCACATTTAGCAAGCAAGGTGCTATGATCAACGAGATCAAAAGCCCTACTCATGTCAAACAATATCACTGTTACTGGAACCCTATTATCTATGTATTGTGTAATGTTGCAAATTAATTTATATCCGGCAAGGTTGGTTGATTTTCCGTTTCGAAACCCATTCTGTTCAACTGCTCATACATTATGTTTCTCCAAAAAAACCAGCAATCTATCTTTAAAGATTTTCTCAAATATTTTTGTAGATATACGTATATACGTATGTATATAGACCTGTAATTATTTATATTTTCTTTACAGTTTTTTTTTATGCAGAGGTTTTACAATAGTCTGCTTGAGCTGTTACGAAAATAGGCCTTAAGCGAGAGACAGCTTAATCAAATAGCAAAGTACAGGTGCTAAATATTCAGCGCATATCTTAAATAAATTAGTTGGAAGATTATCAATTCCTACTGACTTAGTGATATTTAATGTTTTTATAATTTTTACAATTTCCATTTCTGTACATTGTTTGAGAAAAATAGTAGACCTTACACTATCAATATTAGCAAGAACGTTATAGTGTTATGCAGTCAAACTTTGTGGTACAGTTATATAATGATTGTTAAATTTTGCAGTCATTTCAGAAGGGTCTGTAATTGTTTTACCGTCTATGTTTATCGAGTTCATCTCTAAAGCAACTTTATTTACACAATTTGATTCGTCTTTTATAACGCCCCAGGCTGCCTTTGTTTTGTGTTTTTTTAAATATATTGGCGTTATAATTTTGCTGTGAATTTTTTATGCATTTACGGAGAAGCTTACTATAATTTTTGAAAGTACTTTTTTTCTTCGGTGCGGGTTTTGTAGTACAGTAGTCTAAGCCTACGTTTGACTGCACATGACACTTTTAAACCCTTAGTAATCCATTAAAAAGGATAAAAATTCGACACATTCTTTAGTAATCCTACATTTGTCCTTATTGGGTCGTAAACCTGCATTTTCGATGCGTTCTAAAACTATGTCAAGGCGATGCCGCATCTTCTTCATTGTACCCCGACAGATAATGACGTTATCGATTAACACCGCTACTCCAGGCACACCAGCCAATAAAGCGGTCATTAATCTCTGGAAAATACCCGGACATGATTTAACACCAAATGCTAATCTATGTACAGAGTTTAAACCCTTGCAAGTATTTAATGTCAATAGCTTAGCTGTACTTTCTGTGACTACTACTTGAGTATAAGCTCTCTCTAAATCTAGCGTTGTGTAGAAACCACCACCAGCAATAACAGCAAACACTTCACTAGCCGTGGGCATAGGATAGGTATCAGACTCCGTAGCCTGGTTTACCGTACTACGATAGTCACCACAAAGTCTTATCCCCGTTTAGTTTAATAATAGGAACTACTAGGGTTGCCCATTCAGAAAAAGACACCGGGCGCAGAACACCTTCTCCTACCAAGCGATCAATTTCTTGCTCAACTCTAGTTTTCATAGCAAGACGCACAGGTCGAACTTTTAAAAATCTTGGAGTGGCGTCATGCTTTAACTGTATTGTGACTGGATCTTTTTTTTTTTTTTTTTTTTTATACAAAGCACGACAAATGACTCAACACCACCTGATGTGAAGCAGTAAGAAGAGTCCAAATGCGAAGACAGCTAGTGCAGTTCAGACACTGCTCTAGCTGCCTCCACCTTGCCGGCCCGAAAGGTGCTTTTTCACGCCTCTTTTGAAGGAACCCATGTTATAGGAAGGAGGGAACACATGTGCTGGCAAAGAATTCCAAGTTCTGGAAGTTCGACAAAGAAAAGAGCTACTAAATTTCTTTGTACGACAAACGTACGTTTACGTACGTTTGTGTTTCTTTGGACAGTGAATTGATGACTCCGAAGACCGGCACGCGTGCTCCTGAGTAGGAAGGGGGAAGGTGGGATAAGGTCAAATAGCTCTTCAGAACACTCTCCGTGATATAGCCGATAGAAGGCGCTAAGCGACGCAATGTCTCGACGCAATTGCAGAGGCTCAAGGTTGTTGGTGACCTCTACATCGCCAACGATACGGACAGCACGACGCTGCAATCTGTCCAGGGCATCGAGTAGGTACTTGGCGGAGCCATCCCACAAGTGCGAGCAATATTCCACGCAAGACCGGACCTGAGTTTTATATAGCAGGCATAATTGGTCAGGCGTGAAAAATCGACGCACCTTGTTCAGGACACCGAGCTTCCGTGAGGCTGTTTTTATCACGGTTTCGATGTAGTTCCTGGAATTCAGATCGCAACATATCTCCATACCTAGCAAGTTGAGGGAGCCCTGTGCCGAAAGAGTCGTGCCCTGAAGAGACGGAAGGGGAAGGAACGGCGACATTTTGGCTGTAAACGCGCACACCTGTGTTTTCTTAGCATTGAACTCAACAAGATTGTTAGATCCCCATTCAGATACGAGGTTCAACACCCTGTCGAGCTCAATGGTAAGATTCTCTCTCTCCCTCTCGGTTTCAGCGCGCCCAGCCCCTGGGCGACCGTAATATCCCCCATGCACTGTACTGTCATCTGCATAGCAAATAATGTTTCCTAACGGAATCATGTCATTGATATGAAGAAGAAAGAGTGTGGGGGATAGAACAGAGCCTTGTGGTACACCAGCATTCACTGACATGAACCGCGAAGCGCATCCATCTGCGAGGACACGGATTCTTCGCTCATGCAGGAAGCCGGCGATCCAGTTACAGAGCTGAGCGGGCAGACCGTATGCCGGGAGCTTGGAGAGAAGAGCCCTGTGCCAGACCCGATCGAACGCTTTGGCAATGTCAAGGCTAACTGCCAGTGACTCACCACGTTTGTCAATAGCTTCACCCCAGACATGCATTAAGTACGCTAGAAGATCACCCGTTGACCGGTTCGGCCGAAACCCGTACTGTCGATCATTAATTAATAAGTGATCTTCTAGGTATCGGATCAGCTGGTGGTTTAAGCTCCGTTCCATGACCTTGCAAAGAACTGAGGTGACAGCTATCGGGCGGTAGTTAGCTGGGTCTGATCGGTCTCCCTTTTTGGGGGCCGGTTGCACATTGGCCTCTCTCCAAGATTCCGGCACACACCCAGAAGAGAGAGAAAGACGGTATAGCCGCGTTAAGACAGGAGACAACTCCGCTGCGCAGTTTTTCAGTACTATCGCTGGAATGCCATCAGGTCCACTAGCTTTCCGGACGTCGATTGACTGAAGCTCCGCACGTACATCACATTGCCTAATACGTATATCGGGCATTGTGTGGCCACAGTGGGAGAGTGTTGGTGGCTGTAAGTTGCAGTCATCGATTCGGGAGTGAGCAGCAAAGAGTTTTACCAAGAGATCGGCTTGCTCTTGCGGCTTGTGAGCTAGCGAGCCGTCAGAACATCTCAACGGGGGCAGCGAGGGTTGACAGAAGTTGGATTGCACGGCTTTGGCCAGACGCCAGTAGCTACGGCTTCCCGTAGGATGCGTAAGAAGTTCTTGGCCAACTCGTGCAACGCGCTGTGCATCCGCTCTGATGAAGGCCCTTTTGCAGGACTTGGTGGCGTTGTTATAGACTGCTTTCAGTGAGTCAATGTTGGGATCCCCGCAAGCTCGGCCCCTGATCCAAGCGCGGTATGCCGACTGTCTGTTTTCAACAGCTAAGGCACAATCGCGGTTGAACCAGAGGTTACGCCTACCCCTACTGATGAGATCGGAGTGAGGGATATAGTACTCCATCCCTAACATGATCTCATCAGCAACAGCAGTAGCGCTAGCGTTCGGGTCCAGCTCACTGAAACAGCGCTGCCTCCAAGGGACAGATGCGAAGTAATCCCGCATACCGTCCCAATCTGCCGACGCATAGTGCCAGATGCGGCGTTTGGCAACCATAGGTACCGGTGGCGACGCCCGTGGCACCCCAGCGGATACCAGGCAGTGATCTGATGTTCCCAAAGGAGCATGAACCTCTAGCCGATATCCATCCGGGCGAGTCGTCAGCAGAAGGTCCAACAATGAGGGCGCGTGACCGACAATGTCTGGAATCCTGGTGGGCTGGTTTACCAGTTGGGTCAGGTCGTGCGTGAGAGCGAAAGCGTGGGCAGTTCTACCAGCATGGTCAGTTTTAGAGGAACTTAACCACGACTCGTGGTGAGCATTGAAGTCCCCTAAAAACACCAATTCTGCGGTTGGAAACTGCTCCTGCGCAACATCTCCCCGGAAAGTACCTAAACCTTTCTTAAAAACCTCACTATGCTTAAGTATGATTTTATCAATAATTGATATATCTATGTCCGATATTAAGTTAATATTTAATGTAATATCAAGTGCTTCAAACCAGTTACGCCCAATTAAATTAGGTCCTAATTCCTTAGCAACAACGACATTTAAACTACACTTAATGTTCTTATGTTCAACTTGCACCGTTGCCTGTCCAATAACATTCACTGCGGTGTTATTCCATGTACACAGCCTGTATGGTAGCGCGCGCAGATTATCACACGAAGGTAGCTGCTTCCAAGTATCCTCATTTACCAAAGAAAATGCAGCACCAGAATCGACCTCCATCATCACTGGTGTCCTATTCAACAACAGCTTAATTTGATATGCTGGTACCCGTGGTGTTGAAATATGCATATTGTAAATACCATTGAGGTGCATAACAGACTCATCTTTTGTATAATTTATTTTGCTCACACTACGGTTCTTCTTTCTTGCTGAACAAATTTTCTTAATGTGTCCCTTTTTATTGCAGAAATGACGAGTAGCGTTAATAAAAAGTCCTCCGTGGCGGTCACCACATCTATAGCAAACCGCATATCTGATTTATCTTGCACTGCATTGACATCCATGGGCTCATATATGGGTGGTGACGTCACTGTTGTTGCTGCCGCCGTATAAGTCGATATTGACGTAGCCTGTATCATACGAGCATCATTTCCTGCACTCTCTGATGATAGCATGGCGTCTACAACATCTACGTACTTTAACTCATCTTTTTTCAACAACTCATATTGTAATTTCTTGTCGATCATGCCACAAACGAGCCGGTCACGAAGCATACGTTCTAAATCCGTAAAGTTACAACCGGAACTTATTTTCCTGAGCTGAGCAATGTAGTCCGAAGCAGACTCACTTTCTTTTTGGTCACGTTTATAAAATTAATATGACACTGAAATCTCATTAGGCTTTGGGCTATAATGCTTTGTTAGAACAGCAACAATGTCAGTAAAAGTCACATCACTTGATTTTTTTGGTGTTATTAATGCCAAAAGAGTTTAGAGAGACTTGTTCACCACAAACTGTGTAAAAATTTGCTCGTTTTGTTGAGTCTTTGTCAATTCCATTTGCCTTAAAACAATATTGTAGTCTATCAATATAGTTGTTTCAATTGTCACTTTGTGCATTGAATTCACGAAATTTCACTGACTTGCACTCCATTATTTACGTTTTACACTACGTCGCCACTGTTATGTTCATTAAAATACCTTAATTAGGTAATTAAGTTTATTGTGCTAAGTACCAATACAACTTGATTTTAGTAAGTGATCACAAACCAACAATCGACATCGACCCACATACTTCACTAATATTATTTATTAATAATGTTAGGTAAGTACCTACACTATTCATACACAACAATATCTAATAATAAAAAATATATTACGTTCATATCCATTTTGTATAAAGTAAAAAATGTTAGTTTAATATCATAAAAATATGATTTGAGATAAAAAATATATTTAAACTTTTTTATTCATTTAAGTATTGTCTTCGATGTTTCTTATTGTAATAGTTCGATATATCACTAATTTCAGATGGTGGCAGTAAAAGATCGCACTCGACTAAGCGCCCTAACTTACTCGCACCTGCTTGAACAGTTAATACCTCGCGCGCGCAAATACAGCACTTTTAATGTGTCTGGCAAGAAAAACCATGAAAACTGTCCGTCTATTGAGGTGACATCTTTTTATAGGTCCCCTAGTAACATATATAAAATTTAGCTATTCTACTATAACGAAAGTATAGGTAATTATAAGTAATTAAATTTAAGGGTGTCTGGCAGGGGGTAGTAACTATCATAAGTGTCCGGCAATGGATAACGACATTTCTAAAGTTATCCCGAAGAAAATATAAAAAATTTAGCTTTATACTTTAAAAAATTTTAGGTATTATTTTATACACCTTCGCTAGGTAACCACAACCCAAACTATAGTCGCTGGTCGTTCTTACCTGTATAGGGGACATGTACAGAGAAACTTTCAACTTTTATAAAATAATGAAGGTCTGGCCGTCGTGGGCTCTTGGTCTACACACTATGACATACGTATCTATCAAATAACAAATGAAAGAAACAACCAATCTTCTCTTCTAATATCAAACAAAAATCTTTTAGTAATAAAAAAGTTCTTTTATAACAAACAAAACAACGAGAAGTCAAAACTGCTTAGCAGTAAACTTAACTTGCGGTTCCTTCGAGGGTTCTCTGGAGGGCAGCACCTCACCTGTCGATTTAAACGCGGGCTCATTTATGAAATGCGATTTAAGGAGCTCGGCTATTTTTTGAGGATCACTAATACCTTCTACACTCACTGGCATGTCAGAGCTGGGGCTCAATCTTTTTATTTGTTTCCAAAAATCAGAAAACTTTTTGTTATAATGGTGGGACGCTATAATGTTCATTTTTATCTGTTCTGCGCTATCTTGACACCACTTTAACTTGCGCTTAAACACTTTTTTGTTTCTAACATAGTTTCATATACGTAACCTGACCTTGGTTTGCCATAATAAACCCAATTCTGAGACCCATCTCTAGCTGACTCGTGAGCCTCTCTGACATGCTTGTTCAGCCTATAGTATAGCTATATATATATTGTCCAGCCTATAATATATTTATATTTACCCTTGTCGACTTTACTTTACAACAGTCTTTAGTCGCGGTACTGAATATGTCAATTACTTACTTTATCATACAGCGTATCTATAATGAGTCTATGTTCTGGATTCTCACAAAAATTGACACTACATTCTCTTAACTCTAATGGAAAATCAATATTTCTTAATTTATTATTACAAATATTTTCAAATAGCCTTATTTGTTCAGGGTTTCTATCACCCCACGTCACATAATTAAATGGATTTTATAGTAAAATATGTTTTAGATCTTATAGAACTCATGTTACATGTTATTCTAACCGGGAAATGATCAGATCAGTATGTATTGTGCAATATTTTAAAGCTGCTTCAGTCACAACACAGTGGTCCAACCAGCTGGTTGTACCGTAAGCGTCACTAACATATGTATAAGACTCTGAGTTTTGAGCCATAAGTTCAATGTCTGCACAACGCCAAGTTTGTTATAAACGAAAGTCCCTAAGTTTTATGCCGAAACGTTCTGTGGTATGCGCATTGAAGTCACCTAATATGAAGACAGTGTCAATGTTACATACCTCTACTACTGCAGCAATCTCATTCAGCCACTGTGAACTCAGGCAAATTATCAATTGAGTCCGTAGGCATGTACATCGAGAACACTAAAAAAGAACGCTCCGCTAGCACTATTTTTATCGCAACCAAGCGATCACTTTTACACTGTACCACAGAAACCGATGTAAGCACACTTTTTCTCCAAAGCAACGCAACACCACCATATGGTCTGCCACGCAAGACACCTGCACCCGTATCCACCGCTGATTTTCCTGTGTAGTGAAAGTCTGGATCAATGGTACCCAAGTATGGAATATCCTGCGGGAGTAGCCACGTCTCTTGGAGAGAAATTAGGTCTCCAGTTTGACACAAGCGCTGTACACATTCTACTGACCGTTTAATCGATTTGCAATTGAAACTGTATAATTTCATATTATGTTTGTGCTTTTATAGTGGTATAATGCGCTTGTCATTTTTATTATCACTATAGTTACTTCTATTAAAATAAATAAATCTCCGAAACTAAACCTCTACAGGCCACACCACAGTGAGTCATCTAAAATTGAGGATAATTATTTTGCGGTACAAATATTTTATAAGCATCATGGCGGTAGCGCAGTAGCCACTCTGATGTCTGCAGCTTTAAACTTCACAACTGGTAATAGAACGGCTTTCCCCTTGGAGCCTATGAACCCATTTTTTAGTCTGTTCCTCTGAACTGTTTGTCATTGCTCCGTAGGTTTTTGTTTTTTCCACTCAACATTTGTGTTTACAATATCGGCCATTGTCCTTGACCCAGAACTGCTGTCAGTACTATTAATCTCCCGTTTATCTTTCCTTACACTTACACCTAAAGAATTTGTCATCGTCTTCGGTCAGGAGTAAGAAAGACAGGTGTACGTAACTCCATGTGAGAAAAGGAGAGAGATATTTCATCCGTATTTTTAAATCGCTTCTGCCTATCAGCTGATGTAACGCCATCATATGTACTGAGTCGGTCGGGGGAATTACCCGACGTGTAAAGTAGGCCCATTGGGCCACTATGCGAATAATAACTGTCATTTATTCTTGATCCACCTCTTTTTTTATCAATGTTCAAACCATAATTATTTACAATAGATTCTTGTTTCAAGTTTTTTAGGTCACTTTCAATTTCACATAGCTGCTGTTGTGTTGGAACCTTGGAACTGAATCAAACAGGAGATTTTTGGCAATTTCTATGTCCTCAGATGTGAAAGCGATGTACACAATTTCACTAAACTAAACTGTCGTCATCCATAGCATCCACTTTGTTCTGAACAAAAGCCAGAACTTCACAAATTATTGCAATTTTCACACTTCACTACTGTGACGCCATAGTCACTAACTTTACGGCCTGGCCACGAGAACGGGCCGCGGCCAGGCCCCCGTCACTCTCGAAATGCAGCGTTAAAAGTGCCGGCCGCCAAGTGGAAATCTGGCGATCCGACCGGCAGTGGGCCGCCGCAAGCGACATTGAACGCACCCCTCTTGAACGTTTCCCGCGCAAAACGCAACGATACCCACGGCTCACGGTTACTTTGTAGCGGAGTTATTTTAAAACTATGATATTTTTTAAGATATCCATTGAAATCAAATAATGTTAGGTACAATTTTGTTCACAATTAAATACTTGTGGTGAATAATGCATTCATTTTGAAAACTACAATATCATGTTTATAAAAACACCTTCGCAGATAAGTGCATTATTTTAGAATAAATTTGGTTACCAAAAAATAGTTATAGTGAGCCAATTTTGAAAGATAGACATATGCTGCCGCGGACTTTTTTTTAGAACTTTTAAAGGCGAACAATTCTTACTTACATGATTTTTTCGTAACTTTAACCATTTGCGCAGCGCACGCAACTAAAGCTCTGAAAAGGAATATTTTTCCCCCGTTTCTGCAATATTTTTCATTGATGCTCATCTGCTATTAGTCGTAGCGTGATGTTATATAGCCTATATAATACCTCGATAAATGGACTATCCAGCACAAAAAGAATTTTTCAATATGAATCAATAGTTCCTGAGATTAGCGCGTTCAACCAAACAAACACACAAAGAAACCCTTCAGCTTTATAATATTAGTATGGATTTAAGAGGTGAATACGACGATAAATAATCGTTTTCGTTTCTATTTAACCTTCCGCTAGGGGCACAGATTAATAATAATCTAAGGGTGCTACTGTTATGGAGCTCGATTTACAAATACGATTCGGGGGAGTGCTAGTTGCACGTTGCACTAAAACACCTTCAGAAGTAGCTATAAATATCTACTTCCGTTTTAACTTAACCGGCAAAGAATGCGTTAACTTATGTAGCGTGATACTTACTATATAAATGTGGCAAGAAATATAACTGTAGCGTCTTTAATTCTCTACTAAACGATTAACCTAATATGTACGATACCAGACTACACATTCATTTTAAATAGTACGATAAAAATTCTTCGTTTTACGGAGGGCTGAAAGTCCCGCCGGAGGGTTTTATCAATTACGTGGAAGAATTAGAAACAACATTTTTGAAATTTTTTGATAAAGTCTTCATGAACCAGCCGGGAAGCACTTCAATGAATATACTACAAGAAATTGATTTTATTCCACCTTGCCGCTGTTTTCCAAAGGATTACTTGTAAAAGTTATTTACGCGATTTAGAATATTAACGAATGAATACAAAGATGGAAAAATACATTGATCATTTTATAAAATTAAATCACATTTTATTGACCAGCTTTCTTTGCATTCACTTCATTGTATTAGGTGTATAAATAAATAAAAAATAAGTTCTTCTTCAGTCATTTTATTTAATTTATGATCGTGGCACAACCCTTACGTTTTCTGTCGATGACGCAATCACGCGGTGTACGCGGGATTCTCGACTCTCGGCACCGGTTGGCAGAGTATATTTCTTCTCGCATCGTCTTAAACGGCTAATAATAATAATCCTAGTAGGCTAATATAACGAAATTAATTCACCATTTGTATTAGAGTGAAGTATCTGTCCTGTTATTAATCTGTGCCGCGGCGGCGAATCGGTAACCACTGCGCGGTCACGACGACTCGCTGCGAGGCAGACATCGAGAAAGCGCGCAGTGATTGCCGATTCGCGAGTCGCAGGACCCGCGTGCGGGGAGTTCGTGGCCAGGCCCTTAGGCATCTATATCACAACCGATCGCACGCGCGTACTACTCGACAATGTTATGATTATAAATTAAAAATGTATATACTAAACATCTCTTACATAGTTATGGTAGCCTGGTAGTTCAGGTTGGAAATTCACATGGAAATAACGAATCTTTTTCATATCCATTAATTTCGTAATAGTATGATGTAAACATGTGGACATTCTGGTGTACCACAGGCAAAAAACAGGTAAAAAAACCCAGGTGAACAGCGCAGATGGACCACGGGCATTAAATGCATTTATATCTCTGGATGCATATTGCATGTATGATAAACCAAAGTTCCGGTGACTAAAGTCTTGTAATATTTACTGTGTAAACAATTGTATAATGAATTCTAAAATTATTAAATTATTACTTATTAACTGTTGAGATTGTTACTTATTGTTCCGAAAATCCCCACTAAGATGAGTTTTTCACTAGTAGGGATTTCTGAAAAAAAAAACAAATTCCCCACTGGATTTGACGGTAGGGATTAATGGAATAGTTCAATTTATCGTAAGCTGATGATAGTAAGTAAGTAATAATAGGAAAAAATGTTCCCTTCCTGTTATTAAAGCATTAAGTAGGAGTGTAATGATTATTTAGTGAAATTAGGGCTAAGACGTAACAGTAATCAGTATACCCCCAGATCATACAAAAAATATACCTAAGAAGAGTAGGTTGGCCTAACGATTCACAGTGTGACTGGTAGGGAATAATTTCGGAAAGGTCTCCCAACATGTCACATGTGTGACTGGTTGGGAATTATTTTACAAAGTTCTCCCAACGAGTAACAGTGTGACAGGATACAGTGTGACTCGTTGGGAACAAAGGGATTCGATTAACAAATCGCACTATAAGGTTTATCTTTATTTGTTCCAAATTTGGTACGGAGAAATTTCTACGGACATAGGATGCAAATATATTTAATTTTACTAACTATAGATTTTAGTATTATATTACGAACTATTATTTGTATGTATATGTATATATGTATATGCACTAAATATTTTGTGTAGGAAGTAAATCAAATTTAATTATAATGGAAATATACGCCAATGTAATATTTTGAAGATGTGTATATGTGTATTTATCTATGTGTATAAAATCTACGTATTACATCAAATTTAAATATTGTTTATTCTACAACTGAGTACATGTTTCTTTTTTTATTTCTTTCCTAGATTTCCTAAATACTGAGATGTAGGTATCCTACTAGGTCTCCTCTATTGTGTAATTTAGTTTTTAATCATACTACGATAGTAATTAGTTGGTATGTTAAGGTGTATCGGTTGCCCTAAAATATACTACATTTAATGTATGCTAAAACCAGTTCGTCATGATCTGTCCCCATTGTGAGCATTTTATTAACGGTGTGTCAAATTAAATTGGTCATTCGGCTGCTGTGATACTGCGCTGCCGCAATACAGTTTATAACTAGTGCGGAGGGTAGTTGTCATTGTTTCTGTTACTCAGCACATCTATGAGTGTGACCTGTTTTTATGTTAATGTTAATATTATGTAACAGCATCATTGTAAAATGACAAATAAAGTTATTCTTATTCTTATTCTTATCCTAATACCACCCATCTGGATTATCTGGATTAACTGGAGTTACTATTATATCTATAATGGTAACCATTTCATGGATCACGAATTCAAAAGATAATATTTTTATCTTATTTATTTCTTTTTTCCAGGAGGCTATCATGTCCGATAATGCAATGGTATCTTATCATGCATTAGCGTTAGTAGCTGGAGCTCGTCGCAACGACCGGCTGTCTACTGTGAAGTTGGTCACAAAATTATCTCGCGGAACACTACGCTCACCATATGCTCTTTGTCTTCTCATCCGTCATGCTGCTAAATTAGCAGAAGATGATCATGCATCTGAAGAATACATACATTTCATTGAATCTTGCTTAAGGCATAAATCCGAAATTGTGGTATACGAAGCTGCCCATGCACTTGTAAATTCCAACAAATCTACAAAGAGTTTGAGTAATGCTATGTCTGTACTTCAAATATTTTGTGGTTCATCTAAAGCTACTCTACGACTAGCTGGGGCACGGACAATGGCAAAATTGACAGTGAAACATCCTAATGCTGTTGCTGGTTGTGCAGTTGATCTAGAAAATTTGATTTCTGATCCTAATCGCACAGTAGCTACATTGGCAGTCACAACCTTGCTCGCAACAGGAGCTGAAAGTTCAATTGATCGGCTTATTAAGCTAATATCGGGCTTTATGTCTGAAATTTCAGACGAATTCAAAATAGTAGTTGTTGAAGCTATCAAACGATTATGTAAGAAATATCCTCGGAAGCATCAGTCCTTGTCTGCCTTTTTAGCTGGAATGCTCAGAGATGAAGGAGGTGTCCAGTATAAAACTGCTATAGCAGATGCAATTATAGCCTTAATAGAAGAAAACTCAGATGCTCGGGAAACTGGTTTGGCACATCTTTGTGAATTTATAGAAGATTGTGAACATACTTCACTAGCTGTTCGTATATTACATGTGCTGGGTCGTGAAGGACCTAAAGCGCGACAGCCAGCGAGATATATAAGATACATTTATAACAGAATAATATTAGAGTCGGGTGCTGTACGTGCGGCAGCAGTATCAACCGTAGCACGTTTTGGAGCTACTCGACCAGAGCTTCTTCAAAATATAAAGGTTCTGTTGGCTCGTTGTCAATTAGATGACGAAGATGAAGTTCGCGATCGAGCTATTTTTTATAGTGCTATATTGGATTCCGAAAATCAGCAACTTCTCAACGATTATATTATCAATGTACCCGTTACCAATCCCATGCTTCTTGAAAAAGCTCTCGGTGATCATTTGAAGGCGGGAACTGAGCAACCATTTGATATAGCAACTATTCCGTCTGTAGAAGAGCCACGAGACCATAAAGAAATTACTATTCTAACCAAGCAAGTTTCTTTATCACGGGAAGAACAATATGCTGATGAATTAAAAATAATTCCTGGCATTGAAAATATTGGACCGATATTTAAAACTTGTCAAAGTGTTGATTTAACAGAACCTGAAACTGAGTATCGCGTACACTGCGTGAAACATATATTTGCCCGACATTTAGTTCTCCAATTTGAATGCTTAAACACACTGAGTACGGTACTTTTGGAAAAAGTACATGTTCGCTTAGATTGCATTCCTGGATATAAGATCTTATGCGAAGTTCCATGCGAAAAGTTGCCGTATGATAAAAAGGGTAACATTTTCTGTTTGTTGCAGTTTCCTGAAAGCTGCATAGACACACTGGGTTCCATTTCTGCCACATTAGAATTCGTATGTTTCGACTTCGATGCAACAACTGGCTTGTTGGATTCTAGTGATGGTTACGCAGATACATATCCGTTAGAAGACGTTGAGATTGGATGTGTGGATCAATTTAGACTCATAGCTGCAACGAATGATTGGGAAAGCTCTTGGGAACGTGCTGGTAACGCGGCCGAAGTCAGTGACACGTTCGGATTGTCGCAAACAGTTATTGGTGAAGCTGCTAAAGCTGTGTGTGAACATTTGGGCTTACCAAATTCTGCAATAGTAGGAGACGTGGTCAAAGAAATTAGGGGAGAGGGGAGGTGGCGTGGCCAGGCTCCAGTTATGATCAAAGCCAGACTTGTTTTAGCTCAGGGAGCCATCACCATGCACCTGGTCGTACGTTCGACTCGTGAGGATATTGCTACTTTTTTGTTGGTTGCTGTCGGCTAATTTTATTAAGAGGATATCTAGCCTCGCGGACAAATTGAGCGTTTTGTGTAGCGTTAGTTAAATTAATCATATATTTTCTTGTTCTAATTTCAAATAATGTTATAGTTAATAAAATTGATCAATTAAGTATTTTACAAAATCCAAAATCCAAAACATGAATGAAAACCGTTATCTCGATAAAAAAAAATCAAGATGATCCTTCGCATTTTGTTTCCGTTTTATAACCGCCTGAAATCAGATAAAAGAGATTATATTTATCATGTTGTGCCTCCCTTCCCCTTATTGTATATGTACACGGTGTGCCTTTCTCAGAGTGATCAAATGATTAGGGCACCCTTTTTCGAAGACCTCTTTCAGGCTTGATTAGGCCCTTTGATGGTAATAAACCTCATTGTTGAGAACGCGGCTCTATCCGTTCTCGTTGCTACGCAACGGTGGTTGTTATCTTGTTTGTCATGAAATTAATTATTATATTATTTTCAATGTAAATTTAGTTATTTCTATATAATAAATAGCTCATTTAAACACAAAAGCCTCTTTCTGCCGTCAACAAGTGGTCCTTATAAGTTTTTGTATTTTGGTTATAGAGTTATTTAAGCCCCAATTAAATGTTATTGTCATGCCTTACAGGGCCCACAATGTTCGAAAAAGTATTGTAACACCTTGATTTACTTGTAGAGAGCAATAAATAAATAAATAAAATAAATTTACATTGAAAATAAAATAATAATTAATTCATGACAAACAAGTTAACAACCGTTGCGTAGCAACGAGAACGCATAGAGCCGCGTTCTCAACACTCATGAATTATTTGTTTCAAAATACCGATAATAATAATACCCTCAAACCTATTATCAAGACCAAAGTAAGAATTTTTAAGAGCTTGTTTTATAGATACTAGATTTAATGGAGAAATATTGATAATAATAAGTATATAATATTAAAAATATATTAAGTAATGATTTAAACATCCATGACTCGTGAACAAATGCTCGTACTCATCATACAAATATCTGCTCTTACTGGTATTTGAACCCGGGACCACTGACCAAGTAGCCTATATAGCAAGGGGTACAGACGGGGGCCTTTTTGGCGCAATAGTCTTTGTATAGATTTTAAGTATTTTAAGTATTACCTATTGTATAATTGTGCCAAATAAACTTTTTTCTATTCTATTCTACAGACCACTCGGCCAGTCAGTCGTCATCTAAATAATATGTCAGAGCCCTATCATTTTTGTTAAAGTGGGACGCACAGCGCATTGTTGTTGTTAGAATTATGTCTATAAGACTTATTGTTGTGTAGGTAGCCTGTACAGGGTGTTTGGTACTCACCATAACAAGCTGGCATCTACCCATGCTAACATAGTCATATAAATACTATAGTGTTAACAAAACTTCAAAATAGTAAAATAAATTTCCAATTTCTTCATACAAAGAGTCCATAAAAATGTATGCGTTTGAAAATTAATTTTAGAATTTTGAACTTTTGATGACACCTTAGTATTTATACTATGATAACATAGATAGGTGCCAGCTTACTAAACTAAATTTAGGTAAGGTAAATTAAAATAATATAATTTTATGAATGTTGTTATAAAGTAATTTAACTAATTTATATACATACAATAAAATGCATTGATGTTTTAAGAGATATTTTATTTGTTAATTTACAGTATACAGGGTGGTGCTGTCAATGCGACAATAAATTAAAACATGCACTTTTTTAGTTCATAGAAATGGTTTGCCACTTTCAAAAACATGTTATTCATTTGATAATTTCATGACATTTGTATGGAATAATATAACATTGGCTGCATTATTTCATAGAAATGTCCAGAAATTATTAAATGAATAAGATGTTTTTGAAAGTAGCAAACCATTTCTTTGAACTAATATGGCCCATGTTTTAATTTATTGTCGCATTGACAGCACCACCCTGTATAAATGTTATAAAATACGCTACATAAATACCTAGTCTTGCCATAAATACAATGAAAAAAAAAATTCTACTGCAAATAACATTTATTAGGTAATTTTACAGTGTGTTTGTTCTCTATTCGTTCAATTAATTCGTAAAGCAATTTAAGTTACAAATATTCCCTCCGATGTTGGTGACGTCACGGGCCGGCCGGACACTAAGAGAATCTGAAGGATTACGACTTCCTGAGTGTCCTGATAGTGTGGATTGTCCGCCGTTTCCTGGTGGTCATTGTCAAGGTTAGGTGCTGTATGTACTTGCGTTGGCATTCGCCTGTTCGAACCACAGCTATTTCATACATCGGCGGGAATAATTCTGATAGGTGGATCGTCTCCCGACACAGAGTGACGTCAAGGGCCCCTCATCGGCAGGGTCGTTTCGTCACAGTGTTAGTTTAATACTTAAATATATAACAATTTAAAATATAAATAGGCTACCTACATATTTTTACAAATACCTACGATTCGGTTAAGTTGGGGCATTGCTTTCAAATATTCTTAATTTTGATTTTAACATTATTAGAAATGTTTAAAAAATTATTTACATAAAAATGTATCTAATCTAGAAAAAATTCACGTTAGACGTTAGCTCATAACGCAAATACAGATAGACTTAAAGAATTTCACAGGGATATCCTAAGTCCTGGTTAGCTCAGATTGTTAGAGCTGTCGCCCGGATTGCGGAAGGTCGCGGTTTCGGACAGGATTTCTTCGAATTCTTTCCCTTACTGCTTTGACAACCTTTTTCGTACGAACACTACGTGGACGGCCAGATCTTTTTCTGTCGCAAACAGAGGAGGTCTCATTGTAGGTACCTATTAAGAGGCTGATAAACGCCAGCGACCTTGAGAAAATGAATTTCGAGGCCCCGCCCACTAATATTTCCGATAACGTGGCTCCACAATACTATACCGACCAGCCGCGTAACTACTACAACCTCAAAAGCGCCAAGCTAAAAAAATGCCACTAGATGGCGTGCTCCACGTGCTTTATTCCATAGACCATTATAAAAATAGAAATTGTCAATAATAAACTATACACTTTTATAAAAAATATGTGGTATTTTTAAATTAATGGTAAATATTATACACGGTCAATATACTTATTTATACTAACAAATTTTATTAAGGGACCTATTATGAAATCGAAACATGACTATCAGGGATGTAATTATAAAAGACAAATCATAATAGTTTTGACATACGTATTTTCATGTCAGCTGTTCTATAAATTAGAGCTCGACTTGAATAAATTTTGGTTTTGAAACGCCTTGTAAATTTTTAAGTGCATGGATAGCCCAATCCGACACTATGAGAAATAGCGAAAAGTACTCAAAGGAAACGTAAAAGAAAAACTAAACTGCATCATTGGATGTTTACAAAATATTCCTAGCCAGGAATCAAAACTATTGTTTAAAAAAAACTCACATGGTGTATTACACCATTCGATTAGATTCCAAATTACAAAATTCAAGTTTCAAGTAGGTTTTGCTTTTATATATTATGCTACAAAGTACGAAGCAGTATGCAAAAAGTTACTAGTAATCAACGAAACGTCGAACCAAATGTAAATTATTGGCACGATGTTATTAAAACGTAAAGTGGATTACTCGCACTTGTTTACATTTTATTTCTTTTTCTATGTGGCCTTTAACATTGCTTTAAAACATGTAGCAGTTTATAAAAATCCAACATTTCCCTTCCGTTTTTCATATGTAATATCTTCCCGGAATGTATTGTTCCTTTTATACCGCGATACTATCGAATCGTGTAATGATATTGTTTTTTTTTTCAAAATCAACGGGTTTTATTTCTACCTTAATTTTTGATTTCTCATAAATCTAATGCTGCACTTTTAGTTTTTATCGAAATCGGTCCCGATACTCTTTTAAGTACTTTTCGTTATTTCTATTTGGAATTCGGAATCCATAATAGATTATTTTTTTATCTAAATCGTTTAAGCAGCTTAAGTGTTAAAATGTAACACCCAGAAAGACACAGTTACATTCGCAATTATAAGAGTATGGATGTGTCATCTTATCACAGTAAAAATAATGTCCGTTCGAAGTAATAGAAAGATTAATCAAGTAAGTATTTATTTTTTTTAAGTTAAGAGCGTTTACGCCGCAAGGCTTTCAATACAAACTTAATTTTTTAACAAAAAGTGAATGCCGTAACATTTCAATTATTACTTCAATGTCGGAAAGGTATTATTGATATAGAACTGACTACAACAGCTTTTTAGTCACCACAGGAATGCGGTGATTGATTGATATATTAAAATGTGTGCTGTTTAATATTTATTCATGTTTCGATACAGAGTTTTGTTGCTAAAATAATAATAATATTATGAAATATACTTTCTATGAAACATATGAAACTTTATTCGATTGTATCAAACAGTAATGATTGGTTATTAGGTTAATCAAAAAATTTAGTTATTAAAATTCTGGAACAGTAATCTTTGAAATGATATACGAAATTGAAAAATTATGTGTTTTAATAAATACTCATCTGAAACAGTCTAGAGTATATTGAAATTTGGAACATGTTAGATTTTTTTATAGATTTCTTTCTGTAGGTTAGGTATGTGATTATCTTTATTTATGTGCCAGCGTTCATGTTATATTTACCTCAAGATCCGAAGGTCTGATACGGATTTTTTTCATTTATTGAAGACTATATGTTTTGAAGACTATATGTTTCGGTGGCGTAGTAGATTGAACTCTCTGGTTTCAACTACGAAAACAAAGCATCTTTCGCCATGGTCGATCCCGGGATGGGTCACCGTTGTTCCCGGTTGTTGTTACAACCTCTTTACCCCACTAACTCGCACTGGGCTAGCGTGGTAGTGTTATTGCCCAAATTCATCATGTGTATCATGTGTTTCTTCCATGTAGGAAGGCTTATATAACGTATACAGGCTAGTGATGATGATGATGATAAACAGTGTAACAGTATGTTTAAGCTAAACAATATAAATAATAAATAGTAATCCTAACAACATTGCCCACAGATTAGGTACATTAACATAAATTATAATAAACATGAATTGGGATGTTGCCGAAGTTTAAAATTGGCGCTATTTTTCACAAAATCGGAAAATATGTGCTACCACTAAACCCATAAAAACAATTCAAACTTAAAAGATATGAAATATTGTTAAAATTGTACCCTTTTCGAAATAAAAAAAAGACATTTATTTTCAAAATTTATCAAAAATGATAATGTAATTAGATTGCTGACATCAATTAAAGCAACTATTATAATGACAACTATTAATAAAAACATACTTAATACATAGTTATTATTAATTTTGTCAGTATGCCCATACATTTCTTAGTAATATGGGAACATGTGACGTCACCTGTCCCGTAGATTTTCTATGGAGCCTTTTTGGATGTTGCGCCGCAACATATCAACATGCCACTATATCTGTGAAAGTATTGATCTTAGACATACTATTTCTTTTGCAATATTTCTTTATGAGTTATAAACTTCTTATTTATGAAATAAAAAACAAGTTGTCAACTACCCTATTGCTGAGAGCTAATTTGTGCTACAATAATATAATGGAAAGAGGACATATTTGAATCATGCATAGTTTGCCGGTACAAAAGTTGAAATATAGAATACTCAACACTGTGGACTGGAATGGACAATTGAACACCGTTCTACATTTTTTTACCTATTTTTCAGTAAACTGTGTATAGACCTGGCCGGGTCTACGTACATTTTTGAAACATCTCTTTTATAGCATATGATAAAAGTTCTGGTTTTAAAATTTACATATAAAAGAACCTTTAAGCCTAGGCTAGGCTTAAGCTAATTTAGTGTTGTATGCATTTAATAATCTAAAATTAACTGTGCCTGTTGTTCTTCATGAAACGCATATTTGAATCATGCATAGTTTGCCGGTACAAAAGTTGAAATATAGAATACTCAACACTGTGGACTGGAATGGACAATTGAACACCGTTCTACATTTTTTTACCTATTTTTCAGTAAACTGTGTATAGACCTGGCCGGGTCTACGTACATTTTTGAAACATCTCTTTTATAGCATATGATAAAAGTTCTGGTTTTAAAATTTACATATAAAAGAACCTTTAAGCCTAGGCTAGGCTTAAGCTAATTTAGTGTTGTATGCATTTAATAATCTAAAATTAACTGTGCCTGTTGTTCTTCATGAATCACATTTTGTAACCGGAAAAATTAATATTAAAAAGAACAGAAACGAACCATTCGATACCTTGATTATTTTTAAGACTGCCGGGTCTGACAATTACGTAGGTCTATGAAATAAACCAAACTTATTTTATGGTTCTATATAAAAACTTTGTTGAAATTTATCTTTGTATTATGTATTACATATAAATACATAAGTTTTTTTTTACTTTCCTTATTCATTATTAGATAAACAAAGAATAATAAAATAATAAAAAATATTAAAAAAGAATTAGTAAAGAATGAAAAAATAAGAAACATAAACAAAAAAGGACTAGAAATAAACATACATATAAATAATAAAAAAAACACAAAAGTAAAAAAAAAATGTTACAAAATTTTTTTTTTGTATTTATAGTTTAATCGTTTTTTATATTTATATTTTTTTTACTTTCATATTTCATATTCAAAAAACAAATAAGAAATAAAAATAATAAAAAAAAAGTTGTGAATCATTGAAGGATTGAACCCCTACCTCTCGGATAGTAAGTCGTGCATCTCAACCCCTACACAATCGCGACAGAATTATTTATTTCGAAATTAACTATCTAATTTTACAATGTACTTATACATTTCCCTTCAAGTAAACATAAACTTACTTTACAACTTCCATCTGTGACTGTGAATCTGAATAAGTACAACTTTCGAGATGATTATGAAGTTTTTGATAGTTCCTAAAATTAGATAAAATTAGCTATCTAAAGAAAAAATAATCAGGTTATTATTGTGTTATTTACCCCTATACGAGTGGTTTTTGACTCTTTATAGACCTTTTTCTTGGTTTTCCATAGTCCAAAATAATATTTATACCATAAAATTTTTATTTCATAAATAATATTATAAATGAAATAAAATTTTCACAATAAAAATTTACGAAATTATTTACTCATTTTTATCTATCTACTATAATACACTCACATAGTAATCACTAAAACCTAAAATATAATTGTCTATTTGATATTTGCAAATTAAAACAGACGCAGACTGATATTATTAAGAACCGCGAGCAAATAAGCGACACAGGTCCACCTAGCAGCACGCCTCGGCGATCACTGTCGTTTCCTCTACATAAAAGAGAAGAATGGATAATGGCGCGAGTCGCTATTGAAATCGGCTGAAGAATTCAGAATAAATTTATTTACTAAAAAACTAGTTACGTATTTGAAATTGTAAAACATCAATATTATAAAATTTAATATAACAAGTTTGTTCCCTAAAAATAAGAAAAAAACCTTTGACATATAACGCAGAATTTGTTCTGAAAGCTGATTTTGATGGGTGACTTTGGCATTTTTTTTATACAAACATTTTGATTATAATGTGTTTTGGGGACATGCATATTATCAGAAATATGTCCAAGAGTAACATATATTTTTTTCACTGCGTTTATTTCAACAAATTGTGCTAAAAAAAGTTTTAAGTAAGGCTCAATTAGCAATTATCAGCCTCTTAATAGCCCGGTACACAAACATTTTACTAAAATCTACCAAGCGTATGGAGAGTTTAAAAATTGCATTTAGCTCCATACATACTAACGTGTAATCACAGCGATTACATACGTGTAATCACAGCGATTCGGTTCTCTTTATCACCAAACTCCATTTTAATATCGCAAAATTTTGTACAATAATGTATTGGCGCCAAAATGAGAAAACTCAATGAACAATCATATAAAAATTACAGATTCCAAAGGTAATATTTTGTTTATTTTTAATTGTAACAGTATTTATGGCCCGACTAAGTATATTCCTCAGAACAATAACTCCCATTCCCATTTCCCAACGGTTAAATATGATAGGTACTTACCTCTACTGCTATTAGTGAATTTGGCAGGGTAAGTAGGTGACCATAGATTAGAGATAATAGGGAATATGCAGGTGTTTTTTTATTTCTTAAATAATCATTTACATCTTTATAACATAGAAAAAATTTAAAATAGTCAAATAATTTCGCAAAGTGAAATTTAAAACATTGATTAAATTTGAGCAGTTCAAACGCCGCCATTTTGCGCGCGCTTTTGATGACGTCATTGGTCATGTCCCGTGTTTGTTTACTATTGCGTTTCAGTTACTCCATAATTATTTTCAGTTTTAATTGCAATACTAATCATGGAAGAAGCTAAAAAACCTTCTTACAAGTATTTGTACGGTACCAAAGTGCAAAAACACTATTTTTAGTCCACCTGATAAAGTGTTTTTTCGTATTCCACGCGATGCGAAAGTACGAAAACAATGGTGTAAGATGATGAAAAGGGATAATGTACCTCCATTATCGGTTGTATTTTGTTGTGAAGATCATTTTAACGTATGTATGCTGTATTTATGTACAACTAAGTGTGAATTAGCTATAAGCAGTAGATAACTTTGTCTAATACTAACCTAACCTAGTTTATAAAAGTTCATTAAAAAATTCTATAAAGAGCTTGCTTACTCCTGTTGCGGTTTTACGAAATTTTGATGATTGATGTTTTATTTCAGGTTAAGGAAGATACAGTTATCTATTTATATCGGATATAACATAATGAAACAGAAAGGAGAAAAATGTAATCTACGTTTAAAGAAAGGAGTGGTTCGTCATATATTTCTGTGTCAAAAACTGAACCCGTTCAGATCTTCAAGCAAGCACTTAATTACTGAAAGAAAATTTTCATTTATCTAATATTTACAAAAAGTATATAAATATTATATCATTCTTGAGTGAGCTTCAATAACATATTACGTGTAAATTATAATGATATAGGCGTAAATTAGGAGTTTAGGAACAATTTTAATGACAAATGTTTATGTTTTGGTGTAAGTATTATTATAAACATTTATGAATAAAATCTATGTTATGGACTAAAATATACCATGTAACATAAAAATTACCTTGCAGTTTTCAGTCCTTTGATCTCTGCGCTCGTAAAATCGGGATTTGATGCAAAATATGATGACATCATAAATGCATCTATTTTCGGCAGATTTTCCGATTGTGATTTGACAAAACCAGTTTCTGACATCGTCCTAGATTGACTACAAATATACATTCACAAGGAATCACACAGAAATACAGTTATAAACAGTTTTTTTCACTAAAACTATTAACACAGTATGAATATCGACGCTGATAAATCCAAAGACGTGACCAATGACGTCACATTTCGTTTCGACCAATGGTGACGCGTTTTGTAAATTTGAATTTCCCTCCCTTATTTTTCACTTTCTTTATAATATTTTCTGGGTTTAAATAAAAACTAAATAAAAAAAATAACTTTTAGGTTTAATGTTAAGACGATATAGAATCTAGAAAAAAATATTTGAGACAAATTTAAATTTTATGCATTTTCCCTATTAGGTGACCCTCCATTTATTGCGACTTATCGTAACTGCGGGGCGACCGCATGAATTATTCTGCGTCGACTCTCTTTACGTCGAGAGTCGAGACTCGCTACGATGACTCGCGCTACATCGCCTCCGCGCATTTGACAATAAGTAAAAAAGTGTTTTTTCATATATTTCGATATATATGAAAAAACGCTATTTTATACGAGGTATTTAAAAAGCTTTGCAAAGTAGTTTTTTTTCCGTATAATAATAAGGATTTTATGTGGCATTGAAATTGTCAAAAAATGGCGAAATCAGTATTGTAACAATTACAAATAAAGAAAGAAAACCATGAGAAAATATATGCTCCAGGCGGAAATGGAAAGACGCGATTACCACTACGCCACCGGAGCACTATACATATGTACCTATAACCTGCTAATTTCTTCACCGCTTTCCATACTTTTTTAACGCCGGTCAGGAGACGCGGGTTCGATACCCGCCTGGACCATATATTTTTTCATCGTTTTCTTTCTTTATTTTTAATTGTTACAATAAAGTAGCCGTTTAAACGCATCAAAACCATTAAAATGTAAAATCGAAACCTATTACTAAATTCATCAAAAACCAGTAGTAGGTACTATTCGGTTTAATGTAATTGGCCACGATTATGTTGTAGTAATATACCATTCTTTCTGAAAAATTGATTGTTTATTCACGTGCTATTTATAAATGAAATAGATAAAACCAAATACCCTATGTTTATATTCAGGTTAGGTTAGGCGGTTGCCCCGCTGAAACTGCATACCTACGGGCCATGTATAACCCACACCTACCTACCTGACTTTGTAGCCTACTGGCTGTGTTATAAGATAATCAAGGAAATATCTATCAATAGTGAAGTGACATACCTACATGTACTCTTTGGCTGATCAGTGATCACTGACGTACGACACGCGATAGTAAGAACTTTTTAGTTACAACCAGGTGCCAGATGTGACAATGTTTTTATTAATTTTAAGTTACTCGATATTTAATGAATACAGGGTGTAAGAGGGACGCTCTCGAAAACGAAGCCAGATGGCAGTGATGAAATTAATTTTTTTGAAAGACTTAATTTTTAGTTTTTAGTAAGACGTGTTTAGGGTGACCCCTAAGCACGACTTACTAAAAAATAAATGTTAAATCGCAAAGAAAAAATCAGGTGTTCCATACAAACAGGTCGTGTAGATATTACAATTTGTATGAAACAGCTGATTTTTTCACGATTTTAAAAATTTTAGCATGTGGTGTTTAGGTTGACTAGCACTGCCATCTGCCTTTGTTTTTGAGAGCGTCCCCCTACACCCTGTATATTATGTCAAAAAAAGGATTACTAAGTATTTAAAACAATACTTACCTACGATTGCCCGTACGTACCTAAACGTTATGAACGCGACTGTACGGACAATAGCTTCTTAAAATACTGTTCTCTCAAATAGTAATATGTATGAATCTGTCGCTTTTTGGTGGTCATTTGAATTTGGTCGGATAACCAATAATCTAGTACCTACTTAGTTTCTTTGGTTTTTTGATACGTACCTACTAGTACGTTTACGATATATATTAATACGTACGGGACATTTGAAGCTGATATTTTCAGTAGATAGTGGTATTTCTTCTAATCTTGGGGTAATAGGTACCGACCAAATTATATTTTATTAGGTAATTATTGTGTTTCTTTAAATTTGAAGTCTGAATCATAGAGGAAAAAAATACCAATTGGGTCGGAGATATGAAATTGTCAGTTTTGAATTGAAGAAAAATTACAAAAAAACGCGTGAAAATATGTACCTATACCTACATATTTTGTCCTATTTGATCCATTTGCGATTATTTGTCGTCCGTGGATAATATAAGACATAAATATAAAAAATCTCTCGTCTTATTAAATCAATTTAGAATATTCATGGACGAAACCCACTTCATAAAACTTATAAACGTGTGTCTCAACCTCCCAACACACCCTTTTTTATAGTTTTAAATTCATTACGATCATTTCAGCCTTTACGGTAGTTCAACTTTTGGAACTGGCGTATTTTCAGACATGACAGACAGACAGACATTGTGACATTATTAGATTTATTAGGCAACATTTATTGTAATTTGTGATAGACAGGATTTTAAGTGATTCTTGACGATTTCAAAAAGCTTCTTGGGTGCTAACTTGGATACTTAGGTGTAGAGGCATTAAATAAATAAAAAATATATACTTGATTATTTTCTGAATTTTATTTTTTTACCGATCTACAAATACATTTGTACACTGGTATTTTGAAACATATTGCGGCGATTTCTTGCCCTAACACTCATTATACATCTTGATTTTATAATTTAATTGTAATCTACGAGTCGTAATTAATCGCAAAATTTGCGAACATAAATGTTATAAAAATTTGGTAGGTACAGTCGACAGCACATCAAGCGTAACAGTTTGACCTTGAGACCGCCCTTACAGCGTTCGTAATAGAGGCGGCTTTCGTAGTGCAACTGTTACACTTGATGTGCTGTCGTCTGTACCTACTCATACAGGATGGTGACGACAATACGACAATAAATTAAAACATGGGATATTTTAGTTCATAGAATTGTTTTATATAATAATTATCTAACTTATTAATAATTTTATAACTTTTCTATGAAATAATGCAGCCAATGTTATATTATTTCATAGAAATGTCATAAAATTATCAAATGAATAAGATGTATTTAAAAGTTGTTAAAAAATTCTATGGAATAAATAGCCCATGTTTTAATTTATTGTCGTACTGTCGTATCACCCTGTATAAATAAAGTAAGTACCTACTATTAAAAAGAGCATGGGCATTGTATGCCTACCATTAGATATTAAACAATGCTCTGTATTTAGCAGCCAGATTAATAAATAATTCTATTAACAATGCAAATAGCCAATCTGAAATATTTAATCCTTGATACATATACCCTTAGACTTGTTCTTATGGTCTAAGCCTTGATACTTTAACAATGAGATGAGTTCACATTATAGATAAATATTTTTTGTAGAGTAGGTAGGTATCTTGTTTAAAATAACAAACCAATATGAATTTCATGGTTTTAAAAATATGTTACTTGGGTAAGTATACAATAAACAAATCACCGAATATCTCGGCAACCAGCGGATCTAGCGGGAGGGAAGCGGTAGCGTTGGGCAGGTGATAAGTGCGGATATTTTAGTCGCTATGTCGCAGTAGTCTGGCGCGCACCGTGCGTACGCAGTGGAGGCGTATTTTTGCAACGAGTTTTCGTTGAGTGAAGCACTCCGCAAGTTTTGTAATGACTTTCAAATCCGCCGTTTAAGTGATGCCCCGAATATTCAGTTAATTAGATCGTGGGTGGCAAAGTTTAATGAGACAGGATGTTTACTAAATCATTAAAATAGCCCTCGTAACTAATAATAATATTTATACACTCACACCTATTATCTAGCCCAAAGTAAGCATCATTAAGAGCTTGTTTTATGGATACTAGATAACGTAGAAATAATGATAATAATATGTATATAAATATTAGAAATATACTAAATAAACATATAAACATCCATGACTAGTAAACAAATGTTCGTACTCATCATACAAACATTTGTTCCTACCGGGATTCGAACCCGAACTTAACTGAATACTCGAGGCGCCACTTAAACGGCGGATTTGAAAGTGATTACAAAACTTGCCAAGTGCTCAACGAAAACTCGTTGCAGAAACACGCCTCCACTGCGTACGCGCGGTGCGCGCCAGATCCCTGCGACATAGTTACCCGTATAAAAAAGGTACTCTTTGGTCATAGCGACTAAAAAATCCGCACTTATCACCTGCCCAACGCTACCGCTTCCCTCCCGCTAGCTCCGCTGGCTGCCGAGCTATTCGTGTTTAAAGTTTAAAATTGGCGCTGAGACACCCTTTATAAGTAGGCAAGTATTTTGTAAATATCTATCCACTTACCTATTGCATCCAGATATTAAATAATTGTTTATTACATATAATGTGGGGACGTTCAGGAACAGAAATCGTTTAACCGTACTAAGTAAAGTATTAATCAACTTCTGTTGCTGACTGAACATAGGCTTCAATAAAAGTCCTTGTTAATTGTGTTACACGCTTACCTAAATCAGCAGAAAAGATATTAAGGTTTACGATGCATGACTTTTCATGCAAACTTTTAGTCGAAAATATAGGAGGTACCGAGTTAATAAATTAATTGTCATACAAGATATCTACTAGTGCGGTAAGTTAGTTTTTACAAACGAGTAGACGACCCATAGTCACAGATTAATAACAGTACCTACTATAGTCATTGATATAAACAAAAAAACTTTTTTGTTTATATCAATGACCATAGTCACGAGTTTGTAAATACCAATATCCGCACGTGTGTTAAACGTTTTTCGATATCAATTATTATTCCAGTCGGAAAGTCGCACCGATTAGTGATAAGGAAAGACACTATCTTTGAGGTTTTTTTATTAGAAAATGGCGCCAGGACCGCTTAGTTAAAATTAGAACTACACTCGGTAGTAAACTTTTCCCCAGCTATTACCCGGGACGGGACGACAATTAGTTATATAATAGGTTGGGGAAAAAGTTTCTTCGCATTGTTTAAGAAAATTCAAAACATTTTTTAATATAGTTTATTTACATTTAACTAAAGTATGTAGGTACCATTTTGTTCGATAACTTTTTGCCATCTTGTAGGTAGGGACATGATCCCATTGCTATAGAAATTTTGGGGCTTTGATCAAAATACCGCGACAAGTAGTTTTGGCAGTCCTCTCGTGATGTTAACCTGACACTGCCTAGAGAATTCTGAAGAGAGCGAAACAGGTGGAAATCTGAAGGTGCAAGGTCAGGACTATACGGCGGATGCATTAACACCTCTCAGCCAAACTCTTAATTTTTGCTGAGTGGCTAAAGATGTGTGAGGTTTAGCGTTACCATAATGAAAAATCACACCCCTTCTGTTGATTAATTCCGGCCGCTTTTTCTCAACTTCTTGCTTTAGTCTCATCAGTTGTTCGCAGTAGTATTCAGAATCGATTGTCCTGCCTGGTGGTAACAGCTCATAATGAATAATGCCCTTCCAATCCCACCACACACACACAGCATCACCTTGTTGCGAGTTAACCCGGGTTTCGTCACAGTCTGGGAAGCCTGACCGGCATTTGACCACGACCTTTTTCGCACGTTCTTGTCGTACCTACGTGATCCACTTTTCATCACCAGTTATCAGCTTCTTAAAAAATGGTTCGGTATCATTACGTCGTAATAAAGAATCACAAATGAGTTCACGGTTCATTAGGTTTCTTTTAGTGAGTTCGTGGGGTACCCAAATATCGAGCTTTTTTGTGTTCCCATTTTTTTTAAAATGCGCCAAAACTGTTTTGTGGTCAATTTCCAGTTCTTCAGCTACGTCGTAACTACTAATATGCCGATCTTGCTCCAGTTTTTCAAAAATGGCATCAATCTTTGACACCAAAATTTCCGGATTGAAAACGCTTAAAACAAATATGTGCTACTCTCACAGACACTGCACTAGGTCCATAAACATCGCAAATTTTTTCGCGGCTTGCGTTGCATTTTTACCTTTTTTGTAGTAAAATTTTAAAATGTATCGAATTTCTTCATTCGATTCACTCATCTTGACAGTACGAAAAACAAATGAAAAACACATTTTCCTAATTTGAATTTGGAATTTTCTTTTTCAAAATCTTAACTTTTAATGATACCAAAACCAGCCAGATACAAATAGTACAGCCAAAGAGATTTTATTACAAGTTCATACATACTATAATGCGAAAATACTTTTTCACCAACCTAATATATAATATAATATGTATCCTTTAGATGCGCGCTAGAGAGGGCAACAAATTCTCAGCCGGGGGTGACGATTGCTAGTATCCTGGAAGGAAACGGGAGAACTTGAGGGGACTACTGGCACCTACTGGGAATAATCGCTGCGGTTCTGCGGTTCACTCAGTTTGTAATTAATCTCAGGGAAAACCCTATCTTTGTCGGGAACTACGAAAAGGTAATTAAATCTCGTCCAATGTGAATAAAATAATAGAACTAGTTTCATAGAAAAGTTATACGTACCTACCTACACAAATCGAAATCATAATTTTACTCTCGGTATGTTGGCAGTCCATTTAATTCGAGCAACGGCTAAAAACTAAAAATGTATGCCGGTAAGTTTAGTATCGACGGCCCTACCACCTCCTATAGATGTTTACTGCACTTATTGAAATAAGTAAAACTATAATTCAGACGAGTAAGTCTGTGTAGTTTATATAATAGATATCCTAAAAAACAATAGTTTTTAGTATATTATTCCATATAATATTTAATAAACAAAATATTTTCGGGAGAATAATGTAGCCAATGTTAATAATGTTATATTATTTCATACAAATGTCATGAAATTATCAAACCATTTCGATTGAGGTACTGTACAATTATTTAGTTTAATTGTACATATACAGAGTGGTGCCGTCAATACGACAATAAATTAAAACATGGGCTATACTATTGATTCTATGTTTGTCATTCCAACAAAAACCAATGACCTTATTTGATTAGGTATATAAAACTTGCCTCTCGCCAAAAATACAGTGGCTTACCCCAGATTTGGATCAATTCAAATAAGTAGGTAATCCGTAAAATCTGTGTAATTACTATTAAATACAGCAACTTGCATAACGAATTTCTACACAAATTTTATTTATACTGGATTTAAATTTGGTTGCATTTCTCACTTTTTTAATCTAAAATTCAGAAGTTTAATAAGATCTGGCCCGAAAACCACAAAGTGAGAAATCCATACAAATTTAGATATTATTTTAACAATTATATTATTATATTACATTACATTAGTGTAACACAATTACACACTATTCGATGATTAAAACAGTATTTTCAAAATCCAGCCTAAACTTTTTGAAAGTTACATTTTTTAAATGGTAAATATCCATTTAAGCGCTAAAAATGTAATCTTAGCGACGTTTCACATCACTAGAGAATCTCATTTTCATTTACTTTTAATAACTCCTATGTAAGTAGTTTTGTATAGATTACTATTTATTAAAATTTTGAACGGTAAAAAAATTGCATTTTATAATACACTCGGTGAAATCCCGTATAAATCTATCAATTAACTACTTACTCACAATTTCCCTCTTATCTTAACAATACCTACACCGGTAATATAATACCAGCTCGACCTCAATTTAATTTCAATTTATCGAATTTTACTAATTTTTTTTTATTTGAAATGAAATTAAATATATTTCTTATCACATAATATTTACTGCCAGCCATGCAGATTGATACTTCTTGATTAAAACGTCTGTTATAGGTATACGTGCATAAGTAGGTAGGTACTCAGAAGAAAAAAATATCACGGCAAGTGATTCAATAAATCCTCTGCGGTACGAATAGGTTTCCATACAGCCTTTTGATTCCCATACAAAGTAGGATCGATAGGCATAACAATGTCTTTTTTTTATTTTAAGCATTTTTTCGCTGACAAAAACGTGTAAATGCAGTTCAGAGTATCTTAAAAAGTTATGAATGGTCTTCTAGGAACGTTTTCTCTCTGTAACTATAACGGTTAAGGTACCTGCCCTTATTGACCCGTCTCAAAAATACACCCTGTATACGACGTGTTTTTGTTGATATCCCATAACTCTTGAGTATTAATTAGACTATATAAAGGAATACATTAGCATATGATTTTTTCCAAATAGGTAGGTACTTATTTTGTTCATTATCTATCAGTTATCATACAAAATAATTCCACAAACATAAGATTTCTCATCTAAATCACATTGTAGTTACATTAATACAAAAGTCAACCATGAATGCCGCATAAATAAAAGAATATAAAAAGATTAAAGTTCCTTTACTGGAAAATACGGGGGACGTATCGCGCCGCGCGTATTCTTGCGAATGTAACGAACGTCGCAAAACTAAAACATTCGTGATAGTTAGTATTTTAATTATAAACGCTGTTATCTTCAAAACTATATGCGTTTTGGAACCCATTTTCTTTGACATTTTACAATATATTCATAGTACCTACCTACCAACCTACCAACATACCTTAAAGTTATGGGATATCAACAAAAAAACGTTCTTATAATTATGTATTAGTAGGTAATGAATACCTACCCTTTCAAAATAAGAAATTATGATATTCGTAATCTATACTAATATTATATTAGAAAAACAATAAATTAACTCGTAATATTCTTTATCGCCAAACAACCTTACCTATTTGTTCCTAAATAAAAAATCTGTCATTTCTAGTAAGTACTCATACCTTAAATGGTCCTTTACAGTCTTTCGATCCTCACACAAAATAGGATCGATAGGCATAAAATTTTTTATTTTTATTTTAGCATTATTTTCGCTGACATTTTCTCAAAAATCTGTGAATGCAGTTCTGAATATCTTAAAAAGTTATGGATGGTCTCCTAGGAACGTTTTCCTGCTGTCCTTACTGACCGGTCTCAAAAATCTGTGGTGCTGTCAAAGCGACAATAAATTCAAACATGAGCTAAATTATTAGTTCATAGAAATGGTTTGGCACTTTCAAAACATGTTATTTATTTGATAATATCATGACATTTGTATGAAATAGTATAACATTGGCTGCATTATTTCATAGAAATGTCATGAAATTACCAAATGAATTACATGTTTTTGAAAGTGCCAAACCATTTCTATAAACTAATATAGCCCATGTTTGGATTTATTGTCGCATTGACGGCACCACACTGTATACATATCGACGTAGAAAAACGTATTTGCTGTAAGCCGCAAAAAATCGAAAATACGTTTTTTACATTAATTTTATCAGAAAAAAATACTGCGTCGTTGGGTCTGGGTCTCGTATTTCTACGACGAAAAAAAAATCACTTACGCCGTAAGTATTTTGTGTCTTCTTTGCTGTAAGTCTACCAAAAACCAGTATTTTTGATGCATTTGTTGCTTACGCCGTTCTTGCGGTCAGCCAAAATTTCAAACTGAATGAGTTAAATTACCTAATCCCAGGTCATACCTACATACATGCCAGTGGACAGCATGCATGCAACTATAGAACGTACGTGGCCCGTGTGGTGCCGGGCTAGAATAGCACCTCCCCATCTATTCCCATGGGTGTCGTAAGAGCCGACTTAGGGATAATCTTCCCCAGATGACGCAACGTTTTCTGGGTACTGGCGAATCACTGCGATCACTAACCCGCTTGCCAAGCGTGGTGATTATGGCAACCTCATGGTAAACAGAACACGGTATCGGCCGCCAGTCCCCGGCGGCCCCGCTATTCTGGACTACGGTAGCGGTCACAGTAACGGTGGGGCAGGGGGTGCTAAGAATCCTCGGCAGCGATTCGGCTACCAACAACTATGACTGGACCTGGCGTTATTTGCGAGGACTGACAAAAAAATAATATCTGGAGCTGTAAGAAGAAATAGGCAAGTGACACTGGGATATTATAGGATTATCTGAAGTCTGAAGACAGGGGGAGAACACGATAATCCTCAAATCCGGTAACTTGCTCTATCACCAGGAGGGCGACCATCTTTCCTAACGTGGTGTTGGGTTTCTCGTCCGCAAGTGCCTCATTAACAATATTGTGACAATTCGGAGTGTAACAGCGAGGGTAGTATACTTTATACTCAGAATCAACAAACAGTATTCGCTGATGTATGAGGAGATATCTAGAGCCATCTGTACTTTCAAAACTCATTTCACTGTTGTTATGGGGGACTTTAATGCAAGGCTGGGCAAACGGAGCGAACATGAGCTGAGAGTGAGCAATTTGGCTTTGAGCAGCGGAACCACAGGGAGAGCTGCGCACAACGAGCTATGGAACGATCTATGTTGGGTGTTTCTCTGCGAGATAGAATCAGAAATAAGGATATTCGTAAGAGAACCAAAGTCACTGACATAGCTCATAGGATTAGCAAATTGAAGTGCCCACTGCGGCAGGGCACATAGCACGCAGAACGCACGGCCAATGGGGCGTTAAAGTTCTAGAATGGCGACCACGTGCCAGAAAGCGCAAAGTAGATCGGCCTCCCGCTATATGGACAGACGACCTGGTCAGGGTCGAATATATGAAAGCTATATGAGCTATGAAACTTTTTTCCCACTCCATTCACTTAAAGCAATACCATCAATGCAAGATAATTCTTTACTGAGGCTTACCTACATCTATAAAGTTTTTCTAAAAAAAACAACTGTGTCACTTACAACATTTTAGTGTTCTCAACATAATATAAATATTTTGATGCTATAGAAAGTTCTTGTGGTTACTGCGTTTTATAGGTCTGTAAAAAAAAACTCGATTACTGTAAGCCACAATAACACGGGTAATAATTGACTTAAAAGGTTATCTTTATCGTTAATGTATAAAACAAAACAAAAATAAAAATACGTTTTTAAAATCATGATCTACAATATGTACTTTTGGAGTAATGAACTTTTTACTGATTTCAGAGCCAAAAGCTCTGGTGAACATTTTCTGTTTTGCGGCTTACAGCAAATACGTTTTCCGACGCCGATATACCTACATATATAACATCTCTGACTCTTCAAATCCCTCATAATAATAAATAGAAAATATTTTTTTAAAATTTAATTACAAAACCAACCATAATTACCAAACTTCAAAATCAAATGACCAATATTTATTACAAGGGCAGGTAGAAAGTTGTTTCTAAAATTTTCTTTATAAGAAAATACTTAGTTGAATTATTCTGCAAAAATAGGATCCGATAAATATCTACAAATATTTTCAAATAACTTTTTAAATATTTAAGTATTACTTATTAATAATTTTGTGGCTGTTTTCGTTGCTAATTGTTTTTTTTAAATAATTAGTTATATGTATTTAGGTAATTTTTGTAATCTTTTTTTTAATTAAGTAGATAGTTTAATAAATACAAAGTAAGTAAAGGGAATTCCCAGTTGTATCTACCTACCAGGCGATAGGAAAATATTTTTCAAATTGTTACCAGAGCCAGCGGCAACAGTAACAAAAAGGAATAGGTAGGTAGGAATACCTAGACGGTACATAAGTAAAGTTAAGTATTCTTTTTTTGGAAGTTCCTACATAATCGGTCGATTTAACAAAACGTTGATTTCTTTCGGACTCTTTCTCAATATCTACCTACCTCATGGAATTGTCACAAAGCTGTGCAAAGGCCTTTTATCTTTTATGATACCTAATATCTAGATTTTATATTATCTTACAGTAGCGCTAGGTACGCATTTGGCTTTAAATTTATTTTTATTTACAATGAAATTAATTACCTTACAAAGAAGTTAAATTTCATCTATAATAAATATAACACGAATGTAGATAGGTACTCTACTACCCGTTAAAAATAAACATTAATCACATTTAGGACAACATCATAGATCCAAAAACTCAAATTCTTAAAATAGTTTTTAATATTTAGGTCATTTTAGGTACAGCACTCGAATGACTGCGCAGGAATTCTGTCCCCGGTTTCATATTTACGTTTGGAAAATATGAAACCGGGAAAGAAAGGGTGGAAACACGGTACCTTGCGCTGGTTCTATGTTGGTTCCGTAGTGCGGGCAGGATGTTGGTGGCCGCGGGATTCTGCCTTGCAGTCCGGTTTATATTTCGGTGATTTTCCTTTGATTACGGTATGATCGCGAAGACCGAGAGCTCAGTAATAACAGCAGATGGGACTTAGCGTAGTCGACCGATCTGAACCGATGCGCACCTCTCGACACCGTCAACGACCGAAACGTAATGGGCGCTGCTCTTGACAGCGGTCGCCAATAGAATATTCCAAGTACCCGTGTTTAGGATTGGATATTTGGAAACATAATGGTAGGATAGAGAGGGTAGGAATAGGGCGGCAGAAATTCATAAGTTTTAAACCTAACACGTTTCTAAATGTTAAATTAAATGACAGCCATCCTTTTTTTGGATTCATATTGATAGATCAAGATGCACTGGACTTAAATTTTATTTGGCATGTGTTCGGCAGAATTAGGGCCTAATAGGTATTTTGTGAGTGTTTGGTAAAAGGGTAGTTGACAACTTTTTTTTTTATTTCATAAACAAGAAGTTTATAACTCATGAAGAAATATTGCAGAAGGAATAGTATGTATAAGATCAATAGTTACAGAGATACAGTGGTATGTTTGATGTGTAGAGGCGCATCGTCCAAAAACTGTCCATAGAAAAATCTACGGAACAGGGGACGTCACATGTTCCTTTATTAGTACAAAATGTATGAATATATTGACAAAATCAATAATAACTATGTAATATGTATGTTTTATTCAAAGTGGTCATTATAATAGTTGTTTTAATTGATGTGAGCAATCTAATACCATCAATGTTTTTGATAAAAAATATATTAAAAATAGACCAATTTTATAAATTTTCAAAACATAACTTTAACAATATTCCATATGTTTTAAGTTTTAATTGTTTTTATGGGTAACAGGAGCGTATATTTTCCAAATTTGTGAAAAATAGCGCCATATTCAAACTTAGGCACCATCCGAAATCCTATGCCTACACCTTGTAATATCGTGCGTTTTTACCACTATACCCTTTTTATTATATTTAGATATTATGTTAGAAAGTCAGGTGTCACTTTATTTATAATACAATCTGTAATTTATATCTTTCTACCATCGCACCGCTCGCTATCGTCAGGGAATTCATCCTCACACATTGGAACTAAAATGGTCTCGTACTGTGCGGTTTCAGAGAAACTTTCTCCCGCGTACGCTCAGGTTGTGGAATGACCTCCCTGCAGAGGTTTTCTCGAATGAGTACAGCATGGGGTTCTTCAAAAAAGGCGTGAAAAGGTTTTTACAGGGTCGGCAACGCGCAAGTGATACCCCTGGTGTTGCAATCTCTAATTAATTCGCCTCTGATTAATAATTGTTTAGCTATTATTATTATTTATCAGCAAGAAAACCTATTTTACAGTTTACTATGACTTTAGTAAGTATGTAAGAATACTGCCTACTCTAAATTTTTTAAGGATTTTTAAATAAAAATAAATAATTTTGAGTATTATACATATACCTAGAAGGTAGGTACCGCCCTATTTTATTTACCAGTTAGATATTAATTAGCAATGATAGGCCTAAAGTAGTCATTTTTGCTTTTGGATGACTTTTTATCTAAGTATGTGTAAGATTTGTCTTGTCAAACTATAATAAGAAATTGATGCAATATTTACTGTTGAAAAGTTAAGTAAAATGCTTATATGTCTTTTTAAGTGATGGTTTCAAAGCGATTGGTAAAATACTTAAATACTGTTTATATTATTACTGCATCACCAACAGGTATGTATTTAGCTATTTAATTTATTGACTTTAGGTACTGTTACAGATTCATATTCAGTTATTTATAAAAGACACACCTACTAAGAGCGCGTCAAAAATCGCGTGTCTTATCAGTTAAATTATATCCACGTATGAGTTAAGCCCAATCCATCATGATAATAACATGGTGTATGCTTTGATCGAAACAAAATTTAATTTGCTGCCATTTTGTTAATGATATTGTACCTGGCGTGTCTGCATAACGGCTTCCATTATATTTATTATTTGACGTATTAGTACTAAATTGTAATTTAATAAATCATTAAGTGACTTCACACTTTAGATGAGCAACATGCATTGTCACATAAAAGCTTTTGCTTTATACTAGGGATTTTTAGAGGCTCAGAGACTCTTAGATAGCCACTATAAAGCTAATACACATCAAAGACGCCGTATAAAGTGTGTCTGAACCGGCGATATAAGACCTTTGACATTTATATGACAATAGTTATTTCATTGCGCTGTATAAAAAACGTTGCCGAAGCTTTTATTCGACCTCTTTGTGGAACCTTGGAAAACCGCTCTGATTATTAGAATAATCGCCAAGTGATAATTAAAATTTTCATTTTACAGAGGCCCATTAAAACACATGACACTTAAACGACTACCATAAGCTGATCAGTTTACCTATTTTAGGAAGTACCTAGGTTTTAATTAAATTTCTACATGAAACACAACTCTTAACGTTAATGGTTGGTGCCATGTTGAGCTTAAGCACTTATTTTTTTATGATTAGTATTAAAATAAAATTCAAATGTTTTTAACGGTATCTAATTTCATAGTAATTATGAATCTAGGTTTAAAATTTTAATTAAATTTTATGTAGTTTGTCCTGATAAGTACCTACCTACATTGTTAAGCTATACTTAATGATAAATAATGTGCTTTTTGGATTTGGAACGGACATTATTTATTAATCATTATATTGACATTAATACGGATTGTTTCAAAAAAGTGCATCTCGTTGGGTCGAGCACCTGCAACCATGGACTAACATTTAATATTTCTCAACAGGTTATCTAAGGATTTTTTTTATAGCCTAACATACTTACATACCTATTATTTTACGTCTAATTAGATTAAATACTCTTGACCACTAAGTCAAACGAGGCCAGGGGACAGCGAGAATGACATCCTACGGTTTCTTAAAAAATAACAATGGAATGAGATAGAACTTTGGTCTTCTGTTTGGTCTTCCAGTTGTGCGACTTGGTTATATTCTATAATTAAAGTCAAAAAACCACTTACCGCTCAGTATATTCCTAATTTTATGTCGAATTATATCTAGGGTATACCCATAACAGATCTTAAGTAATAGAATAGGTACAAGCAAAAAGAACAACACCACTATTTATTTAAAAAGTTGAAAAAGCGTTGGTAAGCTTTAATAACTTATTTTAGTGTCATAAATAATATTTATGTAGGTACTAATAAAACATTAATTATGTGAAAATCTAGGTGTCCCACAGTTTTTTTTACAGAGAAACCCCCTTACGAATCTAAAATATATGTAGGCATGTACGTACATACATCCGCCGCCGAGTAGCTGTGAGTGAATGTTGTTGATCTTTTATCTCTTCCCATTTTCACCGTTTATCTATATCATAAAAAACTGACTAAGTAATAATAAAAAAATAAATCTAAATACAACAAAAAACTTTTAGGCCTTTTGGAAGGGAAAACCTACGTTGTAATAAAATAAAAATATGAATATATCTTAAGTAGGTAACAAAAAATCAACAATACTTAGCCTAACTAAAATATTTTTACTAGATAATAATACTGAATTTTGGCACTAGCATCTTACATATTTACAGCTGCAACACAATTATTATTTAAAAATAATAATAACAATTAGGTATAATAAATAGTTTTACTATTCCAGGCAAGTTCATTTATGAACATAATTTCCTGCTTGATATATCATGCTCCTGTTTTTGTTGCAATAATCTACAAGTGTTTTCTTGTTATTAGTTGAAACTCCTTATATAGGTAATCACATGTCAGTAACGATTCTAATAATACCCAACTCATGTCGACATTTTTTAGTAGTGTAGGTACACAATTTTTAGTCCTTCAATGTCAATATTTATTTATTGTAGGAAATTGAGAATAAATTATTAAAGTACCTAAAAACTTCAATTGATACATATACATACTTAGGGAGGTAGTTACCTTTTTCAAAATACCTTGTCTATATTTTGTTGGGTAAGTATATTATTGTTTCCTGCTCATACTTTCTCAGAATATCATAATGTCTTATTCGTCGATATATGTATAAATAATTCTTTTTAAGTTCTGACTAGAATATTATTCTCAGCAGCATGAGCACTTTGGTGAAAATCTTCACTTACTTATAATTCTGTTTTTGGCTTTATCACTTAGGTACCTAAGTATTCTAAATATTAGTGTACTAGGTGGAAACACTCATATTTGTTAATGTTACATTCGTAGTCCAATTAGCTACAAAAACCCATTGATACAATATACCTACTTACATACTTAATCCATTCTAGGTAAATATGACTGAAGTTCTTTGTATTTTTTTATGGCTTATGTATCAGAAAACTTGAATAATAGGTGCTTAATTCCTGAATGCAATCGTTCTGCCAGTATAAACAATTTTTAAAACAAAGGTAATCCAACGAGTCCATTAGGGTATCCAAGTTGATAATCAGCCCTTAAAAAATAAAATTAGATATTATTTTACTAATAAATTGGTACGCTTTTTGACAAAAAAATATAAAGGTAACCACTAAGATTACTTTTATAAAATGTTCAATTAAAACTCAGCTCCCAGTTTTATGAAATTAACTTATAAAATCGCTGGGAAAGCGTGTTTAAGGCGATATATTGAAAAAAATCGCACTTTTATAAGTAATGTCATACGTTGCTGAAAGATCTTACGAATCTGAAAATCAGATATACGTTACTTCATATCCTTATCTAGATACGAGTAGAACGATAACACGATTAAAGGAATTTGCCTCGATACATTTTATTTCCGAAAAGACCTCGTATAAACAAGAAAACTTAAGATTATTGGTGAACGATAATTTGTATTCAATAGGAAATTACTTTAAATAGTAGATATCATTAATATTCAGAATCGTGTAGAAGCGTTTTTTTGTAGTCCATAAGGTTATTTTTTAATAAAATAATATGTGTATTTCGTTTATTTTTCACGCGCGATCGCTGTTTTGTCTTTTTTCCTCTCGCTGAGTCAGCCATATCTCTATCCCTATCGGTCTTGGCCGAAACAACGTTTCGATAGATCGTCTTATGTATAGGAAAAAGTAATAAGTTTCCACTGTCGGTTTTTTAAATTGGTTCATTTCGTGAATTAACACCAGCTAAACAAATTTGCTGGTATCGTTTTATGAAGCGTGCCATTTGTTATATTTTATTGTTATATTTTATTTGAACAAAATACATTTGTTTTTGTATTTTCTTCAAATTATACAGATATAGGTACCTATGATTTGTTTATTTAAAAAGCGGTATCTGAGTATTGGTATCGATTTTTAAAAAAGTCATTCATGGTTAGAAGTACCTACTTCCAAGCTATTTAAGTAATTGTTCGTTTTAAGTAAAATTTTCTGTACTTAAACAATATTATATGCCAACTCAGTTGTGATGTTGAATGTTTGACCATGGTCATGAATGTCTATTCATTTTGACGAATTTTCTTTTTTGTTGGATCTCGTTGAGTCTGGAGCAGGATTGTTTGGCCGTACAATGATTTTAACCTCGCCTGTTGGGCCCACCGTAATTTTCACCTGAAAAAAGAAAAAGTTTTTATCACCTCCTCACATCGAGACCTATAGCACTACCGGTTACTCATCTGCTCATGACAAATTTAATCACGGTTCGAATTTTAGAATAAACCCCACAGCGGATGAGTTAGAAATGATAGCCGTATTAAAAAATAAGTAGGGATAAGCAGGATAGTGACGACAATAAGTTAATAAATTTAAAAATGGGTTATATTAGGTAATTCTTAGAAATAGCTTGCAATTTTCAAAAACATTATAGTCATTTGATAATTTCATGACATTCTATAAAATAGTGCAGCCAATGTTTTATTATTTCATAGAAATGTCAAAAAAATTACAAAAGAGTAAGATGTTTTTGAAAGTTGCAACCCATTTCTATGAACTGATGTAGCCCATGTTTTAATTTATTGTCGTATTGACGGCACCAGCCCGTATACCATCATTCAGGTTTGTTGCATTCAGGTTACTTGCAACAACTGATCGATCAAACTAATGAAAACCGTACGACATGTTGGAATCATTTTTTTCCAGTTGTACGGCTACATATTTTTTTTTTAAATAACAATGTTAAAAGTGATGGCACGTCACCGTCGCGAGTGGTTCCCTGAACTACCCTGTAAAAGCGCGCTGTGTAGACATTCGTGGCGCGCCACGCTATATGAAACTTTGCTACTGGGCTGTAGATAGTAGGTAGGCAGCTACTTACAGTGGTGAAAAAGCTAATGGAATGGTGGAATTACGTACCTAGTCCCCGCGTCAGACGTTCATGGCGTAGTAGACGGGGTTGGGGGCCGAGGCCATGGGCGAAGTGGCAGAGGCCGTGGCGGGGCCCGGCGCCCCCTCCGGTGCCCCCCGTGCTCGACACGGGGAACCCGGCGCGGGCTGGTACAACGGCGCAGCAACCTAAGAATGGTTAGTTTAATATACTGAAAAGTTTGACCTACCTATAGTATTTAAAAAAAAAATTAATACGCGAAGTAAAACCGTTGCTCTTCTTTTTAAGCATATTACGCGCACGGAGGAGTGTGAGTTTTGGCGTAATTAAAGTTTATAGGTAAAAAATTTGATGATTCCTTTCTAGTTTGGATATAAGTAGCGAGAAACTGTTAGGTATATGGCAATTATTATTTTTATTAGGGAGGTACATAAACACATAGTAGATACATTACTTTTTCTGAATAGCAAATCATCTGTTTTCCACCACCTGGTTGCGGCGCTGGCACTGGTCTGTAGCGTGCAGGGGCAGGGCACAAAGTCTGCAATCGTAGGGAAACGTTTATTATACTTACTACGTTTATACACAGCTTTTTTACGGCCAGAATATTAATTCTAATCATGGACTAAATAATATCTTTTATAATCCTTGATCAAATAAAATCAAGAGCAATAGCTGGTTTTAATTTTTCGGGTTCTTTATTGTACGTACGTGTGCTGTAGATGTAGGTTAGGTACAATTTTCAACAAACAGAGTGTAAAGAGAACACTTCTAAACACGTCGACAGATAACAAGGCTTGTCATTATAAACACGACTTAAATCGTGAAAAATAGGTTGTTTCATACAAACAGATCGTGTAGGCACAGTTTTTACACGGTGGGCCATGTAACAGAAGCAAAAAAATTAAATATTAGGTTGGGGAAAAAGTCTTTTCGCATTATAGTATGTATGAACTTGTAATAAAATCTCTTTGGCTGTACTATTTGTATCTGGCGGGTTTTGGTATCATTATAAGTTTAGATTTTACAAAAGAAAATTCCAAATTCAAATTAGGAAAATGTGTGTTTTTCATTTGATTTTCGTACTGTCAAGATGAGTGAATCTAATGAAGAAATTCGATACATTTTAAAATTTTACTATAAAAAAGGTAAAAATGCAACGCAAGCTCCGAAAAAAAATTGCGATGTTTATGGACCTAGTGCAGTGTCTGTGAGAGTAGCACATTTTGATATCAAAGATGCACGTCGCTCTGGTCGCCCTATTACGGATAAAACTGATGCCATTTTTGAAAAACTGGAGCAAGATCAGCATATCAGTAGTTACGATGTAGCTGAAGAACTGGGAATTGACCACAAAACAGTTATGGCGCATTTAAAAAAAAATGGGTGCACAAAAAAGCTCGATATTTGGGTACCCCACGAGCTCACTGAAAGAAACCTAATGAACCGTGTACTCATTTGTGATTCTTTATTACGACGTAATGAAACCGAACCATTTTTGAAGAAGCTGGTAACTGGTGATGAAAAGTGAATCACGTACGACAAGCACGTGCGAAAAATTCGCGGTCAAAGGCCGGTCAGGCTTCACAGACTGTGGCGAAACCCGGGTTAACTCGCAACAAGGTGAAGCTGTGTGTGTGGTGGGATTGAAAGTGCATTATTCATAAGAGCTGTTACCACCAGGCAGGACCATCGATTCTGAACTCTACTGCGAACAACTGATGAGATTAAAGCAAGAAGTTGAGAGAAAGCGGCCGGAATTAATCAACAGAAGGTGTGTGGTTTTTCATCATGATAACGCTAGACCTCACACATATTTAGCCACTCAGCAAAAATTAAGAGAGTTTGGCTGGGAGGTGTTAATGCATCCGCCGTATAGTCCTGACCTTGCACCTTCAGATTTCCACCTGTTTCGCTCTCGTCAGAATTCTTTAGGCAGTGTCAGGTTAACATCACGAGAGGACTGCCAAAACCACTTGTCGCGGTATTTTGATCAGAAGCCCCAAAATTTCTATAGCAATGGGATCATGTCCCTACCTATAAGATGGCAAAAAGTTATCGAACAAAATGGTACCTACATACTTTAGTTAAATGTAAATTAACTATATTTAAAAATGTTTTGAATTTTCTTAAAAAATGCGAAGAAACTTTTTCCCAACCTATTATACAGCCTTTAACCAATCAGTGGATATGACAATTTCGTCCAAATGGTATTAAGTAATTATAATGAAATATATTTTTACTGTTATTTTCTAACAAAATTAATCGAGCCAGCAATGTACTGCTACAGAAATTGTGTTCAGTTACATCGACAGTGACATTTGGTAGATGTTAGAATCTATGAAAATGCCCAGTACCAAGATATCTTACGACCAGTAAGCGACAATATCGCAATGTCAAAATTAATTTAAGGGAAATCTTAATTTTTATTGACTATTTCTCCTAATTTTAGAACTTTTGGAACATTAGCACCAATTTGTAATACCTAACTGTGGATACTTTATGGAATCTGTTTCCATTTTTTGCTTAACTTACAGGGCCCACACTGTATTTATTATGCTGTGGTGCAGGAAAGTAATTGAGTTTCTTTTTGCGATTTTCATTGTTTTTATGAAGTTGTGCTTAGGATTCACCAGTCATCTCCCCTCGGGTAACGCGAGCGTTCCCCTTACTAGCTGTTTATGTATATATGTTACCTGTAACTGTAGTGCATGCGTGTAATGTGCTCGCTGTGGTTGAACCGCGACCGGCTGCGGCGTGCTGGAGCCGCTGCGGCTCTGCTGTTGCTGGTAGTACTGGTGCATGCGGCTATCTGCAGTACATTGTAATCTCTACTAAACTCTGAGACTTTTTAGCGCAAATGTAACGCAATGCAATAGGGTAGTTGACAACTTCTTTTTTATTTCATCATTAAGAAGTATATAATTCAATTAGAAATATTGCAAAAGAAATAGTATGCCTAGGATCAATAGTTTCACAGATATATCGGTATGTTTGATGTGTTACGGCTTGCGGCGGCGCAACGTCTCCCTCCCTAGCACTAAAACTTTTAAATTTCGAATTACCATCGTATCGAGTAGTTACGTTAGCTTTTGTCTGGCTTTTGTTTGAAATTTTAGGCATGCGTGAACGATACGATTACGATTCGAAATTTAAAAATGTTTGTGCTAGGGGTACAGGGTACAGGGCCTCGATCGCGCTAATTTACATTGTATTTACCAAACCAAATGTGAAACGTTCCCTTGCGCACAATTTGTGTTGCGCGAAACCAACCAATTAGGTTTTTTTTCAGTTGTTTTAATTTGAATAACGTTGTATTCGGTATTGAGTTTGTGGTAGCAGATTGGGATGTGGGCTTTTTAATTTTGACATCTCCGTATGCACGGCGGAGATCTTCAATTTTGTGTTTTGTATCTGCAAGGCATCTATGATAATTTTTATTGCTTAAACATTTTCACACAATCAACCAGCCGTAGGTAAAATTTACGCAAGGGGCAAATAGGAACGTTCCCATTTACCCACATCCCATCTAAATAGTAAAACAACAACAAAAAATAAGATACCAAAGAAGGTCGGAAGGTATATTATAAGTATTTATTAAAGAACAAGAAGACCAGCTAGTAAAATGTAAACGTAGAAAAGTTTTATTGTTTAATGTGCAACGAAAAGTATCAATCTGTCACGACAGAGGATTGGATCTTGTGCGCCATCTGTAAACTCTGGACACGTGAAAAATGTACTGCCGGCAAGACTAGTAAAGGTTACTTGAGCTATATTATTATGTGCCAACGAAAAACACGGAGTTTAGTGTAAAGATTTAAAATTGGGTTGTTCGTAATAACCCCATACCGTTCCCATTTCCCCCGTGAGATGATCTCAATTACCCCATAGCGTATCGGGCAATAAGGAACGACAATGGTTTTGTTTTTTGGACCAGTTTTTGAATAAAACATACATTTTTCATTTTTTTTTGTCACTGATAAGTAGGTTGATAAGCAAAGATTATGTTGCAGATTATATTGCAGGTGTCTATAGGCGTTAGTAACCGCTTAGCACTAGTAGGGCCGTCAGCTTGTTTGTTATCTAGTTGTATTAAAAAAAAGTAGTGGGGGCTGTACTTACAATCATTAGCAGTCCACTGCGATCCGTATTCGTGCTGATAATGATAATGGGTGCTGTACGGCACGTATAGCAGTTGGTGATGGTTGCGTATAGGCGGCGGCGACTCGGGTCGCCGGCACCGCGAAGAAGAGCGGACGGGTGAAGTTTGCTCAGAGCTCGTCTGCGAGCTGTAAAGCTCTTGACTGCTGTCGGAGCAACTGAACAGATAAAAGAAATGTAATTAATCAGCCGGTATGATTTTGTAGTGTCGTTGAACGTAATTGTGCTCAATGCCTTGGCTAATTGATAGTTGTCCTTCAGCCAATTAATTGAAAGCCGGCGCTTAATGAACGGGTTGGCATCAGATTAACTGGCGGATTGAACCAGGCTAAGTGTAAATACTGGGCATGGATGGCATTTCATCTTACAAAGTGAACCGCTTACCACCAGGTGGGCCGTCAGGTTGTTTGTAATAATAATAAATAATAACCTAACGCATAGTTTTTTTATTATTTTTTGTCAATCGGTCACCAAAATGAAAATTAGTACCTACAACCTACCTACCTACTTAAAATGTCAAATTGTTTCGCCTGTGCAGCCCACTTTAGGATAGGTACTTTATTTTGTATGAATTCGGCTTTATAAGTAGGTACCTACATATTTCCGCATTAGCAATTAGCATATACGCAGTTACCTATTCTACAACTTATTCTAACTTATTTTAAATGTAGATTTTATATCATTGTCAAAATCCAGCATTGTGACAATGATATAAAATTAAAATATGGGCTAAGTATACTAGTTCATGGAAATGTTTTGCAACTTTCAAATAGGTACACCTTATTCATTTTTTTTATTGTCATGTAATTATCAAATGGATAAGATGCATTTGAAAGTAGCAAATCATTTCTATGAGCTTAAAGCCCACAATTTATTGCCATCATCACCCTGCATAAGCACCGAAAACCAGATACAGTAAAGTGAGTCATACCCGACATTGGCGTAAAGAGAACAGTTCCTATACATGTCTTGCTGCTGCTGCTGCTGCCTATGCTGTGCGTAGTGAACGTATTGTGCCATATTCTGCGCGTGCGCATAGCATGACTCGTTGTGCTGCTGCGGAACAGGTGTGCCGCTACAAGGACGACTGGTTACGTAGTCCGAAGACTTGGACCTGAAAAAAATACCGAATGTGTCTCTCAATCTTAATTTGGAGATTCTTTGTTTTTATCAGCAATAATCTAGTTGCTAATTAAGATAATAATATAACTAATAATGAAGTTTACTTCTACTGAAATCAAAATAATTAATTTTAAATTCAACGAAATCACTTTCTTGACTTCATTGGATTACTAAGGTGTTCAGTCGAAAGAAGAAATCGCATAAAATCTTACCAGTTGGAATTAGCACTCGTTCGACTCTGCGGTCGTGAATTTAAGTTGGCCTCGGAGTAGTACGGCCAGGAATAGTTGGAATTAGTGCGCTGGCATGCGTGTGCCGGCATTTGCGCAGGAGTTGTTCCCGGGGACGGTTGTAACTCGTTTTGCATTTGTTGAAGGATATCATCCGATGCTCCCAATTGCTGCTTGATGGCAATACCACGCACTGCTGGACGTCGGTGGAACCCTGAATAATCCAGGTAAGTATATTTTAGGTATAATATTCAAGGCAATTTCCTATTGATTAAGAAAACGGTATATGTATCTTCTGTGCTGTCAAAATAAAAAAAGGACCCGCAATTGACCAATTTCATTCAGCGAAGGAAGCGAACGAAAACAAAAAATAATCATCATCACCAGCCTATATAAGTCCCACTGCTGGACACAGGCCTTCCTACATGGGAGAAGCACATGAGGAGTTTGGGCCATAACACCACCACAAAAAAATAATAATTAGTAGAAAATTACCTATAACGATTTTAGAGTGTATGACCCTCAGATCATAGAAATTATCTGAGGTATGAACATACAAAATCAATCATGCGTCAATTGATAGAATCAATTAAAACAAAAATAAAATCAATCAAGCGACTATACTTAGTTAAAAATTTTAATTTTTTCAATAAAAAAATACTACCTAATGTACCTCCGTTTATTTTTTTATTGTCACTGAAGTGAAGTCACAGCACAGAATGCGTTAAAGTTAAGACTACCTACCATTTTTTGCAATCCATACCCATAGTCACTGAAGTGAAGTTAGAGCACAGAAGCTAAGAACGTTAGAGCTAAGACTACCTACCATCTCCACGATGCCACGATATGGCGCTGACTCGATCGTATTCTTATTTTGATAGTATAGTATGTAGGTAATTGGTTATTAGTGTGAAGAAAGTACCATAATCGTCATGTTCATCATCACTGCTGGCTGGTTGAGATTCTTGCCCATAACGTTGCCTCAGTCTTTCTGTTCTAGGAGCAGAAGCTCTTGCAAAAGCAGCTAAACCATCGTCTCCTTCACCGGCTCCTATGCATACAAAGGTAATATTCTGCAATCTGTTAACTCGAACTTAGATTTCTACATTTAATAATTCAGTAATTCGGATTATTAAAGACATAGATTTTATTGCCTATAGTATACAAGGTGTTATAAAAAGGTGTAGTCACATTTTAAGGGCTTATTCTACCCATCAATACAAACAACTTTTACTATGAGAACAACTACGAAATCGCAAAAAAGAAATCAGCTGTTCCATACATTGCGTCGAGTAAGTACATTGACCTTACTATGGAACAGCTGATTTCTTTCTCGCGATTTCGTAGTTCTCCTCATAGTAAAAGTTGCTTGTATTGATGGTACAATAAGCCCTTAAAATATGACTACACCTTTTTATAACACTTTGTATATGGGCGCGAAACCTTTGGTGTTTATTATAAATTTATCGTAAATAATTATTATGATAGTGTTATTTTATTAGTTTTAAGCATAAATATGTTTTATTTCATATTTCTCGTTAGAGTGCTGACGACTTCCGGTAACCGTTTTATATCAATTGTTAAAATGTTAATTCTGCAATGTAAGTTACAAATAATATTTATTTTATTTACTATATTTATATGCTATTTTTTGTACTTTACCTATATTTTTAATGTAATATTTATTTATTCGAAGCTAAATCTATTGTGAGTCACGTGACTTGTTTTGCTCAAACAAAACAGTGGCGTGAGCGACGTAGTGGTGGGAGTAGTGGGGTTGTTTGTCGCTCAGTATTTAAGTAGTGCGCACATTTGCTCTTGAACTGTGGCGTAACCCGATACTCTGCTCGAGTTATAAAAAAAGTGGTTGGCGTATTTGAATTGTTGCCTTAATATTTCTATTAAGGAATCTGATGGTGGAATGTCGCCGACATAATATCTAGTAGTCACGAGGTGTAAAAACTTGTTTTTAATAATAATAATAATAATTGAAAACAAGTTTTTACACGGTTGTTCCGGTTAAATGTGAATTTGAATTGGTACAAAAGGCATATTAAAGTAAATTTATGACGAATTAGATAATTCGAGAACCTTAGTGAAGTAAGTAGTTAAGAAAATTCTCGTATCGATCAAGATAAGAGAATTTTCTTCACTACTTCACTTTACTTCATCTTAAAGTGTTTCAGATTACTCGCATTTCGCCAACAAAATATCGCATCCTATAGACGCACCACAACAAAAGTGACAGATATTGGAGTTTCATTATTTAGATGTCCTCCAAGGATTGGAAATCAGTGTGTTATTTCATTTCTTCATGTTATGTTCAGTGTGTGTTTACCTGGCGTGCCTGCGACAATGTCCGGTGCGGGTGCGTCATTGTGTTCTTGAAGGTCGATATTCGTGGCAGATGAAGCTGAGGTCCTATCTCCAGGAGGCACGTAGTAGAAACCTTCATGGTGTGCCGTGCTTCCTACGCAAGCTGTGAGTGGCGCGAGTGTGGAGAGGAACTGACGCCGAGGTTCTGGCTTTGGCTACAAATATGTAAAAATGATTTAATACAGAAAAATGTCTACATGTAGTTATGTGCGTAAAAACTGGGACACTATCTAGTATTATAATGAGACCGAGTCCATTTTAGCAATTTCTACAACGTCTGCAGTCGGTTATTGGCTGCACACATCGACTTAGGGTTGAGCTACGGCTGGCAGCACCGCATCGCACTTTCCTATGCTTCTATCGCTTTCTATCACTCAGAACGGTCATTTACTAGAGCGAGAAAGAGAATAGAATGGCACCCACGAGGCGGTCGCATTCCTGTTTTCTTCCTCGCTCTAGTAATGACAGTTCTGAGTAATAGAAAAGGCTAGAAGCGGTGCTACCATATGTAGCTCAACCCTTATGATGTAGGTAGGGGAATGTAGTACGAGATGATCCCCTTAAGCGGGAATCGCTGTAAAATACATATTATTCAAGGTAAACCAAAAATAAAGGCGATTACTACTAATATATCTATCTACCCAACTCAAAACAAGAAATTAATTGAGGTATCATTAAAGTATTTCTTTTTTTCTAAAACCTTACAAGGTAATCATCTTGTACACCCCTATGGGTAAGATGATCCCCAAAGGTGGGGTAAGATGATCATAGGGATCACCTTACCCCCATTCCGAGTAAACAAATATTTTTATGAAGAAACAGGTTATAAAAAACAAAAATACGCAATAATGAAACATATTATTTATTTAAAATAGTCATACATCATATTCATGTTAAGTTTTTAGTTATGTAAGGTAATAAAATTAACAAAATCAACAATCAGATGTCTTTCAAAGTCGCAAAAATTAAAAACAAAAATAAAACAGTCTTTCTTCTAAGCTAGTTATTAGTTATACCCTCGCTACAGTTACCCATCGATGGAAGATTTTCGAGAGAGTGACCAACGATGTAGTGACTGCAGAATAATTAATTATTTAGAAGATGACAGATATATTACTGTAAGCAAAATATAGTTTTAGCTCTTGTTGATGCTTACTTTGAGTTCGATAATAGGAGTTGTGGAATATTATTATTGTTATTTATCGTTACTTAAACATAACAGCGAAATCTTACCTTTTGCAGCTCTTGGTGCATATCTCCTAAGTCGGGTGCCTGTTGTCGATGCGGAACCGGCACAGAGATAGTTGACGACGATGAACTAGAGGAAGCGCTTCCGAATGCTTTCTCACTGTTTTTGTCGACGCTGTTGAAAGACTTGTCGCTAGATTTATCGCTACTGCTCGACAACTTGTCGGTGTTCACGACTGTCTGTGAACGCTGCTCCTCCTGTTCGTCTTCCACGTCGCAAGTTAGCAGCCGTATGCGGTCGGCAAGCGATGTTGTCTCTTGCTGAAAAAAGAACGAAATTCAAAATCAATGACCAGCCTAATCAGAGGGATTGGGTTCGATTTAGAATACGATTTATTCGAACCCAATCCCTTAAAAAGGTATGTTATTGAACCTCAGGAAATTCGACATCTATGCTGCTCGTTCAAATTATCCCGTTTACGGAAATTAGAAGTACCTGAGCTCTTATTGAATTATAAATATGTCGGCGATAGCCGAAAACCCAGCTCTAGCATATTGCGTTCAAGAAAAAATGATTCAAATTGCTTTCTTGGCTAAGACATCACTCATATAAAAAATGGGGTTCTTGATGTAAGCAGTGTTTTTAACACGTAATCTACTGTTACTGCGTACAATAGGGAAGTAGAATATTTATTTTTATTTCTTAGGTAAGAAGTTTAGAACTCATAAAGAAATGTTGCAAAAGTAAAAGTATGTTCAAAATCAATAGTTTCTCAGATAGAGGGTATGTTTGATATGTTGCAGCGCGTCGTCTAAAAGCTCGGTGGCGTAGTGGTTCAAGCGCTCTGGTTTCGATCACGAAAGATATACAATCTGCTTGATAAAGAGACTAAATGACTTCAATATAATATTATTTTAAAAGAATATGCAATATGTTCGATAATATTAATATGAAGATATTTATGTTAGTACATAGATCATTGAATTAATAGTGTATGTGATTTTTTTAATTTAAATTTAATTTTTTTTTTAAATTGATTTGACTGTTGTAAATTGTATTAATTAATAATATTTACAATTCTGATTCTTATTTATTGTGATAACTATAATTACAGAGGCTTGCTGTCCTCAAATTTGCTACACCTCGCGGTAGCTAAGTTTAAAGTGCCTATATAAATTTATACAAAGATCCAATGTACACTTAGTGAGCAAATAAAAAAACTTTGAAACTTTGAACTTTGAACAAAGCAACTTTCACCATGGTTGGTAGGGACCAACCATGGTGAAAGTTGCTTTGTTTTCGTGATCGAATCCAGGGGGATGGGTCAATCAAAATTATAATCTTGAGCTCCTTCGTGCTTCGGAAGGCACGTTAAGCCGTTGGTCCCGGTTGTTACTGCAACCGCTTTAACCCACCAATCCGCATTGGGCCAGCGTGGTGGTGTTATGGCCCAAACTCCTCATGTGTTTCTGCCATGTAGGAAGGCCTATGCCCAGCAGTGGGACGTATATAGGCTGGTGATGATGATGATGATGATCGTCGTCAACAGACGTCACATGTTTTGTTTTTGATAAAGGAAAAAAATAATTGTACCTACCATTGTAAGTACCATTTTTATAAATTTTCTAAACCGTACAATTTCAACAATATTTCATGACTTTTAAGTTTTAATGGGTGTTGTACTTATATCATGGACCAAATATCCCAATATGTGAAAAAAGCTCCATATTGAAACTTAAGCAACATTCCTATTAAAAACAATACAGCATTACAGCCCATCTGCAGTTTTATAAATCTGCAAAAATGGCATACTGAAATGGCCATAAATGGCTGGCCATACAAGGATGCACAATTTGTGAAATGTCCACGGGATTCTAACTCTTTAGTCAGGGTTTGATAGCTGGTGTCGGTCGGCACAATTCTAGATAGGTACAAAGGAGCAGGGTTTGAGTATCTCCAATTTTAGTAGCTGCAAGGAGGAAATTACGCAGCCTTCTAATTTTTGGAACAGAAAAGTTGTCTTGCACTTTTTTACCCTTTACAATTGAAACCGAGCGCTCCTATTCAGTGTTTTAACGTAAGTGGTTTATTTGTATCAACAGTTACCTACATTTCCTGTGCAAAACGGGAACCTTTATAGTTATGTCATGTTTATCCGTCTGTCCATCGGTCATAGTGTAGGGTTCATTCGATTTAAAACGTATTGATCTCGATTGCGTATTAAACCGACAGCAGCGTACCTACCTATCTATTGGGTACTTTTTGTATATGGATTTGATATCACGATCGGAACCGTTTTGATTCTAGTATAAGGCCCAAGTATAAGTTTCGATAACTTATACTTGGGCTGCTTATGTTAGTCCGAGCGTCCGTTTTCATATCAATGACTGCATTGCAAGTTAAGCTAAAATAATTTTGACGATTGCCTATTTCGTGTCATGTAAATACACTAAGTCTAATTTTATTGAAAAAAATATCAATCTTTGGTTTTTGTATCTTCACTGACTAAGATGTATCGAAAATCACCATGGTTTGGGTATTATGCTACTTTGTTATGTAATTTTACAGTGAGTCTAATAAATCGATGGTAACTGAGATGTAAGTTTTCATAGATAAAACATGAAACCGTAGCTTTTTACTGTTGTTAAAATTTTACCTTGGGTTGTTGCTTTTTCCGAGCTTCACTTCGCAATAATGAGCATCTTAAAGCGTTCCGCTCGGCGACACGCCGTACTGCAGCTTCCTCTGTTTTAGGCCGAACGCCCGCGTCCCATGCCCTGTAAAATATACAAACTTTACATGCAATTTTTCAAAAATACACAATTTTTGGGTACAAAACCCTTGACTTTTCACAATACGTGTAATTGTTATAACCATAAGACTGAGAACTCGGGATAACTCTTTGAATGTCTTGTTTGCTTATAATGTTGAAATCGTTATTTACGAACGCAATATTCTATATATTCAGATAGACGATACATTACGAATTTAAGAACATGGTTTTACTTAAGTAACACACATACTAACACACATCCATTTCACTCTCATCAATGTAATGATGAGCGTGAAATTAGTAAGAGTATTAAACATCCCTATCGTTCCGAATTCTTTATCTATAAATATATCTATCTCTATAATTGTATAATTCAAATCATAATTTAGGGTCATACGAAACTGCTAAAATTTTTTTCCCATAGACACATTGACTTTGATCAAAGAATTTAGATGCTTCATCAAATATCCTAGCAACACTGTATATTTGCTTTTATATTTGTTCTTTAAAGGTTTCAAATTTCCAAACCAGAACCAGGTAGAATAATTAATTACTGTTGACATCAATAGCTCTTGTAAAAGTAAATGATTGAATTATTGTTGATTTGTTTGATTCGATTTGCTTCAAAGAGTTTTTACAGATGATTCCCGAGAAAATGTTTCCCGACACCATATCTGGGACGAGTTTAATACAGAAATTCAGACAAATATATTTGATAAAAATTTGGACAAAGAAATGCCAAAAAAAAACCAGCGGCATGTCATTCTTACCTCAGGGTTTCAGAAGTCACTAGTTGAGGTTCAATAGCCGGTGGAGGCGGCCGGGTACTATTGAATAGCTGTTGTACCGCGGAATTAGTTTTTGGTGCATTGATAGTCAAGATCAATGGTGTTTCCAGTCTGGAAAAATATTAAATGGTTGTAATTGGCGTCCTTTATTCTTGGCATTGCTGTTTAAGTGTAGGTATATGCCACATCCCAGTCAAGTAAAGTTAAGCTAATCTCTTGGCTATCGCAGTTCAAGGTATTTCTGAGTTCTAAAGGTAACCATCAGGATAATTGGTGGTGCTTAGGTTGGATTACGGGCTCTTACTCGCGATAGATAAAGTAAGGCTTATGGCATCTTTATTGTGGACACAGGAAGAGTAAATGCAGGATGAATGATCGCAATTGATCGAAGTGCACTGTGAATTGGTCAAGTCCCCACGATAAACTATGATTGGTAGGTGATCGTCTGTCGTCTGTCGACATTTCACGATAAAATAAGATTGGTAGGAAAAATAATGTAACTGTTGGATTGCTAGAACAAAGTCTACTACTACCTAGACATTTTTTTTGTACTAATTCAGTATGTATTTTTGTTACAGTTTTAATTTTGCAATACAATTACTTCAGTCAAACAATTACGATTTCACAGAACTACAAACAAATATTTTATCAAAATAGACATCGCAGTGCAGCTGAACAACAACTCTAGTTCTGCTGTCAATTAACGGCAGTTTTATTTTAATTGAATCTGTAGAAAGCAAGCTTAGGAACTGTGAAAATTTAATTCTTGGACAAGATCTGTGTCAATCAATGCCTCAACATGTCTTTTAATAAAAAACCACATCACATACCAATATGAACTCGTATAAAATACTACCTTTTTGTGGGAAGATAAAAATAGAGTTTTGTACTATAGAACAAAACCATTAAAAGCAATATAAAAGGTAGTTTACAAAAAAGAGATGTAAGGGAGCTATTTATTTGCTTTTGGTTCACGTTTTCCAATCGATCGGACAGAGAGATTTTGTAATTCCTCTATGTCCGATTAATCGAACCAAAAGTAAAAAAATGTTAACGTTGTTCGGTCAATCGGGCTATGTGAATTTGTGATTCCTCTCTGTCCGATGATTCGGATCAAAAGTAAAAAAAGTTCACGTAGTCCGATCGATAGGGCTAAGCAGTCATATCAGACCAAGTGTCGGACCAAGGTATAATCCATAGGTCGCTTATAAATGTACTGTATGGGATTTGTTCGAAAAAGTTTGAGCACTCTTACTTTGGAGCAGTGTTGATGACGAGATCCTTTTGCACGCTTGTCTCGGTAACTAGTGCTGGCACCAGGGCTGGCTCTGACTGTGTCTTAGGCAACTCATCTGCTTCCAAAGAATCCTTGGGCCTTTCCACGAAACGCACCGAACGAGGAGTAATAGAACCATCTTCGTCACTTGCCGTTGTTGTCGACCTTTGGTCATCATTCTAAGAAATAAAATAAAAATGTTTTACTAAGAAAAGCAACACAAAGATGTCTACATATCAAATCAATGTTATTTCCTGTTTGTCATTTGACTAATTATTATCTGATTAATATAAGTCTTATTAATACTGTCTGAGAAAGTTAAAGCCTTTTTTGATACTGGTTTCTTTGTTAAAAGGATACATAAAGATGTATTAATAAACATTGAGCTTTGAAAGTATACGTTACATTGTGACAGTCGTTATTGCTGTGTACATATGTGTACCTACATACAACATTAAGACATATTGAGTGTTGACACAAAATACCGCGGTGACTAGTGGTGGTGAATACTTTATGTAATTTTAAATGGCTCCTTCAAAATGGATACATTATTTTGTAACTTTGAAATGGAAATATATTAAAGTACTCAACTGTACAGTATACACAAAGTTAGATAGGTTAATTCCTCGTTTTCGGTCACGCATCTTCTGATTTCGTCACGGGCCCTACATAAATTATAGATATATTCTTTGTTTTCGGGCACGCAACTTTTGATTTAATCACAGGCCCTACATATAATTATAAAAATCAGTGCCTACCTACCTACCTCTTATTTCCGACGTCATCGTTTACGTTCACGCTGTAGCAATAAAGCAGAAAATCCTTAGCAATAAAGTAATTAACCTTCCATCACAGATGTTGATATTTCTAGTTTGTTTAACCACGACAGGCTCATCATTATAGACGTTACGATCATTTATTATGTAAAAAGGTGACCGGTGACCTATAACAGCTATGACATTTTCATTTTTTTATACAAAGCACGACAAATGACTCAACACCACCTGATGTGAAGCGGTTAGAAGAGTCCATATGCAAAGATAGCTGGTGCAGTTCAGAGACTGCTCCAGCCGCCTCCACCTTGCCGGCCCGAAAGGTGCTTTTTCACGCCTCTTTTGAAGGAACCCATGTTATAGGAAGGAGGGAACACATGTGCTGGCAAAGAATTCCAAGTTCTGGAAGTACGACAAAGAAAAGAGCGAGTAAATTTCTTTGTACGTGATGTTGAGGTGGAGACAGTGTATTGATGACTCCGTAGACAGGCACGCGTGCTCCTGAGTAGGAAGGGGGAAGGTGGGATAGGGTCAAATAGCTCCTTAGAGCACTCTCCATGATATAACCGAAAGAAGGCGCTAAGCGACGCAATGTCTCGATGCAATTGCAGAGGCTCAATGTTGTTCGTGAGCTCTAAATCGCCAAAGATACGTACAGCACGACGCTGCAATCTGTCCAGGGCATCGAGTAGGTAATTTGCGGAGCCATCCCACCAGTGCGAACAATATTTCACGTAAGGCCAGACGTGAGTTTTATAGAGCAGGCATAATTGGTCCGGCGTGAAAAATCGACGCACCTTGTTACGGACACCGAGCTTCCGTGAAGCTGTTTTGATTTGATCACTTGTTTCAATGTATTTCCTGGAATTTAGATCGCAACATATCTCCATGCCTAGCAAATTTAGGAAGCCCTGTGCCGAAAGAGTCGTGCCCTGAAGAGACGGAAGGGGAAGGAACGGCGAGATTTTAGCTGTACACGCGCACACCTGTGTTTTCTTAGCATTGAATTCAACAAGATTGTTAGATCTCCATTCAGATACGAGGTTCAACACCCTGTTGAGCTCAATGGTGAGATACTCCCTCTCTCTCTCGGTTTCAGCGCGCCCAGCCCCTGGGCGACCGTAATATACCCCATGCACTGTACTGTCATCTGCATAGCAATGAATATTTACTAACGGCAGCATGTCATTGATATATCTATGACGTATGACATGTTTATGATGTCGTCAAAATTATTCGATATACTTAGGTATTTTTTTACGCGGGCTTACAGCGTCGAAAATATACGTCAAATACGTGCTTCGTGCTGGTTCCGCATCTCATTGTTGTGGTTAGTCGATACTGCTATGCAATCCACAGAAATATTTGTTTAATTTTAAAATGTATGTAAACCGTGGATTAAAATTTAGTAATCCGATCAAACGAAGTGCGTACGTACTTACTCGAAATGTAATACGTAACATCGTACCAAATAGTAGGTACCTATGTAGGTAGTGTAAGTGCCATTAAAAATATTTAATAATTCACCAGTAAATTTTCGTTATGAACGGCCAGTTACTGAGTCACTAATGCACATAGACATTTTCGAATATAGTTTATTGAATATTTAATTAGAATGCTAATTGCTAATAATTTCATAGCAATTAATCAATCAAGGCTTTAGATATAATATTTCAAAATAATTATATAATAATTGCCTCATGCTAAAAGACTTTTTAAGGTTTTTACATACCGCTTACCATGTTTTTAACTATACCATTTTTTTAACTACAAACATTGTAATTTAATATTTGAAAGAGTGACTACACGAGTTTGTTGCCGGAATCTTCTCGGTAGTTCAACTTTTGGAACCGGTGTAAATTCAGACCAGACAGACAGACAGACAGATATGATAGTTATAAAAATGTGTTTTTCGACGATTAAAAAGGGCTTCTTTGTGGCCTATTTAAATAAAATATTTTTTCTTTCTTAAATGGCCGGCCGTATGCTTAATGGCCACCTTAGTGGTATAAAAAATGTCGGAATTAGAACGTTCGACTTAAGGTTTTTGTTTTACATTACACACAGTTTAATGTTAGTATTTTTTTCAAAGACACTAAAATATTAAGTAAGAACTTAAATTTTACTTTACTCAGTGGTTAGCAGTCGTGCTCTGTTCATAATTAATATACAGTGTGTTACAAAAGTCTGAAATAAAATTTAAGGGAGTGGTTGTATTCCTTGTCAAGAGTTACCTCTGAAAAATTGACACCTTCCAGACCACTTTTATTTTCCGAGTTAATAATATATAAAAATAAATTAATAAAAACATTGTCACACCTGCACGTTACAACCCTAAAATACGTACTATCACATAACACGTATCGTACGAATCGCCCACATTTGTGCCACACACACACTCACAACTCGCGCAAATAGGTACTACGATATCGACCCCTCAATTTCAAATTTCATTTTGGAATTCTGTAACACTTGGTATACTATAAACTAATATTAAAAATGCGAAACTAACTCCGTCTGTCTGTCTGTTACGTTTGCTCTCATGAACAGCTCTACTGATTGAGTTGATATTTGGCATGGAGATTGAATAAATCCTGAGAAATTACATAGACCGTGATACCCGACATCCACGCGGACAGTACTGGTTAATATTTCTTAGAAAAGGTAACTTTGATAATCAAATAGGTTGCAATATTAACTTTCTTTTGAGACTCCAAATTAAGATAGGAGGAGAGTTACTGACGTTTCGGACACAAAATGATCACCATGTCGCGCTGTTAATTTCTTTTTTATAATTAATTCCCTATTGAAAAAATGTTTTCCTCGTAGTTATTTACAAAATGAAATAATTAGCAAGAAGCGGACAGTTTTAATTCTTTCCATGCTTTTTAAAAATACAATACCCAAAGAGGTTTTAACTTTTAATTAGATTATATTACTGGCACGGAAATAGTTAAATTGTAGCGTTTATGTATAAAAAAAATGCTGTTTGTTGTGTAATTCTGGCGAGAATCGTTAAATATTCTAATAAACTCGCGATTTTCTATGTAATATATGTACACCGATTACGCCCACATTACTGATCCGATTTACGTGCTTCTTTTTTTGTTCGATGCGGAATATCTGCCATTTTGTCCCATAAAATATTTTTCAAAATCAGTTAGGTAGTTTGTTTTTTTTTAGTAAAAAAAACTGTAATTAGTAAGTCGTCAACGTATTTTTTTTTTCTTTGCATGTACACCGATTACGCCGAGATTACTGATCCGATTTACGTGATTCTTTTTTTGTTCGATGAGAAATAGCTACCATTTGGTCCCATGAATTTTTTTTCAAAATCAGTTGGGTAATTTGGTTTTAAATAAAAAAAAACTGAAATCATTATGTCGTCTACGTATGTGAAATTGCGAATTTTTGCTTCCCTATGACTTTTTAGTGAAGCGCTACGATAGTAGGAAACAATATAAGTTAACGGTCACCCATCTAGCTTCAACCTTAGAAAGTTATCACTTAAAATAGTAAAAAAAAATTTTAAACAAAAATTAAAACCGACTTCAAATAACTGAAAAGGATAAAATAATTAAATTTAAGTAGGTACTCATCTCCTAGCAACATATTTTTGGACTTGGTGCTAAATGGTTTCCAAAAACAATAGAAAGTGAAGCACCGACTCCAAAAATATGTTTCTAGGGGATGAGTACCTTCTTAAATTTAATTATTTTATCCTTTTCAGTTTTTTGAAGTCGGTTTTAATTTTTAATTTTATGTGTCACAGAGGCTTTATGTAAGTCGTTCGATTGTCGAGAGGACTGGGCAGCGATATCAAGGGATTAGTCACTATAAGTACAGGATCTGGAAGAAAAACATGCATTGTTTTTCAGGATGATCGCTTCCTGGTGAAATAAAGGCTATTATGGACGGTAAATATGAGGCTTATTGCTGCTAATATACGCAGTCGCCGCCCAGCCCGTGGCCCTAAATTACTCCGGGATCTAAGAGTTGTAGCTTCGCTTGAAATGTTATAGCCCCTTACGGCAGGGGTTCAGTTATGTTTTGGGCAGTGATTAATTTCATCCATAATCGTTGCCGTACGGTTTAGTCATCATAGAAAACGGCACATTGAATGGATATCGGTACATATTAGATTAGAAGCCCCAATTACTCAAGCACAGCCAACTGTCGAAAAATCTGTTCGGTCGATAACGCTCCCGCTCATCTTTCTGTGCATATCTGTACTATCATCATCATCATCACCAGCCTACCTTGCCATAAATACTGAAACAAAGAAAAAAAAATCTATTGCAAATAACATTCATTACTTTTACAGTGTGTTAGTTTTATACATAAAAATATATAACAATTTAAAATATAAAAAGCTTATTCGAAGTGGTCTCCATTGGCTGCAATACAGTCCTTTATACGTTGAGCCCAGTTATCAATAGGCTTCTATTGACGCACTCTTTCCATGGGAAAATTCTTCACTGCCAATCGTACCACGGATTGTTTTAGGGACTCCAAATTATCATGGCGCTTAGAGCAAGCCGTAGGTACTCTCTAAAACTGACCATAAATCATAATCCAGCGGATTAAGATCGGGACTAGACGACGGCCAGTCTTCAGCTCTGATGAAGTCCGATACGTTCGTTTCCAACTAAGACTGCGTAGACCGAGCTTTATGACCCGGCGCCGAGTCTTGCTGGAAGGACCATACTTGGTTATTGAACATGGTGTTGTTAAGGGGCTTCACTACCTTCTCAAGAATGGTATCTTGATACACTTGTTCCGATGTTTTGACACCTTTGACAAAAGTATGGCTCAGACACTCCTTCATAGCTAATACCCCACCATACCATCACTGAAGTCGGATAGTGCCCACGTTGCACTCTGTCGACTAATTGGGAAGCTTCCTTAGAGCTTTGAGCATAAATACGGTCATTTTGTTTGTTAAAATGTTGCTCAATTGTAAAAAAAATCTCATCCGTACCTAAACAAAATTTTTCTGTGACCTCCCTTTGCGTACCGCTTCAGTGTGGTTTCAATTTTACCACCCTATTCTTTTTTAAGTTATCAGCTAAGAAATGACCAGTACGTCTCTTATAAGCTGCAAGTTCTAAGTCATCTTTTAAAATACGCGACATGGTTCTAGGTGCTATCTTCATCTCCAGAGATAAAATCTTTTGCTTTCGGACAGGATTTCTTCGAATTCTTTCCCTTACTGCTTTGACCACCTTTTTCGTACGAACACATCGTGGACGGCCAGATCTTTTTCTGTCACAAACAGAGGAGGTCTCATTGTATATCTATTAATAGCCCGTTACAAAAGTTTTAAAATTTGCATTTGGTTCCATACCTACTTTGTTTAATGCAATCACAGCGATTCGGTTCTCTTTATCACCCGACTTCATTTTAATATCGCAAAATATTGTACAATGTATTGGCACCAAAATGAGAAAACGCAATGAACAATCATATAAAAATGACAGATTCCAAATTCAAATGTAAAATTTTGTTTATTTTTGATTGTAACAGTATTTATGGCCAGACAAAGTATATACGTCCTACTGCTGGGCACAGGCCTTCCTACATGGGAGAAACAAATGAGGACTTAGGGCCATAACACCACCACCCGGCCCAATGCGGGTTGGTGGGTTAGGCGGTTGCAGCAACAACCGGGACCAACGGCTTAACGTGCCTTCCGAAGCACGGAGGAGCTCGATATAACAATCTGTGATTGAACCATACCAGGATCAATTATGGCGAAAGTTGCTTTGTTTTACGTATCGAAACCAGAGCGCTCAAACCAATACGCCACCGAGCTCCTCATATCTCTCAGTCTCGCTTGCGCCGTCGCGTCGCACGTATGATGTCAATGACGGGAGCATTAGTCATGGCTGATCAACCACTTAAATGTGTTAATTGCAATTTGGTAGTAAATGAACTTCTTACGTTTGTGCAACAAAAGCAAGATGTGATGGATAGTGAAAGTCTTGTAAGGATTTTATCAACGGCATTCAGCAAAGAAGACATCGATAAGGCTAAGTCTTTGTTATTTCTTTCTATCTCTTCGAAAGTAAGGGAGATAAAACGTAAAAATAAGGAGGGAAAAATTATGAAGGACTTGTATGACATTATTGATGTGTTTAAACAAACAGACCCAGAGAAAATTCCTACTTTCGTTGCTCAGGATCTGAATAAGTTACCGCCAATCACATTCGATCATGTGGATGTAAGTAGATTATTGAAAGATATATTAATTCTTCAAAATGAAATAAAATACGTGAAGGAAAATAGCGTAACAAAGGAAGAACTTTGCGAATTTAAAACGAAAATTATGTCCACCTATGTAAAACCTACCGATGCAGACAATTTAGCTGACCAAACTATTGTAGATAACTCGTATAGATACATTAATACACGACGAGGAGCGTATTTAAGCAGCTTTAATTATAATAGCGGGCCGATAGGTTTAACACCTGATAATTTGGAGGTGGGTACGGAAAGATTTACGAACAGTAACGGCCAGACTGTTGTTGCTCCCGCGCATCAGTTGTCCCGCTCGCACTCGGACAGCGCCGCTAATAAGCCTGTTTCATCTTCACCTACTCCGGCAACTCGGCGAAGCCGGCGCGTGGAGGCCGCCACCGCGGTTTCGAACATCAGGTTGTCCGACGACTCTGCGGACGCGTTGAGGCCCACCACGGTTTCGAATGTGACGTCGTTAGCAGCTGATCGTCGTAACGAGCGAGTGTTTACAACTGATTGTGAGTCGGTACAGAAATCTTTTGCTGATTTTGTCCGTGAGGATGGGGAATGGAAGACTCAGGGTGAGGAGAAGGGATGGAATACAGTTGTAAATAAGAAAAGGAATAAATACAGATTTATTGGACAGAGAGGGACAGCTCAAAATGAACCTGAATGTAAGTTTAAGGCAGCCGATGTTCAGGTCCCGTTATTCATAAACAATGTTGATAAAGGGGCCTCTTCTAATGACATATCGGAGTACATTAAATGTAAAACTGGTTTGTCTGTAAACTTGGAAAAAATTGCAATGAAACAAAATAAGGAATACGATGCCTACAAGATTTTTGTGCCTAGACATAAAGTGACGTTATTCATGAACAACAGCCTATGGCCAGAAGGTATTTCATTTCGTAGGTTTATAGACTTCAGACACAGACCTCGGGTTCAGTTATCAGACCCTCCACAAAATGAACAGTAAAGTAAAACAGAATAGCACCTTCGTAAGTTTCAACTGTAAATCAGTTACGCGTTCTGTCGACTATGTTAAGTCCTTGTGCCGACTTGCAGACGTGATAGCTCTGCAAGAAACATGGCTGTATCCGCATGACTTGATGGTTTTGGGCAGTATAGACTCAGAATTCGGATTTACGGGAACATCAGCTGTAGACACGTCTGCTGGGATACTAAGAGGTAGGCCCCATGGAGGAGTTGCCTTACTGTGGAGAAAAAGTGCGTTTGACTTAGTGCGTGTGATTGAGTGTAATAGCGTACGTCTCACCGCTATTAAGTTAAGTGTAGGTGATCGTTCGATGCTTGTGTTTTCGGTTTACATGCCGGTGGATTCGAGGGAAAACTTAATTGAGTTTACAGATTGTCTTAGTGAAATGTCTGCAATTGTTGAAAATGTCGGAGTAGAGTGTGTTTATTTGTTAGGCGATTATAATGCGCACCCTAAGGAACTGTTCGGAAGGGAACTTATTAATTTTTGTAAGGATCAACAATGGATTTGTGCAGATATCGAGAAAATGGGTACTGATACGTTCACGTTTTTGAGTGACGCTCACGGATGTACGAGGTGGCTAGATCACTGTGTGGTTACAGAAGCAGCCTGGTCATCCGTTGTGGATGTCTATGTAGATTATAATTGTACGTGGTCGGACCATTTTCCGTTATTTTTAAAATTAAATCTAAATGAAATTAACATATGTTGTGTAAAAGATAGTGTAAAAAGTAATAATAACTCTCAGATAGTGTGGGGAGAAAGAGATACCTATCAGACGAATTTATTTAATAATCTTTGTAATAATAGACTAAAAGAAGTGGACTTTCCATTAGAACTCTCAAATTGCTGTAATAATATGTGTACAAATGTAGAACATAGGGATGTTTTAAGAAATATGTATAAAGAAATTGTAGAGATACTGAGCGATGCTGCTTTTGCTAGCTACGGTGGCATAAATAGACGGCCTAATTTTAAAAAGAAGAGTGTTGTAGGCTGGAATATTCATATACGGTCTGCACATGACGCTGCTCGGTCACATTTTAAATTATGGTTGTTATTCGGTAAGCCAACCTATGGTCCATATTTTGAAAACATGAAAAATTCCCGGAAAATATTTAAGTCTAAACTAAAATGGTGTCAAAATAATGCAGAGCAGATCAGGATGGATATTCTAGCTAGCCACCACTCAAAGAAAGAGTTTAAAAATTTCTGGAAAAGTACAAATAAACTTAATCCAAAGCAAAGTCCTCCATTAAATGTTGATGGTGTTAGCGAACCGAGTCAAATTGCCAACGTTTTCAAAAAACATTTTTATGTTGAGCCGTTATTAGAGGGGGGTTGCACTGCGGCGGAAGTGCCCGGCGCTGATGTCCATCTACCTTGCAAGTCGCAGATACGGTTTTCTGCTAAAGACGTAACTAACGTTATAAGGAATATGTCTAGGGGAAAGTCCCCGGGGCACGATGGTCTCAGCGTTGAGCATCTTCGCCACGCGGGTGTTCACTTACCTAGGGTGTTAAGTATGTTTTACACTTTTTGTATTAGGCATACTTTCCTGCCGGAAGACTGTATGAAGACGGTTGTTGTGCCAATAATCAAGAACAAAACAGGCGACTCTTCGGACAAGGGTAATTATAGGCCCATATCATTAGCCACAATAATAGCCAAGGTGCTGGACGGTTTGCTTGATAACATATTAAAAACACATGTACATCTCCATGACTCACAATTCGGTTTTCAAACCGGATTGTCAACAGATACAGCTATATATTGTCTCAAGCACACCGTTCGGTACTACACTGACAGGAAGACTCCTGTCTATGCATGCTTCCTTGATCTTTCGAAAGCTTTTGATATGGTGTCCTATGATTTGCTGAGGAAGAAGTTGAAAAATGATACAGATGTGCCCAACGAAGTTACTAACATTCTTGATTATTGGTACAGAAACCAAGTTAACGTTGTGCGCTGGGAGGGGACACTGTCTGAAGCCTATAGATTGAAATGTGGCGTGAGACAGGGTGGGCTAAGCTCTCCTCGTCTTTTTAATTTTTATGTCAATGGGCTTATTGAGGGACTGAATAGGACTAAAGTAGGCTGCTCGATAGACGGAACTTTTATTAACAACATTAGTTACGCTGATGATATGGTCCTGTTGAGTCCCTCCATAAGTGCCTTGAGGAAATTGGTCAGTGTCTGTGAGAACTACGCCGGGTCGCATGGGCTCCGGTACAACACGAAAAAGAGCGAACTTCTAGTTTTCCAACCAATAGGTGGAAAGATTTTAAATGTTCCCCCTGTTCGATTGTGTGGTGCAGAGCTCAACAGGGTAAATCGGTTCAAGTACCTGGGCCACTGGGTCTCGGCTGGTCTCACAGACGCTGACGATATAGAAAGGGAGCGGAGGGCGTTGGCTGTAAGATGCAACATGTTGGCCCGTAGATTTGCCCGTTGCAGTAAACAAGTTAAAATAACTCTTTTTAAAGCATACTGCCAGAACTTGTACACGTGCAGTCTATGGGTCAACTATACGCAGAAAGCATACAACGCCCTTCGCGTTCAGTATAATAACGGCTTTAGAATGTTGTTGGGGCTGCCGAGGTGGTGTAGCGCATCCGGGATGTTCGCGGAGGCGCGCACGGATGGGTTCGCGGCCGTCATGAGGAAGCGAGTGGCTTCCCTGCTACATCGAGTGCGCGGCAGCACCAACAGCATTCTAACAGTTCTAGCTGCTCGAGTGGACTGCCCTATGCTGAAGCATTGGATCCGGCTTCATGTCTTTGAAGCATAAAGTACTGGATCTATATTAATTAAATTAAGCTGTCCCAATATCCTGACTTACTAACATAGTTCATAAGTGCATTGTTACTAACAAATTCTATGGACATGTCTGAAGTAAATAAACAAATAAAATAAACAAATAAAATATCTGTATAGGCGCATAATAAAAGTCGGGACTCGTCGATTGTACTGGCCAGCTGGCAGTCTTGACCTCATTCCAATAGAGCACATCTGGGATGCTCTAACTAAAGCGATGATTAAGGTCGATGCAACCCGCTCCGCGAAACACCAGGGAGCTAAGGAATGTAATTGCTGTGGAATAAGAGGGTATTCCATAAGGAATAATCACTAATATCATCGTTAGCATCCCTAGAGGAACACAAGCTGTCATTTTTGCAAGAGGTGGCCACCCTCGACTCTAGGTCTTTTTGTTTTTACACTAGAATAAAAAGAAAACTAAATTTTCTACTACGTTTAATATTTAGTGAGTAATACACCTAGCTACTTATATGGACTTTTTTTAAAAACAACCAAAACATAATCACGAAATAGACAAGAGATACTTTATATTTATTAGTATTGTATTTAAAGATAGTCTCTTTATATAATTAACAATTATCTGGTACTAATTAAATCGTTTGATTGCCATAGATGCCTGTTATGTTTTCAAAATTGTGTCCAAATACTTTATATCGCGTAGGCTTATTTGAATTAGTTTTCCGTTCTCTTTAATCGTGTCAGTTATTATCTGTCACTCATCATTATTCATATTCAATAAACTGCATGACTTCGGCTTTTCACACGAAAATAAAATATCTGAAAACGAATTTGATAGAGCTGACATTTCAGATAATTCACAATTGGTAATTTATTTATCATTAGATAGTTAAAATAAACTTTATAATTGCAGCCCGCCTAGCATGACCACCGAAACGCGATATGATAAAGCTATTTATCGCTTCGAACTGTCAAAAATAATTGGATATAACCGCTATTTTGAAATTTTATCGAAACTGCGAACAGTATATATACCTACAATACAAGTTCGCAGTTTCGATAAAATTTCAAGATGGCGGTTATATCCAATGATTTTTGACAGTTCGAAGCGATAAATAGCTTTATCATATCGTATCATATCGCGTTTCGGTGGTCATGCTAGGCGGGCTGAAACAGACATAGGTATAATTCGTTGGTTAATTTGAGTAGAATATAATTAACAAGTGTGATTGTGATTGATTCCAAAATCTTAACATTTTGACCTTGACCTGCCTATATATTTTGGAAATCTCTAAATTTGCTAGGAAAAATATTCACTTATTCCCCCAAATAAAAGACCTCTACACAGGAACAATGAATCTTAGACATAAAAACCGCCTAGATTTACCTCGATCAAACCTTAAACTCCATAGTTCGGGTACATATGCCCACGCCATAAAAATTTATAATAAACTTCCCAAAGCCATTAAAAATGAATATAAAATAAATTCTTTCATAAGAAAATTAAAAAAGTTTTGGTTGGAAAACAGTTTCTACTCTATGCAGGAGTTTTTAGAAATTTGAGCTTAATTTTGTTAATCAGAATTTAACTCAAAATGTTACATGTTTCATATATAATTAATGTAGTTTATTAAATGGAATTGGTTAAGATTTATTTGCAAAAAATATGATTATGCTTTAATAATTAAGAATTTATTGAATGAAATTAGTTATATAATTTGGTATAAATTAATTTGAATTTTATTTTAAAGTATTTAATAATTTGATTTTAAAAGATTATAATTCATTTAATTTGATATTTAAACTTGATTGTAAATATAAAATGATAATTGTTACTTTATTAATAAGTTTTATGTTAATATTGTTATGTCCTTACAGGGCTCATGTGTTAGAACTTTAATGTTTATTAGACCTTAATTGTTACCACATGAAATGCAATAAAGTATTCTATTCTATTCTATTCTATTGATCGCGCGAAAATCATCTTCCTGGCATGCGACACTGCGAATGTCGTCAACATAAGTATTAGAGCCTTAAAATAAATAATACTTGTGTCTTAAGGTACTTTTTTGGTACGTTGATATATATTAGGTATCTATTTTTCTAATTTAACTAAATATTTTTTTCCTCTGTGCTACACTACACTGCTAAATATTATCATTATGTAATTAATTACAAACATTGTAACTCTATATTTGAAAAGAGTGTTTGTTGCCCGAATCTTCTCTGTATAGTTCAAGTAGACAGACAGACAGATGACATAGTGTGAATTCAGACATGACAGACTGACTGACTTTATGAAATTATTAGATAGTTAATATTAATTTATTCGGATAGTCATAATATGGGATTTTTGACGATTCTAAAACAAGGCTTCGTTTCATTTCATTTCATGCGTAAAATGCAAATAGCAGCCATATCACGCCATGCTTGGTAAGTATATCATTTTTACATCACTCGTAACTTCTTTTGTTAGAGATACCTATCGCATTGGATGAAATCTAGATGGCTATATCATTATATCCATCTAGATTTCATACATTTCCAGTGGAAGTTTTGATAAGGCTAGGAGAACTTAAAATAAGGTTTTTGAGTTTCATGCTCCTGTTTTATTGATGCTGTGGCCGCGCGCTGTTTGAATATATGCTACCTAGAATTCCTGCCTGCGTCCTAACTTAAATAGAGTATTTTTTTTTTATTTTACTTGTAGAGGGTGTTATGGAGATATTAGTTTTAACGAATATATTTCTTAATTCAAGATAAGTTATCACTATTAATAAAATACACCAGGTTACAGGCTTTTTAAGCTTGGGTCGTCTACAGGTTGATCAGTGGAAATGGCTTACAGTCACATAAACACCTCAGTACGTCAATTTTTGTTTGTTTAAATTATTAATTGCTTGCTCTGCCCTTGGCAGCAACAAATAAAAACTACATAGGTATGAAGCTGGAAAAGCTAATGCAGATAGTAAGCATTCTAATGCTCGTTTTCCTAACATTTGCTTACCGTTAAGAGTCTCTTAGTGATTTTATCTCAGTCTATCTAAAGGAGATAGAAAGAGACAAATGTCGTTAAGATCACCTAAGCCTAGAGAATGGTTAGTGAAAACGGACATATGCGTCCTTCATGAGTTTTGAAGCTATTAAATGTTGTAATGAGCTCGTACATTTTGGACTTGAGAGCATTCGGGGAGGAAAATAAAGCCAGTCTGACACGTAGGTAGCTACGTCGCGTAGCTCAAGTCCGATACGTACGAGTCACATCAAGTGTAACAGTTGCACTACGAATGTCGCCCCTATTACGAACGTAGTAAAAGCGGTCTCAAGGTCAAACTGTTACGCTTGATGTGCTGTCGACTGTACATAAATCAAATAAAGATTAGACCGGTGTGGATTGCGGCGACAGGGACAGTAAATTTCGTGACGAGAGCTAAGAATAACTCAATCGATAGTTCAAAGATTAAGTCAAACATGACCTCATGTTTTGTACCTATATATAATATACCTACCATAAAAAATAAGAAAAGCACAGTTTTACAAAGGATAAAAATATTTCTAAAACTTCGTCTAAAACGATGTCGTTTGCTTAAATCGCCGACTGTTGATTGTTCGGCCAATATAATGAAAGAGTTTTGAAATAAAATATTTATGTAGGTATTAAAGGTCACTAATACATAAATATTTTATGTCAATGCGAGTTATTTGAATGAAAATATTTTAACTATAGAAAGTATTTTAGAATTGTAATGAATTAGCTTACCTGTTCGTTAATAATTTCTTTATCGTTGTCTAGTGATTTCCAAAGTCTGCCTCCTTTGAGTATGCCGCCTCGTCGCTGCCTCAGAGGTGAACACTCGTTGGACAACCTACCATCCGCCTCTGCTGTGTCACTTTCTTCGCCTATAAAGACAGATTATGAATATAATTTTTATAACTATACTAGATAATTAACGAGGTTGGTCACTTCCAACAGTACAGTATAGTTTTTATAATAGTTTTTATACAAGATGGTGCCGTCAATACGACAATAAATTAAAACATAACATCTTATTCATTTGATAATATTAGATTATTTCATACAAAATTCATAAATTTATCAAATGAATAAGATGTTTTTGCAAGTGGCAAACCATTTCTGTGGACTAATATAACCTAAATTTCAATTTATTGTCGTATTGACGGCACCACCCTGTATATCTGGGGATTATCTTACCTATCGGGGTGTACAAGTAATAATGTGGTGTAATTACTTTGTAAGGTTTTAGAAAAAAAGAAATATTTTATTGATACCTCAATTAATTTCTGGTTTTGAGTATTAGGAAAGTTGGGTAGATAGATATATTAGTAGTAATTGCCTTTATTTTTGTTTTACCTTGAATAATATGTATTTTACAGCGATTCCCGCTTAAGGGGATCATCTCGTACTATACCTTCCCATACCTACTAAATATTTTTGATATTTTATTTCTATTATCCGTTTATTTTGTAATCAGTGCCTCTTCTTTGTTAATTTTGCAATTTTTATGTAGTAATTAAAATATAATAACATCTAACATTCTAACATTTATAATAATGTTAAAATCAAAAATTAAGAATATTTTATTAAGTAATTAAGTCGTTTGCAAATACATAGTTAAAAAATAAATTAATTCTTTAAAAAAAAATGTTGCAGATGTATTTTAAAGTTTTGCAATTTTTCAGGTGACTAAAAAGGTATCACAGTTGAGGCTATTATCAGAATTCTCACAAAAAACTTAAACGAAAGTCTGGAGTCTTTCGTCAAAGTTTTTTCTAAGAATAACCTATAAATACCTGGGAATAATAACGATCCTAAGAATAAGCTACTACTACTACCTTTTTAAGAATATCCTATGTAATAAGTAATGGTGCAGCGTAGTTGTAAAATATAATAAAAAAATCCCAATAAACACATAATGACATCAGTTACTCTTTTAACCGTCTTCAAAAACGAGGAGGATCTCAATTCGGTTGGTATGTTTTTTTTCTATGTATGTACACCGGATACGCCGAGAATACTGGATTTACGTGATTCTTTTTTTGTTCGATGATTGATTGAAACCAAACTACCCAACTAATTTTGAAAAACATTTTATGGGACCAAATGGCAACTATTCTTTTTATGAAATAATATAACATTGGCCGCATTATTTCATTCGTATGTTATGGAATTATCAAACGAATAAGATGTTTTTGAAAATGGCAAACCATTTCTATGAACTAATATAGACCATGTTATAATTTATTCAATTAATTGTGATAATTTTTTCAATTAAATAAAACATAAGTGTTTTGTACACCGACCCGCACGGGGCCATCGAGGTGGTGGCCCAAACTCCTCATTGTGTTTCTCTTAAATTTTATTTTAACAATAATAAATTTATTTTAGTATCTGTTCACAGTACTATAAAGTCGAAGAAATTCATATTATTGTGGTTCTGCCAAGCTCAAGGTAGCTCAGTTATTAGCATTTAGAGCAGCCACCAGGATTATGAAGATAGCAGGGGCACACCCCGCCTCTGCACAACTCTCTCTTTTCCGAATATCTTTCCAACATTTAATATATCAGACTTAAATCGGAATTTGTTATATAATCATAATCAGTCATTTGGAAACTTTGTCGAAGCCTTGATAAATAGGCAAGCAGGTGTACCTATATTTATCGTTTCTATTGAGTACCTCTTGCTTATATCGCTTTCGCTCAATATTCGTTCGCTTGTAATGTAATAAGTACTGATTGTTACCGAACCCTTTTTCTGAGAATAGTTATACACAGGCTGGTGATAACAATATGACAATAAATTAAAACATGGGCTATATAAGTTCATAGAAATGTTATGCAACTTTCAAATATGTCTTATTCATTTGATAATTACATGACATTTCTATGAAATATTGCAGCCAATGTTCTATTATTTCATAGAAATGTCATGAAATTATCAAACGAATAAGAGTTATCTGAAAGTTGCAAAACGTTTCTATAAACTTATTTAGCCCTTGATTTAATCAATTGTCATATTGTCGTTACCATCCTGTATGATGCTAGTGGTGTGGTAAGTTGGTTTTTACAAAAGAGTAGGTAGATATATATATATTATATATTGTATATATTTACATACAGGGCTTACGCCCGAGACGAAGTCACGAGTTTGTAAATACCAATGGCACGTGTGTCACACAAAGTTTTTCAACAGATTTGCGAGAAACCAGTAGAATAATATTTTGTTTTTGTGCTTAGTGTTAGGATGTCTTGACCGTAAGTTATGTAGTTTCATGAGTCATGAAACACATGCAAATTTTGAATATATGTTAGGCCGCAGTAAAGTATTGCTGAAGTAATGGTTCCTATAAAACCCATGTAAGTATTAGGTTGGGGAAAAAGTCTTTTCGCATTATAGTATTATAGCTGTACTATTTGTATCTGGCTGGTTTTGGTATCATTAAAAGTTTAGATTTTATAAAAGATAATTCCAAATTCAAATTAGGAAAATGTGTGTTTTTTATTTGTTTTTCGTGCTGTCAAGATGAGTGAATCTAATTAAGAAATTGGATACATTTTAAAATTTTACTACAAAAAAGGTAAAAATGCAACGCAAGCCGCGAAAAAAATTTGCGATGTTTATAGACCTAGTGCAGTGTCTGCGAGAGTAGCACAAATTTGGTTTAAGCGTTTTCAATCCGAAAATTTTGATGTCAAAGATGCATGTCGCTCTGGTCGCCCTATTACGGATAAAATTGATGCCATTTTTAAAAAACTGGAGCAAGATCGGCATATCAGTAGTTACGACGTAGCTGAAGTACTGGGAATTGACCACAAAACAGTTTTGGCGCATTTTAAAAAAAATGGTTACACAAAAAAGCTCGATATTTGGGTACCCCACGAGCTCACTGAAAGAAACCTAATGAACCGTGTACTCGTTTGTGATTCTTTATTACGACGTAATGAAACTTAAGAGAAAATTCACACTCACTCTCAATGAACACTCAGCAAAAATTAAAAGAGTTTTGCTGGGAGGTGTTAATGCATCCGCCGTATAGTCCTGACCTTGCACCTTCAGATTTCCACCTGTTCGCTCTCTTCTGAATTCTGTAGGCAGTGTCAGTTTAACATCACGAGAGGACTGCCAAAACCACTTGTCGCGGAATTTTGATCAGAAGCCCAAAAATTTCTATAGCAATGGGATCATGTCCCTACCTACAAGATGGCAAAAAGTTATCGAACAAAATGGTACCTACCTACATACTTTAGTTAAATGTAAATAAACTATATTAAAAAATGTTTTGAAATTTCTTAAAAAATGCGAAGAAACTTTTTCCCCAACCTATTAAAACAACTCCTAGTATCAACTTACAGAAACAGAAACTCCTATCCTATCCTAGTCCATGAATTAAACACTTCAGGGGCTGTTTCAAAAACAGGCCCCTGAACTGAAGTGTTCGATCGAAGTTTATACATTTTTTATTGAAACCCCCGAAGAAAACAGAGGGGTGTATTATAAGTTTGACGTGTCTGTCTGTATCTATGTGTCTGTCTGTGGCATCGTAGCACCTAAACGAATGGACACATTAATTTTTTATTTTGTTTTTAATTATCATTTGGAGAGTGGTAGCAATCTTTGGTAGCAATTCTTTCCAATGAGGCTCGATCTTTTAGCCTATAATATCTTGTAATGTTAAATTTCTTGGTGGAATTCCTGTATATTTTTAAGAAAATAAAAAAGAAACAAATAATATACGGCGACGCCATACAACGGAGCGTGTAATATTTAACTTTCGAACCATGTATACAGGCTTCGTAAATGCATTTTAGGGCCAGTGTTTTTTTTTTATACTAAGCACGACAAATGACTCAACACCACCTGATGTAAAGCGATAAGAAGAGTCCATATGCGAAGACAGCTAGTGCAGTTGACACACTGCTCTAGCCGCCTCCACCTTGCCGGCCCGAAAGGTGCTTTTTCACGCCTCTTCTTAAGGGACCCATGTTATAGAAAGGAGGGAACACATGTGCTGGCAAAGAATTCCAAGTTCTGGAAGTACGACAAAGAAAAGAGCTACTAAATTTCTTTGTACGTGATGTTGAGGTGGAGATAGTGAATTGATGACTCCGAAGACCGGCACGTGTGCTCTTGAGTAGGAAGGGAAGCACCCTCCGTGATATAAGCCGATAGACGCAATGTCTTGACGTAATTGCAGAGGCTCAAGATTGTTCGTGACCTCTACATCGCTAACGATACGGACAGCACGACGCTGCAATCTATCCAGGGTATCGAGTAGGTACTTGGCGGACCATCCCACAAGTGCGAACTGAGTTTTATAGAGCAGGCATAATTGGTTAGGCGTGAAAAATCGGCGAACCTTGTTCAGGACACCGAGCTTCCGTGAGGCTGTTTTGATCACGGTTTCGATGTCGTTCCTGGAATTTAGATCGCAACATATCTCCATGCCTAGCAAGTTTAGGGAGCCCTGTGCCGAAAGAGTCGTGCTATGAAAAGACGGAAGGGGAAGGAACGGCGACATTTTAGCTGTAAACGCACACACCTTTGTTTTCTTAGCATTGAACTCAACAAGATTGTTAGATCTCTATTCAGATACGAGGTTCAACACCCTGTTGAACTCAATGGTAAGATTCTTCCTCTCTCTCTCGGTTTCAGCGCGCCCAGCCCCTAGGGGACCGTAATATCCCCCATGCACTGTACTTTATCTGCGTAGCAATGAATGTTTCCTAACGGAAGCATGTCATTGATATGAAGAAGAAAGAGTGTGGGGTATAGAACAGAGCCTTGTGGTACACCAGCATTCACTGACATGAACCGCGAAGCGCATCCATCGACACGGATAAGAATCCGTTTCCTCGTAGATGGATCTCATGCAGGAAGCTGACAATCCAGTTGCAGAGCTGAGCGGGCAGACCGTAAGCCGGGAGCTTGGAGAGAAGAGCCCTGGGCCAGACCCGATCGAACGCTTTGGCAATATCAAGGCTAACTGCCAGTGACTCACCACGTTTGTTAATTGCTTCACCCCAGATATGCATTAAGTACGCTAGAAGATCACCCGTTGACCGTTTCGGCCGAAACCCGTATTGTTGATCATTAATTAATGAGTGATTTCTAGGTATCGGATCAGCTAGGTTTAAGATCCGTTCCATGACCTTGCAAAGAACTGAGGTGACAGCTATTGGGCGGTAGTTAGCTAGGTCTGATCGGTCTCCCTTTTTGGGGACCGGTTGCACATTGGCCTCTCTCCAAGATTCCGGCACACACCCAGAAGAGAGAGAAAGACGGTATAGCCGTGTTATGACGGAAGACAACTCCGCTGCGCAGTTTTTCAGAAAAGAGCTACTAAATTTCTTTGTACGTGATGTTGAGGTGGAGACAGTGAATTGATGACTCCGAAGACCGTACAGTACTATCGCTGGGATGCCATCAGGTCCACTAGCTTTCCGGAGGTCGATTGACTGAAGCTCCGCACATACATCACATTGCCTAATACTAATATCGGGCATTGTGTGGCCACAGTGGGAGAGTGTTGGTGGCTGCGAGTTGCAGTCATCGATTCGGGAGTGAGCAGCAAAGAGTTTTACCAAGAGATCGGCTTTCTCTTGCGGCTTGTGAGCTAGCGAGCCATCAGAACATCTCCGACGCCTGTGACACCCCAGCGGATACCAGGCAGTGATCCGATGTTGGCAATGGAGCACGAATCTCTAGCCGATATCCATCCGGGCGAGTCGTCAGCAGAAGGTCCAACAATGAGCGTGAGCGTGTGACCGACAATGTCTGGAATCCTGGTGGGCTGGTTTACCAGTGGAGTTAGGTCGTGCGTGAGAGCGAAAGCATGGGCAGTTCTACCAGCATGGTCAGTTTTAGAGGAACTTAACCACGACTCGTGGTGAGCCCCCTAAAAACACCAATTCCGCGGTTAGAAACTGCTCCTGCGCAACATCTGACTCCTGACTAAGATGTTCGAAAAGTCGAGTTGTCTCCATGTCACCGTTGTGGGATCTATAGAGGCACACGTAGACACGGCAATGTGTGCCCAGGTCCACATGCACCCCAAGAATAGAGTAGGAAGGGTCCTCCAAACAGCGCAGACGGCGACAGCAAACATCCGCCCTGACAAACAAACATAGCCTGGCCTTCGCTTTGAAGGACTCTCTAAGAGCGTCCAAAATCCAAGTAGCTAGTATCTGCCGGGCGGAGTATTTGCGTCTCCGTCAAAAATAGCATTGCGGGTCGAGCGGCCTCGAGATTTTGGTAGACAGCATTGAATTTAGCATGGAGCCCACGGATTTTAGTGAGCCCAACCTCAAACGGCGTGGTTGTGGTGAGGGTGTGCACCGCTGAACGACCGGAAATGTTTCTGAGCGCTGCTATAGTAGATAATGAAGGAGGAGAGGCGTGAATTGGGGGGACGTTCTCGCGATATATACGGTCAAAGCGTAAGGCCTGTTTCCCCAGGTAATAGCCGACAGCAGAGAAGCGCTAACCCGCCGAACGGAAGGGCCCCCGAACCCCCCCGGGAATGGCAGCCGGGACACCACCAACCGGCACGACGGACCACCCCAAGATTATGCGTGGCATGATAGGGCAGCCTCACGAACTAGTTAGGTTCGCTTGGGCCCCTGTACTGTACCACGGGCGGCCAGCGGAACAGCTGTTTCTTCGGGTCTTCCTGGTCGGCAGGTCAATGCAGTCCACCTGGCACTGGTTAGACGGAAGCCGTCACTGACCGCATCCATCGCCGCAACGTCTCCCCAAGCTCTGGTAGTACGCTGACTGATCCCGGAACGCGACCACAAGTGGTCACTTGGCGGAATTTACGCCATGCGTACGGTGGTCACTAACCAGACGGGTGTTCAGACCCTACCACCAGTCGAGCAGTTGGTAGCTCGGTAATCCCTTAGTCGCCTCTTACGAAACCCACGGGAAGAAACGGGGCGGTGAATTGTATTCTTAATCCGTCACGGCATGGATTGTGTTGGCGCGGGTGGCGCCATCTGTCGTTAAATAGATGAAACGAAACTCGAGTGAAGCGAGCTGCGCGAGCGCCGTGCAAGCATCTCCAGAAAACGTAGCTGTCTTCACATCTCTCTTCATTATTCGATCCCTCCCGACCTATACACAACTTCACATTTTTATAATCTTGTAATTTGATTTAAAGAATATACGAACATTTTATCTTGGAAAAGTAAAACAAAATTCATTGAATATTCCTGGCTGTAAAATCCCTTTTTTTTACTATACTCGAAAGTCTGAGCACGAAACATGTTCCTTCTCGCCGATTAGCAAAAATCAAGAAAGTTGGATACCACGGAAGACGATACCCGGCGCGTATCACGACGACTAGAAGATACAGAACCAGCAGAAGATTTTACGGTCAGATCATATCCTTTTCCATCCTCCACCTATCGATTTGTATTAATATCGTGCTTTATTTCGCAATTCTAGTACAACCTGGTGCAGTAGTACCTGCCTACCCGTTTTCATGTTGCTACAGTGAAGTTATACGATTGTGAGTACCTTTTGCTTTCTAATTTCTTCCCAAAATGAGTGAGGATAGAAATATTTCGGGTAATTCGAAACTTACTTTACCTAAGTCGAGGGAGGGTAGTAAGTCTCCATCAAAAGAAATATCTGCTTTTGATTATGCAATGTCTATTTCTGAGTTTAAAAAACAAAGAGGAGTGTTCAAAGCTCGTATCACTTCTTTCCAAAAATATTTATCGAAGTTTAATAACGTAAATTTAGAAAAAAGTCAAATAGTTGAGCTAAATTTAAGAATTTCTCAGTTAGAATTAATGTTTTCTGATTTTAACAACGTACAGAATAAAATTGAGTATTCTTGCGATGAAAACGATTTGTTTCCGCAAATTGAATACAGGGAAAATTTCGAAGAAGAATATTTTAAATATATTTCTATAGCTAAATCTTTAACCGAAGTCGAAAATTGCCAAAAATTTTGTAATAAAAGTATAACATCGCAAATTAAACTGCCAGATATCAAGCTACCTGCCTTTAGTGGATCTTATGATGGCTGGTTGGAATTTAAAAACTCATATTTAACAATGATTCACGAGCGAACCGATTTAGATGAAATTCAGAAGTTCCATTACTTGCGGTCATCACTAAGTGGTAATGCTCTGCAGGTTATAAGCGCGTTAGAGTTTACTGCCGAAAATTATGTCCATGCATGGGATTTATTATTACATAGATACCAAAATGAACGACTTTTAGTACACAACCATGTTAAGGCCTTGTTTACTGTGCAAAATATTACAAGAGAATCGCCGTTGTTAATTAGGAAACTCATAGATTCGGTATTACGTAATTTACGTGCCCTAAAATCACTTGGGGAGCCCACAGAATCTTGGGATACCCTCATTATATATTTGATAGTTAATAAACTTGATTCTTCTACTGAGAGGGAGTGGGAGAATTATAAAGGTAACTTAATGTCGGGCTTACAAAGTCAAGAATTCAAACGAAAATTAAAATTAGAAGATTTGTTAATATTTCTTAGGAATAGAGCAGATTTTTTGGAGATGGTAAACGTTAGTAGTAGTTCTCACAATAATTCCTTTTATATAAATAAATCGCATAATCATAATTATAATAAATCGATTAATAAACAAACTCAGGATACGAAAGTGCCAGTGGCGGCGCAAGCACTGACTCATAGTTATGTAACCACTGGAAGTAATAATTCGAATAAATTAGTTAAACGCATTCGCACCTGTGAGATGTGTCAGGGAAATCATGCACTATATATGTGCAGTATGTTCTTAAATTTATCTATTGACGACAGGTACAAATTAATAAATAAGAAAAACCTGTGTCATAATTGTTTGCGCGGGGGGCATTCAATTGATAATTGTTATTTCGGCCATTGTCAACATTGTAAAGTTAAACATAATAGCTTACTACATAAAGATTCACTTAGTAATAAAAATGAAAACACATCATTCGCGGAGCCCCATAAAAGTCAGGTAAAAACGACCGTATTACATTCGTCATTAGAGTCACACAGTAGCGATCCAGTAGTAACGGTACTTTTGTCAACTGCGTTAGTCGAAGTGAGCGAAAAAAATAATACGCGACACACGGCCCGCGCGCTCCTCGACAGCGGCAGTCAGCATTGTTTTGTCTCGGAAGCATTTTGTAAACGAATAAATTGTACGCAATATATACAGTCCACTGTTGAAGTTTCGGGTGTGGGACAGTCGGTCACACATTCCAATAAATTATACGATTTAACTATACGATCTAGAATAAACGATTTTTCTACTAATATTAATTGCTATGTTTTACCGAGTATCACTTCATACTTGCCGAACGTGTGTATCGATACTAAGTTTATACGAATACCAGATAATATTGAACTCGCAGATCCGAATTATAATATACCTTCCGAAGTAGATTTATTAATAGGCGCAAATCTTTTTTGGGAACTTATAAACGAAAATAAAATACGATTAACAAACGGGCCATTCTTACTAGAATCCAGATTAGGTTGGTTAATCTCTGGTCCGGTTTACACGAATAGATTAAATTTTCAAAATAATATTCAGTGTAACATGTCGATTCAGACGGATGATATTGATTCGCAATTAAAAAGATTTTGGGAACTAGAAGACTTATCCCGATATGAGAACCTTACTAGTGACGAACGTAAGTGTGAAGAAGTTTTTAAGAAAACAACAAGGCGCGAATTAGACGGTAGATTATCCGTTCGTATACCACTGAAAAAATCAAGTGACTTATTAGGCGATTCTTATAATACAGCATACAAACGCTTTGTCTCCTTAGAACGGAAGTTAGAGCGATTGCCTGTATATAAACGAATGTATTCAGACTTCATGCGAGAATATCGTGAGCTAGGCCACATGACTAAAGTAAACGAGTACAGTCAGCCATATTATTTTCTGCCTCATCATGGGGTATTTCGTGAAAGTAGCACGACTACCAAACTAAGAGTAGTATTCGATGCTAGCTGTCCTACCAGTAATAACATTTCGTTAAACGACATTCAATTTATTGGGCCTAAATTACAAAACGATATTTTTTCAATTCTATTGCGTTTTCGACAATATCAATCGGTGGCTTGTGCTGACGTCGAAAAGGCCTATAGGCAAACGCTCGTTCAAGCCGACCAGCGTAACTTACAGCTCGTATTGTGGCGAGAAAATCCGTCGGATTCGTTAGATGTGTACCAATTAAATACTATAACTTACGGCACTGCATCGGCTCCTTATCTGTGTATAAGATGCTTCCACCAAGTTGCACAAGAATGCAATGATGAGGTAGTAGCGCGCGTTATTCGAGAGGATTTCTTCGTTGATGATTTATTAACATCTCATGACGATCCTGAGACATTAATTGATATTTGTGAAAGGACGTCTTCTGTCTTAAGAGAATACGGCTATCCGCTGCGAAAATGGACGTTCAATTGTGACGTTACGGCGGTGACGTCGTCACGCGACTTGGTAATTGGCGAGCATACACAAACTAAAACACTAGGATTAGGTTGGTACAATAAAACTGATGAACTTTATTTTACAACTAAATTAACGCCTATAGATATGTCACACCTAACTAAACGCAAAATACTGTCATTGGTTTCACAAATTTATGACCCTTTAGGTCTCTTAGCACCGGCTATCATTGAAGCAAAAATTTTGTTGCAAAAGCTTTGGTTGTGCAAGCTTGGATGGGACGATCTAGTACCTAAAGACGTCACATTAAAATTAAATATTTTTTATGATTCGATAATACACTATTTACGTGAAATAAAGGTTCCACGATTTGTGAGAAATATTGACAGTCAAAGAATAGAATTACATATTTTTTCTGATGCGTCACAGGAAGCTTATGGTGCTTGTGGATTTATACGTATAATAAATAATATCTCGGTTGAAATTAAAATACTTTGTGCGAAAAGTAAAGTTGCACCTTTGAAATCGATTAGCATACCAAAGTTGGAACTTTGTGGTGCTCTGATAGGCGCACGATTATATAAGAAAATAATTGAGTCGCTTAGCCTAAAATTCGATTCTATTTATTTTTGGACGGACTCAACAATTGTCATAGGGTGGTTGGGTATGGCACAACACCTGCTTAAAACATTCGTACAAAATCGTGTCACTGAAATAAATGAATTAACAGGTGATGCACAATGGCTACACGTAAGCAGCCAGAATAACCCGGCTGACTTAGTGTCTAGAGGACTTAATGTAAAATTACTAAAAGAGTGTAAGCTATGGTGGCATGGCCCAAGCTTCTTATATAGTCCTAATTGGTCATACACTGATCAACTAACGCCAGTCTGTTCCGATTTGCCAGAATTAAAAAATAAAACAGTAAATGTTTTGTATTCATATTCGAATAATATACTCGACTTTGACAGATTTTCAACTTATAATAAATTAATTCGAACGGGCGCCTACCTGCTTCGATTTATTCATAACACTCGTAATAAACAAACTAAACAAACCGGTTGCTTAACTGTCGCGGAGTTGAGTGAATCGCAAAAAATGCTCTCTCGCTTCTCACAGATGCAATCATTCCCTATATTATATAATAAATTAATTAATAATATTCCATTAAAAAATTGTAAAGAATTTAATAAAGTGTTAGGTTTAAACGTATTTTTAGACGAGTACAAGATAATACGCGTAGGTGGCAGATTAGGTAACTTTTCTATTTTAAAGTATAGTAAACGACACCCGACGCTGTTGTTTAGTAAAAATCGATTCACTATGCTTTTATTTCAACATGAACATATTAAATCCCTTCATGCAGGACCGCAACTTCTGTTGTGTACTGTACGCGAAAGCTGGTGGCCGCTTGCTGGTAGAAATCTCGCCAGAAAGATCGCACATCATTGTGTTATTTGTTCGCGTATGAGAGGTAAAACGTTGACGCCTATAATGGGAAATTTACCTACTGAGCGCTTAGAAGCGAGTTTTCCTTTCATGCGTACGGGCGTTGACTACGCGGGGCCAGTTTTCATACTAAACCGTAAAGGCAGGGGAGCTAGATTGATAAAAGGTTACATTTGTCTATTTATTTGTTTCACGACGCGGTGTATTCATTTGGAACTTGTAAGCAGTCTAACTACTGATGATTATATACTAGCTTTGAAACGCTTTATTTCTAGGCGGGGAAAACCTATAGAAATATATTCAGATAATGGTAAAAATTTTGTCGGCGCCGAAAAAGAATTTCCCTTACTAAGCACTAAAAACATTAATAAAATATTCGATTTTGCAGCCAATGACGGCATTAAATTTAAATTTATACCTCCTTACGCTCCTCATTTTGGGGGATTTTGGGAAGCAGGGGTCAAATCGAGCAAGTATCATCTAAGACGTATATTAGGCAATGCGAAATTAACTTACGAGGAATTCAGCACGTCATTAATACAAATCGAAGCCGTCCTGAATTCCCGCCCTATATCTCCTCTGTCCACAGACCCATCAGACTATCTTCCTTTAACACCTGCTCATTTTCTTATTCGCCGACCTCTGACCGCTCCACCTGTAGATGAAATCACCGAGGTTCCCACCAGCCACCTTACACGCTACAATCGAGTCGAACAACTACGTCAACATTTTTGGAAGCGCTGGTCAAAGGAATACGTCACTGAGCTCCAGGTTCGGACTAAATGGAAGGAAAATATAAAAGAAATTCAACTGGACAGCCTCGTCTTAATAAAAGATGACCAACAGCCACCACTTAACTGGCGTATGGGGAGAATAATACGCGTTTTCCCGGGACAAGACGGAGTGTCACGCGTTGCAGAGATACGCACAGCAAGAGGACTAATACACCGTGCCTTGACGAAAATCTGTCCGCTTCCCTCTGCGTCACCGATTAATTAAATAGAAGAAAAGAAAATCATTCGAACATTAGTTGGAAGCTAACGCGAAGCTTCCAAGACCGGCGGTATGTTGGCGCGGGTGGCGCCATCTGTCGTTAAATAGATGAAACGAAACTCGAGTGAAGCGAGCTGCGCGAGCGCCGTGCAAGCATCTCCAGAAAACGTAGCTGTCTTCACATCTCTCTTCATTATTCGATCCCTCCCGACCTATACACAACTTCACATTTTTATAATCTTGTAATTTGATTTAAAGAATATACGAACATTTTATCTTGGAAAAGTAAAACAAAATTCATTGAATATTCCTGGCTGTAAAATCCCTTTTTTTTACTATACTCGAAAGTCTGAGCACGAAACAGATTGTAAAGGTATTTTCCATAATTAAGTAATACATTAAACAGGAATATTTTCCTTACACCAAAGTTAGAAGATAACAACACTACCACAAATCACTGTATAAGTGTCTTGCCCCAGTGTCGAGGGAATAATTCCCCAGAACATGTCAAAGAAGTTTTGTTTTGGCAGAAGGGGACTTGTCTACGACGCAGCCAATAAAACACTCCACTTAGCTGTAAGACGCGAAATCCATCACATGTGCTAATTAATACCCATGTCATGGATTTAAATCATCAAGCGAGATTATCGTATATCAAAACCTTTACAAAATAGCAACAACTCTTTAAAATTTACTAGACATTTAATTAGTGATACAGCTATTGGGGTTCTCTTTGAAAAAGGTCTATTGGGCTTGTCCAATCCAGGCCATTGGGCCATCGATCGACGTAGTTAATACTATTGTTGTCGTTAACCAAAAAAACGCGATTTCGGAGCCACTGCCACAAATATTTACATTGGCCTGCTATCTTAATTAGTTTGTTTCAGTACGCTTGTTGTCTCGCTTTCAGAACAATTGGATTGTATGTCACGCAAATCTTTACCAGTAGTATGCGGCAATGTACTATTAAAGTGTATAAAGATACGTGTTTTTTTTATACAAGATTTTATACAAGATGACAAACAAGCTGACGGCCCACCTGATTGATGGTAAGCGGTAGCCGCCGCCTATAGACACTTGCAATAACAGGGAAAAATCACTTGATATTGCAGGTGCGTTGTCATCTTGGGGCCTAAGATGAAATGCCGTCCATGCCCAGTAATTACACTGGCTACCTTTCCCTTCAATCCGAAACACAGAGAACTGTTTCACGGCTGAAATAAGAAAGGCGATGGTACCTACCCAGATGACCTACCGGCCTACCTATACAGGCCTACCACCTAGTAGATACGAGCTGCAACATAAATAGCAAAGTTTCAGAGTACACTCTATAAGCATAAAGCTTGTGATTACAAAGACTATTTTAGAAATTGATTAATAAAGATCAGTTTCGTCCCTTTGTACAGTGCGATAGTAAACATTCAGCACTGCCGATCTGTAACTAAAAGATTCTATTTAAAGCTTAGATACAAATATATCAATTTATATCAAATTCAATACTTGTATCAAAGTTTTAAATAGGATCTACTAGGATTTACTATCGCATTGTCTATACAACACAAATAAGTAGGTTGAATATATAACACAGGGTTTTTGTTTGTTTTGAAACTTGGAACCATAACCAATATACACTAATGAACTGCCGGACAAAGGCCTCCATTAAAGATTTCCAAGATGTTAAATAATTCAATGATATGGAAATGCGTTCGACTCGAGCATGTCGAAAAGATACCTATTACTTAGCGTACGTACCTACTCAAGTACTTTACGTAATTTAAATACTTCTTCATTTCAAATAATTTTCCTTGCACAATAAATCCCAAGATACCCCCATTCTTAGCGTACCTTTTTTTAAAGGGAAAGGCTTTTACGCCTGGCCTGCATAGATTGGGCTCTGCGACCAAAAATAATAAATGCCGAATCTACCTACTAAAATGCTCCTATCTCCAGCTTGACAGAGAATCAGGTGACAGTTTCCCTTGATCCTTTTATTTTCTGCCCCGCGAGTGTCCCTTGTGTGAACCCAACCTACAATGTCACATTTCTGACGAAACCCTACACCGTGACGCCATAACGGAGCACCCATATGATGTCACTAACACAAAATGGGGCCAAAAAGCTTTAGCAACATGTTCCCAAACTAAGGGGAACCTAGTTTGCGTTATTTTAAAACGGCGTTTAAATACCATCATCTTCACTTCTCACCCCGCATATTTTGCAAGGTAAAAGATTTTGACAAAGAATTTGTGAAAGCTATAGGACGACCGCGGAATCTACGAGTAAATCCTTTGAATCCTTGCCTGTGTAAGCCCTTTATATTTCTCATACCCCTAGTAAAACGGAAAGTTTACTCACTGGTCTGTAGCGCCGCTGATAGCTCCGTTTGTGTGTCCTCTAGGCTCAAATCGGGTGGGCATTCTGTAACAAAGACATACTTTCTTAGAAACCTTTAGCGAGAAAGATGTGTCAGATTTTATAACATTTTCTTGGTTTTATTTTACAAAAGATACGGAACATTCCAACTGTTGTACTAGGGATGTGCGTAAACATGTCAAAAATTATTTTTTCATACAAATCATAAACATTACCTTATCTTATCATTACTCTACTAGGTGGTAAGCCCGTATGTAGGGTCGTCTGGGTAGGTACCACCGCCTTTCTTATTTCAGCCGTAAAACAGTGCGCTGTGTTTCGGATTGAAGGGAAAGGTAGCCAGTGTGATTAGTGGGCATGGACGGCATTTCATCTTAGGCCCCAGGATGACAACGCACCTGCAATATCAAGTGATTTTTCCTCGTTATTGCAGATGTCTATAGGCAGCGGTAACCGCTTACCTTCAGGTGGGCCGTCAGCTTGTTTGTCATCTAGTTGCATATAAAAAAAAACTTAATTTTTACCACCATATTGCTAAAATTTAAGATATATTTGTGAATTTTGAAACCCCTTCGGAGCGTACCAAACTGTCAGATCCTTCTATTCCGTCATCAGTCCGTGATGACGTCTCTTTCCAGCCAGCTGTTGTCACCTTAACATTACATTATCTACATTTTTAATGGTTTTGATGCTTTTAAACGCCTACTTTATTGTAACAATACAATATCAACTTTGTCTTGTGCAGTTATAATTAAGTCATTGCTTGATAACTGTTTACATATTATTGAAAACCTTCAGTATTATGATAAAAAACATTGTTGCAAATGTCGAATTTTAGACGTAGCCAAATTTTGAAATAAACTTGAAAAATCCAGTGAAGCTTGGATTAACTTAAACTAGCCTTAAAGTAGCCTGGGGATTTTGGACAGTCTTAAAAAAGCGACGGGATTCATCTCCGCTACGCAACTCTATCTCATAATCATAAATTTAAAACATTCTTAATATGATCTTTATCATTTTTACTTTGAAAACTTTTAATATTTTTACCATACTAAGTTTAAGTGGTATAATGGAGTTTATGAGTTTTTCTTTGACATTAACATAAACCAATAAAGCTATAATTATTGCTACAGTTGCTAGTACCAGAAATAAAATAATAAGTACTTCGACAATAGGCTGGCGGAGTGATCAGATCCCTCTCTACTAAGTAGCAAAAAGTTCCGGTTTTGAATCCTCCTCGGGGCAGATGTTGGAACACAAACAATTTTGATCAGGAGTAATGGTGGTTTGTTTATTATTCTGTCAAGCGCCGTTATACCGGGGGGCTATGACAATTGAAAAATCAATTGTGTCTGGAATCTCATGCTTGATGGGTTAATGAACGGTCAATATACATATTTGTATAAGGGCTTGTAAATTTTCCCATGAAGTTGTAAGTAATAATTAAAACCCTTTTTAAAAAAGCACTGGTGTATTAGGATATTTGACTTTGCTTTTTTATACAACTAGATAACAAACAAGCTGACGGCCCACCTGGTGGGAAGTGGTAACCGTAGCCTATAGTAACCTGCATTAACAAGGAAAAAATCACTTGGTATTGCACGTGCTTTGTTATCCTGAGGCCTAAGATGAAATGCCTTCTATGCCCAACAATTTCACTGGCTACCTTTCCCTTCAATCCGAAACACAGCGAACAACAGCGAAGTTTCACGGTTGACATAAGAAAGGCGGTGGTACCTACCCACACGACTCTACATACGGGCCTACCACTAGTAGTTAAACTAAAAATATGCCAATACACCATATATTATATGTAGGTATGCTATGTTTAAAGGTGATCCAAAATATGAACCCGTATGTTGTAAGACCGAAATTGGAGTTATAAGCAAACCGATCTAACTGAGTTACGATGTCGAGCGAAGGTTTCGTGTTTACTTCGCAAGATAATCTAATTAGTGCGATTGCTTGTGATTATAGCAAAACCGTTTGCAGGGGATGCAAACGTTGATCGATTTATTTATTAGCCATTTTAGAAAAGAGTAGCATTTATTTTCCTTTTTATAAATTACCTTCATAGGCCACACATCATAAATAATGATGCTTGAAAATATTTTTAAAGTATGGCATTATATAATTGTATAAAATGATTAGATGAGTATCTAATATTAGAAATATCACAAGAATGATGTTCAATCATTATCCACTATGAAGTTCAAAAACACTCATACTACTTTAGCATATTAGTAAAGAGCCGTAAGACATAAAAATTATAAAACCTCGAAACCCAGGGCCAGTCAATGAATCTGTATAGCAAGTATTTGACTGTATTATTAAAACCTCAAATAAAAAAGTTAAAAAAAAATTGGCCGATCTCAATTACAACAATTTTTAACCGACTTCAAAAAGAAGGAGGTTATCACCGATTTCTCGGTCAATTGTGAACCGCTTTTCAAAATTCTTTTTTATTCAATAGAGTATACTCCTGAGGTGGTCCCATTGTCACCAAGTCAGGATCTGAGGATGGGATCCCAGGGAAATCGAGGGCAAATCTCAAATTTTATAGTCACGTATGACATGTTTTACTCCTTTATAAAGCTATTCAAGTATTTGCTTCTGTTAGTCATCATCTCACATTGATGAGCTGACGATGAAAGGTACAACTCCTTAACGGTTAAGAGTAAGAAGATAATTCTTTCACTTTGTATTTTAATCAAAGACGGAGATACTGACAAGTCGATAGTGCTGACGGTCACCCATCTTGCTTTGACCTTAAATCTGTCTTCAAAACACTAAAAAGGAAAACATAATTAAATTTCAGTACTTAGGTACTTACCTCCTAAAATGTATTGGTTTTGAAGTCGGTTTTATTTTTGTTCAAAAAAAAATTAACAATAATTTACTGAAAAATGAGGGGCGGAAGGATGAATAAAATTTTCAAAGTAAAAAAATCAATTTTATATGTAATAAATTATGTTTGCAGAGTAACTTCAATGTCAATTTATTACATTTTCGCAAAAAATAATTATTTACAAAAAAAATTCGTCATTAACTATATACATTACATTACATTATTGTTCATTATTGTCGTCGTCTTCCATCTCGTTGATGTAGATTGTAGGTGAAGGATTAGTACAGCTGTCACCAGCTTAATCCACTTTTCCTGCACCCACAAGATGCTCCACATCCTGTTTTGCATGCGCAAAAAAATAATTTTTGTAAAGATTCTGGAGCTGGTCGCTGCGTCATTGTTTGCGGTATCAATATTAAGCATTCATATATCCAACCCCTTCTTCTGGCGATTTTTCTCTTCCGACCATGTTTGAATTTGCAAAAATACTCTTTTAAAGTGTTCAAAAGCGGCATCTGCAGTAAAACTCAGTAATGTTCAGTAATTACCTAATACCTAGAAGATCACTCATTAATTAATGATCGGCAGTACAGGTTTCGGCCGAAGCGGTCAACGGGTGATCTTGTAGCGTACTTAATGCATGTCTGGGGTGAAGCTATTGACAAACGTGGTGAATCAGTGTCAGTTAGCCTTGATATTGCCAAATCGTTCGATCGGGTTTGGCACGGGGCTCTTCTCTCCAAGCTCCCGGCATATGGTCTGCCCGCTCAGCTCTGTAACTGGAGTGCCGGCTTCCTGCATGAGCGAAGAATCCGTGTCCTCGCTGATAGATGCGCTTCGCGGTTCATGTCAGTGAATGCTGGTGTACCACAAGGCTCTGTTCTATCCCCCACACTCTTTCTTCTTCATATCAATGACATGCTTCCGTTAGGAAACATTCATTGCTATGCAGATAACAGTACAGTGCATGGGGGATATTGCGGTCGCCCAGGGGCTGGGCGCGCTGAAACCGAGAGAGAGAGCGAGAGAGAATCTCACCATTGAGCTCAATAGGGTGTTGAACCTCGTTTCTGAATGGGGATCTAACAATCTTGTTGAGTTCAATGCTAAGAAAACATAAGTGTGCGTGTTTACAGCTAAAATGTCGCCGTTCCTTTCCCTTCCGTCTTTTCAGGGCACCACTCTTTCGGCACAGGGCTCCCTAAACTTGCTAGGCATGGAGATATTTTGCGATCTGAATTCCAGGAACTGTGATCGAAACAGCCTCTCGGAAGCTCGGTGTCCTGAACAAGGTGCGTCGATTTTTCCCGCCTCACCAATTATGCCTGCTCTATAAAACTCAGGTCCGGTCTTGCGTGGAATATTGCTCGCACTTGTAGGATGGCTCCGCCAAGTACCTACTCGATGCCCTGGACAGATTGCAGCGTCGTGCTGTCCGTATCGTTGGCGATGTAGAGGTCAACATCAAGTACAAAAAAATTATTAGCTTGTTTCTTTGTCGTACTTCCAGAACTTGGAATTATTTGCCAGCACATGTGTTCCCTCCTTCCTATAACATGAATTCCTTCAAAAGAGCCGTGAAAAAGCACCTTTCGGACCGGCAAGGTGGAGGCGGCTAGAGCAGTGTCTGAACTGCACTAGCTGTCTTCGCATATGGATTCTTCTTACCGCTTCACATCAGGTGGTGTCACTGCACATTCACTGCACAATAATATAAACATTTTGTAAATAAACAAAAATCAGAAATTATTATTTTTCGGAGCGAACAACAACAGCTACGTATTAAGCCTAGCAAGTTGCCACGTGTACCTGTTATCTGTTAGGACCCGCGTTAACAACAACAGCTGCTGTTGTCCCCTCTATTCCCCTCCCCACCCTTCATCGGTATACCTGCAGTCCCTTGAGACCCAAGATCAAGTTTATAATAGTTCTTCTTGTTAAAATATAACTTTAAACTAATGAACTAAACTACTGAAGGAAAACTCCAAAAAAATATATGAAAAAATTGAGATCGCTTAAATTTTTTTTTAACATTTTTTTATATACTATGAAAAACACATTTCCAAAGTTTATTTAAAGATTCATTGACTGGCCCTGGATTCCGAGATGTAAACCTTACGGCGCCCCACTATATTATCATATAAAAACATTACAAAATTAAAAATTTTAAGTAACCCCCGGCGTCATTAATCATCTATGTAACACCATCTCACTAAGACTATTCAAAGAGCTCAAACACGCTATATCTGCTGTAAATTTCTGAAGAATTAAGCATTTCGCATAATTTTTGATAGTACAGGATCAGCTCAAGGTTAGTATGTCATGGAAATGTCACCGAAGTGACAGTACACCAATTTTGAAATCAATCGGATCTGTAAAAGTTAGTAAAACCTATTATTATGTAGAAAATGAGCTGATAGTCATCAAACGCCTGAACTGATCTTCATAAATTATAGCTTAGAACCATCGTAGTCACATCAGCTTTCAAACAAAAAAAACCGAATCAAAATCGGTGCATTCGTTTAGGCGCTACGATGCCACAGACAGACACATAGATACACAGATACACCGATACACCGATACACAGGCAGACACGTCAAACTTATAACACCCCTCCTTTTTCGCCGGGTGTTAAAAAGAAAGCTTATAAAATCAATGATAACAATGCTTAAAAACAAAGACTTCTTTCTTAAGATAGATGTGAAAACATTTGACAAATGGACTGGTCAGGTCCTAAGACCTTGAAATTGGGTGCTCAATTCCGTTTAACTACCTTAATCTAAGTCTACGTGGCCTGGAACAAGAAATTTAACTACGTTTAACGTTGAAAAGATTAAAAAAGTAGGACGTTAAATTTTACATACATACCTATTGATAACATGATAGAAACTACCATGATAATTTTTACTCTAACTTACTTACTTAATTAAAGCCCCAAAAATTGCTAATTGTGCAATCTTATGTTAGAATTTAGTCGTTTTCCATTCACATCTAATCGATTTTATCATTATGTCATATGGACCTTTTGTGGATGCGACAATTGCATTGCGCTTTTAATTAGCATCATTTTAGTAATTTCATAAATTACATTAATTATTAAGTGAGTAGGGTTGAAATGAAATGTGCACTTATTTGTTTATTATACTGATCACACTGGCTACAGTGAAAATCAAATTATTATTTTTGTTTTGGGAGACGTAACGGTACGTAGCACTGTAGCTGTTAACAGACCGTAGCCGTCGTAGCAATCCGTAGCATATTGTAGTCATCGTGTAGTTCGTAGCGAACATGAATCGTTCACGGTCGCTACGATAAATGCGTCATTACTAATCGTTATATTAAAACAAGAGTAATCTATTCTAATATGATAAAGCTGAAGAGTTTGTTTGTTAGTTTGGTTGAACACGCTAATATCAGGAACTACTGATTCAAATTGAAGAAAATCTTTTTGTGTTGGATTGTGCAGTCCATTTATCGAGGTATTATATAGACTATAAAACATCACGCTACCACTAAAAGGAGCTGAGCATTAATTAAAAGTATTGCAAAAACGGGGAAAATATATTCCATTTCATACCTTTTGTTGCGTGCGCTGCGTAAACGGTTAAAGCATGTATTCAGGAATTGTTCTCCTATAAAAGTTCTAAAAAAAGTCCGCAACAGCATATGTCTATTCTTTGAAATTTACTCTCTAGAACCATTATTTGGTAATCAATTTTGTTCTAAAATAATGTACTTTACTATCTGCGAAGGTGTTTTTGTAAACATGATATTATTCCTTATCGAAATAAATACATATTTCACCACAAGTATTTAATTTTGAGCAAAATTGTTCTTGACATCATTTGATTTTAATGAATATTTTAAGAGATATCATAGTTTTAAAATATCATGCAAGCATTTATAATTTTCAAGGCGGACGGGCGCGGGCGTGGCGATCAATGCATAAATTGCAAAGGTCTAACGAAGTCGCGGGCATAGCTAGTAATAATAATATAATAATCGTTATGATTATGTATATTATGTAATAGGAGTGCTTGTAAAAACAACTCTAAACAAATTATTGTTTATCCTCAAGCGGCGTTATCCTATAGGAGGGCTATGCCAGTTGAAAAATCAACGGTGCCTTATTATTAAATTTACTGAACATAAAAGGTATTAGGTATCTCTTGAAATTTATTTGTGACACAAATATAACCTCTTCTTCGGCGATGCTTAATATATCCTGTATATTCGTATCGCAAATAACAATGCTAAGCGCTTGTGATGATATTCGTTTACAGATGGATAGCATTGCGCTATGCGTCTTTTGTTCCGATAATTAAAGGGAGATAGTGGGGCATGGTTATGGAGCCAGTTACGAAGTGTAGTCTCAAGCGATTAATCAATGAAAAAAGAGCAAGCTCGTTATTTCAGTCCTATGTTTCATAATCATAATAATGCTGTTTTAACTCAGACAATAAATTATGATAGGTTATAAAAAAAGCAAATTATATACAACCTAATTAATTTTGTTCTTAGTTAAGTTGATAAGTTTTTTTATTGATGATGCTAGTGGAAGATTTGACTTTATATAAAAACAGGTAGCCACCCGCGGCTCCAACCGTGTAGATGTCGGTAATCGCGTCAAAAGATACCCTATGTCAGTTCCTGAGAAAATATTATCAGTATGTACCTAATCTATCTCTATGCCAAATTTTATGAAAATCAGTTCAGAGCTTTAAATTGCTGTGTTAACTATCATCATCACCATATTTCGGCCAAATGATAGCCATAGCTGGCCCCCCTTAAAGATTTTGCACTATTAATATTTTTTTAAATTATTTACTTTAATAAGCCTGTTAGATTTTAAAATAGTATACCGATATTTACATTCAAAGTAGAAAATAAAAAGTGATTGCGTAAACATCGTCCAAAGTGGATAACGTGACTGAAATTGACAGATCTATATTAAATTATCTTAAAATGTGAAGCTGGATTTTTATTAGGGCTTATGAAGACTTAATAATTGACGATTAGCAGTATACTCTGACAGGAAGGGAGAACTCCTCCGCAACGAGCGGTTATAATTACCGGTTCCGATAAGCTTCTTAATTTCTTTTGATTCAGATAGAAAAAGGCAATGATTTAGCTTTGAGCTGTTAACTTCACTATTTACATTTGGCGGTAAATCAAGCTTATGCTTGATTAACTGCCGACTGTAAATAGCCGTTGCAAGTTTTGACTGACCTTATGATGGTAGTAATTAGAACTGTTTTGGCAGTACGACTGTAACACTTCATGAGACTTGGACTGTATAATAACTTTAAGTGTCAGCCATTTATCTTACCTTTACGTAATTATGTTATGACTAATTATCAAGAATGAAATAAAGTAAGCATTCCTTTTTCTAACTGTATTATAAATAAAAATCTGCGTTAGGACTTATCATTATGTTTTAATATACGAATTAAGATTGTAAAAAAAAAAAAAAATTAAATAAAACTATTGGAACTATAAAACAATGTTACAGAGAGTATTAGTGCGTTAACAACTGCATTAGTTTCTAGAACTGTGTTACATCCATTAGCGCCCACCTCCAGACATGGAGAGAAACAGGGTTCCAGATACCAAATAAACACATTAACTTGTGATCACAAATGTTACAAGGTAGGTATCAGATAATTTTAAAATTAACTAATTAACATAAAAACTAAGAGAGATGATAAAAATATGAGCAACAACACGTGATCTGCAGATGTGTGTTTTGGTGTGAAATAACTGTTTGTGTGTGTGTAAGGTTCCCAGTATCATCATACGATAGGGATTGTAGCCATTGCGTAACTATTATTTTGCATTTACTTATTGTATAGGGATATATAAAAAGAACTTTGTTTACTTGATTGTATAGTAGAGGGGCAAGAATTTGAATGTGGCGCCGTGATGAATTCAGTCTGTATTTAACAATTTTGCAAACCCTGCCATCTCTACGCCTTTCGCTAGAAATACTGGGGTCAAATGGAAGACGATTATGTTTGTAAATAACAGCATAGAGGACAAAGAGCTGCCTGACAGTTAGGACTTTGGTCAATGAGTATAATTCAATGGTAGGAAATCGAATTGGTTTAAATGTCATAACCTTCAGGACAGCCCTCTGGGCTCTCTCTAAGCGGAGTAGCTGAGTTTTAGGCATTCCACCCCACGCTACTATACAATATTTATAAATGTGGTAGCTAGTTAATGGCTTATTGTTGCTATTTTGTTTGTGTGTTTGATGATAACGCTGTAAGCTATCCTAAAAATAAATAAATAAATAAAATAAATATGCAATCAGAGACGGGGCAGAGAGTAGTAAATGACTTTCAAGGTAGAAAAGTCAACCACATCTCTTAAACTACTGAATACATAAATCAGCTTTCTAATTCGTGAACAGGTTGCAAAGGCATGTTCTTTCCAACTTAAAGCATTATCTAAAATTACTCCTAAGTACTTGATGGATGAGGTATGCTCAATTGGGATACAGGAACATTTGCGCATTTCATGCCTTAGGTTTTGGTTGCAAGTATGTGCCTGTATAGCTATTGCATGTGAAGGGAGTGACGATTATGATGGGCAAAAAGCAATGAACTTGGTTTTGTTCGAATTAAGTGTAAGGATATTATATGTGAGCCAATTCATAACAGCGTGTAAAGCACGTTCAGCATTCTGTGCAGCATCAGCCCAGGTAGTACCCTGAACCAACAAGACTGTGTCATCAGCGTAGGCTATTATTTTGGTGTTAGCCAGTGGAAGGTTACAGAGTTCGTTTACGTAAATAAAGAAATAGGGTAGGCCCAAGAACACTACCCTGTGGCACGCCAAACTCTACATACTCTAAGCTATTACAATAAAAAACATTGTCAAATTTTGGAAAAGTATTTAATGTTGTGTATTAAAGTACCTATTACAGCCTACTACTTAAAACGGAATTTAAGATACATGTTTTAAAAATCATGTATCTTAAATTCCGTTTCAAACTGGGCTCCAAAACGCCAATACATGTCACGTGATCGCTGTGACCTCACCTGTAACCAAATACTGCTAAGTTACTATGGTGATTTAGATGTTTTTCCTTTTGAAAGCGTCTAATGATAACAACAAGTGACGTCATAAGCTGAGATCGGTGTTCGCTAAGTTTTCTTATTCAATAACTAGTAAGGAAAAGGAAGGAAAAATCCTTTTCTTAGCTGGTTACAAAAGACGATTACGAAAATGGTCTAATTTTTCTTATTTAATAATGGTTATGAAATAAAGAAGAAAAATACCATTTTCATAACTGGTTATGAAAACTAGTTACCATGATGGACGATAGGTCGCTGACACGTGACCTGATAGTGATTTAATTGCATTTTGTTTTATCATCATCATGTCAGTCGAGAAACGCCCACTGCTGGGCATGGGCCTCTCCCAAGGATCTCCAAACCGATCGGTTCTGCGCTGTCCGCATCCATCGGTTTTCTGCGACTCTCACCAGATCGTCGGTCCACCTTGTCGCATTTTTTTATTGAATAATATTTAAATTTCTTAATAATGGGTACAATAAGCTAAGTAGGTATTGTATTTTTTAGGATTTCCATTATATAAAGTAGCATTAAGCGTCGAAATTGTATTTTAATTTGAACACAGCCGACAATGCCGACACCCCTATTAAATGCTTCATTATTATTTGTATATCAAATTAATTAATGGTAAATTAAGTAATGTTTATTCCAATACCATATCAATAATTTAAATTATTGATATGGTATTCCAACAAAATTATTCATGCGAGCATTCAGCACTAATAAACTATTTGCCTGCAACCAACTCTCACTTGTGGCTAAAATGCTTGCCAGCGTGTTGTCCACTCGGACTCGTATTCCGTATTTCCGTTAACACTTTCAAAGACCATATCATGCATGAGAACACTGCAATCATTAATCAATAATTTCCAATATTAAATTTGTCTGTGAGTGTTAAATCACAAAGTAGAAAAAGTTGAGTGAGATCAGTAAAAAGTTAATTCACCCGAGAGTACGCTAAAAAAACTATTTAGCACGCAACCAACAAAATAATATGTCTGTAATTATTTTTGTTTTCTAGTTACCCAGTTCACATCCACTGACAGTTACATAGTAGGAACTAAATACATAGTACATAGTAAATGAATAAATTTAGTCTGGACAAGTTATTATTTGTTAGGGTAGTTACGCAAAGAACCTTAGATTTCGTTAATAGATATAACGAACTGTAAATGTTTGAGTAAAAGCCGGATAGTTGCCTCACTCTATGCTGCGTCGAAAGGGAAACATTGGTCTTTATTTTATTATTGTACTCAATCCTTTCAACACAACTATTATTTGTTCTGGAGTAAGTAAATCCCGTTTAATTTAAACTCTCGAAAACGGGATGGTTGCCTAATATGGCGGATAGTTGACATACAGAAGAGTCACTATCAAATTGGTAAAAACTTTATGAAATTAAAAAAGTATTTTAAATTAATCCAGAGTCTATTGATTATTCAGAAGAAGAAATAATTATTTATCTTTGAAAATAGAAAAAACCTTTTGAGTTCAGGTATTATTAAACATAAAGAATATTATGGCAATCTACTTTTAATTTTAGATACTTAGTTAATAAGCTGGCGAATGTCACAAAAAAAATCAAAAGCCAGAGCTTTAACTGTGCCACACCTCCTACAATTTTTTTCTTTCACCTGATACACGAAATCTTTAATCAAATAGTAGTTGCCACGTTGTTGCCTGTTCCGTTATCGTAGCTTTTTTCAAATAATATACCTAATATTATGAATAGTTCATAGCTTATCACTTGGCAACAGAAAGCCGAAAATTAAACGTTTATGTACGCAGCACTAGGATAGACGCAGAGAGACGTCAATCGACCACCGTACCGAGCAAACGAACCTTCCAAATTCACCTGTTTCAATGCGAAGAAACAAAAAGTTTACTAAATTCCCAAACATAAAATATATATTCATTACAAATCCCTGACAATTAAAATTTCGCGGGTCTTTGAGGGCTCGCCGTGAAGATTTTTGTTCATACAGACTAAACGCGTACGCGCTCTCCTGCAACTTATGAGGCCCTGAGGCCTGCTGACTGCTGAAGCAGGGCTTCAATCATAGAAGAGCACTGAAGTCAAGGATGTCTCTAACATAGTGTATTCGAAACCGTCTATCCCACAGAGCTATCAGGCTTATACCCTACATTTTATTATTTCATCTACGCGACCAATTGAATACGAGATCAATACATGTTAATCAAACAGCTCGCGTGAATGTAACAAGTAAATACCCAATAACTATCAATTTTATCTGCGTAACGAGATTATAAAATTGGCTCTAGCCTAATTAATTAAATATACCATCGGCGGCGGTCAGTTAAGAAATTTAAGTAGAACCGTTGGTGTTCATTTTAAATTTAAGTAGGTAGTACAAAATATATTATATCACGGCAAAAAGAACGTCAGGTTCAGTTCAGTGCTCGCCCCAGGACATGACTTTTCTAGACGTAGATATCGTTCTGATTTATCTTTCAAACAAAAAATTATTATAATGTTAAAATAAAATTAAGATAATGTATCAAGGAAGCTTAAAAAATAATTATTATTTTTCCCGTTCCAGTAATAATGTTATGTTATAAATTTGTTCTCACATGAGACCCTAAAAAAAATAGATAGCGAACAGTGATTGAATTGCCTTGCCTCTCTGGTATTTCAATGGAGGTTCTCACAAACCGATATGGCTGTGTCTCTAGATCCTACATTGAAATAGGTACTGCAGACTTATCATACCAATAGCGACCACTCAGTTAATTGCCTATGCCTATCCATTGCTGCTTTACAAGGCAAGATCGCATATGACATACATGTCACAATGTATGTCATATGCGATCTTGCCTTGTATAGTAGTGAATTTTGTAGAAATAAATCGGTGGCTAATACTTTAGGTAATAAAAAATTAGTGAGCGTGTACATACATTTTTTGCTGATTTCGTTTGAGTGTCCTCATGTAAGAAGTGGTTAAATAAAAGTATATTTTAGAGGTTCCTATTTATACGTATTTGAAATCCATGTATGTTATAAACGTTTTTGATCTTTCATTCCTTAGAGAATCGTTATATGTGAGAGACCCTGATTATAGAAGTTTATAACATACACCGCTTACACGTGACTAATTATTCCACGCCGTAACTAGTCTGCTGATTCCGTTTACTCAACCAAAGGCTCAATTTATTTTAGGGTTTGAATTGCATAATGTAATTAAAATAATTTATTTTAGAGCGGTAGGTTTTCTGTTAATGTCTTCTGGGAGTGGTTTATTTAAAGCCAACATATAATTATTCTGTATTATGGCTAATTAAATCTATTTAAGGGCGGAATAACAGGAGTGACCCAAAAGACCCATAACTATTTATCGCTACTAGTTAGTAAGTGCCAACGTCAATACCAATATTAAAAAAAAAACTAGCAGCAATTTAATATTTAATTTTTCGGACAACTATTTATACAATGTTTATAAATATCGTTTAGCTTTTAATACTAACAGGAAAGTTATTGTTGTATCAAAGTTAAGTGTTTTATCTAAGCACAGAATGAAACAGTTGCTGTTATGTTTGCTCAATTGTTTGTTTTTACCTTGGGTCTGGAAACTTTGTTGATGTTTTATATGTACAACGATACACACGTCCAGATAAAGTCACACTCTTTGAAATTAGTTGGTATGTATGAACGACAGCACATCAAGTGTAATTGTTGCATTACGAAAGAAACATCTCCCAACTAGCACATTAGCGTTAAAACAACCTTTATATCATTCTTAAATCGGTTCCATTCAAGTATCAAAGTGTTAAGCATACTCTTAGTCCGATGTAATAGCATGCTCTAACACACTTATAACCAAGAAAGAGGCCCACGATTTTACAGGTAAAGGTTATAGAAGGCATGTAGAAAAGTGTTATAATGGTGTCAAAGTACCTGCATAAAAGTGTCAATTCACTCTTAACTAACTACTTCAACCGTTATTACTGTGTTTGTAGATGGGTTGGTTAACCCTAAAACTCATAGAAGAACGTCGGCTAAGAATGTTTTAACGCTTAAACCCTATTAAAAATAGTTGCTGGACACTTTAACGCGTATTACTTATCTACAATAATCTCAAATAAGCATCTAACTCATTCACTTATTAAAATTAAGTGGTAAAGCTTGTGCATATGCACAAGCTTTACCCAATGGCGAGAATGATTTGACAGATTGAAAATAGTATTAATATAATAAGATTCAAGCTATTTTTTGTTTGTGAAGTGAAAACAATCTGCCGTTGCGACTTTACTGTAACTGTATACCATGTTTTCCATCTCAATTTCATCGCGCTCTGGATTTATTAAAGATTTAAGATAAAACTTATGGAGGATAAAATAGGCATCTCAAATTTGTATAATTATTTATTCTTGCTTCCTGTCTAACGGCATGGTGAATTAAGTGGCATCAATGGTTTGACTAAAACAACAAAAATAATAAAGTATTACTTACTTATTTATAGGTTATTTCAAGAAAACAATGGTGAACCTACATTAAAGCTTAATGCCTTCACTTAAGTCATCTATTACACTTTTTGAGATATAACATCGTTAGTCAAGAATGTTGTGCAGTCTTTAGTAAACTTAACAGTGCTTTAATAGACTTTAATAATTACCCTTTCTGTAGTCAATACAACCGGCTAAGCATTTTATAAACTGACTATATTAGGGTTCTTCAAAGAAATAAACAAAACCTGCAAGTATTAAATAATTACAAAAATAATACCCCTTTCATATGATAATGTAAAAACTATGTAAAGATGAAAGCAATTAGAAGATTCTTAACCACGCTAACATAAGTTTTTTATTTTTGATGTATGTGAGAATTGGGATGTTGCCTAAGTTTAAATATGGCGCTAATTTTCACAAATTCGGAAAATATACGCTACTGTTACCCATAAAAATAATTCAAAATTAAAATATATGGAATATTGTTGAAGTTGTACTGTTTTGAAAATTAAAAAAATGCTAATATTTTTTTTCAAAAATTATTAAAAATGTTAATGATATTCGATTGCTGACATCAATTAAAACAACTATTATTATGACAACTATTAATAAAAACATACTTAATACATAGTTATTATCAATTTTGTCAGTATGCCCATACATTTCTTAGTAATATGGGAAAATGTGACGTCACCTGTTCCGTAGATTTTCTATGGAGCGTTTTTGGACGACGCGCCGGAACATATCAAACATACCACTATATCTGTGAAACTATTGATCTTAGACATACTATTTCTATTGCAATATTACTTTATGAGTTATAAACTTCAAATAAAAAAAAAGTTGTCAACTACCCTATTTCTTCAAAAGCTGTTTTTAAAAATTTAACAATTCGTAAGTTTACAAAACCTTTGCCTCTGAGTGTCAACTAACACCATTACCTTTACAATATCTTTAAACTGTATCGTACTAACACAATAACCATTGGGATATCTAACATTACAGCATAAACCTACATAAATGAGTTATTCAACGCTTTTAGTAACTTGTGTTATTGCACTCTTGACAAAGTCTGTTTTACGACCTATACATTTACGTTATAGTCACTATAATACCGCAAGACACACAAGACACTTCATTGCAACAACTAAACAACAATAAGTGCTAACGGGAGTCAGCAAGCACTGTTGTATAGTTTTAGGTGTTACAAATAGGTTAAAGCTTTAGCATCTTAAATATACCAGCTTTAATCTACACTATTCTAACACTAAAAGCTGTCTAACATCGTTGATTAAGGTTCTACTACCACTGTTGGGGCTTAATTTATTTTATAACTCATCTTAACGCTTTTAGTTAGAACTGAGATATTTATAACTCAGTTATACAGATTAAAGTTATATAAAAGCCTTTTGTTGACACCAAAATGTTAGTTGGGTTAACAGGGTCAAACTGTTACGCTTGTTGTGCTGCCGACTGCACTTTATTCCGGTGTATTGTAATGAACTAAGATAAAAGTCAAGAAAAACTTCTAGTTATAAAAAAAGGTAACTGAAGTCATATTTCAAATTATGTGTCACGCCTTTCTTAAACTAATTAGAAGGTTGACTATCCACATTAATTATTACGCGGTATAAAAAGGTAGGTATAGGTATACCTCCCCCTATTTACATACATCAGCAAATGACATTTTTACGTCATAAAAACGTAAGTCAGTATGTTAAAAAGCACATAAGACTTACAAAGAAAAAAAGACACTACCCACTCAGATTAAAGGTATGTTATGCTCATCACAGGGAAATTGGTGACAACTGTGATGTGACAGCGTCTTAGTACCACATTTCCAGTGAAGAAAACAACAGCCAGAATAAAAGCAGTGTTCATCCAACCAAGAGAGATCCACAAGCATGCTTAGCAGGCCCCATCATACTTGTGTCTCGCGAATATAGCGGGAATTGCGGCGTGTCTTTGTAAACTGGTGGCTTAAAATTCGAAACAGGAGCTGGCTGAGTGCCAACCTCCTTTCCACGTCTGTCTTACACATGAAATAGGCACAAGGACTCTTTTGCGTGTAGTCATAATTTAAAAATATTACGCTCCGATTCAATATGAGAATATTGTGTTTAATTATTCTCATATTGAATCTAGATAAAGATTCTGTAAATAAAAAAAGAGAATGTAAATAAAAGGAAAGCTTTCAATGTAAAAGTAATATTTACGTTACTTACTTTTGGAACTGTGTTTGTAATTGTTAGAATTGCTTCTGTTCTTTTTCGTTTGAATATTTTACATTAACAGCCTGAGCGTATCTGAGTGTGTGTATATGGCGATAATAGGCGTGAGCTCAGTAAACGGTTACCTATGTGCGTCATTTTACAATTTCTTTTACTTGAAAAGTGGGAATGAAATATATGTTTAATACAATCCAGGATTTATCGAGTTGATTCATCTGACACTATTAAGTAATAACCTATTTTAAAAAATTGGGGATGTATTTCATCATTCACAAAAACACTTCGGCTTATTGAGAGCGATAAGATAAATTTGGGAAAACGGGTTCACCTAGAAACAGATCAAATTTTTCATTAATGACTGCCGGAGATACGTTGTAGATTCTTATTAATAAGGACGAATAAAAAAACATTACGTTACACAAGACAGTTTTAGCAGATACTTATTGTAGTTCACATGAATATGAGTTGTAAATACGTCATCGATGGTTGATTGAAATTTAAAATTCAATCTGGTAAGATCTTCGTCCATCATAGATTAACGAACACATATAGAAAAATTTGTAAGACGAAGACGTAATAGAGTAAAAAGATAAAATTGGGCATAGCCTTTTTGTAACGGTATTTTCGTTTGGCACATTAGAACTATTCTTATCGAGTAAACTGAGGAGTTACGAAATAAAGTGAGTGAGTGGGAGAGAGGAAGACAATTTCCTCGGGGTGGGCAATTGTGTATCAACACGTGTATTTATAAGCCCGAGCTCGTTCCTATTATGGCGGTCCGCGCGTTGACAGGGTGCCCCGTACTAACAAACTGTCTAACCGAAATCCTGGGGTGTTTACCCTGAGGTCGCTCGACTACGGCGGCAGTCGCGAAGCGGTCGCTAGCTGTGTGTCCTCGCCCAAAGGGCGCTCAGATTCAGTCGCGATGCAAACGCGATACTTTCGCGCTTCTGTCGCGATGCAAGCGCGATTCAGTAACGGCACAATAATACCCGCGATCAATGTTTCAGTGGCGAACGACTCCATTTTGGGCATGTGACGGACGACTCCACTCTCGACCTGTCTGTGTTGCACCGATGCTTAGTTCGCCACTCTCCCTCGGTTTTCTCCCCGATGTCGTCCGACACGGTCGCGCGTTTGCATTGATTCAGTCGCGTGCAGTAGCGCGTTGGTAGCGCGTTGCGAATGCGACTAACACGCGTTAGTAGCGATACTAAATGCATGGCATTATACATCGCTACAAAATGTCGCCGTAGGTGAGCGCCCACACGTCGAAACGTGGAAAGCTTCGTATAAATTGTTCTGCCACAAGCACTTCCGAATGTTTTTACCTGACAGACGAGTAAACTAGCATAATGATGGATATTCTGCGAGATAGTTACTATTTGATAGTCGGTCCGTCCGTACGTCATAAGACTATCTCACAAACGAAAGGGAAAAGGTTACTACTTACTACCCATAAAAACTAAAAGAATCCCAGATAGATCTGAGATACACAGATAACATACATCTATGAAATAATATGAAGTAGGTAGTTAATACTGTACCTATTTATTTCGAATGTCTCCCTAAGTCCCTAATGACTCAACTTTCAGGTATCTAAAAAGTCTAAGCTATACAGCAAAATTAGTAAAATAGTTTTTCTTTACGTGCCTAAGTGAGGTGAGGATATTAGAGTCATAGATTTTCATGAAGACTTGAATTAAAGCCATTTTCCTAGATTTAACACGTCTTTAAAATAATTATGTCTTACATTATTATTTTATACCCAACAACGTTTCGATTACTTTACAGTTGGTCGCGGGGGATACTTAGTCACTTTATATTTTTTTTGTGTGTTCCGTTTCACGCGCTCACGGTGTTTGTTGGTCGGGCAGTGGGGTAGACGGACTTGTGACTTTATAATTCGCATGATGAGTTCCCAGCACACTCCAACAACTTCCTCTAGTGCCGTGACCACGATAGTGTATTTACTTATATAGTTATCGAAACGTATACCTGCCATACTCGAAGTAACAGACTAGTACTTATGACTATCCAGTTTTAATATACCTAGCTATTAAAAATTTTATGTATAACATTATTTCATCTTCATCATCATCATCACCAGCCTGTACACATACGTCCCACTGCTGGGCACAGGCCTTCCTAGATTGGAGAAACACATGAGGAGTTTTGGGTTATAACATCACCACGCTCTGGCCCAATGCAGGTTGGTAAGTTAGAGCGGTTGCAGTAATAACCGGGATTCAAAGATTAGAAATTTTGGTTGAATCATCCCGGGGTCGACCGTAGTGAAAGTTACTTTGTTTTCGTAATCGAAACCAGAGCGCCTAAATCACAACGCCACCGAGCTCCTCTAGCATTTTGTAGATGTTTAAAAATATTAGCTAGAAATTATCAAAAAAGAAAGATTAACTAGAAAAATTAAAACCGACTTCAAAAAACTGAAAGGTTAAAATAAATAAATTTCAGTATGTACTCATCCCTATCGGGAGATCCTTGGGGGAGGCGTATGCTCAGCAGTGGGCGTCTCTCGGCTGATATGATGACTCATCCCCTAGAAACATATTTTTTGTTTTTTGCTTCACTTTATATTGTTTTTGGAAACAACTTAGCACCAACTCCAAAAAATATGTTTTCAGGGGTAGAGTACCTACCTACTGAATTTTTGTTTAAATTTTTTTTCTCACAAATTTTAGTGATATCTTTCTAAGGTCGAAGCTAGATGGGTGACGATCAACTTTTATTGTTTCCTGCTATCGTATCGTTTTACTAAAAAGTCATAGGAAAGCAAAAATCCGCCTACGTGGACGATTTACTGATTTCAGTTTTTTTATATAAAAACTAAACTACCCAACTGATTTTGAAAAAAAATTATGGGACCAAATGGCAAATATTTCGCATCGAACAAAAAAAGAATCACGTAAATCGAATCAGTAGTCTCGGCGTAATCGGTGTACCTACGTACATAGAAAAAAAACACCGGCCGATTTGAGAACCTCCTCGTTTTTGAAGTCGGTTAAAAATTCAGGTCAGATGGACGGGATGGATAGTTGTAATATTCGACATTGTACGTGTTGGACGCGACGAAGATCCGTTATAGGAGACTTCGTTTTCATTGTAGATCCATGCATGCAATGTGATCATAAGCAAATTTATCCAGGAAACGATGGGCGAAATAGACGAAGTCCGGCACCCTGAAGAGGCCCTCGACAAGTATTGCAGCAGTGTGATTCACAAAGATACTCGACATCGAGCTTGACGTCTGACAAAGACGACAAACTGCCATTGGTTTTGACGTTTGCGCACTGAGCTGCGTGAACGTATTCACTTATCTCTACGTTGGTCTCTTGGCTGTGTGTGATTGTCTCTGTTTTGATCATACGACATGAAGTACAATCGATATTTTTGATTTCTTTTTTGCTGTGTTAAAATTGTATCGCTATGACTTCATTCAAAATTTGATTGATTTTTTACATAAAGATAAAAGAAAAATCAGTTAAATGTAAATAAAATATATTAAAAAATGTTTTGAATTTACTTAAAAAATGCGAAGAAACTTTTTTCCCAAACTATTATTAGGATCAAAAGACCATGGGGCTATTTGAGGTATAAGTACTAGAAATTACAGAAATGGCCAAAAAGTTTTTCCACAAATCCTTAGTCTTTTTCATATTCAATGATCGTACTAATCTCATTCCGCCAAGCCCATTTCATCAGAGAACTAATAAACGTTCGGCGAGCTATCACCCACACATGCGGGGCGACTGCCTAACTTATTGGTATGATTTTATGTATAGCTTATGACGTCATATTGTCATATTAAATTCAATTATGACATTCACTGACGTGTGAATGTCATAAGCCATACTTTAGTTCATACCAATAAAGTTAGGCAGTCGCCCCGCTCTGGTTGATATACCAAACATACGCATTATGCACTTTTCGTCATCTTTCATAATGCACATAGCCAGGAAGTGGAATGCTCTGGCGGCTCCAGTGTTCCCTACCGCATATAACCTGAATTCCTTCAAAGCTGGATCAAATAGGCACCTTCTGGGTTAGCTCGCTACTTCGTCAACCCACTCTTAACTTCTCTCGAAGCAAGAGCGAACCCACTAATTATAAACAAGAAAATTATAGCCATTATGACTTAAAATTTTGCTAACGGCTGTATTGACTGTCTGGAATTATTATCACATATTGGTCTTTGTACAAACACCTTATCTACCTATTCGTCGGCGCCCACTACTTAACATACAATTTGGTCATACAAACCACCGGGAAAACACTTTCGTAATACGCAGTTGTGATACATATTATAACAGATCAAAGTCGTGCTCAGTGGGAGCACGACTTTGCTTTGTTGTTTACAAGTACAGCGACAATTAGGAAAACCAGAAATATTGTAACCGGATTTGGGTACCGGAAATATTGTGGACCACAATTATTATTATAAGTATTTTATTTTTCTTTTCCGGTATAAACGTTTACATAATAATGCCGCGATAGTATTTAATATATTTTTTGCTTAAAGTGCTTAAAAATGCCTAAGTAGTTCTGAAACGCCCAATGATTGATTGATTGCATTGATTTAAATTTCGTACTTATATAATGTAAAACAGAAAGGCTATTTTTTTTTTAAACATTAGGCGTCATTATTATTATTTTTGTTCGTTTTTATAATTAAATAACGTATCTCTTTTGGATGTTCACATGTAAAACCTATAATAAAATAAGGTCTGCTCATAAGGTGGCGCGATTCTCAAAAGCAACTAGTTTACTTGCTTGCTTTAGAACTCTCTTTGAGTGACTTCAGAGGAAGTGGTTGTCAACATCAGTGCTTTAAATCAAGTTTCATATCAACCGCAAACTAAGTTTTAAATTAAATTTCCTTATTAGTAAGATATAGGTACTAAAAATGTGATTTCGTTGAAGAAGTACGAAACTGAAGCTTTAAATCCTAGCAGCCCTTAAGTTGCATTTTGATTCATGCAAAAATCACACATACACTTTCATGTAAATGGTAGTAAGCGAAGCGTAGGTAGAAGCGTGGCAGTAGCGTATTAATTGCGTATCTATCCATAATTATACTTGACAATATTTATTTTTATTACTATGCATATATATACCTCCATATATTCACATGTTATATTATATTTTAATTTTTAAAACAGTTGTTTTTGCACTACCTATTTACTCATTTTGGACTCAACTTTCCGGTTGAGTGGTAGAGAATGCCTAATGGCATTAAGTCCGCTAAATTGTTACTCATTTTGTGCAATCAAAGCCTAAATAAATAAATAAGTAAGTAGCAAACTTGTATGCATACTATATTATAATAACATTTCTTTAAAGGAAAACAGAAATTAGTTCAATTTAGAGTATTTTAGATATCAACAATTCACTGTAGGTAACAATAAATTGTTCCGTTCAGAATTTACATTGATAACAAACATCGAAGTAACTAAGTTTAGCGGGTTAGAGCCAATAGTTGCTAAGCTTGTGTCATACTGGCAGCAAATCCACAGTTTGAATAATTAAGCAACTTCAATCAAAAGGCTCCTGTGTAGTTCAATCGTGCTGTTGAAATAAGCGAAACCGAAGACTGAACTTCGCGTAGGGCAAAGTCCGGTGCGTCCTCGTCGACCTAATTTTAGGACGCCACGACCGTCCGTTGAAGCTAGTAAATTTAATCAAATTCTAAGAACATGACATGTTATGTACTGCAGTCCTATCGAAATACCTACTAACGTAAGATTTTAAGCTTTAAAAGCAGAATCTTAATTTGTGCTAGATAATTGGAAAATTATGAATATAATTTTATATTCTAAGTATAATTATGCGCGTGTTCACGGTGACGAGATCGCCTGCTATGCGATTCTCTAAAGTCAGCAGCCATGAATTCGTGGCTGTCGGCAGCGCCGTCATACTTTTGGCGTTTGTTTGGCAACCGTTGGTCACACCAGCGTTCCGACGTCGAGCACGGCGTGAACCGGAACTAAAAAGTGGTTGATTTTTATATCATTATGTAAAAAATCTATCAAATATTGAATGAATTCATTGCGATACAATTTTAACACAACAAAAAAGAAATCACAAAATATCGATTGTACTTCATGACGTATAACCAAAACAGAGACAATCGTACATAGCCAAGAGACCGACGTAGAGATTAGTGAATACGGATTCACGCAGCGCAGTGCGCAAACGTCAAAACCCATGGCAGCTCGTCTTTTTTGTCAGACGTCAAGTTCGATGTCGAATATCTTTGTTTGTGAATCACACTGCTGATAACATTAAGACGAATTTAGTCGTGATAAAATTCACCAAAATTAGTATGCCCCGACGCAATGTCTCGTTAATGGGTGTCGTCGACATTAAGTTTAGCATATTTTGATAATTGTTCTCTATTCAAATAAGTAAGGAGGTTATTCAAAACGTCATAAATCACGTAATAATATATACAACTAGCTTAAAAAATTGTTCAGTAATAATGTCTGTAATATCTGTTTCTCTGTCTGTCTGCCTGCCTGTATGTCTGTCTGTCTGTTTGTCTGTATGTAGTCCTTCAAACAGGCTTTGACAGTGTTTATCTTGTTTCAATTCTTTATTTTGAATATCAAGCTTATTTATATTTTTATGAGACTCTGAAAAACTTGAAGTATCAAACATACTATGTGTGCATCTAAAAACAAAAAAGGTATTTTTGGAGTCAGTGCTTTACTTTTTTAAAATTTTTAAAAACAGCTTAGCATCAACTTCTAATATACCATTTTATGGTACCTACTTATATTATAATTTTACCCCAATTTACAGTTATATCTCAGGCTATCTATAGCAGATAGATTGAGACAAATATAGACAACAATCATCTAAGCTCATACACTAAGGTTTAGTGAAAACCTACCGTGAAGTACCTACAGTACATGAAAAAATGAGAAAAAAATATTACAAATACAAATTATTTTGCGTGATATTTTCGGCCGTTGGACCACGTACAAAAATATTTTGAAGCATCCATAAAAAATTAAATATGGCAATTTTTTATATTTACATAGGAGACCATATTAGGACATATTCTTTATAATCTGTGGCCATATTTTAAACCGGTTGGAAAAACGCTCTTTTTAACTGACTTCAAAAAAGAGGAGTTTATCAATTCGGCCGGTATGTCTTTTTTCTTTGCATGTACGCCGATTACGCCGAGATTACTAATCTGATTTACGTAATTCTTTTTTTGTTCGATGCGGAATAGTTGCCATTTGGTTCCATAAAATTTTTTTCAAAAACTGAAATCAGTAAGTCGTCTACGCATGCGAAATTGCGGATTTTTGCTTTTCGATAAAATCACTAAAAAGTCATAGGAAAGTCCGTCAACTTATACATATTGCGGGAAACAATATGTATAAGTTGACGGTCACCCATTCAGCTTCGACGTTAGAAAGTTAACACTAAAAAATGTGCAAAAAAAAAATTAAACAAAAATTAAAACCGACTTCAAAAAACTGAAAAGGATAAAATAATTAAATTTGAGTAGGTAGGTAGGTACTCATCCCCTAGAAACATATTTTTTGGAGTTGGTACTAAGTTGTTTTCATTTCAAAAACAATAGAAAGTGAAGCACCGACTCCAAAAAATATGTTTCTAGGGGATAAGTACCTACCTACTCAAATTTTATTATTTTATCCTTTTCAGTTTTTCCTTTTTCCTTTTCAAGTCGGTTTTAATTTTTGTTTTTTAGTCTCGAAATATGGAATTATGGACTCAGTAGCCTTATAGACAGATCAATAAAATATTTTGTTTTGTTTTGTATATTTTAGTGGTATAAATATAGACATTTGACGTTATAGCGTTGCCATTATACCTATTGATAATTATAAAACTGTCACATCATCAAAAAGCATTTTGTACGGAAAAACAACAAAAAAATAATAAAAACTAATAATAACGTAAAACCTTGAACTATGGCCTCAAAAATTTATCAAGTGCACTTTGATATTACTGTCTGTGCTCTCCTGTGAGTGTGCATTTCAAATCAAACAGCTACATTTCTAACTCTATTTAGTTTGCTAACACAGTCTCTCGGGTCTTCTCGCAAGAATTTATCTCAGGTTATAAACTTGAAGCCGTTGCTAGATAGATTTCCGATTAAGTTTGTTCGGCAAATCGGATTTCACACTTCAATGTTGCAATTTAACACGATCATATTTTTTGTTAGTTCTTACATACATAGTACATAATGTAAATTGATTAAAAACTGCGCAATTTGCGGAGGTTCTATCTCTTTTTGTAATACCTACTCGTTTTTCCGACAAGAATGGAGTAGTAAATTCAAACTAAATAGTTTTTTGTGAATCAAATTGTTGGACCAATCAAATACACAAAAAGGGCAAAAGGAGATGTTTCATATCCGGCCAGGTATATGTAATATATAAAATATATATCAAAAACTGTATCCGGGAAAAACTCTAATAAGTAATTCTTTTTCATGCATAGTTGGATTGTACAAAAGTTGTAACTTCTCGTCTATTTCACCGTTATTCAATATGGCAATAGGTATAGTGGGCGACATAGAAGTCAACTAAACGTCAAGAGTGACATAGGCGCCATGATGAATATTTGACTGTGTTGCAGTTTTTTCTATAAAATATTCTTGTATTGTACCACGCAATACCGCAAAAACAGTGCTAGTTTAAAATTAGCTTCGTTTAAAGCGATAATAAACAAAACTGACAATTGAACATTGTTCTGCTTATTTTTACCTATTTTCACTTCTACTGTACATAATAATAATAATATAATATTCATACACTCATACCTATTATCTAGCCCAAAGTAAGCATCATTAAGAGCTTGTGTTATGGATTCTAGATAATGGATAAATATTGATAATAATATGTATACTATAAATATTAGAAATATACTAAATAAACATATAAACATCCATGACTCGTGAACAAATGCTCGTATTCATCATACAAATATTTGCCCCTACCGGGATTCGAACTTGGGACCTCTTGATCGAGCAGCCCGTATAGGAAGGGGTTCAGACCACTCGACCGACTGGTCGACCGGTCGGTCGACATCTTTTTGATTATTTACATCTTAATTAATGCTTTAGCATCTAAAGCTGACAAATATCTCAACAAATTCGAAAGTAATTGTTTACTGACCAGTATCATAGGTATAGGTCGCGTCATGTAAAAAGAACGCTGGATGAAAGTGGAGGGGGCGCGTTTGCGCACGGGTATACTCGCGCACGAAAGAAAGTATTAGGCCTATTATTTATTTGTGAACTAACCTTTAGCTCGTGGCTTCGTGTATTGATAATTGGTAGGTACATTGAAAAATATATTAGATAGAATATGATGAAATTGATTTAAAACATGTTAGATTCAGTGTAGAATGTTTAATATGATTACAAAAAAATGATTTTTAACTAAAATAAAACCGACCGCAAAACAATAATCGGAACGAAAATAATCGAAAAGTTTTCCGTCAAATGAAATTCTGTAAAACATTTTTTGGGCTTATGATAGGTACCTTACCCATTTTTAATTAGTATGTAGGAGATGTTTAGCATACTATTAATTAATTAATTAATTTTATTTTTGTTATTTGTTATTAACAACGTTTATTTTAATCACAACGAAAACATTGACTATTATACAGAATGTTGCCGTCAATACGACAATAAATTAAAACATGTGCTATATTAGTTTAAGGAAATAGTTTGCCACTTTCAAAAACATCTTATTCATTTGATAATTTCATGACATTTCTATGAAATAATAATGCAGACGATGTTATATTATTTCATTCAAATCTCATGAAATTATCAAATGAATAACATGTTTATGAACGTGGCAAACCATTTCTATGAACTAATATAGCCCATGTTTCAATTTATTGTCGTATTGACGGCAACACCGTCACCCTAAAACTATAAAACTAAGGTAGTGTATCTAATACCGAACGTTTATACACGTGGACACATTTATAGGTATGTGGTTATATTTCAGTGTCCAAAATTGTGCTTAGCTGGAACATTTTTGTATTAGAACGGCTATCCCAAATGATACGCAAAATTAAAACTGAATTTTATATTCTCTATGTTATAGCCGTATTTTTGCCGTATATTTTTATGCAATTGTGAATATATGTATGTAGGCAGCTAGCATACCTGTATAGGTGCAGATCGACCAAGGCAATTATTTCTGGAAACAAAATTAAAAATTCTACTTCTTTCAAGTTCTATTTGTATCAATGACTGAATCAATAATAGGTCATTGATTCACTCATTGATACAAATATATGTAGATAGTACCTATTTTAGATACAGTAGGTATTACTAAAGAGCGAATCAATATCTTTGATTCCAGAAATAATTGCTTTGGTCAATTCCAATTACAATACTTTTAAACTTCTAAAGCCCTCGCTCCGGGGTTAATTTTGCGCAACGAAACTGTTGAATTTATATCCGGACGTATTATTGTATTCTTATATTCGGGAGTATGTAAAGTCATTTTAAAATAATACCTACTTTGTATAAAATAACTTTTAACAATAAGTAGATATTCTTTTAAGGCATTTATTTTCAGAGAAGATATACATCTACTTGTACTTTCAAAATAATACTCTCCATAACAAATGAACAAGGAAATCAAAACAACAGCATAACAGGCTCTATCATAATTGTAATTGCATGGAAAGTAAAAATGTTCCAATACAAAAAATTGTTTCACAAAGGAGCTAAATAAACTATTTTCTCGAGTCCCTGTTATTATTGTCTTTTTCCGGCCGATAATCTACTTTCGCGGTCTTTTTCCATTGGATTAATATTTTTTACAACAATGAACGTCAAATAGTAGTATTGGTTAATTTAATTTAAATTCCGATGGAATTACAGTTTGATTAATTGGAACAAAAGCCGTGTTTCTCCCTGGAATTTTAAAATTCAATGTTGTTTTCACCTTTTGTGTCTCGCCGTTTCCTCTCTTACCTAAATGAATATTTTATCATGACAAAGAAAAATTCGTCATTAAATATTCTGTATTTGGTATTTATAGTACCTAGTATTTAATTACTTAACCTTTTCGTGTTTTCATTTCTATTTTTAGTTTTTCTGTCTACATTATATTTTTATAGTGCTAATATTATAAATGCGAAAGCTTGGATGTATTATATGTTTGTCACTCAATCATGCCGGAGCGGCTGAACGGATCTGGATGAAATATTGTACCATGATAGGATGTAATCTTGAATAGCACATAGCTAACTTTTTATTGAGGAAAAATGTATGATTTCTTTGGGATAGAACCGACTTCACGCGGACGAAGTGGCGGGCAAAAGATTAACTAATTAAAACTATTGGTCTTTTTATAGTTACAATAGAATTAGGCACTGTCTATTATTGATAATAGTTAATATTCACTGTCGTTGGTATTTGATGTGAATGAAAAATATATGTAAATAAATTGATGCCTCTTGTTCTCTCCTTCGCATAAAAGTAGCCATAAAGTAAACGTCAACCACCGATTGGCTCCCGACATAACTAATGGAGTCCACACTAAGTTATTTTAAATCGTTAAATTTTGTTCCAATACATAAATAAGTAGCTAAACCATTTTTTTTTAAATAGAAGTGCGTGGAGAAGAATCAAGTCTCGGCCATATTTACAAATTAAGTATGTCATCACTACAGGGTGTTAGGGAAACGCTCTCGGAAACGAAGGCAGGTGGCAGTGCTAGTCACATTTAACACAATTTGTTGAAAAAAAATTTGAAATCACGAAAAAAATACCAGATTTTCCATACAAACAGGTCGTGTAGATATTACAATTTGTATGAAACAGCTGCTTTTTGTTTCGCGATTTCATGTTTATTTTTTAACAAGTGTTGTTTAGGGTGACCAGCCCTGCTACCTACATTCGTATTCTAGAGCGTATCCCTAACACCGTGTATAATTTATTTTCAATCATCTCTGATAAACTCAGGCTTACGGTTTAGATAATTTAGATAATCAATAAGCTTTCCTACGTAGCTTATACAGCTTTCTTAGATTATGTTTGTTTGTATGATGAGTACGAGCATTTGTTTACGAGTCATGGATGTTTATATGTTTATTTAGTATATAATATTTATAGTATTTATATACATATTATTATCATTATTTTCTCCGTTATCTAGTATCCATAACACAAGCTCTTAATGATGCTTACTTTGGGCTAGATAATAGGTGTGCGTGTAAAAAAAAACCTTAACTCAATGGCAGCTATCAACGCTCTGGCTAGAATTTAGAAATACCTTTGTGTCAATAATTCATGATAACAATATACGGCATATTAAACTATTAGGTACATACAGATTTAAGCACAGTAGGTTACAGTAAAAAAAGCTTTGTTACAGATTTAAGCACAGTAGGTTACCTGACTGCTTTTCGTCGCTTTATGGCGCGCCGAGGCAAGCTGCAAACTATTACATCAGGATAATGGGACCAACTTCGTTGGAGCATGCATAGAGATAAAAAAACGTTCTTTCTAAATTAAACATATCCACTTCACTCGCCGATTAAGGCATAAAATTTCTTTTTTCTTCTGTTTATCCCCTACATTTTAATGGTATGGCCTTAACCTGCATTAAAATGAATACTTAAACGCATCTTACCTATGAGGAAAATGTAGACCTGTTTAGTACAAATCGAAGCTATATTAGATTCTCGACCCTTGACCCCGCTAACTAGTGACTCCTTAGATTAATGGGCCCTACCTCCTTCACATTTTTTAATCGGTCGAACTTTCACAATCGTGCCGCTCCCACTAATGTCCGAGAAGACGAAGAACAACCAACTTCATCGCTGTAAGAGGGTCAAACTTATAAAGCAACATATCAAAACCAGGTTTGCTACACTAAAACAATATTTAGATAACCTACTTATGGTTATATATGACCACAATTTAGCGAGGTGTAATTACAGTTTATTTGATTTAACAAAACAGTGCATCTCTATGCAACTTTATTTTTGGCTAGTTGTTACCGTAATTTACGTATATTTACGAGTTATAGGTAGCCAAAAGTTTAGTTGTCATTGTTTTCAGTGTAATGATTATGTTTCCACACTCTAGTAGAAATCAGAATGGTATTAAGGCAATAATGAGATGATATCAGGCAAACTTGTCCTGATGCGGGACATGACAGCTCCACCTATGCTATGGAGCCTCGGACTAATCACGACAGTCTACCCCGGAGTCGACGAGATTAGCCGTGTAGCAGACATCAAAACCAAGATAGGAGTAATATGCAGAGGGTGGAACAACATCTCCGCTCTGCTCCTACATAACATCCCTTGAAATACTTCACCCCGGGAGCATGTCCGCGCGCACGCCTTGGGAGGCTCGAGGTGCATACCTACATGCAGGCTCAAGCGCCGCCGCCGCCGGCGCCGCGCGCCGTTGCGTTTTTATACCACTAAGGTGGAAATCAAGCATACGGCTCACCTGATGGTAAGCGGTGACCGTAGCGTAGCCTATGGACGCTTGCAACACCAAGAGTATCACTTGCGCGTTTCCGACCCTGTAAAAACCTTTTCACGCATTCTTTTTTGAAGAACTACATTCTACTAATGTACTTATTTGAGAAAACTTCTGCAGCCCGCTCATTCCACAATCTGAGCGTACGTGGGAGAAAGTTTCTCTGAAACCGTACAGTACGCGACCACTTTGGTTAAAATTTGTGAGGGTGAACTCCCTGCCGGTGGCGAGTGGTGCGACGATAGAAAGAGGCCGTGGGCATCATGTCAAATAATTCCTCAGAACACACCCCGTTATACACACACAAGGAGGCAAAATCTCTCCTTGGCTCAAAGGTTCAGTACCGCTTGTGAGTTCAGGATCGTCAACAATAGGGTAGTTGACAACTTTTTTTTTATTTCATAAATAAGAAGTTTATAACTCATAAAGAAATATTGCAAAAGAAATAGTATGTTTAAGATCAATAGTTTCAGAGATATAGTGGTATGTTTGATGTGTTGCGGCGCATCGTCCAAAAACGCTCCATAGAAAATCTACGGAACAGGTGACGTCACATGTTCCCATATTACTAAGAAATGTATGGGCATACTGACGCAATTGATAATAACTATGTATTAAGTATGTTATTATTAATAGATGTCATAACAATAGTTGTGTTAATTGAGCTCAGCAATCTAATATCACCAACATTTTTGATAAATTTTGAAAAAAAAATTATTACTATTTTTTAATTTTCATAACAGTACAACTTGAACAATATTCCATATCTTTTAAGTTTAAATGGTTTTTACAGGTAACAGTAGCGTATGTTTGCCGAATTTGTGAAAAATTGCGCCAAATTCAAACTTAGGCAACATCCCAATTCTCATAGCGCGTCTTTGGAGCACGTTAAATGGTCAAAGCTGGTATCTAGGTGCTCCCGCCCATAAATAGCAGCAGTACTCCATATGGAGCCTGATTTGAGACTTATACAGTAACAGTATTTGCCCCGAAGTGAAATACCGCCGCGCTCTATTAAGCACACCAAGCTTCTTGGATGCCAGCTTGACTTTATCCTTCAAATGACTGCGGTACTGCCCGTCACTAGAGATATCAACACCAAGGATCCCGATACACGTTGAGATGGAAAACGGTGTACCAAGGAGTTGTGGAGCCACAGCGAATGGGGTTTTCTTAGCGGTGAACGTGCAGACTTGTGTCTTAGTGGGGTTTAATTGGACGAAGCATGCTCAAGCAAGCACATTCCTTGCTTACACGCACGCAGCGAGTAGGTTTTTATTCGAACAAAAGCCCCATTTATACAAACAAAACATTCGTGTCTTGAGTGGTTTTATTAATTTGTTCTAATACTGATATTAAATATAATATGAAAGAGGATTGCATTTATATTTTATTTGCAGCAATGATGACTTGGATTACCTACGTGAGTCGGTAATAAAATCGTTAAAGGGTTTCCCAGATTTCACAGTAAAAAAGTATGTAGGTAAGAAAATGATTTTCCGCTTAATCAAAATGATTGGTTCATTTTGATTAAGCGGAAGAAACCTAACCATTAGTTTAATAATCATAATGAAGTAATTTTGCAATGTTAATAAATTAATATTGTAATAATGTTATTATTATTATGTAAACTCATATTCAACCAACGCTGGAAAAAACGCTTAAATGGGGTCAAACTTTGCTCTTGTTATAGTTTGATCATCGGATGTAGGTCAGTTTCTAAATAGAGCAATGTAATATAATAGCAGCGAAATATATATTATTATTACTTTTTTTTTTTTTTATACAACTAGATGCCAAACAAGCTGACGGCCCACCTGATGGTAAGTGGTTACCGCCGCCTATAGACACCTGCAATAACAAGAAAAAATCACTTGATATTGCAGGTGCGTTGTCATCCTGAGGCCTAAGATGAAATGCCGTCATGCCCAGTAATTACACTGGCTGGCTTACGTATCTAATTAGCATTTTGTAACTCAATTAAAGCCAGAAAGCTGCGCCATCACGAGGTTTAATACTTGTACAGTCGGTTTCACGAGTGGCTGCAGCACATTTTACAACGTTGCACAAATTAATACGATGTTAATGAGCGAGGACCCATTCGCCCGCACTTGAATCCGGTGCACATTTTATTTTATAACTAACTTGTTATTCCTTATTATGTGAAGCAGCTTTATTTACCTGTCAGTTTAATATAGGTCGCGTACATTCTGCTCGATTCTTTTCACGCAAGTTACTTGGGCAGGCAGGACCCGTACCACCATCTTTTATCGCGATCCAGTTTAGGACCTAAACTGAGTAGAATCGTTAATTCGTACTACGACGCTATCTACGACTATGATAGCGACGCAGTTTATGAACCAATACTGAACCGAGCGGAATATGAATCGCTTTTATAAAGATGGTGGTAAGGCCCCTGGGCAGACATTTCAAGGAAGTTTAACTTATGTTCGCTTGCATTGCACAACGTTCTGTGGAAGTGTAAATTTCATTAAGTAAAACGCCATGTATTCAACTTTTTACAAACATTATAGGTATATATTATAGATAAAAAACCAATTAAAATATTCACAGAAAACAAGAGCTTTGAATAGGAGTGAAAAAAAACTGAAGAAGAAGTAAGACGAAGATAAATCTAAATTAGTCTCGGGGCATATAATGATAAAAAGACTCCGCCTGATCTTACCCTGACTATTTGCGGATCTTTAAAATCTTTATGTCTTTAAAAATTCCACCAAGCGCTTTTCTATCTTAATTCATATAGTCTCTTTGGCTGTCAGGATTGGGTTACCCTCTATTACCATAAGGTATTCTTAAAATAATGTTACCCAAAAATTTGCTTATTGGGAAAGCGGCAGATGTTTTGAGTAAGTATGAACATTTATGCACGAGTCTTGGAGGTCTCTAACACCCATATGCACAGTCGGCTCCTCGAGATTTCCTCCACTCGACTGTGACTCGACTCAGCCTCAAGGATAAAATCGGTATGCAGAATTCAAAAAACTATCCTCGACTTGAGCAAATTCCTCAGTTGAGTCGAGTAATGAACTGTCAAACTCAAGGTACGTCGCGATCTACCTTGGGGTCTCCTCAAAGGTTGTTAACAGTGCTTTTCACGTTATTTCTGAGGTTATTTCAAGTTTTATTAGCATAATGACTGATTTCTATGATTTTATTGACTAACTTTCAAGTGAGTATATGTGCTAGATACACCTTTATTAATTTACCTAGATATTGTGATGCAAATATAATTATGTCAACCGACAGTGGTGTTTAATTTATACATTATGATAAATTCCCTCAAGCACGCCTTTACCATTTTACTAAAAACTTGCCTCCCGGCCATAATAATTTTCATACTGAACGCGAAAAACGAATGAAATCAAATAAATTAAAATAAATCATTGCAGTCGACAGTTGAGTTGAATGACAGAACTGAAAGATACCTCACAGAAGCAGAACACAATCTCAGAGGAAGACGACATCCCACAGATGAAAAAAGTGAACCATAAACATATTCTCTACACTTTGCCAATATAATAATAAGAAATTTCATGACGTCATTCCTTCACTCAACCACAACTCGACTTTACTGGAGTTTCCTCGCTGGAGGATGAAGCCGTAACTGAACATACCGATTTCAAGGATGTTTTTAAGATTTCCTTGAGGTGACTTCGACTAAGGTCGAGTGGAGGCGGTTTCGAGGAAACGTCTCTGCATATCGGTGTTAAGTCAATGTTGTTTTCGCACGTAAGTAGGAGTACTTATGGATATGGACGAAGAAAATTTTAAATGCAATGAACGAAAACTTTGTGGGAATGAAATAACTTAATGAAGTCATAAGCACGGTTCACAGGGAATCATAAATCATAGGAATATTGAAAGCAATGCATTCTTAGTAGATCCGTTGCTAGCACAGAATCTGAAAGTGAGATTTAGGTAAACGTCGCCTGTAGGTCAGCTCGCAGCAACAAAAGTATGCCCGTGCGTTGCCCGTCCTGTATAAATTGTGTGTTTATTATAGCATAGTGGACAAGGGCAAGTGCTTAGACCACTCATAATAATCTCTGGCGAATTTACCCAGCGTGAAAGTAATATGCGTAGCAATTATTTTTTTTCAAAATCGGCTTGACGACCGGCTGGCCGAATGGTCTGTAGCTCTTGCTTTACAGGCTTCTCGGTCAGGGGTATTGGGTTCTAATCCCGATAGGAGTAAATATTGGTATGATGAGTACGAGCATTTGTTCACGAGTCATGGATATTATTATCAATGTCTCTGTTATCTAGTATCCAAACCACAGGCTCTTAATTTTATGCTTACTTTGCTTTGGGCTAGATAATAGGTATGAGCGTAAGAATAATATAATTATTATATTATACCTACTTAGTTATGTTGTGTCCAGGTTACAGCTTATCTAATAATTTATTGTGTACGCAAATGCCTGATATTCGGATTCCACAATGACATTTTGTCAAATTTTATTACACATTTTGTAAGACAATTGCATTTTCCTTCATTTTAGGCTTAAATTAAAATTTTATTTTATTGTCAATGCAACTTTCGGACTGATATTTAATATCAGTCATTAAACAAAATAATACTATGTACTGTTTTCTCGCAAATCTGTTGAAAAACGTTGAATGACACACGTGCGGATATTGCTACTTACAACTGCGTGACTATGTTAAGATCTCGACTTTCTACTCGTTTGTAAAAACCAACTTACCGCATTAGTATCATAAATAACTATAAACGCCTTACACTACACCGCGTGTGTTTTATATACCTACAAACTTTCAAGTCGAAAATATTAGAAACGAATCTAGTCAGACTGACATGCAAAAGCAAGCTAGGCTAGTCTAATTAGTTATGAAAGGATTTTCGAAAAGTCTAATAATGATTGAGTAAGAGCAATTATTAGCTTTTCACACAAACCAAAAATCGCCGATAAAGTTTTTATTATTAGACTTACATAATCCTCTTACAAGTAAATTATACTAGCCTGACTTCCTTATGCATAGCAAGTTTTGTTAGAATCGGTTCGTTCGTTTCCAATATTTTTGACTTGGAAGTTTGTATGGAAAGTCGTGCCACGTAAACCCCCTTTAGTTCTCTCACTACACTTAGATTAGATCATACTATTGACACACCAAAGTACAGTACATCAAGCGTAACAGTTTGACCTTTCTGCTCACGTAATAGAGGCGGTTTTCGTAGTGCAACTGTTACAGTTGATGTGCTGTCGTGTGTACATTAAATATGTAGAAAGTTGAAACTGAACAGCCTCTAACGACATTATTGATTAAATGAATTTAACTTTTTGTACTTCACCGTGGAGCTACCTTTATTTAGGATGGGGACATAATCGATAAAGGTTCTGGACTTCTGAGGTAATTAGGGCACGGACATGACAAGTAGCAATACCTTTCCGCGCTTGGAAATTAAAAAAGAACATTAATGGTTTTATAAATTTAATGAATGGCAACACAATTCAGATTACCCGTATAGTATAATGTTAACTGAAAGTTTAAATCCTTTCACTAAGCGAATATTGAAACAAAATCTAATCCATCACGGCTTTAGGGAATGTACGTACTCGAGCAACGCTATTTATTCTGTAGGGAATTCGTATTGACGCCGAACAGAGAGCTCTAGCATTCCTCTGTGGTTCTAATTCATTCACGCGCATGTGTTTCCTGAACGGGCAACCTTTTGCGTACCTCGACATTAACGGTATAATGCAAGTTCTTTATTGATTATGTAGCTAAATATTAATACTTTTTTATAAGTACAGACGATAGCACATCAATTGTAACAGTTGCGCTGCGAAAGCTGCCTCCATTACGAACGCAGTAATAGCGGTTTCAAGGTCAAACTGTTACCCTTGATGTGCTGCCGACTATACATATTCGGGCTTTTGATGTTGCGCTGTAGTTTTGTTTTTAATTTACTTTCACCTCGCATAACCATTTGCGCCTATTCTCCGCAACATTACAATTCGACCACAAATATTCTACAATGTATTTCGTATTAGGTAGGTATAGGGTTACATTAAACTGTTCATTATTATATATATTACTATCCAAACCGAACCAAAACTAATTCAGCACAAAAAATGCTCACCAAATCAATTGGTGACTGACACAAAAAAAATATTGCAGATCACTTATTTATATTTAGCCAAAAATATTAAAACCATATTATGATCACATGACTAGTAAGTTGGTTACAAATATCAAAGCCAATGTAAGCAAAGCTCGTTGGCTACTATTATATTTTTTTAAATATTATGTGATCTTAATTTACAGCCCGTTAGCGTATTTAACGCACTGTTGCCGGTATTAGGGGACCTTAACCATAATAAGCTTTGACACAGACTGCATGTTGATAGATAAATTAAAAAAGGTTTTCCTCCCCGTATCGAGGCGTTGGACGTTGGTGGCCAGGCAAAAGTTAACATATTTGCGATAACTTATTTATATTACAAATGTTATTTTCATTATTTTTTCGTTACTAGTATCCATCACACAAGCTCTTAATGATGCTTACTTTGGGCTAGATATAGGTTTAAGTGTATGAATATTATAATAATTATTATTATTATAAATAAATAGAAAAATACATTTTGACGAATGTCTATGAATAAAATTATAATTTCAATTATTCCTTGAGCGTATTTTTTTTTCAACGCAAGCCCGTCGTTGTAAGATGGCCTATTCATATTAATTTATTTAGAAGATTTTAAACTTCCAGTGACAGGATTATGTTAATTTCAAACCCATAAAATATTAACTAACGCTTACTGTACTTTGCCTTCAAAACCTTGCTTTGTTCATAGGAGATAGACAAATAAATGTCGTTGAATTTTGGTACAGGCTTTTGTATCAGATGGTACCTAGATGGGCACAAGAATTTCCCAAACGAGGAATCCGGCGTGAATCTGCCTTTCAGTATGGATGTAGTGTGTAGGTAAGGCTGCCCCAGATAGCGGGTCAAGGGCGCCACCGTACGCCGCTCGCTACTACTCGTAGACGCCGAAATTGGACGTGAAATACGAACGGTAATTTTTATTATACCGCTTACGTGCTGAAATTATGAACAAGAGAGATTTTAAGCTGATGTGAGGAGATGGAGACAATGTCGTTAACTAGACCGTTTGTGATGTAGTTATAGGAAACGCACATTCTATTTTTTCAATGTCCATATCCTCCCTCGTAATGGTGCGATTTCGTTTCCTGTAATATCTGCATAGTAAAGTATCTTCTTCTATTATGTGATATTTATTTTATTTGTCTTCTTCTAGGTCATTTCCCTAACTTTATTTTATAATTATTTACAAAAAAACAAATGGACTAGAAAAAAATATGTACTGGGGTGAGAAGTGAACCCGCGACCTTACAGAATCAGGGTGACTGCTCTGACTACTAAGCCACCGAAGACTTGGTCTTCCATTCTGTTATGCGCTACTCTAAAATGTCGAAACTATTATTGAACACTCTAAATAGTATAATATTTTTACTAATACCGACGATTCTGTAAGGTAGGCATTGCTATTTATATATCATTCTTTACGCTCTTGGATGTAACTTTATGTTAAGTGGGAACCCAGCGTCATTCTTTACTCACTTACTTAAAGAAGGGGAGCCTATTGCCATCTATTGTCTTTTCGGGGAGGAATCCGATTAAAGCGGATCCTGGCTAGGCGACGGCCTTGTGTGGGGCAGATGGGACTGGCAATGCCTACTAAACCTCCTCGGTAATTCCACTGCACTTTCTGGGGGTAGCTTGGGCTCTGCCAAAGCAATGTCACCAGCCTACTCAAATGAAAGCCGGCAGCCTGTTGTCTTCGGTTCACAATAATTCGTCGTGAAATATTTAGGAGAGGCCTTTGTCCAGCGGTGGACTTCTCTCGGCTGAAATTTTGGCGAGGATGATGAAGCGGAGTCCTTTTACTCTGCTTTGCACCAGGGACTTAATAGAGAGGCCTCCACGGTGTTTTAAGTGTCCTAACAATGTGGAGGATTCGTTTGCAAACTACGGAGGAAAGCCGGTCATAAGCCTTTAACTTCTGTAGAATGAACCCATTGGTGCAGAATTCTATCCATGCACGATATTCTCAGCATTCTTCTCCAGTCCCACATCTCTACCGTGTCTTTTTTCTCCTGTGACTCACTGTAAGTGCTCAGGTTCTCTTCGGCGTAGAGGAATATGGAAAACATTGACCGTCGATTTTGGTCTTGACCGAACTCAATACACGAGAGCCAACAGATTGGCAAACGAAAATTATGTTTGAAGACAAGTTCTCTGTTCTACAGCGGGATGTGTGTCGTGACAGATAGACAACTGGAAGGCTACACAATGAGAATGCAGACATTACGGGAAAAACACATTTTAAGTAACAGACATTAGGTATAACCAAATATAAAGAAAGTAGATCTTTTGTTGAGTTCGTTACCTATAATAAGTACGTACTTAATGAGTCAAAACTTCTATCGTACCAGTGGTTTTAGTGGGAATAAAATGAACAAAGTTTTTGGACTTAACCCAAAGGATGAAGAGGAGATTTGCACAAATTCGCCGACGCTTTATCGGCACTAGGCGAACCGACAGAACGGCTTCTCGGGAATTAGATAGAGTAGAGTGTGTTGAAAGCAAGTATTAGTTTTTAGATACAGTTTTCATTAAATATATTGTTATCTTTCATGTGGAACTACCTCGAGACTCGCGTTAATGCATCTTTCGTCTCGCATTGACATTAAAATTATAGTGATCTTGACATAATATTGTTCATTTTTCTATCTATTTCAATTCATATACTTAATATAGCCATAGCTATCGAGCATCGAGTTATTATGTACTAAGGAGTAGAACGGACATCTAAATTAAAATATGTGCGAGATAAAAACACTAACATTTGTGGTATGTGGATACCTTAGTCTATTACAGAGCTGATGTTTTACGCTTGAAGTGCATTTAAATTTTATGTACTTCGGTATACGGTACATGGAATTTGAACAAATTAATTATAATGAAAAATAACGTTTCTTTCGTATCTATTTCCATTTAACTAAAGCAAGTTATCGTAAACTCCTGTAGATATTTAAAATTTTATAATAACCAATCGCGTAAATGTAATAAATAATAATTGAAATAATTATTTTGAAATTACTGAATGTTAATAAACTTGCTCAGCGTGGGGGTGACTGTTGCCGGTATCTCTGAGAATTTAGTACGCCCCCTCAACTTATGTCATTGTCTTGTTAAATTCTTAAAGATATTAATAGACTAATTCAATTATATTTATATCAACAATGAGAACCCTCTTACTAAGATAATCATATTAAATACGCCACGCCAGTAAAATATATAGTGTTTGTAATCAATGTGCTAGTATGTAGAGTCAGAAGTCGATTAGCACTTTTGTTCCATTTCACAATAAACTGTCGGCATACTCTTCTCCATTTGTATGAACACTGTGAATAACGTAGTGTGACGTGGTTTTAAAGTTATAATTTCTGTTGCTGATCGTACTTACCTAGTTCCTATCCTAAGTACATACTTACAAAATTAAAAAATTTAAGTAACCCCTGGCGTCATTAATCATCTATCTAACACCATCTCATTAAGACTATTCAGAAGAGCCCAAACACGCTATATCTGCTGTAAGTTTCTGAAGAATTAAGCATTTCGAAAACTTTTTGATGGTATAGGATCAGCTCAAGGTTAGTATGTCATGGAAATGTCACCGAAGTGACAGTACACCAAATTTGAAATCCACGGATCTGTAAAAGATAGTTAAATCCTATTATTATGTAGAAAATGAGCTAATGGTCATCAAACGCCTGAATTGATCTTCATAAACTATAGCTAAGAACCATCGTAGTCACATCAGCTTTCAAACAAAAAAAACCGAATCAAAATCGGTCCATTCGTTTAGGCGCTACGATGCCACAGACAGACACACAGATACACCGATACACAGATACATAGATACACCGATACACAGACAGACACGTCAAACTTATAACACCCCTCCTTTTTCATCGGGGGTTAATAAAAACTTTTTGTTCCCGTTGAGTCACACCATTTTGTGTCAGACTGTTACACATAGGGAAAAATATTCCCGATGCGTAACATTGTAACTCAATGCCACTATTTTTTTCCCGTTGAGTCACAGTGTAACTAAACAGAACGCTGTATTCCCGTTAAGCCTGTTACTTCAGGGGATGATCCAGCTACATACACACGAATTTGAACAATGATTTTACTCAAGAAGGTGTTATTTATCGGGAATACAGCGTTCCGTTTAGTTACACTGTCACTCAAAAAAAATAGTGGCGTTGAAGTTACAGTGTTACTCATCGGGAATATTTTTCCCAATGTGTAGCAGTGTGACACAAAATGGTGTGACTCAACGGGAACATAGGATAAAAACAGACCTATACAGAAAATATTTATTATCTGTATTTCAAGTTTAAATAAATCAGGTATTTCAATTTTATTACAATAGCTAAAAGTGCATTCCTGAATCTTACAACCGGAATTTCTTTAACGAAATAAAGTTTCAGTATGAAATTCACAGCGATTTCACTTGTAAAAAGTGTGAAAAGACTTTGTGTTTGACAGATGTGGCAGCAGAGAATCCAAGTTATGGAACTTTCAAAGATAGCATGATAGCTTCTGTATTCGATATTATTCACAACACATACCGTGGAGAGTTTGGACTTGGGTCGAACGTTAACTGGGACGAAACAACAGCATTTAGGGCAAAACGACGGGCGTGCTGGGAAAGTGGACTAGTTAGGAAATCGTACGTACTTTGTAATAATTCGTATTTTGATTTTCTTTTAATCATTATCTGAATTTCGATTGAATAGTGAAGTACTTTTTATCTTTTATAAGATATGAGATTGGCAACCATCTTATGAGCAGGCTGCCTGATAAATTATAAGCAAAACCATAGTTAAAAAATATATTGTGTCATATACTTCTTAAATCATCCTTACCAAAACCTCTATCTTGTTATAGATGAAGCGACCGAAGTCATAGTACAAAAAATATATGGTTTAGTATATACTTCTATCATCCTTGCCGTACACGGCAGATGCTTCATATCACACGCGCTTTTCCATCTTGACGTTGGGGTACTTAGTACCATTTTTTATTGATATTGTAAAATCCAATAAGTAATAGGTAGGTTACTTTGTTACTTTAACAGTATTGGACTTTATTCGTTTTCGTATGTTAACGTTCTCCTTTGTTTTTTGCCTTTATTACTATATAACTGCTTTTCGTATGTATGTACAAGTATTTTAGGATTGTTGATTTGTTTTTTAACTAACTACGAAAAAGGCGGTTATTAATCGACCTGTACCTAATGTATGTAATATAGTCAGAATTGGGATGTTGCCTAAGTTTGAATCTGGTGCTATTTTTCACAAATTTGAAAAATCTAAGCTACTGTTACCCATAAAAACAGTTCAAACTTAAAAGATATGGGATATTGTTGAAGTACTGTTAAGAAAAAAAAAATCATTATTTTTCCCATATTTATCAAAAATGTTAATGATATTAAATTACTAACATCAATTAAAGCAACTATTATTTATTATAAAAACTATGAATAAAAACATGCCTATTTCATAGTTATTATTAATTTTGTCAATATGCCCCTACATTTCTCAGTAACTTAGGAACATGTGATGTTACCTGTTCCGTAGATTTTCTATGGAGCGTTTTTGGACGATGCGTCGCAACACATCAAACAATTACTATGTCTGTGAAACTATTGATCTTAGCGATACTATTTCTTTTGTAATATAATATTTCTTTATAAGTTATATACTTCTTATTTATGAAATAGAAAAAACTTCTCACTACCCTATTGCACAGTTTTTGTATACGTTAGTCTATACCGGCTTCTAAACATGGCTGCAAAATTTTACAAGTGTAGGTATGTATTTATGTTTCTTTATTACTATGTTTGTTCCCGCAAAACTTAAAAACTGTAAGTCGGAATGGAAAAAATATTTTATAAAGAGTTGATTCAATCCAACTTAGAGCCGATTTTCATGAAACTTGCACAGTTCCCCTGTGCAGGTTTCATGAAAACCGGCTCGGTATTTTTGAGATAGAGAGAGAGAGTCACTATTACACACTTAACTCTCTATCGTTGACCTAACAGCGTAATTTAGGATTAAAAGGTAAACCACAAATTCATTTTAGATGTAAACGGCCTCACTCAGTTTTAGATAATATTTTTTTACAATAATTTTCATCACAGTAAATTTTCCTTTGTTATAAATTGCTTAGATAATTGATGTAGTTTATTCGCTTGAAAATTTTTATTAAAAGAACATTATAATATTGTGTGTGTGACAGGTTAAGCAAAGTCAGCTCCTGGGGCAGAAGTCGACTACTAGCAAGGCTGATAGAATTTGGCCTTCAATACTATATAGATAACGCTCTAAAATGAAACAGAACGAACACCAAACATATGTGAGACGTGTGTGAGACACTAAACTGACAGTTATTGTATGAATTTGTCGTTATTTAATTTTGAACCTATTTAACTTTTGTTGTTCAGTGGACCAAAGTAATTAATTCTTGTCGTGAGACTCTCGTTGGCTAAAGTTTTAAAAAATTGTAATAATTAAGCTGATTGTTGGTAAAGAGCTGTTAGGTCTCCAAACAAATAGAAAAAAAAACTGAGTAGCAAAAAAGATACTTATGTAGAATAACGAATTTGTTTGGTGCTCTTCAGTGTTATTGATAATAGTTACCTGCTACCAAATAATAAAAACGAGGGCAGTGCTTTTGTTAGGAAGTATTACGAATCATTTTTTCTGTCTAGAAAGAATCCACTAGAAGAGCGAGTACCGTAGCCAGGTTTGATGTAGTAATAACAACTTCCACTCGAGGCATACTTAGGTAAACAAATAAAATAAACTTTTATTTTTTAGATTGGAGGCCTTTGTTCAGCAGTGGACTTCATAGGCTGATATGGTGATGATGTTGGAACTTTTTTAGGTCAATTTGGCCATGTACACGTTATAACATTTGTCAATACCTTAGCCATAAACTTATATCAATATTTCTACGTTACGTTTCAGCCATTGTTCACTGATCAACTATAAATTCTCAGAAGTTAATACAATCATTACAGTGTAGATTTACTAATAAACCGTTAGAGCTTCAAGTAATAATAATAATAATAATAATATTCATACACTTACACCTTTTATCTAGCCCAAAGTAAGCATCATTAAGAGGTTGTGCTACGGAATATGTATATAAATTACCTTAGAAATATACTAAATAAACATATAAACATCCATGACTCGTAAACAAATGCTTGTATTACTCATCATACAAACATTTGCTCCTACCGGGATTCGAACGCGGGACCTGTTGGCCGAGTAGCTTGTATAGCAGGGTGTACAGACCACTCGGCTAGCCGGACGTCAAGTAATCGTCAAGTTGCAATTAATTGTTGAATAAATTACGTGACAGTTAACTACTTATAGCCACACAATAACATTCCTCTGTGCTGTGCTATTGGCCACGATCTCATGATCATCATCTTTGTGTGGGTTGTGGCGTCAGTCGCATCGTATACTATGTAGGTAACAGGGTACTCCAGTAGCGGAAAATCATTAATTCTGACGAGTCCACGAGTGACTGGCGAGCACTTCAGCAAGGTCAACGCGGCCGCTCCCAGTCACGTCCCGACTGCAACTGTCAAGTTCAGATGTACAATCACCGAGATAAATAGGTCACATTTAATTTAGATACTTTCGCTGGAATCTGAATCGCCTTTCAAAAAACAAATTATATTTTATGCTTAGACCATAGTGCTGTGGTTGGAATTTAAAGTATCTTATTAGTTTAAAAAGTATCCTATCGTAGTTCAGTTTAAAATCCTTCTTGCGAGATTATAAACTCATTTTTATCCGACTTCAAAGAAGAAGGAGTTTATATGTTTCACTGTATGTATTTTTTTTGTATGTATGTTCACCGATTTCTCTGTCAATTGTAAACCGATTTTAAATTTTTCAAGTCAAATGGGGCCAATGATAATTTGACAGTTTGCATTATATAGATGAAAATGCGGCAACACTACAGCACGACTTAGAATAACTTAGGCATTATAATAGGCAAAGTATATGTGTTGCTGATAGCTTATCAGCCTTTTTGGTGTTTTTATATTTTTGTACTTTTTATGTGTCAGTTGCTTGTTTTGCTATATGTCTGTTTTTGATAGTTGTCAATATACTGGTGAAGTGCAAAGACGTGGTTTTCCTAGTTCCCACTTCTTTCTACCATTTTAATATACAGTCCACGGGCTCCAGCCTATCGTTAACAGTGGTCCTTCGTAGTTGACGTTAGTATGTTCACCAGGAGTAAAGGTAAAAGTGGTGAAACCACGTCATCTAATCCTGAGGTCGCATCACCTCATCATGTAAGTCCAGTTCCAGGACAGCTTCCCGTCTATTCGGGGCCTGAAACTGAGACCTCCGGGTTTCCAGGACAGTGTCCCTATTCGATAGGGCCTGGGCCCACCTCTGAGCTGATGCGACCCTTTATTTCGTCACCAGTTTTTAGACAGTCTCCGATTCTCGCTACGGCCCAAGTTGGTGGAGATGCTTACCGCGTTACCTCTCGAGTAACTACAAGCATCAACGTGACCCCAGCGGGCGCACATTTTCGTACTAGTACCAGGGCTAGTAAATCTTCTATTTCGACACACACTATAAGGTCACGCTTACAAGCTGAAGCTCGTCATGCGATTGCCGTGCTCGAGATAGAAGAGAATCTGGCCAAAGCGAAAAAGGACGCACAGGAAAAAATTTTGGCTGCAGACCTTGCCGCTATTGAGTCCTCAAGTCGCTCTCGTAATAATTATGTTCAATCTTGGGTTCACAGCTTACCGGAAAATTTTACCGATAAGGTCGAAGCAGGTTGCCGCCAGACTGTGGTTCCGGAGGCCGTGGGGCCGCGTTTTTTTGTCGATCGTGGTACCAGCGTCTCTCCCCAACCCATTGACCATGCAGCTGCGGAAGCCCCAGATCACGAACCAACACCTGTTGTTTCAGTCCAGGGAAACAGGCCATTTCTTTATAAAACTGACGCTGGCAATTTCAGAGGTTTACTATCTCACACTAATAATCCTACACAAATTCCATTATCATCACAACCTTTAAACACGGTCGCAGCCCCAACACTTTCCCAACAATGTGACGGTATAAAGGATCTAGCTCAAGCCATTATCTCTCTTGGTAATAAGCCCAAGCCTTGTTCTTTACCGCACTTTGGTGGAAAAGCAGTCGACTGGATCGCGTTCAAACAATCATATTATCAATCATATCAGTCTTGTTCACCTTCCGAAAATTTAGCACGTATACGATCATCTTTACGGGGAGAGGCCCTTTTAGCAGTCTCTGCCTTATTACTGACTGCTGAAGATCCGGAAGAGGTTGTCCAGGCTTTGGAGGAACGGTTTGGACGGCCTGAACTCATTGTTTCGGAAGAACTTGCTATCATAAGATCATAACCTAGACTACAGACTGATCTTAGAGATTTAAACACAATATCATGTCGAGTACACAATTTAGTATCAGTACTAAAACATTTAGGACAATATGAATATCTTTATTCTCCAGAAATATACAACACAATTTTATTAAAATTAACACCGTTGATGCGTATGCTCTGGACACGCTACGCTGCAGAGCATCCTAGTGAGAAATCCAAAATAGAGAAATTATCAGATTTTCTTCGTACTGAATCCTCAAATTATATTCGTTTCGGCATAATTTCACAACAAAATTTTTCAGTCAATAAATTTCAAAACAATAACAATAGTAGTCATGACAAAAGATGTCAAGTGCTTGTTACTGATGTATCTGACACTTGCCTATTTTGTCATAGTGATGTACACAGTATAAAATACTGTGAAGGTTTTAAAGCTATTTCGGTAAACCAAAGAATAGATTTCCTTAGAAAAAATAAAATATGTTACAAATGTTTGTCGGCAAAATCGCATCAGTGGCGATCATGCTTAAAAGGTAAGATATGTGGTATAAACAATTGTAAACGTCGCCACCACCAACTTTTACATGGTGCAACTAACGTTACTGCTAATCTTTCTTCGCCATCGTCTTCTTGTCAGCAAGCCGTGACCAACAATGCTATATGTGTTTCCATTGAGCAAGAGACAACCGACAGCACAAAAAAGCTCGCTGGTTCGGGTACTGTTAAACCTAACGAACACTCAGTCGACAAGGATGCTATTTACATGTGCTCGTTAGGCCCATCACGACCGCGTCGAAAGGTACTTTTAAAGGTTATTCCTGTTGTTATAAAAGGACCTGAAGGTGAAGTTGACACATTTGCCTTACTGGATGACGGGTCAACCGCTACACTTATTGACTCTAGTGTTGCACGTCGGATAGGTGCTCGCGGTAACGACGGACTCATACGAATTAAAGGAGTTAAAGGTATGGTTTGCGAGGAAAAAGCTCAGCATGTTTCCTTTAATATCCGAGGTAAGTTCGGAAAAGATTTCTATCGGATTCGGAACGCTCGATCTATTACTGCTCTAGATCTCTCGAATCAAACTATTAGGGTTGAAGAGATCGATTATCCTTATTTAAATGGAATCTCATCTGAACTTACTTACGAAGATGCCAAGCCTACAATTCTCATCGGAGCGGAGGATTGGCCTTTAACTTTGTCAATAGAATTTAGAATAGGTTCGCGATTTCAACCAGTAGCTTCACGTTCCAAGTTAGGCTGGGTTTTGCATGGTCCATCTAGCAATTATAGTAAACCGAAAAAAAGTGAGTTTGTTAATAACGCTCAGTTTGAAGACAACGCCTTGTTCGAATTGGAGCGTTTGATTAAAGAGCAATTTCATTTGGACGCAGTCGGAATCACAAAACGTCCGACATCATGTGGGCCCCTTCATGCACGTGCTTTACAAATTCTCGATTCAACCACTAATAGGTTACCAAGCGGCAGGTTCGAGGTGGGCTTACTTTGGTGTGAGGATCATCCTTACATTCCGAATAGTTACGATCTAGCTCGCTCACGTTTTAGTAGTTTAGAGCGCAAAATGGCAAAGGATGCTTGTCTTGCGACTGCATACAAGAAATTCATTAATGATACTATTAGTAAAGGTTACGCAGTGGAATGCAAAGACACATATCAGTCACGTTTAGCTAACAAACTTCGAACTTGGTACCTCCCACATTTTGCAGTTTTCCACCCGCAAAAAGGAAAGATCCGCGTAGTGCATGACGCTGCGGCTCGAACCGATGGGGTAAGCCTTAATTCTCTGCTGTTACCTGGCCCCGATCTACTTCCTTCACTACTAGGAATTCTATTTCGTTGGCGCCAAGGTCGCATAGGTCTGATAGGCGATATTAAGGAAATGTTCCCGCAGGTGAAGGTGATAGAGCGAGACCAGGACATGCAACGTTTCCTGTGGAGAGACGCAAGTTATGGAGCTCCAATAAAAGAGTATAAAATGACTTCTATGATCTTTGGAGCAGCTTCCAGTCCCTGTACAGCAATTTATGTCGTTCGCAAAAATGCCATAGAACACAAACATCGCTACCCTGATGCAGCTAGCACTATTAAAAATACATACATGGATGACTGCGTCGTCAGCGTAAACAATGTAGACCACGCAGCTCAACTCGTTGCGGACATAGTTGAAATGCATGGTTTGGCTCAGTTTCAAATGCGTGGGTGGGTGTCAAACAACAACGCAGCTCTCCGTTCGATCCCCCCTGACCTTCGCGCAGAGACATCCACGCCGGTAGTACCTCTCGCTTCAGCCACTTCCCCGGCATGCCGAGTGTTAGGGTTAATATGGGACGTAGCTCAAGACATACTGATGTTCCGCAATTTGAAATTACCATTAACAGAGCAAGACAAAAGCCCTACTAAAAGGTCAGTTCTGTCTTATGCTATGTCACTTTATGATCCTCTTGGCATTCTTTCCCCACTCACAACTCATAGCAGAATACTCTTGCAAAAGGCATGGCGAGTAGGCGTAAGTTGGGATGAGCCTTTGCCACCAGACCAGCAAAGTGAGTGGCACCTTTGGGTAGAAAGTATTTCTCAGGTGAAAAGTATAAATATTCCCCGGTGCTACGTGTCAGGGTTTAGTACAGACTTCGACCGATCCGAGTTGGAGCTACACGTTTTTTCCGATGCTAGTGAGCTAGCCTACGCGTGCGTCGCCTACTGGCGGATTTCAGATGGGAACAATTGTAAGGTATCGTTCATAGCAGCAAAAGCGCGTGTAACTCCACTCAAGCCGGTCTCAATACCTCGACTTGAGTTACAAGGTGCCCTGCTGGCTGCTCGCCTGGCGGCGACCATCCAAACAGAGCATGATGTAACACCATGTAGACGTGTATTTTGGATTGACTCGATGAACGTGCTTGGGTGGTTACGAGCTAAAGCACGTTCATTGAAACCATTTGTGGCTAACCGCATTGGCGAAATCTCCGAAACTACTGATTCGTCCGAATGGAGATGGATACCAACTTCTTTGAATGTCGCAGATGAAGCGACACGAAAAAGCTCTTCCATCTCGTCACGTTGGATTACTGGTCCTAGTTTTCTTCTTAAGCATTCAGAAACTTGGCCTTCGGAGCCGTCGCCAAATGTACCACTGTCGGCCGACGACGATTTTAAACGAGAATTCAAGTCAGAATTACTGTCCGTAAATGCTACGGATGATCAAGATTCTTCTCCGACGCCGACATTGTCATTTTTAGCGGTAGACCCGTCGCGTTTTAGCAGTTGGATGCGAATGGTGCGTGCGACCGCTCGTGCGCACCAGTTTATCAAAATTATTCGCAACCGTCAAAATTCAGAATTGGGGTCACACAATAATTTGGCAGCACCTTTGGATTCACTAGCACGTAGTCGTCAATCATCTCACTCATTTCGCTCATTAGCACTTTTAAATGATGAGGACATTTCTCGGGCGGAGCTACACGTTATCCGTAGAAGTCAAGAAGAGACCTTCCCTGAGGAGTTGGAGTTACTTCGTCGCCGCGCGCCCATTAAAAGACAAAGTCGCTTGTGGCGCTTTTCACCGGCACTTGATGCAGATGGTGTACTTCGCATGTTAGGAAGAATAGCAGCCACTCCAGACATACCCATATCCGCCAAACGGCCAATCTTACTAGATGGCCGACATAGTATGACTCGGCTTCTCGTAACTCACTACCACAGAAAAGCAGCTCACGGACATAATGAACTCGTTGTAAATGAGATTCGCCAGAGATTTTGGGTTCTCCGGCTAAGAAGCTTAGTTCGTTTTGTGTCTTCGCGTTGCCTACTTTGTGCGATCCGTCGCTCCCAGCCAATTCCACCTCCGATGGGCGACCTACCGCCAGAACGCTTAGCTCACCATCGCCGGCCATTCACGTTCGTAGGCCTGGACTATATGGGCCCGCTATTAGTTTCCGTGGGAAGAAGACGGGAGAAAAGATACGTCGCACTGTTCTCGTGTTTGACTTCGCGAGCTTTACATCTTGAGATCGTTCATAGCCTCTCTGCAGACGCTGCTGTGTTGTGCTTAAGGCGTTTTATCGCTCGGAGAGGTACCCCATCCAGGATATTGTCTGATAATGGAACAGCTTTTGTGGGGGCCAACAATATCCTACTGGCAAGTTACCAAGAGTGCTTTGGAAACGAGTGCGCTCAGAACCACATCTCTTGGCGTTTTATTCCTCCAGGAGCTCCAAACATGGGAGGGGCGTGGGAGAGAATGGTCCGAACCGTAAAAGTGGCCCTGAAGGCGGTTCTGAATGAACGAGTGCCACGGGAAGAGCTTCTTTGCACCTTCCTTACGGAAGCAGAAGCCGTGATTAATAGCCGGCCACTCACTGATGTCTCGAATGAACCTGATGCACCGGAAGCCCTGCCCCCCTTTTTATATTCTGATAGGTTCATCATCACCGTTTCACCCCATTAAAACTGATGAAGGAGATTTGCTTAGTAGAAGCGATTGGAGGAAATCCCGGAGACTTGCGGAATATGTTTTGGTCTCGCTGGATGAGGGAGCACCTTCCACTAATCGCTCCTAGAAGGCGACCAGTAACCAAGATTGTTAAGCTGCCAGTAAGTTGCCCTCCCCCTGACTAAGTTGGCTCCGCCAGGGGGGTGGAGGATGTTGCTGATAGCTTATCAGCCTTTTTGGTGTTTTTATATTTTTGTACTTTTTATGTGTCAGTTGCTTGTTTTGCTATATGTCTGTTTTTGATAGTTGTCAATATACTGGTGAAGTGCAAAGACGTGGTTTTCCTAGTTCCCACTTCTTTCTACCATTTTAATATACAGTCCACGGGCTCCAGCCTATCGTTAACAATATGCTTTGTAAGTTGTTCTTAGAAGGGAAAAGAAACTATCTATAACAATGAAGTGGATTGTAAATGGTGTACATATAGCTAGCTGTACACAATCTTTCGATAATTATTAATCCCGCTTGTAAATATCACGGAAACTATAACCCCGATTGTACCGTTTACATAATACAATCACATTTATCATTATCACAGACAAAATACGTTTGTAGATAAATTAATCTAAAAACATCCAGATGGGTCAATTTCTTAGAGTACACCCGTAACTCAAAGGTTCGCAATCCCTCTTATTTATTACAAAACGTGAAATAAAGTTAAAACTAGTTTAGATAGAACTGACGCTGTCTCTGTCTTTCCCTAAGTGACAGTATCAGTTCTTGAATCAGGTCAGTCCGCCTTTTATAATACTTAGACGGGAAAAAGTTGCTTTTGGTGAAACAAAACTATTTGACGTTCCTGTATATATTTGTTTTGAATTTCGATTTAACTTTCATCGGGTTTTAGTATAAAAACAAAAACATTTTCAAATGTGCACCGTTTTAATCCAATCTCCCCGGTTTCAAATTCTTTCGCAAACATTTACCATAGAAGCGTACATCGTGCATCAATATTTTCATAAAAACTTCGTTGGTGAACTGTAGCTACATTCGCAAAAGTATTTCGCGAATGCACAAACGATAAACGCTTCAGGAAGGGTGGCTTCCACCATCTGGGCCTATCCACTAACTAATTTGGACAGCTATAAAATGTGATAACCAGAATTAATTATCTATTCTTACTTAGTATTTCGAAAGTAGCTCTCTCAGTTACGTTTTAACTTATAAATCGCTGAACCGATTTATCTGACATAAATAATAGTTGAAGAAGGACTTGCTAGCCAACTTAGTGGTATAAAAAAACAGGCTACATTTTGAGGCGATAACCTACATCCACGCAGAGACACGATCGGAAACTTGAAAATAATAAATAATAGCCAACCTATGGCCGTGTTACAAAGCAAGAGGTCACAATGACTTTTATTTTTTATTATACAACTAGATGACAAACAAGCTGACGGCCACACGGTGTTTATAGGCAGCCTACCTGATGGTAATCGGTTACCTTAGCCTATGGACGTTTATAAAGTCAGGACAGCACCAAAACTTGCGCTTGAAGGATTTTACTCTGGCCGACTGGTATTCGAGACATAATCAACGACGTGGAGGTGTTTGTATATTGTGTAGGGATAACTTTGAATATAGAAGGCTGCCTTTGTTGAGAGAGCTTGGCATGGAAGTGTCTTTCGAATCTTGCGGCATAGAAATTCAAGCCTTACAGTGTATAATTATTTGTATATATAGAACACCTAATAGCGATCCTAACATATTTCTTAATAAACTTGAGCTGCTCATGTCTAAACTGCGTAATAAAGGAAAAAAGAAAATAATTATAGCTGGTGATTTTAATATCGATTGTCTAAAACCTTCAAGACAATTAACAGAACTTAAAAGAATAATACAAAATTTTAATCTCACTTTACATATTCAACAACCGACACGACTTAAAGCTTGTTTGGACCAAATTTTGAGTAATTGTTCTGAAGCTTCAACCAAGGTTCTTAATTTATGTCTATCAGATCATAATGCGGCACAATTGATTGATATTCCTGTTGCAAACAAAACGAGCATCCCAAGATCTTGGTATGTGATACAAAGAGATTTCAGTGACTACAATTTATCGAAGTTTTGTGATTTTATACAAAAACTATCTTGGACAGAAGTTTATCGTGAGAAAGATGCAAACACTGCATTTAATACGTTCCACGATCTATTCACACTGTTTTTTGAACAATGTTTTCCATTAATTCGCATAAAACGGTTTAATAAAAAAAGTCGCATCTCGTGGATTACAAAAGGTATCAAAACTTCATCCATTACTAAACGAAAATTAAGATTTCGTTATTACACAATTAAAAATAAAGAAAACAAAACACAATATCAAAGCTATAACATCATTTACAAAAAGTGCATAATAGCATCACAGAAATTAAACAATATGCGGTATATTAATAGTGCTAACAATATTTGCCAAGCCACTTGGAATATTATAAAAAAAGAGACCTCTAATAATATATCTAGTAAAAAAACTAACCTGGATGAAATAATTTATAACGGAAATTTAATCAAGGATCCTAAAATTATCGCAAATACATTAAATGACTATTATACAAGATATGACTATAACAAAATACTAAATACTAAATATAAATATACAATAAATTATAATACCCACAGTATGTTTCTGATTCCTGCGCATGTTCATGAAATATCGAAAACTATTTTGTCATTAAAAAACACTTTCTCAATTGGTTATGACCATATTACAACTAAGGTAATGAAAACTTGTTCCCCTTTTATAGCTCCAATACTTTGTCATATTGTTAATTTATCATTTGTTCAAGGTGTTTTTCCAGAAAGATTAAAGATATCAATAATTAAACCTATTTATAAAAAAGGAGACAAGAAATGTATCGAAAACTATAGGCCTATTGCATTACTACCTATTATGTCGAAGGTATATGAAAAGCTAATGCATAAACGACTTTACGAATTTATTGACAAATATAATATACTATGTTCTCAACAAAACGGTTTTCAAAAAGGAAAGTCCACAACATTAGCGGCTTTTAACCTTGTTAGTAAAATTGTAGAAAATGTCAATAAGAAGAAACCAACCACAGCTATTTTCTTTGATATGTCTAAAGCGTTTGATATGGTATCGCACGACATTCTCCTGAATAAATGTGAATTGTATGGTATTCGCGGTAATCCACTTCAATGGCTAAGATCATATCTGAGTAATAGAAGTCAATATGTAGAAATAAAAAACGTAAATACTGAAAAGGAGGAAGTAATCTATAAGTCAAAATTAAATGCAATAAAATTCGGTGTCCCGCAGGGAAGTATATTAGGTCCTTTACTCTTTTTACTTTATATTAACGACCTGCCAAATATTACATAGCATCAATGTTCTCTCTTTGCAGATGATGTAGCTTTAGTTGTACCATGTGCTGACATATTATCATATAATAGTGAAATAAATGATGCAATAGCTAACATAATTCAATGGCTACATTATAATAATTTAAAAGTCAATATGACAAAAACTAAATACCTACAGTTTTATAACCAAGGTGGAAAAGGCCAACCACTGACACTAGCTTTTAATAACGAATCTGTTGATGAAGTAAAAGAGACAACCTTTCTGGGCATAACTTTAGATAATTGTTTGACATGGAAACACCACATAGATAAAATATGCACTAAAGTAAACCGTTTTGTGTACGCATTGTGGCGCCTTACTAAAGTAAGTAATCAAAAGACCGCATTGAAGGCCTACCACGGCTATGTTGCAACAAACTTAAGATACGGTATTCTGATTTGGGGTAACTCTGTTGACTTGAATAGACTTTTCATAGCGCAAAAGCAATGTATCAGAGCATTGTGCAATTTTCCTCCTCGTACTAGCTGCAAACCTCTCTTTAAGCAACTGGGTTTATTGACACTACCAAGCCTCTACATATATGAAACATGCATTTTTGTTAAAAATAATATGCATTTATTTATCCTACGCAAGGACGTCTGCAAATTTAGCACTAGACATCCAAATCGATTAATGATGCCTAGCAGTCGAACGGTTATATGTTCACGGAATTCGCAATCTATGTGTATTAAAATTTATAATTGCTTGCCTGAAAACATAAAACAACTAACTTTTTATAGATTTAAGCAGACATTATATAACTGGCTTATTGACAAGGGATTCTACGCAGTAAATGAATTATTTGACAATAAATTGTACTCAAAGCATGATTATTATTAATGTATTTATTTGATCTTTTTATTTTTTATTTTACTAAATTTTGACATAATTATTATAATTTCCAGTATTAAACTAGCTACATTATTTTGTTTATGATTAAAATATTGTAATGTTGTTTGAGTTAGTGTAATTTGCTAACCTAAATAATAGTTTTGAATTGATAATAAATGTTTGAAAATATTATAAAAAATATCCGGACATAAACTTAATATTAATAATTTTAAGTTTTGTTATCTTCTAAGTTTTAACAAAATTTTGCATGCTGGAAACAGCTAAATGTGCGATCTAACTGTTTTTATATCAACATCTCTGTAAACCACATTTAAAGCGAAATAAATTCATTCATTCATTCATTCATTCATTCATTCATTCATTCATTCATTCATACCTTAGCCTATGGACGCTTGCAACCCCAGGGGTATCACTTGCGCGGTTTTTTAGCGGTGAACGCGCAGACTTGTGTCCTAGTGGGGTTGAATTGAACTAAGTTTAGTCGTCCCCAATCAGAGACTCTGATTAGAGACCTCTCGATTTTAGACGCAAGTCGACGCAAGACGACGCCTCTTAAGTATCTGCCGGACAAAAGCTAGGGACCCATTTGCACAACCCCTCAGGCAGCCCATAGTTTGGTTACTTCGTTACATGCTATGCTAACTAACAGCAAGTGCCTCGCTCAATGACAAGAGCCCAATGGTGCGGGAACAAGAAAAACACTAGATATTGCAGGTGCGTTGTCATCCTGACGCCTAAGATGAAATGCCGGCCATGCTCAGTAATTACACTGGCTAGCTTTCCCTTCAATCCGAAACAGAGCAAACTGTTTCACGGCTGAACTATGAAAGGCGGTAGTACCTACCGAGACGACCCTACATACGGGCCTACTACCTAGTAGGTAAACGGGCCTAACACATTATAGTTAAAGCAGCAGTGAATAAGAAAATGACTCGATGCTCATCACTTTAGCTGTCAAAATACATTAACGAATAAGTCCGCAGAGCTGTGGGAGGCAGCTCCGCTTAGCGTCCATGGTTGGCTTAACATGTAATTAATGTTTGTTAATGGTCACACTAACAGTGACTTGCGAACTAACTACCAATATCATAATCATTTCAGTTTTTAATCAATAAATACATGGTGGCGTTTACTTTAACGCAAACGTTAGTATTTATTTACTCGGTTATAGTTGGTTTATTTTGCTTTTTAGTGCTAAATATTTTAAGCCCCCGACGAAAAAAGAGGGGTGTTATAAGTTTGACGTGTCTGTCTGTGTATCTGTGTGTCTGTCTGTGGCATCGTAGCGCCTAAATGAATGGACCGATTTTGATTCGGTTTTTTTTGTTTGAAAGATGATGTGACTACGATGGTTCTTAGCTATAATTTATGAAGATTAGTTCAGGCGTTTGATGACTATCGGCTCATTTTCTACATCAAAATAGGATTTCACTAACTTTTAGAGATCCGATTGATTTCAAATTTGGTGTACTGTCACTTCGGTGACATTCTCATGACATACTAACCTTAAGCTGATCCTATACCATCAAAAAGTTTGCAAATTGCTTAATTCTTTAGAAACTTACAGCAGATATAGCGTGTTTGGGCTCTTCTAAATATTCTTAATGAGATGGTGTTAGATAGATCATTAATGACGCCGGGAGTTACTTAAAATTTTTAATTTTGTTATTATGTTATAAATGAAGCAACTGCCATCACAGATAACCTTATATAAGTTCTATGCCAATCTCAGCGGTGAGTACCGCGCGCTGTAATGCGCGCACTGTACAGGATATCTCCAGTCTATGGTAGAGGCTGCTGCCGGCACCGTAGCGCCGCGGGCCCACGTTTCGTAGCTATTTTTTTTCCGTAATATTATAAAATTATTCATGAAAAAGAAAATATTTTAGTCTACGTGAATGCGGATATGTTGCAACTTAGAATTTTTTATTGTGTCAATACACTGTTCGAGTTTCTCATATTTTTAGTCACAAAAAAAATCACCCAGGACTGATGCCGGACATATATTTACGTTCTCGCGGTAGAAGGGCAGAAAAAAATATAAATATAAAGTTTTAAGTAACCCCCGGCCTTATTAATTATATATCTAACACCATCTCATTGAGACAATTCGTATAAGCCCAAACACGTTATATCTGCTGTAAGTTTCTGAAGAATTAAGCATCCCGCAGACTTTTTAATGTATAGGATCAGCTCAAGGTACTAAACGTCATGGGAATGTCACCGAAGTGACAGTACTTATAATTTCAAATCCATCGGATAATGAGAAAAAGTCATTACCTTTCCAACCTATTTTATCTATTCCGTTGGTACTGTCAGTTGAAAATTCAAACGACTGAGAAATGTAAGTTATGTGGTAGAAATAGAATTGCTTCTTATTTTTAAATTATTAAAATAATAGCAAATTATACGGTACGTACAACAAAATCTAAAAATACAAAGAAAAATAACAGTACCAGGGGGCTTGTTCGCTAAAAATGACAAGTGTCCGCTGCCTACCAACTACTATACCGGGAATTCTGGGGTAGCGGGGGTCGATATCGCAGTTTGTGCGCGGGTTGTGTGTGTGTTCTATATTATTTTTCAATTTAAATATATAAAAACAATGTCACACCTGCTCGTGACAACCCGTCTATCTGTGTACTATTGCGTATCGTACGACGCACTACAGCTTTGCCAGTCTCTACTAAAGTGAGCAGCCTGGACAAGGCCGTCGGCAGCGCTGTCATACCTTTTGGCCTTTGTTTGACAACCGTTGGCGACACTAGCGTTCCGACGACAAGCACGGCATGAGCCGTAACTAAAAAGTTTTTAATTAATATCTTTATTTAATAGTCCGTCAAAATATTGAATGAAGTCATTGCTATAGATATTAAACACAAGAAAACGAAATCATAAAATACAGATTGTACTTTATGTCATTATTTTTTAGGCAGGCAGCGTCTAACATACACAGCCAGAAAATTGACCTATTCTATCAGTGGCGGCTCGTCGTCAAGCTCGAAGTCAAATGTTTCTGTTTAGTGAATCGCACTGCAGTTATACTGTATCGCGATCGCGTATCGTACGACACACTACAGTAAACAGTTGTACTGTAGTGTGTCTTAAAACGATACACGATAGTACGCATTTTTAGGATTGTCACGAGCAGGTGATTCAACGTTTTTTTTTATTTAATAGGAAAATAAAAGTGTTCTGAATGGTGACAAACTTTCCAAGGTAACTTTTGACAAGGAACACAACCACTCTCTTAACTCATCGAAGCCCGATAAACCAGACACAATTAAATTTTTTATTATGTCATCTTAAGTTGGCATTAAAGGATTAAATTTAATTTCGGAGTTTTGTAACACATTGTATATGTCGCAGCCGTCTGGTTAAATTAGCCACCCGATTGGAAAGCTAACCCTTTGATTAAACACCGGGATCCAATTGAATGCCTAGCCCGATAGTTAATTGAACTAGACTCACTTAACGTTTACCGACTTGGCGTATTGAATGGATCGTCTTGTACTGAAAAGTTTTGGTTTGATTGGTAGGTTCAAAGTTGTTTTTTATTAAAATTTATATCCGACATAATTTTGGTTCTAAGTGGTCATAAAAAAATAACCTTGAACCTACCAATCACTCCAACAGTCATTTAAACGCTGTTCGATTTAAACGACCTGCCTAGGCGTCCAATTGAATGGCTTATTTAAATCAGACGGCTGACATGACGTTCAGCCATCTTGTTTAACGTTGTACTTCAGCTGTTTGATTGGATGCCGGCGTTAAATCAACGTGCTAGCCGTCCAATTGGGTGGCTGATTTAACCAGACCTCAGATCTTCTATAATCTGAGACTGCGACATATACATTGTTGGTTCACGCTACAAAGAAACGAAAAGTTTCCTTGTGAAACATCACTGTCTTTATATTGAGTTAGCGAATAAGGGGGCCGATCCTTAAAGATCAGTTGGGTGAGCTTCAACTATAATATCTTGTCTTAGTAACAAAGTTTCATTACGTAACATATTTCTAGTAACCTAATTCCAATTAGGTAAACCTACGTTCAAAGAGAAAATAATATTGTCTCCCAGACACTGTTACCAAATTTTCCTCGTCAAAGCATACAATGGCCTCAAGGCACCGGGATCAGTTCGACGTTAGATTCATAACAGAAACGAATTGGAATGAAACAAGCATAGTTTTACAAGAAAAATGATACCTAATGAGTACCTACATATTTCGTCGGCTTGAAACTAATACTAGTTGCTTATTAAAGATAATAAAATAGTTGTGATGTTCAAACTCTTAATAGCAAATTGTTTATCAAATCGGTAAGACTGTGATAAAAATTACTAATATTCCTTTATGAGCCATAAGATATTCATTTATTTTGATTCATTGATGGATATTTATTATTCTTTTACATAGTTTTGAAGACGATGAAAAATGACAATATTTCTTCTCTCTTTCGTTCAAAGAGAATATGGTTTGAGTTTTTCAAAAATGATAATATAGGTATTTGTTCAAAGAAGTCTGCCATAGTTTTTTCAGCTGCGATAGGTTAGATAAATTTCCCATGAAATCAAAAGGAATAAGCTGATTTAGCACTATTCATCACTATAATACGTAACCGTTGAAAAATTTACAGCGAGTCAATTTTGTAACTTATCCTGAAAATTTGATGATACAATTTTCATTCATCACTCATATTTATTTAAGATAATAAATAAGTCCTAATGTTTCAGCATCATCATCATCACATCAGCCTATAAGCAAACTGCTGAACAAAAGCCTCGATTATCAAACGGATTGGTTTTGCGCAGTCTGCATCCAACGGCTCCCCGCGACCCTGACCAGCCTGTCGATTCTGTAACAAAACTCGCACCTCACTTCGCAAGTCACTTCGAATTCAACTGTCAAATAGAGCAAATTTTCATACATTTTTTGCTCTATTTGACAGTTGAATTCGAAGTGACTTGCGAAGTGAGGTGCGAGATTCGTTACAGAATCGCACCCGTCTGTTCATCTAGTGGGAGGCCGACCTACTCATTAATAGCAATTGGAAGAAGATGCGACAAAAATTTCCAGTTTCCCCCGTTCGGGGGAAAGCATTCGGGGGAAACTGGGGATAAACGTTTTCGATACGTGGTCCCCATGCTTGAACCTTATCGCCCCATCGGCCGTCCGATCTGCGTTCTATGCCACATCAACTTGCTAATCCTGTGAGCTATGTCAGTGACTTTAGTTCTCTTACGATTTCCAAATGTTTGTTTATTACGTCTATCACTGCCTTTAATATGCTTCTTTAAATTCTAGATATCCACTTGACATTGTTGGCCAATTTTTAGTAGTTTGCATTAAACGGTTTGTAACTAAAGCCTGTCAATTTAAGACAAGTGCGAGTATTTTATGAAACATTGAATAGCGACGATGAGAATAAACATACGCGTTTTATGAATCTCAAAACTCATAATGAGGTCTAGATATTTAGAAAATTCTTTTTTGTTTGTTTGTATTTTGCCGATCTACTTAGTTTATAAAGAAAAAGTACTTACTTTTACTAGTACTGTGGTCAATATTGAGTAAACCTCGTACTCGTAACGAATGCTTTTTCATGGCAAATACATAGTAATAATATTATAGCATCTACATTTTAATTAAAATTACAAATTTCCTTTACATTTCCATCAAAATATTTATCGAGGTACAAGATTGAATTTCCAAAACAAAAACAAATTTAAACGAATATTTTCTATACCAATATTTCTTTTCATAAGCGACAGGTTTTTCTACTATAAGTTATTATAATTCTGAAATTTTTCACTGACATTAATTTTGTTCGATGAACCATAACTCCGCCGAATTCTTTCACGGACGTCTTTTACTTTTCGACAGGACGCTTACTTTGACAAAACAAAAACTTCAATATAATTTTTGTTTATGTATTATTTACTTAATGCAAAAAATAAACTTAGTAATTAAAAAACTGTTATATTATTCAAGCACTTCTTCTTTTAAGAGGCGATGATTCCAGCGTTATCAATGCACTGGACCCGTACCACCATCTTTTATCGCGATCCAGTTTAGGACCTAAACTGAGTAGAATCGTTAATTCGTACTACGACGCTATCTACGACTATGATAGCGACGCAGTTTAGGAACCAATACTGAACCGAGCGGAATATGAATCGCTTTTATAATGATGGTGGTAAGGACCCTGTTTGTATATTCGCTACCTTATATTTGAAGTAATGATAACTGAGCTGAGAGCAAATCCACGGTTTTTTTTCTATTGTCTATTTATTTAATAATAAAAATATAACAGCATTCTTAATTAACACTTTCAAAAGTAGTTAACAAATATTTCCGATAATCGACGGCCGGCTGGTCGAGTGGTTTGCGCCCCTTGCTATACAGGCTACTTGGTCGGGAGGTCCCGGGTTCAAATCCCGGTAGGAGCAAATGTTTGTATGATGAGAACGAGCATTTGTTCACGAGTCATGGATATTTATATGTTTATTTAGTATATTTCTAATATTTATATACATATTATTATCATTATTTATTCATTATCTAGTACCTATTCATAATACAAGCTCTTATAATGATGCTTACTTTGGGCTAGATAATAGGTGTGAGTGTATGAATATTATTATTATTATTATAATATTTTTCGTACAGTCATGTCTGAAAAGATGTACACACTCAAAGCTACAAAGTATCTAAATATAGAGTCTATTTTAGTAGTATTACAACATATTTATGAAACATCAAATATACTGCGTGGACACAACAATACGACATTAAATTAAAACATTGGCTGCAATAATTCATAGAATTCTTATGAAATTATCAAATGACTAGGACTTATTTGATAGTTGCTAAACATTTATATGAATTGATAGAGCCCATGATATAATTTAGTGTCGTACGAGTATTGTCGTCTCCAACCTGTATACCTACATTAAACGGGACTGTACAAACGCCATCCATACAATACATACAAACTGTGTGAAGCAATAATGTGTTACTATTTGATACTTTACAGAACGACCACTCCTCAAACTTACATTGACGAATAGTGATAATGTGGTACTATTTTATACTAAGGCACTCCTCAAACTGACATTGAAGAATAATGATAATGGGCCTAATTCTGGGAATACACTTTAATTCTATAATTAAGTACAGTATATCTCTTTCTTGCAATAAGTAATAGGAAAGAGATAGCAAGAATCTGTTTAGAGCTGTCACTTAAATTTAGATAGATTTCATAGAAACCATAGACAATTTTAGACGGCATGTACGGAGGTTCCTCCTAAACACTGCACTTTAGCACGTTCATTAAGGTCGAAAATTGAACGCACCTTTCTAAATGTCAATTTATACGACAGCCATCATTTTCTTTTTCATTTTGAGAGAAAGAAATAGACTGAACTTAAATTTAAACTTAGCATGTGTTCGCCAGAATTAGGGCCAATGTGGTACTATTTTATACTAAAGCACTCCTCAAACTTACATTGGATAATAACGATAAAGTGATACTATTCGATACTTTACAGCACAGGCACTACTCAAACTCACATTGACGAATAATGATAATGTGGTACTATTTTATACTAAGGCACTCCTCAAACTTACATTGGATAATAACGATAATGTGATACTATTCGATACTTTCCAGCACAGGCACTCCTCAAACTCACATTGACGAATAATGATAATGTGGTACTACTTATTTTATACTAAGGCACTCCTCAAAATTACAATGAATAATAACGATAATGTGATACTATTCGATACTTTACAGCACAGGCACTCCTCAAACTCACATTGACGAATAATGATAATGTGGTACTATTTTATACTAAGGCACTCATCAAACTTACATTGGATAATAACGATAATGTGATACTATTCGATACTTTACAGCACAGGCACTCCTCAAACTTAAGAAAGAAAGAAAGAAAAAAAAAATATTTTATTTAAATAGGCCACAAAGAAGCACTTTTAAATCGTCAAAAAACACATTTTTATAACTATTACAAAAAATATATTAACTAACAACGTCTAAGTCTCTCCGTCTGTCATGTCTGAATTTACACCGGTTCCAAAAGTTGAACTACCGAGAAGATTCCGGCAACAAACTCGTGTAGTCACTCTTTTCAAATATTAAATAACAATTTTTGTAGTTAAAAAATATATCTTTTAGCAGTGCAATGCAGCCCAGCGAGAAAAAAAAATGAAAATTAGAAGAGAAGGTATGTCAACGTACCAAGAAAGTAGGTACCCAATGTCAAAAATAATATCGTTATTTTCAGGCTATCTGACTATGCACAATCACAGTATAGGTTACAGAGGTTAATAATAGTCACAATACTCGTAAATAAACATATAAAACATTTGAAATTTTAATGTGTCCATGCATTCTTAACATCTAAATATTCTTGGACCTTATAGTAGCCTTTTTCCATTAAAGTTTGTTTCACATACTTTCACACACTTAAGTTTGTAAAAAGGCAGTTCAGTTACATTTGGTGGGACTTTGTTATAAATGCGTATACATTTCCCCATGAATGAGCGACTTGTCTTGTGAAGTCTAAAACTTGGAACAGCAAGTTTATTTATATATCTAGTGTTTAAGTTATGAATATCACTATGTTTTAAAAAGGTATGTTTATATTTGTGAACATAAATTATGTTCTCATATATATATTGAGAAGATTACATTGGATAATATCGACAATGTGATACTATTCGATACTTTACACCACAGGCACTCCTCAAACTTGCATTGACGAATAACGATGTGGTATTATTTCAGAACAGCAAAATAAATTTATACTTAGAGGACGCAACATAACAACGCATAATCTATCTAAAGACTAATTCATAGCACCCCCACGTAAAATACCCACACTGTGTTGTGTTTGTCATTTACGTGATTGCGATGCTGACGAAGGCTCGGATTCGGAATGAAACTAACTTTCAATCAACGTAACGTCATTAAAGGGGGGATGAGTGAAGGCATGCTCTGATCTAGTTTTCACTAAAGGACATCAACCAATTTGGTACTGAGTTGTACAATGCTAGATTTTAGGAAATGATGTAAACAGTAGCTATGAGGATGTGTATTAAAATAGTATTAAAAGTAAAAGCGGTAAATTAATCAATGAGTAACTCGATAAAATCGCCAATGAATTCTTTATTATGAGACTTTTCAAATAATCCTCTTTTAACTAATTAGATTATCTTGACTTGCTAATGCATGAAAAGTCTTATCAGATTCGGTTTGCTCGTTCGAAAAGGCATAAACTCCTTTGCATAAAAATAAAGAAACGCTTTTGGAACAAACGGAATGTTTTGTATTTTTTTGCGTATTCGTAGCTATAGCTATAGCTATTCGTAACGCTGTGCTTATCATTTGGCTAATTGATAAAAAATGCTTTAGTGTGTCATTAAATACAAAAAAAGTTATACATTTTTCTTATAATTATTTATTCAATCTTACTAGTTATCAAATCCAAACAATAAAAATATTTAATACACTACCGTACAAGGTTTGTAGTTTGTCTTCAGCTAAGCTGTTGTATATTGTGTATATTGTCACACCTAGTCTTTTTTATTTTGTGCTGAACTTATTCATGATCTAAGATGTCATGGGCTGAATAAAGGGCGCCCCAACCACCTGTGCGAGGGGGCAGTCGTAGCGGGTCGTACGACGTGAGGTCGTGACTGCGTTCTGCGTTTTCATTGCTTTCAATCGATTTGCATGACAGAATATTTCCGTCCCATCGGCTATCAGTTCTGCGGGCAATATGCTCAGACCGAGACCAATGCCATTTCAACTTGTTGATCCTATATGCTATGTCAGTGACTTTAGTTACTGTACGAATCACTGAACAGGGCTCGCTCTTATGAACTATAGTGTTGTTTGACGACCGGCTGGCCGAGTGGTCAATGCCCCTTGCTATACAAGCAAATCGGACAGGGGTCCCGGGTTCGAATCTCGGTAGGAGCAAATGTTAATATGATGAGTACGACCATTGGTTCACGAGTCATGGACGTTTATATGCTTGTCTAGTATATTTCCAATCATAAAAAAAATATTATTGACAATATTTCTCCGTCATCTAGTATCCATAACACAAACTCTTAATGATGCTTACTTTGGGCTAGATAATAGATGTGAGTGTATGAATATTATTATTATTACTTATATAATAGTGTTAAGGTACCTTGAGCTTTTGGACGACTAAATAGTGAGCGATCACGTTCTGCTACGCCTTTTTTTAATATACATATTAGACAAGGAGATAAAATTTTATAACCGTTGTCGAGTTGGATATCGGTGTATCTAGCTGGAAATTGGCTTCTATTTATATTAGACGCTCGTATAACTTCATTCGCTAGTCACGCGCTGCCTACTTTTAAAATCAAGAGCAAGAACTATATGGTAACAGCAAGAGACGAAGTCCCTTTGCTCTCAACATAACGAGCTCTTAAATCAACATATTTCTCAATGAGCTCACCCCTAGCACGAACATTTTAAATTTCGAATCGTAATCATAAAAATTTAAAACAAAAGCCAGATAAATGCTTACGTAACTACTCGATACAATGGCAATTCGAAATTTAAAAGTGTTCGTGCTAGAGGTACTGATGGTTACTCACCACACTACAAAGAAGTGTTATTTAGCTGCGATCTTCTGTAAGGTGGAGGTGCTACCTCAGTCAGTTATTACGTACTCATATACGTACCCAATTTCATTAATAAAAGAAGGGTTATTTTTTAGTATAGAAACCAGCTAGTCACACAGTGGTGAACAGGTTCAATAACAATATATCAGAATCAGATATTCTAGTTGTAGTCGTCTGAAGCTAATCACTCTGTAGTTGCAGAGCTTTCGCAATACAGATCAATACACCTTTTAGTCGATATGGCAACATAATCATTATCAATACCAAGAACTTTACCTTTCAACATTATGTTACACACGGCCGAATATTTCTTGAATTTGATATTTGTCTCGATCGAGAGACTGACGCGGTACACGCAATGCGACAGCGTGCAGCGCAGCAGACATGCGATACGTCAATTTGAAACTGGTTTATAACATATTTATTTAAACAAAGTTTTTTTTTAAATAATCACCAACTATCTCAAAAGCATTTGAAGATCTTATCAATACAAACAACTTTTACTATGGAAGCAACTCTGAAATCGTAGAGATTGAAGGAGTTGTTGACAAATGTATAGAATAGCTGATTTTTCTATTCTATACATTTGTCAACAACTCCTTCAATTGAAAAAAAACAGTCTGTTTTTTACGAATTGCTCATTTTTTCTTCTTCGTGACTTTATTGACAACATTGCTTTTAAAATGACAACGTGACGTCAGAAACGATACCGATGTCAATACCAAGACAGTCGCCCCGGGGCGCGGCGGCGCGGCGCGCCGGTTGATATGACGACCCGGCAAATAATTTTAGAGAAGTAGATTTTAGACTTAGGTTTCATGTTTTTATGGTATATTTTCATTTATCTCTTTAAATAACTTTGCGCAAGGGTCCCGCCATTTCTGTGAGCATGCGGACATGAAGTTATGATCTAGCTTCCTTTTTGTCAATTTCCTCAATTTTACGATTTCGTCAACGGTCAGTTATGCCATGTTAACGCCATTGGAAGACTTAGGTGCTACTTTACCCAACTTTACCTACCTAGTAAGTGCATGTAGTAAATAACCATAATATTAAATATTTATTTGTTCCGTCTGATGAATGTTTTAGTAAACCAAGTATAGATAAGTCAAAGAAAAGCGGTTGTTAGGTGTAAATTAGATATCGATCAGAATAACATTGCATTAGGAATTTTTATAGACTTAAAAAAAGCATTCGACGTTGTAGATTTCAAGCGGTCAAAATAGATAATTTTACCAGCTCAAAACAAAATGTATCGTATGTTATAGCACAGGTCTCAAAAATTGGGCCATTAATTTTTTATTTATATAAATATTGTTCGAGGGACAACGATATTGTTCGAGGGAGCCCAGTTGTACTGTACACCGCATTACTAAGTGGCATAAAAGAATGTGATAGCATACCTATATTATAAACATAAACTTAGAAGACACGTAAGAAAACCTTTAAGCATCAGCTTACCTTCTAGTGGAAGCTGAGTTATTTAATTAAATAAATTCGCTGAATAATATAAAAAGTAAGCGGAATCTATATCACAAAGTGTAATTGAATTTGCAATAAGAAAAAAACCTTAAAAATTGTATCAGATATTATACATATATGACAAAGAAGAATATTTAAGTATATCATAGATATGAAAACAGTATTTGCTAATATTGTATTGTGTGTATGTATGTATGTAAGAGCTTGCATGATTGTGAGTGATACTGATAAGGCAGTAGGTGCTTCATGCTACTCGTACTGCTTGAGGTACCTACATTAAATCATGTTAATTTAGGTAATTTAGGTTTTCTTACGTGTCTTCTAAGTTTATGTTTATAATATAGGTATGCTATCACATTCTTTTATGCCACTTAGTAATGCGGTGTACAGTACAACTGGGCTCCCTCGAACAATATCGTTGTCCCTCGAACAATATTTATATAAATAAAAAATTAATGGTGGGCCATTAATTTTTTATTTATATAAAAATTTTTGAGACCTGTGCTATAACATACGATACATTTTGTTTTGAGCTGGTAAAATTATCTATTTTGACCGCTTGAAATCTACAGCGTCGAATGCTTTTTTTAAGTCTATAAAAATTCCTAATGCAATGTTATTCTGATCGATATCTAATTTACACCTAACAACCGCTTTTCTTTGACTTATCTATACTTGGTTTACTAAAACATTCATCAGACGGAACAAATAAATATTTAATATTATGGTTATTTACTACATGCACTTACTAGGTAGGTAAAGTTGGGTAAAGTAGCACCTAAGTCTTCCAATGGCGTTAACATGGCATAACTGACCGTTGACGAAATCGTAAAATTGAGGAAATTGACAAAAAGGAAGCTAGATCATAACTTCATGTCCGCATGCTCACAGAAATGGCGGGACCCTTGCGCAAAGTTATTTAAAGAGATAAATGAAAATATACCATAAAAACATGAAACCTAAGTCTAAAATCTACTTCTCTAAAATTATTTGCCGGGTCGTCATTAGGGCATGCACCCGGTTCTACCCGGTTCCGAAAAGACCCGGTTCTACCCGGTTCTTTAAGCTCTCGAAGAACCGGTTCTTAAAAATATATTACCCGGGTTTTTCGGTTCTTTCGGTTCCTATGAATGTCATCAAAGAAATCAATTATTTAACGATATTGTTTGCGATAAACCGAACTTGGAATATGCAAGGCGTGGCATGGCTACACTAGTAAGGGTATGGGGCAGCATAGCAGTTCACAGCATTCATTCGCCACCATTTTTTCTTGCTCAGTCAGTGCATCGTTAACTATCAAAGTGTACTGGTGTGTTAATTTAAACAAAAGTAATTATCATTATTATTATTGTAAGTTTGGACCTGTAAGTATAGATACTATATTTTGCAATGAAATGTAATAATTTATTCAGTAACACATAATTATGACTACAGAATAAATATGTCACTGTAAAGGAATCCACTCAGCATAAGCCGAAGCATCCTTGGACACTACGACGCTGGTCTTCCGTGGATACTTTTTTGTTACATTCTTTTGTTTTCACCTAATACACATCACAAAGTTAGCTGAATGCAGATTAATAAAGTATTTAATAGGTACTCTTTTTCATTTTACCGTACTTACCTATATACTCTTTCTTTGGTTGCTTAGGTCGCCGGTCACTTGACGCATTCTTGTGCGTGGAAAAAATATTATACCGTTTTATTTAGAAAAGATTATAATTTTGTTTTTACTCACAGTGGATGAGTGTGATGAGTCATCAGACCACTGATGACAGTGAAAAGGGAGACCGATAGACCCAGCTAACTACCGCCCAATAGCTGTCACTACAGATCTTTGCAAGGAACGGATTTCAAAAATAACCAGGTGGTCCGATACTTAGAAGATCGCTCATTAATTAATGATAGTCAGTATTGGTTTCGCCTGAAACGGTCAACAGGTGATCTTCCAGCGTATTTATTGCATGTTTGGGGTGAAGCTATAGATAAACGTGGTGAGTCAGTGGCTGTTAGACATTGCTAAAACTTTTCATCGGGTCTGGCATAGCGCTCTTTTCTCTAAGCTCCCGGCATACGGTCTGCTCACTCAGCTGAGTGGGCAGACCGTATGACCGTATACGGCGATCCAGTTGCAGAGCTCAGCAACTGGATCGCCGGCTTCCTGCATAAGCAGAGAATCCGTGTTCGGGGTTCATGCCAGTGAACGCTGGTGTATTTCAAGGCTCTGTTCTATCCCCTACTCTCTTTCTTCTTAATATCAATGACATGCGTCTATTATTAAACATTCATTGCTATGCGGATGACAGTACAGTGCATGGTGGATATTACGGTCGCCCAGGGGCTGGGCGTGTTGAAACCTAGATAGAGAGAATGAATCTTACCATTGAACCCGACAGGGTGTTGAACCTCATATCTGAATAGGGGTCTAACAATATTTATGAGTTTAATGCTAAGAAAACACAGGAGTGCTAGTTTACAGCCAAAATGTCGCCGTTCCTTCCCCTTCCCTCTCTTTAGGGCACTACTCTTTCGGCACAGGGTTCCATCGACTTGCTCAGTATGGAAATATGCTTCGATTTTTCACGCCAGATCAATTATGCCTTTTGTTCAATACTCAGGTCCGGTATTGCGTTGAAAGTTGCTCACACCTGTGGGATGGCTCCCCCAAGTACCTCCTCGATCTTATCCCACCTTCCCCCTTCCTACTCAGGAGCACGCGTGCTGGTCTTCGAAGTCATCAATTTACTGTTTTCACTTCAACATCTCGCACAAAGAAATTTAGTTACTCGTTTCTTTGTCGGACTTCCAAAACTTGGAATTTATTGCCAGCACACTTCGAGCCTCTGCAATTGCGACGAGACATTTCATGAATTATTGCATCGCTTTTTGAACTTATCCCACATTCGTCCTTCCTCTTTCCCTCGTGCGTGGCGGTCTTCGGAGTCATCAATTCACTGTCTCCACCTCAAAATCGCGCACAATGAAGTTTATCAACTCGATTCTTTGTCTTCAAAATCTTGTAATTCTTTGCCAGCACATGTGTTTCCTCCTTCCTTTAAAATGGGTTCCTTCAAATGAGGCGTGAAAAGTGACCTTATGGGCCGGCCAGGTGGAGGCGGCTAGAACAGTGTATTTCAAGCTTACTAGCTGTCTCCGCATATAGACTTTTCTTACCGCTTCACATATTGATATACATGACATGACATAAACATTGTTATAATTTGTTGTTAGCCAATCAGCTAGCAATTTCCCATATTATTTATTTTCTTAACTGTGATTAATAGAGTTTCTAAACAAAACCAAAACAAATTAAATAGAATTTAATTTCACGACCCGAAAGAACCGAAAAAACCCGGGTACCCGGTTCTTCGGTAAAACGGAACCGAAAAACCCGGTTCCTAAATAAGGTCCGGTTCTGCATCCCCTACGTCATATCAACCGGCGCGCCGCGCCGCCGCGCCCCGGGGCGACTGTCTTGGTATTGACATCGGTATCGTTTCTGACGTCACGTTGTCATTTTAAAAGCAATGTTGTCAATAAAGTCACGAAGAAGAAAAAATGAGCAATTCGTAAAAAACAGACTGTTTTTTTTCAATTGAAGGAGTTGTTGACAAATGTATAGAATAGAAAAATCAGCTATTCTATACATTTGTCAACAACTCCTTCAATCTCTACGATTTCAGAGTTGCTTCCATAGTAAAAGTTGTTTGTATTGATAAGATCTTCAAATGCTTTTGAGATAGTTGGTGATTATTTAAAAAAAAACTTTGTTTAAATAAATATGTTATAAACCAGTTTCAAATTGACGTATCGCATGTCTGCTGCGCTGCACGCTGTCGCATTGCGTGTACCGCGTCAGTCTCTCGATCGAGACAAATATCAAATTCAAGAAATATTCGGCCGTGTGTAACATAATGTTGAAAGGTAAAGTTTTTGGTATTGATAATGATTATGTTGCCATATCGACTAAAAGGTGTATTGATCTGTATTGCGAAAGCTCTGCAACTACAGAGTGATTAGCTTCAGACGACTACAACTAGAATATCTGATTCTGATATATTGTTATTGAACCTGTTCACCACTGTGTGACTAGCTGGTTTCTATACTAAAAAATAACCCTTCTTTTATTAATGAAATTGGGTACGTATATGAGTACGTAATAACTGACTGAGGTAGCACCTCCACCTTACAGAAGATCGCAGCTAAATAACACTTCTTTGTAGTGTGGTGAGTAACCATCAGTACCTCTAGCACGAACACTTTTAAATTTCGAATTGCCATTGTATCGAGTAGTTACGTAAGCATTTATCTGGCTTTTGTTTTAAATTTTTATGATTACGATTCGAAATTTAAAATGTTCGTGCTAGGGGTGAGCTCATTGAGAAATATGTTGATTTAAGAGCTCGTTATGTTGAGAGCAAAGGGACTTCGTCTCTTGCTGTTACCAATGCACACCTCCTTATTATCCAAAGCTGCATCTGCCCTGCTTACTACATAGTGCAGGGCTGTCTCCGTGGATTTGCCAGGTTGATATGCACACTGTAGTCTATGTAAGGGGAATTTCCTTAATGGCCCCTCCCGTATGTAGTTATTCACCATTTTCTCCAGAGTTTTTAAAAGGAAGGATTGGAGACTGATAGGCCTAAATGCTTTTGGTTCCTCATAATCTGATTTTCCGGGCTTTGGAATATAGATTACCTTGACCTTTCTCCATGTTCTGGGAATGTATCCGAAGGCAATACATGCTTTGTATAGCCTGCATAGATGCTGTCCAAGGTAGGAGATACCTTGTTGTAGTAGTATAGGATAGATGTTATCTGGTCCTGGTGCTTTGAAAAGTTGAAAACTAGCCAGGGCCCATTTTATTTTTATCTCATCTACTACCCTTTTAGCAGTGTCCCAGTCGAATTTAGAGGTTTTCTCTCTTAGTTCCTCCAATTCAATAGAGTCTTGCTCCTGTTCTATGATTTCTGACCCTGGGAAGTGCGTACTTAACATAACCTCCAGAGTCCCCTTCCCTGTATCTGTGCTTTCACCATTTGGGGTTTTTAACCGAATGATAGCGGAGTTACATTTATTGTAAAAAGGGTTGCTGCCGGTAATTCCCAAAACTGAAATTCCCAGGTACCCTCGGATTTTTTTTCTCTTTTTATTTTGGCACAAAACAGTCATTACGAAACCAACAACAACACACAACGAGTGCCCAAACATTGCTGCATAAATGTGTATTACAATGATGAGCCAGTTGATGAACAGATTTTTACAGATAATAGTAAAATAACATAACAAATAACAATACATATAGTAACAAATATACATACGACAGTAAAGTTGTGAGACTAATGGAATAACAAATCAACATTTGAGTTTTCAAATACAAGTGATTTAATTTTTTTGAGTAAAATGTCAAAGAAATCCATATCTATGAAATCTTTATTATACATGCATAGACTACTAGTGAAATAATTATTGCATGTGTATTTTTTACGACATCGGGGTACAAACATTTTTATGCGATGACAAGTACGTGCGGGCAAACGAGCTTTAGTAATAAAATAACTTTTTGATAGGAGAGTTGGGGAATCTATATGGTTATTTCTAGGGAAAGTAAATTATGTCGCTTCAATGATTCCTTGTACGGTTCCGCATTTTTGCAACGATAGTTTAGAATCCGAATAAATTTTTAATATATTATAATATGAAATAATGAATATTAACATAATGACTGCTTAGCGAAACTCCAATAATGGCGTTAGTATTTTATCAAATGGTGGAGTTTATTGTGTAGTTACTGTGTCTGCTGTTATGAGGGTAGACCTTTGCCTCTCTGATAATATAAAATTACTTTTCTGAACTTCAATCCATTTGAATATACTGCTTATTGTTTTACCAGTTATACAAAGTATTTCTGTGACATACCTTCTGTGGGTGTGGTCTGCTGGCTGGAGTTAATGCGCGGGCGCTCCTCCCCGGCCGCGATATGCTTGGCTGTCCTTCGCGCAACCGGCCTCAGTTCGCGGTCCACATCACTCCCCTCTTCTTCCTCATAGTTAAACTCCATATCTGAAAGCACATTACTGATTTTCATTCCGCTTTTTTATATTTATATTTGAAATTTCATAAATGCTAAATCACAAAGTTGCTTGCTATATAGCAGTTTAATAAACCCTGGGGCCCTAGTCTTTTCGTTGATGAGCGAAATTCATCTTGAAGAAAGAAACGTGATTGCATGTGAGATTGATTTTTAACTAAAGTCAGTGCGAATTGATTGCGATCGTGACCCTTAGGTATATTTGGTGGGAACACAATACTCAAATTTAAGAAACTCTGCTAAAATGTATCTTTCAGCACCCTGCAGCATTGTCTATGTGAACGACAGACTTTACAGAGGTTGGGCCTTGTTTATGAAGTCAAGCGAAACCGTTTATTACGTCTTAATGCAAAGAAAATAGAACTCATTCACCATAAATTGGCCATAGTGCAGTACGAATCCTAATTTTTTAACTAGAATTTGGTGATCACGTGTATTTGTTTGACTGACATAAATACGGTTGCATAAATATCAAAAGGTAACTATTTACTTTGCTTGTGTATGTATTAAGCAAGTAATCTTTTTTTTTTAGTCCGGTTAAAATGTTATTCATGAATATGGTCATAATTATAACATCGGATTTAAAATTAGAATAGCTTTAGATCTGACAGTTGACAGAAGGACAAACTTTTGAAATAATATAATGTTTCCTTCGGTGAAATTAGGTTTTTAATCACGTTTCTTTAAACAGGTTATTAATAATGTTTTTTTTTTATTATTTCAGTTTTCTTTCCGCAATATTAAACTGTTTCAGTTCTTAACTACCTACCTATTGTTTCAATGTTGGCTGTCAGTGAGTTGTTTGAGAGTTAATATTGTCGTCTATTCTGCCGTGCAGTCTGAATATTGAACCAAATGTAATAACGTTTGTAATAATGTATCTCGTTTGAAGATCCAATAACTGCAAGGTATACAAAATAGTATTCAAGTTACCTTAACACTTGCTTTCCATCGCAATGAACAATGGTGAACTACTACATAATTTTAGTTGAGGTAATTTTTTCTAAAGTAAATATTAAGTACATAAATAGTTAAAACTGCAGAGATATTTCTCGTGAACTCTCATTAAACCCACTTTAGCTGAAGCACATTTAAAACACAATAAGTTGACTTTTTCACTCATTATTACCTACCTATTTAGTTAAAACATACAGACGAATTGATAACCTCCTCCTTTTTTTGAAGTCAGTTAAAAAGACGAAAGACTGTTTCATATTAAAGGAAGTGTAGAAATTAAGATATTTAATTCGAAACATCACAAGTTTCAAGTAAGACAACGACCATTTTTCACAATTTATTAACTTTATAATGATATGAAAAAAATTAAAAATTGGGGACAAAAAGTCTGTTTTTAATAAATACAAAAAGGAACGCAAGCCAAAAAACCACATTAATACAACTACTGTGTGTTTTGTGGATAAAATTTGGGGAATATTAACCCTTAACTGGTATCGTGGGGACCGCGCGGCCCCCACGCATGACGTTTTCTTCGTTTTCTAATAAACTAAGCATCGTGAGTAGCCGCCATTTTAAGTATTCTCATTACGTCGCTATTCGCAGCGGGTGCCGGACGTTCGGCGCTGTATCACTTACTGGTACCCAGGTATGCACGTGGTGGGGTCCGCGCAGTCCCCACGATACCAGTTACGTAAGTTTTTTCGCATAGCAATTTTATATGTTTGTTATTTTTTACAGTTTTTAATTCAAGATGTCGCGGCTACAAAGTGCAATAATTATCAAAATTCATTTGTAAAGTCCATAGTAGCACAAAAACACTATGTGATAATTGTCTAGACTGAACAAAGTTTCATATTAGTCTTTTTGAGCCTTAAGATTGGAAGTGATTTATTTCATGTTGATTTTTGTGAAATTTTGATTAGAGATTATAAAACGTTATTTGTTTTTTAGTTTAAGTAAAATAATGTTATTTTTGATTTAAACTTTTTAAACTATAATAATCATTGATATTTGTAACGTAGAAAAAAAATATTACCAAAATGTTGATACTATTTTGTAATCTCTTCTAGTATTGAAGTAAAAAGATTTATATTTATTAAAACTATTTTAATACATTAAACAAGCCTATTATTTATTATTTCTGAACATTTATTCAAGTACATAGTTAAAACTTACTTGCTAGAAGCAAACATACTATGGGAGCCGCACGGCCCCCACGATACTAGTGACGTATGTCAAATTCACAATTCCAGTTAAGGGTTAAAAATGGACGATAACTTGTTATTTTCTTGAAAGAGATCAAGAAAACACAATTAATTGAAGGCAAATAATTTAACATACACAACACGTAAGATAAGCATTTTCAAGTAGGTACAGTCGAACACAAAAGTAACTCAACACTTTAAGTAGGTACCATGACACACCGAATCATGTGCTCGTAGTTGCTACCGAACTATAAATAAAATGCCATAATTATTATATTGGCAGTTACTAAAGTGTTAATTTAAAAACCGTCTTCTGTGTTCGACTGTACCTAATAGAAACCGTAACAGTAAGGTTATTTCTAAACATTTAAAAGAAAAAGAGAGAGAAAAAGAGAAAGAGAGATAAAAATAGAAGACCAATATTCTATTTTATATAGTAGATAAATACCTACATCAAATCTTATTTCACTCAAAAATTTGTATTTAAAATCATAAGTTTCGCCATTGCTAAATAACATTTGGAGGGGGTGGAGGAGCCCGGTGGTGTACTGGTTTGAGAGCTCTGGTTTCGATTACGAAAACAAAGTAACTTTCAATCAAAATTTGTAAACTGTAACTCCTCCGTGCTTCAGAAGGCACGTTAAGCCGTTGGTCCCGGTTGTTACTGCAACCGCTTCAACCCCGGGTGGGTTAAAGCGGTAAAAGAATTGGGTGCGATGGTGTTATGACCCAAACTCCTTTTGCGTTCCTCCCATGTATGAAGGCCTGTTCCCAGCAGTGGGACGTTTATAGGGTGGTGATGAGATAAGAGCCTGTCCACATCTCCACGTCACGTCGTCAACGTGGAACGTTGCGGTGCGGTAACGTGCCACGTTGCCGCGTCGTGCTAGCGCACGGTACGGCCCAGTATTGCATTTTCACGTCCTTTTTCTTCAACCTCTCTCTCCGTCTTTTTAACAATAGCAGAAGCAGAATACGTCTTGTACGGTCCATGACGACCGGCTGGCCGAGTGGTCTGCTACACAGGCTACTCGGTCAAGAGCTCCCGGGTTCAAATCCCGGTAGGAGCAAATGTTTGTATGATGAGTACGAGCATTTGTTTACGAGTCATGGATGTTTATATGTTTATTTAGTATATTTATAATATTTATATTATTATCATTATTTCTCCGTTATCTAGTATCCATAAGTCCATAACACAAGCTCTTAAGAGGCTGATAATTGCTAATTGAGCCTTACTTAAAACTTTTTTTAGCACAATCTGTTGAAATAAACGCAGTGAAAAAAATATATGTTACTCTTGGACATATTTCTGATAATATGCATGACCCCAAAACACATTATAATCAAAATCTTTGTATAAAAAAAATGCCAAAGTCACCCATCAAAATCAGCTTGCAGAACAAATTCTGCGTTATTTGTCAAAGCATTTTTTCTGATTTTCAGGGAACAAACTTGTTATATTAAATTTTATAATATTGATGTTTTACAATTTCAAATAAGTAGCTAGTTTTTTAGTAAATAAATTTATTCTGAATTCTTCAGCCGATTTCAATAGCGACTCGCGCCATTATCCATTCTTCTCTTTCATTTGTAGAGGAAACGACAGTGATCGCCGAGGCGTGATGCTACGTTGACCTGTGTCGCTTCTTTGCTCGCGCTTCTTAATAATATCAGTCTGCGTCTGTTTTAATTTGCAAATATCAAATAGACAATTATATTTTAGGTTTTAGTGATTACTATGTGAGTGTATTATAGTAGATAGACAAAAATGAGTAAATAATTTCGTAAATTTTTATTGTGAAAATTTTATTTCATTAATAATATTATTTATGAAATAAAAATTTTATGGTATAAATATTATTTTGGACTATGGAAAACCAAGAAAAAGGTCTAAAAAGAGTCAAAAACCACTCGTATAGGGGTAAATAACACAATAATAACCTGATTATTTTTTCTTTAGATAGCTAATTTTATCTAATTTTCGGAACTATCAAAAACTCCATAATCATCTCGAAAGTTGTACTTATTCAGATTCACAGTCACAGATGGAAGTTGTAAAGTAAGTTTATTTTTACTTGAAGGGCAATGTATAAGTATATTGTATAATTTAGATAGTTAATTTCGAAATAAATGACTCTGTCGCGATTGTGTAGGGGTTGAGATGCACGACTTACTATCCGAGAGGTAGGGGTTCAATCCTTCAATGGTTCACAACTTTTTTTTTTCATTATTTGTATTTTTTATTTCTTATTTATTTTTTGAATATGAAATATGAAAGTAAAAAAAATATAAATATAAAAAACGATTAAACTATAAATACAAAAAATATTTTTTGTATCAATTTTTTTTTGCTTTTGTTTTTTTTTATTTATTTTTATGTATGTTTATTTCTAGTCCTTTTTTGTTTATGTTTCTTATTTTTTCATTCTTTACTAATTCTTTTTTAATATTTTTTATTTTTTTATTATTCTTAATCTTTGTATCTCTTTGTTTATCTAATAATGAATAAGGAAAGTAAAAAAAAAACTTATGTATTTATATGTAATACATAATACAAAGATAAATTTCAACAAAGTTTTTATATAGAACCATAAAATAAGTTTGGTTTATTTCATAGACCTACGTAATTGTCAGACCCGGCAGTCTTAAAAATAATCAAGGTATCGAATGGTTCGTTTCTGTTCTTTTTAATATTAATTTTTCCGGTTACAAAATGTGATTCATGAAGAACAACAGGCACAGTTAATTTTAGATTATTAAATGCATACAACACTAAATTAGCTTAAGCCTAGCCTAGGCTTAAACGTTCTTTTATATGTAAATTTTAAAACCAGAACTTTTAACATGTGCTATAAAAGAGATGTTTCAAAAATGTATGTAGACCCGGCCAGGTCTATACACAGTTTACTGAAAAATAGGTAAAAAATTGTAGAACGGTGTTCAATTGTCCATTCCAGTCCACGGTGTTGAGTATTCTATATTTCAACTTTTGTACCGGCAAACTATGCATGATTCAAATATGTCCTCTTTCCACTATATTAATGTAGCACAAATTAGCTCTCAGCAATAGGGTAGTTGACAACTTGTTTTTTATTTCATAAATAAGAAGTTTACAACTCATAAAGAAATATTGCAAAAGAAATAGTATGTTTAAGATCAATACTTTCACAGATATAGTGGCATGTTGATATGTTGCGGCGCAACATCCAAAAAGGCTCCATAGAAAATCTACGGGACAGGTGACGTCACATGTTCCCATATTACTAAGAAATGTATGGGCATACTGACAAAATTAATAATAACTATGTATCAAGTATGTTTTTATTAATAGTTGTCATTATAATAGTTGCTTTAATTGATGTCAGCTATCTAATTACATTATCATTATTGATAAATTTTGAAAATAAATGTCTTTTTTTTATTTCGAAAAGGATACAATTTTAACAATTTTTCATATCTTTTAAGTTTGAATTGTTTTTATGGGTAGTGGTAGCACATATTTTCCGATTTTGTGAAAAATAGCGCCAATTTTAAACTTAGGCAACATCCCAATTCATGTTTATTATAATTTATGTTAATGTACCTAATCTGTGGGCAATGTTGTTAGGATTACATTTAAATGTACTATTTATTATTTATATTGTTTAGCTTAAACATACTATAACACTGTTTATCATCATCATCATCATCATCATCACTAGCCTGTATACGTTATATAAGCCTTCCTACATGGAAGAAACACATGATACACATGATGAATTTGGGCAATAACACTACCACGCTAGACCAGTGCGAGTTGGTGGGGTAAAGAGGTTGTAACAAAAACCGGGACCAACGGTGACCCATCCCGGGATCGACCATGGCGAAAGATGCTTTGTTTTCGTAGTTGAAACCAGAGAGTTTAATCTACTACGCCACCGAAACATATAGTCTTCAATAAATGAAAAAAATCCGTATCAGACCTTCGGATCTTGAGGTAAATATAACATGAACGCTGGCACATAAATAAAGATAATCACATACCTAAACTACAGAAAGAAATCTATAAAAAAATCTAACATGTTCCAAATTTCAATATACTCTAGACTGTTTCAGATGAGTATTTATTAAAACACATAATTTTTCAATTTCGTATAACATTTCAAAGATTACTGTTCCAGAATTTTAATAACTAAATTTCTTGATTACCCTAATAACCAATCATTACTGTTTGATACAATCGAATAAAGTTTCATACGTTTCATAGAAAGTATATTTCATAATATTATTATTATTATTTTATCGACAAAACTCTGTATCGAAACATGAATAAATATTAAACAGCACACATTTTAATATATCACCAATCACCGCATTCCTGTGGTGACTAAAAAGCTGTTGTAGTCAGTTCTATATCAATAATACCTTTCCAACATTGAAGTAATAATTGAAATGTTACGGCATTCACTTTTTGTTAAAAAATTAAGTTTGTATTGAAAGCCTTGCGGCGTTAACGCTCTTAACTTAAAAAAATAAATACTTACTTATCTTTCTATTACTTCGAACGGACATTATTTTTACTGTGATAAGATGACACATCCATACTCTTATAATTGCGAATGTAACTGTGTCTTTCTGGGTGTTACATTTTAACACTTAAGCTGCTTAAACGATTTGGATAAAAAAATAATCTGTTATGGATTCCGAATTCCAAATAGAAATAACGAAAAGTACTTAAAAGAGTATCGAGACCGATTTCGATAAAAACTAAAAGTGCAGCATTAGATTTTTGAGAAATTAAAAATTAAGGTAGAAATAGAACCCGTTGATTTTGAAAAAAAAAACACTATCATTACACGATTCGATAGTATCGCGGTATACAAGGAACAAAACATTCCAGGAAGATATTACATATGAAAAACGGAAGGGAAATGTTGGATTTTTATAAACTGCTACATGTTTTAAAGTAATGTTAAAGGCCACAGTGAAAAAGAAATAAAGTGTAAACAAGTGCGAGTAATCCACTTTACGTTTTAATAACATCGTGCCAATAATTTACATTTGGTTCGACGTTTCGTTGATTACTAGTAACTTTTTGCATACTGCTTCGTACTTTGTAGCATAATTTATAAAAGCAAAACCTACTTGAAACTTGAATTTTGTAATTTGGAATCTAATCGAATGTTGTAATACACCATGTGAGTTTTTTTTAAACAATAGTTTTGATTCCTGGCTAGGAATATTTTGTAAACATCCAATGATGCAGTTTAGTTTTTCTTTTACGTTTTCGAGAGTCCTTTGAGTACTTTTCGCTATTTCTCATAGTGTTGGATTGGGACTATCCATGCACTTAAAAATTTACAAGGCGTTTCAAAACCAAAATTTATTCAAGTCGAGCTCTAATTTATAGAACAGCTGACATGAAAATACGTATGTCAAAACTATTATGATTTGTCTTTTATAATTGCATCCCTGATTGTCATGTTTCGATTTCATAATAGGTACCTTACAAAAATTTCTTAGTATAAATAAGTATATTGACCGTGTATAATATTTATCATTAATTTAAAAATACCACATATTTTTTATAAAAGTGTATAGTTTTTTATTGTTCATTTCTATTTTTATAATGGTCTATGGAATAAAGCACGTGGAGCACGCCATCTAGTGGCATTTTTTTAGCTTGGCGCTTTTGAGGTTGTAGTAGTTACGCGGCTGGTCGGTGTAGTATTGTGGAGCCACGTTATCGGAAATATTAGTGGGCGGGGCCTCGAAATTCATTTTCTCAAGGTCGCTGGCGTTTATCAGCCTCTTAATGATGCTTACTTTGGGCTAGATAATAGGTGTGGGTGTATGATTATTATTATTATCTAGATAAGTAGTGAATAATGTAGCAGAATTTTACAAGGCGACATGCAACGTTGCTGCGTCGTGACGTGCATTTTTACGTAACGTCAACGTACCGTGCAACGTTACCGCACCGTTCCACGTTGACAGCACTTCTACAAAAAAAAAAACACCGGCCGAATTGAGAATCTCCTCGTTTTTGAAGTCGGTTAAAAATAAAATGCTACTTAACAGTCTATAATACAAGGAACAGCAAAATTCACGCACAAAGAACGGTCATAATTAAGTAAAGTAATTAGGAAATATGTCAATTCTATGCAGATAGGCACTAGCATAAAACATAAACATACTTGTTTATGAGTATCACAAAAAAGACTACACAAACCGATTTCACAACACTCAAAAGGCCGAAAGTGAATAAAAAAGATGCATGGAGAAAAACGTATGTATACCCGGCCAGGTCTACGAACACTATACTGAAAAATCGGTAAAAATATGCAGGATAGTGTTCAATTGTCCATATTATTTTTATTTGATTTGTTGCGTGGTACAAAACAAGAAATTTTATAGAAAAAACTGCAACACAGCCAAATATTCATCATGGCGCCTAAGTATGTCATTTTGGTGACGTTTAGTTGAAATTCATATTGCCATATTGAATAACGGTGAAATTTTTTGTTCAAACGAACTAAGTATGCATGAAAACGAATCATTGTTTTTTCCCCCGGATACAGGAGATTTTTCCTGATTTTTTGTGATAGTGTACAAATACCAGGCCGGATATGAAGCATCTCCAGTTATTTAGATGTAATTGAAGGGTATTTACGACGCTGTTTCCAGAAACAATAGAAGGCAAAGCATCGACTCGTAAAAATACCTTTATTTTGATAAGTTTCCTCACGACAGCCTCACGGAACTTCTTTCTCCTGAACAACGTGCTTCGATTTTTCACGCCTGAGAATGACCGATGTTATGTCTGCTTTATATATTAAAACACTGAATATTGTTCATGTTGGTAGAGCCTTGAGCTTGACAATCGCGTCGAGACATTGCGTCTGATTCTCAGTAGGAAGGAGTAGGGTAAAACACGCGTAGCGATCTTCGGAGTCATTAATTTACGCTCTCCATCTCCAACCCAACATCACGTACACAGGAATTTAGTAATTCATTTCTTTGTCATACGCCCAAAACATGGAATTATTTGTGTATAATATGAGCTCCTTCAAAAAAGTCGCCTTATGCCAAAGTAGACACGGCTAGAGCAGTGTGTCCATGCTGGACTAGATGTTTAAATTTATAGGCTCTTCTTGTTCTTCATATGAGAAGTCATAAGGTTTTGTTGAGTCATTTGCCGTGCTTTGTGTAAAAAAATATTTAAATAAAATATTTTTTCTTTTTTAGTGTTTCGAAGTATTTCTTTAGTACTGTTTATATTTTTAATTTAATTAGGCTTTGAATTAACCTGGTTACTCATACCTACTACTTGGCAAATGTAAGTAAAATATGTATCCAAAACCAGCCGTGAGCCATTGAGTGAGAAAACAAAACTAATGTTATGAGATCACTAATGAGGTAGATGCTTTTAAAATTCAGATATAAAATAGCAATGCAATCATCAATCATGTCCGTTGAATCAGAGCATGGTATAATTATAATGAATCGATTGCCAACTAAACAAGTTTCTATATAGCGGCCGATGGGGAGATAAAGTTCTAGTATGTTGACCACGTACCGGAAAGCGCAAAGTACGGCCTCCCACTAGAGGGACAGACGACCTGGTGGAGCCGTTGGATGCAGGCTGCGCAGAACCTTTTCGTTTCGAAATCGACAGGGGAGGCGTTTTTTGTGCAGTGGACATGATGATGATGCCAGTCGTTTACCGCGTGACGGTAACATATTTTGTAGATGCATACTCGTAATTGTGGTCACAATGTCTTGGTTAACACAAGGTTTTGCTTAAAGGCACCAACTAGTACCAAATCGGTGATAGGTAACTGTTGAAGCCATTGACATTAATATTTTTAAACTGATTCTGCCATTTAAATAATCACTACTTTTTTATATCATCATAACAACCAAGCAATTGAAAAAACCATCGACGTTTGTAATGATGCCCTTTCCAGGGTCTCAAAATATTTCCATATTAAATCTCATCTAAATAAGTTTAGTGGTTTAGGTTTGAAAGCGTAACAAACAAACAACCAAAAAAATTCACTTCATATTTAAATATTATTTAGGCTAGGATACTCGATATAATGGCAAAAATGGCAATAAAACCTATTCTTATCTTTTAAAACTAGGCAACGCTGACGTATAAAAATCCTTTGTTATCAACAGTAACCGACGATGTAAATGATTGGGTCGGCTCGGGTCATTTCCGAGTGACCTGGAACGCTACGCGCCGCGGCCTGCGCTTCCAGCTGAGATGAGGCCACGTAAAATCTATTTTTTTAGAAAAAGTCTTAAAAGAGGATTTCTTGGCTCAGTAGTCAATTGCTAACGGGTTGAACGAGGGTTGTACCCACAGTGAATTGTATAATACAGAATTGGAGACCACAAAACTATGTAATAAGTCTCTGTTGTTGACCGGACGGAACTGCTATACACTTTGCAAATCTCTCTGACTCTTCAACTCTTCGTCATTGTCGTGGAACAATTGAAATCAAAATTAAGACTAACACAGAATAATAAAACAACATCCAAAATATTAAAACATCGTTGCTATATAAAACCCCGTAGGCATACCTACAAATACAATGAAATTGATACTAAATTATCGATGAATAGAAGCCAAGCCTGTCAACATACTGTTTCGCCGATTGGATATTAGTATTAAATATTTCAAGGTGTAAAACTCATGACAGTTCATCAAATTGTTTATTGACTCGATACATGAAACTATTTTGCTTGTAACTTGTGTTACATATGTAGCAACGGTAAATACGAGCTAGTTTGAACGATAGCATAGATTGAAAGTTTACAATATTAGCCTTAACACGGAACACGGCGCAACTCTAAAGTCTAGAGATGCAGTATTCTACAACAACCTTCGTAGTTTTCGGAACTAAATGAACAGTTAAACGACAGCATGTATGTACGCTAGCTATCATTTGAAGTGAATGTGCTCATTTTTGTAGCATACCAGGGGTTCCAGATTTGTCTGCATCTCCAAAGTGTTTCTCACGTATGACTGGTCTTCAATATTTTAATCTATTTCACATTTCTAGAGCTTCGCAACATAAATCTTAGAGCCCTAGAAGCTTTTGCATATCTACTGTAGATGTGTTGACAGAATATAACTTTGGCATATACGTCTAAATCCCAGATCACAGACTCCCTAGTTAGCAAACTGCTACCGATGATGTAATCGAAAAGAATATTATTGCACTTTATACTTTCATGGTTATTAACATTTGAATTAGAATTATTATAAATTATTATGATTTTTTATTTTGTTTTTTAGAAATATTGGGAACTCACAACTATAAAGTTACATGGTATCTCGTAAATAATTCTAATTCAAAGAATATTATTTACCTTCCTACTAAAAATGGGCGCAAAATTTAAATTTTTTGAGCGCAAAAAATATTAAATAATTACCAATATAACTACATAAAACTTTTTAATAGAAGTGGTCCCATTATCGATACCTGGGGCACACCACTGGATATCTTATTACATTACCCGCTTACCACCAGGTGGGCCGTCAGCTTGTTTGTCATCTAGTAGTATAAAAAAAACCATTATCCTATTTCCACAATCACTAACTGCTACTGCTTGTGTCCTGTTTTTTATGTTTGGGGTTCTTCTTCATCTTTCCCAGTGTGCCGGCAATTAGAAGTGAGCGGTAATGACCTGGTGCCCAGTGTCATCACACCACAGATTCTAGCAGCAATGTGTACTGTTCTGGCGGCAGCATGTCCTGATGATCGCACTGTCGCTTGTAGCGCAGGACATTCCCTTAGATAATGTATACGATTCTAACAAATAACCGCTAATACCAATACACTTAAGCTGTAATATCAAACAATCATGCTGAATTCTATCGAACGCCTTGTTGTTATCGGGTTAAATACCATCTACTCGATGCCTCTTGTCTATTGAGTTAGTAATTGAATAATTGAACCTAATTGGATGCAGTAGACCGACCCGGAGAACCTAGTGTGTTACAAACAAATCATCAAGGGATTGTCTAATTTCTGTATAGTCCTGCGCACGAGTTAATTTCTCCATAACTTTTGAAGGTATACAAAGTTTTGAATTAAGCTATATTCACTGGATCAGTCTTAATACCCTTTTTATACATTCGTGGTCACGTTTAAAGAATTATCTTATACCTGGAATAGTACATTCACCGAAGAATTTCTTAAATAATAGTGTCAAAGGTCTACTCAATGATATGTTTAATTTAGAAAAAAGTGCTGGAAGTTCATCCAGCCCCACTGATTTATAGAGGTTTAATTTTGAAAGTCTATTTAGGTTATTTCATATAAGGTTAAGTATAGTAATATAAAATCCAATTAAAAATGTTAGAAAATTTCGTGTAGATAGACCATATAATTACAAGAGAATTGCTTTTTAAAATAATAAACATGGCAGCTGTTAAATTTTTATTGAAAAAAAAAATTTAAAGTTTATTTATCATTTGATTTATTCCTACAGCTTCCCAGAGTTTAAATCGATATAAATAAATAAATGATTCGCCTCACAGAGTTTCGTCTCGCACAAAAAAATATTTTTCTGACCTAGGTTTTATTCCTGTTTCGTTTCGAAAGAAATATTAATGAACAATTTTCAATTTTATTCTTGTTTAGTCCCACTTTTTGTTCCTGATTCGTCTCGTTTAGTAATTCATGTATTTTATAACATATTTTGTACAGACATGTTAAAAATCAGTACGAATATTTCCTGTTTTCTACGAAATATTCGTACTTATTTTTAAGAAAACTTATTTTAACAATGTATTATGAACTCAACATATTAATAAGTAATAATACCAGAAACTTAACCCCTAACCTGAAACCTAAACTAACCTAAAATCTGAAGTACAAGGCTACCATAAGCATATCAGGTTATTTATTGTACCCCTACGATAAAAAAAATAAAAAAAATTACAGTATGCTAAACATCTCCTACATAGATATGGTAGCCTGGTACTTCAGGGGATGATCCAGCTACATACATACAGGATATTTCGATTAAGTTATCATCAAATATAGGTAATGACAATATTGTCAATTTCTAGTATCTATTTTTTTTCTATTATTCCATTAAATCCCAGCACCCAGCACTACTAACAGTGGTATGGTTCAGTCCCACCCTACCCCCAGGGGTAGAGCTAGGCGTATAGTGGGTCTGACATGGGGTAAGCTATCGTTGTATGGTGTCAATTACTTTTTTCTGACTCTACAAAACTAACATTTTAAAGTGACCCAAAACAGGAATAAAAAATAACACTAGGCGAAATAAGAATTTTTAGGAATGCGAGACGAAAACTCGAGGCGAAACAGGAACAAATCATAAATAAGCCATAATATACATTCAAGTAGACCTGTTATTTTGTTATTGTTTGTCATTGTGGTTTGGATCAAATCAAAAATTATCAAACAATTTTTGTATGTGAAGTTTAAGGGAACCATTATTATGAAATGCTTAGGGCTTATTTTTACTTCACTCTATGTTTAGTGTCTTAAAAAGCATTGCGTCAAAGGAATTTAGGTTTCCGTAGCCAATACTGCAAAAAGGAATTCATCTAAGTACATAACTGTCTTCGAGTTCAGTGGGTTACATTACGATGAAAAATCGATCGCAACGACGACGGATCGCTTTGATTTAAACACAGACGTGGCATCGCGGACAGTGAAACAAATAATTAAGTACGTGCCTTATTTTAATAATGGAAAACGAACTTTTTTCGTTACTTGTGTGGCGGTAAATGATTAATTAATAAGAGAATCGATACGGGTTCGAAACCTAGCGAGATAAAATTTTGATTAGAAAATAAAAATAAATAAGTAGTCTTTTTATGCAACTGTTGTTTTATTCACATTTTCTTTTCAAGAAAATATAGAAGTTTTATTATTGGAAACCTGTAGTTAACAGGCTTAGATCACCAATACATTCGAGTGATGTATCTGTACCTACTCATATGAAAAAAATGTACACAGATTGAGACAAAAATCGAATCGTACATCGCAAAGAGCCATACACTGTCGATTTGTCCTTACGATATGCATGATTGCATGGGTTTTTGGTGCAATCTTCGATATCGTCTTCAATCAAGTAAATGGACAAACACTGTCGATTCGTCGTTTCAATCGGTCTGAAACAACGACGGATCGTTATGATGAATTGCACCGTATTTTTAAGGGGCCCTTTAGGAGCGTATACGCCGCCCATAGCTTTTAATAGAAACTTGTCATGCATTGATTTTTCGAAAAATCTTATAATAAAGAAAATATTAGCGATTTATGGTTTGTATGAAAAGCTAAAAATTGCTCTAACTCAACGTAAATACTGGTTTTTTGATAACTATTTAGACTAGCCTGACCTGCATGAGCATATAAAGTTTATTAGAACCGGTTTGTTTGTTTCCAATATTTAGGACTTGAAAGTTTGTACGAAGAGCCATGCGGCATAAACGCTCTTAAAGTGCTACAGTTTTATTGCTATGGTGAATAGGTCGCACTAGTAAACACAGTTTCCCTTAAGAAAACTTTTAGAGACACCGTACATATACAATTTCAAGTTGGCCAACTAAATCGCAGAATGTCTAATAGGCATAGAAACTTGGTTGGCCAGACCCGTGCGCGTGATTTCCCCACGCTTGGATTTTTGCCGACGGGCACGCAGCCGCCTAGTCGATCTCTGCATTCTTTACTTGTAACAAATGAAAAAATAGAACTGCTGTGCTGATCGACGAAGTCCAAAAAAGGCCAGCCCTTAAAAAACTTATCTGGGTAACATCTCAGTTTAGAATGTAAGGTATGATGTTTCCTACGCTCTTAACTGTCACTTAATATCGGATGCACCCTAAATGTTTTGTTCTGTTTTTGTCTTCTTTTTATTAATTTAAGAAGTAGTGCGTTGTTTTTCCACATTTTACCGCAGACTTCACCGCGCTAGCAACACTGTCCACCAAATAAGTCGGCGAAGTCTGCGGCCTATGAAAGCACGCAATTTAGTTGTTCGATAGTTGGCCAACTTGAAATTGTATCGCACATATACAATTTCAAGTTGGCCAACTATCGAACAACTATCTGTCTCTTAATATCGACGATATAGATGCTGCCTCTGTGCTAAGTCCACTAAAAATCTTCCATGGAACGGAGCAACTTTCAACGGATCAAAGACTTGCCCTATTACCTCGCTAAGCCGTTTTCTATTGCAGCCTTATTTATCAGAAATATATTTTCTATTTTCCCGAACATCAATGAAGTGAGAAAAGCTATTTGGAATAGACGTGTCCTTCAAATATTACAATGTAAATGTAATGTTATTTTTTAACCGACTTCAAAAAGAAGGAGGTTATATTATGTTCCACTGTAAGTATTTTTTTGTATGTATGTTCACCGATTTCTCTGTCAATTGTGAACCGATTTTCAAAATTCTTTTTTTATTCGATAGAGTATACTCCTGAGATAGTCCCATTGTCACCAAGTCAGGATCTGATGATGGGATCCCAGGAAAATCGAGGGTAAACCTCAAATTTAATAGGCACGTATGACATGTTTTACTTTTTTCCAAAATTATTCAAGTATTTGCTTCTGTTAGTCATCATCTCATGTTGATGAGCTGATGATAGAAGGTATAACTCCTTAATGGTTAGGAGTTAGAAGATAATTTCCCGAACGCTGCCCATCCGAGTTGGATTCGTCAATTGACCTCTTTCCCGAAGTTGGACCTACCTAGCTGGACCATTTGTCCGAGGTAAACGTACTCGTCAACAACTTCGAGAACAGAACTCCCAAATGAAACTGGTATAGGTGCGACATGGGTATTAGACATAACCTTTGTCTTGTCAATGTTCATTTTCAGACCCACCTGTCGGGAGGTTATGTCGAGGTCGTCGAGCATTGTGCTCAATTCCTCCAGGGATTCTGCCATGACTACTATATCATCGGCAAACCGAAGATGAGTGATGTACTCGCCGTTAATGTTGATGCCGAGTCCTGTCCAGTACAGTAGTTTGAAAACATCTTCCAACGCAGCGGTAAACAGTTTCGGAGATATTACATCTCCCTGTCTTACCCTTCTCTGCAGTTGGATAGGTTTATTATACTGATTCTGTACACGGACCGACATGGTGGCGCTCTCGTATGTACAAAGTTCTCATCACCTCGATATGACGATAGTCAATGATATATAATATAATAATATTTGAGTTCACTGAGAAAATATTATGTTGAAAGCATAGAGATTGTACGCTGTCGACATAACTTATTATTTTCATTTTTACAGGGTAGAGCATAACAACATAGTAAATGTTTAACTCGCTGGCTTACCTACCAAAGCGTTACGCCTAGTTACAAATTACGCAACGGGTCACTGCCTACATCTTTCAGACGTTCAATACAAACCCAAAAATAATTAACTTCCCTAAACAACATTAAGCTCTCCTGAACGATATTATTAGATTACTTTACAAACATATTTTTCACTTAGAGCGTTCCGTCGTCTTCTTTTCCATTGGCCACTCTGGGCACTTGCCCAGGGCCTTGAGATCCATGGATGAGAGATCCTTGAGATATGTTATATTAGGGGCCCATTATGCCATGCAGGGCCCCAAATACGTTAAAGATGTCATTGTATATGTCTGGTTAAATTCGTCGTTCAGCGCGGTCACACACTTGCCGGTTCTGGCGTTCTAACTAGAAAGGATCATAAAACCGGAAGGCAAGAATGCAATACCAAATGTACTACACGTCACACACCTACAGGTTTGAAACGGAATTAACCTTCGGTAAGCAAGCCACCGGCCGAAGTCGTCGCTCTGGGCCGCGCCCGGTAAGAAAGAGGCAGGCGTTACGTACTAGCTCCGTATATCGTTCGCCAAACACCGTTTTCAACCCGACACCGATTTTGCCGCATTTGCTCCAATACGCCTACGCCTGTAGCTGTGCGCCTAACGGCCTGGCCTCGGGAACGGGCGGCGCCAGCGGCGGCGGCGGCGCGCAGTGATTGGCACTTGACAATCACTGCGCGGTCACGACGGCGCGCTGCGAGGCTGACATCGAGACAGCGCGCAGTGGTTGCCGATTCGCGAGACGCAGGACACGCGTGAGCTCGTGGCCAGTCAGCGTACGTGGCAGTTACAACATCATCAGTGCATAGAATATCAGCCGTAAATAAAGAGTAAAGTACGGGACCAAGACCAGAGCCCTGTGGAACCGAAGCCCCCACTGTGTACAAGTCAGAGAGTTTTTCTTCATATTTAACTTGAAATTGAACAGCGAATTTGGTCATTTGTTTTTCAGCTTGAACAAGAGATCCTTATGCCAGACCCTATCAAAGTCCTGTTGGACGTCAAGGAACACGGCGGAGTAATATTTATATAGGTACATATTATTATCAATATTTCTCACAAGACGTGTTCGCAAATTCAGGCTATGAGGCTAGTACTATTTTACAGATTAAGTAGTAGGTACAAGTCAGTGCTACGGCGGGGTCGTCGGGACTATAAAATGGCCGAGCTCGTATCGTAAGCAATACGAAATAATAGCCGGGCATTGGCCGTAGGCAGGCAGAATCATTGGATCAAACATTGTTCATTCAAACCAGTGTGTTTTCATTTACCCTAAAGGGTGTATACACATTACATTTCATCGCAGGAATAAAACCTACGCCTCCACCTTACTGAAGACCGCAGTCAAGCAGCACTACTAACTTGTAGTTTTGTGTTTTTGCGGAGAGTAAGGTCGCAAAAACACAATAGAGCTCTTCGAGGAAGCAGCAGAGTTATGTCGAAAGTAGGAGGACTTATCTCCTTTGATGTAACTTGCTCTCGAATATTTTACAGGATAGGCAATGCGCGATTAGCGTAGAAGAGGTGTTACAAGCAGGGACTGAAAAATCGCTTTAACCGTTAAACAAATTTCTGGTATCATTATTTTGGTATCGGTATCCGGTGACTCATAAAGATATAAAAAAAACGGTGGTGCTTACACGCGACCGATATGTCAAATATCCTAACCCTAAAGATTAGGGTATCTGTATTTAATCGGATACTGATCGCACAAGCTGGCAACGCTACATGTAAAACTGTTTTAAAATACAGGTATACGACCTAAAAATTAAGGTACCGTTAATACGGGTACCTACCATTTAAAATATGGTATCCTTTGAATGATGATTTAGTTGATATATAAATTTTCGGTAACAGTAGGGTACCGAAAAAAAACCTTAAAAAACTGATTCAGCGGGCACCGTTACAGTCTCTGTTTTTTTAACACCACTGTGGTGGCAATCAAGCATACGGCCCACCTGATGGCAAGCGATTACCGTAGCCTATGGGCGCTTGCAACACCCAGGGGTATCACTTGCGCGTTGCCGACCCTGTAAAAACTTTTTCAGGCCCTTTTTGAAGAATCCCATGCTGTACTTGTTCGAGAAAACCTCTGAAGGGAGGTCATTCCACAACCTGAGCGTAAGCGGTAGAAAGTAGCAAGCAGTGCTATGGTAGAAAGAGACCGTGGGCATTATGTCAAATAATTCCTTAGAACACACTCCATTATACAAACGGTAGAACACACCTAAGGAAATAAAATCTCGCCTTAGGGCTCAACGGTTCAATACCGCTAGTGAGCTCGGGATCGTCGACAATTCTCATAGCGTGTCTTTGAACTGCGTCAAACGGTTCAAGTCCACGTTACTTACAAGAGCTCTAGCTACGATTACCGCTTGCTATTATTCTTGTTTGCCACCCTTTTTTGTATAAAACCGGTACTCTCTTTTTAAAAATTAATAGGTAAGTACTTCTCGATTAGTCACTTTGCTTCAAGTAAGTTGTTTATTTTTAAGTTGGGTGAATTTTACTTGATGGTAACTAAGGCAACGTTTAAAAAGTATAACAGGATTTACTCTGGGGGATACCTTTCAAGCTGCATTATCTAGATTAAAAATGTAACTAGCAGTGTGCCGGTACGGCGCGGAAAATATTTTTTTCTCTACGTAACTTTGTTGTAACAAAGTTTTTAACATTTTATACATAGTTTTTCATTATTATTATTTATTATTACTTTATTAACAAATGTAACTTCGTTATATCATTTTTTATACACATTTTACATATTTGTACCTAAATATGTAAACGCATCTACTTAAAAAAGAGAAAATATGGTTGACAAGATACTTAACCTGATACTTACCTCGCGTATATTCAGAATTCTTAATAAGGATTTAAGGGCAGGTAATCCCATTCCTGTAGGGATTACTTCCACTACTTCACCCCCACTAAACACAATTGAGCATCGGACCACGAAATAGATAAGTAGGTGTAAAGAAGGCTAGGTCTATTTAATAGACGATAGCAGGTGAACACAAACAGACACCTACGTAAATCAAAACAAAAAGGCATCCACTTGATTTGAGATTCGTATAAGTAGTAGGTATGCGTGTTTGTGTGTGCAGATATAATATTCGTCAAATGAAGCGGGCTTTCTGTAACCACCTATTTTGTGACCATGTGTCATGATCTGTCATCCTACAGTAAATATACACCGCAGTTAAAATAATAAACAGTAGTTAGTTGAACTGATACATTCAACTAAGAAGGATATTATTATTATTATTTTGACTGTTGAATACTGTTTGCTGTTGTTTAAAGAACTTGTCGGCGTAGCACCTGCCGGAATACCTTCCACTAATCCTGTTTTCTTAATACTGTTGTAATTATGAAAAATGTTAAAGTTGACTAATGAAATAAAGCTATTTACAAAAGGAAAAATATGAATGGAAACAATGTACTATACAAAAAAAAATTAAAGATGATCCTTCTCATTCCCTTTATTTCGTATATTCAAAACCCAACCGTAGAGAAATAGTTATATCTCTATCCCTCTCTGTCTCTACAGAAACAAAAGCTCACGAGATATCGCTTTATAAATTAAAAATTATTTTTCTTTCTGATTACTTTTCGCAATATAAGAAAAAATCCGTCAATATTATTATCATATCACTGCTTGAGGAGCTCGGTGGCGCAATGGCTTGAGTGCTCTCGTTTCGATCACATAAATAAAGTCACTTTCATCATTGTTGATCCCGGGATGGGTCAACCAAAATCTCCTCTCTGAACAGCTCCTCTGTGCTGCGGAACGAACGTTATGCCTGGGCTCGACCGCGAAATGAACGAGGTCATTAATGACTCCTCCTGACTCGCAACGATAATTTTCATAGTTGAGGCTCGACCGCGAAAGAGGTTAGTGGAGCGGTGTAACTATGAAAATTAACGTTGCGAGTTAGGAGGGGTCATTAATGACCTCGTTCATTTCGCGGTCGAGCCCAGGCTTTAACCCAATGCGGGTTATTGGGCCAGGCGTGTTGGTTCTATGGCGCAAAGTCCTCATAAGTGTTTCTCCCATGTGATGATGATCACTGTTTGACTCACTTTTTTCAGAGTTGTGTTTTATGTTTTATGAAGATTTACCGATATCGTACTAATTGGTTATCATAACATATCTTTTTTTAATAGATCTAATTAATTTTAATTGTTATCGATATACATGCCTGTTATTTGACTGGCGGTGACAATACGACGTTAAATTAGACCATTGGCTGTATTATTGTATTGTTCATAGAAATGTTATGAAATTGAAAAAGATTTAATCTAAGACCATATGAACAATTTCAAACGATTGAAATTAACTGTATAGGCTATAGGCTATGTTTTTATTTAATGTCGTATTGTCACTCTTGTATAAACTTATTTCATAGTTCTATTCTCAGCGTAACGATGATACGTATAACTGTTTTGAATGACCTACTTAATACCAATATCAGTAGTTCAATTTTTGGAACCGGTGTAAATTCAGATATTATGACACTGTTACGCATTATTAATTAGTTTATTTTATTTTCTAAATTACTACTTTTTGTGATAGACATACATATGGGATTTTTGACGATTTGTAAGAACTTCTTTGTGAATAAATCTAGATGAATAAAGATATTTTTGAGGTTGCCAAATATAAGTAGGTACTTTAATTATAATCACTAAAACATGTTGACACTTCTGAACTGTGACGTATTCGTCAGAGAATGTATATAGATTTCAGTAGAATATTGGTTTAGATTTGAATAATAAATGCGGATTGAGTTTAGCGCCTAATACAATTAATCTCAGTGGGTATAGGTACGGCCCGGCCGTAAATCTCTGCGGCGATAACAATCCGTCGTCGTCGAGTTCGCAAGGACAGGGCGTCGTAACTTATGTTCTGACGCTGCTACCCCACGCTTCAGCGATGAATTGGAATAACGATTCTGTGTATCGTGGCTTTTATAATGGGATATCTTTCGCATAGCCCTCTCCATTGCCCTTTGGGTGACATTGAGCCTTCTTATGAATACCCATTATAGAAAAGAGCTATGCTCGTGGTTTCTTTGCGTGGTCGGATCAGAAATGATGCGGTCCGCATGAGAACTTAGGTCCCGACATAGCCCAAAGAATTGCGAATCTCAAGTGGCAGTGGACAGGCCGTTTTGAAATGAGGAGTTACGGTCGTTGGGCCGGAAAGGTCCTTGAGTGGCGGCCGCGTAACGGAGATGCAGCGTTGGTAGGCACAAGGTGGACCGACGATCTGGTGAGGGTCGATGGAAGTCGATGGATACGGGCAGCGCAGAATCGATCGGTTTGGAGATCTTTCATCAGGCCTCCCCCAAGGATCTCCAAACCGATCGTTCCTGCGGTGCCCTCATCCAACGGCCTCCCGCGACCCTTACCAGATCATCGGTCCACCTTGTGGGGGGTCTACCAACGTTGCGTCTTCCGGTTCGCGGCCGCCATTCGAGGAACTTTCCGCCCCAACAACCGTCAGTCCTCCTCGCAATGTGACCTGCCCACTGCCAATTCTTTGGGCTCTGTCAGCGACCTTAGTTCTCCTGCGGATCTCATAATTTCTGATTCGATCACGCAGAGAAACACTAAGCATAACCCTCTCCATTGCTCTTTGAGTGACTTTGAGCTTTTGTATAAGGCCCATTGTAAGCGGCCACGTCTCAGTTCCGTAAGTCATCACTGGCAACACACACGAATTAAAGACTTTCACACGAATTAGAGATCCTTGGGTGGGCGTCTCTCGGCTGAAATGGTGATGGTGATGAATATTGACGCTCTAGAGGTTTTAGAAGTAACGAAGTCTCAATCTTTTGGAACTGAATTTCCTAAACCAACAAGAAAGAAAACTAGACTTTATTGGGTATTTGAAAACTTTTTTATTTCATAAGTAAGTATACTAAGTACATAAGTACATAAATAGCATGCCAATAGTAAATAAATATTGCAGCAGCAATATTTGTTTATCTGCAATCAATAAAAAAAAATAGTCCATAGCTAATAATTAAAGTTGCTTAAATTGTGACGTAACATTATTATTGTATTATTTCATAGAAATATCATGAAATCATCAAATGAATAAGACGTATTTGAGTGTTACAAAATGTTTCTATGAACTAATATAGACTATGTTTTAATTTATTGTCGTATTGACGTCACCACCCTGTACAAATATATAAAAAACATTTTTACTAGTAGTCAACATCTCTATCGTATCGTGGGCAGAATCCACTTAAAAAAACAATAAACATTACAAAACTCTTTCTTATTTCAACCGCGCCCGACTAATCTAGTGGCTCGCAAAGATTACCTCCCTATGTTTGTTCACTAGCACCTAATCGTACGAAAAGTATGGCGTAGCAAGAATGTGATAAGTAGTAGAATGTGGTGTCCAAATCTTCACCGTCATACTGGCTGGTTGCCTGTGGCGAATCCGGAAATATCCGATTATTAGTTAAGCATGTTTCTAGGGGACTCAACCAAATTATCTAACAAAAAAACTAAAAAACGCTAAAAACCCCTAGTTTTTACAATTGACCACAACCACATCTAATATTTAGTAATGAAAATGGACTACGACTAATATCTATATATATATTACAGAATATTAATTGTACAACCCCAATTAAAATGCAGAAAGATCTTACTTATTATGTTATTATGACACGAAAATTTTTTTATTAACCTTTCCTTTTCAGTCATCACAAATAATAATTTGCACACAGTCATGGAGAGTGACACATACACATAAATAATATCCAAATTGATTCCCACAGGTTCTAAGTATCTTTTTTTAACTAATTGGATACCACTCGCGTGGATGTCGGTCACGCTTCAAAAACTATCCAGGGTCTCAAGCTGTCTCCATACCAAACCTCTAAATTGTTTCAGTAGATTTAGTGTGAAAAGATAAAATACAGACAGACAGATAGAGAGACTTTGCATCTAGTATTAGTATCGATGTAAAAATATTTTCTTTTACATAAACACAGTTTGAGATAAACAAACCCAATAAATTCTGAGTACACTCCTGATTGAACAGGAACATCGAGGCTTTGGCATTATAAATGAGTTTGGTAGGATACTTACTGGCATGCGGATTAAAGAGATATCACAATTCTAAGTAATAGACAATATCAGCTTGATTACGATAATATTATAAATGTATCCCTCCCATTGATTTGGGATTAGTTGACGTTAAACGTATCGAACTGATTTCAATAAAATATTGCGAAGCTGAGAATCGTTGAACAAAATTATGTCAAGTTCCACTCTCCAAACACAAAATCAATCAACGACAAGCTGGACTCGACAAGATAAAAATGTTATTATGAAACGATGAAAACACATTTCAATATTTGAGTCTTCAAACATAAATAAAGAACAATGGTTTATGTAAGAGTAATAAATAACCTTTAAAATAATATTGGGCTTTGTTTTGAAAGAGGTCGGACATTTTGTATCAACCTAAATCCAAGTACCGTTGGAGAATGATATTATATTTATAAAATAATCAATACTAGAAATGTCTTTTGAACAAGCGTGTCAATATCACGGCTGTCTTGAAAGAAACAAAACTGAAATTTATTTTGTACGAGAGATTTATTTACATTGTAGCTTTTTACGCAAAATACAATGAAAATTCTATTTTTTCGACAATGGCTAACAGTCATGACGTATTCTTTATTATTGAGTTTAGAATGATATCCATAAGTGTCCCTTTAATAGTTTTTCACCCTTCCTTCCGACTTTTTTAACACTGAATGTAAATAAAAATATAAAATTAAAAATTTTAAGTAACCCCCGGCCTCATTAATCATCTATATAACACCATCTCATTGAGACTATTCATAAGAACCCAAACACGCTATATCTGCTGTAAGTTTTTAAAGAATTAGGGATCCCACAGACGTTTTGATGGTATAGGATCAGCTCAAGTTTAGTATATCATGGAAATGTCACCAAGTGGCAGTACACCAAATTTCTGTGACGTGTTACGTTGCAGTGGCAGTACACCAAATTTCGTTGACGGATCTGTGATAGTTAGTAAACCCTTATATCACGTAAAAAATGAGCTGATAGTAATCAAACGCATGAATTGATCATAAATTATAACTAAGAACCATCCTAGTCACATCAGCTTCCGAACAAAAAAAACTGAATCAAACAGGGTCAAAACACACCTCTGTTTTGGTTTCGAAATTTTCTTATAAAATGTAAGTATATTTAAGAAGCCATTGACTTAAATTTTCTAAATATCAGATTAGAAAAAATTTTTAGCTATCAAACAGGAGAAGGTTTGTAAATTATTAGTTTAGACTTCAAGGTGAATAAGGTTATTGCTCGCACAAAGTCCTCTTTACAAGACAATCAAATGTGGTTTATGCTTAATATTCTTACACCCACACATATTTAGCATCTAGAATGGAGCTAGATTTGTAATAATAACATTCCTAAAAATCCTAAACACACCCATAATATAGCCTCATTACGCGCTTATGTTATAAAGTTAACAGAAGTACATAGGTTATAAATTACATACCTATCGTCATACCAGCCTATATACGTCCCAGTGCTGGGCACAAGTCTCCCTACATTAGAGAAACACATGAGGAGTTTGAGCCACAACACCCTCACGCTGACCTAATGCGGGTTGGTGGGTTTAATCTGTTGCAGTAACAACCGGGGCAACGACTTAACGTGTCTTTCGAAGCACGGAGGAGCGCGTGATTATAAATTTGTTTTTTTATACCACTAAGGTGGCAATCAAGCATACGGCCCACCTGATGATAAGCGGTTACCGAAGCCTATGGATGCTTGCAAAACCAGGGGTATCACTTACGCGTTGCCGACCCTGTAAAAACCTTTTCATGCCTTTTTTGAAAAATGTAGAGCATGGGGATGCTATACTCATTCGAGAAAACCTCTGCAGGGAGATCATTCCACAACTTGAGAGTACGCGGGAGAAAGTTTCTCTGAAACCGTACAGTATGCGACCACTTTGGTTCCAATTTGTGAGGATGAACTTCCTGACGGTGGCGAGGGGTGCGATTATAGAATGAAGCCGTGGGCATCATGTCAAATAATTCCTCAGAACACGCCTCGTTATACAAACGGTAGAACACACACAAGGAGGCAAAATCTCTCCTTAGGCTTAAAGGTTCAATACCGCTTGTGAGCTCAGGATCGTCGACAATTCTCATAGCACGTCTTTGAAGCACGTCAAATGGTCCAAGCTGGTATCTAGGTGCTACCGCCCATAAATGGCAGCAGTACTCCATATGGGGCCCGACTTGAGACTTATACAGTAACAGTCTTTGCCCCGAAGTGAAATACCGCCGCGTTCTATTGAGCACACCAAGCGTCTTGGATGCCAGCTTGACTTTATCCTCCAAATGACTGCGGAACTGCACGTCACTAGAGATATTAACACCAAGGATCCTGATACTCGTAGAGATGGAAAGCGGTATGTCGAGGAATTGTGAAGCTACAGCGAATGGGGTTTTTTTTAGCGGTGAACGCGCAGACTTGATTCACCCATCCCAGGACAGACCTGGGCGAAAGTTGCTTTGTTTTTGTATAGGGTTTTTATGTCACGAAGCGGAGCGAGCTTTACTTGTGGTAACCTAGCATACAAACACGCTGCGAATGTGTGGGTAAGCACAGGAGCTCTCAGTGCCGTCCGAGATACGGGCGAAATAAGACGTGTATATTGGATCTGCATTCAAGCGTCATTTCAAGTAGCGTGAGTATGAAAAGATTGAAAAGTAAACGTCGAAAAGTCGACCATGCATTGTCATGGTGAGATTGATTAAGTATTTTTTATTTTTTTTACACGGGAAATTTATTTCATCATCATCATTATTTCATCATCCATCGGCTTCCCGCGACCCTCACCAGATTGTCGGTCCACCTTGTGGGGGGCCTGCCGACGCTGCGTCTCCCGGCACGCGGCCGCCACTCTAAGACCTTTCAGCCCCAACGGCCGTCAGTCCTCCTTGCAATGTGGCTGTAATGTGAGGTTGCAATTCTTCGGGCTGTATCGGTGACCTTAGTTCTTCTGCGGATATCATCATTTCTAATTCGATCACGCAGAAAAACCCCGAGCATAGCCCTCTTCATTGCCCTTTGGGTAACATTGAGCCTTCTTATGAGGCCCATTGTAAGCGGCCACGTCTCAGTTCCGTAAGTCATCACGGGCAACACACACGAATTAAAGACTTTCGTCTTGAGACACTGCGGTAGTTGGGCCGAGAATATGCTGCGAAGCTTCCCGAACGCTGCCCAGGGTCCAGCGTAGAACCCACCGTAAGGACAGCTTTCACGAACCTGTCATTGTAAGTGTCCACATCTGTGCAGCCCTCCAGGTAATCGAAGCGATTTTGCAGTTCGAGCTGAAAGAGTTCGGGGTTTTGGATCTGGATAGCTGCAGGGCGGAGCGTAGACTTTATCAGTCGATACCTCTCGGATTTCACATTGAGATTCAATGTGGCTCTTACCATTCGAGGATCACTTCCCGTGTTAAACGAATTGATCACTGAGACATCATTGAATATCCGAGTCTTAGTCGACATGATGAAGTCGATCTCATTTTTCGTTGCGCCATCCGGACTTTTCCAGGTCAATTTTCGATGCGGCCGTTTTTTGAAGAAGAAGTTCATCATGAAGAGTTCATCATCCCTCTCCATATAATCGGCCAGCATTTGAGTTCTATAGTTCCGGATTCCATCTCCAAATTGCCTCACTTTCAACTCATCATCGCCTCGTTTGCCTAGCCTTGCGTTGAAGTCTCCCATGACGACAGTGTAGTGAGTTTTGGAAGTATGTATTGCCGGAGAGATATCCTCATACATTACTTCTTCTTCCTCGTCGGGGTGAGTCGAGGTCGGGGCGTATACCTGTATCACCTTCAACGAATACCGTTTGGTAATTCTGAGTATAAGGTACGCCACCCTATTCGACACACTTCCGATTTGTGCAACGATGTTGACGAGAGACTTGTGGACAATGAACCCGACACCACCTTGGGACAGATCTTCGCCCTCTCGAAAATAGAGCAGGTTGCCGGATGTAAGAACTATCGTGTCCTCGCCCTCTCGCCGGACTTCAGATAGTCCCATTATACTCCAGCGAATTCTACTCAATTCCTCCTCCAGTTCCAGCAGCTTCTCCTCGGTCCACAGTGTGCGTGTGTTGTATGTTGCCAGGGCCAAAGTCGTATGATGGGATTTCGTCGCCACCCGGGGATTTTTAGCATCCCTGGTCCCGGCGCCTCGCCAACGTCCATCACCGCCGGGCACTTGGGGCCTTGGGTATATGTGATTCATTCATGGGGGGGTTTTGGGCCGTCACCCACCACGCTGGCCCAGTGCGGGTTGGTGGGGAGCGCCAGAGCCTCGTCTGTTGAACAGCAGGGTGCACCACGTGCAGGTGAGGTTAGCTTCGATCCCGTAAGGTGTTGTTCGGAAACGCTTACACCCTAAGGCAATTTATATATATATAAATTAATTTTGTGACAAACGTTTTATAATAATTTTTGATGATATAATTTATTTTATTTTATAACAAAAAACATGGTAAATATCAAAGACGAGACATTGTTGAGCTAAACTTTTCAAAGTAGAGAAAGAAAAGAACAAAATTATGATTTCGGAATTACTATTAGTACAATTACAAGATGATACAGGTGAAACTGAAAATTTTTCGAGTGATTCGGATTTGTTTAGTCAAATATAACACTAGTAACACGGTCTTATTTTATTTTGTTCTTTTTGTTTAAGAACCTTCAAAATATCATGATTTATTTTTAATTTACTTATCTGCTTATTTTATTTATTATTAAGTTATCTACTAAACTATAATAAAATAAGTTTTACAGATTCACATTCACATTTGATAATAATAGAATTATTATACCTACTTCCATCTTTTAAAATTTATATGCTGACGCCCCTCGTATTCACGCACACATTCACAGCGTGTTTGACACTTGGTTACCATAAGGAAAGCGCTTGTCAGTGGAAGTTGCGTGAGATGTCGTGAGCTATAAGCAACCGAGCTCCTCTCCGTACTGTTTTCTGACCCAGTGCAGGTTGGTACGTAAAAGCGATTGCACTAACAACCGGAACCAACTGGTTAACATGCCTTCTGTAACATCGAGGAGCTTTTTTTGATTGACTTATCCCAGGATCGACCATAGCGATAGTTGCTTAATTTTCGTAAACGAAACCCAGAGCGCTTTAACCAATACCCCATGCAACCGAGCTCCTTTTTTCCAATTTCACATTTACATTCAGTCAAAAAAGTATCGGGAATGAATGATTTGTTAATGGTTTGTTGTTGTTAGATTGACACAACTGTTTTTAATTTTGGCGCGGAGTTTGAGTTGCATCTGTAAATTATATTAAATACAGTGCTGTTTTTAGTTATATCATATCTAGTGTGTATGTGTATTGCGAATTTCATAATGGACAAAAACATCGAACAAAGAGTTTGTCTTAAATTTTGCATCGCCAATGGAATTTTGTGTTCGGAGTCTCTGAAAATGTTACAAAAAGCTTACGGTGAATCGACTTTATCAAAAACACGTGCTTATGAGTGGTAGTGGTGGTGCGTGCATAAGCGTTTGAGATGTGATGGAAGATTTGCCTCGCTCTGGTAGGCCATCAAAGTCTGCAAGTGAAGTTAACATCGCAAAAGTGAGGAAAATAGTGACTGTTTCTCTTGGATTCTTGGATTTTGCACTACGATAATGCACCTTCGCACAAGGCTATCATTGTGAACGAATTTTTGACTAAACACAACAAATACCATCGAGCAACCACTAAATTCACCAGATAAAGCTCCAGCCGACTTCTTTCTTTTTCCTAAACTCAAATTACCACTTCGTGGCACCCGTTTTTAATCGGTAGAAGACATAAAGGAGAATTCGCGGCGAAAACTGAACTTAATTCCGTAAACAGCGTTTATAAAATGTCTTGATGATTAGATTATTCGTTTGCGTAAGTGTATCGTTTCTGAAGGAGCATACTTTGAAGGTGATAAAATAAATTAGGATGATTAGCTAACATTTTGTGTATTTTCCCTGTACTTTAGTGACAGAGTATATTCCGACATAAATAAATATACAGGGTGGTGCCGTCAATATGACAATAAATTAGAAAGGGTTTGCTACTTTCAAAAATTTGTATGAAATAATATAACATTGGCTGCATTATTTCATAGAAATGTCATGAAATTATCTTATGAATAAGATGTTTTTGAAAGTAGCAAACCATTTCTATGAACTAACATAGCCCATGTTTTAATTTATTGTCGTATTGACGGCACCATCCTGTATAAAACAATGCGAATATATAGTATAAATGGATCATGGTTGTTTGAAACTCGTAAATATAATAATCCAAACTAATTTTTTGTTTGTTTTTTGTCGGCAGCTAAACATCAGCCCATATCGGGAGTCGAACCGGGATGTCTGTCTTTGTAAATAGGATCACTGACCACTTCATCTTCAAATATCCTAAATTTCCGGAAAATCTAAAGCTTTTTGGAATATTCTAATGTTTGTAGGTTCCTACCGCGGAAGAGAACGAATCGCATTGCTCATCAGCGATACTCATCATAAACGGAGACGATTTATCTGGGGAGATATTTATTTATTTGAGCCAAATGAAATCAAGATCCTTGGCTGGGAATGTCCAGAATTTATTGAAAGTTTCCAAATCAAAGATTTACTTTATCACATTTTGGTGGCATTTAGTCACCACAATAGATCTTTTTAGGTCGCAGTGACAACAGTCTCTAATGAGACTGAAAAAAAATTATAACAATTCTGTATTATACATAAAGGATAGCAGCTTGCGATCAGAATTAATAATGGCTTTTGCTCTTGAAGTTTTTATGGCATATGACAGTTTAATGAAAACACGGGCAATAGCACTCACGCCGTATTGCGTATCTGCAGTTATGTCGGACATAGTAAGCCACGTTTGCATTAAACTGTCCAATGTGATAAAACGGGTCTACCTATTGTCGCAGAACTTTTTATGTCATAATTTTATTACATATAACAGCGGAAAACATAAACTTCATTTGGCAGAAAATCATTTGGCACACACTCATACATTCAAAACCCATAATTTTATAAGTCAGAAACTTTAGGCATATATTTATTATCCATAATAATTAAGAGGCAGAACTATCATATCACAGAAAGTTTAAATTCAGAATTATCTTTATGCATAAATTTGATATTTATAATATTAAGAGGCAGAACCATCATGTCGCAGAAAGTCAATATTCAGAAGCAATACTAGCATCCACCATGCACGTATGCAGTATGCAAGCAACAGTCAGCATGCAAACAACAGGCAGCAAGCAAACATGCAGCATGCGGCATGCAATGTTTCTGTCACGGCTCCGGCGCTGCGCCTACGCGGGCTTGAATTACACTTTAGGGGTAGGGCAGACAAGACTACGTGGAGTCGGTTTTGCAGCGATTCGTTTCGGTCACTAATGTAGCACAATCTTCAGAATCTACTCTTTATCGCAAACATTTTTATGTCACAATATTATTATGCATATCAGCCGATGGCATAAATCATTAGAAATAGTATGCCAAGTGAAATTATACCGAGTAATCGTCGCATTAAATAAGTGTTATGCTAAACAAAATTTTGCTAAATGAAATTATGCCTAGTGAAATCCGCCATCTTAAAAGTATGCCATTGGGAGTTCGGACATATAGACGTTCGACCAAATGATAATTATAGTAAATGATTTTTATACATGGAACATATTCGTTTAAAGAAAATTATGCCAAGTGTGTTATGTAAAATAAAATTCCGAACAACAAAATTCTGCCAGATAGAAGGAACCCTTCTTGCTGAATCCTGTCAGGAAATGCCCTTCCAATTTTTTTAATTAATATTTGAAATAAGATTTTGTCATCAACAAGCACTCTTAATACGTGTATCTAATAAGTAAATTAAATTTATTATCTTTTCCTTATGTACATACCGACATATGTCACACTCACTTCATTTATTTTGTGAAATATATAACAGACAATACACGTTACTCACTCTATCCTACACCTTGTTGGCTTTATTCAACGACTTCCCAGATCGAATCTCATTACGCTCGCTAGACGCAACCTAATTCTACATCGGCACCGCGGTAAACTATGTACTTACTTAATAATAAACTTAGCACGAACATATCGTCATAATACAGCCTTATTAATCAAATTATCGAGCATTCTAAGGACGCAAACATTGTTGATAGGATTAACTATCAACAATGTTTGCGTCCTTCGTTCGTACAGATGCTGCAATCCGATGCGGTGAGTTGCTTTAATACCGCTATCTCAGACTATCTCATGTAGAACTAAAACTATATCATCTCATAGAGTATATATAACATGAACTATGCACAAAATTCGCACAGATGTAGATTTAATTTTTTGCAAGTCCTAAAAGCCATCTGGGTTTTGTCATTATGGGATTCTAAGCTCGGCTTCAGATATTAAAGGATTTGGATAACTGATCTATCTGAGCAAAGTTTAGTTTATCTTTGGTTATTATATTACTTTATGAATTCAATGTATTGTTAAAATCTTTCTTTCTTCCATAAAAGTAAGATGATGTTTTTAATTTATAAGATTATTTAGAAGGGAAATTTTTATTAGTCTTGCATATTTAAATATTAATCTGTTTGTTTTTGCTAATTGGTTGTTGACTATTTAATCTGTTTATTTTGCTAATTTTCTTAATCATTATTTGTTTGTTTCAGACCCAAACCGGTCAAGGACACCAATAAGTCAATGCTCCCATCAATTATAAAAATGCCCACCTAAGCTTCGCCACGTGTCATTTCTGATACGCGAGTAGGATATACTCGAACGTTATACATTCAAATTCTTTATAATGCACACACTCATACATATTTAGCATTATCTACGTGTGTAGATGCCAAATAACTCTTTTATTACTTCAATCTCTTGTATTAGATTAGAAAATAATAAATAAGCTATAAAACAACAATGATTAACCTGTGGAATTTATGCATCATTATAGTATAGTCAAAACATATACCTAAGCGGTAAGTAACGGGTTAAAAATAGATTAAGTTTCGTCGGCGGCATGCCATTCATGTCACTTGCCGGCAAATGCTGCTCAATCCGGCCTGGCATGCATGCCACACTTAAATCGAGTTTCATAAAATAAGTAATTTCTTTTTTTTTACACGTGTTCGTAGCAAAACAATATGACGACCCATGATCGTGGCTCAGCCAGGTGGGCCACAAAATTGAATTGAGTACCCATTGTCTCACTGTGAGCTTCAGGTAACGACAAATTTAAATTTAAGACATCAACATCGCCATACTAGGAATGCATAATGGTGACATCATGTCAAAAAGAAAGCTAGCTGGGATTTTTTTTATAATAACTTTATTAGTCCTTGATACGAAGTGCAAAAAATTGCAAACTGTATTTGTGCATGTTGTGTAGGCATTATTATTCTGCCGTTGGTTTAATCCCGAACTACGGGCAACAAAGAAAACACACAACGCATATAATACGCCATGCTGTATGCCCTGAAGGGATTTCGGGCACCCGACACTCTACTGTAACGTTAGCTTCGTACAATATGAAATTTGAGTAGAATTAATTTGATTCACGCCGTAGTTACGTTTGGCATGATACTGAAAGAAGAAAATGGCTGGCTGAACATTCTACCTAATCTGAGATTCCATCACTTAAAAACAAAAGACCAATTCTTAATTGTATCTCGGTTAAAAATGTTGCGTTCTCAGTATCTATTCTGCCATGAACCTCCACTTAAAATCAAAATCAAAAATATATTAATTCAAGTAGGCTCCTTTGCAGCTCTTTCAAATCGTCAAAAATCACAAAATATATGTATATCTAATTAAAAAAAAACTGAAAAGGATAAAATAATTAAATTTAAGTAGGTATTCATCCCCTAGAAACATATTTTTGGAGTCGGTGCTTCACTTTCTATTGTTTTTGGAAACCACTTAGCACCAACTCCAAAAATATGTTTCTAGGGGATGAATACCTACTTAAATTTAATTATTTTATCCTTTTCAGTTTTTTGAAGTCAGTTTTAATTTTTGTTTAAAATTTTTTTTTCACAATTTTTAGTGGTAACTTTCTACGGTCGAAGCTAGATGGGTGATCGTAAACTTATATTGTTTCCTACTATCGTATCGTTGCACTAAAAAGTCATTTGAAAAGCAAAACTTCGCAATTACGCATATGTAGACGACTTCATAATTTAAGTTTTTTTAAATTTAAAACCAAAGTACCCAACTGTTTTTGAAAAAATTTTTATGGGACCAAATGGCAGCTATTCCGCATCGAACAAAAAAAGAATCACGTAAATCGGGTCAGTAATCTCGGCGTAATCGGTGTACATACATAGAAAAAAAAAAAAAAAAAAAACATACCGGCCGAATTGAGAACCTCCTCGTTTTTGAAGTCGGTTAAAAATGGTCTCACAGTGTCATATTGTCTATCTGTCTGTCATATATGAATTTACACCGGTTCCAAAATTTGAACTACCGAGAAGACTCCTGCAACAAACTCGTGTAGTCACTCTTTTCAAAATATGAAGTAACCATTTTTGTGGTTACATTATTTAAATATTTTGCTGTGCAGTGCTGTGCAGTGCTGTGCAGCTTATTTTATAAAATCAGCTACGCGAGCGTAACCTTAGTGTCGTAAGTTTTTACTACGATGTTGTCCATCTGTCTAATGTATATATAACACAGCTGATAAAATAAGCCATTAACCTAGCGACTTATAAGGGACCTACGGCGTAAACCCAAACCGGTATAGATAACAAAAAAAAATAGAAGAAATACAGAGATTAAAAATTAGTCTTTCCGAAATTCCTACAGAAACCCTTTAATACGTGACCGACTCGCTCTAGGGATGGTTTTTATTCGAAATTCAATTTTATACATTCGGAACGGTATGCCAATTATTCTGTTAGTATTTCATTGCACAGTTTCACTGTTGTTATTAAGTTACTTTTGTCTATTTTCCACACATGCTCGGCAGCAGGTTATAATAAATATTTACTCAAACAATTAGCTTTGATGACATATTTGAACTTTTTGGTATAGTTTTTTAAACTAAGTTGTTAATAAAAATAGTAGCTATAAGAACAAGGAATGCAAAGAAGACAAATTTTAACAATAAAATGCACTGTAAAAATTAAAATAAGTCATTTCCCCTTCTGGCATTCCGGCTACTTAACAATAAACTGTTATGGGGCTATGTAAGGTGTTTCAGTATGAAACAGATGACTTTTTCACGATTTTTTTTAACAAAGCGTTTTCAAGCGTTGCGTTTCCCTTGCGTGCGACCCGTATAGAAGGAGTCTATGGCTTTACGGTATTATTTTTCCACAGTATACCAACTTACGTTTTTCGGAGTTATATAAAATTGTTGAAAACTATAGAATACATAAAGAAATATTATTGAAACTTTAAGTTTCTGCACCTTATCTAGAAGGGAAAGAGTGCAACTCAAAATATACAAAGCCGGCAACATTCAATCATCTTCTAGAAAGCAGAAAGACATAACGTATAAGTCCACACATATATGTATAATAAAGTTTACGCAATGTTCAATTGCACGTATTAGAAAAGGCAGGTAGATAAATAAGAGTACCGTTAAAAGTACATCGAACAAATAAAATCAAAGTATAAAAGAATTTATATGACAGTGATCACTATTTGATAAAGCATTAATGTGTTTTTAAATTATTTAATAATAACTTTAACGGAAATTATCAGCTATTTGGCAATACATAGCTTAAATAAAGGGAATAGTATAATTTATATTCTCACTGTCCTACATTCACGTTCCAAACAAAATACGCTGTGCTCGGTCCTATAGCTCGACAAAGAATGAGGCCGCTGATGGCCCTTACAGCGTAACCGGGGTTTCAAGGAGGCGAGAACTTTGGTGAGTCCTAAGCCTTGAGGGGCAAATTCGCCTTTCTAATCCCCAGCCATCACCTCCGGGGGTAGCTCGAGCCATGAGGGAGCGACAAACCTGAGGGTGCATCTAAAGGCTCGGACCTCGTCTCAGGTGAGTCATGTCGTGGAGGGATGGAAGAGAAGCGCCCAGGCACATGTCTGTACAGTCTGTACCTGGTAAGGCGCGATTGTAAACCGGGTTTTCGCACCCTTGTTCGTCGAGTGCGATGTGTAACAAAAGTGTGGCTAGTGCGTGATGTGCTTGTGTGTGCGAGGGCATTTTCGCTCGTGATAGGATCTTCAGAGTCATGGAGGACATTCCTTGGTCTACGTTGATGGGTCGGGGCGTTTACAGCGGGAGAGTAATCGAAGGCTTAAGCGGCCGGAGCTTATATAGGAGCTACAAACAAGTGAGTCATCGGGTGGAAATAGAACACGTGTACAAAAACGAAACAACTTATTTCTTTATTCAACAGCTTTGACGAATTTTATTCGTACGAAAGATTCCAACATTACGAGTATTATGTTACTGTATTTGTCACATTCTTTCTCCACGTGTAAAAGTATGGAACAATATGGGATTTTATAAATATTCCATAATATAATAATGTGAAGAAACTCGCCGAATTCATCTCTTTTAAAAAATATCTCGCGAACCTATTCGGTTATACGTTAATGACGACAATAACGAGAAGATGACAACTTGAGGATACATATTATTCATCGCATCAAAGATGACTTGATTAACGCGATATCACCGAGACACTGTCTGTTTGACGGCGAAAAACGTATTCAGAGTGCGCACACAATTCGTAGGACCACGATTGTATTAAATTCAAGTAATTTTTAAGGTAAGGTGGTTGCTAAGGAATGAGATTGATTTTTGTGGGTGTTGAGTGTGGCAACGTTCTCATTCTGAAGATATTTATTTATACATTCAAGTGGATGGAGGATCGATACTATCTCCAGGTGTTTAGTACACAAATTAAAATTAATCCTAATTTAAAATAAGTTTTGTTTATTTCTCTTTTTTAAGTAGCAAATACATTAGTCCGAATCACATTAGCTGCAATAATAAAAAGGATTCTAGAAGAATTATCCCTTGTGCAAAACAAGTGGCACATAAATGGCATGTTCAAATATTGCTGTCGCCGATATAACTTTTTAAAGTTTATAAAGAAGTGTAAATCTGTAAACTGGAGACGCCAAGACAAAATCTGGAAACGCCTGAACAGTGGGAAGAAAATTGGCTGGTGATTATGATTCGTATAAATGTTATCATGTAAAGCGATATTGGCGTCCACCTTGTTCATTTCTTTTTGAACAAGGTGTGCATTAGCTAAATTATCGAGTAAGGGTTTGAATTCTTCAAACTGTCGTCGGGACGAGAGTTGCTGCTCTCAAAAATACATATTGCTCAAAATGTATGTAAAATCATTTGTATTAAAATAAAAACAAAATGTTAAAAAAATAAACGGACGATTTCAAACAGATGATAATGTTAAATGTTGTTCTTATGAAAGGTAATAAATAAGATACTGACTCAACATATTATCAGATAGCAAATGCAAATATCTAAGCGTAAAATTAATGTAAATTATTGTAATCTTTTCACAATAATAGAACCGTACAGGTGCACAGATAGGTCGCTTATTTTTATATATATTGTAAGAGATCCTATACACAACTTGTTAAACAAATTGAAATCGCAAAATAAATCACCTGTTCCATACAGATCGTGTAGGTATTACAAGTTAGTATGAAAGAGCAGATTTTTCCGTATTTTCAATTTCTTTTTAATGGGCCGTGTTCAGGTTTACCAGCGCTGCTACCTCTGCCTTTGATTTCTAGAGCGTTCCATTTACACCAGAAAATATTTTATTTTCGACTATACGTTTTTATTAGAAAAGTTATCTACAAAACTGACTAAAAAGTATCTCGACTGCGATAACAATTCAGATTCTATAAAAATGTCAGTGCTTTATGGATTCTGTTAATCATCATCACCAGCCTATACAGGGTGGTGCCGTCAATACGACAATATTTTTTTTTTTTTATACAACTGGATGACAAACAAGCTGACGGCCCACCTGATGGAAAGCGGTAACCGCCGCCTATAGACACCTGCAATACCAAGGAAAAAAACTTGATATTGCAGGTGCGTTGTCATCCTGGGGCCTTAGATAAAATGCCGTCCATGCCCAGTAATTACACTGGCTACCTTTCCCTTCAATCCGAAACACAGCGAACTGTTTCACGGCTGAAATAAGAAAGGCGGTGGTACCTACCCAGACGACCCTGCATACGGGCCTACCACCTAGTAATAAACCACCTAGTAAATGAAAACATGGGTTATATAAGTTCATAAAAATCATTTGCCACTTTCAAAAACATCTTTCTCATTTGATAATTTCATAACTTTTCTATGAAATAATGCAGCTAATATTATATTATTTCATACAAATGTCATTTAAATAACAAATGAATAAGATGTTTTTGAATGTGGCAAACCATCACTATGAACAAATATAGCCCATATTTCAATTTATTGTCGTATTGACGGCACCATCCTGTATACGTCCCACTGCTGGACGACCATCCTGCATGGGAGAAACACATGAGGAGTTTTAGGCCGTAACACCACTCCGATGGCTCACCACGGGCTGGTGGGTTAAAGTGGTTGCGGTAAGAACCGAGACCAACGGCTTAACGTGCCTTCCTAAGCACGAAGGAGCTAGAGAGTGCAACTTTTGATTGACCCATCTCAGGGTCGACCAAGATGAAAATTGCTTTGTTTTCGTGATCGATACCAGAGCGCTCAAACCACTACGCCACCGAGCTCCTCACCCCACCGAGCCATTATTAGTTATATCTATATCTTTTCACTGTTAATTCACAAAAGCTTTGCTATGTAGGTATAGTATTTATATTTTCCGAAACCGGACCACTGCGCGCCGCTTACCGTATACCGCAGCGTTATGTGTGCATTACGATTAAGAGACCAAAGCTTAAGTAGGAAAACTACCAGTTTATTCTTAATTGAGTAGATGATTTATATATCTAATATTAAGACATTGACTAATGAAGCACACGAGAGCACATCTAGCGATACGTAACAGCCATCAATCGTAATTATTCCCTCCGTCCAGGAAAACAATTCTGATGTCGGTTCACTCTATCTGAGAACAACCTACTATAATAGCAACTCATTAGTATTTTTAATCAAAATGCTTAAAATAATAAAATAGTTGTAATGACTAGCAGTCACCACTCATCCCACACTATTTCTTTTGGATAATTTGCTTTTTTATCTGTGTAGGACAGTGCTACCTCAGGTATATTATTTAAAATATCTTCAATATTAGAGCGTAGGGATTTTTTTGGTACACCTATAAAGTCATGGTTCGCCATCGATCGGTACGATGGAATAATGGGTTTCGGGATCCACAAGGGGCCTATTCACACGACGGACGTTTTAAGAGTTTCAGCACATTGTTTACGTTCGCATAGATCTAAAAATTCGCTCCTTTATAGGGATGTACCGTTGACATCACATCTAGCGTAACAGTTTGACCTTCAGACCGGTCTTATTCCGTTCGAAATAGCTTTCGGAGTGCAACTGTTACACTTGGTCGCTGCACTACCATACGTCGCTGAAAGATCTTACGGATCTGAAAATCAGATAAACATTTCTTCATATCTATAGAAACGTTTCGAACCAGAACGACAACTTAAGGATTTTGCTTAGATTCATTTTATTTCCAAAAAAACCTTATAGGAAAGTTTAAAATTATTCATAAAATATATTAGGTTGTAAACTATAAAAGTCACTATAATAATTGATGCCATTAATATTCACTATCATGTTGAAACATTTTTATTTAGTTCTTATAGTTATTGTTTTATACAATAATTTCTGTCTTTCCGCTTACGTTATAATATGTGCGAACGATATTGTTGCCTTTTGTCCTCTCGCTGAGTAGTCTTATCTCTTATACCGCTCTCTCTCGGTCGAAACTCAAAACAACGTTCCGATAAAGAGCCTTCACAGCTCGTCTTATTTGTCTTTCTATCGATACAAACTCGCGTCGTCTAATCGTTTTGAAAAAATCGCATGAATTGGCTTTTTCGTGTGCAATAGAGATGAGATCTATAGATAAGATTTGAATATGAATAAAAGAGAATGCAAAAAGCATAATAAATGAGATATTCCAAAAATGTATAGAGACCCGGCCTAAAAAATGTACCTAAAATTGTCCTTATTCTTTTATATTTCCTTTACGTGGTACAAAACAAGAATTTTCATAGAAAAAACTGCAACACAACCAAATATTCATCATGGCGCCTTTGTCACTTTAGTGACGTTTAGTTGACTTCTTTGTCACTTTGGTGACGTTTATTTGACTTAGGCTATTTTGCCTCAATGACGTAAGCATATCTGGGTGGCACTCTGTAGCCTTAATTTTATATTTATTGAACTTTTAAGTCGGTTTTTAGTTTTTGAAATAAGAATAAATTTATGAATGCTCTTGTCGTTTCTTTATAGATTTAATAAAAGTTTTTGGTTATCATGAGGGTGCAGCTTAAATATCCTGGTAGCGCCACGTATCTTAACCAGTAATTACCTAAGTCAATTATGATAATAATATTCTTACGGCCGAATACTCACTTCACTTTATATATTTAAGGCAATCGGTTCCTGGCCAAATACTCAAAATGCTTCGTAAAAAAAGCTTTAGTTACGAACTTAAAGTATACTAGCTGACCCCGCAAACGTCGTTTCGCCATAATATAAAATAAAAAAGATATTGTCAAAAAAAAAATAGATAGTAGCCGATTCTCAGACCTACTGAATATACATATAAAATTTCATGAAAATCGGTCAAGCAGTTGCGGAGGAGTATGGGAACTAAAACTGTGAGTCGAGAATTTTATATATAAGATTACGAATTTTTAAGTATTGTCAAAGTTTTACTAGATGGTAGGCCCGTATGTAGGGGTCATCAGGATATGTACCACTGCAATACCAAGTGATGTTTTCTTTAATATTGAAGTCTCTTTAAGCGACAGTGGCTACTATTGTAGTGGTAAGTACCACCGTCAGCTTCTTTGTCATCTAGTTGTATAAAAAATGTCAAAAATGTGTGTTAGTAAACGTCAAATTTCTGGACTTAATACAATCAAAAGTATATGACCAGTCCTAGACTAGACGACTACGATCTTACAAAATCTGGTGCTCCCACAATAGGGATGTTGACTTTATTAAAATAAAAATATTGACGTGTAGTAGTAGTTTTTAAAATAAAAAACCTGAAAAAGTACAATAGTTTACTGTGTTTCTAAGAAAATTAGGTAAAATTTAATAATAATAATAATAAATAATTTCAGTATTGGTGACTCGTCAATTATTGTCAAAAATTTTATGTAACATCAATATATTTAAAATTGTTTCTAATTAAGGTTACGATGGGATTGACATATTATACTATAGTAGAAATCCCTAAATTAAATAAAACATTTTTTTAAAACTGTCAGATCATGTGACAACGAACACCAATATAAGTGTATGACGTCACTTGTTGGTAAACATGATACGCCGTCAAAAGGCAAGTGATTTTTGTGGCACCGCACGACATTTATAAAACTTAGAACTCATTTTTATGTTCATAATGAAAAACTTATAAATTACTTTAGCAGCTTACCAGTGTTCGGGAACAAGTGACGCCACAGCGGTCACGTGACATAACATGTGTTGGCGGAATTTAAGATACTGAGACCTACATGATTTCTAAAGCATCACGCTTTTGCATAATAGTGATAGCTATTTAAAGATTTATTACGTGTACACGACATAGATAAATCACTTTTCTAAAATTTATCAATAGATATATTTAATTCATTTACCTACGCACCCAAATATGATTGTAAAATTTTTACTTAATGCCCAGTTGGCGCGTGATCCTGACAGCCCTAAAGATAAATGTTTTAAATTCGTCTGAAGGTTAATTGTACATCGGCCTCGGCACGAATTGTCTCTGTGCTCTAATTGTAAGCCATAGCGCATTGAATGAAAGCAGAGTGTATAAGGTACCTATAACAGGCCGGTCTCCCTCTTCCTTTGTAAAGAAAACTTTTGTCATGACTGCAAAGACCAGCGCGGGCGTTGCTATGTAACCGTTACTGACGTAACATTCCCCTGATTTTCATCGTATGTGAGTGTGACGGAATGAACATAGAGTTCGGGATGTTCGTTACGAACATAGAGATTTTTTTTCTATTAGGTACCTACGTATGATATATTTTAGAGTTTTCATAACGGTTACTATGTGAGTTAACCTTAGATAATAGAATCGCCGTAGAATAACTTCGGTGAACATTTCTGAAGGCTTTTATAATAGGTTTATATAGTTTCTAACATCGTTTTGGCGTAATAAGTATAATTATTAGGTATACATAGTATTCTATGCCCGCGTACGCCATGTAATCGCTCGAAAACCAGTGGCGTAAAGAACTACGATATACCTAAGTACTTCACCAAACATAAAACATGATCATACACAGCCTTAACCTAACAGAAAACAATTCCTACCTTGCAGTAAAATTTCTATTAATCTCCATTTAGTAGGTAGTTCTGAAGTTATGAGCGTACAAAGAGAGACGTACGTTACATTTCATATGTAGAGAGATTAATTGAAATCAATTCAATTTTAGTTATGAATCTAATCAAAAGAACTAGGCCGGAAGTTTTTTCGTTTTGCTCTATAGATATAAATGCACGGAATAGGCCTCGCAGTAAATGCAATAAGTTCTAAATATGCCTCCTGTCATCAATTTACATATTATTATGATATTTTAAAATAGTAAGGCGTCGCGTCGTTATTAGAACGCGATTTACTTACGCAAATTTTGCTCGTACGACTACGAACTAGCGGTCAATTGACATTCGCGTTATGTAATCGCTCGAAAAACATGCTTGACGCGCGTTCGTAAGTTCGCGCGAATGTGATTTATGGCGCGAACAATTATGAATGAATACGCAGTACCGGGAAATTAAACTCATTCCCCGGAAATTCCGATACCATAATCAATGACACTGATTTTAACATTTTTCTTACAATTATCACGTTGAAAAATAAAATAGTGATAAATTAATAAATAATACTTTTGATTTGTATTTTGGATACTCAATAAACCTACACTTAATTTTTTTTTTCACTTTAATTACAAAAAATATGTGATAAGTATTCGCCTAATCGTTACCACCAATTTTTACCTCCAGATTTTATGTGTTTTGAAGTTCGTCCAAACGGGTGCAATCATCGGTAGAATGTGAAGAAACATAATTTTAACACCAATAGTGGCCCTAATTCTGGAGAACACATGATAGTCTAAATTATTTTTTTATTTTTTTACTAAAACTTTTATTTTAATTTCCATCTAAGGGACATTAGCTGTATCGTATTTTAATAATAATTTTGTTTTAATGTTAATCTTGTATTTATTGCTCCATTCCACACCCATAAAGAAGTAAGATGGCCTGCACATCAGGTTACGCAAATCAGTCAAATTTCTACAATTGATATTGATCTTTACCCCTATCCCTTAGTTATTAAAAATCATATCGCATTGTGTAAATTTGACATATGGATAATGTAGTGTATAGTCGGATGTATCACATTGTCCATTAATATAGACAATTAAATTCATAAATTCAATGGAGCAAGAGATTTTTTCTAATTAATTATGTCCCACTTTATCCACTGACGACAAATAATCGCAAATGAAACAAGAATCACATACGGCACTATCCCACCTGATCAATTAAAAAAAAGAAAAAGGTTGAGTAACATGCGTAAATTACAAAATATTAATACATTTGAGTTATATAAATTTAACAATTATTATGGGAAAAGAGTGTGGTTGTAAGTACATCCTTCCCTATATACTTAATAAATATCCCAAAGAAATAATAAATAAATTAAGTAAAAAAAATATAAATCAAGTGAATCGAATTTTAAAATGCTATTACATATCTGGAAAGTGTATAGACAAGAATGTAAAATAAAATAAAGCTAGAATTATTCTGCCTACCTAACTTAATTATAGAATAAAACATAATACATATAACATAAAACATAAAATAAATAAATAAAATATAACCATGAGTAACTCCCCAGGGATAGCTATAATCTTTAATTTTAAGATTTTTTTATATCTCGGATAATATTGTTTTGTACGTGTACTTTAAGTGAAATAAACAGATTTTTTTTTAAACAAGTTACTGTTACTTGACTTGGAAAATTTAATTTAATTTTCATTCCAGTTTAAAATATTTTACAGTCAGTCCATTTTAGTCAATATGCCTTTTCTATTCCGGCTGTAAAAAAGTTCGCTGTGTTTCGGATTGAAGGTAAGGGCGACGGTAGCCACTTATCACCAGATGGGCCATCAGCTTGCTTGTCATCTCGTTGTGTAAAAAAAATCAGCCAGTAAATGTCGCCAAACAGTAAATATATAATTATTATTGTCTCTATTGATGGATACTTAAAATCGAGTTTATCTATTAAAAATATGGTCAGTGTGCAGTTCTGGTTATTGTTATGAGATTGAGATACGTCATAATAAATCGCAGTGGATGTAGTGGGACAAACACTCCTAGTTTATCCATCAATGAATATGTAAAAGTGGTATTCACAGGCCACTGTAGGTTAGGTACAAACTAAGCTGCATCGAGAGGGTTTAGCTTAGTTGTGTGTACGCTATATCATGTGAGAATGTTTTTAGGACAATCATATAATTTGTAGACAAATAAAGCATAATAGAGTACAAAATTTTAAAATTTCCGATAATGCTGTATTTTATACCAAATATCGAACGAATTTTTATCGACTATCAATTTAGAAAAAGTGTACGGCGTGAGTACGTCTTGGTTGACTCTATTGGTTTAATTGCTCTGAGGATAAAATGCAGTGTTTAGGAGGCACCTCCGTACATGCCGTCTAATATTGTCTATGGTTTCTTTGAAATCTATCTAAATTTAATTGGCAGCTCTGAATAAATTCTTGCTATCTTTTTCCTATTACATAATAGTGTAATTGAATGTAACAATATAATAATAGACATGTTATCATAAAAATCAGAATGGTTCTGATTTTCATCAGATTGTGAAATTTACCATGTAGGAATTCGTCTCATTTCAATTATAGCATTTTGCATTCAGAGTCATTTTTCTTCTTTTGCTTCCTGAATACGCTAATCGGGTTAATTAAATAGTTCCCCATCTAAAGCAAAAAATGCGTGTCTTTTGGGGTCCGTGTTAAACAAAGATAGAACTCAAATTAGACATCGTGATTCGTGATCGCGCGATCGCAATTAAGACACCCAGTTTTAGTAATCTGGCGACCATAAATTTTTTTATCGCCTCGATTCGCGCGATAATCACGTAATCGCGTCGTCTTCCTGCACCCCAGACGCGGCCGCGTGCGGTGGGGCCGGCCCCCACGTCTTGGATTATCTAAGTGAATCTTGGTAATTTTTATTGCGCAAAACCTAACCATAAGGTCAGGTTGCCTGGGGGTGGGTTGGTTAAATTGATTCGGAAGAGCCCAGGCTACCCCCGACGCATAAAGCAATGATCATAGCACAAATGTTTTATAAAAAATAATAATAATAATAATAAAAAAAAAAAAAAAATCATTATTATTATTCGTTATATTGCCATATTTTAGCAACAAATCAAGAGTGGTAGGTTATGTACGCTAAGCAGATAAATCTGAAATATACAGCCGATATATTAGGTTGGGGAAAAAGTCTTTTCGCATTATTAAAGTATGTAATTGTATGAACTTGTAATAAAATCTCTTTGGCTGTACTATTTGTATCTGGCTGGTTTTGGTATCATTAAAATTTAGATTTTAAAAAAGATAATTCTAAATTTAAATTAGGAAAATGTGTGTTTTTCATTTGTTTTTCGTACTGTCAAGATGAGTGAATCTAATGAAAAAATTCGATACATTGTAAAATTTTACTACAAAAATGGTAAAAATGCATATAAGACCTAGTGCAGTGTCTGTGAGAGTAGCACCAATTTGGTTTAAGCGTTTTCAATCCGGAAATTTTGATGTCATAGATGCACGTCGCTCTGGTCGCCCTATTACGGATAGAATTGATGCCATTTTTGAAAAACTGGAGCAAGATCGGCATATCACTAGTTACGATGTAGCTGAAGAACTGGGAATTGACCACAAAATAGTTTTGGCGCATTAAAAAAAAATGGGTACACAAAAAAGCTCGATATTTGGGTACCCCACGAGCTCTCTGAAAGAAACCTAATGAACCGTGTACTCATTTGTGATTCTTTATTACGACGTAATGAAACCGAACCATTTTTGGAGAAGCTGGTAACTGGTGATGAAAAGTGAATCACGTACGACAAGAACGTGCGAAAAAGGTCGTGGTCATAAGGCCGCTCAGGCTTCACAGACTGTGGCGAAACCCGGGTTAACTCGTAACAAGGTGATGCTGTGTGTATGGTGGGATTGGAAGGGCATTATTCATTATGAGCTGTTACCACCAGGCAGGACCATCGATTCTGAACTCAACTGCGAACTCTCAGCAAAAATTAAGAGAGTTTGGCTGGGAGGTGTTAATGCATCCGCCGTATAGTCCTGACCTTGCACCTTCAGATTTTCACCTGCTTCGCTCTCTTCAGAATTCTCTCGGCAGTGTCAGGTTAACATCACGAGAGGACTGCCAAAACCACTTGTCGCGGTATTTTGATCAGAAGCCCCAAAATTTCTATAGCAATGGGATCATGTCCCTACCTACAAGATGGCAAAATGCTATCGAACAAAATGGTACCTACATACTTTAGTTAAATGTAAATAAACTATAATAAAGAATATTAGAATTTTCTTACAAAATGCGAAGACACTTTTTCCCCAGCCTATTACATGTACAGCCAACAAGATTCTGAACGTGTTAAATTCGTTTCCAATTCGAAATTTTAGAGTACCTATGCATTTCTCGAATATACTGAGTGTATATTTTGATTTTTAACATTTTGCACTATTTTTGGCATAGTACCCAATAATCTGTAAATTAATTATCTGTATTAAGAAATATTGACAGACTTACATAAAACCAATTATCTTCATTCATTCAATATACACGATAAGATATCTTTCTGCAAGGAGTTTATTTATTTGTCACACTAGTACCTACCTACTCTTGTGCTATTTTAGAAAGTTCAGATACTTTACTTAACACATTGTTAGTTTTTCAATATTTTTCTTGAACGAAATCGTTTGGAAGGTTCATTTCTTTGCTAAAATCTATTCTGTATTTAAATTTTCTGTCACCGTCCAATTCGCTCGATCGCCGAAACGCTGTCAACTTTATTAAATTCACCGATTGGCCAACCGTAACATTTCAATTGGAAAAAAAGCACTTTTCACCGCTTTAATTTAGCGTTAGGGTTATATCTTCCAAACAACGGATCAAAATCTATGGCGCAGCTGTCTTTGTTCATCTTTATGTATAATAAAATAGAGCATAGTTATTATAATAATATTCTAAGTGTAACAGACCCAGTATTTAAAAGCAAAGTTAGCTTTACGTAAAAATGGGCTCAGCATCACACTCACACACCACAAAAAAAAACTTCGCGAGCCTGAGTTTACGTAATACGTATTATAAAGTGAAGCGGAGCACAAGCGGGCGCCTTTGGTTCGCGTCGAAGTTTATCAAATAAGATTCGCTATACACAAGTGCGAATCTCATTTGAAGTTGTGCTAAAGTCGACAAATTAAACATCTACAGCACTTCTCATCCCCTAGTATCTCGTTGGAGTCAAAAGATGTCCAAATGTTATTTCTACGAGAAAAGTGAGCAATAGTTGGTAATAAGTGGTTGTCCGTGTATTTATGTCTACACGGTGTGTAGTTTGAGCTCCTGTAATTTTGACTACCTAACCAAAACTCCTTAATAAAGCATCACGTTGGTGGGAGACAGGCCACAATGCCCTACAGTGCGTATAACTTATAACTTTTTTTCATAAAGTACAAGGTGTCAAACAAGCATGCGGCCCGCAAGATGGTAAGCTGTAAATGCTCATACCACCTCGTGCACTCATCTTGTGTTATATACCCTGTAAAAAACAAGAGATAGCTTTTTGTCGATAACGCTTCCCCTATTAATTTTGTCGACCTTACTCGCCGTAGGACCACAAAACACAACACTATAAAGTATTCATTTGACTGGGATCTTCTGTAGGGTGGAAGTGCAACCATTACAAGCGTTCGAAATTCTAGTGGGAGAAAGGTGATGTCCCAAAAACGTATGGAGATCTGGCCAGGTCTATACGTACTTATTCACTATATTAAAATATAGGCTAAAATATATATATAGATCAGTGTTTAATTGTCCATTTTCTTTTAATTTGCTTTGTTTCGTGGTACAACACCAGATTTTTTATGGAAAAAACTGCCTATGTCACTGGTAACGTTTATTTGTCTTCTATGTCGCTCGCCTTAATTTCGTATTGAATAATGGTGAAATACGTGAAAACGACTAATTAGTTTTTAACCAGATTCAGGATAGTTTTCCTGATTTTTCTGCTTTGTACATATACCTAGCTGGATATGGAATCTCCTTTTCTCTGAATTTATAACATTATATCATTAACATAATCAAATATAAATATATAAATTAAAATCAAATCACAGTTCACTTTTCAACATTGTTTTTTTTTTAAATAAAGGAAAAAGAAAAGCGTTTGCACTAAAATACAAGGTAAAATGTTGCTAGAGTCAATCGCAATGGCGTCTACAATAATGTTGTTCGTTATTGTTTTATCACATGTAAGATTTGGCGATGGAATAGTTCCTGTTCTTAATTTTTGATTTTAACATTATTATAAATGTTTGAAAAATTACTTAGTAATTAAAATACCTAGTATTAGTACCTGTTCTTATGTAATATTCCTACGTATAGAGTTGTACAAAGAAGGAGTGTATCCAGTGTTTGTTTTCATTACTACATATCTCGGGGAAAATGTCCACCCAAGTCACCGCGCAGCAAAGGATGGTATCTGTGGGTAAATATGCTGTCCTTCCGAGCCGCTTTTCCAGATTTAAGATATTTGATTACTGCTTTTACTGTATGCGTAGGTATACCTCCGGGAAGTTGGCAACAAGTAAAAAAGTAGGTTTGTTACATATTTTAGAACATATAAGCTAAAAAAAAATGCATTGTAGGTACATTTTTTGTACAATATTGATATTAAGTATATGGCGTAGTTATTTCAAAAAATAGCAAAATAAATATTACAAAATTAATTTAAGCCCTTGATACCTATTCGTTTACTCACATCAAATGTAGCAAATTTTATTTTATATAAAAATGCTAAATGCTTTAATAGAAACTTAACTTTTAATAAAAAAATAATTTATAAATAGTCTCTCTAAAGACAATCAATATTGCGGAAACAATAGTACCTATATCTGAAATCCATAATTTTATCGATTTGCTTGTGGAGCTGTTACAGGTTGTTAAAAGCCGCTCCGTAGAAAATGATGCAGAATTGTGACGTCACACTTCAATAGTAACCACCGAATACAGGCGAATGGATAAAATTAATGAAATCTCTGTCACTGTAATTAATTACGTTTACATGCATAGTTAAAAGTGGTAACATTCTAAGTGAGTAATAGAAAAGTAAGTACTTACTTTACAAGAAGTACATTAAATGAAATTTGAAATATATGAATATCACGCTCTTTTTCAAATTTTACATGGCACATTAGTCCTATTACAAATCATACAAAAAATTACATTTAAAAAGCTATGTAAAACAGTTCATATTTTCGAAATATATGTGAAACCCCAAGTTTTTTACTTGTTGTTAAGGCGATCTATCGAAACGTTTCGGCCAAGACCGATAGGGATAGAGATCTGGCTGACTCAGCGAGAGGAAAAAAGACAAAACAGCGATCGCGCGTGAAAAATAAACGAAATACACAAATTATTTTATTAAAAAATAACCTTATGGACTACAAAAAAACGCTTCTACACGATTCTGAATATTAATGATATCTACTATTTAAAGTAATTTCCTATCAAATACAAATTATCGTTCACCAATAATCTTAAGTTTTCTTGTTTATAAGAGGTCTTTTCGGAAATAAAAAGTATCGAGGCAAATACCTTTAATCGTGTTTTCGTTCTACTCTTTCTTTCTTTCTTTCGTTCTACTAAGATCTTACGAATCTGAAAATAAAATATACGTTACTTCATATCCTTATCTAGATACAGAGATAAGGATATGAAGTAACGTATATTTTATTTTCAGATTCGTAAGATCTTTCAGCAACGTATGACATTACTTATAAAAGTGCGATTTTTTTCAATATATCGCCTTAACATCCCAAAAGATTTTGTGGAATCAAGTACCTACATTATCCGGAATAATAATCTTTCCAGCACTCAGGATTAAGTACCTATCATGAATATAATATCATTTTTTATATTCTATTCCACTTCAAAAAAATCTTAATATAACTTTAGATTTCATAACTGTATTCACGAGTGTCTATGGAGTAATATCGCAAGCAACTAGCAGTGGGTAACTGAAAATTGAATAACTGAAACTTGACCCTGCACAGCCCTCGGCTGTTAACACTGCGAGCTTTATTCGTTTGTTTCTAACTACGAATATCAAAGTTCCTTCATAATTTTCTATAAGCAGTGCTTTCTTGGTATCATAAGACCACCTATCACATAAGACTTGAATGTCATGCCTATCATATTTGTATTCCATGTCTTTAGAAATCTTGAAAGAAATAATGTTTTTCTTGTCGACAAGCCTTTGAAAACTATATGTATTACACATTCCAATAAAACGCATAGAGATTTACCGCCGATGCAGATATAAAATGCATAAAAGGAATGTTAGAAAAGAGCTAAATATTCCGAACACTCCATACCATTGTGTGGAAAATGGCCGCTTTGAGTCCGCAGAAAATGATGTGCTTTCTGTGAATACGATCCTGTCTGAGCTGTGGGCCAATCGAGCGCAATGTTGTCAGTTTGGATAAAATGATAATTTCGGTTTGGATTTTTGATTTATTTATTTAATTTGTAAAAACTAGGTTTGGTACATGGAATTGGTAAACATACATAATTGTCAATTTATACAAAAATAAAATAGTTATAATCGATATAATAATAATGATGTCAAATCTAAGATAAATTTAAAATTATAATGACATTATAAAATTGAGATGTCAAATAAGAAGAAAGAATATAAAAAATATATATTTTACACAATGTAAAGTCAAATGTCAATAATATTCTGAGTCAATAATATTCTGAGTCAATAATTTCACATTCAATTTTAAAATGTCAATGACATGAACTCTTTAATATTGTAAAATTCTTTACTAACCGGCTTCAAAAAATGAGGAGGTTATCAATTCGACTGTATTTTTTTCATGTTTCTTACCTCAGAACTTTCAATACTCAATACTCAATCATTTATTGCAACCATAATTTAGTACATAGGTATTATGTATACACATAATTATACAGATATGGACCCTGTCGGGCATCGCAATGGGTAGATGAGAGGACGACGTCTTATTCATTAAACAATTACCAATTATTTAAACTTATTTGTGTGTTACATGCATCTGTGTATAACAGATAAATAATAAATAGACACTCTTATAGTTTAATTCATTTTGTCATTTAGGTACTCTTGGAGACTGTAATAGCATTTATGTGATAAAATTTCTTTTAAGCATTTTATGAATATTTTATCGTGTTTTTCTTGACGTACTTTATGTGGTAGTTTGTTATAGATCTTGATGAACATATTATAGGTACTAGATGAACACAGATTTAGCCGAGAAGATGGACTTTCGACTGGGTGAAGCGATATTGATGTTTTTTTTTTTAGTGAAATAATACTATAGTACAAAACAATATAATCTGACGGTCACCTATCTAGCTTTGACCTTAAAAATTATCACTAAAAATTGTGAAAAAAAAACAAAAATTAAAACCAACTCCAAAAAACTGAAAAGGATAAAATAATTTTAAGTAAGTAGGTACTCATCCCCTAGAAACACATTTTTTGGAGTTGGTGCTAAGTAGTTTCCAGAAAGAATAGCTAATGAAGCACTGACTCCATATAATATGTTTCTAGGGCATGTGTACTTACACATGGCATGTGTAAGTGCATGGGCATGCTACTTGAATGTAATTATTTTATCCTTTTCAGTTTTTTGGAGTCGGTTTTAATTTTTGTTTAAATTTTTCTAACAAAAGGTTTATTGTAACAAATTAAAGAAAGAAAATGATTAAAAAATATATGCTCCAGGCGGGATTCGAACTCGCGGCACCTGATCTCCGGGTCTCCGGTTCGAATCCCGCCTGGAGCATATTATATATATTTTTATCATTTTCTTTCTTTGCAATTGTTACAATAAAGTAGGCGTTTGAACGCTTCAAAAACATTAAAATGTGAACAAAAGGGTTTTTAATCGGCGCGTAAATGTTTCGTCATAGTTTCATTTTAGCAGATCTAGTGGCAGGTGGTCGTAGTACTTGGGCCCTATCACACGCGGGTTTTACGCTAGTAGGGCGATTTGCGTGTCTTAAATTATAAATATTACAATCACGGCGTTTGAATTTATTTAAATTTTTTCTAACGTACATAATTATGTCATATAGGTGTAGTGAATACTTAGTCATTATTCTTTGCTTTTGCATGTCTGTCTCGATTTAATTTTTTCAATAACTCCTACTGCTCGCTTTTGTGACACCAATACGCGGTCAGAGTCAGTCGAGTCACCCCACAACATCAAGCCGTACGACATTAGGGAATGAAAATATGCGAAGTAAGTCTGACGTAAGACACCGCAAGTATCAAGCGGCTTCAGCTTGCGCAAAGCATAGGCTGCGCTGCTCAGTCTGTCACATAGTGTATCTATGTTCGACTTCCAGTTCAAACTGCTATCCAATGTGAAGCCTAAGAACTTGCACTGTTCATTTAATAGAAACGTCGCGTCGTGATCACGTTTAATGGCCAAGGAATGCTTTTACCAGCAAAAAGAACAACGTGTGACTTTGCTTCGTTCATTACGAGTCCGTTTGCACTAAACCAAATTTTTAAATGTTCGCATAATTTATTAATCTTGATATTTAATTCTTTATAGTTTTTTGCACAAACCACCGCTGTTGTATCATCAGCAAAGATAATAGTCAGGCCATCTGTAATGTGTGACGGTAGATCATTAAAAAACGCCAGGTATATGGTATTTCCAAGAGCAGATCCTTGTGGGATTCCCGTCATTACTGGCCCTCTGATCTTGATCGAAGTTTTCGACGATTGGCAATAACTTCAACAGTCTGGTTACTGTCGGCTAGAAACGTCTTCAACAGCTTTTGTGCAACGTTTCTAATACCTTAATGTTCAAGTTTTAATAATAATTACTTATGTTGTATAATATCGAAGGCTTTTGAGAGATCAGAGAACAGCCCAGCAACCTTGTACTTATCATCGATCCCTGTCAGTACACAGTCTATGACTTGGTGTGAGGCCATGGTTGTTGATGTAAATTTCCTATAGGCGTACTAGTTTTTCAAAATGTTTCATTAGTTTTGTCGATACTATAGATTCAATCAGCTTAGATACATTCGGGACTATAGTTATTGGTCTGTAGCTATCGACTATGTCTTTATCCCCTTTTGTCCTTGTAGACGGGACACACTCGGGTTTGTTTCAGTACATCAGGATAAACACCAGTCATAAATATGCCATTAAAATATTCATTGATATATCAAATATGTAAAGGGTATTACTTTTTGTCGTAGATTTAATAGTATTGAGAGATCACAGGTAGTGTGAACGAAGGTATATTAGAAAATAATAAATATTTTTTTAAATAGGTAACAGCTTCAACGTCGTTTTTTTTTTGTTGGGTTATTCCCTGTAATGGCGAGGAAGTGTTTATTAAACGCTTTTGGTACGTTATTAGCACTTAATATTTTTCTATTCTCCAAATTTGGGTGCTATTAATTTTTTCTTATTTAATAACCCGCCAAACTTGGCAGGATTTTTAGAATTGACAAGTATTTCCTCTATGTAAGTTTGTCTGTCACGCAATGTTTTTGTTTTAATTTGCTCAAAATAATGTTTCACACATGCTGAAATTTGCTCACTACATAGGTATTGTCGCTAGAACTCACTAAAGTCCTCGTAGGTTTTTATGTTATGAGCGAGATCGTCACTCATCCATGGAACACCTTTTTTCTTTTTTAAAAGGATTTTTCACATCGGAAATTGAATGTCAAATTAATTAATCCATAATAAAGCTCCAATTGTATAATATGTAATTAATTTATCTAACCTAGTGGGAAAATTAACTATATTTTTTGCTCTTTAGCTACGAAGCAGGCCATTTAGTTTTGTTTTCAATGAATTGTCGGATAAGTAGTTCACATTTAAGTCACCGACCAAATGTGGTTGGGCGTTGGCAGTCACCATTATTAATCTTTGGTCGCGTTTTTATGCCTTACGTAATTTACGTTGCATTCGTGTTCATACAAAAACGTAGCCACACTACAGCCCAAAACACCTCCTGTGATGTGAATACGTACCTAATAGTTGTACTTCAATTAGGCAACTAAGTTTTCGCAGAGTAGTATAGGCCACTCAACATTTATTAATAGATTTATTTACATTGTTATGTTGTATATCAACTATAATTCTTATGAAATACAAGCAAATACAATTAGTAGAGACTAAGCTAGAGATATTATTAAAAATACATAATAATATTACAGATACTTTAATTTAAAAACAAGTTTTCTTACTCACAATGACAGGTCATAAAAACGGGCGAGCTGAAACTTTTAAACTGTAAACCATTACCAAAAATTACACATAAAACTTTAAAAGTAATAATGCAAAGAATTGACTCAGAATCTTTTTCTTTTACGAAGGTAATCTGTCATTGAATGAATTTGTTATAAGCTTTTAGTGAATATTCCAGGTTACGATTTAAAATTCGTTTTAATTATGATCTGTCTGATATAATGTATAAAAAATTCTGGTCTTACGTATCGGTTTCAATTTTAATCATTCAGCATTTTAAAATTATTGTCCCTAATATTGCCGCCATTAACTGTATCTTCGCGAAGACTTCGTCTATATTTAAGTTTATAGAAAAATATTTTGTGATATACATGGTGGTGCCGACAATACGACTATAAATTAAAATATGGGCTTTATTAGTTCATAGTAATGGTTTAGAACTTTCAAAAACAACTTAATCATTTGATAATTTCATTACATTTCTATGAAATAATGTAGCCAATGTTTTAATTTATTGTCGGCACCATCCTATATAGGCAGAAACTTTTCATCCCATGATATAACACTGTTGTGTTGTAGTATCGTCATCTCTTTCTTTCTCTCTGTCGTAATCCTGAACGTGAATAAAGCCCGCGCATATATAATAGCACGCCGTTGCCCTTCCGTAGGTATAATAGCGCTGTGTTTATTCAATACCTGAATGAAAGTAGCCAGTCTCTTGTGTACTTACGCTGCTCCGTCAAGGTTGATAGCTTTCCCGTATTCTTCACTCTAATAAACATCGCGGGTTTCGAACCTGGAAGCTCGCTGGTTGGGCACTTGGCTTTATTTAATTCTGTTTTCTATAATTCTTAACGGGAAGCTCTTGCCCTTCATCTTACCTGATGGTAAGTGATGCTATGGCTATGGCCGAAGATGGAAGCGAGCTATACCCGAATTCCTCAACCACAGAGTTCCACAATTTGACGTTAGTGAAATAGATAATCCGTATATTTCGTGATATGCGATAAGCTAAATAGAAGAAATATTTTTTTCAATAGGGAATATGCATGAAATTTAATAGGAAATATAGAGATTTAGTACTTTCATAAAAAATACGTAAAATTATACTGAAGAAGTTTGGTAGGCTTTTACTTCAATAAACCAGAAAACCGTTAATAAGTATATGTAGAAATTTTACTCTATATCCGTTGACAATTAGCTCATTTGGTGTCCCAAACGCCCTCTTCCTCATTTTGTATTTGTACATACCATCGCGCTTTGATTTCAAACATACAATGTTCTTAAAATCAGTTAGTTCCATTTGTCAAGAGACTATGGCTGAGCTTGAGGATCTACTTCCTCAAACTCACTGATAGTCTCTTGACAAATGGGATTAATTGCTTTCCATTCCCTTGTTACTCGTTCTCTACATTTGTCTATCTTAACGTTAATCAAATTTTTGGACAAGTTAAACTATCAGGTTTGTCCGCATTCCCACAGTCAGGTACATGTTTGCTAAAACGCCCGGCATTTTATCAAATCTAAATTTAATCGAATGGCCATTATTAACCCTTCAAAGATTTTACTTAAAGTTAGCAGTATGAAGAAAGGGTGAATTTTGGGATAGGTGTACTAGAGGGAATATCCGAGGGTTTGACCCTCGGATTTTCCTTCTAGTACACCTATCCCAGGAGCTAGGTTCAAACAGCGGTAAGTATTACTTTACTATGAATCAGGAAATACCTGAATACCAGCACTCGAGTATGACGAACCCGAGTAAGATTTTGTCTACCTACACGAAATTTCTGCAGCTTAAGCAGATTAAATCTCAACTTTTTTATTCGTCTAAGGTGGTCAACAGGCATAGGGCCCACCTGATGGTAAGAGGTTACCGTAGACATAGACGCTTGTGGAAAGCAGTGGAAAATTCAAAATTAATTAATTTTGATTTTTTTTTTTAATTTTGATTAATTTCAAATATCACCGTAACTTTCAAGTCCTCTTTAAAATCTAAAGGTATTATGTATTAATTTTTATATTAAAAGCAAGGCTTGTATGCTGGAGCTCTACCAGTTTCGCTATTAATATTCCAATATGCATTTTTTTTCTAATTAATTGACTTTGCCTTGTTCTAAACTTTTAGAGTAGTTATTTACATATACTAATCAACATCATCATCACTCACTCAACCTCTGACTCCACATACATTCAGTTGATTCAGTCAAAAAAGTAGGTATCGGGAATGGATGATTTGTTTGTAGTTCCAAATTATTTTTTGTTTTTTTTTGTTGTTAGATTGGCACAACTGTTTTCCATTTTGGCGCGGAGTTTGAGCTGCATCTGTTATTTATATTAAATACAGTGCTATTTTTAGTTATACCAGATCTAGTGTGAATTTCATAATGGACAAAAACATCGAACAAAGAGATTGTCTTAAATTTTGCATCGCCAATGGAATTTCGTGTTCGGAGTCACTGAAAATGTTACAGAGAGTTTACGGTGAATCGACTTTATCAAAAACACGTGCTTATGAGTGGTACAAAGCGTTCAAGGCGGTCGAGATGTGATGGAAGATTTGCCTCGCTCTGGTAGGCCATCAACGTCTGCAACTGAAGTTAACATCGCAAAAGTGAGGGAAATATTGACTAAAAATCCTCATTGAACTTTGAGAGAGATAGCCTGCGAACTTTTTGTATCTCACGAGTCGATCCGTACCATTTTAAATAATCACTTGGGTATGAAACATGTTGCCGCTCGGCTAGTCCCAAAAGACCTAAATTTGCTCCAAAAATTCAATCGCATGAAAGTCGCTGAGGACATGCTAAAACGAGTCAATTCCGACCGTGGGTTTACGAGTTTGACATGCAAACTAGTCAACAAGCTTCGGAGTGGCGCCTTCCAACTGACCCCAAACCGAAAAATCCACGCCAAGGTCGATCAAAAGTCAAAGTCATGTTGACAGTTTTCTTTGTCTCTCGCGGTGTTGTGCACTCGGAATTCTTGCTGGAAGGTCAAACGGTAAATAAAGAATATTATTTTCGCGCTATGCGGCGATTAAGAGAGCAAATTCGACAAAAAACGCCAGATTTGTAAAAGGAAATTCTTGGATTTTGCACCACGATAATGCGCCTTCGCACAAGGCCATCATTGTGAACGAATGTTTGACCTAACACTCAATAAATACCATCGAGCAACAACTATATTTACCAGATACGGCTACAGCCGACTTCTTTCTTTTTCCTAATCTCAAATTACCACCTTTCCACTTCGTGGCACCCGTTTTCAATCGGTAGAAAACATAAAGGAGAATTCGCGGCGAGAACTGAACTCAATTCCGGAAACAGCGTTTAAAAAATGTTTTGATGATTGGATTATTCGTTGGCGTAAGTGTATCGTTTCTGAAGGAGCATAATTTGAAGGTGATAAAATAAATTTAAATGAATAACTAACATTTTGTGTATTATTGATCTGTTCCCGGTACTTTCTTGACAGAGTAGTACCTTGATTTTACTAAAAACATATAGGTATGAAACTTATAGAAAATGTACTTTCAAGCTTTCAAAAAGTACATTTTCATCAACATCATCATCAACATCTTTAAATAGGTTAAGTATTAACTGGACCATTTACGCATTTATATTGAATTGTTAAATGTTGTGATGTTTTAAACAGTTTTTGTTTCTAACCTTTTTCCAAATTCACATTTTTTCCCACATTATTTTATGTTCAGTCACGATCAAATACAAAAATAATTATTAATAATAACACTGATAATGTCATTTGAAAGCTGAAATTTCTCATCGTACTATTACTATTTACTTTACAATCACGAGCAATATTTATGTACCTATCTAGTTTTGACATCTATACTTTTGTATAAAAATCAAGAACTGTCAAAATAAAGTGTGTACTTACATATTATTCCTTGTGACTGTACTACATTTGATTCGATTAAATTCTTCAATTATAGAAGCAGTGAAGTGTCGATTGTTGTTAAGTGGCAATATTAATCACCGGACTTTAACGGAGTGCGTTATCCTTTAGACGGGCCATGCGCCGACCGGTCACCTCGTCTGAGCCGGGTTCACCGACGTATCGAGTCAATGTATTTACTAGCATGTAACCCTATGATTGTAATGTACTCTAGACAATCCCATTAATTCGTCGCATCGGATTATTTAGCGGGTAGTAGAACGTGTTTGTTTAGACCAAACGTTTCTACAATGTCTTTACATCATTTGCTGGTAAAACATAGATAGGTGGGAAATAAAGGCATCGTACGTACCTACAAGAATATTCTTGTATATTCAAATATCAGTGGGTATAAAACTTTGGCACGATATAGTATGTGTATACAAAGTCTGTAGGTTTTTATCTCATTCATTTGGTATTACATTAAAGTACCTTGCACTCGCTGCCGTAAACGTTAGTAAACACTACCTGTGTTTACTTGCTTTAACACAAGTCACAACACACTATTATCTTCTCCTTAGTGATTAGATTTATGGGCTAATGGCGATTTTATTTACAATGATTTTTAATACTTTTGGAGTAGATCTTGTGATACAAAAATCCAAAGATGACCCGTATTATTCCCTTTTTTCGTTTTATAAGCAAACTGACCAAAAATGAAAGTTTTTTTAAAAAAAATCTGTTAGTTATTTAAAAGATAATTGAAATAATCCCAATCTGTCCCATTAACACACGCACGCGCTTTTTTGTCTTTTTTATTGGCATTGAGAAGTTACCTCTCTTTTTACCAGTCTACGATCAGAACCAGTCTATTTCAACCAAAAATCTCTGACTTACTGTGGTTAGTTAGACCTCTCTTTTTAAGAGCAGTAAAAAAGACAAAGGAAGATCAGTCGGCGTGGTCGGGCTACAGCACAGATTAATGATATATGCATCTACGATAGGCTAAAGTGCTCATTCTAGGACAGAGTGAGCAGGTAATACCTATTTGTTTTTTTCTTCAAATAGTTTTGTTATTGAGCATGGACTCGTCATCGAGCACAGCATCCAATTCTAGTTAGTGCCCTGCTCAAAGAGAAACTATAATATTCAGTGGCGAGTTAGGTACATACCATCTTCAGTTCCATTTCAATTACGCAAATGAATTGCTCGTCAAACATTTGCTTTAATATAATAGTAACGTTTTCATCGGTTCGGTCGGACCTTACTTCTAAGCAATAGTAAAAGATAGAAGGATATGATGACGAGCTCGGTGGCAAAGCTTACGAAAACAAAGCAACTTTCGCCAACAACTTTATAACTTTATAATCTCTAGGTCCTTTGTGTTTCGGAAGGCACGTTAAGCCGTTGGTCCCGGTTGGTACTGCAACCGCCTTAGCCCACCAACCCGCAGTGGGCCATCGTGGCGGAGTTATGGTTCAAGCTCTCCCTGTGTTTCTCCTATGTAGGATTACTAGGTGGTAGGCCCGTATGTAGACTGGTCTGGGTAGGTACCACCGCCTTTCTTATATCAGCCGTGAAATATTTCGCTGTGTGTCGGATTGAAGGGAAAAGTAGAAAGTGCAATTAAGTACATGGCATGGAAGGCATTTCATCTTAGGCCTCAAGATGACAACGCACCTGTCTGCAATAGCAAGTGATTTTTTCCTTGTTATTGCAGGTATCCAATGGGCGACGGTAACCACTTACTACCAGGCGGGCCGTAAGCTTGTTTGACATCTAGTTGTGTATAAAAAAAGCCTGTGCCCAGCAGTGGAATGTATACAGGCTGGTGATGAAGAAATAGAAAGAAAGAGGAGTGGAAACACAGTTCATGTAGGATCAAGTATGATTTGAGGAAGTAATGATGGCACCATTCAGTTCACTCACGCGATCGTTAGTAAACCTACAAAATTAAAAGAAAGTGTTATGTTGACACCATACAAGACTATTATCCCCTCCCAACATGAAGTCTGGCGACCTTACTCACCGCAGGGTCACAAGACTTCAAAGTAGCACTATTTCTGATCTTCTATAAGGTGGAGCGCTCAAAGTTCGACAGGTAAACACCCTTTGCTCTTTTACAAATATAATTAATGATAAAGTAAAATAATTATTTTAGTTACTTACCTATTTCTTGAAATTTTGGACGACCGGCTGGCCGAGTGGTCTGTACCCCAGGCTACTCGGTCAAGAGGTCCCGGGATCGAATCCCGGTAGGAACAAATGTTTGTATGATGAGTACGAGCATTTGTTTACGAGTCATGGATGTTTAATTATGTTTATTTAGTATATTTCTAATATTTATATACATATTATTATCGCTATTTATCCGTTATCTCGTATCCATAACACAAGCTCTTAATGATGCTTACTATTTTAATTTATTCATATAAATCAGGTTATATAGACCCATAAGTTATATACACATTTGAATTAAAATAATAAAATTAACACCTAAATATTTACTATTAAATATATACTATGGGCTAGATAATAGGTGTGAGTGTATAAATATTATTATTATTATTATTATTATTAATTACCTATAGAGTGCGAATTAAGGACTCTACAGAGAAATTACGGTAAAAGGACTTTTTTATGTAAATATTTACTCTAAATTAGTTACGGTGAGTCATAAATATTACTGGTCGGACCTCCGTTCTAAGCAATAGTAAAAGATAGAAAGATATGATGAGCTCGGTGGCGTAATGGTTTTGGCGCTCTAGTTAATATTAATAATACTAATACTATATTTTTACATTAACATATTTAAGTGGGACTCACCCTTTGGTATACGGGTTTAAGTGTTTTAGTTAGAGCTCTAAAGACCGTTCAAAAGTGGAAACTAAATATAAAGGTTTTCTACTTCAAACATTAATTCTGTGATTTACAGATGCCGTGTACAGAAGCGAAAATGGGAAGAGTAGATATATTTACAAAAAAAATGCAATGCAAATTCTAAGTTTTTCTTGACCCTTATCTTTAGATACTACTGCTATTTGCATATGGCCTTACTGATGACCAATGTATCGTTCGTTCGAATGATATTTTGAATTCAAACATTAGAGAAAAACACTATGTAACTAACTACACATATAAAATTGGTCGTATAGAAAAAAACTGCCAGAGTAAGGCTCGGTCGACAAGAGTTTTTGATAGTAGGTTAGACAAAGCAATAGTACGATAATGGTTCCATGCTGGTACTCAATGAAATAAAAACTACCCCCGAATGCGACCCTAAAATCAGTCGGAATGGCTAAGTGGCCAAGATGACGCCTTGCCGACCATATTATACTAGTCTTACTTATCGATTCTTATGAAGAAAGTTTAATGCTGATACCTGATAAGATACTTTGACATTATTTTCATGACTGTAGAAAACCTGCCAGGTTTACCAACTTTTTTAGGCATCACTTTTTGTCCTACTCCTTACAATGACTGTGTCAAGCTGGTACTCGGTGAGGTAGGGTTACCGACGGTGCCCTCTCGGTCTATATTTTCATATACTTAATGACTACTCACAATTGCTGTCGCGATTACAAATACCTAAGTTTAAATAAACATTACTCTTGCCCTACAGTTTGGCTGATGTAATCGTTACCATCTCCTTTTCAGTCATGTTGAATCAATTACCTACTATAGTTTAAGTCGCTTTTTATTGTAGTTAGTCTAAATAACTATATTTGTATTCTACACCTTCAGGGTAGCTAATTAGACGTAGCTCGGTCTGAGCAGTCTGACAGCAGCAGTAATTGTAGTACGCCTCCGGGGCTTTATAAAGTTACCCGCCTTCGCGGAATTAAATAAAATGCAATAGCTACTGCAATCAAATACAGTTCCTCCCTTCAAGATTTAGGGAGAGATTTCTATTTATAATAAAAATCTACTAAAATACATCTCAACTTAATTAAAATCAAATCATCGTCATCACACTAAGTGTATATTTTAATCCTAAGATTTTGTTCTGATACTACTTTAGTTATGATTTATTCTAGTAGATTTAGATACAGAAAAACGATAATAAATAAACTCTACTTGCGTATTCTTACTATTCAATGCTATTATCTGTTTACTAAAGATTTATAATTTTTCCTGTTGTTGTCTCATCCTCGACGATAAAGAATGTTACTGAGGTAATAATATGTTTCTTGGTTAACTGAGCACGTCAGATACTTAGTTTAAATATTGCTTGATAAAAAATCTCGCTACTCTAACTCGCCATACATTTCCGAACGTCAAGAGACGCGTTATCATACTTAGTAGTGTCTGAGCCGTCACTTGTTCTTCCTTTTATCTTTTACTTATTATCAGCAAAGTTCCAGTGTAAGTCTTATTAATTAAGTGCAAACGTTATAGGATAAAAGTTATTGTTCCGTTATCGTAACTATTTTCAAATAATATCTCTAATATTTTGGACGGTTCATAGCTTATCATATGGCAACACAAAGCAGTCAAAATTTAGACTGTCATGTACGCGCTACTGACAAGAAAATCGAAGCTTCACACTGAGGGTACAGGGACGGACGTTACTCGACCACCGTACCGAGCAAACGAACCTTCCAAATTTACCTGATTCTTATCGTCGCGAGTGTCATAAAAACCCACGACCTTGTTCAGAACCACTACTCATCTACTCTAACCAGCTGGCTTGTGAATATTTCATTCGTGGTGGAAGATCAGCGAGTGTAGCAGCAGTCCGAAGGTACGTGCGTGCATTCTATTGTTGTTGCCTATCAAGTTGTGAACCATCATATTTTTATTGTGTAAGAAAGACCTCATGGTCTACCCTGTGTAGCAGAAAGCCTCTGTGATTTTGGTTAGTGCGTATGCTACAGTTATTCTATAACTAGGTACAGTCCGCATCAGAATAATCTGAGCTCTTATCAAAAATATCTGCACTGTTTTAGAAAAACAATCCCAACACTTAAATGATAAAATCGTAACTTGCTTGTAAATCACTTTAATCTTTAACAAGTAAAAGGCGATTCTAGCGAAAGCCTTTTCACAGTTACTTCAGAGCACTCTGCAAGCTCAGATAATTCTGATACTGACTGGCTACTACGAAAGTAGAGAAGAAAGATGGAATTGAATAATTTACAATTTTTTTTTTTTGGTAATGTCTTATACCGATCAATCAATGGAAAAAAAGATGTTTCATATCCGGCCAGGTATAATTACACTATCTCTTAAGAAGTCTCCTGAATCCAGGGAAAATACCACTTGTACAAAATAAAATGATTCGTCGATTTCACCATTATTCAATACGGTAACTTAGCGGGCGACATAGAAGTCAACTAAAAGTTACCAAAGTGACAGGTGCCATGATGAATATGTGGACGAGTTGCTTTTTTTTTACAAAAAATCTTGTTATAAACCACGAAACAAAGCAAATAAAAGGAATATGAACAGTTATAAACTATTCTTCATATTTTGCTTTTTTGTAGTATCACTGGCCGGGTTCTCTATACATTTTTGGGACAACATGTTTGTGGTAACATAATTAAAAGGTGAAAAGTAAACGTAACAATTCTGATGTACAGACGACAGCTCATCAAGTGTAAAAGTGGTACTATAAAAACCGTAGCCGCCTCTATCGAAATTATCTAATGAAAAAAAAGAATATTACGAACGGAGTAAGGGCGGTATCAATGTCAACCTGCTACGTTTGATAGCATGTCCACTGTGCTAGCAATTAATAAACTATCGAAACTGCAAGTTGCACATTAATTTGACGAAAAGGTTTTTTAAGAAGCTACAATCACAGCATTCATAAGGTATATTTATTGTATGTTTATGTAACAAAAAGGTGGCGCTAATTTAGCAGATTGGAATATTGGATACGATAAGTTGCTAAATGCTCAGTTCAGAAATTTTTTAACAACTAGCCAGCCTAATTTTTTTAAGACACCTGGTGAGAAGTAAGCATGAAGGTACCCGCATGTTGTTTCATGTTGTTAATCAAGTCACGCGCATGTTGTTTACTTATATTTCAAATGAAATACAAATTGTGCTCAAACGAACGTTTTTGATTTAAACATTCCGAACAACCATTGAGTCTTTACGACTGAGTCAAGATAAGACATTGCATTTCTTAGCGCCTTATATCGACTCTGCCATGTCTTTTTACTCAAGAACACGAATGCCGGTGTTAGGAGCCATCAACTTACTGTCTCCTCCTCAACACGCCCACAGAAATCTAGTGAATTGTTCCATTAGTATAGGTTCCTTCAAAAGATGCGTGAAAAAGCACCAAAGGGGCCGGCAAGATCGAGGCGGCTAGAACGATGTGTACTTTCTTCTACACTAGGTCGCTGTCTTCGCATAGGGACTGTTTTACTGCTTACCATTCTTTATGCGGTGAATTATGGCCAAAATACTTTCAAAAGCATTCCTGGATTGAAAACTATTTCAATGAAAAATAAAAAAAGTCGAACGTACACGTGAGGTGCATTCGGGGAATTACTACGTTACGGAGGTCAAAAGCCGACCGACAATAGAGTATAAAGTTTTTACAGTGAATTTCGACACGACACATTTTTTTCTAATTTTATTTGTGGGCGAATCAAACAATAACCATTTTAATTAAGTATTTAAATCTTACAGGTACTTAACGTTTCTATAACATTCCTCAATGAATCAAGTTATCAAATATATTTTTTATCGCAAGGAGTCACTGTAATAATATTACAATAAAAAGGAAGCTTACCGAGACCACAGAGTAAGCTTCTTTTTTATTTATTATATTTTTTGATATTTACATTATAATAAAATTAACAATACGTAAGCGGGTAATACATACTATAGAACCTGTGATGGTATTTATTCAATAAATAAGAAATAAGCCTAATGGTTTGCTTCGGTTTGCATATAACCACATTGACACTGTGGTTTGGAATGGTATGCAATGCAACACGTTAATATTGTACAGGGAAGTATCATTGTACCTAACTACCTTAATTAATGGAATACAATTAAATTAACTCATCTGTCTACTGGCCAAATTACGTGTTCATAAACAATATCAATATGGTTTTCCAGCTAAGTATGTGTACATTAGAATAGATTAATTTGTTAGCCGAGCAAAGACTCCCGGGCGCCTCAGACTTTTATTCTCGGCAACAACCAGACTTTACCGAGAAGATTTTTAGGAAGATACGGTTTGTATTATAGACGTTTAATATACCTACGTAGTAAGGGTGTAAGCCGCGCTTTACAATGTCAATCCGCATACGACTTAAAAAAAGGAGCCACGAACTGTTCGTCCATTTGCGCTAATTGGTACACGTAACACGTAACGTATGTGTACACGTTGTGTTCGGCTCCGAGATTTTTTAGTACGTTAAGCGTCCATAGGCTACGGTATCCGCTTACCATCAGATGGGCCGTACCAATGCTTGATTTCCGCCTGAGTGGTATGAAAAATATTATCTACATCATTGCTTTGATTGAAATGCATAAAAAGTGGCGACGACAATAAATTAAATCATTGGCGATAATAGTTTATACAAATGTGTTGCATCTTTCAAATACATCTCATTCATTTGATAATTTTCGTCACCACCCTGTATAATCAAAGCATCATTATAGATAGAGCAAGAGCCCGTGACGGCCAGACCTTCGTTATTTCATTAAGGCTTTTAGTAATAACAAACTTTGATTGACCCATCCCAGGATCGACCATGGCGAATGTTTCTTTGTTTTTCATATAGAAACCAGGGCGCTCAAGCCAATACGCCACCGAGCTCCTCATTTATATGTATATTATTGTATATCTAACACCTTTTCTTAAACGTTTTAAACCACGGAAAAATAAATCTTTATTCTCTTCCATTGTAATAGAAAGTTAAATACAAATCAGAAAGTTACAAACAAACACTTGAAAGAAAATAAAAACAGAATATCGCAATTATATAAGCCCTTGAATCTGAATTATTAAGTTGTTTATTTAGCGGCCGCCGCCAGTGATTGCAATTTAATTAATGGTAGGTATCGCTTTCTGAGAAATATCGGATGGTTGATGTTTTAATGGAAATGTTTTCCTATTTATTGAAGTGAAAATACGCGAACCTTTTACCTGTATTGAGGAATATTTACTTTATAAAAATAGAGCTTTTATCGGTTCTCTAAATCTTTACTCACCGCACATTAATATTATAGTTTGTGAAGATATCTGAACGTCACATTTTTAAATATTAGGTTGGGGAAAAAGTCTTTTCGCATTATAGTATGTATGAACTTGTAATAAAATCTCTTGGGCTGTACTATTTGTATCTGGCTGGTTTTGGTATCATTAAAAAATTAGATTTTTAAAAAGATAATTCCAAATTCAAATTAAGAAAATGTGTGTTTTTCATTTGTTTTTCATACTGTCAAGATGAGTGAATCTAATGAAGAAATTCGATACATTTTAAAATATTACTACAAAAAAGGTAAAAATGCAACGAATTTCGAATTATAATCGTATCTATCGTTCACGCACGCTTAAAATTTCAAACAAAAGCCAGTTAAAAGCTAACGTATCTATTTGATACGATAGCAATTCGAAATTGAAAAGTGTTCGTGCTAGAGGTACAGCACCCGTAGCACGGGCTGTGGATATATCTTTCCACCACTTATGTCCACTTATTAGGAGAAAAAATGTATTTTATCTTTCTTCCTTTCGGACGATGACATTATTTTGTCCACTTCCCAGGGAGTTTACCATGCATTCACCAGGGGATGACCGTAACTTTCGACTATACAGGAAGTAAAACTTTTGGGAGAACTTAGCATGTAACACGTACATACACGTTCTTTACTCGTATATGGTAAAATTATACAGGATGGTGCCGACAGTACGACAATAAATTAAAACATGGGCTACATTAGTTCATAGAAATAGTTTGCCACTTTCAAAAACATCTTAATCATTTGATAATTTCATGACATGTGTATAATATTGGGCGCATTATTTCATAGGAATGTCATCATGAAACACAAAATCGCGCGCGCGCCAACACAGACACTTAGCAAGCCCCTCCAAATGTTTAGCTTGTTGAAAGTTGGAACATTTTGTGGCAATATGGTACAAATGTTTGGGGCTCTTTACTTTTGCCAGGTTGTAGCCCTTGTTGCTTTTGTTAAAATAGCCATCCATGATATCTACTCTTATAAAAAAAGAAACAACAGTTGTGGATCTTACATTTAATAGCACAAGAAATCCCACTAGATGGACAGACGACCTAGTCAGGGTTGCGGGGAGCCTTTGGATGCAGACTGCATAAAACCGATCCGTTTGGAAATCAATAGGGCAGGCCTTTGTTCAGCAGTGTCCTTTTTATTAGACTGGTCTGATGATGATGAAGAAATGCGTGTTAATTTGTCAAGCTACACAGTCCAGACCCAATTGGTTTTAAACTGTCATAACACTCCCGGGAGTCTTACTTGGCTTGACAAATAATTAAAATACTTATAATGAGCATGCATACATCTTTATGCATGGCATGCACATAAACTTAGTATAAAAGTTATTTCTTTTATTTAAATTGATTTTGTCTTATAGCTCTTAAATCTGTCCTCATCATTATCAATTTGTCATTATGACAGATATAGTAGGGTAATGGCAATCTTGGGATAACTCTTAACGAAGTTGTTTATATCATGATAGATGAAGATGAGGACCATGTTTAGCCCCTGGCATCGTGTATGTGTCACAATGCCTCAGCCAGCTGAAAGAGATTTATCAACTTTCCTCTTTAGTACACGGACTCGTTCCAATTTACCCCGCGTTCGGAGTTACTCCACTCTCCCCGACTTAGCTTTGCATATGTCAACTATCACCGATTTCCAAGGTTAACGTGAGGTGTTTATAAGCTACTGGCATTTCATCACCGATAGGCATTCCCAAAATAGAATATTACAAAGGCTTATAATAAGCCGAAGAAATATCACATGAATATGAATGTAAATCCATAATTTACATGAATATTCACATGAATATGAATGTAACATATGGATTTATGGAAAGAAAATAGGTATACCTAGGTACCTTACGCTTGCAAATAGCAAAGGTACTGACAAGGTCACAATTCTTTTTTTATTACAAATCACGGCAAATGACTCAACACAACCTGATGTGAAGCGGTAAGAAGAGTCCCTATGCGAAGACCTCTAGTGCAGCTTGAAACACACTCATGTTATAGGAAGGAGGGAACACATGTGCTGGCAAAGAATTTCAAGTTTTGGAAGTCCGACAAAGAAACTAGTCCGACAAAGTAACTTTTTTGTCCTTGATGTTGAGGCGGAGACAAAAACTGAATGACTCTAAAGACCGGCACGCGTGCTCCTGAGTAGGAAGGGGGAAGGTGGGATAAGGTCGAAATCTCCTCAGAACACTCTTTATGATAAAGCCGATATTTGTATGATTATTATAACTTTTGTAATTTCCAATGGTCCCTCCATCCTGACATCGGAGTGGTATTAAAAGATGCCGTAAATTATTAGACAAAGTAAAAAATGCTTTGGGTACAGGTTTTGGTTTAAGTTAATGTCTAACGTACTAGCTGTTTAAGGTTATTCCACAAGTGTTCAACATTCAAACTCTATAGTTGGACCTGCTATTCTGACCACAATGGATGACCCTGACGAAGTATGGGTGAGCTCGGGTTACGATTGTTCTCAACTGATAAACTATCTAGGTCCTCCGCAACAGTAACGCTCTGACCAGTTTTCGACACCTAAAGTATTTAACGAACAGAGTGCCTTTGATATACAGAGTGGTACGACAATAAATTACAACATGGGCTATATAAGTTCATAGAAATGTTTTACAAGTTTCAAGTACCTACTAATATATTTATGTAATTTAATGGCATTTCTATGAAACAATGCAGACAATGTTTTATTATTTCATACATGTCATGATAATATATTATCAAATGATTAAGTTTTTTTTGGAAAATTATCGTCACCAGCCTGTATATTGGTGTTTAAATAGTGATGAATATCCGGTTACCTGTTGCTTTACAACCTTGATCGATCATTTCAACGAAACAGAACTGTATTAGTAGCGGATTTTAAGCTATGTTTCAATGGACTTGAATGTAGCGTCAATGGGGTGGATTCAGTAAATTGTATAGAAATGATTTCTGTATATTCAGGCAATACAAAATATATTTTTAGATACAGAATCAAGAATTTGCTTATTGGATAAATAAAAGTTACCATCATGGCTTTGTACACTTATTCTGTGCATTCATTCCTCTAAAATGTACTATGTTATTATTGTTTCAATAACGACTTGTTAACAGCAAACAATACCCGTACACAACCCAATGTACTCGACATAGCTTGTTACTTGTAGACTATGCTCTGAATGATAATATAAAGTTTTTCGAAATGTAACTATTTGCTTTCACCTTAAAGTATTTGCCTGAATAGATAAGCTTTACGATCAAAGTTGTATTTTTTCTCCTTTTAACTGACTTAAAAAGGAGGAGGTTTTCATCAGGTTGTTTTATTTTATATAAGTACACCGATTACGCCGATATTTCTGATCCGATTTATGTTATTCTTTTTTTGATCGATATGGAATAGTTGCCATTCCCATAAAAGAAATATTTAAAATCGGGTGCTAATTAGGGTGCTAAGTTGTTTCCAGCCAGAAACAATTAAATGTGTGAAGCTCCGACTTGAAAAAATATGTTTCTAGGGGATAAGTACTTACATAAATTTAATATTTTTATCCTTTTTTAGTGTTGTTAAATTACAATTTACTTCTAATTATTACTTAATTAGAATTTCTTCTTACTTAAACTTTTTACTTTTATATAAATACACACATTTTGTAATTTCCCATAAATATCTTTGTATGGAGAAATATGAAATTTGTTTTACAATTTTGACCGTTTGCTAAAATCTTAGTATTTATATGACTTACTTTATGACTTCCAATATGATATGTACCTACCAAACACTCTGTTTATGTTACTTATATTAAGACTGGTTCATAAAAAAAAGTATCTGTCGCACTTCATTTTAATAACACTGTCTATTAACCGCTGACACAAAAAGAGAGGTTTGACGTGTCTGTCCGTGTATCTTTGTAGATACATGTATTGTAGTGTGTCTGTCTGTGGCATCGTAGCTCCTAAACGAATATTACCTAGGGCCTATATTGTTTATTTTTTGTTTGAAAGCTGACGTGATCAGAACGGTTCTTGGTTATAATTTATGAAGATCAGTACAGGCGTTTGATGACTGTCAGCTCATTTTCTACTTGGCAAAAGCGTTTACTGACTTTCACATATTCGATTGATTTGAAATTTTGTTTACTGTTATTGCGGTGGATTTTTGCTAACCTTGAGCTGATCCTGTACCAACAAACAGTCTGGGGGATGCTCAATTTTTCAGAAACTAACAGCAGATATAGCGTGTTTGGGCTCCTAAAAATAGTCTCAATGAGATGGTGTTAGATAGATGAGGCCGGGGGTTACTTAAAACTTTAAATTTTATCTTATTAAGTATGACTTATTTTTAGGAGCAATACACTTATCAGGCTTGTTATTGTTATTATCTTTTTGTTCTAATACTATTAAGCTTTGATTCCAAAACAGTACCAAAATTGTTAGTTTCGTTAAATAATAATTCGTTTTTCAAAAAATCAGAAAAATACGACGTTGTTCATAAAGAGAAATGTTTTTAAAGTTTGTAATATTTAAAATAAAAATATTATTTTAAAAGAGAGTTGTTAATCAAACATTGCCTTTGAAAGAACGTAAAAAAAGCAAATGAAATTCATAAAGAATTTTTCGCAGTAAAGCGTCCTAACTATTGCGGGAGCGAGCGAGCTTGCAGCAGCATCTAAGCCCAGTTGTTTGATATAAAAAATTGTAGGTACAGCTGGAAGACTAAAAGGTTTTAACACTTGAAAAAGAGTCATGCTCATACTTTTCCGAATCGAAAGTGACGATTAGTTTAATCTCTTTGTTTCTCTTGGTCGAAGTGCTTTGCCTTAGAAATTCGACTTTGCGAAAGGTTAATTTTGCATTTTTTATTTCAAAGAAGAATGTCAAATAGGCAGACGAAGGCGATTCTATTGATTTTTAAGTGATAAAGGGTGACAGATCAGAATAATTCTTATCTAACTATTGCGTATGCCTATGTTAATAATAATTAAAATATTAAACTAGAAAAAATTCACGTCCTGAGGCGGGAATCGAACCCACGACATTTCGCAATCCAGGCGATTGCTCTGACCACTGAGCCACCTAGGACTTGGGATATCCCTGTGAAATTTTTATAGTCTATCTGTATTTGCGTTTATGAGCTAACGTCCACCCTACAATGTCGAAATATATATCTATGTCAACATCCGAAACGAGTATTTTTACAAATACCTACGATTCGGTTAAGTTGGGGCAGTGCCTTCAAATATTCTTAATACCTACGATTCGGTTAAGTTGGGGCAGTGCTTTCAAATATTCTTAATATTTGTTTAACAAAAACTAAATTCATAAGAATACTTACCAACTAAAAAGTTAAATTATTAGAAGAAGACAAAAAATGGCAGATTAAAATATTTAACACTATTTTAGGGCTTTCAAAATGGCAAGACTTTCAATCCGTAGCTAGTTTCGATATTGAGCGATGAACTCTGAACAAGCGGAGTTTTTTTCAGTCTTCTTCTTCTAACTATAAGGCATAATTTGACATATTATTTGAAATTTAACGTATTTATTGTAATGATACATTAATATTTGTATGTTTTTCCCCTATGCGCTACGAAACCATTGATTATATTGTGTTGAAACGTTTATACAGTGTTCTGGGGACGCCTGCAAACGTTCCTGGATTATAAAAAAATCATTTTTTTATAAACATTGCAAAGCTAGTAAATTATAAATACAAGTATTTATAAAAGAAACAAACATCTTCGCAATCGTGAAGAAAGTTATCCGATAGTGATCTGATCACTCTTGAATGTCTTCTCTCCTTGATTCGCATTCTTGAACTTTACCTTTCGTGCAAAGAATCGATCTTTATTTTTTAGCAGGAATCGCAATACTATGGATAGCATCTCGACGGCAAAAAGTGTTTTTACCCTGATTTTTACAACGACTAAGTTGCGATGAATTTCGGCGAAGGATTCTAATTCTGATTCAGTAAATTTCGTATCAACCGTAACTTTGATTCTACTAGCTTTAAATTTCAAAAAATATAGATTAACTGATCAGGTCTGAAATAGTAAACCATTGAGTATGACAGTCAAGTAGAAAGTGCTGGTGATGCCCCAAGACTTTCGCGAGGCATCCCTTTTATGAAATGATCTCAATAGAATTCGATCTATTGGATTTTCCAAAAGGCTTATTGGTTCAGCCTGCAAGGTTAAGAATTCAACTGAATAATTATGCTTTATGACCATTCTGATCTTCTTTACCCACCGCGTCCGTACGGTTACCACTTTCTTTTTCTGTTTTAACCTTTAAGTTCTAAGTTTTTTTTTGATACATCTAGATGACAAACAAGCTGACGAACATTTAAAATTTTCCGACAATTCTTGAAAATATGCCAATAGAACATTTTCTGAGAACGAAGTAGCATTTTTATTCATTTTCCACGCTAAAAAGTCTTGATAACATTTATCATATAATTTTCTTGACTTTACTGGTAGTAGATTAAGACTGACTGCTGCCGCAGTCTCTAAAATGTCGGGCGGCGTTAAATTTTCTTCACTTTCACTATCAGACATTTTAATAAACAATAAAAATTATACAGCGAAACACAACAACGAATTGCAAGGAAAAGTATTATGGCGCCAAAATTCCCGGTAACACCGCGCATGCGCCAAAGCGCGCGCAGCCACAGATAAAAAATGAAATAGTGCTCTACGAATTGGCGCAGTATTGTATCAATGGTCCTGTAATCGAAACGTAATGAAATTTTTTTTTATTATAACATTATTTTGTTAGAGAAACAGTGTTATACTTAATTATTTTTTTAATTTCATTTCGATATACTAATTGTAAAGTTGCGCAATATAAATTCGCTTTGACTTTTATATTTTAAATTTTACGATGTGAGAGTAGATAAAATATATTATTAAATTAATAAATCCTAAGTTACTTTACTTTGTCTGAGGTAATTAAATTTTTCTTTTTATTCTATTTGATGTAGAGTGCAATAAGTTAAAATAAAATATCTATTTTATTCAATCCCGTCAATGGAATGAAGTAGAATTATATTTACTCGGCATCTTATCAATGGGAGAGAAAAACTTATATAATATATAAATATCAGTTTTGATTTTTTCCGACAAGTTAACTAAAATACAAGTAGGTACTGGTACCTATTTGTTCAGAACTCGCTAAGAGGTATATTTTCTGTGTAATTAGTAAATAAATGGCTGATCACCGTTTTAATCACATAGTATACATATTTTATGATAATTATCATGCTGAAACAACACTGTCGCGTCATTATTACAGAAACATTGTATTTATTAATATTAATTAATATTTAAGGAGCTCGGTAGCGTAGTGAGTTCAGTGGCGTTCTGGGTTGAGCGCTCTGGTTTCGATTACAAAAACCAAGCCACTTTCGCCAGTCGGTCCCGGGATGGGTCAATCAAATTTATAATCTCGAGCTCCTACGCGCTTCGGAAGGCGTGTGGTGGGCCAGCGTGGTGTTGTTACGGCCCGATCTCCTCATGTGTTTCTCCCATGTAGGAAGACCTGTGCCACAGTGGGACGTATATAGGCTGATGATGATGACTTAATATTTCAATTTAACCCATCTTCTAAGTCACATATTTGTAGAGAGGTGGTCATGGAGATTGATAGTGTGGATTAGTTCACATACCTATGTCTTTCCTCACCTGCCCCCGATATTTTCTGGATGTGCTTGATAATGTGCTAGTTGTTAAGGTTTATGATCAGGTATTCTTGTCACATCAATTTCGTGTTGCCAGCGTCCATAGGCTACGGTAACCGCTTACCATCAGGTGGGCCGTATGCTTGATTGCCACATTAGTGGTATAAAACTCCTTCCTTGAATCACTAGGAATTTCATGGTAACCCCTTTACGCAGTTAGGCAGACTAACAAGCTGTTGAGGTTGAATGTAATTGTACTGCCCAGATGTAACTTGTAGTAGCCTCTCCAATGTAGTTTATAGTGGTGTCAGATTTTGAAAACTTTATTGTCATGTTCTTTGTATTGTCACTCTGTTTTTTATGCTTTACCAAATATATCAACATGGTAGCAGAGCGATATAAAAAGTAAAATTTTATTATAATAGTGAATTTTATAATAGTCTAAATAACAGCTATTTAAAGTTTATAAAATTTCAAATATTTACTACGAAACCGAAACAGCAGAGATGAGTTGTGGCGCTAGTACAAGTGGAGGTTTTTCAACGACGTTTGAAAAATTGGATGGTACCTCGAACTACTCAACATGGAAGTTCCAAATGGAACTACTTCTTGTAGCTGAAGATTATTGGGAGTTCGTAGAGGAGACACCATCTAGTACGGATACAGCAGGTATGAGAAGAGATGCCAAAGCTCGTGCAAGAATTTCACTTATGGTGCAACCGCATTGTCTTGTTCATGCTTAAAAGAGTAAGACGGCCAAAGAGAGTTGGCAGGCACTGCAAACGGCCTTTGAAGACAAAGGAGTTAACAATAGATGTGTTCTACTAGGAAAGTTAGTCAGCCAGAAACTTTCCATGTATGACTCATCAAGAGAGTATGTAACATCGATTCTGAGCATTGCCCAGAAGCTAGAGGACATTGGCAAAGAGCTAGATGATGAGCTACTAGCTGCTTTAATGCTTCAGGGATTGGGTGAAGAATATGCGCCAATCAGAATGGCGATTGAGAACAGCAATATTTTGCTTACAACAGATTATGTGAAAACCAAACTGTTGCAAATAGAGACGAAAACCGAAAAATGTTCTTCGAGTGCTATGGTCTCAAAGAGACACACAAGAAGGAAGACAAAGCCTGAAATTAAGTGCTATATCTGCAAAGGGAATCACAAGGCGTTTAACTGTCCTAAGAACCCAATGAATAAGAAGACTGAAGCCAATTATTCTGCTATGGCTACTTCAGATTCACCTTTTTTCGAATTTGGAGCATTCACTAAAGGACATGTTTAATGATCAACTTAACATGTTTAAAAATATGATTAAATATCAAATCTCTGCAAGGCATGATATGATTGACTTGTGTAATTACAGTACAGAGAGATATGCTTCTTTAACAAATAAACATTGCTCATGTTCTAGTAACAATAACAGTCATCCTAGTAGAATATTAACAAACAATGAACCAGTTCCTTTGCAGATAATACAAAGTGATTTTTTGCCTGTGCCGCCAGTATTAGAATGCTCTAACACTATAAAAACTAAGATGACACAAAGTACAGAGTACACTTATATTTTTTCTGATAAATTAGGACAAGGGCTAGGGCACTTACTTTTAGATCAAACAGATCAAATTGTGTTTAATAATTGTTCCCCTGGGTTTTACTTTGAAAATATTATAAATAATGTTACTACGTGTGAAAATTTAAAAAGTAATAGTAACTTAATTATTCTGTGTGGTGATAGTTCAGGAGTTAGGAAAAATCACATAACATGGTGTATAACCAAGCTATTAGAATTAAATAGCAAAATAAAATTGTAAAATTACTCTGTGTGCATTTCCGTATGCTACAAATATGGATTTTAATTATAACAAACAAATTCATTATTTGAATGAACATATGTACAATTTGACGTGTCGTCATAGTGACGCGCTTTTATTTTTTGATTGTAACAAATTTGTTACTAACTTTACACTGACTAGAGATACATTGTATCTGTCACCTAGATTTAAAAGACAAATTGCTACATTGTTAGCATATAATATAAGGAACAAGGTTATGAATACCATAATTAAGAAAAATAAAAACAATACCATATTTTCTAATGAATTGGTCTCACCTAATATTAATTCATTATCTTTAAACTGAACCATAAGACAAAAGCTAAGCCTATGTTATTTTAAATATTGTGTACCAAAATTTACAAGGATTAGCTGGCAAAGAATTAGAACTTAAATTGTTTACAAAAAGTCAAGATATTCATGTGGTATGTTTAACTGAACACTGGCTAAAAGTTTTTGAATCAGTGTCTATTGACAATTTTCAGTTGTCAAGCAATTTTGTAAGGAAATCTGCAATTCATGGTGGCTCTTTAATACTTGTTAACAATAAAATGAAATGTAAAGAACGTAAAGATATCGTAGTTCTTTCATTCGAGCGTATAATTTAAGTGTCTTGTGTGGAATTAGAGAGTTATGTTATAGTATATGTGTACAGACCTCCTTCTGGAAATTATAACACATTTGAGTCCATAATGGAAGATGTACTCAAAAAAATAAGTACTAAAAGGAAACATAATATTATCTGTGGCGATTTTAACGTTAATTTGTTAAAGAACACACCATCATGTACTCGTTTACTTTCCGTTTTTAAATCCTTTGACTTGGTTAATCAATTTCTAGAGCCTACTAGCATCACTTCGCACTCGGCCACCTGTCTTGATAATATTTTTTCAAATGTCTGATCATTGTGGTTTGCTGATTGCTTTTGTTGATAACTTATTGATTGAACCAAAATATTTAACATATAGACCTATTACGAAGAGTCGTGAAGACATTTTTATGAATAAATTGGCTATAGAGGTAGCCACACTGCCACTCACACATTCCAGCCCCGACGATCAATATACTTATTTCTTTCATGTAATAAAAAAAGAGTTCGAAAATACCTTCACAAAAAAGACAGTTAAATCTTCAAATAATAAAATGAAATTTGGTGACTGGGCTACAAAAGGTATATATAAAAGTAGAAATAAGATGTATGAATTATACGCACAAAAGAAATACAATAATAATAAGGACTTTCATGAGTATGTAAAGAAATATTCTAAGACTTTCAAAAAGATATGTAACCGCGCCAAATCGATACACATCCGAGACAAAATTGAAAAATCTAATAACAAAACAAAAACTACATGGAATATAATAAACCGTGAAACTGGTAAAGTCAAATCACAAAACACCACGTTCACAATAAATGTAGGTAATCAAATTATTAATTCTGACCACGAAATAGCTAGCATATTTGAAGATTACTTTTCAAAAATACCTTTGATTACAACATCTCATTTAGATTCTTCTTCTCTTGAAGCAAGTTCCATCCTGAGGCATTGTGTGCCCGAGTGTAGTGAGACGTTCCAATTTACCCATGTTGTTCCTCAAAAAATCATTAAAATTTTTAAATCCCTAAAATTAAAAAATACAGGGGATTTATGGGATGTATCTGTGAAAATAGTTAAATCGCGCAAATTATTTTTCCTAATTTAATGAAATACAGTAAGATTATTCCGCTATTTAAATCAGGTGATAGAGAGGATCCTAGTAATTTTCGTCCAATTTCTATTTTACCAGCACTCAGTAAAATATTTGAAAAAAATATTTTGGAACAATTGATTAAGCATTTTAATTTAAATAATCTTTTCCATAGTGCGCAATATGGATTTACAAAGGGTCGTTCTACTGCTGATGCTGGTGTAGCTCTGTTAAGGCACATATTTGATGCATGGGAGAATTCACAAAATGCTATTGGTATATTCTGTGACTTATCAAAGGCATTTGACTGCGATGACCATCAGTTATCGGTTACAAATTCAGCTCTGAAGTTAATCACATCTTACTTAAGTTCTAGAACTCAAATAGTTGACATCAATGGAACAAAATCTTCAGGGTCTTATGTCAAAATGGGAGTTCCACAGGGTTCAATTCTAGGGCCTTTTTTATTTTTAATATACGTAAACGACTTGCCTTTCTTTGCTACGGAATTTTGTGAGATTGTGTTTTTTGCAGATGATACTTCTTTAATTTTTAAATGTGATAGAAATAAAGTTAACTTTGACGACGTAAACAATGCGCTATCTCGAGTAATGAATTGGTTTACTGTGAACAATTTACAACTGAATGCAAAGAAAACTAAATGTATTAAATTATTTTACCTAATGTTAGGGAAGTGGATACAAACATTAAATTAAATAATCAGTCGCTAAATTTAATTCAATCCACCACGTTTTTAGGCATTACAATCGATGCGAAACTCCAGTGGAACCCTCACATCACAACACTTTGTAGTAGACTTAGCTCCGCGGCTTATGCTATTAAAAAAATAAGGCAATATACTGATATTGCCACGGCGCGCTTGGTTTACTTTAGTTACTTCGTATGGTATTCTTCTGTGGGGTAAAGCAGCAGACATTGAAACAGTATTTATCTTGCAAAAACGTGCAATTAGAGCAATCTACTGCCTTGCTGCTCGAACATCTCTTAGAGACTTATTTAAAGAAATAGATATACTAACAGTGGCTTCTCAATATATTTATGCTTGCATAATTTTTGTACGTCAAAATTTTAATTCCTACTTAACTCAGCGATGTACATGCATTAAATACAAGAAATAAAAATAAGTTGATCTTACCGTCTCTAAGACTGCATAGTTATAGTTTTTAATACTTTTATGGGTCAAAGCATACTTTACTATAACAAGATTCCTAATAACGTACTAGACTTGCCATTTGACAAATTTAAAATTCACATTAAATAAATTCTAATGTCCAAAGGTTACTACTTACCATACTATTAACGATTATATAAATGACAAAAATGCTTGGTTGTAACTTATAGTGTCATATAGTTATTTCCACCAATAGCATTTCATTGATTTTGTGGTTGCTGGAAGATGTCATGCTCTCTATAAGTTTCTGCGGTGGTGGCGTCGTGTGCCGGGTCGCTCCTTTCCCTATAATATGGTTGAGCGGAGAGATGGCTGGCACATGCGTCATACTTGTGAACAGGTGCCACTAGTGGAAATGGTCATCTCTAAGCTTCCTTGATTTTGTAATAATTTACCTACATATTCATCAATAGTATCATTTTTGAGGGATTTTTGATGTATATGGCATTGTAGGATATTATATATAAAACAATACAATTATTATTGTAATGACGTGGTCAGACAAGTGTTTAAAATAAATGAAAGATGTTTAGCTTTATTAGGTCTTTGTATATTAATTGTTGACCTTTGTGTATTGTAATACCTATATTGTGATGGTTTCACTCTGTTGTCACTCTGTTTTTTATGCTTTACCATTTATATCAACACAAGCTAGCATCCACAATGCAAAAAAGCGTGCAGCAAGAAAGCAAGTGTGCAGAATGGAAGCAAGCGTGCAGAATGCAAGCAAGCGTGCACAATGCAAGCAAGCGTGCAGATTGCAAGCAAGCGTGTAGAATGCAAGCAAGCGTGTAAAATGCAAGCAAGCGTGCAGAATGCAAGCAAGCGTGCAGAATGCAAGCAAGCGTGCAGAATGCAAGCAAGGGTGCAGCATGTTTAAATATACATATATGGCGAAAAGACAAATCTGGAAGATACTTAGCTGTCGTTATAAATATTCACAATTTCTAAGATAAATCGAGTTTCTTTCTTTACTTGTAATTGTTACAATAAATTAGGCGTTTAAACGCATCAAAAACATTAAAATATGATAAATCGAGTTAGTTAAGAATGTCATTCTGTGTTTTAAGCATGCTTAATTTAAAGCCCAAAATAAGTGGAGCTCGATGATTCAGCCATAATTACATAGCTTAAATTATATAAATACATTAACCTTTGTATAATTATGTCTCATGTATTCGTAAGTCTATTGAGTTAACCGTGGAAAGGAGCTTAAATCTTTACAAAATTCCCGATTGTTTAGTATTAGGTATACGACACCCCTGTAAAGATAATACAAAAACAAATAACATTTCTTTTTACTAGAAGTATCTAGTAACAAGAATAGTTATTTGTTATACAAGAGTGCAAAGTTGCTTTGTAACCGCGTGCTCAATTTTGTTGACCGAGCAAGCGAAGGATTCTAAAATTAGAATCCTGAGCGTTAGCGAGGGAATCACAAGAGCACGAGGTGAAAAATCTTTGCACTCGAGTGCAACACGTAACTTTTCATCCCACCTCAACGAGGAAATGACTAAATGCAAAAAAAAAAACATTTGCGCATTATTAACAGTTTTAGTAAATTCTGTTGGCGTCAAATAAACTTCTTCGTCGCTAAAATCAGTCATTTTAGGTTTTTTAATTGTTTTCAAGTTTCTTGTTTTAAACCTATGGTTTTAACAAATATGTCGTAAAAAGAAAATGACGCGCGCAAAGCAAATTAAACAAAAAGTACACCAAGAAGGTGCCGAGTCTGAGTTTTTAATAAGTTAAAAATGGTTGTATGATAAATTCGGCACCAATGAGGTAGAAGTAAAGAGGTTTATTGGAGTTCACAAACTTAGTGCACACGATGTTCTAAATTCAATTTTACTTTATCCTCTAGCGGATAAAAACGGCTTTTGCACTCAGATATCGAAGAGCAAAAATACTCTACCGAGATGGGGGGATGAAAATATTATTTGTTTTTGTATTGTAATATTTATTTGAAGGATTACTTTATAAGTATAAATAAATAAATATTGTTTTCACATCTCTGCATTGAATTTGTCAACATTACCCTATACAGAATAATGGCATCAACTGATGACAATAAACTTTTGTCCGCAGTGAAATTGTATAACGTGGGATTATTCTTGTGTCGGAAACGCTCGAGCCACTACGAGTACAATTTAATTAACGGTGGCGGGTAAATTTTCAGTAACTTGACCAAACCGCTCGCAAAATATTTCACTATTGTGACGGAATTTTTATATCTAATGTTCGTGGCACTTGCGCTTGTCACCAGATTATATCTTTATGTAACAATTATAAATTCAGGTATTTTGAATTTATATTAATTTTTATTTTCAATTTATAATTTTCACGAATTCAATTTGTCTTAAAGATTATAAAGTCTTTTGCTTGGAAGTTTTTATCAAACGAAGATGAATAATAATAGTCTTGCAGTAGTTTTTTAATTCATTAGGATCCTAACGGCCAGGGATACCTATTTATTACACTATAACCTTTATAACACTAACAGCACCCTTTCATCAAACGAAATTGTCAATAAGGTTTTGTGAGACGAAGCATTATCTGCCAGCTTAATTGCTCTCGAGCAAGTCAAGTAGCATCGTTATGAAGGAAAAAAGCGTGAAAAAAGGGCGAGCGAGAGGTTGGTCGGTCAACGCGCGAGTTTTTACGTTTTCCAAAAGGATCAAATATTATATTAAAATGTCCTTTTCTCCTAAAATGTTTTTAAGCATGAAAATTATATTCAGCAAACATATAATAACAAATTTTTATTCCATACAAGTATTACAATAACTCATTGAGGTCGTTCATTTAAAAAATATTAGTTGGTAATATTTTTAATAAAAAAAACTAAAAACTTTGCATGAGCGAGTACCTATTGCTCTAGCTAGACTCTGTTGCTTCTCCATCGGAATACTATTTTGCATCTATTTCGAGAGATGACTTAGCAGACAACAACTTTGCCTTTTTTTCGTTATTATTCGTAATTGTAATATAAAATACTTCACAACAACAAATTATCGTTTTAATATTTGGTCGAACATCGATTGCTAGCTCAACACTTCAACTTTCAACATCTTAACTTTTCTAAATCTTGTTCTGATAAAATTTTATTATTATAGTATTACTAGCTGACGCAAACCCCGCAAACGTTGTCTTGCCATTAAAAACATGTCCAAAAAATAGATATATAGTAGCCGATTCTCATACCTACTGAATATAAATATTAAATTTCATGAGAATCGGTCAAGCAAGCCGTTTCGGAGGAGTATGGTAACTAAAACTGTGAGTCGAGAATTTTATATAAAGATTAATATTCACGGAGTAAAAGCAATATTAGTATAAGTGTCAAATATGTTACTCGAGTACACAAGCAAGTATTTATTTAACCTTGTAAAGCAAATTACGGTCAACATTTTGCTGAACATTCGCCATTTTCGGGAAAAACGATGTAGGCACATCTGAAAGTCAAACTTTGGGTATGTAATTACTTCTGTTAAATTTTAATATAAAATGTTTTTGTACGTCAATTTTGTTATATTTTGCGAGCATGGGAAAAGCTTGTATTTACAAGCTTTTTCCAAAACACTTATTATTTTTATTCTCGTTGGACTATAATAATTTATATTTATAAAGAAATTTTGCATTAATCAGTTAGGTACGCTTCCCTCAATATGCAACGAAGTTATAGGTATTTTTTAGCACGTTAAACGCCATATTTCCTACTTTGAGGATAGTGAAAATTTACGAATACACGTTTTCTTAACTCAGAGGTACGGTCACAACCATGGAGGTTACCAATTTCTGATCCCGTAGTAAACGTGTATTCTTTTGGCCTCCTTTGACATTTACTGATGGATGCATGCAGCTTGACAAGATCGCAGTCACTTTGTGTTTCGATACAAAAAGACGGTGTTCAACATCTTTACGTAAAATCTATTTGCCTTTTTATCTCAAAACAGTGTTATAAATATTAAACTACATAGGTACATGAAAATTTACATTTAAGGGTTGTATTCCTGACTTATTTTGGAAACTTATGAGTACCTATACTTAAATAAAATAATTTATTTAATAATCATTATTTTATAACTCTAACCTAATATTTACAAACCTTAAAATATGACATTGAAAAAAATATAATTAAAAAACACCACCCAAATCTTGTGAAACAGGAAGTTTGCCAACAAGGCTGGTCGCTGAATTGCGAGGCCTAATCTTTGTGTCAAATATATACCAGCCGCATTGTCACTTAAAGTTTCACATAGACGATCTGCAATGTCCCTAAATAGTCAGTGTGCTCCTGGAACTCAAGGTCCCAAAGTCTCTACCACAAAAAGCAAATACGTAATCCCCAGATAAACCAGCATATTCGCGCCGTTAAATGAATTCAGCAGAAGCAGCAGCTGATCCTGGAATCAATGAGGTGCTTGAAAAATGGGGCATGGCTAAGGTATCGACATAAGTAACGTCCCACACCAAAGACTTACCCATCTTCCAAAGCACAAGTCATTCCATCAGGCCTCTTCCCATTATCGTGCACTAAACCGTTAGACGCCAGAGCAGCGGGAGCCCCAAAGGCAGCAGGAGCCCGACGAAAGATATCTTTTATATCGGCATGCCTCAAAAATCAACCTGCACTTCTTGCACCTTAGAGGCCATTGTGACTAAGATCATCGACCATACTACAACAATGGCAACGGTGAGGAACATTGCAGACGGTTCCTAAACGCAAACAATAAGCAATATGAAATGCAGTGCAATCAAGGAGTATAGGAGTATATAACTAAATTAGCCGAAGGGAAAGTGACGGGCTCGATCCGCTAAAATTTTAAGTTTATAAGCCTCACCAACCAACGTCTTCTTAACAGATTAAATAGTTATTATTGTGCGGAAAAAAGTTTCAACCACAGATCGTTAAAATGAAGCTTTTATTCTATTATATAATAACTTTTGTGATGTGGATGGGGTTTTCGTATTTCTTTATTAAGGTGTTTAATTACGGAAGTTGTAGATTGACACTTAGACATTACTTAAGTATTACATTTATAACTATGCCGGGAGTTTTTACTTGAATTTTGACTTGAGACAGTTTTTATTATCATAATTTAACTTTTCAAACCTACGTATTATATATGATTTACCTCATATGTAAATAGCAACACTGTTTACTAATAAAAAGCAACGTTTTAACTCATTTTTCTACCTATTTGTATTTGAATTCAAATTGCCTACGACGAAATACGTAATTTAGAATCTTATTTACCACACGTTTCTTATTCTATACCTATAAATAACAGTAGGCGAATTTATTACCTCATTGCCTAAATTGCAAATGCTTTGATGTCTCCCTTCTGATTTTTATTATAATTATAAAGTACATAGGTATATAAAGAACATTAAAATGCGTATGTTTATGTGTATCGACTGTTATTGATAAGTTTGTACCTATCAACAATCGAATCTGTTGTAAGCGGTTACGACTTGCATTTTTACGAACTAGTTTTTTTACAGAATTTGCCCAACCGTGAACGTTATAAAAGACTAAAGCCATTGAGTGCTCTCACTTTAGATGAGTACAATAGATTCCCGGCTGTTTTGAAACATGACGCCTCTTACGTCACTTGTTCTAATAAAGATCTTAAATGGTTTTATACACTGCTAGGTCTCAGACTAAACGTGCCATTGTTAGTATGGACGCATTTACTGTCATTTTCGCTTCAGCTGCTTCACAATACAATTCGTTAATGTTATTATGAGAACATTTATATGTTATTGTCCATACCAATGATTCGCTGTGCAATATTAGATTTAATACAAATTCGCAGTCGCTTATTATTACGTAGATAGGTGCCTATGTTTAAAAACGCATTGACACAACTGTAACGATTTGCGATATATTAATGAATGCGTGAAACGGCGAATGTGTCGTAAGGTTTCATCGCGAAGTTTATCGGTCATGGAGGAAGAATGTTGACGCGTTGCCAAGGTTTACCTACTGGTGAACAACGCAGGGTCTCGTAAAACAAGATATATGAGAAGGGAGCGTAGCAAGGACACCCAGTCTATTCGTCCTTGGCAAGGACAGAGGTGACTCACCTAGCGGCTGGTGAAGAGCGGCGTGCGCGTCGCAATCCGCACATATGGTGGAACGAAGCATTCTCTCCCGCTGCAGTCGACGCAACAGCTGAAGGTGCTGCGGGGTGAAGACGGTACCCGAGCGCTCGCCAACTAACACCACGTCTCCTGCTTCCCACCACGCTTGTTCTCGCAGCGTACCATCTCTGTTGAACAGCCCCATATCTTTGTACCCCTCCGGGGGGCTCAAAGCCCCAGGTTCCGGTTCTTGATATCGCTCGCACGCTCCACATCCTGAGCATTCCTCGTTCTCTCCCTCGTCTGAGTAACCACACTCGTCACGAACTACAATAATATAATCGGCCTCGAAGAACTCATTGGCAGTCTCGTCAAAAACGACTCTGTGTTTTTTGGGTTTGTTCCCTTTTTTGAGTGAAGATTTTAAATTTTCGTGATCTTTGTTGTGGCGCGTGTCACGGGCGGCGCGATCGCCGCGCATCGTCGCGTGATATCACGGCGCGGGCCGTCGCCGGAATGTCGTGCGGCGTGCGGAGTTCGGCTCTCGGCGGAGCCTCAACGACGGATGGCGGGCATTCCGACTGCAGCGCCGCGCCCGCCCTATCGATCGCCTCCACCGACTTAGCGGTGCCCGTCGTTGCTGCCGTCACGCCAGCCGTCCACACTAAGCACCAAACCAAAGCGATATCGTAACGCTGTAAAATTCATCATCACGCATTCGTGCTAAATAATTTGCATACTCTGCAATAAAACCTTCAATTTATGTTGGTCACAGATACTGGGATTTTCACTTTTTCCTAACATTAAGTTCATAAACGATAGGCTTTTAAAAGTAAATAAAAAATACAAGTTACTAAACTCTCACTCGCAAAATAATTTCATCAAATATTTTTCATACTTTTATCAAGAATGATAAAAGTGCTTTTGGTCGCCTTGTGCTCGATATTCGACCATAATTAATTTAAATTTGAAGTTTGAACAATACTAAGGTTCTTTTGCCAAAGACTATATATACTTTTATAATCACATTTCTTTTTGTTATGGTTATGTTTGACATTAGGTAGTTGGTAGTGTTTGTAATGTTTTTATTATTGATTTAATGTATTTTTATGCATAATTTTAAAAAAATATTAACATTCTGCACTCCTTCTCTATATAAACTATAAGTGTGCGATGCTCCTCCATCTGCGCAATTTTCCTGCTCTCTGCTCTGCACTGCACTGCTCTTACCAAGAGCAGTGCAGAGCAGAGCTGCTTTTTCTAATTTAGATATATATATTTTAATTAATAATTAATTTTTCAAACATTTATAATAATGTTAAAATAAAAAATTAACAATAATATTTTGACAGATAACTGCCGTGTTTTAAAAATTGCGTATAGTTACCTACTTGCTGTCCATTCATTCATTTTTCAATTCAGACTAAAGGCCAAATACAGAAACGCTTCTGTTATTAGAAGCATTCTTTAACAATTTAAGAAATGTTATAGTCAACATTTTGTATTGCCAAAAGTCAAATTAATCACTTCTTTAAATTAAGCCTTTAAACTTAATCCTTCAATGCCCAGACGGCAACTTACGTTGCCATAACAATTAAAATTTAATTGTGTCTGGTTTATCGGGCTTCAAGGGGTGTGACGTTTGAATATTCGGCCGTAAGTTTTAGGCCTTCATCTCAACGGATGGATGAAGATAAGGCCAAAGATGGAAGCGAGCTACTCCCGGATTTCTTAACCACAAAGGAACTGGCTATCTTTGCTCCAATTGCCGGTACACAACCATGCTGATAGCATTATTATTATGGCGGCAGACTTAAGTTAGATGGTGGTACTAGCCAGGCGGACTTAGACAATCCCAACCACTAACCAAACTGAGCAGGAAATTTCCACCCGCCCTCTAAGGTCAATGCCAATATGTAATTATGTATATATTAGGTTGGGGAAAAAGTACTACTATTTGTAACTGGCTGGTTTTGATATCATTAAAAGTTTAGATTTTAAAAAAGATAATTCCAAATTCAAATTAGGAAAAAATGTGTTTTTCATTTCATGTGTTTTTCGTACTGTCAAGCTGAGTCAATCTAATGAAGAAATTCGATACATTTTAAAATTTTACTACAAAAAAGGTAAAAATGCAACGCAAGCCACGAAAAAAATTTGCGATGTTTATGGATCTAGTGCAGTGTCTGTGAGGGTAGCACAAATTTGGTTTAAGCGTTTTCAATCCGGAAATTTTGATGTCAAAGATGCACGTCGCTCTGGTCGCCCTATTACGGATAAAATTGATGGCATTTTTGAAAAACTGGAGCAAGATCGGCATATCAGTAGGTACGACGTAGCTGAAGAACTGGGAATTAACCAAAAAACAGTTTTGGCGCATTTAAAAAAAATTGGTACACAAAAAAGCTCGATATTTGGGTACCCCACGAGCTCACTGAAAGAAACCTAATGAACCGTGTACTCATTTGTGATTCTTTATTACGACGTAATGAATCCGAACCATTTTTGAAGAAGCTGATAACTGGTGATAAAAAGTGGATCATGTACGACAAGAACGTGCGACAAAGGTCGTGGTCAAAGGCCGGTCAGGCTTCACAGACTGTGGCGAAAACCGGGTTAACTCGCAACAAGGTGATGCTGTGTGTGTGGTGGGATTGGAAGGGCATTATTCATTATGAGCTTGTGGGGTCTTGACTATATTATTGATAGTGTGTTTAAGGGACTTAGAAATGATTGCTACGAATGCCAGTGATAGTCTGTTTTTTATATGAGTTATTGCTATTCATTACAACTATGTGTCACGTGCATAAACATGTATATATAATTGAGGTCAAGTGAATGAACTGTGTAGCCACAGTACTCTCCCCCTTTGAAAGAAAAAAATTAACAATCAAAAGTAACAAAAAAAAGTAAATGTAAAATATAAAAGTTATGTAAAAAATAATAATTTTAGGTTACATAGTAAACTAACAAACATCATTTAGTATTTAATTGGCTAACACAAAAAAAAAGTAATCAGAACAATAGAAAAAAATTAAAGTTAAATTGTATAAAAAAAAGAAATAGAAAAATTGTCTAATAAATAATATTCAGTTAGTGAATCGCACAACAGGCTTAATAATTCTTCCTGATCTTGTCACGTGTGGTGTCGGATGACTGTCGTCAGCTGCCTCCGTACTTGTGCAATGTTGTTTTTCTGCACGAGTTGCACTTTTCGGTTCATCGACATCGTGTACTATGAACGCTGGTTTTAATCGGTCAATTGACACTGTGCATTCTCGATTTGGCAATTGAATTTTAAAATATTTGTCACATTTTTCTAGCACTTTGTATGGCCCCTCATATGGTGCAACTAATGGTTTTTTTACAGCATCTGTTCTGACGAACACATAGTCACATGTTTTCATCTCTTTGTAAATAAAGGTGGTTTTTGATGATTTGTTGTTGCTAGGGACGGGTCTGATATTCTGGAATGCACGTTGTAGTTGTTCAACGAAAGACTCTGGCGCGATGTTGTTGTCCTTTTTCGTTTCAAAAAATGTTCCAGGTATCCTCACATTGCATCCATACACCATTTGCGCTGCACTGACGTTACAATCTTCTCGCATTGTAGTTCGCAATCCTAATAATACGGTAGGTAACTCCTGTGACCAATCTCTGGAGTTACCGTGAGCTATTATAGCGGTTTTCATAGTCCTGTGCCAGCGTTCCACCATCCCATTTGATTGTGGATGATAACTTGTGGTTCTGATTTTTTTAATACCCAGTAATTTGGCTAAAGATGTGAATAAATTGGACTCAAATTGACGTCCCTGGTCGGTTGTTATCCTTGCAGGACATCCAAATCTTGAGATCCATGTGGTGTATAGTGTATTAGCGACTACTTCAGCAGTTACTTCTGGTACTGGTACAGCTTCCGGCCACCGCGTAAAACGGTCGATGAATGTGATAACATATCTGTTATTATTTGATATTGATAAGGGACCGACCACATCGATATGGACGTGACCAAATCTCTCCGACTCTGGAAACTGCATTAGAGGTGAATTGTTGTGGCGCAAAACCTTCGATTTTTGACATGACTGACATTGTCTGGTCCACTTGCTCGTATCTTGATTCATACTTGGCCAAAAATAATGCTTTTGGATTAATTTCCTCGTCGCTCTTATTCCCGGATGCGTGACGTCGTGCAATATACCGAATATTTCTTTTCTAAATATTCTCGGTACATAAGGTCGCATTTCCTCCGTCGATGCTTCGCAATGTAATTCTTCATTGGAAGAAAGCCTTATTTTTTTCAATTTGAGTTTTTCATTCTGTAAAAGTTGCATCAATTCCGGTTCAGCCACTTGTTGTTTTGCTATTTCGCTCCAATCTATTTTACTGGGACAATCTAATTGTGAAATTTTTGATAATGCATCGGCTACGGTGTTTGTTCTCCAGCGAGGTGTCGTATGTCTGATGTAAATTGAGCTATGTAGTCTAAATGTCGCAGACGTCTTGGTGATATTTTTTCCTTTGAGACTGTTTGGCGTTGTTTAAATGCATAAGACAATGGTTTGTGATCTGTGTATACTATAATCTCGTGACCTTCGCAATAATTCTGAAAATGGTTAATAGCCATATATATTGCTAGTAGCTCTCGATCGTACGTACTATAACCTTGTTGCGTCTCCGATAATGATTTAGAGAAAAATGCTATAGGCTTCCACTCGCTATTAACTTTTTGCTGAAGGACGCCGCCGACGCAAGATTGAGATGCATCTGTCATGATAGACATTGGAGCGTCGGATGCGGGTGGGCTCAGTGCAATAGCTTTTTTTAAACTATTCTTGCACTGAACGAATGCTTCTTTTGTCTCATCTGTCCACTCTATCTGGCTGCTCTCTCTTTTATTGCTGCCACACATGTATTTATTCAGTGGTGCTTGATGCGCTGCTGCGTTAGGTATACTCGTCCGATAAAAATTCAGCATGCCTAAAAAACGTTTTAGGTCCCGTACTGTCTTCGGCAATGGATACTCGTCGATAACTTTCACCTTCTCTGGCAAGGGTCAAATGCCTTGTGATGTAATTTTGTAGCCCAAAAAATCTATTTCTGACTGTCCGAATAGACATTTTTCTGTGTTGATGGTAATTCCGTGCTCATCCAACCTTCTGAAAACTTCTTCAATGTGCTTGCGGTGCAGTTCTTCACAGTTTGAGGCAATCAAAAACAGTTTGAGGCAATCAAAATATCGTCGACGAAACTGAAAACGTAATCTAGCCCATTCATAATTTTGTTTATGAATCTCATGAAGGTTTGGCCTGCGTTACGCAAACCAAACGGCATGCGGGGAAACTCAAACAGACCGAATGGGGTGATTACGGCTGTCTTCTCTATTTCTTGAACGGGAACTTGGTTGTAAGCCCTTTTGAGGTCGATTCGGGAAAATAAAGTCTTTTTTGGCAAAAGATATGTAAAATCCAACAACCTTGGAATAGGATAGCGATCTGGTTTCGTGATTGCATTTAATTTTCGGTAATCTCCACATAGTCTGATTCCACCGTCCTTTTTCTTTGTCACGTGAATCGGGCTTGCCCAAGCACTCTTTGACGGTCGACAAATACCTGTGCTAAGCATGTGTTCAATTTCTTGCTTCACTAATTTGTATTTTTCGGCTGATAAAGGGCGACATTTTGAGAATACTGGATGACCTTCAGTGATAATCTGGTGAACAACATCATGTTTTGGCGTTTCTTTCGCACAGAACGGTCTAGTGATGTCTGGGTACTTTCCAATCAAATCTGCGTATGGTGATAGCGCATTGACAGTTTTCACCGTGGGCACATCTGAGTTAGACATCTCGCCAGGTGAAATTAGTCCCGTTAATTTATCAATTAGTTTTTTCTGCTTCATATCCACTAATAAATTGTGTTTCTCTAGGAAATCAGCGCCCAATATTGGTTGTTTGACGTCAGCTATGACGAATGTCCATCTATACGGCCGTCGTAATCCGAGATCCAACTCGAGTGTCATTTCCCCGTAGGTGTTAATTTCGCTACCGTTCGCTGCATACAATTTATAATTGCTCGATTTAATAGCTCTCTTCGTTCTCGGAATAATAGATATATTCGCTCCAGTATCTATTAAAAAACGATACCGACTTTTGCGGTCGGTAACGCATAGGCGGCTAGATGGATAGATAGCATTGACATCCGCCTCCGTCAACACTATTGAAAGTTTTCCGACTTCGTTTTCCATGCACAGGGTTGCTCGCATTTGTTCGCTTGATTCCGGAATCGGTGATGATAATAGCACAACCAATTGGGATTACTCGCCGCTTCTGATCTTTGTCTCCTCTGCCTTGACCTGGAACGGCTACCAAACCTATGATAATTACCACGTCCCCGTCCTCGCACGCTGGAACGCCGGGTTCTCAATTCGGCAACTTTGAGACAAAGCGTATTTATTTTAGTTAGCAACTCATTCATGGGAAAACTGCTTGTGGTTGTCACTTCGGAAACTTCTTGGAATCGTATGTTCTCCATAATTTTGTCAGCTATTGCTGCCAAGTTATCTAACTTTTGATCTTGGCTCACTGTCAATACAGCCCTTACGTTGCCTGGGAGACGTTGTAACCATAGACTATGCAGGGTAGAATCAGCAACATTCGCGTTTCTCGCTAACTCGGACATTTTGCGTAGGAGCTGTGATGGTTTCTGGTCACCTAACTCCATCTCGCTGATCAATTTCTGAAATTGGCGCTCAGCTGATTCTTCATACAGTGATAATAATCTCTGTTTTAAGGTGTTGTATTTTTGATCTGCCGGGGGGTCCAACAGCAAATCTCCCACCTGTTGAATAGCATCACGCCCTAATTTTGATATGAATAGTTGAAATTTGCAGTCATCTCCTTGCTTCTGCGGTAACATAATCGATTCGAACTGCGCGAACCACAGTCGCGGCATCTCGATCCAAAAATCGGGAATCCTTGCAGTTACGCTGATGGTTGAGACTTGGGGTGTTGCGCCAGGATTCGATGGTGAAACTGATGCGTAGGTGTGAGTAGCTTCTTGTCCCATGTACGGCGGCTGCTGTTGCACATGCTGGTATGGAGAACTGGTCTGCGCAGCTGGAGTGTCTCGAGTCAATGGCATTGTTATTTTTGATATAACTTAACACACTTCCCAAAAATACCCCAAAGCTTAGGATTAAAGTACCTCTTGAAATTCCAATCGGTGAGACCCGCTTGTGGGAGGCCAATTGGAATGTGCAATCGCTAAACTTTGAAAATTTTCGCAAAAATGGAAACTTCTTCACGTGTTCTCCGCTTTTTTAAATCACGTCGGGATCACCACTGTGGGGTCTTGACTATATTATTGATAGTGTGTTTAAGGGACTTAGAAATGATTGCTACGAATGCCAGTGATAGTCTGTTTATTATATGAGTTATTGCTATTCATTACAACTATGTGTGACGTGCATAAACATGTATATATAATTGAGGTCAAGTGAATGAACTGTGTAGCCACAAGCTGTTACCACCAGGCAGGACCATCGATTCTGAACTCTACTGCGAACAACTGATGAGATTAAAGCATGAAGTTGAGAGAAAGCGGCCGGAATCAATCAACAGAAGGGGTGTGGTTTTTCATCATGATAACGCTAGACCTCACACATCTTTAGCCACTCAGAAAAAATTAAGAGAGTTTGGCTGGGAGGTGTTAATGCATTTGCCGTATAGTCCTGACCTTGCACCTTCAGATTTCCACCTGTATCGCTCTCTTCAGAATTCTCTAGGCAGTGTCAGGTTAACATCACAAGAGGACTGCCAAAACCACTTGTCGCGGTATTTTGATCAGAAGCCCCAAAATTTCTATAGCAATGGGATCATGTCCCTACCTACAAGATGGCAAAAAGTTATCGAACAAAATGGTACCATACTTTAGTTAAATGTAAATAAACTATATTAAAAAATGTTATGAATTTTCTTAAAAAATGCGAAGAAACTTTTTCCTCAACCTATTATATCGCAGCCGTCTGGTTAAATTAGCCGCTTAACTGGACGCCTTGATTGAACGCCGGCATCCAATGAAACGGCTGAAGGACAACTAGCCAAGTCATCGAGCGCAACGTTTTACCAAAATGTGAACGACATGTCAGCCGTCTGGTTAAATTAGCCATCCAATTGGACGCCTAGGCATGCCATTCAAATCGAAGAGCTTTTGTGTGACTGTTTGAGCGATTGGTAGGTTCAAGATTATTATTTTTTGACCACTTATAACCAAAACGATGTCGGTTATAAATAGTCCTAATCCTAAGAAATTACCTTGAACCTACCAATCAAACTCTTCAGTACAAGACGATCCTTTCAATACGCCAAGTCGTTAAACGTTAAGTGAGTCTAGTTCAATTAACTATCGGCCTATTCAATTGAATGCCGGCAAATCATTTTCAATTAATGTCTACCAAAAATATAAGATTTTATATTCAAAGTATACAAGCAATATTTTACAAATAGAATAATTATTTTTTGTCACAATTTATAAGTTGATAATATGAGGGTCAATTAAAGCTTATAGAATATGTTGCCGATTTCAATGTTTAGATTTGTTGTAACTATTTAAAATAATGAATGGCTTAAATTATCCTCATTTTTTTAAATCGGTCATATTTTCAATAAAATATAAAAAACATAGTGTAGTAATTCCTGTTGGCACAAAATATTTCACACAAAACGGCAATATTTACATATTGGCGCTGCGCTGGTCTTACGAGTATTACTTTCGCCATCACCAGTATCAAGTTGTCGCACGTTACCAGCGAGTAATACTTGTTGAGTCACAGCATAAACTAGATCAGCGGTTCTCAATCTTTTTTGGTGAGGGAACCCTTTTGGAAAGCGAAATATTTGACGGAACCCTACAATAAAACAATAGTTTTTAAATGTGTATTCTTTAATAATAAGCATAATAAAAGTACTTATTACTTACTTAACAAGTATAATAATAAAATATATTTAAAAATTAAAAAATCTAACTAATAGGAGGTATGAACCTGTTTTTTATTTTTCATCAATTGGTCAGGTTTGTTAAAGGACAGTTGAAGTCTCATATCAGGTTCGGCGTCCAGTCTATTGCGGTATTTTGTTTTCGTGGCTGCATAGGTTAAGAATCTTGTTTCGCACAAATAAGTTGTTGGGAACGGGAGAAGAATGTTCAGAGTCGTTTTGGCAAGCATTGGATAGTCACCACGGATTCTGCACCAAAAATCGTTGAGAGGCGTCGCTTTGAACAGTGACTCGACACTTGTGTCTGATGACATTTCTAAAAGAGATTCATATATGTCGTTTGACATACTTTCGGGCTTTTGTAAGTTGGGTAAAAAATGATTATGAATCCATGAATTCAGTTTCATTTTTGTATTCTGTTCTTCGGGAAAATACTTCACAAAAGATGCGCGCATAGAAGTGAGATATTGGACCAATTTTTCAAATACATCATCTTGAAACATTTCTGAGTCGTTATCGCTAACAAACTCACTGAGTGGCGTAAAGCTTTCTATTTCTCTCTTTCCAACGCAAATAATCCAAAAATCAAATTTTCTTTTGAAGACAGTTATTTTGTTACGGGCTTGGAACACTGTTGTCTGTTTACCTTGCAATGATAAATATCCGCCATAAAAGACAGTCGGAACAACCAAGTTTTATCATACATACGGTCTTTCAAATTAAAAGAAGTATCTGAAAGAAACATTTGTAACTCGGCTCTAAGTTCAAATAGCCTTGTTAAAGTTTTACCCCGAGACAGCCATCGCACTTCTGTATGGAGCAGCAGTGTTTTATGTTTGCTGCCATAATGTTCACACAATAATGAGAACAATCGGGATAGTAGTGGTCGTGATTTAATAAAATAAATTATTTTACCGCTTCATCCATAACTAATTTTAGATTTGACGACATTTGCTTTATCGCAAGGGCTTGTCTATGCAGGATACAATAGCTGGAACTACAATTAGGCGCTTTATTTTTTATTCGGGACACTCCTGCTGTATTACCAGGTATTACCAGTCATCGCCTTGGCCCCATCTGTACAAATGTCAATGCAATCGTTCCAAATGAGATTATTTTCCTGAAAAAATATATTTATTCCATTGAAAATTTCTTCTCCGGTAGTGTTTGTCTTCTTCAAAGGAACTTTCATATGGATATCTCACGATAACCAGCAAGATAGCCAGACCAGCGACATCAGTCGACTCATCTATTTGCAAAACAAATCGTGTTTTTTGTAGACATGTAACTAGTTCTTGTTTGACGTAGCTTGCCAGATTATGAATTCGCCGTGCAACAGTATCGTTTGATAGCGGCACAGTAGAAAGATGCTTTGCAGATTTTTCATCGAGCATACATTTTGTTATGTCTAACACACATGATTTTATTAAATTCTCAGCGATAGTGTGCGCTTCACCTGCTTGTGCATTGCGATAGCTAGCTATATATGATGCCTCCGTGGCCTTTTCATTGATAGTTTGGGTTACATGCATCATAGTTTTTTTGACTTTCCATTAACTGTTCCTTTTTACGTACAAAAAATTGTTTATTCTTGTTTTTAGACTCATAGTGTATCTACACTTGGCAGGCGCCATGGAACTATTAGGAAGCAGTTAACTACATAAAATGCAGAGAGGTGAGCCGGAATCAACAAATCCGAAACCGATATTATATGTATGATTCATCATACTTGATTTTTTGGCCTTTGAAACCGTGGAACTTGACGTCGTTGCATCATCATCTGTATCTGCATCATCATCGGTAATTGCTGTATACTCCGCGCGTACTGCTTTTGAACATTCGGCTTCGTTAGAAGATGTTGTTGCATCACGTTTAACGCCATTAAGCCAACGTTCCATTCTTCTTTATTAATAATGTTACAAGTCAGGATGATATGGTTAAAATAATGCTTGATCGTTACTGCGTAGAAGAGTTTAGTCCAAAGAAGAAATGTACGAAGCTGATACAATCAGAATACAGCAGAAAGTATAACAATAAACACTTTGTTTCTAGCATGTAGGTTATCGCTCCGAACGCTAATCCTCGACTGACTAAGACAAAGAGTACATTTTTTATACGGGTATAGAGGCATCACTCCATACTACAAAAGTTACATTAAAAATGTTTATTTATGTATTTTTAATATCAAAATAAATTTCAAACAAAAAAAAAATAACGGGATTCGAAAATGGTTTTCTTGGTTTAGTACGCACGATGTCTCGCAAATCTATCATCTAATCATTGTTAACTATGAAGAATAATTAGCGCTATCATTTCTACTTCAATAATGTACTAAAATATTTATAATGGTAATTTATTGAAAAATACTGTATAAAAATTATATCGTTAAAATAATGAACACCAAAATCACATCAAAAAATTAACAGGAACTGACAGGAACTGCTATGACGGCCTAGTTTCAAATCCCAATACATAGGGCGCTACTCTAACTAAGTAATTAATAATTTGGGCAAGATATTATAATACAAGTAATAGTAAGAATATTACTAACGACATAGTGAAAAAATATCAAAGTTACCTAATATTGATTAAAAATTTAAGTAATTACTTTTCTCAGTTTTATGAATAACATCTTAAATGTCATTTAAGTTTTAAATATATTTTTGTTCATATTTTTCGAAGTCACTATTTTGTACGGTTACCGCGTCATCTATCGACTTGGACCTAAATTTCTAACCCATTATAAGCCGACCAAATTAAATATCAGTTTGAACAAATGTGCATAGTCGATACTTCAATGTTAACTGCAATTGGTCGTATATGATATGGTTATTTTAGTATGAAGTTATAACATCGTGGACTAACACCGATATGCAGAGAAGTTTCCTTGAGACCGCCTCCACTCGACCTTAGTCGAAGTCACCTCAAGGAAATCTTAAAAACATCCTTGAAATCGGTATGTTCAGGCTTCATCCTCCAGTGAGGAAACTCCAGTAAAGTCGAGTTGAAGTTGAGTGAAGGAATGACGTCATTAAATTTCTTATTATTATGTTGGAAAAGTGTAGAGGATATGTTTATGGTTCCCTTTTTTCATCTGTAGGCTGTCCTCCTCTGCGATTGTGTTCTACTTCTCTGACGTATCTTTCAGTTCTACCATTATTTGTCATTCAACTCAACTGTCGATTTTATGCTTAATTTTGATTTATTTGATTTCATTCGTTTTTCGCGTTTAGTATGAAAATTATAACTACTTATTTAGGCGACTAAGTTGCAGCCGGCGCCGGCGCCTCGAGAATCGTGATAGGCCGCGTCAGAACGGTCGAACAAAGAGGTGTTTTGATTTTTTTATTCTAAATTCTTGCGGAACCCCTACAGGGGTATCGCGGAACCCTAGGTGTTGCAAGTAGTTTAAAATAAATAATAAACTGTTATTCAATCGTAGAAAATATTTTAATCAAATTATACTGACATTGGCATGACACCAACAAACACTATTTATAAATCATATTATTTTTCACTGTCCAAAGAGTTGAGCACATACTCCTCCTCGTTATCATCAGGTGGAAGCTGGCTCTGCTGGACCTTTCATTAGTAGTACCAACTTAGTCACGGGGCGGCGGAGGCAGCCGCCACGAGTCAGTACGTCAGCCGCGGTATTCTCGTACCCATCGCGCCCAAAAGTGATCCGCCAAACGCTGAGAAATTCTCCACTGCTTCCTTAGTGTAAGATCATCGTCAGAGAATACTCCTGTCGTTGTTTGGAGTCAAAGCTTCTTCTTCATCGGGATCTAGTGTAACAGCTGTAATGGGGCGACTATTCACAATATTTTCGGCTTCTCATAATAAGGTCGCTCTCCCAAAGAAGAGGTTCTTTGGGAGAGCGAGAGAAAATATTACAGCGAGGGCAGTTTTAATCGACCGTACTAATCTCTCCCAGACGCCTCCCATATGTAGAGATTCGGGTGGATTGAAAGTCCAACGTATGCCCAGATCCGTGGCCTTGTCTAACAGCTGACTAGCACTTAGCACATTCTGTACCGCCTTCCTCAGCTCTTTGTCTGCCGATCTGAAATTGGTCCCATTTTCTGAATGGAGCTGCTTACGCCTGGCTGCCATACACCGAATAGCCATAATAGTCGAGTCTGTTGATAACGATGAAGCCACCTCGATGTGAACACCTCTGATGCAAAAGCTAGTGATGGTCAACTCGATTTACTAACTCGAGTTGACTCGAGTTGGGCTTAACTCGAATTGACTCGAGTTGTATTCTCTCAGACTCGAGTTAATAATTATTAATAAATAAATCATTATTAGCATACGTTTATATGTACCTACACCATAAAATAAGACTGATAATTTCGTCATGACTATTACAAGACTAGTTTTGTTGTTAATTAATAATAAAAATACTTTACAATACGACGATCTAATCTAAAAATACATGATTACGTACAAACAGCAACAATCTTAACTACCCGTTCGAGGCGCAACAGGCAGAAAGGTAGAAAGAGATGAAATTATTTTTTTATATATGAGAAATTATATTTCATCTCTTTCTACCTTTATGTCTGTTGCGTCTCGAACGGGCAGTTAAGAGTGTTGCTGTTTGCACATATAATTCTTATTTAATAAAATTATACCTACTTCCACTAATAATTTTGTCGCAATACATAACATATGTTTTTAATGTCATTTTTTTAATATTTTGTTTACTGATTGGTAAAAAATAATAATTTTTTAATCAGTTACGTCTAGATAACCCGAGTTAATCAACTCGAGTTCAACTCGAGTTACGTGAATTTCAACTCGATTCGAATCGAGTTGTGTTTTTCCCGAGTTGGCACATCTCTAGCAAAAGCAGGTGAATATGACACCCCACCTCTTCTCATGGCGCCGACCTATAGTCACGGTCATGGGACCAAATAAGTCTATGCCACAATTACTAAAGGGCCTACAATGGTGCTGCAATCTTGTCTGCGGCAGTGCCGCCATCATCGGTTGTTCGCAACGCGACCTTTGAGTTCTGCATACTATGCATCTGGCCACAAGGGACTTGACTGCGTTGCGGAGACGTAAAATATAATAAGTCTGATGTAACCCGTTGATCAGAGTTGCCGTGCCGTGATGCCCAAGTCGTCGATGCTCATAATCTATAATTAGTCTGACGACGTGGTGCTTTGAGTCAAGAATAACTGGCGTCTTCAAACCCTGGGGTAGAGCCTTGCCGGATAATAATCTACTTTTGACGCATAGCAGTCCTTTTTCATCTACGAATGGATTTAGGCACCGTAATCTGCTCTGCGGTCTTAATGGCGTTCCAGAAATAATGGCCTCTATCTCTTCGGCAAATCTTTCAGCCTGGACTTGTTTTATTATAAAGGCTTCAGCGCGAAGGTCGTGGTCAGGAGTTATTTGAGCAGTTTGAAGTCGACACCTCTCCACAAACAACGACGCCAATTGGAGAAGCGGCAGTATTCTACCAGCGGGACGACGGATTCAACAGCCAGTACTGACTCACGGTGGTAGTCATGCTCTTCCTCAGTTTTGGGCTGCAGCTCAAGTTTAGGCCAAGTTGCTTCCGGTAGTCTTAGAAAATCTGGACCTGTTATCCACTTAGATTTACAGAAGTCAAATGTTTGGTTTGCTCGCGTTGTCTCATCTGCTCGTTCAAGCTGCCGGATAGCCATCTCCACTCCTGAGTTTTCGTCAGCTCATCTATGGACCACTTTGTCGCACGCAGCTTAAAATAAATAATAAACTGATATTCAATTAGGTCATTAGGTACTTATTGGTACGTTAATATACCTTATTTATACTCTGTGCGACAGTGCGCTGCTAAATACTATTACTGTGTAATTAAACATTGTAACTTAATAATTGAAAAGAGTGACTACACGAGTTTGTTGCCGGAATCTTCTCGGTAGTTCAACTTTTGGAACCGGTGTAAATTCAGACAGACTGACAGACTTGACGATTTAAAAGTGCTTCTTTGTGGCCTATGACTGACGGACAGACAGACAGACTGACGGACAGACAGACAGACTGACTGACGGACAGACGGACTGTTGGAAATACTGGTGGTTTTTATATTCCTTTTTATGTTATTCAATTTATGGTTGTGACATAATAAACTCGATTGTTTTTCTATCGCTTTGTCAGTTACATTATACATTTACAAGCTTATAAGTCTCTTTCTTTTCCAACACGTTATCAGCACGAGGCTCTAATATACATAAAAGTAATTCAATTAAAAGGAATTACGAACGTATTTAATGTGAGTTAGTGAATACTGTGAAAGTGATTTTCTTGTATTTGTTATTTTCTTCAGTTTGAATCTGACAAGTCGTAAGTATGTCAACAAATTCACTCGCATCTATAAAACCTTTAATAAATAGAGAAGGTTATGGCGTTTGGAAGTTTCAAATGCGTATGTGTCTTCTTCATGAAGAACTATGGGAAACTATTGTTGGCTACCCGGCGGATACGCCTATATCAACAGAAAAGAGGCGTCTAGCTGATCAGAAAGCTTTGTCGAAAATTTGTTTAACTGTAAATAATTTTGCTATAAACCATGTTAGAACTTCTAAGACAGCAAAAGAGGCGTGGGATGCTTTGTCAGCAGCCTACGAAGACAAAGGTCTTGGACGTCGCATTAGTCTCGAACGTCAATTATATAGATTGTGTCTTGTTGATTTTGATAGCATAGAATCATATATAAACGCTGTAGTTTCTACTGTATTAGATTTGGCTGACATTGGCAAAGTAATAGAAGATGCTTCAATAGCTGCAATACTTCTCGGTGGTTTAACACCCCAATATGATCCGCTTGTCATGGCCTTGGAGAACTCTAACATTGAGATTACTTCAGAATTAGTAAAAACAAAGCTGTTAAATGAAATGAATAAGAGCAAACCAGATTCTGCTTTACGGACCAGGTACAGTCACAAAGATAAAACATCAACTTCAAAATCCAAAAAGCCCATTGTATGTTATGATTGCAAAGAGCCAGGGCATAAACGTCCAGATTGTCCTTTAAAGAAAGGTAAAAAGATTTCAACAGTATTTAAATTACCTGTCAATGGTAAAATAAAGTAACAAATAAAGTAATGGTACTAATGGTGAAAAGTTAGTAAGTAGGTGTATTGGTGACATTTCTTTAGCAAGTTGTAATAATGTTTGTGATATTAAGAAAATTTCAGATGTTGTTTGTGTACCTAGGCTGAACTGTAATTTAATTTCTGTAAAGAAAGCAGTGGATAACGGTTTTACGGTTGTTTTTGATACAAATGGTTGTAATTTTTATAATTCTAATGTTTTTTCTTGTAGTGGTAAAGTACTTTTACATGCTCCGATATGTGGTGGACTGTACACTTTAGACTGTTCTGTCAATTTACCGCGTCAATTATCAGCTTATGATGTGCACTCTGATGTTTCCAGATTCCAACTTTGGCATAGGCGACTAGGACACTTATGCCGTATCGGGATGGATCAACTCAAAAAGGGACAAGCAGTTGGCATAGATTTTAATGATGTTGACAAGGAGCCGTGTATACCATGCATTGAAGCTAAGCATAGTAGAATACCATTTAAGAAATCATCGTCTTCAAAAACAACGAGAGTCTTGGAGTTGGTTCATTCGGATCTTTGTGGTCCTATGTCGGAAACCTCATTTCAGGGTAATTTGTATGCTTTATTTTTCATAGATGACTATTCTCGTATGATTTTTGTATTCTTTATATCTTCAAAAGCTGATGTGAAGAAAAAATTTCTTATTTTCCAATCTCTAGTAGAAAGGGAAACTGGCGAGAAAATCAAAGGGCTAAGAACGGACAACGGAACGGAATATGTAAACAAAGAATTTTCTAACTATTTACAAAGTGTTGGTATCAAGCACCAAACGACAGTTCCTTATAGTCCACAGCAGAACGGTATAGCTGAAAGGACAAATCGTTCGATTTTCGAAAAAGCGAAATCAATTCTATTTTGTAGTTCTCTTTCCAGGGCATATTGGGAGGATGCAGCAGGAACTGCTGTTTACCTCAAGAATAGGTCTCCTCACCGTGCTCTTGAAGGAAAAACTCCATTTGAGAAATGGCACGGAACTAGTCCAAATTTATCCCACCTACGTGTATTCGGTTGTCGTGCTTTGCTACATGTCCCGGAACCACATAGGAAGAAATTAGACGTGAAGGTCAGCGAACATATTTTCGTTGGTTATTCAGAAGATACAAAAAGTTATATGTTTCGTGATGTCAAATACCCAAGAAGGCTAGTAAAGGGCAGAGATGTTGTATTCTTTGAAAACACATTTCATGATGTGAAGAGGACGGTTGAAGAATCAGAATCAGAAGCTGATAATAATCTTACAAAAGTTCCTTTACCCTTAGCCTCTACATCGAAAGTGTTTTCAATGGGTGGTGATAATACCGAATTGTCAGCTGGGACTAGCTCTATTGATGCAGAGGATGTACCTTTTCATTCTGACGCCATACCAATATCAGAACAAATTAATCAGAATGTTCTTGATGATGACGTTGCTGAGCCCAGGTATAATTTGAGACCAAGAAAAGTTAAAGGAACTGATGCAAGTCTTGTATCTGCTCAGATTTCCTTTCTCAGTTCATTGAACGAGCCTACAACATATCTACAAGCCATGAATTCAGAAGACAGTGATTATTGGTACTGTGCAATGCAAGAAGAATACCGGTCGTTGCTTAATAAAAACACATGGCAATTAGTAGATAGGCCCGATAAAAAGGTCATACCTTGTAAATGGGTATTTAAAATGAAAAAGAATGCTCATGGTGAAGTCACCAAATATAAGGCAAGACTTGTTGCCAAAGGCTTCAACCAGATCCATGGTGTCGATTATCATGAAACTTTTTCTCCTGTGATACGCAATTCATCTTTACGAGTGCTATTGGCATTAGCAGCTGAAACAGGTTTAAAGATTCATCACTTAGATGTCGACACTGCGTTCCTTAATGGGGACTTAGAGGAGGAGGTTTACATGCATCAACCTCAAGGTTTTGTCGAACCAGAGCAAGAGGATAAAGTATGCTTGTTAAAGAAATCGCTATATGGTCTGAAACAGGCTGCAAGAGCTTGGAACATAAAACTTAATGACACTTTATCTTCTTTAGGTTTTGTTCAAATTCCTTCGGAAGCATGCATTTACACTAAAAAGTTTGATAATGAGGTTGTCATACTCGGAGTGTACGTCGATGACGTAGTAATTCTCTATAAAGAAAACAAGTCACTTGACATTGTCATTCATGACTTAAACAAATTTTTCTCTTTGAAAAATCTTGGAAAATTAAATTATTTTTTAGGTTTGAATATTGAGTGCAAGGAAGATGAAATCAAGTTGTCTCAACATACTTATATTAAAGACTTACTGGAAAGATTTAATATGTTGGATTGCAAGACCGTCTCCACACCGTTGGTAAATAATAAACTTTTACCGAATGAAACTGGTGAGCAGTACTCATATCCATACCAAGCATTAATTGGTTGCCTTATGTTCTTAGCAGTAAATACGAGGCCAGACATAGCTTATGCAACTAGTTATTTGAGCCAATTCAATACAAAATTTGACAAGTCACATTGGTTAGCTGCTAAGAGAGTTCTACAGTACTTAAAAGGAACTATAGACTATTGTATAACTTACAGAAAAGGTGGCGGTCAATTAAAAGGTTATGCTGATGCGGATTGGGCAAACTGTGCCACGGATCGTCGCTCGTACACCGGGTTTTATTTCTCACTCGCTGGAGGTCCGGTATCGTGGGAGTGCAGAAAGCAAGCGACAGTTGCACTTTCCTCTTGTGAAGCTGAGTACATGTCTTTGTCTAGCGCAGCAAAAGACGCTGTATTTTTAAGAAGACTACTCAACGATCTGACAGGTAATTTAAATACTGTTGAAATCTTTAACGACAGTCAGAGTGCACAAAAAATTGCGTCTAATCCAGTTTATCACAATCGGACAAAACATATAGACACACGATATCATTTTATTAGAGAACTGATAGCAAAATGTATAGTTAGTGTAAGATATATTCCTACTACTGAAATGTGGGCGGACATTTTGACAAAGGCACTAGGATGCCAAAACCACAAAAGGTGTGTTGTAGGATTAGGTCTTTTATAGTTTATTATTGTTAACCATACCTTGATTAAGGGGGAATGTTGGAAATACTGGTGGTTTTTATATTCCTTTTTATGTTATTCAATTTATGGTTGTGACATAATAAACTCGATTGTTTTTCTATCGCTTTGTCAGTTACATTATACATTTACAAGCTTATAAGTCTCTTTCTTTTCCAACACGGACCGACAGACAGTCGGACCGACAGACAGACCGATAGACAAACTGACATTATAACATTCTTAGCTTACGTAGATCCAGATAAGACAGAGAGACAAACATTATGAAATTGTTAGTTAGTTAATATTATTTTTATGTGATAGACATAAGGGTTTTTTTGTTGACGATTCGAAAGTGCTTCTTGGGGGGCGTAATTGAATAAAGATATTTTCATTTTCATTTTTCATTTTCAAACTCCAAGAAGGAACTTAGTATGAGACAGAGAAACTTCTAGGAAAAGATATTCTGCAGTATTAGGGGGAGGTGGTGGAGATTTACTAAGAATAGAAAAAGAGATATTAGAATTATCTCTCAACATGGAAATGATAAACGACAACAGAAAATTCGGCATCAAACGTTTTTTTTTCTGGCATTAATTTATTTAAGATTATTTAAAATCATTTTCTAAAACCAGTTACGCTACGCGTGTGTTTTATCACATCTACCGGATGACGACCGGATGGTCGAGCGGTCTGCACCCCTTGCTATGCAGGCTACTCGGGCAAGAGGTCCCGGGTTCAAATCCCGGTAGGAGCAAATGTTTGTATGATGAGTACGAGTATTTATTTACGAGTCATGGATGTTTATATGTTTATTTAGTATATTTCTGATATTTATAAACATATTATTATTAATATTTATCCGTTTTCTAGTATCCATAACACAAGCTCTTAATGATGCTTACTTTGGGCTAGATAATAGGTGTGAGTGTATGAATATTATATTATATTATTAGGTATCTACTTTTATAATATAACTTTCGTCATAACTGAAGACTACTGATAAAACACGCAAATACTTACACGGTGAATAATTCAAAATATGTAACATTTTATATGACTTATTTTCAAAGCCAATTATCCTTCATGCAAACATTTCACATAATAGTATATTTACCTGAGATATTTACTATGACATTTCCGAATCACAAGCTAGTAAGATCTTTATATAAACAAGACCCAATTCATGATAAATATTAGGTCCTTACATATGAAATTGGCGTTTCGTCGTACTGGCCACTTTGATCTCAAATATCTCCTCTTTGGTTAAGAATTCCCATTTCAAAGGACATGTTCTGAAAATGTATGGGGGCTGGTACTCAGCTACCCCCCAAGACAAAAGTTATATGAGAAGAAAGAGTATATATTTAAGAATATTATGAAACATAAACTATATTTTTTAATGCCTGCATATAAATAAAAAATAGCATTTTATTCTGGTCAAAAAACTGTTATCCAGAGATGTAAAATTCCATTTTAAAAAATGTGACACGTCACAGACATAGTATAAAACGTCAATGTCGTCTATTGTCTTGTCAAATATCTTTTTAATAACTAGGCATAGGGTTGATTTGGTTCAGCTTACGACTATTTTGCAATTATATTTTATTGTAAATGCTAGAAGAAGATGGCAAATTGGTTTCTGCACTTGTTTCTGACTCATAATTATGATTTTAATTTATTTTTTACTATATTTTGTCAGAGAAACTTTGATAAGAAGCTTAGAATTCTTGCATACTCTCTTCAAAATAACTCAAAAATGCCGGGGTATCAAAATGAAAAAATGGTATATTCAAGATCCTCTGAGCATAAGCTTACACGTAATATATAATTTATCGTGGGGGGTTTTCGAGTACCAATATCGAACATCTCCTTTATAAAGCTATTTACTCATGCATTTGTGTTTAGAAAACAGTAATTCATTTGTTTATTCCTCTTGAGGTTTTATTTTGCGTCACTCAGTTTACAAAATGGAAAACTTGAAATATCGCATTTTTACGAATTCGAGTTACATTGTGGCACCAGTGCTGCAGAAACGGCTCGAAAGATTAATAATGTGTATGGCAGCGGTTTCGCAAAAGAAAACACCGCACTGTTTTCTTTTGTTTTTTTCGTTCCAACATTTTCCAACGGCCGGAGTCCAATGTTGAGAATGAAGAATTGAAGGCTATTGTGGAAGCGGATCCATCATGTCTGAGTTAGCTGCAGGCTGCGGTGTAAGTGTTAAAACTTTTTTAATCTACTTGAAGCAAATTGGGAAGGTGAAAAAACTTGAAAGGTGGGTACCTCATGAATTGAGTGCAGCTAACTGACAAACGCGCGTCAACTGCTGCGTTACATTATTGAACCGGCACAATAATGAAGATATTTTAAATAGAATCATTACCTGTAATGAAAAATGGATCCTGTACGATAATCGGAAACTCTCAGCCACTGCGGGCTGAACCCTAGCGAACCAACCAAATCCTGCCCCAAGCGAAAATTGACTCAAAAAAAATTACTTGTGAGCCTTTGGTGTACTAGTGCCGGTGTCGTTCACTTCAGCTTTATTAAATCTGGCCAGACGATTACGGCAGATGTCTATTGTCAGCAACTGCAAACCATGATGGAAAATCTAGCTGCTAAACCACCGAGGCTGTTTAATCGCCCTAGCTAGACCACACACTGCAGAACAGAATTAGAGGAACTTCAATTGGAATGTCTAAGACATCCACCGTACTCCCTGGACCTTGCTCCAACAGATTACCATTTTTTTCGAAATTGGGTAACTTCTTACAAAGGAAAAAATTCAACTCCGATGGGGCAGTCCACAGCGCCTTCAAATATTTTATTGATTCCCGTCCGAATGGTTTTTTTAATAAAAAGATCAATGAACTACCTATAAAATGGCAAAAGTGCATAGATAGCAATGGTACACACTTTGATTAAATAAATATATATTATATTTAAAAAAATCGACTTTATGTTCCTCCCTTACAAAACGCCAATTTCATATGTAATGCTAATGACATAATATACATAGTTCGTCTACGTGTATCTAGTGCTAAACTATTGATGAATCTTTTTGCACACTAAAAAACCAAAACTATTTAAACAAAATAAGGTTTAATTTAATATTAAATACCTACTTAAAGTTATATGTGTTTGTAATTAACATTTAAAATATATTTTTTAAATAGATATAAAAGCAAAATAGTTCGTCTTCCATTGTGCTAGATAGAAAGATTTAAAATAGTTAGTCTACCAATAGTAGGTAGTATAGTATCACTTGTTCTCATTATGACGGCTTAAATTTTAAGTGGCATTGTAAAGTAACGTCGCACATTCCTCGATGTTACTAAGTTCCTGACCGGAATGCTTTTGTTCCTTAAATCAGCTTTCAAACTCGACGTCTTGTTCCTCAGTTTCCTTTTCATTTCTCACTATAATCGGGGGCTACAAGGCAGCCAGTCTTTCATTGTAGAAACTTTGTATATACGAAAACATCCTTTTTGCTACTGGCGGTATGGCAAGAAGCACTATCTTGTTTTAAAATGTACACATTTTCATGTTGCAAACTTTGTATTGAATTCGCTTAACTCTCTTTTAAAACCTTTTGGTATGTTCTTAATTTTATTTTATTAAAATAGATACATTTCTGAAAAATATATTTACATAGAAAAATTTCGCGTTCTGGGCCGGGATCGAACCCGCGACCTTTCACAATCCTGGTGACTGCTCTAACTATCTGAGCTACCAAGGACAAGTATTTGGTTTCTCAGATGTTTAGCATAATTGGTGATTGCTGCAATTCTTCTAGTATATCTGTATAAACGTTATAAAGCGTTAGCTTTATAACTCTTAGTTTATAGCCTCATTCAACCGACGGGATTTTTTTTCTCATAATAATAATATATGAAATTTTATTATTATGAGAAAAAAAAACCAAAAAGAGTTGATTCTTATTAGTCTAGTGTTCACTACACACTAGACGTTAGTCTACAATGTCGAAAAATTCTATTACAAGCTTTTTTGGTTATTTTTTTTCTCTTAACAATAAAATATGAAATCCCGTCGGTCAAATGAGGCAATAAACTAAAGTTCTCTTCTAAAGAATAAAATATGTTAATAAAAAGCTTCTACCTACTTTGTTGCGAAGTGTTTTTCCCTTTATATCATACTGTGACCTCAAAAGTATTGGCACTCCATTTATTAAAGGCCTAGTCGTAATGATTTAATCAATTTTGAATCATCATTATCAACACCAGCCTATACAAGATGGTGCCGACGATACGACAATCAATTAAAACATGAGCTATAGTCCAAAGAAATGGTTTGCTACTTTCAAAAACATTTAATTATTATTCATTTCATTCATTCATTTCATTTTATTATTTTGAACTCAACTTTCCGGTTGACTGGTAGAGAATGCCTAATGGCATTAAGTCCGCCAAATTGTAACTCATTTTGTGCAATTAAAGTTTAAATAAATAAATAAATAATTTATTTGATATTTTCATGAATTGATATGAAATAATATAGCCCATGTTTTAATTTATTGTCGGCATCACCTGTATAAATACGACCCACTGCTGGCGCACAGGGCTACATAGGAAAAACACATGAGGAATTTGGGCTGTAGGTAACTCCATCACTCACCACACTGATGCAATGCACTAGCACTAATTGGGATGTTGCCTAACTTTGATTATGGCGCAAATTTTTACAAATTCGGAAAATATACGCTACTGTTACCCATAAAAACTATTCAAACTCAAAAGATATGGAATATTGTTAAAGTTAGACTGTTTATTTTTTTACAAAATTTATCGAAAATGTTGATGTGATGGTATTAGATTGCTCACATCAATATTAAAACAACTATTATTATGACCGCTTTCAATAAAAAACATACATATTAAATAGTTAATAATTGATTTTGTCAATATGCCCATACATTTTGTAGTAATCAAGGAACATGTGACGTCACCTGTTCCGTAGATTTTCTATGGAGCGTTTTTAAACTTATTTTCGTGTTTTATTCCTGTTTGGATAACCAAACTAGAATAAATTACTTAATTAAAAATAAGTAAGTATTACTTCACAAGTTATAATAATTTAGATTTTTGAAAGTTCGCATAATGTCAACTCCATTTTTTGTTCGATTGGAACGTAGAGAGATTCCATCATGGAAATGTGAAAAAATATATTTTTAAATAAAAATAAAACCCGACTTCAAAACACTAAAAAGGAAAAAATAATCAAATTTAAGTAGGTACCCAGGTACGTAACTCCAAAAAATGTCTTTTTTGGAGTTGGTGCTAAGCGTTACCAGAAACAATAGAAAAAATCAGATATTTTATAGAAAGAGAAGCAAAAAGGCCAAATCAAATTTCATCACTAACCTTAGTATGATGCTCACACCTTCCCATAGAACGGTACCTTTTTACGGATCACAGTGCCCTGCCGACAAGCGGTTCCAAAGTCAATCAGGGCAAGCCTGCATGGTCGGCTGAAAGCAGAAATGTGGTGCATCGCTGAGGGTTTAGTGAAAGCCCCACTCCCCCTCCAGAGCTGTCCTTCAGTAAAAAAAGGATAATAATAAATTATTAATCCGTCACTAGACAGCATATCATTGACATGCAGCAGGGCTAGCCCGCATGGTCGACTGATAGCAGAAATGTGGTGCATCGCTGAGGGTTTAGTGAAAGCCCCACTCCCCCTCCAGAGCTGTCCTTCAGTAAAAAATAGGTTACTTATTAATAAATTATTAATCCGTCACTAGACAGCATATCATTGATATGCAGCAGGAACAATGTTGGAGACAGCACCGAGCCTTGCGGGACGTCAGCGTTAATGTCCATGCTATCCGAGCAATTAGGATGAAAGAGCTGGTGAGGAAGAGAAGGGTGTGTGGGGCTCTCACCCACTAAGCCCCTCAGCGCTGCACCTCTTTCCTGCTTCCTACCGACACATCGGGTTGGCCCGAAGACTTTCCACGTTGTCGGTTTATGACAGTTGGCCGATTTCGGTTTGTTATGGGAAGGCTGTAAAGGAGACCAACTAACCGACTTTGTTCTTTAAAGTCGGTGCGCCGATACATTGGCACACCGACTGGGCTGTGCAAGCCGGGATACGGCCCCCAACCGTACCCGGAGCCCAAAAGATATAAATAGAGAGAGAGGAGGAGAGAGAGAGGAGATATTTTAAGGCGGATGATGGTGCCCATATTGCGCCCTCATTAACACGCCGCGGCTTCTTCCCGCGCACGTTCCACCTCCTCCTTACTTCCCATAGTAGCCTCGTAAAAAACGAGGACCGCCTGCCACGACCTGTTGCTGTCGACCATCTTTGAGATGACAGTCGAGAGGGAGAGGTCGCCTCCAACTACAGCGGTCAGCACCCGCCGCTCTTTCGCCCACGTGGGGCACTCCACCAGCGCATGTTGCGCTCCCTCGTCGGGCCAGCCGTTGCAATGGTGGCAGTCGGTTCCCTTCCCGCGATGCGACACAGGTATCCTCCGAAGCATCCATGTCCAGTGAGGACCTGTGTCATGTGGAAGGTCAGGACTCCGTGCTGCCTATCCACCCACTGCTTGAGAATTGGACCGACTGCCCCTATCGTGCGCACTCCGGCAGTGGCCCGCGCGAGCCTCAGCCCCACACCTCGAACGCCTCTTCGCGCAAAACGGCATGTAGGGCCTCCGCCTCCCGTGGCGCTTGATCTTGTCCCCGGAAACGCGCCTCCTCACACCAGAGATGGATGAATCAGAACTACTAATGCGAGGGCCCTCGCTTCTAGGTCCCAAGGGACAGAACCCGCCAGAACCGCCGCGGCTTCTTCTGATATCGTTCGGTACCCCCGAATCACCCTCGTGGCCATCGCTCTCTGTGGTTTGCGCAAAAGGGCGATTTCCCGGCCATTGAGGGTATTAGCCCATACAGGGGCTCCATAAAGAGCCATCGACCGAACAATACCAGTGGAATAAGCCTTCGGCACGCTATGTCCGGACCCGCAATATTTGGCATCAGCCACCCTTATGCTGCAGCCGCCTTCTTTAGTTTGGGCATCAGCTTTTTGAGATGGGCGCGGAAATTCCAATGCCCACCTATCTGGAGCCCCAAATATTTAAACGGTCCTCAACGTCGATGCGGACGCCACTAACTACAATTCCAGATTTTCCAAAGAGGATTTAAACTCTCCCAAGATTTATTGAAATCTGATACATTAGTATTTCAGTGCAATATTTGCAGAATTAAGAAAATAGACAAGGCTGTTATTTAGGCATTAGATCCCCTTGCCTTCTCTGTAATAGAGACAGGGAGTGTTTGGCGGGATTTAGTGGTGTCAATCAAGATTTTTATTACAATATTATTAAAAATTGGGTCAGGGCGAACGTTGTGTTATAAAATTGGTGTAGTTTGAAGCAATTTGTTTGTGTTGGCTTGCAATTGGAAGATCATTAGAATAAAAGTGACTATGGTGTGAAAGATGATGAGAATTTTATCGTGGTTATTCACCTCGCATTATATGGAGACTGTCGTCATATATTTTGCGTCAAACTCTCCCCAGATGTATTTATTTGATAATTTATGACATTTGTATGAAATAATATTACATTGGCTGCATTATTTCATAGAAATGTCATGAAATTATCAAATGAATAATATGTTTTTGAAAATGGCAATCCATTTCTATAAACTAATATAGGCCATGTTTAAATTCATTGTCTGATTCCCGACACCACCCACGGTGTTAAGAAGTAAACGCATCTGAAAACTCGTCGTCTTCTCATGTCCATTTTCACTAACCATTCCCTAGGCTTAGGTGACTCTTAAGAACGTTTGTCTCTTTCTATCTCCTTTAGATAGACTGAGATAAAAATCATTAAGAGACTCCTACTAGACCTCCTCGTTAAGAGAATCGTTATCACAAAAATGGAGTCATAATATAGTGGATTTATGGTTAGACGCTTACCTTATATTATGTAAATAAATAGGTCGTTGTTATTTGCTTATAAATATTTGTTCAAAGAACCTATTTCAGTTTCCGAACTTCAGATTTTCCCACCTTTAGCCGCGTAGACGGAGAAAACTATTTAGCCGTGTCATAAACCTCATAGTCGCCATATCTTGGGCCGAACCGAAAAATACAGTGTACAACAATTAAAAATTGTGTCTGAGCGAACCTTGGGCTATAAAATTGTGGAAGTTTTGTGAAGCAAGTTTTTGTGTTAGGGTACAAGTAAAATTTTAAAGACATTGTAATTTAAGTGAATTTGATGTGAAAGACGTTGAGAATTTTATCGTGATTATCCACCTCATCAAAGTAGAATCATGGAGACTGTCATCATATATTTTGCGCCAAACTCTCCCATGATGCATAGAAATGTCTAACACCAAACATTTCAGTGCAATAATTACAGAAATAAATAAAATACATAAGACTACTTTACAGGGAGAATGATGAACCAAAATAAATGACTTTGAAGAGAACATTAATAAAAGGTGTTTGGCGGGATTTCATGGTGTCACTCAAGATTTTTAATTAAAAACTGTGTCAGAGCCAACTTTGTGTTATAAAATTAGTGTTGTTTTGACAAGTGAAGTTATAAGAGGCTTATAAAGTGTTTTGTTTCTCTCACTTATATGAGAAAGAGAAAAGATAAAACATATTGTAGCAGTGTTTTAACTAAAATAGGTTTATTGAATGAATATGGGCGGTGTTTGTGTTGAAACTAAAAGATTATTACAATAAAAGTGATTATGGTGTGAAAGACGATGAGAACTTTTTTTAGGTTTTCAATGCAATAAATAAAGAAATACTTAAGACATGGCTGTATGGGCATTAGTTCCCTTTGCCTTCTCATTATAGTGGAGAATGAACAAAAAAAACATTTAAAAAAAAATTAGAACAGTCAAGTCAACAAATTGACGTTTATTTTACGAACCTGAAACTGTTTACCAAATATTTTTTAGATTTCATGTATCAAACCCATTTTACCAGTGAATATTTTCTTGTGTAGTCTTTAAAATACTTATTTCGGCCAGACTATGACCAAACTGCCACGGCAAGTATAATTTTAAATATGTTGGTTTTGTAACAGATGTTGGGTTTACTTGGGTTGAAATTAATTCATTATTTTACTAATCGTAACTTGTATTTCCATCAGAAAGCTCAATAATTCAGTTTTGTTTTAGACCTATCACATAGTCTTAAATTATTGTGAACGCTAAATTTGAAATATATAAGATTATTGTCTACGGCATTGCGTGGGTTGATAGGTCTCCAGCTAAATTAAAAACAGAACTGTAAATGTACATACAGTTTTGTTTATACAACTAGATGACAAGCAACCTGACAGCCCAGTTGATGGTAAGCTTTTACCGCCGCCTAAAGACACCTGCAATAACAAGAAAAAATCACTTGAAATTGCAGGTGCGTTGTCATCTTGAGGGCTAAGATGATATGCCGTCCATGCCCAGTAATTACACTGTTTACCTATCCCTTCAATATGAAACGGCGAACTGTTTCACGGCTGAAATAAGAAAGCCGGTGCTGCCTACCCAGACGACCCTACCCAGACGACCCTACCCACGGGCCTACCACCTAGTCGTGACCAAATATTTGCTGCTGCTTGTTACCTATTTCTGTTTTTACATTATAAGTAATTGTTTAAATGGTGATAGCTTTATATATAAAGGAGGCAGCTAGAGCAGTGTCTGAACTGCTCTAGCTGTCTTCGCATATGGACTCTTCTTACTGCTTCACATCAGGTGGTGTTGAGTCATTTGTCGAACTTAGTATAAAAAAAAATAAAAAAATAATAAAAAAAAAAGGTCCATAGCTACACTGGAGATGATAATTTTATAGTATATATTAATGTAATTGGTTTTCTAAATCTATAACCCACCCCTAGATAGAATTAACTTCTTAAATTTCTAATAGTATTCTGTCACCCAACATCCCAATTAGAATGTTTTAGAGTCCTGGCATTGTGTTGCATCATGTCTACATCTTTTTACTTATCATTGAATAAAGTTATAGAGTAAACAACATGCTAAATCTAAGTCCTGGCATTGTGTTCATCATGTCTACATTTTTGTACTTATCATTGAATAAAGTTATAGAGAAAACAACATGCTAAATCTAAGTCCTGGCATTGTGTTCTTCATGTCTACATCTTTGTACTTATCATTGAATAAAGATATAGAGAAAACAACATATTGTCAAGCCGAATAGTCTGTTGTTCTTAAACTTTAAATTGTATTTTAGACAACTATATTTTACAGATTTGCCATAAATGTTTTATTTACATTCAAGTGTAATATTTGTTTGCTTGCTGACCCCATATTTGTATTTTGAATCAAGTCCCTAAATTCGAGGATACTGGATGTGTAGGGAGCTCAAGAGACCTTGTATAAATCCTTGCAAAACCATTGTAGCTGCCAGAGTTGCGTCAAAATATTTCGATGAATTCTTAAAAATTTGTATATTATATGAATCGGAACGGAACATAATTTTGAGACTTTTATCCTGTGTTTAATCTTTTTGGTGCAAATATCTCTTAAAACATGTAAAACGAAACACTTGGCAGTGTTTCTGTTGTTTTCGAGTTTATGTAAGTACTGCTGCTTTACTGGTGTGCAGCTTCACATAAACTGTTTAGTTTTGTGTATTTTCGAAGACTTGGATACAAATGATAACTAAAAATTTGGAACATGGAAATATAATGAACATAATTAATTTCTTTCATTAATATTACCTTCAATGAGAGAAAAAACTTTGTTGGAAATAGGTTCGAATTAGCTTTAATTCAAGGATTAGTATTTTTTTTTCAAAACTATAACCCTAAAACTCAAAATACATGTGCTTGTTACTCACAAAAAAGCATGCCAGTTACTGGTAAGTAATAAAAAGCATGCCAGTAGATTGTAGCTTTTTTTTATCTTTTCTCCTCACATAGAGGTGAGCAGGGAGACTTGCATGCAAAACATGCCGTAACGTGTTTGCTAGTATATTGCAGCTCTTTTGTCAAGATATTTTAAAAGTGTTAAAATGTGTTGCATTTCTTGATGTTTTTGCTTAAAACAGTTCCCCTACCAAAACACTGTTCTTAGGTGCTTTTTAACAACATCATTGCTATGATTCTAAAGCATCTTGCCAGTAAATTACACATTTCAAATTTATTTTATACATTTTCATTATTATAATCGACTAAACGAAATCAGTATCTATTGACACTTTATTCTTAATTTTGATTTTAACATTATTATAAATGTTTGAAAAATTACTTAGTAATTAAAATATATCTAAAACTAGAAAATCTATACTGTACTAGTCATAAAAAATCCCGCTAAGACTAATCAATAGACAATTAAATATCAGTTGGATTCCAAAAAAAATGCAAAAGTGAATATTTCTATTTTTTGTGATGAATTTTTCATAAATTTGTTTGATTTTTCCTTGACCCAGCTGCGCGGAGTGCGGGAGTCTGTGTGCTGCTAGCTTTCGGAGGGGGTGCCTGTTTCGCTCGTAGTCTCACTGTATGCTACATGCTCTCTCTTGCTTTTCTTCATAAATTGTGTAGATATATTGGTCATTTCGTGATAATCATCAATAGTTTATCTTTGTGATCCCTGTGTGTGGATGCTGTTTTAAACAATTTCCCATAGCTTGGCCTGTTTGTTTTTGTTAATGTATTATGTAGCATAATTCATTTTGTAGCACACCACTATCATGTCGAAGCTTGATTCTAGAAACTAGTATGCCAACCACAGGCATGTGTATTGTGGCTTCACGAAATGCCAGTGACAGAAACATATTGAAATAATATTAATGAATTATGAAACACATCCTTCTTTGTTAGAATTAGTTTTGAGCGGAATTGGTGTGGAGTACTTCCCCTTAAGCCTTCCCACCTATTTCGCTCTTCCCCCACTTCCCCAAAAAATTTGGTATATATTATGCATTTAAAAAAAAAGTTTTTGTATAATCAAACCATGCTCTCCAACGGGCGGAATTGGTGTGGTGTGATTCCCTCACCAAACAAATTTGATGTATAAAATCACCAGGCTTCATGTTAGCATCAGTAAAATTATATTGTTAATAAAGCCCTAGCTACTTCAAGAGTCTCTATACTAACCTTTGTTCATTCACTTATTTCCAGCAACCTGTATCAAGTCCGACCTATACTATCCACCACCTAGTCTGTCATTTAATTTTTGGGGTGATGATGGTGAAAGTTATAAATAATTAAATATTTTTGTTTAATTTTCATTCAAAATTATATTGTTGACATAACAATATAATTTAACATAGAAAAATCTTGTAAGAACATAGAGACAGGCAGTAGACCAGTCTACACTGTATGGAACATCAAAATGTGAACTGCCAAAGCTTTTGACATTAATGAATACAATATTGTTACAGGTAATGGGGGTGTGTTGGTGTAAGGACAAGGTGCCCTACGAGGAGCCCTATGTGGTGTCCTCGGGCTCCGGCACCGCTTCCCTGGCGCCGGAGAACCGTCCGAGAGTACCCGAGGTGGTGCACTCATTCATCGTCGACAAGCTCGTTCTGGAAATGCTCAGTCTAATCGCCTCTTTCGTTGACAAGTAAGATAATTAAATCATTACGTACAGACGACAGCACACCAAGCGTAACATTTTGACTTTGAGACCGTCCTTACTACGTTGGTAATAGAGGCGACTTTCGATGAGAAACTGTTACACTTGATGTGCTGTCGTCTGTACGTTCTCATATCCGGCCAAGTATACATATGTAGATACACTATCTCAAAAATCAGGAAAAATCTCCTGAATCTGGGAAAAATACTAATAATCCGTTTTCATGCATAATTTGTTTGTAGAAAAGTTGAAATTTTTCATCGATTTCACAATTATTTATTATAGTAGAGTAATGTGGCGGGGGACATAGAAGTCCACTATACGTCACCAAAATGACATAACCGCCATGATGAATATTTGACACTGTTGCAGTTTTTCCTATAAAAAAATCTTGTTTTGTATAACGCAATAAAGGAAATATGCAGAACAGTGTTTACAATTGACAAAAATTTTTACCTAATTTTTCATTATACTGTACATAGACCTGGCCGGGTCTCCATACATTTTTGGAACATGTCTTTTTAAATTTTAGTGTTCTTTGTTTCGTAAATATCATCCAATCATTTTTTGCAATGCGAATACAAATAGATCACATCGTATACATAGTAAGTTACTTATATGTCAGCTTAGCCAGAATTTGATTCTGTTAAGATAAAATTTCAAGACTCCGCGATGTGCTTACTATTCGCCTATGTGTGTGCGATTGTCAAAAATTATTGTCTTCATTCCAAATATTATGTCGTTATTTTCGAGATGTTTGTCTGACCCAATTACCAACTGATTAGGGCTCTGATAATATATTGACTGTTATTAAACCACTTCAGTAGTATAATGTTTATAGGTATAGGCGTAAAGTTCACGTTATGTAAACATTGAGATTAAAAAGCGTAACTATTGCGATCTAGCGATCCGCGGACTATTACCGGTTACCTATTGAAACGCATAACGTTTTTTGCCATAAACTGACAATTCATAATATTACTGGCCATAATAGTCACTTGTCATAAGCCATTATAGCATAACTTCATAACGCATAATATCATATGGCTGAAACCTGTAAGGCATAATCATAAAAAGGCATAATTTTGATAAGCATAGGTAATGAACGACATAATTTTTGTTGGCCATAATATTCAAAAAGCATATACTTATTTAATAAGAATAACCGGCAAACTCCCTAAACTTCCAAGGAATAACACTTAATTACCATAATTTCACCAAAATCATAAATTTCTATGCACAAAAGATTTTTTTATAATTGATTTGATTTTGATTGCATGCATGCAGGCAAGCAAGCAACATGCATGCAAGCAATAAAGCAAGCATGCATACAAGCATAATACCTAAACACTTTTGCATGCATACAAGCATGCAAGCAGGCATGCATGCATGCAAGTAGGCATGCAGCGTGCAATAGGTTCTTCTCTTCTCTGGCGCTGCGGGAAGTGCAGCCCTTCCGCCCTTACGTAACGAGTCTAATGCGCCCAGGCGAGCTTCCGCAGCTTCTGACCAGCCTCAGCTGCTCCAGCATGCCCGGGTGCCTGAGATTTGCTACAGAGGGCGTGGGCTACTCTCCCTCCGCGCCTCCGGCTTTTAAATTACACTCTAGTATTGGGCAGACTAGTACCACGGCGAAGGACCACGGCCAGTTGGGTTTAATATAATTAATTTTGTATTAATAATGATTTTTTATTTTTACTTCGAAATTTATATACAATTTTAGTATTAAAAATACTTCATTGTGTCGAATAAAAAAAATATACGGTGGTTCAAGTAAATATGCATAGTGAAAGATAACAATAAATTTATGGATATTTATAAATACGTTTTATAAAAGTATGGCTTTACCGAGTTATGCTTTATAAAAGTAGGTGAAACAAAATTATGAATATGTTCATTTATGCATAATTAAAATCTGCGTTTCAAAGTATGCTTTATAAAAATATGTCAAATGAAAATATAGATTTATATGATTATGGGTTTTATTATTATGTCTTTCAACAAATCTGCGTTATTATGTTTATGTGTTGATAAAACTTTGCTTAAAACTATTATGCTTTATTTTATGCCTTATGATGTATGTCAATTGAAATTATGACAATAAACATTATGCGTTTCAAAGTGTCACCCTATTACCTACATCAAATCGATTAGTACAGTTTACAAATGGCATAAATGACCCGACAGAAAATATTCGTGTTTTTCACACAAACATATGCCTCGGCTGGGACTCGAACTCCGTCAGCATAGATACCATTTATTGCTCCAAAAAGTATCCTATGCACAGAAAAAACAGATTTCTTAAATTGAGACATATTTATTTCAGTCAAAGCAGTTTTCTTTAATCCAAGAAAACCCATTTCCTCCCTATAGACGCGTGAAAATATTTTCTTGTTTGTAGTAAGATATCCTCTTAAATATTTTATCTTAATGTAAGATTATTATTTTTTAAAGCAAGACAATACAAATCGTCTTAAGAATTCGCATTATATCAATTCAAGTATATTTTTGATCTTGAGTATTCTGATAATATTGGTTCAATAAAAACCTATTCTTAAATTTATGAAACATTTTCTTCGAGCATGACAAATATTTATTAAATTTAGATTATAAACTCTTATTTCAAGATTTACATTATTACCGACAAGGGAATATTATTTTCTCTCAAAGAAATATTACATTAAATAAAATTTTGAATTAATTTGCATTGAAGATTTTTTTTCTTGAAATGAGTTAACTCTTGTGATTTAAGAAAATTAATATTCTTAATTGTGAATGATATTGTTTTATTACAAGAATATCGCGATCTAGGCTTAGTGACGTAATTCTTTGATTGGAGAGTACACAATCTCAACTTTGATAGTTATTGTTCTCCGTTATGAGGTGTGTTCTCTTAATTTAAGTATATTTTAATCTTGTGTTGAATGGGATTCTTTCTTATTTTACTCCTCAAACAGCGAAATTCAAATTTTCTACCGTTTTGGCAAATTGCAGCTTGAATAAAATGAAAGTCATCATAATGCTTTACCCAATAGACATATGAGTACTAACCCTAATCTCTTTCCAATAATCGTACCAATACAATGAAAAATCATGCTGCAATTTGTCAAAATGGAAGAATGTACTCTTATCGGCTGGTAGGTTACAATAATTTTGCCGCAAACCCCAGCAGTAGCAGAATGTCTTTTGTGGTAGATAGCTCATGGTTGCATAGGTCGGTATACGATTATGTTTAAAAATGTGCAATATTTTGAACACTTTTTAAATGCAAAACATGCAACCACACATTATCTTCAACAAGCAACATACATTCTGCGCTGGCTGTTGTTTACACAAGTCGATATACCCTTAGTTTCTGAAATAAAAATGCCAACTTATATTATTAAATTAGCCCTATATTATTTAATTAACCATATTATCCACTTTAATACATAATTAGCATGTATGAATATTGATTCTATTGCTTCTTGTGTTGAAAAATTGACTTTCTTTGATAGTCTCCCTCGGGGAGGTACCCAACGTTCCAATATGTCGATTTAAGCTGGACTTATTTCTAAAAGAAAATAAAAACACTTTATTAACACGCATACTACACACTTTTATACAGTAAATACATAAAAGCCATATATTTTTCATAGATTAGGAAAATAAACAAAATAAGAATACTAAGTTATTTACCATTATCATTTAAGTTTGGTAATTCTTGAATAATTTCAATAATTGTCTCATCCTTTATTCATTTAATTTCTATTAAACTAGCATAAAATATATTCTAGTTCAAGTCTCAATGAATCAAAATCAGTAAGTATTAATCTGTAATAAAAATAAAAAAAAAATATATAATCCTCATTATGTAAGATAGTTACATGAAAGATCAGTAAAGATACATAAGGGAAAACTCCAGATAACTAACCAATCAAAACATTAACATACCAATGATTTACTTCCTACATCGCTTAAAATCCTCCATTCCAAAAAAAAATTCATGGACTCTATTCAATTTATATTCCTTTCTGAAATAAAATTATTTTTTCACCCCTTTAGAACTTCATCCCATGGATCCGAATTCTGTTTCAGCCATATCACATCGTGATTATCTGCATAAAATATAAGTATATTAGTATTAATAACTACAGCAAGTTCCCTAAAATTCTCTGTTGTAAGTTTTGCCAACAGTTCAAGTGTTACACCTTTTCTGTGAATATTTGACAAGTTTGTAATCGACTTAAAGAGAATTAGATCATAAAATGGCATAAACCGGTAGGATAGTGTTGATTAAAACAATCAATGCTTAAGTACTTACCCATAAATGCATTTAAGTATAACATCAAATGGTATGCCCCACTCTTCAAATAAATGTTGAATGCTCTACATTTGCTCGAATTCACCCACAGGCCAAAACAACACAAACTTTAATTGATGATTATTTTTCTTTCTAGATGATAATGTTTTTTTGTGACCACGTGTGGACCAAGCCCGAGTTGTTATGCGGTTTGTTTCTGTTTCCAATGCAGTTAAACAAGAATTGTATTTCTTAATAAAACAAAACTTTTTTGTTTGCAAGAAAATCCTTTACTAAACTGAAGCATAAAATATTCTTAGTATGTCGTTATTGGTCTAAGAAAATATTTATTTGGAAATAAATTTAAACTATTACATAAGTTTGGTTTTAGAAAACATTGTCTCAATGACACAAAAAATATTTTATTTAAATAAAAAAGCTGGTAATCTTAGAACAAGAACATTTTTATCTCAAAACTAGTAAATTTTCTTTAGAACAGAGAAATGTAAGATTTTAAATGAAGATGATTAAAAATTCTAAATGTAAGTAAAACATATTCTCAAACCAATATTTTTCTCTTGTAGCTAGTAAAAATTATGAGAAAAAATACGTTATTAACCAAGACTTGCTCTTTTTAAATTGAAGTTCAGTTTTGTTAGGCCAAATACATATTTTATTGTATTTACGAAAATTCTTGAGAAAATCGATTTTCTTGATTGAATAAATCCTTTTTTTCTGTGTGTCTTTCCTAGGGTCGTAACTATCTCTATACCAAAGGAGGTGTCCATATCCGGCCAGCTGTGTACACTATCTGAAAAAATCAGGAAAAATCTGTTGAAAGATATTAATAATTCTATTTTATGTATTGTTCACTGGTACAAAGTTCAAAAATATGTGTCCAATTCACTAATATTCAATATGGCAATATGGCGGGCGACTTAGAAGTCAACTAAATGTCACCTAATTAAGCGCAATGAGGATTTTTTGACTGTGTTGCAGTTTTTTTGACAACTCTGCTTTGTACCACGCAACAAAGCTAATAAAAAGAGAATACACTATTTATTAAAAACTGTTCTGGACATTTTTGCCTATTTTTTAGTATAGTGTACATAGACCTGGCCGGATCTACATACATTTTTGGGACATCTTTCATATAAATCGCTTCAACGTTATAAGCGTTAAAAGGTAATAGTATGAATAATGGACGGGGCTAAATTTCTGATTTCAATATCTACAAGATATGCTAATTAAAGCAATTATGTGTCGACGTTCCAGTCAGGAGCACTAATATGAGTAGGTTCCTTGAGATAGGTCTATCAAATAACTAGAGCTTTACCTTATCCTTATTGATTATGAAGACATGATAAGTCGATCCTGGTTGTTGCTGTTTCATGTACCATTTCTCCCAGGTCAACCTTATGGCCCCAACTCCTCATGTGTATCTTCAATTTAGGTAGATATGTAGTACTTGATTTCGGCTAGGTAAATGGTGATTGTAATAAATGACATTATTAACTATCGATTATTAACTACTACTACTATTTAGTTTTATTCTATTTTAATTACTAAGTAATTTTTCAAACATTTATAATAATGTTAAAATCAAAAATTAAGAATACTACTACTATTATTATGACATTATTAACTATTGATTTATCAAACTATGGTTATAGTAAAATTATGCACTTATAGAGCGTTTGATTGATTTCGTTCAAATGAAGTGTCTCTAATAGGACAGAACATCATCTTTTCGTAATAATATCTTTCACAAAGATTTCATGAATTCTACGCTTGGTGATCAACTCAATCAAATGGTTGTGATGCGATATTTTTATTTATACGAAATGATCTCTCCACTCTCATGTATGTATGAATTATGTGAGCGGTGTCGAAGTAAGAATGTACTTACCAAAATAAATTGTTAAGTACACTTGAGGCTTCTTTCGATTTTCTGGCTTCCTATTCTTCGTATCAGCCTGTCTCTGCGAACTTTCGTTAGCCTTATATTTATTTGTCCTTATTTTTTGTGCAAACGCCACGCGAATATTTATATATTTTTTATAAGCCTGTGTATACTGGTCGCAAAGCTCTTCAAATATACTGTAAAATAATTAAAATAATATGCGTTACGATTTCTAGCATTCGACATAAATACAAAATGGTATATACCAATAGTATAGTACCATGTATTCATAACCATGTTGGCTAAACATCGCAGATCGAAACGTTCCCATCCAAATAACACTGTTTTTGTAGTGTGTTCCTGTTGTGGCTGAGGAGGCGTTGTGGCGGGAGTAATGAGTTGGGTTATCTATTTTAATGTCGACGTAACGCTTCCTGTTGATTTTAACAGGTTTTCATTCATTCCCCAACAACAGGCTGTTTATCTGAAAGTACATTTAAGAATGTAGTGTTCATGACAGCACATACATATATACATCTTAACTGATTTTAAAAGGCTGGGCTGGATTACTTCTATTCTATTTACACAATCTAACGCCTGACTGTATTTTGTAATTTGTAATGTATTTTTGATAAAAATTGTTAAATTATTCTCTATTCTGTATTTTACATTTCAAATACATGACTTGAAGATATTTCGTATTTTAAATATTTGCGAGATAGTATTTGTATTTTATTTAAAGCAAAGCATAGCATGTTGCCCAGCTCTTATCTCAGTACAGTGAAAATCTAAGTTGTAAGCGACCGCCAAAAAGGCGGCTATTAGAATTACAGTTACGAGTTCACTAGGAGGCAGGTCTTATGTTTCTGCTTGCCACTCTTATAATAGAAAAAAAACCTTGATTTTAGACTTTCTGCCCTCATAAAATGATTTATTAATGTACAAAGTTATATAAATTGATAATAACTCGTCTATGGTTGTACAACCAATTGTATTATTTAAACCTATTCCTATTTACAGTGACGAGGAGTCGCCGGTGTCGCTGGTGAAACTCCACGTTATTGCTGACAAAGAGGACGGTTGGATTCAGGTGGTCTCGTCAATGGTCAACGTCATTCCACTTGAGGATCCATTTGGTCCCTCCGCCATCACTATCCTATTCGACGACTGTCCTTTGCCGTCCAGGGAATCCGTTATCAGGGTACATATTATTGTTTAAATTCTTTAAAACCATCTTATAAAAAAGCAAAATACTTTGTATAATGGACTAATATTCGCAAGTAATGAAATTAAATAAAACTTGTCATTGGTTAATACAAGTTTATCACCTTCGGTGCTTACTACCCGCATTCACCGCATAGGGCCTTGGTGATTTTGCGGACTAAACTCTTGATGGGTTTCTATTGTGCTCAGCTATGTGACGCATATGTGAAGTTGACGATGAGACTCAATTCTATTAACAATTTTTATTACAGTCACGTCATTCTGAAAAAATGGTAAACAGGTTAATCTTGTGTATCTGCAGCTATTTGGTCTAGCGTTGTAGGTGGTGGTTCTAAAGGAAAACATTGTTTTAGGTAACACAATTATTTGAGCTTTCGTCGCAACGAGCTAATACTGGGGACCTAAACGTCAGGGTGGAAAGAAACATCTGCGTGGTGCTCGGCTGCATTGCTGAGAAATTGGCGGGGCCAAACAGCGTCGCTGTACTCACTGAGCGAACTCTAGACTACCTGCTCACATTCCTGGTTAGTGCATAATAAGCCGTGCTGTATATGTGTTTTGTTGATATCCCATAACTCTAGGGTATTAATGAGACCAAAAATAGAATTTTGAAAATCAAACATCCAAAAAAATACATACAGTGGAACTTACCATCTCCTCCTTTTTTGTATTCGGTTAAAAAGAATACAATAACATATTCGAATTTTTATTAAAAAAAATATCAGTTTTCATACAAAATAATACCACAAACATATGATTTTTGGAATAAATATGTATGAAAACTGATCTGACTGAACATCTAAATGACCTTAACGTTATGAATGACAACATCGCATTTCGTTTCCTAATAGTTATTTATGACACTAGTGCGGTAAGTTGGTTTCTACAAACGAACAGACGAATGTAAGCCCGAGACGAAGTCGAGTGCGTACCATTGTCGCGCCTTCTGTACTTCATGAGAATTATGCCAAGGTTCAAAGGGTACAGAATTAATGCAACAAAAGGAGATAATTTTTTACATGTTATAAAACTTCATACCGTAGGCATGATCAAGGAAAGATAACCAGACAAGTAGGTAGTCCATTTTAGGATCTTCCCAATGGATTCATCTGCTTCGCTATATTATGTTCTACTATTTTATATTATGTAGCTTTGCTACGTGCGTACCATAAATACAATTTCTACTATTTTGGGCTTTGTGTTCGACTTGATCCGGTCTAAGCACTTTGTGCCCGGGTGCCTTCTGCTTTACATAGAAGAGGTACCTGGCCGGTACAGTTTACCTCTCTATGTATTCAAGTGGTCTACATATTTTCATACCACATATATGGGCACCCGCCGGACGTGGGGGCTGTGCCCCCACGAGGACCTCCACCATCCCCTAATAGTCCTTCCACGGTTGCTCCAACACAGTCGACCGCTAGCCTGTGTGCTTATTCATCACACTTCATTAACTTCATTTAGTATTTGCTTTGCAAAGTTTACGCTTGATTTATTTATAAGCGTTCATTGGATTCCAATTACACAAATACCCATTCAATCTACTTATCTTTCCCTATCACATGGCATTAACAGAACTGTAAAATAAATTGAGTTCAAACTTACCAAAGCCGCCTTCCGTTTCCCTCCTTTTCTTTTCTTTTTCTATAAACAACTGCCCTCTATTTACTTCGCTCGACCAATCCCGCTCTTCCCCTTTTTTTTCATTATTAGTCTATATCTTTTTTTTCATAGTATATACTAGTGCCCACAGATAAATAAATAGGTTAGTTATTTCTAAAAAGTCAAGTAGTATTGCCACATACTAAAATTAGATTCAGAGATATGTCACTTACCATAATTAATTATACAGGTATATCGCGCTGCGCGCGACACTCCCACAAGCAAAGAAAGTTAATGCAGCAAAGTGAGTAGATGACGCGTCCACTCCTGGATTTTTTCCCTGGCCCGAATAGCAGCATCTCTTCTACTTCTTTGCTCGCATTCATTTGTTTCTTGCTCTGTATTCTCTGTTGTAACTGCCCTTTCGTGTGTTTGATCATATACACCAGTGTCACCAGTATTAACTATTATGTCATTTTCTATTATTTCCTTGCTTAAAGTATCTATTTCTGAACTTATATGAATATCATTAGGATTTAAGGAGGAAATTTTCAATGAAGATTCATTCGAATCTTCATGATCTATATTTTCTGTTAATTCGTTCAATTTGATGGGTGAAGGCCGCCTGTTTAATGTGAGATTGTCCGTTTTTAGGTATCTTGCTGAAGTATCCACTATTGGAATATAAGCATCTATGGGCTGTTCACTTGCAGGTCTAGACTGAGTTGGTTCTTCGTCCTCTATTTCCAATGGATATAGATGACCAATCGATCTTACAAATTCAGAATCACCTACTTTTACTCTGGCGACTCTACATTTACCATCGGCGCCCTTAATCAACTCAGTTATCTTACCTACTTTCCAATTCTCTCTGTTTTTTGAATCAGATTTAATCTGAACTACGTCACCAATATTTGGTTCGTGGTGGGCTTTTATTCTTGGTTGTTTTGTCAAATTCTGGTACCTTTCTCTAAGTCCTGTGAGATATTGGGTAATAAACATACTTTTGAATTCTTTTAGGATATTTAAACCTCTTTTCCAGTTTTCAATCAAATCACATTTGGTTATAGTACCCTCGCAAGGAGTTTCAGATGATGTTTCTGTTACAGTGAGACATTCCCCCAGACTCAAAAAATCCGATGGTCTCAATATGTGAGTTAACTCTGGTCCGACTTGCGTTAAGGGTCTCGAATTTATAACAGCTTCAATTTCTTTGATTATTGTATGCAATTTAGAATCATTGAGTAGATGCTTCTCTAGTGTTCGCTTAAGACAATGTTTAACTATAGCAACTAAACGCTCATAAAATCCTCCATGCCAGGGTGCAAGCTGAGGAATGAATTTCCATTCAATATTATTCTCCACACAGAATGGAAATTTGATTATTTCACTAGTTAGTTTGAAATATGTGGCATTGTCAGAGTATATTTTCTTTGGTGTGTTTCTAGTCGCTGCGAATCGTCTAAGTGCAAAAAGACACTCTTCTGCTGTCAAATCCATAACAATTTCTAGATGAATGGCCCTTACTGACAAGCACGTAAACAAAGCTACCCACCTTTTCTCTTTTCCTCTTGATGAATTTACGTACAATGGGCCAAAGTAATCAACACCAGTAAAAGTGAAAGGTATGCTGTAGTTGACTCTTTCCGAAGGTAAAGGTGCAGCAGGTGGTAACGGATATGGGCCACCTCCATGTTTTACACACTGTTTACATTTTCGTAATATTTTTTGTACTTGCCTCTTTCCTTGTGGTATCCAATATTTTTTTCTTATTATACTTAGTGTATGTGTTGGTCCCACATGGTAATTTTTTTCGTGTATAGTTTTTATCATACTATTTGTTAGCTCACAATCCCTTGGTAATAAGATAGGATACTTCGTATCATAGCATAAAGTTGAGTTTGCTATACGACCTCTGCATCTCAGTATTCCATCTACATCTGAGAATAAATCAAGGTTTCTCGATAAATGTGTAAGCTTTCCTGTTGTCTCTTCTGGGAAAAATTGCTTTTGTATTCTTTTTATATTAGGTGCAGTAATGCTTTCTGTAGAACTCATGGTTGTGGTTGTTCCTATTATACTTTGCATAGGTGCTTCCTGTTCATCACATATGTCTGTTTGGTCATTAACTTGGTTTTGATTTTGTAATTCCTGAATATCCGCACACTGCTTTCCTGGTCTCTGATCCAGGACCTCCCCAGCAGAAAAGAGGATATTATGGGTGTCATAATATCTATTTTCAGGCCAGTGATCTTCACTATATTTGATAAATTCAGGTCCATTATACCAAAGCTCCCTTTTCTCTACCCACTTATCAGGACGTGTAGCAAGATCAGCTGGATTTGATTTTGTATTTATATAGAGCATCTCTGTTTGTGGGTGATTCCTTTTTATCTCTTCTACTCTATTTGCTACAAACGGAGGAAGCAATTTACTGGAGTTAATCCATCCCAATACAACCAGGCTGTCGGTCCACAGAAATTGTTTGTGTATAGGAAGTTCTATGTTTGTACGAACATATTTTAGTAAACGACTTGCTATAAGGAACCCAAGTAATTCCAGTTTTGGTATCTTTAAATTATCTTTGTCTTCACTTCGTGCTACATGACATTTTCCCATTATGAAGGACACTGCATTTTCATCAGATCTTTCTGTTTTAAGATATATAACAGCTGCATAAGCATATTTTGATGCGTCTGAAAAACAGTGTAGCTCATAAAGTGTATTATGGTTTGAGCTGTTAAATAATCCAAGACATCTAGGAAACTCGACTTTTGACACCACTTTCAGATTATCTAGGGTTGATGCTGATAACTGCATTAAATCTTCAGGTAATTTGGTATCCCATTTTAATTTTCTCTCACAAATCTTCTGAAATAAGAGTTTCATAGGAAGAGTCAACGGACATACAAAACCACATGGATCATAAATTCTTGCTAATGTTCGAAGAACTTCTCGTTTTGTGGAAACTGGTTTGAAGTGATTATCAGTTATTTTTAACTTTAAAGTATCTTTATATGTATCCCAAGCCAATCCTAGAATTTTAAAGGTATCTGTTTTAATGGCACGGTGTTGTGTAGAAATAGAATTATTAAAATCTTCATCGTTGGATATCCAATCTCTTATGTTCATACCTAGTTCGTCAAATGTTAATTTCGTTTTCTGGTATATTTGCTGTGCTTCTTGCAATGAATTTGCCCCGGTGACAAGATTATCCACATAACAATTGTCAGCTATCATTTTTAATAGATTCTCTTGTGATTTATTCATATGGTACCTAATTGTAGCTGTTAGCAAAAATGGGCTTGAAATGATTCCAAATGGAACCCTACAGAATCGTAGGTATAACAAATTATCTTCTGCTACATCCTTTTTTATGTCTTTTAGCCACAAGAACCTTGTTACATCACGATCATCTTCTTGTAGTCCTACTTGTAAGAAGGCCTTTTCGACATCTGCAACAATTCCAATTGCTTTCGCCCTAAATCTAAGAAGTAAGGCAGTTAAATCCTCCAGCATCGAAGGTCCACTATAAAGGCATTCATTTAAACTCTTTTTACCAGACATCTTCGCTGAGGCATCATAAACTATTCGACCTCGTTTACCTTCTTGTTTCACAATGTGATGTGGGAGGTAATGAAGAGGGTGTTCATGATTAGTATTGTGTGGTGATGTAGTTTCAATGATATTACATTCTAATTGTTCTTTTAAAATTTCATCATATTCTTTGATTGTCTCTTCATCTAATCTTTTAATTAAACTTTTTAATCGTCCAAAGGCTAAACCAAAATTAGTAGTAAGTTCAGGGGGATATTCAATCCATGGCCACTTAACTTCGTAACGGCCCATATTATAACGGACTGTATCATTAAAATGTCGTACAGCCTCTTCTTGACGAGTGGTCTTAGGTGAGTCAGTAATACCGATGCTTTCTAGAGACCATAGGAACTTGATGTCAATAGTTCTGAGTGGCAGATCAGGTTCGGTGAAATAAGGGCAACATGAGTTGTGACAGTTGCAGTATGTTGTTACAGTGAGTATATTACCTTGGTTTGTTGTTTTACATATATTTTCTTGAGTAGTTTGGCCAGATAATACCCATCCAAAGTCGGTATCAATCATATATAAATTTTCATCAACTTTGATCTTATTTTCTCTCATAAAACTGGTATAGTAGTCATTGCCTATCAGAAGATCAACCCCTACACCAGCTGAACTGTCATCTGCTAGCAAGTCTATTCCATCATGATTTTCTTTATTTGGGATCATTATTCTATCTGTGATATGAGGCACAATATTAACTCGAATTTGCTTTTTTACACCCCTAAGTGTTATAATTATAATATCTGTAGAGGGACTTAACACCTCCTTAGGTGCTTTTGATCCAAATGTATATACAAGTAGGAGGTCATTGTTTGTTTCAGACAGTGCGAGGAATTTGGCAAGTTTTCCTGTTATGTAACTACGTTGACTGCCACTATCTAAAACAAGCCTTCCTTTCTTTTCCTTATTATTATTGGGGTTTATTATGTTTGCTATTGCTGTCTGCAAAAAAGTTGTTGAATGTTCATATTTTGTTGTGTAACACTTGGTATGCTTAGGAATTATTTTATTTAAAATTTTCTTACCCTGTGGTTGAGGACATAAAAGCTGAAGGTGTTCTCCCTTGCATCGATAGCAGGTTATTTTAGATTTGCACTGTTCAACCTTATGGTTGCGACGTAGACAACGGAGACATCTGCCTTGTAACCTTTTTTTGCGATCTTCTACAGATTTATATTTTTTACAATCCGCACTACTGTGGTTGTTCAGGCTACAAAACAGACAAGGTAGTCTACTACGTTTGTAAAGTGGAGCATTTACAAATTCAGTAGACTTTCTTTTCCGGTCTTGTTTAACAGGTTTTCTTTTATAATTGGTCAATTGGTTTTCTACTCTAAGTTGTAGAGCCTCCGTCGTAATACCTGAAGTCCCAGGGGTTATAGTGTTTTGTGAGCTTTCCATTGCTAATATAACTCTCTGTAAATTTTTTCTTATATTTTCAATTTTGTTGTCATCAGAGTCTGATTTCATTAGATGATATTCATGTAGTACCCTTTCCGGAAATTTCGACAGAATCAAAGCCCTATAATGATTACTATTCGGTGACTCTCCAAGTTGTTCCAGGATCCTTAAATGACGTTCAATTTCATCTAAAGTAGTTCGGCAACTATGTGCATTATAATAAGCTTTTGGTAAATTATTCATTGCAGAATAGTGACTATCAATTATGTTATCCTTACTGCCAAATCGTCCTTTAAGAGCTTCTATTGCTATGGAGTAATTATGATTTGTTGTAGTCAAACCTGCAACAGCCTCCATCGCTGTTCCGTCCAAACAGTTTAGAAGATAAGCTAATTTGTCAGCATCTGCTATAGCCTTATTATGGACGTTCATGCTAAACCTATCCCAAAACTCGGTCCATTTTAAAGGGTCACCATTAAACTTTGGTAGCTCCAGCTTTGGAAGCTTAGTAGTAAAGCAATCGGTTTGTCTTTCAGACTGCGCTACCAAAGATGGAGATGCCATATTATCCATGTTGTTTACTGATATGGCAGCTTCTAGTTTACAGATAAAGTCTTCACCTTGCACTTGGAACGTCATTGCCATACTAATAATATCAAGTTTAGGGTTAGTTGATGCTGACATATAATGTTTTATTTCATTATCCAAATTTGACACAAGTGTTTTTAATTGTGAAACAGCACTAGCAGCATTATTCATTGTCATTGTCTCTGATTCAAATTCAGTCGTAATCACCTTTAAGTAATCTGTCAGCCTTGTTTGCCTTAGATTTATTCTCCAAAGCAGTATTTCCTCCATTATTCTGTTTTCTATAATAATAAAATATATTTAAAAAAAATATTTTCAAAGTTGCACATCAAGTTCAACAACTTTCAGTACTTTGTTTTATTTGCATTACAATGAATGCACTGTTGTAGTTGATATGCAGCCCATCAAATGCCTGCAATGGTTTAAATTTCACTTCATAGAAAAAAAACTAAGAGATAACTTCATAGAGGAATAAATTAGGACTTACCGCAATGATGGTTTTTTTTTCAAAATAGTTATTTAGCTTAGAGCTATTTCAATACTTCCTCCCAAATATTACTTTTCCTTTTCTTACTTTCTGACTACAGTTTTGTAACTAGAAACAACAACGAACTTTCAAAGTTTATTTTTGTCTTACTGTTTTCCAGAAAACCACTTTAACACATACTACGTATCACTTTATGTTTCTTCAATTTGTTGGTGATTAATATAACAAAAAATATTCTGATATTCTGAAATAAAATTGTAGTAGAAAACTTTGGTTGTACTTTTACGCATAAAAAAACCTTTTAGTTTTAACAGGAAACTTATGAAAAATTAAATCAAAACATGAAGAAACTTAATGCGATCGACCAATAGGAGAGAAGTTCGCATCGCAATCGGAACATCAAAATCAGGTTGGCCAACCTCGCAAATATGATCGAAAATTCGTTTCTTAAAACACACTTATCATTAAAATGTGATGGTAATTAAATAATAACATAGCAATTAACTGCCATATTTTTATTTTTAAATATTAATATATTTTATTTTAACCTAAACTAAACTATAATTTATAGTAAAGTTCTTTACATGGAATATAGCACCACGCTCCGAATGGTTTTGTTGGTAGAATTGAACAATGATGAAAAAGTCGTCAAAATTTCTAAATTTCTTTTACAAAAGCCCGAATGGCGGCGTTTTAAGTCGACAATGTCAAAATATCCCAGCACCTCCACCATTTTTTTGTCGCGCCTTCTGTACTTCATGAGAATTATGCCAAGGTTCAAAGGGTACAGAATTAATGCAACAAAAGGAGATAATTTTTTACATGTTATAAAACTTCATACCGTAGGCATGATCAAGGAAAGATAACCAGACAAGTAGGTAGTCCATTTTAGGATCTTCCCAATGGATTCATCTGCTTCGCTATATTATGTTCTACTATTTTATATTATGTAGCTTTGCTACGTGCGTACCATAAATACAATTTCTACTATTTTGGGCTTTGTGTTCGACTTGATCCGGTCTAAGCACTTTGTGCCCGGGTGCCTTCTGCTTTACATAGAAGAGGTACCTGGCCGGTACAGTTTACCTCTCTATGTATTCAAGTGGTCTACATATTTTCATACCACATATATGGGCACCCGCCGGACGTGGGGGCTGTGCCCCCACGAGGACCTCCACCATCCCCTAATAGTCCTTCCACGGTTGCTCCAACACAGTCGACCGCTAGCCTGTGTGCTTATTCATCACACTTCATTAACTTCATTTAGTATTTGCTTTGCAAAGTTTACGCTTGATTTATTTATAAGCGTTCATTGGATTCCAATTACACAAATACCCATTCAATCTACTTATCTTTCCCTATCACATGGCATTAACAGAACTGTAAAATAAATTGAGTTCAAACTTACCAAAGCCGCCTTCCGTTTCCCTCCTTTTCTTTTCTTTTTCTATAAACAACTGCCCTCTATTTACTTCGCTCGACCAATCCCGCTCTTCCCCTTTTTTTCATTATTAGTCTATATCTTTTTTTTTCATAGTATATACTAGTGCCCACAGATAAATAAATAGGTTAGTTATTTCTAAAAAGTCAAGTAGTATTGCCACATACTAAAATTAGATTCAGAGATATGTCACTTACCATAATTAATTATACAGGTATATCGCGCTGCGCGCGACAACAATAGTCACGAGTTTATAAAAACTAATATCCGCACTTGTGTCATACAACATTTTTCAACAGATTTGCGAGACAACTGTACATTAAGATCATTATTTTGCTTTAAAATATCAGTTGGAAAGTCTCAACAATTTTTGACGTTCCAAATATGAAAATGGCGCTACCTGTGCGTGGTGAAAATTAGAAAACGAGACAAAAGATATCGCCTCGTTTTCTCTTTAGTATTGAAATGAGACAATCTTATTGAGCTAAAGCACTTCCAAAGAGGTTCGATCATTCAACCTATCTATAAGTGATACTCTTTGGTGGAATTCTCAAATATTTTTTTAAAAACTAAAAAAACTGTAAATAATACGCACGGCGCCATACACCGGAGCGTGCGGTAAAACAGGTACTTAGATGTGAATACCTATTTTACCGCACGGTTCGCTGTATGGTGCGTAATATTTAACTGAAATAAAGAATTGTATGTTTTTGACGTGGATCTTTTTTTAGATCATGATATTTTGCCCCTGTCCCGCTTTTTTTCAATAAGTCAAGACATTTAGAAAAGCTGATCTGGCAACACTAAGCACTGCACTGGCCATGATGAATCGTACGCAACGTGTTATTATTGAAGCACAAAAGCTTAGTCCTGATTGTGTTAACTCAAATAACTTGTTCTTTTTTTTACATTTTGTTTCTCTATTTCATGTGCAGAGAACTCGACGCGAAGCCTGCATAGTGCTGTTTGCGTTGATTGCTCTAGAGAAGTTCGCCCACACGACTGAAAATAAGTTAACCATCAAAAGTCGACTGGACCAAGAGGTAGATAACCCTCTGTTACCACTCGAGGAGTTAGCAGACAGCGAGGACCTTACGTGGCGGCAAGTCGGCTTCTGCGCTAAGTGGGCTTTGGATAATCTATGTGAGATTCAAGTATTTATTTATTAATTATTTATCTAACAATTAATCTACAGTCGACAGCATATCAAGTGTAACAGTAGCAGTACGTAAGCCGCCTCTATTACGAACGCAGTAAGGGCGTTCTCAAGGTCAAACTGTTAGGCTTGATATGCTATAGACTGTACATAATAATGAAATAAAGGAAAAGACATTTTAGGAAAAATTGTACAAAGGTACTGCTTATTTATAAACGAAATCTCTTCCAGCAGTCCTACCACAGGAAAATCAGAGTGAAAAGGTACAATCGGTGTGTGCAATTGTACATAAACTATAAATGCAAAAACACATAATATACTACATAAATAAAGTATATTCACTAGGTGGTAGGCCCATATGTAGGGTCGTCTGGGTAGGTACCACCGCCTTTCTTATTTCACCTGTGAAACAGTTCGCTGTGTTTCGGATTGAAGGGAAAGGTAGCCAGTGTAATTACTGGGCATGGAAGGTATTTCATCTTAGGCCTCAGGATGACAACGCACCTGCAATATCAAGTGATTTTCCCTTGTTATTGCAGGTGTCTATAGGCAGCGGTTACCACTTACCATCAGGTGGGCCGTCAGCTTGTAAAAATATAAATGTATATAAATAATAACATACTTATTATACATACTATTATAACATAAATAAATTATTTGAAGAAATGATAAACTATAACGGTGTTAGGGGGACACTCTCGAAAACGAATGCAGGTGGCAATGCTGATCACCCTAAACACTATTTGCTAAAAAACAAATTAGAAATCACGAAAAAAGTCAGCTGTTTCATAGAAACAGGTCGAGTAGATAGTAAAATTTGTATGACACAGCTGATTTTTTTCACGATTTCAAATTTATTTTTTAGTAAGTCGTGTTTAGGGTGACTAGCACTACCCCCTGCCTTCGTTTACGAGGGCGTCGCCCTAACACCCTGTGTATTGTATTATTGTAACTTTTGTAAAGTTCTCTCTTAAATAGTCACTTTAGTAATGCATAAATGTGGCATACATTTATGCACTAGTAGTCATAATACCCTAAGATCTACATAATTTTAAACCTGAAATAAAGTAAATTTTAAACATAAGGGAACTTTATATTCAATACCATATTGAAAAGCATGCCTGCGCCATTAAAAAAGCGCATGGCTAATGTACGTGTCTAGCCGAAATGTCTCTATAACAAACTAGTAGTTCCGCTCGGGTGGATTTCGGCTATCGCGCCAAAAAGTAGCCAATGTCCTTTCTCAGGATGTTATCTATCCCGTTGCCAAATTTCATCTAAATTGGATCAGCGGCTTGGGAGTCAAAACGTAACAGACAGACAAACATACTTTCGCATTTATAATATCAGTATCGCTTTGGATCGTACAGTTAGGAAAATAAAATCCTTTTATTCACAGTGTACATATTTTATACAATTTGTTTCAGTTATGGTTCAAAGCCGTAAGCTGTCGTATGAAGTGGAAGACATGAGCAAAATCAATGCTATACTGAACTCGCACGATGTCAGTGAATATCTCAAGATATCGAGTAACGGCCTCGAAGCCCGGTGCGACTCATACTCGTTCGAAAGCGTTCGGTGCACATTCCCAGTCGACGAAGGATGTTGGTACTACGAGTCAATGGTGATAACGCCTGGAGTTATGCAGATTGGATGGGCTACGAAAAACAGCCACTTCTTGAATCATGTAAGTGGGAGTTCTAGTTAAACCTAGGCAAATTCGCTGTCACCGGAACTTGCGGACAGTTTAAAGCAGGGACTGAAAAATTTTAAACAAAAATTAAAACCGAAATACAATAAAGGATAAAATAATTCAGTTAATTTGGTACTTATCCCCTAGAAAATATTTTTTGGAGTCATAATATAATAAAATAAAAATAAAATTAATAAAATTAGTATTTTGAAGTTGATTTTAATTTTTATTTGAAATATATTTTTACCACAATTTTTAGTGATAACTTTCTAAGGTCAAAGCTAGATGGGTGATTGATTCACTAAAAAAAGAATCATCTTAATCGGTTGGCGTGATATTGAGTTATTCGTCTATTTGTCGCTCACATACTTAATGCAAATTTAAGACATATGATTTTCTCATGGAGAAAACCCAATTGAAATGGGACCACACGATATGCACCAGCTTACAAATAAAAAAAGAATAATCAATATTGGTCCACCCAGTCAAAAGTTTTGAGGTAACAAACATAAAAAAAACACGAATTGATAACCACCTCCTTTTTTTGATAGTGAAGCACCGACTCCAAAAATATGTTCCTAGGGGATGAGTACCTACTAAAATTTAATTATTTTATCCTTTTCAGTTTTTTGGAGTCGGTTTTAATTTTTGCTTAAATATTTTTAAATATATGTTCCTAGGGGATGAGTGCCTAATTACTAAAATTTAATTATTTTATCCTTTTCAGTTTTTTGGAGTCTGTTTTATTTTTTGTTTAAAAATTTTTTTTCACAATTTTTAGTGATAACTTTTGAAGGTCAAAGCTAGATGGGTGACCGTGAGCTTATATTGTTTTCTACTATCGTATCATTTCACAAAAAATTCATAGGAAAGCAAATATCCGCAACTTCGCATATGTAGATGACTTAATTATTCCAGTTTTTTTGATTTAAAAACCAAACTACCCAATGGATTTCCAAAAATTTTTTATGGGACCAAATGGGAACTATTCCGTATCGAACAAAAAAGAATCATCAATATCGGTTCACCCAGTCAAAAGTTCTGAGGTAACAAACATAGAAAAAAAAAACATACAGACGAATTGATAACCTCCTCCTTTTTTTGAAGTCGGCTAGAAAAGGTACAAACAAAAGAATACAGTCGAATTGAGAACAGGAGGTTTTCAATTCGACTGTATTCTTTTGTTTGTACCTTTTTTGAAGTCAGTTAAAAACCACTATTAACCGGGAACACAAAATTCGGGAATCATTATTAACGGTATCCAAATTCAGTGGCCGACGAATCGTTTTGCATCCTCTTTTTCGGACATCACGGCTTGACTGTTAGTCCGTACTCAGCGCTATTCCCACCCACGACATGTCGTTCTTAACCATTTTATCAATGATGGTAGGGTCGTTGCCCCTTAACAGTATCTAGATCTTTTGCATCAAGATTGTTTGCTGATCACCCTAATACTTACTTGCCTTGCCTCATATAAGTAGGTATATACCTATAATACATAATACCCTGATGATCATGATATTTTCTTTCTTCTTTTTTGCTTCATATATTTAATAATAATATACATTAGTACTATGTCATTACTGCTGACTATACTACATATAGGAAGCTAATTTTGCAAGTTACGGTTCCATCTGTGTTTTTATAATAACTTCTTGTTAATCTAGACTTAGTAAGTTAATCTTGTCGTGAGACTCATGTTGGCTTAAGTGTTTAAAACATTGTAATATAATTTTGACATTGTAGGGTGGACGTTAGCTCATAAACGCAAATACAGATAGACTAGAATAATTTCACAGGGATACCCCAAGTCCTGGGTGGCTCAGTGGTCAGAGCAGTCGCCCGGATTGCGAAAGGTCGCGGGTTCGATTCCTGCCTCAGGACGTGAAATTTTTCTAGTTTTATTATATTTTAATTCTTAAGTAATTTTTCAAACATTTATAATAATGTTAAAATCAAAAATTAAGAATACATTGTAATATGTAAATAAATAGAAAAAAAACAATCCGTCTTTTTTCCGGATCGGTTCTCGACTGAGGTTTTTTTTGTTAACAGGAAGGGTACGGAATAGGCGATGATTTGTATTCCTTGTCTTACGACGGGTGTCGCAAGTTGGTCTGGCACAAGGCGCATGCGTCCATAATCAACGAGGTGCCGGCTTGGAAGGCGGGGGATATTCTCGGCTGCCTCATAGACTTCGATACCAGGGAGGTGATATTCTCGCTCAACGGCCAGAGGCTGCCTCCGTGCAAGGAGATATTTGAAACCACCAGGTTAGTTCAGTTATTTCTGGTAAAGTGCTTAGGACATAGGCGGTAAGCTACTACTTCAGGGCTCACTAACATCTCGTCTAGGGATAATTTGTAGGCATATGATATTTGTATCTTGATGGAAACTTTTAAGTTACGAACCAAATACCTTCACGCTACATATAATATTATATTACAAAAATAGCGAAATTGATATTCCAAATCAGTTCTTTAGGAAAATAGACCGAATTCAAACATCACTATCAAAATGACATAATTTGCATTAGAATATTGGTTTTGTTCATAAAATTCACTAACAGTTTGATCTCCATTTAGATAACACTGCAGTTGCAAATTTTTTGTGACTTACGCGTGGTGGTATCTTCTTAATAATTACAACTATTATTCATTCCACATTGTTCTAGGTGTGGTTTCTTCGCGGCAGCAAGCTTCATGGCGTTCCAGCAGTGCCGCTTCAACTTCGGCAGCGAACCGTTCAAGTTCCCACCAAGTGACCGAGCGTTCTGGTCCTTCAATGATCATGGACTCCTCACTGATGAAGAGAAAAAGGTAACTTAAAGTTGACAAATTGGTTCATACTTTCTGAAATAGACCTTGTACATTCTTAATTTAATCATGCAATCCATGCCTACGCAATAGTAAAACAAGAATATTGTATAACAAATATAAATAAATTTAGGGTAAGAAGATAATTGTTTTTCATTGAGCTGGAAAAAGGATACCCCTTTTCCCACTCAATAAGAACAGATAGGTCTATCGACCGAAGAAAATTAAAAAAAAATATCGCCGAGAAAAAATTTAAAAATGAAATACGAATATAGAAGCATTTTCAAAAATACCAACCTGTTAGCATTTCACTGTACTAAACTGGACAATGTGATTCTCGAATAGGTGGTACCGAGGCGAGTTTACCTCGAACAGCTCAGGTGCTCGAGCGTGAAGGAAGACTCCTGCACCCTGTGCTTCGATGAGACTGCCTGCTGCATCCTCGAACCATGCGGACATAGGTAACTGATGATAAGCACAGATTGCCGTGCGCCGTTTGTTGGTGACTTATTACAATGGAGTAAGGTATAGAATAAGCTCCGACGACATAGCCCGCCCTTCCAGATATACTTACAAACTTCTCAGCGCTTGCGTGCTTGGACGGAAGTGAAACAAAAAGAGTTACAGCTAGTTTTTGCTCGACTAGTTGTGTCACTCGTAAAACGCATTCCCCCTTATTATTAAACGATTACGTTAGTCATAATTAAATTAGTGTGACTCAACGTCGTTTTATTCGTCGTTATTTTTCGCATTTTAGTGGTATCGATAAGAATCTAGGATTTTAATTCCATTTTTTTTATTAAAAATTGCCTTCCTCACGCGAGGGAGGGAAATGATGCCCCGCCTCCGCACCATTTCTGTGAGACTCGTCCCGGTCTGGGCATTTCTCCCCCCTTAGGAGTCTTATTTACTGACATTGAATTTGTAAGATCCTTAAATGGTTATAAAAATAATTACTATCTTTGTGATGATATTACTAATCGCGAGGTGGCTCGGGCGATTAATCTGTCTTGAAATTGCTTCGGGTTACATTTCACTTGGTTCGGTCCCCGAAGTAATGTAAAGAGCCTAAATTATCATATTCGTAGATAGATTAAGGTACACTTACCAAGGCAATTGTTATTTGCTACTTAAAGACTCACTGTCTCGTGCTGTCACGAGACATCCGCTTACTCACTCGTCCATCCGTACGGATTTAATTCCCAAGGCTTGTGCTATGTTTTCGTCCTTTCTTCGAGTTTGATCCAATGCTTAACACATGGAGTGTTTTACACGTTTCTCATGTGCGTAAAATTATCTGAGGATTGAAAAATCAGTCCTAAGTGAATCTACTAATGACAAATCTGGTAATTCGAAAGATATTGTTATGAGTCCGGTGACAGTTCAAATTTGATAATTGTAGTCGTGTATTTAATTTACGTACACTTACATTAAATCAGTAGATTGACTAACTGACGTAAAAGCCTTCGGTCGTCGGCGATCAGTTTAAACGCCTCTAAATTTGAGACCGTTTTAAATATTTTAAGTATTTTCGAAGTATAAACTCATAAACGTGAAATTTATCACTCCGTAGAATTTATACTGGACTTAAATTTATGAGACGTTTGAGTATATGTCCGTGAGGCTAGTATAGCTCATACGATTCTACGAACCATCGTAGGGCTTATTTTTATTATTGTTATTTTTGTTATAGAAATAAATTAATAGGAAGTAAACTATGATAATTTCAGGGGATTCTGCTCAGTGTGCACGTCCCAGCTCAAAGAGTGCCCGATGTGCCGAGCGCCTATAATGAACGTGCGCCGCGAGGGTACTTGACAAGACGGGAACTCCCGCGCGGAGTGCCCGACCAGCCCCTTATCTCTCGGGTCTGTCTCAAGCTGCGACGACGAGGACCTCGAACAAGACGACCAGGTATTCGATCTACGTCCCCTGGACTTCATATCAGTAGTTAGGTACCAGCTCGGCTAGCGGTACGTCTCACGACGGCTCATGGACTTTGGACTTATGGATGTGCCGAACAAGCGGAATGTTTGAAACAAAAGGTATAAACTTTGTTATTATTACTTAAAGCGGTACTACCTTTTTCTTTCTAGAACAGTATAAAAGAGATAGCAACGCATTGAAAATTTTATTTTCCGCTTAGATATGTGTTACAGAATCGAATACCTAAGCTTTTTTCTTTAAAGAGAAAAAAATATATTTATTTTAACTAACTTACGTCATTAAAGCTTTGTAACAAAGTTTCAAATGGGGAAATTTTATTTATTCATAATAATACAGTTTATGCCTTTTGGACTGGGTCTATGGTCTATCAATCATAATTACATAACATACTTAAATAATATAACCATCTTCAAACTTTTACTTATTAGGGTATTGTAGCGTTATCTTATAAGGGCTCTATGTTATGTTACATTTATTACAAGTTTTATATTAATAATTATGACAAAGGACTGTTTATTATTTCTGCTCATTAGTTGTAATTATAGTGATAACTGAGTGAGATAGGATAGCGCAAAGGTATGTTGAGAGTTAATGGGTATAAAATAACAGGCGTTAAATGAAGCTTACATTATAAAGCTAGGAAGACTTACGTACATAATGACATGTCATTTTATTTGAATTGCTGAGCTTTTCCTAGCCAACGACCGCTAACAAATATGATTATTAATATTATCAATTATAATTACACTTTTGCGTATGTTACGCGGTATCCCCATCAATTCTAAACCTATTTCGATAATTCTGTTTTCTTTGAAATTGTATTCTACCGGATTAGTCCTATTTTTATTTGGTAGTAATCTAATGAAGATATTCGGAGATAACTCCGCAATAAACAACGGACAAGCAGTAGTAAAAATAACTATTTGTATTCAACCAAAGACAATACGCGTCAATAATGCTGATGGTCACCCATCCAGCTTAGACCTTGGAACTTTTTCACTAAAAATATGAAATAAATTAATTCTAACATAACTAAAAATCGATTTCAAAACACGAAAAAGGCAAAATAAAACTATCACATGGCCACCCGGTAACTACTCGTTAAATTATCAAACACAACTTTCGTAACTTTTTTTCATCGCAACTTTAATAAACTCTTTATTGCACCAAAAATAAAAACATAATAAATGTATACAGTAGTTTGCAAGGGAGGACTTATCTCTATAAGAGATCTCTTCCAGCCAACCCGTCATGGGTATGTGAGTTATAATGTCCAAACGTACGTGACACCAGTGCATTTAATTATAATCCACTTAATGTCAAAATACATAAATAAATATACCTACATAAAAATACCAAATATATTCAATACATAATATATACTCAAATGCATGCATACATATATACATATATATATTTAAAATAAACTTACTATAATATAACTATACAAAACCGGAGGTTGAGTCAATAACTACAAATTAGTAAAGAAAACAGTCACGTTGAAAGTGCCAGAAAGTGTTTTTTTAATTTAAATTTAAAGGAGGAAACAGAAGGGCTATCCTGTATGCTTGCTGGGAGTTTATTCCACAAAATGGCTGCACGAACAGAAAAAGAGTGGAAAAAAAAATTGGTGTTGCTTTTCGGCAGCTCAAGCATCTTCGTAAAGCAGGAACGCCTGGGACGAGAGGGTGGAGGAGACAAATGAAAACGAGAACGGAGATAGGATGGGGAATTAGGGTCTTTGAGTATTTTAAAAAGGGTTGTGAGTATGTGAACATTACGACGATCACGTATAGGGAGCCATTTCAACTGTGCTCGAAACTCGGACACATGATCAAACTTGCGAAGTCCAAAAATGAAACGTATCGCTAGGTTCTGCAGGCGTTCCAGCTTGTTAAGCAATTCTTCAGTGATGTCCAGATAGCAGACGTCGGCGTAATCGAGGATCGGGAGGAGGAGACTTTGCGCAAGCATGATTTTGGTTTTAAAAGGTAGGAAAAACTGAAGCCGCTTGAGGGAGTGATAAGAGAAGTGCATACGCCTACTTACCTCGTTGATGTGAGATGCCCATGACATTGTGCTGTCCATAATTAGCCCTAAATTTTTGGCTTTGTCCGTGTATTTGATAGGAACTCCACCGTAAACAAGATTCGGCACAGTGTTCCAAATCAGCTTGTTTCTTAGCCGTGTGCTACCAACAATCATTGCCTGGGATTTTGAAGGATTAACTAGTAACCCAAAAGAGTTAGCCCAAATCTGTATCGACGCCAAGTCACGGTTTAGATCATTTATAGCTGCAGTAGCCTCAGATAAATCAAAGTTACGATATATCTGCAGATCATCGGCGTAAAGGTGGAAAGGTGAGGTTAAAACAGCAGATATTTTATTTATGAAAATGGAAAATAAGAGGGGGGACAGTACACCACCCTGAGGCACACCAGCAGACAAGCAAGACCAGTTCGAGTACGTGTCATCATGTTTAACACACTGCTGGCGACCAAATAAGTAGGAATCGAACCACTTTATAACTGGAAGTGAGATATTTGCCGAACGAAGAGTGCTAAGGAGTATGTCAAGGTCAACTGAGTTAAATGCATTGCTGAAATCCAGCAAGACAATTGCCGTGAGTTTGGTGTTGTCCATGGCACAGCGAATGTCCTCAGTAACATTTAGTAGTGCACTAACAGTGCTATGTGAGGGACGAAAACCAGATTGGTATGAACAAAGAACAGAGTTTTTAGTAATGAATGAGTACAATTGCTTATGTACAACTGACTCTAGAACTTTGGAGAGGATAGGAAGAATGGATATAGGGCGAAACTCAGATAGAGAGGTAGGATTAGAAGTTTTAGGTAATGGTATGACAAAAGCTTTCTTCCAAGCTGTAGGGAAAACATTGTGTGTAATGGAGAAGTTTATGATATGGGTAATCATTGGCACAATGTCATCCAGTACAGGGAGAATCATATCAATACTGAGACCATCACTGCCAACGGCTTTGGAAGATATGGTAAGGACACTCTTCTTGACGGCTTCATCTGAAACAGTGGCAAACGAGAAAGAAGGACAATCTGGAGGGACACTATTTGAAAGCGAAAAGAGAGCACTGGACTTGGCGCATATATCCAATTTGAAGGGAGAAGAAGAGAAGTGATTATTAAGTACATTGAGATCCATAGTACATTGGCATGTATTCATGGACTTGCCCACACCTAATGTCCTTAAGAAATTCCAAATATGACCAGGGTCCGAATTTTCAATATTTGTATGTATGTAGCTACGCTTGGCATCCCTACACAGTCTGTTACACCGGTTTCGCAGCTTTTTATAACGATCTAGATCTGCTAGTGAAGACGATTTTTTAAATGCACCTTTGGCCTTATCACGTTTAGCCATCAAATTTCGGATCTCCGATGTGAGCCAGGGCGCCGGTAAATGCTTAACACGTACAGGTCTAACTGGAGCATGGATGTTATAAGCTTTGATCAAATTAGCAGATAGATTTTCAACCATGACATCAATATTGTCAGATGAAAAAAGCAATGACCAGTCCAAACTTCTCACATGTTCCCTCAAGCGGGCTATGTCCAAATGTTTAAAATTGCGCCGAAGTAGTACTTTGGTTTTCGCTTTGCGAGGACGAACTTTATAAGTTAGATAAACTAGGTCGTGATGAGAAAACGGAGCAGTCATTTGCCCGTGAGAAGCTACAAGATTGGTATTGGAGACTATAACCAAGTCTATAAGAGACGGTTTACAATTGGGAAAATAATGAGTAGGAGAGGATAAAGGAAGTAATTGAAAATTAAGCGAAGTGACTACATTAACAAGTTTACGTGCTCTAGTATCATTTTTGAGTAGGCAAGTATTAAGATCACCCATAAGAATGACACTGTCAAAAAGTGGAAACAAGCTCTCAAGAGTACTTTCTAGAGTGTCAAAATAGTCAATCTGGTCATTCGGACTATATAAAACACCCAGAAGAATTTTTTTATGTTGAATGACAATGTCCAAAAATAGGTATTCCAGGGAACCAGTGCTTTGAGAAGGAGAGCATTTTATTACACTAGCCGGGATATGGCCACGCAGGTAAATACCAACACCGCCACCCCGCGAGCCAATGCGATCATTGCGGAATAGTTTATAGCCCGGAATCGAACATCCAGTTGAGGGCAAAGAAGGCTTTAACCAAGTTTCTGAAACAAGAATGCAATCGACTACGCCATCACTGAAGCTAGCTACAAGGTCGTTGTAGTGTGCTAAAATACTTTGAGCATTAATATGCACCAGAGAAAGAAATTTAGAACCTTTATTAAAAGTAGTAGCCAATTTGACCTGCAATGGGCTGCTGTCAGAAATAGATACGTCGCTAGACTCAGCACTTCCAAAATCATCGTCATCAGAAGAGCAAGAAAAATATTCATCTTGTATAGACATAAATAATAAATAAAATATATACCTAATAATAAACTAAACTAAGCTAATTGGTTAAAAGAAAAAATAAAAATAAAAAATAATAAAAAATAAAACTCACAGGCCCTTACATGCTGGTTGACTCGAAGGGACAACTAGAACATGATGAGCAAAATTGCATTAACATCCTTACAAATTTACATTCACAAAGAGAAACATAAATAGCTCAAAGTCACAACATTATTATCATTCTAGACAACGTTATGTATGTAACAATAAAAAACAAAATAAATATAATGGTTGTATGGACTTGACCGTTTGCCCACCCAAGAAAATACATCCTTAGATCAGACGTTGTACACATGGCTCAATGGACATCGAAGCCAAGCCAAAAAAAAAAAAAAAAACATTACTTTGACATCGTCGACAATCTGTGATTGACAATTGACATATAATTGACAATTGGATTGATGTTAGAACCAAAACTGGTTTTACTAATTAAAAATGTTACGATTAATAAGGTATTTGCGAAAATGTTACACAACAAACTTGCTACAAGTAAAAATATATATAACTTGTAACATATAACGGTATAAACCGGCCAAGTGCGGAAGAACAATAACACAATTATTTCTACTTGACCTTTCTCCCGGCCACCTCCGATGAGTTCACAGGATACTTGGTTACGATTTTCTGAAGTTCAGTTAAAGAGAAGATCTTCATGCGTGTCTTGTCGGGGAGAAGAACAGTCACACAACCCTCAGCTGTCCAGCACATTTTAACACCGAAGTGATTACGCGCTGCCATGAATACAACCTGTCTATTCTTGGTTAAAAACTCAGTGACAGTTATTTTTGAGCCCCTTAGTGCAGTCTTCGAACTCCACACTAACCTTCTATGCTGCATAGTTGAGAACCGAAGGAGAATGGGACGAGAACTGTCCTTCTTGGCTCCCAGTCTATGACATGATTCCAGTGTATCAGCTTTCAATGCAGACAACTGCATTCGGTCGGTTAACACAGCCAAAGATTTCTTCAAGACATCCTCGTCCTTATCCTCCTTAACTCCATGGAGTAGAAGCACCTTTCTACGACTATGTGTGTCCAGGCGATCCACTCCCAAGACCAGGAGCTCAACCTGTGATTTAAGGATGTTGAGCGATTTCCAAACAAAAGATTTGAAAGTAGAAAACTCTGCACTTAATGATTTAACCGTAGAAGCAGATTCCTTAGTGCTTGTCTGCTGCAAATTCTTCTCAAAATCAGCCATTTTATTTGTGAACATTGAGGAAAGTTCATCCATGCCTTTCAAAAGCTGTTCTGCTGTTTTATCCATAGTTGTCAGTGGAGAAAGTTGGTGAGAAAGTGTGGTGCGAGTCAACTTAAGCACAGGTGCAGATTTTAAATAAACATATAAGCTTTTACTAATTTATAGAGTTAAAATAAATAAGACAAAAATTTTTATGTGTTTACACTTCAATGTCTACCCACATCTATCCTTTAACTTTTCAAACTTCTTTAACTTTTTAGTCGGTTTTTGGTTTGCTTACAATTTTTTTTATGTCACGTTTACGTTTTTTATGTCATATTTCATTTATCAAAACCTTTCATATCAATAAACTTTCAACCTCAAAGCACTTAAATTACTACTTTAACTATGTTAACAGGCACTTTCCTAAGTTTTTGTTTTAAAAAGCGCATGAAGACAATATTCGTTGAATTATTTGGTACCTGTTTTTGCTCTATAATAATCGACTAGGGTATTATTGGAAATGAAGTGACCGAAACTGGGAAGATTTTATTCAAATACATTATAAAAGTAATTATAGGTCTACCAGAATCTGATGGCAATTCGCGAATACAAGTAAAGTACTATTTTTAATTAATACACTTGAATAATTCACTTCACAAAGTATGTGTATTTCTTTCAAACAAAGAAAAGTAAACTTAATTGCTGATTAGATATAATATTAAATCTATTCAATCTTCATTTTTCTTTTGGTAACCAGTCGTTGATGTTTCGTATCATATTCATTTTTTTATAAGCGTTATAACTTTTAATACTTTCTCTTTAAATAACAAAGATAATATCGAACAATATTAAAATTTTATCTAAAAAATATAACAATGACTGCTAGGTGCCCAACTATTTTATAATAATGGAATTACTTTCACGTTACTTTCTGCAATAACAATAAGCACTTGGTTCTTCTCAAGAAAAAAATCTTTTTGAACCATCGATCGCTCACCTGACGGTGAGACCATCGATCGATGATAAATTCATTGATTTGTACTTTACAAATCGGTCGACATGAATCGACATCAGTTGGGTGGCTGTGGTTAAACCTATGCATTTTTTTATAACTTATAAGAACTTTAAAATTAATTATGCCATAATTATTGATATTTTTTTGTTTTTAGTTTTAACGCCATCAGATTGTGGCTTTGATAATTATACTCTTAAATAATGGGACAAGCTAAGACATAGTTTTAGTCGCTCTTGCATCGAATGACTAAATTATTTACAAAGCTAGCACAAATTTTAACAATCATTTTTATACGCTTATCTTTTTGCTATTACATTTAAAAACAATACACATGATATTACATTTCTTTCTGCGGTTGTTTAATATTAAAAAAACCTATAGTCTTTCCAATCATTTATTTTCTCGATGACAGTTAGTTATAGTGTTGTGACCAAATAAGTGATTAGTAGATACGATATCGAGAAGAAAATAAATGAAGAAAAGAATTTATAATAAATGTCGGTAAGAGCTCATCGAATGACATTGGCGATTCATCAGATTTTGATTAAAATCAATAAATAATAATTACCTGTCATTAAAATGGTTTAATTTCATTGTCGATTACCTATTTATACTTATATTACTTATTAAAATGAGAAAAGATTTCTATGTTTGTAACGAATAAATTAAAAAATTACTAGCTGTTTTTTGGCGTACAAAGTCGCGGGAACACATCTAGTTCAATATGAATAAATACCGATACAATATATTTTCAATCATAACATCACTGTTTTGATTGTCATAGAATGTAACTTTATTAAAACGTTTGGTTTTTATCGTACTTTAAAAAAAAACTACTGCACATATGGACTCAATTTGTTTTAGATAAATATAATAAGGGATCAAGAAACAAAATTAGGCAGTTGTCATATTTTTTATACCTCGCATTTTAAAGTTAGCTTTTGCGTAACATGGCGCAGTTACATTCTAAGGGAGCTGTCATCGAGAAAATAAATGATTGGAAAGAGTATAATCATGGTAAAAGGTACTTAATATTTATCTGTGCCTGGCGTAGTATAACGCACAAAAGGACTTGATTCATTTACGCGGTGGCTGGAGGCTAAATTGTTTAAGACCATTCAAAGAGTGTTGCTTTAAAATAGTTAATCATCGTTTTATTAATTAAATTGTATATTTTGTAAGAGAATTAGTGATATATAAAGGCACAAATAAAGGGTACGATTTTAATTATAGTTTTTCAGACAATTTCTTTGGTTTCATTGATATAAGTATAAGAAACAAAGGACCTGATTCGATATTTCTCTGGAATGTGTTACGGACCTGCCTACTTTTATGTATTTATATTTATAGGGAATTCGAATTAAAATATGATATACAGGCTGGCGACGATAATACGACAGTTAATTAAAACATGGGCTAAGTATATCTGTATATATAAAAATGTTATGTTGGTTTGTGTACGCTTCAAAAACTTAAAAAGTTCTGCACCGATTGAGTCGAAATTTTAACATGATATAAAATCCGCATCAGGGATTGTTTTTATCTATTTTTTCCATCAGTCACATATCTGCGACCGCGAGAAAACAGTTTTTTTAACGATCAGCTGTGTACTAGTGACCGCGCCATCTGCCAGAAGCGAGGAAAACACTCGCTGACAACCGCAATAGTAATGACGCAGTCACATGAGAAACAATTTGGTTCCCAACTGCATTGTTTATTTACAAAAAAAAATGCATCTGATTCTGATTATTATACAATCTGAATTAAATATTCACTTAAATCAAGAATTATCACATTCTTTGTTTTGTTTCTCATTTCTCAACCATCCAATCACAATGTGCCACTGCGAAGCGTGGCAGGGTACAGCTAGTTAATTTATAGAAATGTTGTGCAACTAAATTACACTAATTCATTTGATAATTTGATAACATTTCTATGAAATAATTCAGCAAATATTTTTCTTGCAAATGTCATGAAATTATCAAATGAAGAATGATTCACAATATTTCTATGGACTAATTTAGCCCAAGTTTTAATTTATTGTCGTCACCATCCTTTATAATTTCAAGTTAAATTAAATTACTGAACTGTCGAGAAAATTAAAGTAAACAAAACCTCTCAGCAGTTTATTGAGATGCAAATAAATCATGAGATGCATAAAGTACGCAAACATTAAAACATACCGTACAGTGGTTATTACGTTATACCTCTCAACAAATTCTACGGCGATTACCAATAAAGAAATACATACAATACATTAGGAAATAATTATTATGTAAAACTATTATCCACAATAAATTATAAAAGTAGTATTTGTTTAGAACTGACCACTTTCACTAGTTTACTTCTTGAGCTTATGAGCATAATTGGTAGTAGGTACTATTCTTCCAAAATATTATGACTTCCAACATTTAAACTTCAACTAGTAAGATAGGAATATTTGAACATAAATCATTTAACTATTATACAGCGATTAATTCTTTTTTTCCGGTAATCAGTCAATTGCAATAATGTAGATGTTGTGTGGTAATTTTAATGTTAAATCTCGAAGACAATCATGAATGTTGGAAATTAATATTAAGTTTTTAATCTTTGCTGCATGGCTGGATAACTTTAATCGCATTCTGTCAAGTTAACATTCACTGGCCTATTAGGGAACGGTGTCACTATGACATAATGTATGCTAAATTAATAATATAGTATAAAATTGAAAATTTTCTGTAACCCCCGGCTTTATTAATCATCTACCTAACACCATCTCATTGAGCTCAGCTCAAGGTAAGCATGTCTCGGAAATACCACTGAAGTCACAGTAAACCAAATTTCAAATTAATCGGACCTGTTAAAGTTAGTAAGACTCTTTTGTCAATTAGGAAATGAGCTGATAGTCATCACACGCCTGAACAGATATAGCTAAAAACCATCCTGATCACGTCAGCTTTCAACCAAAACAAAAAACGAATCAAAATTGGTCCATTCGTTAAGGAGGTACGATATCACAGACAGATATACAGATACACAGACAGACAAATCAAACATAACACCCCTCTCTTGTCGTCGGGGGATAAAAAGATTTGCGATCGTGATCATAGTTGGAAAATGTCTAGAAAAGTAATCAACAGTGGTCCTAAATTTCGTAGAACTCACACTAAATCTAAATTTAAGTTTAGTGTATCTCGTTCTCTCAGTATGAATTGACCATTTAGTAGGAAAAGTGTGCTCATTCTTCGACCTTAATGAACCGGCAGGTTTTAGGAAGCGCCTTCTAAAATTGTCTATGATTTCTAAAATTTTAGCTATCCTTTTCCTAAACATGTCTTTTATAAAGAAAGATTTCTTTTATCATGTTTAGGAAAAGGATAGGATGCCGTACTTAAACTTAGATTTATCGTGTCTTGAGTCCTACATCAAAATGCTTTTCTCGTTTGCTTTAAAGGTGTGGCCTTTAATAGAATGCGCATTAACTTTGTCATTTTATTGTAAGTGTTTAAATATACATGAAGCATAGGTGCGCTTGGTGCATAAATTGAAATGTGAACGAATTTAGAATCATTAAATTTAAACGGTATGTTAAAATTGTTGTAATAAAAATAGTTTGTAATGTTTGGAATAAGATGGAACGCTTGAATGTAAGAGAGGAATTAACTAATATAAATAAAACAAGGTATAAATTAAAATCGGAATACTGCAAATGAATTAAATGGGACAATATTGTTTTACTAAGAGTGATTTGTTTTATTAATCTGAACTGAAAACATTAAAATCAAATAAAAAATACACAGTTTAACAGCCAATACAGTAAAATAAAAAAAATGGTTTAGATACCCGTTGATTTTGTGTCTGATTAACTAACTTCACACAATACCCCGCCAAATTACATTTTTTTTTATATATTACCTGTATACTTATGCCAAGTTCCATAAAGAATAAATGTAAGCAAACCATTGTCGCGTCAAGTGAAAGGGGCAAACCTATACAAAATGACATTTGGTTTGTTTACAATCATTCTTTATTTAATTTGGATACAGTATCGAAATAGTCTTGTAAGGTGACAGCGGTGAAGTCCGTCCATGGGGCAAGTCCGCATAGGCAGACAAAATTCAACTGTAAATTATTTTTTATTTTATTTGATTGATTTCACGTTACATTTTGGCTACGGACTTGCCCCACGGACGGACTTCTTCGTTGTCACCTTAAGTGATATTTAATTTTGTACTAAAATGAAGGCCTTCAAAGAGTGTTAAGCCTATTATAGATAAGGTCAGGATTTGCTGAAAGACTAAAAAGTTGGTTCTGTGTGCTTTCACTATTATAATATTGTGTTCACTATTAGAATAGTGTTGGTTACCTACTTAATTTAGTAACGTTCTTTAGACACTGTGGCTCATTTTAGCAACCACGTACAGACGGCCTCAGATCAAGCTTTAGACGTCAGTTGCAAAATGACTATTATTGCAATTGAGTTATGATACCGACAAATATCAAGGTACCAAACTTGATCTGCAGGCGTGAATACTTAAGTTCAAACTTAATTACCGTGACCCTAGTTTGTTGCTTATTTGTTTATCTAAATTATAAATACGGTTTTACTGTTATTATGCAGGTAATTGGCATAAATAGTAGGTATATTGTTAGTTGCACTGAGTGCGAAAAACCTGTTGGAATACCCGACGAAGGGCGGTAAATGGAGCAGACGGTTATGATTTATGAGATTACCATTAATGTACTATTATTTATATCTAGGTTAGTTAACAAATGTAATTTATTTGGCTCAAAATATTTTTTCTTTTGAGCTTTGTCAATTACATGAACTATGAGCTTTTTTATTTTAAGACTGTTACGGTCTAGAGGTACATAAATCGCCAGTTTTGCCGAGAAATTTATTACAATACGGACACGAGACAAAAAACAATCACAGGAATATGTCACCACATACACACGACTTGTCACTTTATATGGCACTAACAATCGCACTGAACACTTTGCACTGGTATCATATCAATCCGTCGTTATCGCTTCGCAATCCAAAACAGAACTGAACTGGAAAGCCAAGAATCGCGGAGTAACTCACAGATGTTCCTTGAGTTTGTTGAAAGCTGCTTCACACTCTTGGTCCCAAAGAAATGGTATTTTTTCTTCGACACTGGTTGTAAGAGCACAGTCCCATGAATGATCAGACTTCAGTTAATTTGCATGTTTTCAGGATCCGTGCAAATACCATCTGCAGACTCTACATGGCCCAATTACATAGTCTCTTTTGAAAATTTTGTACTTTTCGGGCCTAACTTCAATTCAGCTGTATGAATCTTTGAATCATTGAATTTCTTTCAATTATCCAGATGACCGTTAAAAGTACCTACATCATCGGCGACAATGGCGTCCAGATACACTAAACAGGCTTGTCCCAACTAGTCCGGAATGCACTACCTCAATCTTTCAAAAGTTGCAGGAGCATTACGCAAACCGAAAGCCATGAGCATGAGCTTGAAAGTCTCCGTTAGAAAATGCTGTCTTTTCTTTGTCCTTAGGGTCAATTGGTTGAAAACCACTTATTTACAACGAATAGATGACGCTTTAAGCCACTGTGCTTAAAGTGTCATCTATTCGTGGCAAAAGGTAACTGTCCTTCGTAACGTCCTTGGATCGGCGGTTTGATGACGCCGCGCTTCTACATCTCCTCAAGTATGTCTTGGACTTACTTTTCACGGGACACTAGTACCCTCCTGGTGCGCTAAGTTATCGTTATTTCATGACCGTGTGGATTTGTGTCACAGGACACACGAGTCCCTGTGCTGTGTAAAAATAGCCTAAATTGAAAGAGTATTAACTTTGCCTTAACCACCACAAGCTCCACGATCTAGCAGCATTAATGACTTTAAACTTTTGATCCCTTTATTTGTTCGGAACATTCCAATTCCTTTTCAGGGCTTACTCTGCACTAGTGCAGTTATGCGTGCATTTAGTACTATTTAGCTGCCATTCAGGGATTATTGCTGTCCTGTCTCTATGAAACAACACATCAGCAGCATCTATCTCTCAACCTCTGAGCAAAACTCCACGTTTTATAGCTATTTCATAGTGATGTGTTTTCAAAAAGTCTAGGTATTTGTCCGAAATATCCGCAACTATTTATTAATTATTTCCCCCGAAAGGGTTTCCCTCTCAGACGTTTCACGAACATAAAGTTGATGATTGTTCGCGACGCATCCTTCACTATGGTACAAACTAAAAGCATCTTTAGCTTGTCTTATCTTGGTCACTAGGGCTTTATGCACTCAAACTCGAAACTCGCACCTTATTCATTACTTGTTTTCCAGTAGCCGCGTGGTACAATGTTCCGCTGCGCTATTCATCACTGAGCCTCTTTCAGTGTCACGCTTGGGACAACTAGTCTTAAACATGGGCTTCTCGATCGGTTATCTCGTAAAATCGACTGGTCCTCTGTCGATACCACCCGTGGCTGGGGCACCCTTCATTCACTGGTCATGTTCTAATCGAACGGCAGCCCTTACTTCAATGTCGCGTATACATAAATAAAAACATTGCACTAGCATTTTATTGGTAATCTCTGGGCATGACGACATGTTCCTTGCTACTTTTTGCACTTCCTACGCCCACTGCCAAAGGATTTAGATTATGACACTGGACACGCCCCTTCATTTAAGCTTCGAACACGTGTTCTAAATGTTCTAGTCTAGCATACCCATCACATCAGTTTTTCAAAATTCACATACTTTTCCTATGCTTAAGCAGCTTAGTCTTAATGAGACCCGTCTTCTCCTTATTATTGGTCCACGCATTGGCAACCATGACCTTGGATAGGGGTGCTGAATTATCAACATCGAACTAGTGAAACGGCCTGAATACATATTTCAGGTGACTGAAAATGGATAATGGATAAAAACTTTGCTTTTTTAGTATTCTAAACTTCACAACTTCGTCGCTCTCAGTAATATATAGGGCGTATTATATGATATATGATAGAATACCCCTATATATTACTGAAAGCGCATTCCAGCATGCTGAAAACGTCTAAGCTAGCGAAATTAAGTTCAAAGATAGGCAAGGCTAACGCTAGGTACACCGTCACACACATATTTATTAGCTATAGATTGTAAGTTACTCTTGGTCTCCTTGTTGCGAAAAATTGTGAATCAAACTACATTCTTAAAATTATTTATAATATAAGAATTGTATTTGGCATTTTAATAGCCGGGGTTACTCCGGATTATGTTATCAACGCATAATTAAAGTAGTGTACTAATATTACATTTTAACTATCGTATTATAATAGTATACGTGTGAACTCATAGTCATAGCATTACGAATATATTAATTATGTGTAATCCTGACAAATAATAAAGATAATTGTACCCTATTTATATCCTTTTGCGTAATGTTTGTGTATGTTACAAAGAATTCAATAGTGATATTCTTGATGATAATAAACCCTAAAATATATAAAAGTAGTTATAAACCAAACCTCACACCGTCGCTTCAATCATGCTGACGTTACGCCAGAAACATTTTTTTTTTTTCATTTAACCAGATTTAATTTGATGGGTACTTATTTTATCATGAAGCTACATTCTTCAAACAAGCTGCAAAGACGCGATAGCCGCGAGCTACGGGCGCCTATACAGGGTGGTGCCGTCAATACGATGATAAATTGAAACATGGGCTATATTACTTCATTGAAATGGTTTGCCACTTTAATAAACATCGTATTCATTTGATAATTTCATGACATTTCAATGAAATAATGCAACTAATGTTATATTATTACATACAAATGCCATGAAATTATCAAATGAATATAATGTTATTGAAAGTGACAAACCATTTATATGAACTAACTAGCTGTGCCCGCAACTTCGTTCGCGTAGATGTCGGAAAATAACAACTTGAAATTTGATTAACAAAAAATGGTTATAGTGAGTGAGTCAATTTCAAAAGATAGACATATGCTGTCGCAGTCTTTTCTTTAGAACTTTTAAAGGAGAACAATTCCTGCGTACATGATTTATACGTAACTTTAACCGTTTACGCAGCGCACGCAACAAAAGCTCTAAAAATGTTTCTCCATTTTTACAACATTTTCCATTGATGCTCAGCTGCTATTAGTCGTAGCGTGATGTTATGTAGCCTATATAATACCTCGATAAATGGACTATCCAACACAAAAATTATTTTTCAATTTGAATCAGTAGTTCCTGAGATTAGCACGTTCAACCAAACAAAGAAATAAAGTCTATAGCGTTATAATATTAGTATACATATAGCCCATGTTTCAATTTATTGTCCTATTGACGGCACCACCCTGTATGACTCCATGTACCTATAGTATAGTAAAATATAATACAGCTTTTTACGACCTGTCAGTGTACCTGCCGCTACGGTGTGTGGAACTTCTTAACATAATGATATTAAATAAATATGATGTCATTAAACATGAATTAATTCCCTGCTGCACGTCCATTAAAAATTAATCCCTCCATTTCGTGTACAGAAATTTGAAATTTGTAGTTCAACAGTAAATATTTAGTATGAAACCCTGCATTACACAATATAGGTACCTATAAGATGTCCGAGATATTATTTGTGAATATTTTTACCAGTTGGTTCTATATTGTAAACGTGGACAAAGTTCACTTATACTTAAATTTACTCCTAATATATATTGTAGCGCAAAGAAATTGTCCACGACATGAATCGACTGACAAGCCATAATGCATGTGGTCGACTTTTTCCTTCCGTAAGTCCCAATTCAATTTATAACAATATAATTATATTCTGTGTCTATTAGTCACTAACTTATTTAGTGATTATAATTAAGTTTTACGCATATATAAAAGTGCTATGTATAACAACCTATATGTCCATTTCAAATTTTCAATATACTAATATGTGTCGCAGCCGTCTGGTTTAAATTAGCCATTCAATTGGACGCCAAGGCAGGTTGTTTAAGTCGAAGGGCTTTTGTGTGACTGTTTGAGTGATTGGTAGGTTCAAGGTAATTTATTTATGACCACTTAGAACCAAAACGGTTATAAGTGGTCATAGAAAAATAACCTTGAATCTACCAATCAAACCAAAACTTTTCAGTACAAGACGATCTATTCTATACGCCAAGTCATTAAATGCTATGTGAGTCTATTTCAATCGACGGCGAGAACCGGCGTTTATTCAACGGGCTAGGCATCCAATTAAGCGGCGAATTCAACCAGATGACGGCGACATAGGTAACCTATATTGGATATGTTTGTTGAACACCTCGGGCAATGGTCTGACAGTTATGTAGAATTGTATAAAACACTAGTAACGAATGGAAAGTCCTTGCAAAAAATCGAAGTAAATTGTATATTGCGTCTTAGTAAAAGTTACAGACGGTCAAGAAATGTTTTAGTTGTTTCTAGAGCTACTACTCGACTTCTCCGCTTCAGAATGAATGAATAAACTTGCCCCTAAAGGCAATAAAAATATAATTTACAAAGATCTTGGAAAAGTATGTAGTACGTTATACCACTGAGTAAAAATATAAACTAATAAGTTTAAACATATTCACTGTCTACAAGTAGGTAACTAGATGTGTTGTGCAAATAATCTTGAAACTTTAATTCAGTATCGAACTTATACATATTGTATAATGTAACTCTTTAAAAATATTGGAAGTTATCTATTTTCTTACGATTCTATTTAAAAACTATCTACCCTAAAGTAAGAAAAAACTTAACTTAAAGCAAAGCAAATATTTTTATTTACGTATAATGCCATTAAAATTGCTAAGTATATCATGTGATTCGCACTGTAGGTACACAGTACAAATGGGTGCAACTAAACTACTCACTCATTAGTGTTTACTTTAAAAGAATCTTAGAGCCTTGTGAAGTTTCGACTATTTATTTTGTTTGTAATTGGTTAATATTTGTTTATATTAAGCTACTGAAATTCATCGATTTTTTCCAATACAGCAGTATGCTTTATTACACTTGTATTATATATTATGAGATTATCTTTTATGCTAAGTACAACGAGTTGTCTTTACGTACCTAATTTATATATTAGTTCCATATACCCTTGTAATTATGGCCTCTCTGAGTCTCTATGTACCTCATAATCTATTAGTTTTGTATGAACTTTTTTTAAATCATTTCATTACTTATACATCCTAGAACATGACAGACAACTGCTCTGTCATATATTTCTCGAGTAAATACATCGGCATATCGAAAATTATTTACATGTAATAACATTATGAATGTTTCACATATTCGGTGTCATAAATCAATAAAGTAAATTAAATGAAACATGCTTTTTATTTTTCTTCATAGGTATTTATAGCCTAAGAGTTGAGGTGAATATTTATTTACAGGCTGTTTGGTACATGGTACATATCGTCGGGGATAGTGCAAATCCGCGTAACATTGGATAATTCCGCGTATCTGACAAATGTAGCCCATTTAAGTTGTCCGCGGGCAGTTCACGCAAAATCTTGATTGGCTGCTATTTTAAGGGATTTATACAGTGTGAGTCTGGTTAAAGTGCACAAACGAAAATGGGGGATACTATGGCTAATTTTATCGACGAAAAAAATATTTTAAAAATTATATTAGCTTATTTAATTTTTTTATCGATTTTTTAATTTTTTTGACGCTGAAATTACCCCGGTGTAGACAAAATTGTGTAACTTTTAAAATAATTGATCTATCGCGATGAATCAAACTGTTTTATGATTGGCAATGATAGGGCGCATTCATAAAATCAAAATTTTGTAGAAAAAACTACACTGAATGAAAAAAATTGCCTAATTTCTAACAAAAACCCGGATTTTTTTTTCAATTTTTTGCATAAATTTAAAAATTGCTCAATAAAACGCCTCCTTTACATACTTTTCTCTTAACTTTAATTTACTCTACATTATTTTTCATTTCTAACGGTGCAAATTTCATGCCAATACCTTATTCATATCGTTTTCTATCAACTGTTAATAAATGCTACTCCAACATACAAGTTATTACTTTCCTGTGGCAAGTTCATTTGTGAAAACGATAGGATTATGGTATTGACATGAAATTGTCACTGTTAATAAAAAGGAAAAACGACGTAGTATAAATTAAAGTTAACAGAAAGGTATGCGAAGTGGGCATTTTGTGAAGCAATTTTTAAATTTATGCAAAGATCTATAAAAATAACCGGTTTTTTGTAAGGAGTCCATCAAATTTTTAATTGAGTGTAGTTTTTTCTACAAAATTTTAATTTTATGAAGACGCCCTAAATTACCAATCATAAAACAGTTTGATTCATCGCGATAGATCAATTATTTTAAAAGTTACACGATTTTGTCTACACCGGGGTAATTTCAACATGAAAAAAATTAAATAAGCCAATATATTTTTCAAAATATTTTTTTCGTCGATAAAATTAGCCATAGTATCCCCCATTTTCGTTTGTGCACTTTACCCAGACTCACACTGTATTTTCCTAACAAGAGAAAGAGGACATCAATAATTACTCTCTGTGTAAAATGAGCTTAAAATTCGTTGAAATAAAAAGTTTTTAATTTTTAACGTTCCCCTGTAAAACTGGATACTTGCTGATACGCGGCCTTTACGTATGGTAGATTCGCGGATTTGCACTATCCCCGACGATATGTCGCCGCCATCTCGTGGAATTCGCCGCTTAATTAGATGCCTAGCCCGTTGATTAAACGCCGGCATCCAATCAAATGAACTATACTCACATGTCAACACTATACAATTTCATGACATTTCTATGAAATAATGCAGACAATGTAATAATATTTCATACAAAATTAAATGTCATAAAATATATCAAATGAATAAGATGTTTTTGAAAGTGGCAAACCATTTCTATGAACTAATATTAATATTATTAGTAAGGCATTCACTTTACCATTATCCTTAAAAAGGTAAGTTATAAATGGTTTTTGCTAATATGGTATAACTCTTGTAACTCAGACATGTTAATTATCGTTTATATGTCCAATTAATATAGCTTTTATAAATCCAATGGCTATATAAAAACATAACCAAGTACTTTTTGCCATATAATTATTAATCCGTATAGTCGCTTTTGCTACGTACGTTCTGTCAATTTTATAAAGCTTTTTTATTACTGTTCCCCCTAACATTTATTAATTCCTCATTAATATATTATCCAACACCATCTCATTGAGACTATTCTGAACCCAAACATGCTATACCTGTAAGTTTCTGGAAAATCAAGCATCCAGCAGACTTTTTGATGGTACCTATAAGATCAGCTCAGGGTTAGTATGTCATGGGAATGTCACCGAAGTGACAGTAGGTACGCCAAATTTCAAATCAATCGAATCTGTGAAAGTTAGTAAAACCCTTTTATCGTGTAGAAAAAAACTGAAAAGGATAGGATAGGATAAATAATCAAATTTAAGTAGGCACTCATCCCCTAGAAACATATATTCTTGGAGTCAGTGCTTCACTTTCTATTGTTTTTAGAAACAACTTAGCACCAACTCCAAAAAATATGTTTCTAGAGGATGAGTGCCTACTTAAATTTGATTATTTTATCCTTTTCAGTTTTTTGAAGTCGGTTTTAATTTTTAATCTCGGCGTAATCGGTGTCCATACGAACAAAAAAAAAACACCGGCCGAATTGAGATCCTCCTCGTTTTTGAAGTCGGTTAAAAATTACCTGAGACTCATCAAACGCCTCATAAATTATAGCTAAGAATCATCCTAAAATTTAAATAAAAATTAAAGCCGACTTCAAAATACTAAAAAGGATTAAATTTAAGTACCTGGTAACATATTTTTTGGAGTTGGTGTGGTGCTAAGTTGTTTCCAGAAACAATAGAAATTGAAGCACCTACTCGAAAATTAATGTTTCTAGGGGATAAGTACCTACTTAAATTAATTATTTTATCCTTTTTAGTATCTTGAAGTCGGTTTTTGAATTTTTTAGGACAGCGTTAACTTTGAACTAATTAATTTACAAAGTGGGTATTAGGAAAACTTGTACTGGAAAATGTATATAATTTGAAAGTTATATCCTTTTTAACCGACTTCAAAAACGAGGAGGTTCTCAATTCGGCCGGTATGTTTTTTTTTCTATGTATGTACACCGATTACGCCGAGAGACTACTGATCCGATTTACGTGATTCTTTTTTTGTTCGACGTGGAATAGTTGCCATTTGGTCCCATAAATTTTTTTTTCAAAATCAGTTGGGTAGTTTGGTTTTTATATAAAAAAAACTCAAATCATTAAGTCGTCTACGTATGCAAAATTGGAGGATTTTTGCTTTCCTAAGAATTTTTAGTGAAACGATACGATAGTAGAAAAAAAATATACCTAAGTTGACGGTCACCCAACCTAGCTTCGACCTTATAAAGTTATCACTAAAAATTATGAAAAAAAATTTTAAACAAAAAATAAAACCGTCTTCAAAAAACTGAAAAGGTTAAAATAATTAAATTTAAGTAGGTACTCATACCCTAGAAACATATTTTTTGGAGTTGGTGCTAAGTTGTTTTTAGATAATAATATATCAACTGCCAAAAGTGCTGTCATAAATATAAACTCTAAAAAAAGAATGAAAATTATATTCTGCGGTGAAAATCTTTGACAGCTGGAAACGTGACGCTTTACGAGATTTTGTCACTCTATAGATAGGTATTTGTATTGATGTGTACTATCGATGTATGAAAATATTATGCGTCGCCGCCATTTTGAAATGAATCCAGATCCTGGGACACTCTTCATACAAAAATATTCAAACCCCTTTGGTGACGAACTTAAAGTGGTATCAATTATCATCTAATATGTAAATGCACATAATATTTACCAATTTGGTTATTTTGTAATGAACGCACCTGCAATAGCAAGTAATTCTTTCCTATTATTGCAGGTGTCTATAGGCGGCGGGTTATCTAGATGTAGGTATATTAAAAAATCTCACATTTGCTCTCGAAGTCTCCATAATCATAGAAAAAACATATAAACTAGAAAGTTTTCACGTCCTGGGGCGGAGATCGCACCCTTTCACTATCCGGGTACTGCTCTAATCATCATAGCTACCTAGGAATTGGGATAACCCAGTGAAATTCTTCTAGTTTATCTGTATTTGCGTTAAAAAGCTAACGTCTACCCTACAATGTCGAAATGTTCTATTTCAACATCCGCAACGAATATTTTTTTTGTACAAATATTTTAATTTTAACATTGGCTCTAATTCTGGAGAACACATGCTAAGTCTTAATTTAAGTTTAGTACATTTCTTTCTCTCAAAAGGAATACGAAAAGAAAGCGAAAAGAAAAGGATGGCTGTAATATAATTAAACATTAGAAACGTGCTTTCAATTTTCGACCTTAATGAACGTGATAAAATGCAGTGTTTAGGAGTACCTCCGTACCTACATGCCGTCTAAAATTGTCTACGGTTTCTTTGAAATCTATCTAAATTAAATTGACAGCTCTTATCAAATTTTTGCTATGTTTTTCCTATTACACATAGCCAGAAAGAGAGATAGGTACCTACTGTACTTAAATTTAGAATTAGAGTGTCTTCAGAATCAGGCCCATTATTATAAATGTGTGAAAATATATTCACATAGAAAGGAGATGAAAAAAGCAGATCTAGATAAGCAGTTTCGTGGTTTCGTTCTTCTGGTTTATTTAGAATCTCACAAACTCCAAACTCCATAATGGTACAGTCGACAGCATATAAAGCTTAACAGCTTTCCTAGTGCAACTGTTACAAACGTCGTCTGTACAAACCTCAGCTATGATCTGAGGTACAAACTCAGTGCTAGAAAAAAATTCTGTTAAAATTAAAGTCTCCTGAAAAAATAAGACGTAAATGCTGCCACTTACTTTGTGTTGGGGCTTGGGGTGTCACAGTACCTACCTACACTCGTTGCGTGTCTGCACTTTGAATGAGGCTGCGTAGTTGAAGTGGGCAAACGTATTTACGCCAAGTGCTAAGTTTTCGTTGTAACTATTTAGGCAGGGTTAGGTAAGATTATTAGAGAGCTTATTTGTTTATTAGCGATCTGGACCCGCGGAAACCTGTCCTATTCCTCATGTGTTTCTATTAACCCGAATTGGGCCGGGAGCGTCTCAGTTGTTATACCAAAATTTTATATAATAGAACTTTACTAACGTTCATTTTACATAACACATATACCTACAATCAAATGACATAGTTTTGTTTAATATGACACTTATTTAATATAATGATGGAATGATATAATTTTAAAACACATAATTTTATAAATAAAATAAGATAGTTTATTTACCAGTAGTTTACATCAACAGTTAAGTATAGCTATTTTGATTTTTTTAATAAATGCGCAATCAATATCAGAAACTTCCGCTTTCTAAACTAGGACAATCCTGTATCTTAGTCGGCAGCGATTCCTCCTACCATTATTAGCTACCAATCATCAGTAGCTAGCTTGCTGCGATATAATAACATATAACAAGCAATAAAATAAGAATTTTGAAACGTATGAGAAACGATTGAGCTAAACTTATTTAATATAACAGCCGTTTAATATATTATCAGGTTGGGGAAAAAGTCTTTTCGCATTATAGTATGTATGAACTTGTAATAAAATCTCTTTGGCTGTACTATTTGTATCTGGCTGGTTTTGGTATCATCAAAAGTTTAGATTTTAATAAAGATAATTCCAAATTCAAATTAGGAAAATGTGTGTTTTTCATTTGTTTTTCATACTGTCAAGATGAGTGAATCTAATGAAGAAATTCTATACATTTTAAAATTTTACTACAAAAAAGGTAAAAATGCAACGCAAGCCGCGAAAAAAATTTGCGATGTTTATAAACCTAGTACAGAGTCTGTGAGAGTAGCACAAATTTGGTTTAAGCGTTTTCAATCCGGAAATTTTGATGTTAAAGATGCACGTCGCTCTGGTCGCCCTATTACGGATAAAATTGATGCCATTTTTGAAAAACTGGAGCAAGATCGGCTTATCAGTAGTTACGACGTAGCTGAAGAACTGGGAATTGACCACAAAACAGTTTAAGCGCATTTAAAAAAAAATGGGTACACAAAAAAGCTCGATATTTGGGTACCCAACGAGCTCACTGAAAGAAACCTAATGAACCGTGTACTCATTTGTGATTCTTTATTACGACGTAATGAAACCGAACCATTTTTGAAGAAGCTGATAACTGGTGATAAAAAGTGGATCACGTACGACAAGAACGTGCGAAAAAGGTCGTGGTCAAAGGCCGCTCAGGCTTCACAGACTGTGGCGAAACCCGGGTTAACTCGCAACAAGGTGATGCTGTGTGTGTGGTGGGATTGGAAGGGCATTATTCATTATGAGCTGTTACCACCAGGCAGGACCATCGATTCTGAACTCTACTGCGAACAACTGATGAGATTAAAGCAAGAAGTTGAGAGAAAGCGGCCGGAATTAATCAACAACATCTTTAGAGCAAAAATTAAAAGAGTTTGGCTGGGAGGTGTTAATGCATCCGCCGTATAGTCCTGACCTTACACCTTCAGATTTCCACCTGTTTCGCTCTCTTCAGAATTCTCTAGGCAGTGTCAGGTTAACATCACGAGAGGACTGCCAAAACCACTTGTCGCGGTATTTTGATCAGAAGCCCCAAAATTTCTATAGCAATAGGATCATGTCCCTACCTACAAGATGGCAAAAAGTTATCGAACAAAATGGTACCTAAATACTTTAGTTAAATGTAAATAAACTATATTAAAAAATGATTTGAATTTTCTTAAAAAATGCGAAGAAACTTTTTCCCCAACCTATTATTTACATGATATAATAATTAGAAGACATAACATTTATCTAGTATAAGAACATCTTGTATAATATTCATTTACGATTACACTATTTTTGTATAATACTTAAAACATATGATTACTTAATATAAAATCCAATTCATATAATATCATTTAATATAAAGACAATTTACCTAATTTAAATTAACTCATCAATAATAACATACCTAATAGCAGACACTCAAGTAAATAATGCATTATGCAAGCAGACATGCAGCAAGCAAGCATGCAGCATGCAAGCAAGCATGCATAAAGCAAGCAAGCAAGCATGCATCTACTTGAGTGTCTGCTATTAGGTATGTTATTATTGATGAGTTAATTTAAATTAGGTAAATTGTCTTTATATTAAATGATATTATATGAATTGGATTTTATATTAAGTAATCATATGTTTTAAGTATTATACAAAAATAGTGTAATCGTAAATGAATATTATACAAGATGTTCTTAGTGTAATTTAAGCCCGTAAGGGCGCGGAGCGGCGAGGCGGCCCGCGAGCCGAGGAGCAGGTGGTTTTGACGACCACCATCTGCGACGATAAGGTCGCGTGGGATCGCCGGAGCCCCGCAGCGCCGGACCCGTTATAGGAGACATGCATGCTTGCTTGCATGCTTGCTTGCATGCTTGCTTGCATGCATGCTTGCTTGCTTGCTTTATGCATGCTTGCTTGCTTGCTTTATGCATGCTTGCTTGCATGCTTCTATAGTAAAATTTCAATAGCAATAGGATCATGTCCCTACCTACAAGATGGCAAAAAGTTATCGAACAAAATGGTACCTAAATACTTTAGTTAAATGTAAATAAACTATATTAAAAAATGATTTGAATTTTCTTAAAAAATGCGAAGAAACTTTTTCCCCAACCTATTATTTACATGATATAATAATTAGAAGACATAACATTTATCTAGTATAAGAACATCTTGTATAATATTCATTTACGATTACACTATTTTTGTATAATACTTAAAACATATGATTACTTAATATAAAATCCAATTCATATAATATCATTTAATATAAAGACAATTTACCTAATTTAAATTAACTCATCAATAATAACATACCTAATAGCAGACACTCAAGTAGATAATGAATTATGCAAGCAGACATGCAGCAAGCAAGCATGCAGCATGCAAGCAAGCATGCAGCAAGCATGCTGCATGCTTGTTTGCTTGCATGCATGCTGCATGCTTGCTTGCATGCATGCATGCTTGCTTGCTTGCTTTATGCATGCTTGCTTGCATGCTGCATGCTTGCTTGCTGCATGTCTGCTTGCATAATGCATTATTTACTTGAGTGTCTGCTATTAGGTATGTTATTATTGATGAGTTAATTTAAATTAGGTAAATTGTCTTTATATTAAATGATATTATATGAATTGGATTTTATATTAAGTAATCATATGTTTTAAGTATTATACAAAAATAGTGTAATCGTAAATGAATATTATACAAGATGTTCTTATACTAGATAAATGTTATGTCTTCTAATTATTATATCATGTAAATAATAGGTTGGGGAAAAAGTTTCTTCGCATTTTTTAAGAAAATTCAAATCATTTTTTAATATAGTTTATTTACATTTAACTAAAGTATTCAGGTACCATTTTGTTCGATAACTTTTTGCCTTTTTGCTTTTTGCTTTATACTTAAAACATATGATTACTTAATATAAAATCCAATTCATTTAATATAAAGACAATTTACCTAATTTAAATTAACTCATCAATAATAACATACCTAATAGCAGACACTCAAGTAGATAATGCATTATGCAAGCAGACATGCAGCAAGCAAGCATGCAGCATGCAAGCAAGCATGCAGCAAGCATGCTGCATGCTTGTTTGCTTGCATGCATGCTGCATGCTTGCTTGCATGCATGCATGCTTGCTTGCTTGCTTTATGCATGCTTGCTTGCATGCTGCATGCTTGCTTGCTGCATGTCTGCTTGCATAATGCATTATTTACTTGAGTGTCTGCTATTAGGTATGTTATTATTGATGAGTTAATTTAAATTAGGTAAATTGTCTTTATATTAAATGATATTATATGAATTGGATTTTATATTAAGTAATCATATGTTTTAAGTATTATACAAAAATAGTGTAATCGTAAATGAATATTATACAAGATGTTCTTATACTAGATAAATGTTATGTCTTCTAATTATTATATCATGTAAATAATAGGTTGGGGAAAAAGTTTCTTCGCATTTTTTAAGAAAATTCAAATCATTTTTTAATATAGTTTATTTACATTTAACTAAAGTATTTAGGTACCATTTTGTTCGATAACTTTTTGCCATCTTGTAGGTAGGGACATGATCCTATTGCTATTGAAATTTTGCTATAGAAGCATGCAAGCAAGCATGCATAAAGCAAGCAAGCAAGCATGCATGCAAGCAAGCATGCAAGCAAGCATGCAAGCAAGCATGCAAGCAAGCATGCATGTCTCCTATAACGGGTCCGGCGCTGCGGGGCTCCGGCGATCCCACGCGACCTTATCGTCGCAGATGGTGGTCGTCAAAACCACCTGCTCCTCGGCTCGCGGGCCGCCTCGCCGCTCCGCGCCCTCACGGGCTTAAATTACACTCTAGGGCAGGGATGGCGAACCTCTACGTATCAACGTGCCATTTTTCCAAAGAAATGTTTAGTGAGGTCATAGACGTGCCATCAAATAATTTTGGCTTTGTGTTTATTGGGAAAATTTACTGCTTGCAAAATTCATTATCTACTTGAGTGTTTGCTATTAGGTATGTTATTTTTGATGAGTTAATTTAAATTAGGTGAATTGTCTTTATATTAAATGATATTATATGAATTGGATTTTATATTAAGTAATCATTATATGTTTTAAGTATTATACAAAAATAGTGTTATCGTAAATGAATATTATACAAAATGTTCTTATACTAGATAAATGTTATGTCTTCTAATTATTATATCATGTAAAAATAGTATTAAACGGCTGTTATATTAAATAAGTTTAGCTCAATCGTTTCTTATACGTTTCAAAATTCTTATTTTATTGTTTGTTATATGTTATTATATCGCAGCAAGCTAGCTACTGATGATTGGTAGCTAATAATGGTAGGAGGAATCGCTGCCGACTAAGATACAGGATTGTCCTAGTTTAGAAAGCGGAAGTTTCTGATATTGATTGCGCATTTATTAAAAAAATCAAAATAGCTATACATACCTGTTGATGTAAACTGTACTGGTAAATAAACTATTTTTTATTTTTTTTTATTTATAAAATTATGTGTTTTAAAATTATATCATTCCATCATTATATTAAATAAGTGTTATATTAAACAAAACTATGTCATTTGATTGTTTATGTGTTGATCATTATACCATATGTAGTTATATCATACATTACACACCCCATTGGGCCTGCGTGGTGGTGTTATGGTTGACAGCCCAAACCTCTCATGTGTACTCAGCAATGGGACGTATTTAGGCTGGTGATGATGATGACGTCAAAATAAGCCGTCAAATATCAGATTTTGTGGGGCTACGGTTTATAAGTTTATAATAAGCTTACGTTGATGGCCTCGCCTTAACGCATTAGTCCTGCCCTGGCTTGAAGACCTAAATATCTAGAAAACTATATCGTATTTTTTTACAACTAGAAGACAAACAAGCTGACGGCCCACCCGTTGGTAAGTGATTATCGTCACCTACAGACACCTGCAACAACAAGGAAAAATCACTTGGTTATTGCAGGTGCGGCAGGTGCGATAAACCACCACCTATTAAGTACCTAGCGATAAATTGTTTCCTCATATGACGACCGACTGCTGCTGGTGCTGACTGACGGCCGGCCGGTCGAGCGGTCTGTACCCCTTGCTATGCAGGTTACTCGGTCAAGAGGTTGCAGGTTCGAATCCCGGTAGGAGCAAATGTTTGTATGATGAGTATGAGCATTTGTTTACGAGTCATGAATGTTTATATGTTTATTTAGTATATTTCTAATATTTATATACATACTAACTGACCCCGCAAAAGTTATTTTGCCATAAAAAAAATGTGCAATAATAAAAAAATAAAAATATTAGCCGATTCTTAGACCTACTGAATATGTAGGTACATAGAAAATTTCATGAAAATCGGTCAAGCCGTTTCTGAGGAGTATGGTAACTAAAACTGTGAGTCGAGACTTTTATATTATAAGACTAGCTGACCCCGCAAACGTTGTTTTGCCATAAAATCAAAAAAATAAAACAAAAAAAAATAATTGATAGTAGCCGATTCTCAGACCTACTGAATATACATATAAATATCCTAGCTGTCCCGGCAAACGTTGTTTTGCCTTTATGGAGAAAAAATGTCTAAAAACAAAAAAAAATACCCCGCAAAGGTTGTTTTCTCATAAAAAAAATGTCCAAAAGAAAAAAAGTAGATAGTATTTAGCCGATTCTCAGACCTACTGAATATAATATACATAGTTATAAAATTTCATGAAAATCGGTCAAGCTGTTTCGGAGGAGTAAGTACATATGGTTACTAAAACTGTAAATCGAGAATTTTATATGTACAGAATGGTGCCGTCAATACGACAATAAATTAAAAAATGGGTTGTGTTAGTTCAAAAAAATGGTTTGCCACTTTCAAAAACATCGTATTTGGTCGATAGTTTTATGGCATTTCTATGAAATAGTGCAGCCAATGTTATATTACTTCATAGTTCATACAAATGTCATGAAATTATCAAATGAATAAGATGTTTTTGAATATGGCATGCCATTTCTATGAACTAATATAGCCATGTTTTAATTAATTGTCGCATTGACGGCACCACCCTGTATAATATTATAATCAATATTTATCCGTCATCGAGTATCCATATAACAAAAGCTCTTAATGATGCTTACTTAGGGCTAGATAATAGGTGTCAGTGTATGAATATTATTATAATAGAATTCTTCGCCAATATGTCGCAATGCGTCGCCAAATATCAGATTACATCGTGCCATCATCATCGTCACCAAACTAAATACGCCCTACTGCTGGGCACAGGCCTTCCTGCACGGAAGAAACACATGAGAAGTTTGAGCCATAACACCACTTCACTGGCCCAATGCCAATATTGGGTTAAAGCAGTTGCAATGGCAACCGGGATTAACGGTTTTTTTTATATACAACTAGATGACAAACAAGCTGACGGCCCACCTGATAGTATGCGGTTACCGCCACCTATAGACACCTGCAAGAACAAGGAAAAGCACTTCATATTGCAGGTGCGTTGTTATCCTGAGGCCTAAGATGAAATGCCGTCCATGCCCAGTAATTACACTGGCTACCTTTCCCTTCAATCGCTCTCTTTAATGTGCCTTCCGAAGCACGGAGGAGCTCGAGATCACAAATTTAGTTGACCCATCCCAGGATCGACCATGGGGAAAGTTGCTTTATTACGTAAACGAAACCAGCCCCCCTAGCATGACCACCGAAACGCGATATGATAAAGCTATTTATCGCTTCGAACTGTCAAAAATCATTGGATATAACCGCTATCTTGAAATTTTATCGAAACTGCGAACATGTATAATACAAGTTCGCAGTTTCGATAAAATTCCAAGATGGCGGTTATATCCAATGATTTTTGACAGTTCGAAGCTTTATCATATCGTATCATATCGCGTTTCGGTGGTCATCCTAGGCGAGCAGAGCGCTCGAATTACTACGCCACCGAGTTAAAGGGTTAAAGGGTTAAACGTTGATGGCCCTGTCAGAAAGCAACCGTCTTGACCTAGATACATCAATATCCCAAAAACTGGCATTGTCCTCTCAGAATTTGTCGCTAATATTACGTGTGTCGCGATAATTTGCCAAATACTAGATTAACTAGGCAAGTAATTTAAAAGATGATGGCGAATCAATATATCTCCATAAATCAGACAGGCGAGTTGAAAATATACTTTTTAATTGTTTTCTATGCTAGGGCGGAAAAGTATTAAAAAACTTGTAAGTAAATTGACAGCCACACTTCGAAAAACATTATTTTAATTCTTGACTTTTTAAAGCTATACTGAACATAATACTTCTTAATTGAATTAAAACATAATAAGACGAAGCTAAAAATTAGCATTTGGATTATTGCCTACGTAACTAAATACATATAATAAATAATGCCTAAAAATTTTACGTACAAATAGGAAAAGGGTTTGTTTGGCTGGGTTTGAAGGTGTCAGTCAAGATTTTTATTACAATAATTTCAAAATTGTGTCTGAGCGAACTTTGTGATATAAAATTGTTGCAGTTTTGTGAAGGAAGTGTTTGTGTTTGTTGCGTGCAATTGGAAGATTTTGATACGAGAGAATTTTATCGTGGTCATGCATCTCATCAAAATTTAAAAGATTTCAAAGATGCATTGAATTGTGTTACACCAACGTTTCAATGCAATATTTGACGAATTAAAAAACATACTTAATACATGTTGTATGGGCATTGATTCCCCTTGCTTTTTCTGTAATAGGAGAACTGTAAAACAACAATTTAAAATTATTTTTATGAATCAATTATTTTTATTACTTTATTCAATTATTTATCTAGCTTTTATTTACTTTCCTCGTATTCGAAATGAAAAGTAGAGTGCTGACCTCGGGTGAAAAGCGCCGTTTCGTTAATTTTATTCCTTTATTTAATTATTATAATTATATATTTACGGAATTTCATTCTTTCTCATAGAATTAAATTGAATTTCGAACACAAAAATAACTTAAATGTCGATGGAAACCTGTTTTAAATTGGTAAGCGAAAACATTTTTTTTATTGACAACATAGGTACAAAAACTCGTAGTCACTAAAATGGAACAAAATTATAAAAAAATATATTATTATGTCCTTATTCAGTTTTCAGTTTTCACTAACCATTCCTTAGGCTTAGGTGACTCTTATCGACATTTATCTCTTTCTATCTCCTTTAGATATCTAAAATCGGGAAGAGACTCTTAACGCTAAGGAAATGTTAGTGAAAACGAGCATTATTACCGCCATGCTACTTACAGTTCCAGTTGTTAGTTATTTTTAAAAATAGAATACCTCAAATTGTAAACCTCTACTTTTGATTTATTAAATAAACAATAGCTTAATAATTCATTCATTCATTCAACATTCTTGTAAATTTGTTATTATTTTCTCGCAGTAGGTACCTACGAACAGTATTCCTCAGGAACAACCAGTTTGGGTGCGCTTCATTCCCTAGCAGTCATAACTCTTATTCTTATATTAATTTATAATTATTTCACCCTAGCTGCGCTCGGGAGTTAACCATAGAGTGTGAAGCTCACGGTTCAAGTGCACCCGTGACCTAAGACACTGCTTTCTTCCCTTGGTTTAATATCAACTATGTATTTCGATAGTTACTTATCTTTTTTATGTGTGATGTCATAATAATAAATTTGTTATGTCTTGTTACTATTTAAAGGAAATAACAATGATTTACACTAAGGCCTGTTCGAATACGCTAAAAATAAACATTACTTTTTATATTGATAGACAATTGGACGCCTAGGCAGATCGATTAATAAGTAAGAAGAGCTTTTGTGTGACTGTGTGTATGATTGGTAATTTTTAGGTTATTCCTTTCTATTTTTATATGACCACTTATGACTAAAAGGATTTCGGTTAAAAGTGGTTATAAAAAAAAGTAAACATTGAAAGTAATAAACACACTAAAACTTTTCAGTACCTACAAGACGCGACCCACCTGGGTATCCAATTGAACAGACTTTCAATACACCAAGTTGTTAAACGTTGAATGATTCTATTCGGCTTGCGTTTTTTCCTTTCGTCGTAGTAGAATCCTAAAAATTACCAAATCGGTAAGCATGGTCACTATGGCAAATAAAACTGGGCAAATTCTCATGATGTGAACAGGACACGGTATCAGCCTTCAACGCCGGTGGGTGGCCCCGCTTTTCCGGACTACGATATCTAATGGTGGGCCAAGCAGGAGCACTTTTAGCAGGGCTACCAACGATGGCTGGGCCTGGTACATTGACTAAATGGTGATGGAAGATAAAATACACAAGATATTATACACTTCTCTGAACTGAAGTTCGAAGACAAGGGAGGAGACGATACTCTTTAAATTCGGTAACTTATTCTATCACCGGGGGAGTGATCTCTCACCCAGAGTAAGATCTTCGGGATGATCGATAAGATCCAAGATGGCTTTGGGATCCTTCGCTCCAGCTGAAACCAAAACTTCTAAAGATTTCAACTCGAACTCCAAAATACACCTTCTAGAAAGAAGTAAATTGACGAATAAAACTATGGACTTCTAGTTTATTCTAATTTAAAGTTAATCATCACGTCCAAAATCTCAAGTCGAAAGTCTTCCGACTAGTGTTTGTTGTCTTGTTGCTAGTGATGACATACGATTATAAGACGTGGTCGCTTACCAAAACTAACCATCAACATGTTCTCAGTCACTCAACCAGCTATGTTACGTTAGGTTATGCCGTTAACAGCCGGGAAATCGCTCTTTTGCGAAAACCTTAAAGGGTGGCGGCGACAAGGGTGATACAGGCAGGTTCTGTCCCCTGGAACTCAGAGATGAAGGCTATATTTCTCGGTATATTTCTGGTGCAAAGAAGCGCGTTCCCGGGGACAGAACCCGGCGCCACGAGAGGTTGAAAGCAGATGGGCCGATCTGCGCTATCCGCTTGTGGTATGGGTGTAGCGACTTGCGCGGGTTAGCGTTGGAGTCCGCACTTGATACTGCAGTCAGTCCGATCTTTATCCAGAGGCAGCACGCGGTCCTGACATTCCGCATGACACAGGTCTTTGCGGGGCATGGATGTTTCGGACTCGGATCGCCGGATGGGAACCGACTGCCACTTGCCACCACTTCGATGACCGCGCTGACGAAAAAGCGCAACACGATCTAGAAGTGTGCCCAGCGTGGGCGGAAGTTTGACGAGCTCTGACTGCCGTGATACGGAACGATATATCTATCTCGCGACCGTCGTCGTTAAGATGGTCGAGTGCGACAGAACGTGGCAGGCGGTTCTCATATACTGTGAGGAAGTGATGAGTAGAAAGGAGCAGGCATAGCGGCGTCCACTTCCGTCATTTACCGCCGAAGAACTGTGTGAAATGGAGCGCAATTCGGGCGTCTTCATCCGCCCACACCTTAATATTTCTTGGGCTCTGGAAACGGTTGTGGGCAGTTGCCCGGCATACAGAGACCAATCGGCATGGCAGTGCACCGGCTCGCCGACTTAAATCAACATAATAGGATTGAGGGATAGGTTGGAAGAGCATTCCCTCAACGAAAAAAATGAAGACATGGAGATAGGAGATAGGAATTGAAGACATCCGTCAGAGGACTAAAGTCACTAACATTGCTCACAGGATTAGTAAGTTATAAAGGCACGTAGAATGGAATGCCGATGGAGCATTAGTTTGGCAATCCACGTACCGGACCGCGAAGTAAGGCGGCGGCGGCGGTAAGTAATTACACACGATGGACAGACGACCTGGTAAGGGTCACGGGGAGCAGTTGGATACAGGCTACGCAAAACCATTCGGTTTGGAATCGATGGGGAGGCGTTTGTGGTGTGAAGCTAGTGGAGTCGACATTTAGGTTGATATGATGTTGACTCATTATGACAATTATATCAAACTTACGATTTTTTTTGTTATTTATTATCAATGAAAAATAGGTCGAATAATGTTCTGAAAGAGTTAAATGATAAAATTGTCCACATATTGTAATCATAAATGTTTTTCCTAAATTGATCACTGCTCTCTGAAATTTTTATTGGGTACGTCTCTATTTCGAGTATGTATTTATTCCATTTATAAAGATTAAGCTCAAAACCACAGAGTTTGAATCATGTTTGGGCCAGATGTTTGTATGATGGATGATAAAAACAAAATTTATTTATTCAGCGTTTATTTCCATAAATTACATAACAGTTTTCTAAAGACTAAAAATTTCAGAATTTTCTCTTCACCATTGGATGAACAGTTACATCACCTTTAGCACCTGTAAATTAAAAATTAATTATTATTTAACTTTTCGACACTTCTTTTTAGAAGTAACATGTAAATATGCCATTAAAAAAAATCAGTAGGTAGTTACAAATAAAAACTAATAAAAGTACACAATTCATGTGAATGTTACAACAAAGTTGAAAAATCTACATAGGTGAATAATTTAACAAACAAATTGTAAACAAGAAAGCAGTACATAAGATTCAAACGTCGCTGATGACTCAGGGCAGGCAGGAGTCAACAAAGCTGGCTGTGATATGTCGGCGAAAGCAAATCACATCCACTTTGCTGGCTCCGAACAGGCCCATAACCGGCAGATGATAGATTAGAGTACGGTGTGCGCAACACGTGCGTGTCGTATCGCTCATCAAAGCTGGCTGTGATATGACTCGGGACGCACATGACAACCACTTTGAGAGCGACGAAACACGCCACCGAGGTCCGTGCTCCGCCGCCGCGCCAAGCTACTGCTCCCTCCAAAATGTCACGTCGCACAGCCCAACTCGTCAAAAATGGCTGTGATATGAATTATGACAACACGGCACAGTCATTTTTACGAATGGGCCACGGACCGCTTCGTTCTCCATGTTCGTCTGTAGCGGTCTTCTCCGTAAACCGACCACATCAAAGAGGCTGTGATATGAAGACGTAGACATTTCACCGCCGCTTTGACAGGCTAGGCTCGAGAAACAACGAATCAGATCCGTAGGCTATCCATAGGCGAGGGTACGATAACGTGCTGTACTAATGAGGCCATGCTCATCAAAGCTGGCTGTGATAGCTGCTAGTGATCTATAACAAACCAACTTTGATGGCAGGGCCACATTGAATCTTTACCTACCTGAAAATGGATGTATGCATAATAAAAACACATAATTAGAAAATATAGAATATACAGAAAATACAAGTGGTAAGTAGATACAGACATACAATTTTTAACAAAATATAAGTAAAATACAAACAGTAAATAAAACAAACATGATTTATCATGGTTAGCTGTTAAACAATTTCAATCATACTGTTCTTTTAAATAATTTCCATTGGCATGCATATTTAAAAACACTTTTTCAAAACATCTGTATAACCGTGCGTTAACGGACGAAAATAATTGAATTTACTACTTCCAGGAAGCCAGCGTTTGCTGCGCACGCTCGATCGTCGCCGCCACATACTGCGGGGTCCACTTCACTGAGGACTTTATTATAGTTTGGTTTATCGTTAAACCGCTAAAATCCTATTAGCATCTATGTTTGAAGCGCTATTATTCATATAATGTATCGAGGCATCTATCAAACCAAAATTAATAATTATTTACTATTCTAAACAGGGATTACATTTGCAATTCAATTTCAGAGAGTCAAATGGTACAAGCGACGATAGCCGAGTGTTCCTAACAGGATAAATAGCCTGGTGATGTCACTGGGCAAATTGAGATAATAAATAATATTAACTATATACCACACCAACATACTGAGGCACATTGCAATGCGTCATCGCTATTACATAGGCTTTTTGTAATAGGTATTGTCCGTTTTGTCTACTAAATAGATTGTAATAATTGCAAAATAACAAACCTATTAAATTCTGCTATAGGCCGATTTTTCAGATAATTTTTCAAGTATTGACAGATTTTCTTTTTTGAAAGTTGACAATTAATCTTTATATTAAGATTAATTGTCAACTTTCAAAGTTATTCTCTGGTTAAACGTACAATGGGAATCATCATATCAGCCGAGAGACGCTCACTGCTGGAAATAGGCCACCCCCAAGGATCTCAAAGTCAATCGGTATTGAGCTGTCCGCATCAATCCGCTTCCAGCGACCCTCACCAGATCGTCGGTCCACCTTGTGGTGGGCATAATAAGCCCTCCACGCTGCGTCTCCCGGGACGCGACCGCCTCTCGAGGCCTGCCCACAGCCACTTGAGGCTCGCTATTCTTTGGGCTATGTTGACGACCCTGGTTCTCCTGCGAATCTCATTATTTCTAATTCGATCACGCAGGGAAACCCCAAATATACCCTTTGAGCCTTCTTATGAGGCTAATTGTAAACGGCCACGTCTCAGTTCCGTTAGTCATCACCGGCAACACACACAAATTAAAGACTTTCTTTCATCTTGACACTGCGGCTGCTTGTGAAGTTACATATAATTAATCTATCTTAAATAAATAGTGAAAGGTTTAAAGGATTGTCAAATGTTATTAAAAAGTAGTAGTAAGTAATAAATATAAATATCTATAGGCTCTGTATAATTTAAATTTTATAAAATAATAACCACTTACGTTAAATATTCTTAATTTTTGATTTTAACATTATTATAAATGTTTGAAAAATTACTTAGTAATTAAAATAGAATAAAACTAGAAAAATTTACGTTAACAATAATACTGCGATAAATTGTTACCACTGCATCAATGTTTTTTTTATTTATAAGGGAAAATTTTAAAGTATCTTCAAATATAATAAATAATTGGTCTACAAATTATTAATTGGTCGGTATTTTGAGAATGAATTATTATTTTTGATGGTCAATTATATTTTTAAGGTTGGTTACGTTAGGTTAGCATGGTATACTTTTTCTAACTATTGCATTTTCCATCGATTGTAATTATTATAAAAAATGTTATGCAAAAAATTAAAATGGAATTCGAACAGTCACTTGCATACATATGCAATACTAAATAGACTAAACTTTGAAGTGACAAAAAATCAATAAGTACCAACGTGAAGTTGCAGTATCATATTATCTGTTAAAATTTACCAACAATACTTACCGTTGATGCCGTTGATACTAGCAAAGACTAATTATAACCAAGTATGTTGTTATGTTACTGTAGTTTCATTATGCTTTATTCACGATAAATATTCTATAGGATTAGGTATGTATCTGTCCAATCAGTTTAAGTTTAGCAATATAAATGTTGTCAAATTACATGATCGAATTATTGAAGTTAACTTAAATAATATACTTACGAAAATGATATTTAGATTTAGATTTAGAGGTTGTCATAGTCTATATGAATAAAAATCTATATGAATAAAAATCAATGTCTGTATGTTTGTCCTCAATGCGTCCCGAAACTATTTGGATTGTGATTGTGATGAAACTTTGGTAGGGTATTCTGGTAACACCCGCAAGGGTTCCTGGATTATAAAACCGTTTTTCTTTATCTTTACGGGCATTGCAAAGCATGCCGGGTGCAGCTAGTAAGTATTCCATATTTGTTACAGTTTATTTGATATCATAATTACAGATGTAACTGTGATTTTCATATTGAGTTAAATATTTGAATGTGGTAAAAGCCAGGAATCACTATGAATTATTACCTTTGCTGCGGTAACAGGTACGTATGTACATCGACTTTGAAAAGCAAACAATCTGATCACATTGCTAAAGCCACAGACTATATGTAATAGACGTGTGCGCCGCGCCGCGTCATTGACCGCCGCCGACGATCAGGATAACACGCCGCTGACTGGTGAAAAATCGGCGTGATAGGCGGCGCTGGTAGCTCTAAGCGTGCCGGCGGGTGAAGGCGGATAGTTCAATCGATGTGTGTGCCTATAGTTGCATTCGATATTTCATTCGTTCCGAAAGGGCTCTGTTTTGCGGGAAATAGACACGCCTGCTTTTTAGTCGCATTGGATTTTACATGATTGGCAATATTGGATATTGGCACCACAAATGTTCTGTCAGCAGTCCGTAGCGGACAGAACCGATTCCTAAGGAAATCCGGCATTAATTACCTGCTAATCACTTTTAGCAAGGAACTTTTATATTTAGAAGTGCTTCGGATGACGTTTACGGATTACATATAAAAGTATTTTTTTTTTAATACAAAACACGACAGATATGTCTCAACACCACCTGCCCGCCTAGCATGACCACCAAAACGCGATATGATAAGGCTATTTATCGCTTTGAATTGTCAAAAATCATTGGATATAACCGCCATCTTGAAATTTTATCGAAACTGCGAACTTGTATTGTATATATACGTGTTCGCAGTTTCGATAAAATTTCAAGATAGCGGTTATATCCAATGATTTTTGACAATTCAAAGCGATAAATAGCCTTATCATATCGCGTTTTGGTGGTCATGCTCAGGTCAGGTGGTCAGGCGGGCTCATGTGAAGCGGTAAGAAAGAAGAGTCCATATGCGAAGACAGCTAGTGCAGTTCAGACACTGCTCCAGCCGCCTCCTCCGCCTTGCCGGCCCGAAAGATGCTTTTTCACACCTCTTTGGAAGGAACCCATAATATAGGAAGGAGGGAACGCATGTGCTGGCAAAGAATATATTTTAAAACATCATAATAATGGTTAAAATACTATTACCACGGCCTGGTTAATTTACTCTTCCCATCTTATTTTAATAACTAGAATGAAAACAACAAACTTGGAAAAATATTCAACTGTACGGTAATATACAGAGTGGTGCCGTCAATACGACAATAAATTGAAACATGGGCTATACTATTTAATAGAAATGGTTTCCCACTTTAAAAAACTTATTATTTGTTTGAAAATTTCTTTACATTTGTATGAATAACATTGGTTTCACTATTTAATAGAAATTTCATGAAAATATAAAATAAATAATTTAATTTATTGTCGTATTGACGGCAACACCATGTATAATTAATAAAGTCAATATTTTATCTAAATTCAGGTTTTATTATTCGAATTAAAATATCAAAAGTGACTTATTGACTTTCTTTTTTAAAATGAAAATCTTAAAAAACAACCTGTTATATAATAAATGAATTTGCATGAAAGAGCCGGTTGCAAAGATGTTCAATGAGTGATTTCCATTCCAGAAGTGCGATCCAAAAGTCCGAAATAAATTTTAAGGCAGTAGTTGTATTCCGTGTGCTCTTAAAGTTTGACCACTTTTACTTTCCAAATAAATTAATAAAAACATTGACCTGCTTGACCTGATTGAAATATTTTTTTCGACACCTCGAGTAGCCATTATATTTTCGGCGCGTGTTGCCTTTATTATAATTACTAGCATATATCTCCGTAACTATGAATCGCAAACCCATCGTGTGGGGTACTCAAACTTCATATTCTCACGGCGTCTATTATTTCAACTATATGAAAGCGTGTATCTGCGATGATGTGGATAATGGATAGTAGATTTATATTTTCATATCGTCTATGTGACAACTGTGTGATCAAGTCTTCGAAAGTAGATAATTATATTATGATTTAAAAAAAACAACTTTTTAAGTACTAAAAATTATTTATAAACGACAATGTAGTTCACATTGTTGTTTATCTAAATATCGTCATGTTAATCTAAAATAAATAATTAAGTACTTAAAATACCAAATATTGTTTATTTTTGACAACCCTTGCCTCCATTCCCCGCGCAATGTCGCGACATTGTTTAGATGTTGTTAGCATGTCCAATGCAAGAACAAAGGCGTCAGCCTTCTGTATCTCTTTATTTTGTGGCTATACCACACGCACACCCCGCGCACATACTACGATATACAACCCCGCAACCCCAGAATTTTAAATTGTATTTCGGAAATCTATAACACCCGGTATATATTTACCCAGAAATATTGCTGTCTTATTTTCGCCAACATGTTCAGACATTAATTGTTTTGCGTTTATGAAATTTCATTATTTTAGTTTCATCCGAATTAATTTTCAGCTTGTTATTTTCAAGCCATTTTACAATTGTGAACAAGGTCGCATAGGCATCTTTTTCTACTGTTTGCAAGTCATAGCCGCTAATCTGTACTGTGCTATCAGTGTGTATCGTCAGCAAAAAGAATAGTATGATTGTTAGTAACTACAGGTAACGGTAACTGGTTAATATTATCAAAAAGAGAAGCGGCCACTGTCTTGCGGAACTCCATACTTTACTAATAACCCTTAACTACTAATACTATTACAAACCCTTAATTTCTAATGATATTGAACTTCAACTCTCATTGTTATGTCAATATTAGAGAGGAAACACTTGGAATTATTCTCAAGAATTAAAAAAAACAGTTTTTTAGTTATTAAGGCCCATTCCCGGCGGGCTTAAATGAATTAATATACAATGTATCGCTTACGTGTAGCGCTATTTAAATTTTCCTGCGCTAAGAATCTCTGTAGCTCTCTGTCTCGGTAAAAATACAGCCTCAAGGCTCTGTTTACGAAAAGTTAGTATGAAACCGCTGAAATTCGCTTCTTCTAAGAAACGAGTTAAAGAGCATTACTTGTCCTCACTTGCGTAAGATCGATCAACTTAATTTAACTGTATTTCTTTTAAGTGCTAAATAACATTATATTTTTATAGTTTAATTGATATTTTAATATTTATAATTTGTTTAGTCTAAGTGTATTATTTATTATTCATCTACATATTTTTGTTAGGTATATGAATACCTGTATTCATATTACCTAACAAAAATATGTCAATACAACAATAAATTGAAACATAAGCTATATTAGTTGATAGAAATGGGTGACATTTTCAAAAACATCGTATTCGTATAATTTCATGACATTTGTATGAAATAGTATAACATTGGCCGCATTATTTCATAGATATGTCATGAAATTATCAAAAAACCATTTCTATGAACTAATATAGACTATCTATGTTTTAATTTACTATTGTACTGACGGCACCATCCTGTATATAACTACACACTGTGTCCACTCTTATTTTCCCGCATTCCTTTCTGAGATTTCTTTAGAAATAAGTAGTGCCTTTGTACTCAACTGTTTTATGTGTTTAATTTTTGAGTCTTTTGTGTTTACATATAAAATAAACAAATAAATAAAACCTTTCTTTATTTGTAAATCAAAACTTTCCTTTAAATAGGCTTACTTATATTACAAATTACGTAAAGGATTATTTTGATTTATAAAATTATTCGTTTGATTTTGTAGACGAAAGGCCGAATACTTAACCTTTACTTTAATTTGAAGTTCTTAAATACCGCTTAAATTTTAAGGAGCGCTTAGTTTGACGTTTTCCAATACGAATTTTCGACAAAGACAATACTTAAAAGCATTTACGTATCACGGATTTTCGTACATACTTTCAAGTCGAAAATATTGGTAACGGACAAACCGATTGTAATGCCATGCCTGAGAAAGTCACGCTAGTCTAAATTAATAGCAGGCTTTTTTGAAAAGTTTAATATTATACATTACTACAGCGGCAGCAGCAAAAGAGGCATTGGTAGACGAACGTGTTAACACATATGTAAGTCCATCAGTGCCTATTGTGGCAATGGCTTGTATAGTACTTTTCCTAAATAATGTGCGAAAATTAATACAATTACTTTTCAATATCAATGACAAGCAACGAACAACAATAATTTTTCATGCACCAAAGTGGTCCATTTGGTTTTTTTTTTCAATAAAAAGTTTTCTATTAGCAAGACAGTTCGAAATTTAAATAAAACCTTTGATGAATTACCTCCTTGGTTGCCATGTTGCGGCGTAAAAGATCGTTCCATTTTTAATTATACGGAAGATATGTATATTTTACATATTAAGTAATTTGGCCGCTATAACACGTCAGATATGGATTTTCATACAAATTTTGCCAGCCACTGCTCGCATCTATTTAGCCAATACAGAAATTTCGATTTATCTCGAAGAAGGTTGTCAAAATAATGCTCAAATCAAGCATGTTTGAGAAAAAGAAGTTATTGTCGATTTTTGGATTGTATTACAACATAAATTGCTCTTAGTCAACTGTTTTTCGAAAAATCCTTTGACAACTATTTAGACTAGCCTGACTTGCTTAAGAATGCATGTAGCCTTATAAGAATTCGGTTTGTCCGTTTGCAATATTTTTGACTTGAAAAATTTGTATGTAACGCCGTGACGTAAAGGCTCTTAAAATATTTAAGAGCGCCGAGAATCGTTTTAGTGTTCGACCGTGATTTAGTATTTTTTGGTGCCGACAATTTTTAACTGACTAAAAAAGGAGGAGGTAAAGGAGGTTCTCAATTGGGTTGGTATTTTTGTTTACCGTCTGATCTAATTTGTGCAAGTTTCCTTCAATAATATTTAGAGAATTTAATACAGTGGAGAGCAAAAACATAGACTCAACACTGTATACTTAATAAACAATTATTCTGAATTCCACTGTGCCATTAAGTTGTGAAATATGGCTTTATTAAATGTATGACTTTAGTATTGCTAGCACCCGACGCAAAAAAAGAGGTGTTGTAAGTTGGTTGAAAAATCTACCTTCATGCCAAATGTCATCTAAATCAGTTCAGCGGCTAAGGAACGAAAACGTAACAGACAGGCAGTTACTTTCGCATTTACAATATTTATGAATTCATTGTCTCGTTTTTATAGTAATTTCAATAAATTTTTGAACCGTGTGATATTGTCTTTTGGAAACTGAGACGTCCTAACTCTCTAGATAGGATTCTAACTCTCTAACTACGATTACACCTTCCTATTTCCTAGTTAGAGAGTAAGGAAATAGGATAATGTAATAAGCCCTTTAGCTATAATTTATAACGATATGTTTAGGCGTTTGATGAGCATCTGCTCATTTCCTATACTTGACAAAAGGGTCGAACTAATTTTCACAGATCCGATTGATTTGAAATTAGGTGTATCTCATTACTTAGGTGGAATTTCTAGGACAATACAAATAGTCTGCCGGACGCTTCATTCTTCAGCAACTTACAGCAGATATCCCGAATATCTGCTGTAAGTTTTTCATAAAAATAGTCTCAACGAGTAAGTGTTCTATAGATTATGTATGATTGAGGCCGGGGTTACTTAAAATTGTAATTTCTATTAATTGTAAAATTGTAATTTTACATTATGGTTAAAAAAAGGTTCTTTAGCTCTTTATGTCAATTTTATGCTCACAAAGTTTATTTTCAAAGAATGTTTTCTATTTATGTATAAGAAACCTTTACTTGATGTTTTTACTAAGTTTAATTTAGGTAATTAAAAAAATATATATTTTAAGCTTACAGTAACAAAACAGATACCAGATTCAAATAAATTTTGATTTGATTGATATTTCTTTTTCAAAAGTGTTCATATAATCTACAGAAACTAAATTAATAATTAATCTTTTTTCGTTAATACAAGTATAGAAAACTATAGTATTCATTTCTATGCATTAGATTAGATACAAGTAAAGTTAAATTCATACATGACGCATTTTGATGGTGAAAAAAAATGTGCAGTGTCGAATTCAAATACCAGTTTATCTTGGCCCTTTATACTATATTGCTATTACAATAAGAAAAATCCCGTAATATTGGATAAAAGCTGATTATGAATCCTTTACAACATCACTAACACAACACAAGCTTACAACTTACATAGACTGCTATTCTCTTTAAAAAAAATTTTTATTACTGACAAAGTTTTATGGCTGTTCGATAATAAATTTAAATTCTATACGGTTCATATGAAATGAATGAGTATACCAATTAGAATAAGTTCTACAATCACATTTGTAAACGAGAAAAAAGAATTATTTTAAATGGTTCAAAAATAGGCTAACAAATATACACCTACCTAAGCGTATTGGTCTTAAACTGTCTAGGTACCTGTTGCAGACACGCCTTAATTAACCCACACGATGTGTAATGCATGAAACATCGTTTCTAAAATTTTAAAATATAGTTAAAAATTTCATGGACCCGGTGGGAAAAGAAGAACAATAGAGTCGTGTGGAGTGGCCCTTTGGGAAAAACCCCTGCTTCGATATATTTGCGCAACCCGCCTTTTCACTACATCGCCCACCTATCCACCAATAGAATACTTTCATCGCCAATTGTAGACGTATAAAAATAAATTTGAACTTTAGAAGCAACACTGGTAGAACTATATGCATACATCCTACAAGCACTATCAATAATAATAATTCTCTAATATTATAATGAAAAGTTTATTGTGAAATTGTCTCTTAAGTTCATTATATAATTTAAAATGGGCACTTTGACTTATTGTTTAATTGTTAATCTTAAATGTTTTAAAGGTTTCTAAAATTAACAGGTACTTACAACCGAATTACACTTGTCCATATGAGCATGTTTTATATTTGATAAACTATTAAAAGTAAAACAGAAACAAAATAAATGAGAGAGACGGAAGCTAAATTGATAGATAATCTCGTGCTACTTTAGTGAACGGCGGCACAGGATTAAGGATTAGTAATAAACATCAATTAACGAAAAGTAAAACATCGTTATTAACAACTTTAATTTATTTTATTTTTCTTTTGTTTTTTTTTGTTGTTGTTTACTCTTGCCTACGTATTTCGTATCTTGTAAACTGAACACCAATTAACCGGATCGGGATTCATCTGCGCTGTTTTGTTTTTACTTGATTATATAATAAAGTACTTACTAAGTTATGTTAATATTGTTATAATACGCCTACTTTGGCTATAAAAATCAATCATAATCATATCTACTTCTTACTTTTCAAAAATGATTTTGAGTACATATTTACACGTGGATTTCTTACACCAACTTATTATTTCCTTTCTAGAAATCACATTGCCCGAGTGGATATATTATTATATAGGTTTCGATTTTGTTGTCATAAAAATGACATTGTCGGTATGAAACATACTTAATCACTTGTTTGTTAGGGTTTTAATCGTTGTATGAAGAAACCTCAGATCATTTCTATGATCTGAGGAAGAAACGGTACCTAATTATTGTTTAAAGAACAATAATTAGGTACCTTTATGAAGCATAAAGTTGCACTCATAATACGCATGAAGTCGTTTTTTCCAAAATATAGTAACTACGTTGATTACCGCAACATACCGAGTAACAGGCCTCAACAAGATAACAATGGAGTCATCCTCCCTCGACGCTAGTACAATAATAAGCTTTTTATCGTCTGTCTGAACAGTTGTGAATATCGCAGACTCTCAATCACAATGGCGAGCGAGGCACGTTGCCTTGAATACCGTGTATAATCCTGGAATGCAATGTTATGATCGCCAGGGAATGCGACATTGCTCCATGACTAGGTATCTCAGCATTGATGGAATAGACATCTACCCCCACCACAAACAGATTTTGTATTATTGACAATACAATTACAACAATTGGATGAATATGAAGTACCTATAAACACACGTTAGTGCTTGGATATTGGATGTCGACATTGTTATTATAATTTGATTTTGTTATATAATAAATAGTACAATGATTCTGTGTTATTGGAATAACGACATTTAAACATCATTTTTAGTGTTTTAATAAACGTACTGAGATCATTCCTAATGTTTCAAGAATCAAACTAATTCAAAATATTAACTTCAAATATATTAAGCGAAATAAACAAAGAATTAATTGATGTCCGTTAAAAAAATAACTGTTCTCAGGCGTCCACTAGTGTCAGTAAGAAATTTCAAGTCGAACATTTATGTATTTCAAGCCAAATTTTATAAAATCTCGTTTAATGGCGATGGTTTAATTTTAAACGGATGCCGTTAGGCTATATCAATGCCGATTATTGCCAATGATGCGCCGTAGTTGCGTTTCCCGATAGACACCTCCGTCCGTCGCGGCGCTCGGTGACTTTTTATTTTTAAAATGACAAGTGACATGAAACAGAAATATAAATAAAAAAAATAAAAAAATTAAACAGGAACCTATTTATGAAACGCAATTTATAAAACTAATCAGTATTGTATGGTATGTTCTGTAGCCAGTGCCCAAAGGGTCTATACTATAGACAACATGCTTTTCGATAATCGCTATCGCTAAGCGGAAAATGTATGGGATTTGACATAAGACCTCGATCGTCTTACGATCGCAAATGTCAAATCCCATACATTTTCCATTTAACGAGAGCGATAGCGATTGTCAAATGCTATCTTGTCTAACCCTCTTCCAATACCTGTGCGGATAGCTGAAAATGTATTAAATTAAACGAAACAAATTTAACCGCCGGAAGTTTTCGCTAAAAGATTTTCAAAAGCAATTATTACTGGTACATGCACGCACAAAGTTATAGTTACTATCTAGTACCCATCTGTATGTCGCTAAAATGTCCGCGCGGCAGTTTATAATTTAATATCGGTTTTCTATTAGACGTCGGCATCTCGCAGTGCATCATTATTTTCTGCGAAGTGCTTTTACTTTTGATACCTATTATAACTGGTAGTGTAGTTGGTACCGTTGGCTTCGATTCTTAAATAAATCATAGAGATTCCGACCCCGATATCCTTTTGAAGCATGATAAATTAACTAGAATTTACTGTGAAATGAATGACAAATAAAGTAATGTTAATAAATTTCTTTCACTAGGTGAATCTTGAATATTTTCTTAAATTCCTAAGTGTCGGTAATTGAATAAAAAACTTCGCTTCAGTAAGATTTTCTTCATTAATGTAAAACACTTAATAAATGCTTAAAAAATATTTTAAGAAAAAAATCAGACTACAAAATGCACGTTTTACGGACAATCGTTGTGCAATGAAAGTCTAGAGTTTATACTGCAACATTTTTCGATTGCAGGTTATTTAGCAATATTACAGTGGTATTCAAGTTTTTTTTTAAAATCAGATATAAAAAAGCTTCTTTCAATTAAGACTAATTTCTTTTGTTTCGTATGTTTTTGCCCTATACAAATATTGATGAATATTTCAGCCGTGGAGAAAAAACAGCACAAGAAAGAAAGATAAGGGTCTACCTTCATAAAGATCTACATTTGTTTAGAGCAGATTACATATAATTACCTAATTATGCAACTACTTTGTTACTATTATCCTTTTTATTGTAACGTCCATAAGCAATTCACTACCACGAATTACCTATTTATTAATAATCATCTTAAAAATGGATGCCACACATATAATAAGATTCTAATAAGACTCATTTAGAAATTCTACATTTTTACACATAAACAACCCTTAGTGAGAATTTAAAAATAAATAACATACAAAGTAAAATATTTTTAAGTCCAGTCTTACTCCAACTTTATCTAAATTTTTAGAATAAATAGTTTTCACAAAAAAAGACATGTTTAAATAGAGAAGTCAATATTCATTATCCTACCAGGTTCTCCTGTCCACAAAAAGACAGAATAAACGAACAATTGTAATGTATTAATAAAAAACCAGCAAAAATAATAAAAAAGCCATATCAGTTCACAATTAATTACACATCGAATAAACTATCCACATTTATTTCAGATTTAGACATATATCATTTTAACTTATTACATGTTAGAGAGGATTCAAAAATATAATTTAAAATAAATAGTAATAGTATCCTCGATCGTTTTTAATTGCATGCAGACGGCGAATCCAGCGCAGCGTCCCAACATCACCGAGTCCTACCCCACTTTCTGCTTAATGCACTGAGGATTCCGTATACGCTGACGCGAAAGCGAATATTTGAGGCGCAACACTTCCTCATTCATTAGTTTCATTACACATTATTGTTATGAAAATGAAAATGTCATAAAAATATGAAAATTTAAAAATAATATGAAAAATTGAACAACGAAATTATCTTTGCAAACCACAGGTGTTGAGTATTAATAAAAACGAACAGTTTGAATTAGAAAGTCGCAATTCAGTTGATTTATTTTACATGTAAGTAAGTTTAACTCTAGTTTAATAACAAGAAAATACCTTTAGCGATGCAAAATACTGGGAATAGCCGGCTGGAGAACAGCGGCCGGTGGCAGCCTTCAAAAAGATATGAACGCAGACTGGCGACCGTCCAGTCAACAGATAAGGGTTGCGCGCGCATCGGCCCTCCCCTTATTCCTACAGGTACAGAAGCTATTACATGTAACGCTTCACCTTTGCTCATTACTCTTTATGCTGCATCCCACGTAAAAAAATCATCACGCCCAATTAAGTAGAATAACTTTCGGGAAAGAAAAGTGTTTTGTTTACGAATTACTTTACCGACTGAAAACGCAGTTATAATGCGTGCTGTTTGTAGACCTTTTAATTTCTAAAAGAGACTTTAAAAAGTTACTGAAATGAAAATAACTAATTGACGAGCTTTTCTAAAACGATGCTATGAACATAAATAAATAACAGTACAAATTATTGACTCACACAATACCTAGCACCAGGTTTTGGGTGACGTCGACAACGATGTCTGCTAATATTTTAGTAATTTTTAACGCACTAACTAAAATCACTAAAATCACAATGATTTCTTATAAAAAATACATAAAGTAAATATAAAAAATTACTGTATGCCATAAGCTATTGATTACGGGGAAAGCCATTTTTTTTGCATGATTGCATAATATATTATTTAGTCTTTGTTTTGTTTGGTCGTTTTGTTTGGTATGATGGTATTATTCAAAACACTATATTGTATAAAATTCTATACCGTAAATTAATATTTTGTTACGTTTGTTGTTTATAATTGAGTTTGCCACAATATTACAGCCAGGTATATCTTTAGTCAACTTGAATCGCAAATAACAGAATTGTTCTATATTTTAGAAGTTATTTTACTTTAGAAACCTAACGACTGTACTAAACAACATTTAATAATTATGTTAATTTTTTATATTCACTTATGGTTGAAAATATATTAAATAAAAATGTATTTTATAGTACAAAGTAAAAAGTATTATAATTTTATACCACCTGATGTGAAGCGGTAAGAAGAGTCCATATGCGAAGCACTTTATACTTCCATGGTTATAAACATTTGAAATATAATTATAAGTATTCGGGATATTTACCAGGTAACGTAACTAGTTCCCGATATAGCTGCGCAGTTGCGTACTGTTATTAATTTGTGGTTGCGTGCGCAAGGAGTAAAAGTGTTCTGTGGTGCGCAATGATCACGGGTAGACTGCTGAATCTGCGGGTAGAAGTCAACTTCTTTGTGGGCATTATATCGATCTACCCGTTTTCGTTGACGCTTAGTCGCTTGCTAAGATCGATGCCCCTACTGCCTATGCGAGATGTCGGGAACTCGTTACAAACAAATTACATACCTGCATGTTAAATATAACTCCATTTCAAATTATTATTAATAATTTCTATCAAGTAATATTTTAGTAATAAATTAACATTTACAATGGTAAGTAGGTACTTACCGGCAGGTGCCTGTTTTATTTTTACTTGGGTATATTTTATTTAGTAAAAATTGATTGTTATTTAATTGTATTTAAATGAAAAACCTTTCTCATTGTTAATATTTATAGATAGGTAGAAATTGTTTATTTGCAAATTTACATAAGCAGCACAGGTACCTACTATACAAATACAATATGCAAAAATTTGATCATTAATATTTACTTCTGATATTCTATACCTATAAATTAATTATTCAATTAAATCTGTTTCCTAAGAGTTCTTTGTTAGACAAGTGAAATTCACTAAGTAAGTGCTTTATATTCGTCACTTTGTCTAAAGCAAGTCTTGTTGTAAGTAAATATTTAATAAGACTATATTTTTAAGTCTTGAAGAGAACAAGACGTGATAATCAAGATGTCATTTACAAACAGGACGCAATATTATTGTTTGCATAATCTTTGTTAGATATTATGTTAAACAGTACGAAGATTAAGGAATATACAGGATGGTGCCGTCAATGCGACAATAAATTTAAACATGGGCTATATTAGTCCATAGAAATGTTTTGCCACTTTCAAAAATATTGTATTCATTTGATAATTTCATGACATTTGTATGAAATAATGCTGGCAACGTTACACTATTCCTTACAAATGTCATTAAATTATCAAATGAATATGATATTTTTGAAAGTGACAAACCATTTCTATGGACTAATATAACCCATGTTTAAATTTATTGTCGCATTTACGGCACCACCCTGTATAACGCTTTCATTCTTTTACTAGTTTTCCATCAGATCAGATGGTCTGTGTCTGGTGTTACATTATTGATAGTATTCTATTTTGACATACTGTTCTCACAAGATACGATGTTCTACAATACACACTCCACAGTAGGTAGCTACTATAACAAATGTCATGTTGAATACTACCGTAAGTATGCCATTTGCGTGTTTATATTTCGCGCCGGCTCGCATTTCCGACCTGAAACCATTCGAACACGACTGGGACGATTTGAAGTTGTACACCAGTTCCTACGATACGACTATCACAACACAAAGCTAAAGATTGCAAGTAAGCTAAGGAGTGGGAAATCATTTCTCAAGCTCTAAGACATAAGTATTATTGACGGGCTTCCTATTTCCAACTCGCTGTTAACAGGTTATTAGAACCAGAAGAGGAAATACGTATTTCATCAATTAAAAGCAGCTTTTCTCTGTAAAATAACATTTGGATCAATTTGCCATCATTTTCATTTTTGTAAGAAACCAGGAATTATTTACTTTCGATCAACAATTTTATATCAAAGTGTTATGTTTATTTTCGTAAAAGGTTCATTTAACAAAAACATTATTCAAATGAATTGAAATGATTTTAAGAAATTGTTGGTGGGGGGTTAATTGTGTCTCTGACTGTATTTATTTATAGTCTCAAAACCGTAAAACGTTTTTTCCTGAAGCAGTCGTGCTGACTGTCATGAAATAGTCGTGTACGTATATGTAACTGTCACTTAATAGAGGTTATTAAAACTTGGCGAGTTTTTTTAATATTATCACGCGATTATTTTAATACCAAGTAATGTACAGTTGTATACACTATATCTACATTCATACATTAAAGTAATAAGTCACTACTAATATGGGTTATTTTTGTAAATTGATATTGTTTTATACACAGCCAAAATGGCACCTACCAATCTACATTCAGTTCTCTGTGTTAGCGCTGTGCATAGGTAAATGTTTAGGTTCTCTATGGTCTCAATAATTAAGATTACCAAGTGTCATTTTTTTAAAGTAACTAATTCTTTCTTACTCCCGATGGATGCGGGCAGCGCAGGACCGATGGGTTTGGAGATCCCTGGGGGAGGCTTATGCCCAGCAGCGATTAATTTGGCTGTCTGCGATACTTTTGCCATAAGTTTGTTATTTTTTAAACAAAATAGTTGTAATATAAAAATTGAACCGATGGAAAATTGTCATTAGGTTACAGGTTATTTTTTAAATTTTAATTATCTGTGTTGAAAAGTTTGTCATTAATTATGTTCACCTTTGCGATCATAATTGAATTTTAAAACATGAGTATAAATAAAATATTTCATTTTTCCACAGTAATTTATAAACCGCGCACATTTAATTTTCAAATAGATTTGAAAAGTGATGGTAAGAGTGCTATGGGCCGGCAGTTTTATGGTTCTGTCTCTTAGAAATTGGTTTTATTAAAGTTTTCTTTGACAAATCCGTAACTACTAATTAGTGTATTACTACAGCGAATGGGAGTGCCACCTCATCAGCACATGTCTTTATGGTGACTTACTCTTCACTATTTAAAATTTTCTTGCTTATTTATATTTTTGTGGAAATTAATTCCACTGGTCTAAGGAACATAGAATTTGCTGCTGCTTTGTGAACAGGCGGCGCAACACTGCGCTCACCATATCGCTTTTCGAGTGTGTGTGTATAGGGGCAAATGGATGTAAAAAGTTGTTCAATGTAGTTACCTACTTACGTACAAGATATTATTTGCTTTGGGTCTAGTATTTCTTTCTTTTATACGACTGGATGACAAGCAAACTGATGGCCTACCTGTTGGTAAGTGGTTATCTACCGTCGCCTATTTATTTTAAATTAGCCTTTTTTATAAGTCCTTAATCTTAACTATTAAGTTTATTCCACATTGTTTTTACAGTACTTTTTGAATTTTATTGTTTAATTTCTTTGCTGTAGTAGGTAGGTTAAGTACTTACCCATTGTAATTAGAAATGCGAAATTGAGTTTGTTTCCTTGTTACGCTTTCACGACTAAACTAATTTAGATGAAAATTAGTATGGAGATGGTTTCAAATTTTGGTCTGTAAAATTGTTTAAACTGTTTGACGGGACTTGTATATGTTATTGCTAGCGAAGCCTGCGTAAGCTATGTAAAGTGAGTTTTTTGTCAAATGTTACTTCCAAATGTTTCAAAGTTTTGGTTCTTTATGATGACACAGGTACCGTTGTTTATTTTATTCATAAGCAAAAAATTAAGGTGTCTCAAAAGTCATGAGTAACACTTCATTAAACTGAAATATCATGAAGGTAATACAGATTTACTATTTGTGTATTATTGAAGGTAATATTATTAAGTAAAATGGTTGTTTAACGCATTATGTTTCTGTTTATTTCTCACAAACAATTAATAACAACAAAATTTTTGCAAACTGTAAGAGTTATGTTTTGGACCCGGCTTCATAAAGATTCATTTCCTTTTCAATCAATGATTCCAACAATCCAACAAATTAGCAGATGTCATTGCTCATCTACTTATCTACTACTTGCGCGCTACGAGAAACACGTTTATTTATGCTCCTATGAATCTCGTTCCTCTTGCGAGATCTCGTCAGATTTTTGGCCGAGATTAAACTAGGAAAATGTGGCCGAGATCTCGCGGGAACGACATTGCATTTGCTAGTTCTAGCGGCGGAGTGGCGGGTTAAGGGCTTTTTCGGGCTAGTTTTGAAGGAACCAGCGTTATAGGAAAGAGGGAACACAAAATGTGCTTACAAAGAATTCCAACTTTTGAGAGTATATTCAAAGTTTGTATGATAGAAACTATTATTTATGCCCTGATTGCCAATGCCAATGTCAAATTTTGTCGAAAATTAGATACTTGTAGGGCTGATAGCTTTACTATGGAGTATGGACGTGTGCAATTTTTATACCAGAGGTTTGACGTATTTTATTTTGAACGATGTGTAACGAATTGACTTCCGCCATTTTATCATTTTATTAATGACGTGTTTGTTACCTTTGTTGCGCTCGATATAAAGGTATTAAATCTCCTGACTTTTAAGAGTCTGGCACCAATCAATGCTGAACTAAATACAAAAAAGACACCTACGTATAAATATCTGTAAAATACTTGTAGTCTGCCTTCCCATTTTTTTATTCTAATGAAAAATTTGCGGGGTGTGAGACTGGGCGATGTTATATCGCCGAAACTGTTCACTGCCGCGTTGGAGGAATTTTTTTAAGCTTTTGGACTGGAGGGGACTTGGTATCAACATAAACGGCGAGTACATGACTCACCTTCGTTTTGCTGATGATATCGTAGTCATGGCTAAAAACCTGGAAGACTTGGGCACAATGCTCGACGACCTCTGTAGAGTCTCCGAACAAGTGGGTCTTAAAATAAATATGGATAAGACGAAGATTATGTCGAATTCCTTCACAGGAGTGGATACGACATGAGTCGTATCCACTCCTGTGAAGGTTGGAAGCTCTACACTAGAAGTTGTTGACAAATACATTTACCTGGGACAAATAGTCCAACTTGGTAGGTCCAACTTCCAGAAAGAGGTTAATCGACGGATCCAACTCGGCTGGGCAGCGTTCGGGAAGCTACGCAGCATATTCTCGGCACAACTACCGCAGTGTCTCAAGACGAAAGTCTTTAATTAGTGTGTGTTGCCAGTGATGACACACGGAACCGAGACGTGGCCGCTTACAATGGGTCTTATACAAAGGCTCAAAGTCGCCCAAAGAGCAATGGAGAGGGCTATGCTTGGTGTTTCTCTGCGTGATCGAATCAGAAATGATGAGATCCGCAGGAGAACTAAGGTCGCTGACATAGCCCAAAGAATTGCGAATCTCAAGTGGCAGTGGGCAGGTCACATTGCGAGGAGGACTGATGGCCGTTGGGGCGGAAAGGTCCTCGAATGGCGGCCGCGTACCGGGAGACGCAGCGTTGGTAGGCCCCCCACAAGGTGGACCGATGACCTGGTAAGGGTCGCGGGAAGCCGTTGGATGAGGGCAGCGCAGGACCGATCGGTTTGGAGATCCTTGGGGGAGGCCTATGCCCAGCAGTGGGCGTCTCTCGGCTAATATGATGATGAATGAAACATTTTAGGTACATTTCAGGTTTAATGTGTATGTTAACGTCAATATAAAATTTTATTTTCCATATATTTTAATTTAAAACTAGTTAAGAACAGCAAAATCTTATTTTGTCTAACATAAATAAATACAATTCTAATTTCAGGCCGCGTAACAAAATTTGGTACAAAAGCCCATACGTATTTTGCGGACAAAATATTTTTTAAGTTTACCTCGGTTTTGGATAAAAGCAAAGTAAGGTTTTATAATCTACAGACAACTTCGACTCAAACAGTTTGCCTTTACAAAAGATGAATAGCACAATGGACTAACAAAGTTTTACAAAAACTTTATAAAATAATGAATTGTTGACGTTACCTCTGGACTTTGACGAATACTTTTGTTCATATAATGATATACTTAACCATAGACCAAAATATTATAAACTGATCAACATATTATTGGGCTTGTTTGTCGTACTCAATAACAACAATGAATCAGGTTCAGATTTCTGCTCATGTGTGCGCGTAGGCGTTAGGTTTAGGAAAATATTTTTATTTCAATAATGTAGATATAATAATAAAATAATAATAAGATAGGGGAGAGTTACGAACGCGAGTTAATCCGAACGAGATCGTTTATTTCATGATAAAAAAAATATAGAGCCCATTCTCAGCAAACACAAAAACTCTCCTTTTCTGTCGTTATACTTGCTATACTCGTGATGTGAGTAAGTACACAACCTCCAGCCAGTTCAAAATTACCCGTCGGAATTAACTCACTCTCCCCTACCTATACCAGCATACAAAAATAAATGATACTATTTAGAGAGATATAAATATAGATTTTTTTTTTAAATAGATAAATGCATTGGTGTCACTCATGATTATAACTCACACACACACTCACGTCGGGGTGGCTGGTAGAGATTTCTTATAAAAGTAAGTCCCCCCGTGCATACTACTGTATATATATATACATTTATTGTTGTTTTGTATTTATTTAGTGCAATAAAAAGTTTATGTTATTATCGAAAGTAAACGTAAATCGTAACTTAACGTTTCAATTTCAAAAGTGGGTCGAAATTATTGCTTGTCACTGTATCTAGTAGCGAAACGCCTAAAATAGCTCATTCCATAGCTCGTCGATTGACTGTGGAAGGTACCTACAGTTCTTAGTAAATGATCACGTTTCACAGCCGTATGTCATTGCTGGCAGACAATGAGGCAACATACAGTGGTCGAAGACTTTTGACTCGTGGTTCTGACAAATTTTAATATGTACTATAGTATTTTTTTGTAAAACATTTTTTTGTAAAACATTTTTTTGTAATACATTTTTGGTTACAAAAGTGACCAAGGACTGTCGGTCGGATGACATGTTAGTTTAGATATTGTGAGTGCGTCACGATTATCGATATGGATCAAGAAACTTATATATGTATTGTAATTAATACGAATCATTCTGAAACGAAAAGTTGTTGTACCTACGTACCTATGTTATAATAATTTATAATAGCTTCGTGTCAACGACACCTTGTGGTGACACTGCTAAAAAATAATTTGTTGTCCCTACCATAAATGGCAAAAAATCATAAATTATCGAGTGTGACATAAGATGGATTGACTTTAAATGATATCGATAAGGATGGTGAATGTTAAAATGTCGATAGAAAATTTAAACAAAAATAAAACCGACTCCAAAAAACTGAAAAGGATAAAATAATTAAATTTAGTAGGTAGTCATCCCCTAGGAACATATTTCTGGAGTTGGTGCTAAGTTATTTCCAGAAACCATAGATAGCACCACTCCAAAAAATATGTTCCTAGGTTATCCTTTTCAGTTTTTTGGAGTCGGTTTTATTTTTGTTTAAATTTTTTTTTCACGATTTTAGTGATAAATTTTGAAGGTCAAAGCTAGATGGGTGACCGTCAACTTATATTGTTTTCTACTATCGTATCATTTCACTAAAAATTCATAGGAAAGTAGATCTATATATATCCGCAACTTCGCATGTACGTAGACGACTTAATTTTTTCAGTTTTTATTTATTTATAAACCAAACTACCCAATGGATTTTCAAAAAAAAAATTATGGGACCAAATAGGAACTATTCTGCATCGAACAAAAAAAGAATCATCAGTATCGGTTCACCCAGTCAAAAGTTCTGAGGTAACAAACATAAAAAAACATACATACGAATTGAAATTTAATTTCGCATGACGTAGAGCCGTTGAATGAAATCAAACGATTATTCGATACGAAAAGCTCACCACGCTTGCGTTAGCAAGTAAACTATTTACTATTAGATTCATATACAAATGATTTTTAACCCATTCCATGTGGAGACAATAATTGCTCGTTTAATGCTGGAGATGGCTGGGAGCCGCACCGCACGCACTCATTTGAAGGACATAAAATAAACGCCGATACGTGTTTTCCGCACTAAGTAATGGATTTGTAAATTTTAATTCCCAAATTATAAGTAGGGGTTAAGAACCGCAGAATGTAATCGAATCAATGGTTTGGTAAGCTTATGTTAACAATGTAAATAAATCACCATCCGATTCGTTTATTAAAGCTTTTCTAGCACGATAGTTATTGGCCGTTTGGCCGAACTGTAGCTACAACACAGAGCTTTGAAAGCTCGCGTTTTTGTGGTCAGGTCTAGTTTTTATTATAGCTGTGCTCAATTTCGTAAACAGCCGAAATGTACTCGGCCAACGGGACACGGGATGGGGTTAAAACAGTTTTTTTCTTACATGGTCTATAAATACTCTCACCTACTATTCGTGAGGTGATCAATGGTGTGTTCGGTATGTTTTCAAGTGCATATTTTTTAATCTAATCGCTTTTAAAATATTGACAAGATCTTTAACTTTTCGGAGTGAAAGGAGATAGTAAAGTTTTGAGCCAACTCATGAGTACTATTTCAAATTGCTGACAAAATGTACTGAATAACATACTTTTAACACTCTTTCACACAAAACTCTTTTTATTTTGATAAAAAAAATCAGAAAAAAACTTAATTTTTGATTTTAACATTATTTTAAAAGTCTGAAAAATTACTTAGTAATTAAGATATAAAACTAGGAAAAAAAATTCACGTCCTGAGGCGGGAATCGAACCCGCGACCTTTCGCAATCCGGGCGACTGCTCGAATTTCGCAAGGATATCCCAAGTCCTGGGTGGCTCAGTTGGTTAGAGCAGTCACCCGGATTGCGAAAGGTCGCGGGTTCGATTCCCTCCTCAGGACGTGAAATTTTTCTAGTTTTATATTTTAATTACAAAATAAAATAATTTTGTATAAAATGGTCAACAACCAATAAGCATTGTTGCTTGTTGCTGTTGAACATTTAATACAAAGTTAACAAGCTACAAGTCATAAAAGTACAAAAGTGTACTAGTACATATCTTAAAAGACGCTTTTAAAAAGTTGAATTTAATGCCATATTGACATTTATTTACCTAATACTGCGCGCTTGAAGTGTTTTTGTGGATTTTTATGAATTATTTGACGCTTTTGCTATGAAGGAAAACCACGATAATATTCAACGTAAAGTCGTAACAAAACTGTACTTTGATATTGACATTTTGTTTTTTTTCAAATTGGTTATTTCTGTGATGTTTTTCAGCAAAATAAAATATTTTTTCGCTTTACCAGTCATCTTATATAAAAATGATAATTTTGTACAGATTCTTACAAAAATAACTGTCCAGAAAAAATAGTGCTCATGAGGTGGCCCAAGTCCTATACATTTTTTTGTAATACAAAAAAAACTAAATGCTCAATGACGTCATCACGGACTAATGATCGAATTAGAATATAACTTCAAACCCAGTAGAAAACTGAAACGGCTCACATAATTAAAAATCATAGTCATTTCACCAACAACCAGCGAGTCTCGAAATTCTAAATAAACATTAAATTTAGGTACCTCCTTTAACAGGCTACAATCCTCAATACGTGTCGAATAACACGTAATTGTCATCGTCTGTTTACAATTACAGTCGATGATATTTGTGTGATATATTTGACAGGATTTGCTTCCTAAACAGTGTCCCTTGTGTAAAGTTTCCATCGAATTAAAACGAAAACGTTCGTCGTCGTAATAACTGTCAAATTGTATGAAAACAGCAGCAGCGCCTCGTGTTGTGAATTATTTGAAACCACTAATTTTGAGTTAGTGCGCAAAGTTTAAGAAAGGATAGAAGAGAAGAATATGAAGTAGGGAATGCAAATCTCGCGAGATTGGGGCTCAAGCGAGATCTCGCGAGTTTATGAATAACAATACTGCGAGATCTCGCCAATATACCAACTATCACTACCTACTACTTTGGAACTACCTTAAAACGTGTTGGTAGAGAAATTTGAAGAGATATAATATCTTAGTAGGTATCTATGTATGTATTTATTACAATTTAAAGTAGGTACATGTCGAAGAATTAATACTACCATCAGATTGGCACTAAATTACTTAAAAATTACGAAACAAAGTTTATAATTCTTGATAGTATATATTTTTAACCGACATCAAAAACGAGGAAGTTCTCAATTCGGCCGGTGTGTTTTTTTTTCTTTGTATGTACACCGATTACGCCGAGATTACTGATCCGATTCACGTGATTCTTTTTTGTTCGATGCGGAATAGTTGCTATTTAGTCCCATAATTTTTTTTCCCAAATCAGGTGGGTAGATTGGTTTATAAATAAAAAAACTGAAATCATTAAGTCGTCTACGTATTTTTTTTTCTTTATATGTACACCGATTACGCCGAGATTATTGATCCGATTTACGTAATTCTTATTTTGTTCGATGCGGAATAGTTGCCATTTAGTCCCATAAATTTTTTTTCAAAATCAGGTGGGTAGTTTGGTTTTTAAATAAAAAAAAACTGAAATAAATAAGTCGTCTACGTATGCGAAATTGCGGATTTTTGCTTTCCTATGAATTTTTAGTGAAACGATACGATAGTGGGAAACAATATAAGTTGACGGTCACCCATCTAGCTTCGACCTTAGAAAGTTAACACTAAAAATTGTGAAAAAAAAATTAAAACAGACTTCAAAAAACTGAAAAGGCTAAAATAATTAAATTTAAGTAGTTACTCTACCCCTAGAAACATATTTTTTGGAGTTGGTGCTAAGTTGTTTTCAAAAACAATAGAAAGTGAAGCACCAACTCCAAAAAATATGTGTCCAGGAGATGAGTACCTACCTACTCAAATTTTATTATTTCAATCTTTTCAGTTTTTTGCAGTCGGATTTAATATTTGTTAATGGTTAAAGAATAGTTTTGAATTGTCTTTAGAAGATGTTAAAAATAAGTTGTTATTATTTAGTGGATTTGTGTAAAGAATAATTACAGATTGCATTTAAGTACCTATCTACGGTTGAAATTCTACGAGAATAGCGCTACTGGAATTTCTATTGCTAACGATTTGTCAAAACTTGTAATTTTATTTAACGTTTATGTGTAAATTATTTATGTTTTGTGATTTCGACAAATATTATTACGAATATTAGTTTGACAAAACAATTCAATTTTAGCAGAAAATAGTCAGAAATAGGAAGATCGCTGAAAATGTTAACTTCATAAGCTAATAAAAAATCATATGAAATCGCAATGTCTTCCATTTGTGCACTCAAATCAGCAAACACCTGGTATTTCAAAATATTAAGTGCACAATGAACGCATTGCGGCGGTATTTTATTAAATAATTAAAATGCTCTCAAACTGAGTGCTGAACTTGGATCCAATCACTCGTGTTGTGTTGGTTTTTCAAAAACCAATTAAAATATCTTTCAATGTTAGCTCTTTTGTTGCCCTTTTATAACATTCATGATACTTAAGCGCTGTTTTCTAACTTTCTAAGGCTTCATTATAATAACTCGATTTGTATTCTTTCTCAGAGGAGAAATTAAAGATATCTTTCAATATCAGCTTTAGAGACAATTGATTTTAGATTTAATTATTTATGAAGTTATAATTTAATTATTTAAAAATTTTCATACATAACCTACGGTTATTAAAAATCATGTTGTCCTAGTACAAACCTGTAAACACTGGGATTATGCCCATCGGTTTTCGCGATTATTTTACACTAAACTTCCTGGAGTCAAATTATGATGTTAAGTTTACTTTGCTATAATATGTATACAGCTTTTCCATTCTTATCATTCAATTGAAACTATTTTACAGCCACCGGTAAAGTTATAATAAGAGTAAGTAAAAAATTCTACACAGAACAGGTGTTTTTGGCAATCTTGTACTTTGCTAGTAGTTTAAGTCAAGATGGCCAAATGGCGATATAAAGGCAAGGTCGATGTTGTCTTTGTAGAACGCATTCTTCCAGGGTCTTCGTTGGACACGGCGATAGGAGATATTATGCTCAATCCGCATGAAAGACAAGGTAGTGAGAATTGTGATGTACGGGGACATCTCACTACCCATGTCTTTCACGAGGCAAAGAGCAAGCCTCGGTGGTGCTGGGGTTGGTTCTATACGCTACAAAAACACATCGGCTCAGTGTAACCTTACATTTGAAGATGCGTTTGTCGGCCAATTATTTAAAAATGAGTCAGCACTTACATTTGATCAAACACTATATAATGTTAGGCAACCCTCTTTTAACCAACAGCAATAGGTACTAGTACCCATAGTAGATAACGAGATATGTATTTTTTCAGAGAACCTTAAAAGATATGGCCAATATTCCATAGTGACTTTGCCTAGGTATCAATTTCCATTTAAAATAATGTTTAGTATCGTTTTATTTTGCTCAATACCTACAGATTAAAATAAAATAAAAATAAATCCCAAAAGAACTTCACAGACAGGCATTGCAAACGAAAACTCTTTTATTAAAACGCATCATGATCAAAACCATGCAAAGTAACAATATTATACTTTGCTATTAAAATGAATGTTCGACACTTCGATTACTAAATGCTATTTTTCGTAACATGTTCATCAAAATATGAACGCGCTTGTTTCACTTGATATAATCCTAAAACGGTTTACTATTGTTTAACAAAAAACATATGACAAAAGATCATTTTACAAACAACGTTTGAAAAACTAATCATTTGACAAACTTTCATTTCGCAAACATATTAATTTAAAAAGAATAATTTGTCAAAATACATGTTTCGCAAATGTTTTACTTAGAAAATATTTCAACTGTTAAAATATTATTTTAAAAAATTTTACATGACTAAATAATTCGTTTGCCAAATTGGTGATTTTACAAAAAGTTAATAAATGGATAAATTATTAGTTTGTAAAAGTAACTATTTTCTAACCAATACTTACGCGAAGCCGTACAAAAGGCGGTATTTTAGATAATTTTATTGAGGTACCCACCCATTGCCGTCAAGTTATTAGTAAATAGGTAGGTATTATCAATTTGACCGTACGTAGGCGGGAGTCGTGTAAAAAAAGAAAAAAATAACCACGAAAGCTAAGGCGATCGCTGTGGGATCGCCTTAGATTTCTAACCTACCAGGGCCGTGTCGGGCTTCCGCGGAGAGCTCTGATCTCGTATACATATTATATAATTGTACTAAGGCTATATATATCCTATGCACTAACTAGGTACCTTCTTCTGTGTAAGAAAGATTGTTGTATTAACGTAGATTTTGCAATGCATATTGTCAAATGTTATTTATGCTTTACGTTGTTTTGCCAACTAACATGTTTAAAAAATAATCAATTTGTAAAATAATGTTTTAGAATAATGAAATTTATTTTAGTAAATATATTGTATAATGAGTAGTTTATTAAACAATAGTTTGTAGAATGATAAATTTATCAAGTATAATTTTGTCAAATGTAATTTTTCAAATGAAAATTTGTTATTTGTTTTTTGTCAAATGATTGGAAAGCTCCTAAAACAAACAATAATAAATCATCACTTGTAAAAACTGTGAAATCAATAGAGAGACTGCAATGATGACAGCTAACAGCTAATGTCACTTATCAGTTATGACGTATCAGTCAAATAATCTGCGTTCCATTTCAGGTATTTTTTTAGATAAAATGTAATTAAATGATGTTTCAAAAATAATATTTATCAATAATTGAAAATTTAAACATTTGGAGTTTTTAAACAGTGCTATTATTTTGTTAAATTATTACGTATTTTGTATTTGCTAAAGTTATTGTATTTTAAGGTAGGGTAAGGAACGTCAAATGTAAAAGTATAACCGGAAGTTTGCACTAGTACTATTAATTTTAATTAAAAATCTGTGAAGTTCTACAGGATTAATAAATCTACAATAATTCATTATTTTATTTTTATAATTTGATACCTGAGTGCTGTTCTTGTATATGCTGGAAAGTTACCTAGGCAGAACTTAGCCATGTCCTTTATAAATAATTTTAAAATTATAGGCTTTTCATAAAATTTCTTTCTTTCGCTTGCTTATCATTATGACAGATGAAACAGACCAACCATGTTTATCAGTGTTTTAACTAAAATAGGTATGATGAACGTCTATGAGTAACGTCGTCAATCAACCATAGTAATGGATATGTCATTAGTATATTATTTTGGTCCGTTAATAGTAAGAACATGATAACTCGTGTAAAAAAGAAAAAGCGTCATAATACAGATTTCAACACTTAAGCTGAAATACATTTTAATCAAATTCAATTTAAAGCCCAATTCGTGTCTCGCGTAATGTTAACTACTATCAAGTATCTCGTTATAATATCAAATAGATAACGACATCAAGTATCAATTGGAATTAAGTTCGCAACAACTTTCAGGAGACAATCGCTACAATGCAAGGTTACACTAAACCTGTAAATCATAAAATTATAGGTAAGACGTCACTTCACGTAATCGACTGAGTCAATCATTCGAACAGTATCCAAACTTTTTAAAACAAAATAATACAATCAGAACAACATTATTTAATTATGTATATTTTTTTGTCATCATACTGGGACACCCAAAAATAATGAGGTATTTATTATCCGTGTAGAACATCATAATATTACTGTACATTTTTAAAGGAACATTTCAAACAAACCAGTATAATTGTTTACTATTATATCATCATATTCTTTCGTAATTCATATAATTAATACACAAAAAATGTGTAATATTAAGCATGAGAAAATACTCTGATGCTCTAATGATTGAATAACGCATGCTATCACAAATAGTAAGCACGGTTTTTAAGATCTATAAGGGTGAGTGAAAAACTAGTGGTTCTACTGTATCGAACCTTCAACAAAGTCTCCCTATAGTATACGATTACATCAATGAATTCATTCACCCAGCGACAAAATCCAGACAATCATATCACGAAGACCCTCTAAATTGTTAACTTGGCAAGACGTTCACCAACTACACCATTCAGGCATGTCGTTCCAGACCACAACTGCTGAGCCACAAAAGGAACGCAGACATCAGGAGTTATTATCACAATTAATTGTGTTAGTAAAAATTTAAATCAATAACGTCTTGTCGACACATTTATATTTTGTCGCTAAAATTGCAAAGGTACTTAACGTTTTTGGTGAAATGGATTGAATCACTCATATATTCAATTCTATACAATCTAAGCTGATTGTAAGCACCGTATAGTAAAAACTGTATCGAAATTCACAATTTTTGTTTTCCCATTATTCAGCCTAATTGGAAAATACAAAGTGCCACTGCAAATTTAAATAACTGGAACTCACAGTCACTAATCAACTCTGTTTGACATTTCTAGTTAATAACAATTAAACATTTTATTATGTTATAGTTTGTAATAGGTATCTAATAGTATTATTTTGTAAAGTAACGAGTTGAAATAAACGTAAAGATGTAAGAAGACTCATATAAAACATTAACATATTAATCTAAGGGTAACTAATTTTAATTTAGTTTATGTAAAGTAATTAGGCTTAGATGTAAAATGAGAGATACTTGAAATTTCGATATCTTTTAATCCTATTCTAGTTTAATATAAACGAGACTACCACTACAACATTAAAAGGAACGTTAATAATATATTTCCGAGCCAAACATAAATAAATTTTGGAAAACATTAGATTTCTTCATACAGGGCAAAAGTTAAAGTACCTAATCAATCTGCAATTTCGGAAAGGAAGTGAAAATTATTACAGATGTTATCCAATCATTTGAATAAACCAAGTATGACATTTTTTGCAAAATATTAAATTAACTTAACAGTATCATACAGATTACTAAAGAATGTGATGACAATAGAAATATTTTTCTAGTAAACCGCACAATAAACCAAACCTTAATACCAGAACATTATAAAAATCTAAATAAAGCATAAAGCATTACTAAACAACTAATTTATAAAATGATATGAAATAGAATAGAGCAACATAAAATGAATTGCATATTGATTTACAAAATGATGACATAATAATAGTAAATTTTTGGGCGACAGGTGATGACACAAAAATGTAAATCGCAAAAGCGCATACGCCCGACAGTGACAATAATAAATTAAATCAAGCGACGAGATATACATACATGTATATTATATATACAATAGATGCAACACAACATAATGATCTGGAGATAACGTGGTGCGAGAGAAAAAATGATAATGAAATTGCACCAATTCCCAGCTTAGTATGCAAACATAAAAATATTTTTTATTCTATAGTTAGGTAGGTAGGTAATCCTGATAGATTATTTAGAGAGCGATACAAAGATCTTTAATATCTTTATCAAAGCAATAAAGCTAGAGTGTAGCAATCAAGTCAAATTGCGTTTTTCTCTCACAGCATATTACATGGGCCTACCTGTTAGAATTGTCGTTGGTCAGATAGCTTGATGGACGCTAGGTCGCCGAGTCGTGCCGGCAGGATCGGCTTGCAAGCTGCCAAAACGTATTACAAAAGCTATACATATACCGTTTTAAATAATAACAAAATCGCACGCAACTTATTTCACATAAAATCATAAACAGACCGACCATTCCTTACAGGAAATAACACTAAATTAAAAACCACAATATTGATCTTAATATTGTGACGATCGCATTAGCAAACTCGCCGTAGCCGTAGCTTTGCGTCAAATCTTATAAACTAAGTGCATTCTTAACAGTGGATATAAATAATCTTAGAATAAGCTATTATACTGAAATACTTGATAAATATTTACCTGTATCGATATTAGTGATGAATGCTTGAGTTATCTGTGGTACTGCTCCAAAGACGATGTTACAATAACGGTTCATGGATAGATCTGTAACAAAAGAAAATACTTTCTTTGATTGCAGCTCGCGAATCAGAACATGTACATACTTTAATAATGGACAAAATAGGAACAATCACGCAAAGAATTAGCTTAGCATACGAGGATATTGTACAACAGTAAATAAGATAAAAGGAAATCGCAACAGCATCTTTATAAAAATAACACCTAAACAAATCTCAGAATGTGATAATTATTAAAACTTACCGGTGAAGCCAAACCACTTGTATGATATCTCTCGAAGCCGCAATGAACTGGGTTTCCATTACCTGTGGGAAAAGAAAACAATGCAAAATATCAAAACTATTCTTATAAACGCATTCAAAATACAGAAACCTAGTAATCTACTAGATAAAGTAGAATTTGATGAGAGTAAAATTTTACATGTTCTTTAGGTACCTACAGAAAATGATTTTTCCTTTCGTCTCTTAGCAGCCTGCCGAAAGGCTCTTAGATGTTAAAAATAAAAAAGCTATTGGTGAGTACTTAACTAGCAGATTAAATTTAAGCAGCTTAACTTTAAGTTTTCAGTGTAGAGTTACACTGATAACATAATAAATAAATTTAAATTTTATAACCAAAAATAAAAAATATAAGAATAATAAAATCCTTTTGTCAATACCTATAATATTGGGACGGATCTATCGATAAAAAAATACACCGATAAGAAAATGAGATTTATATGAGTAACTTAATTGTCAGCTTAATTACGGTTAATGATTCAATTGCGTTGTTCTTTTAACATCGCAACGCGACACGAGTCACAGCCTATCGATTGTCCGCATCTTTAATTGCTGTCCTTAACTTGAACTTGTCAATCTTGAAAATAGAACACCGACTCGCGCGACCTCATAATGTGTCAAGAAAGCGTTTCAATGTCGTCCATGGACATTTGCTGTTTATATTGGCTTTATACAAGGTCTCAGGCTAATTTCATACTAGCGATGGTTCAAAACGCGTTTACTAATACTGGGGAATAGATAGATTGCGTTAGTATATTGCACAACCGGTTTAGCCTGATCTGAGATATGCTTAATATTAACTAAAACACAACATAACTAGTGCGACGACTAATGTATTTCTTAAAAACTACTGTTGTACTATTATTTTTTTGTTTAATTTTAACGGGGTAACTCTTGGCCTTCATCTCTACTGGTGATGATAAACCCGAAGATGGACACGAGTTACACCTGGATCCTTCAACCACAGAGAAACTGGCTATCTTACCTCTAACTGCCGGAACACAACAATGCTGGTAACATTATTGGTATGGCGGCAGACTTAGGTAAGATGGTTGTAGCTACTAGCAAGCCAGGCGGACTTACAAAAGTCCTGCCACCAACCAAACCGAGCACTAAATTTCCGCCCCCACGGGAATCGAACCCCGGATCTCTAGATCTGAAGTACGTGGTCTCAACCACGAGACACAGAGGCGGTTAAAATTTAGGCACTAATTATGTAGGCGGTTATTGTGTTGTTATTGTATTCGGTAGGCGGTTCTTGTGGTAGGTATGTTGAATTGTCCTACCTTAGCCACTACCGTTATTAAGGGCATAAATTATAGAAGAATGCTGTGTAAACATTTTAATTAATTAATAAATTTATAAACTGTGTAGGTACTCAGAGCAAAAGTTGTATGTAACCTAAATTTACTTGCAAAGCAGACGCTTATATAACTTTTTGACATTTATAAGTGGGGAAATGGTTACCGAAAGTTCTGCCGTTTGTTTGTTCCGTTTTGAAGTCGAACAAGCCCTACAAATACACAGTCCAAAAAACAACGCCCTAAGAAAACACTATTTTTACTTTTATAGATATTTATATAACTGTATTTCACCACTATAATTCTACACATATTTCACTCATCTAAACGTCACGTAACGTAACATATCACAAAATTCAATGGTGCTCGCTATACATATTAAAGGGTGGTGACGATAAGTGAAAACCGACATAAACTGAAATATTATAGAGTAAGATATTAACAATATTAATTACAATGTAAAGTTATAATATTAATTATTATTAATTTGTGTAAATAAATACAGTGTCATCGATACGTGCAATTTTCCCACATTATAAAAGTACTCTGTGCGTGCAACTTAAAGCGTGTCTACGTCACGACAGCGTGTTCTCTTCGATTTAGGATCGCTTTTCGCAGAAAATTGTTTGGCAGATTATCAATTGCCAACCAACGTTTCGCAGAATTTTATATTGCCGAATAATCAGTTGCTAACTTAACACATAATTTAGTTTTATTTCCCAACCTAACAGTTGCTAACTGTACATTTGGTCTGCTATTTATAATGACACTTTTCAAAAGGCCAACTTTCAAGTAGTGGATGTAATATTCATTTAGTTGTATATTGTTTGTAGCACATATTCAAGTGCCCTGTGTAGTGAAACAAAAGCGATTTGGTTCTGGTACTTCGCCGGCTGCTGCCGCGGCACGCTCGCTTCGCTCGCTCGGCTCGTGCAATATTGGTCGCAATTGTAACCTAACCTAACCGATTCCTTTCCATTTCCCCTAAACTTCGTTCCGCACTTTGAAATTTTGCAAATGTGTATGTACATTTCTGTCACTATACTTATTACAAAATTTGTATTTATTTCAGGCAACTTCAAGAACCATTACTTTATCTTTTATCATAATATAAATGGGGACTGTTACAAAGACAAAACGTTATTCGTCTAAAAGTTGTCTGGCCTAGTGAAGGATTTGACAAATGATAAGTGCCCTGAACGTGTTGTGTCATTATAATAATCGGTTTAACAATAATTGTACCAAATGAAACGTTGTCATACAATAATTTGACAATCGTTAGTTGTCAAAGAGAAAAATCTGCGAAAAGTTATTTGGCAAGTGAAAATCGGCCAAACAATTTTCTGCGAAAAGGAAGGATCCCCCTATTTAGTGCTGCGTGATCGCTAGATCGCTAGCTTCTACTTAGGTTTCTAATTGTTTCTAGTTAGGAAATATTATACTGTTATAAGTCTCAGTCACTATCCTAATTAGGAAATAGGAATTTGTAATTGCAATTAGTACAGTTATAATACTATTTAGTGAGTTAGGACGGCCCCGATCGCTCTGCTTTCAAAAGGCGATATTACACGGTTCAAAGATTTATTAAAGTTATTATAAAAACAAGAGAACGAATTCATAAATATTATAAATGCGAAAGAAACATCCAGCGGCTCAAAAATGAAAACCTAACAGACAGACGTCTGTAACGTTTTCGTTTCTAAGCTGCTGATCCTATTGAGATGAAATTTATCATGGAGGTAGATTTCATCGTGAGGACTTAGGCTACATTTGACGCGATACCTAATATAGGTAGGCGGAGCCGCGGGCGGCCGCTAGTACTTAACAATTTAAATAAAATTGAACTGTAAGGTCTCGGACGCGTTCGTCCCTTTGTTTCGCCCCTTAGGCTAAAAAAGTATCCGTTCGCCCCTTGATAGTTGAAATGATCTCGTTTGCCCCTTATTAAAAAGTAAGTGAAAGTACAGTTGTCAATAAACTTGTAAAGCTACTAACTATCGAAAATTAATTTAATTCTAGTACACAAAGAAAAAATAAAAAGTAAAATATGACGTTTTATTTTTAAATCATACTTAAAACAATAGTCGAGTCAACATGATTACCTCGTAGAGAGTGCGCATTTTACTCTATATAATCAGTATAATAAATATAACACTATTTTAAAAACAAAAGATTTTAGTTTTTTTCGATATTTTTAAAACTACAAAATTCAAATTACAGCTGTTTCAACGTCCACATTAAATTGTTATGGGGGCCAAGAAGGAATACGTTTTTGGATTATTTCAAAAAGTTATTCATTTGTTAAGGAGTTGTACCTTTCAATATCAGTTCACCCTATTTATCCGATAGAATACAACTATAGTTACTACGTAACTATAATATATAATGAGTTATCTTCCAACTCCTAACCGTTAAGGAGTGGTACCTTCCATCACCAGCTTATCAACATAAGATGGTGACTGACAGTTGCAAATACTTGAACAGCTTTGGAAAAACGTAAAACATGTCCTACACGTGCCTATAAAATTTGAGGTATGCCCTCGATTTTCCTGGGAACCCATCATCAGATCCTGACTTGTTGACAATGGGACTACCTCAGGAGTATACTCCATCGAATAAAAAGAGAATTTCGAAAATAGGTTTACAATTGACCGAGAAATCGATGAACATACATACCTACAAAAAATACATATAGTGGGAAATTATCACCTCCTTCTGATGTTTTATTTGATTTTATGTATGACTGTACTGTTTTAGATAATAAATATTACAAGGAGCGTATGGGTGCTTCAAAAATATTAAACATATTTTCGCCCCGTGTTTAGGGGCGAACGGGCACCTTAATAAGGGGCGAACTGATACTTTTAGGCAAAGGGGCGAAAGAGACCTAAAAAAGTATAGGTACACAAAATTCATGTCAGATAGTTTTCTTTTGTGATAAAAATTCTTTTGATCAGCACTTTCTCTCAATTCTATTTTTATTGTGAATATTATCAAGTACTTTTTTTAAAATGAAATTAAAATTTATTCCCTTAAAAATCATGTACATACATAATATATAATACCTAATAACAGTGGTATTGATAAATATTATTTATAGACCACTAAGTGACAACAGACATAAACTGAAATATTACAGAGTATTATGATAACAGCGGAGGAGCTCGGTGGCGTACTGGTTTGAGCGCTCTGGTTTCGATACGAAAAACAAAGCAACTTTCGCCATGGTCGATCCTGGGATGGGTCAATCTAAGCTTGTTATCTCGAGCTCCTTCATGCTTCGGAAGGCACGTTAAGTCGTTGGTCCCGGTTGTTCCAGCAACCGCTTTAACCCACCAACCCGCATTGGGCCAGCGTGGTGGTGTTATAGCCCAAACTTGTCATGTGTTTCTCCCATGTAGGAAGGCCTGTGCCCAGCAGTGGGACGTATATAGGCTGATGATGATGATGATGATGATGATTATGTCAACAATATTAATTACAATGTTAAGTAATATTCTTATTTATTATTAATTTGTGTAAATAAATACAGTGACATCGATACGTACAACGTAAAGTAATTCTACATCACGACCGCGAGTTCTCCTCGATTTAGGATTCTAGTAGGGGTTAAAGTATGAAAATGCCGATTTATACTGAAAAGTTTACATTCCTTTTTTTAATTTAACATATTTATTTAAGCAAAATATCTACCATTATTATCTATACATTGCTGCCATCTAATAGGAAGGTCATTTATGCCTTTGCGATTACGAAAACTTTTTATCACGTAGAAAATTGTCCAAATCACGAAAGAAATGGTAGTCCGTTGGAGCAAGATTTGGCGAATACGGATGGTAACGAATGGTTTCTAATTGCAGTTCCTGTGGAGTTAAAACGGTTTCTCGAGCTGTATGAGGTCTCGCGTTATCATGGAGAATAACGGTGAACATCGATTCATGAGTCGGGACTTTTTCACTGCAAATTTTGCTATCATTGTTCGGAGTTCGACACAGTAGACATCTGCCGTTATTGCTTGAACAGATCGGAGAAAGCTATAGTGAATAACACCATGCTGAGACCACCAAACAGTTACCATTAGTTCCGCGTCGGAACTCGTATTCTAAAATTACTTGATTTTTCGAAGTATCCATCTTTCTTATATAAGCTGAATAAAAAAACCAATTGAAAGTTGATAATCGAATTTTGCGCATTTTTTAAAAGAAGAACCTCATAGGTACCATTTACAATTACAATAAAACGGCAACTTCATCCTTTAAACCCTATTATTTAGTGTAGTGTGATCGCTGGCTTTACACTGAACAATATAGAACTTTTGGAGCAATCAAGTGAAGTCGCTTTGTTGCTCTGTGTGCGTGACCTACTAGTACTGACAGTCGACAGCGTAACAATTTGACCTTGAGACCGCTCTTCATCATCATCACCATCATTTCAGCCGAGAGACGCCCACTGCTGGGCATAAGGCTTCCCAGGGATCTCCACACCGATCGGTCCTGCGCTGCCCGCATCCATCGGCTTCCCGCGACCCTCACCAGATCGTCGGTCCACCTTGTGGGGCGCCTACCAACGCTGCGTCTCCCGGTACGCGGCCGCCACTCGAGGACCTTTCCGCCCCAACGGCCGTCAGTCCTCCTTGCAATGTGGCCTGCCCACTGCCAGACCGCTCTTACTTCGTTCGTAATAGAGGCTGCCTTCGTAGTTAAACTGTCACACTTGATGTGCTGTCGTCTTACCGCTCTTTTTATTTATTAAATGTTTTTATGATATTATATATTTAATTCACAGACTATATTTTGACTCCAAAAAGAATTACTTATTGCGTACTTACAGTTTTTGCAGTTTTATTAATTAATTTTGGATGCCACTTCCTTGCGTCTGACGGTACTTTTTGGCATCACTTTCAAATGAAACGTTTTTCGACGACTTGCAGATTCATTGCATTTCCTGCTACAAAGTCTACCGATATACTAATGCTTCTTCTATATTTTTTTATACTATTCAATCGGTAAGTATTAATCGTTTTAATTATTGGTTCATTCATACCAATAAAGTATATTATGTTTATGATGCACATTGTAATATTGACCTTATTTTCAAACCAATAAAAGGCAAAAAAAAATGAAAAACTACACCACAAATAGAAAATTGGTATTTTGGATCTTGCTATTTAAATGTTCCAAAGAAATTTGATCATTTATAAGTGCTACAGAATCCCTAATTAGTAAATATGTTTGCCGTTTGATAATAACTTTTTTTTATAAAACAAAGTTTACATATGAAATTTGCGAATTCTATTGGAAAAGCTTGTCCTATTTAGAAATCGATGCCTCGGCGCAAGCGTAGTAGCGAAGTTTGCTGTTTAGATGTTACGTTCGTTTCCCCCTCTATTATAAAACTTAGGTAATTTTGCGTCTTATACTAAGACCATAGAGGCCAATTTTCCGTAACGCTGTATGAATCTCACCGCACGTAGATGGGTACAAAATTTTATAAAGAAGACAGAAAATATTTATGGAATTAAGTTTTATTTTACTCAGTGTAGCAATGTGACAATTAGGACAGTTAAAGGCTGGTGAATTTTATAGGCGGTAAATTAATAATTAAATAAATATTGCGAACATACTGGACATGGCCTTTAACTAACCATAACGTCTCTTCTCTAGCTCGATTACCGAATGCACGCAAAAAGAACAATAAGTGTTTACCGGCCGAAATGCGCGAAGTCAGCTGATACGTTTATATGCATATTTTCACTCGAGCGCACAGCGCACCACACTCGAGTGATACTTACCTGACCTCGGGTAAAGCTAACGGCCCCGGTGCATTGGCGCGAGTTCAATGGCACATGTTTTTTCGCCATCTTTTCAACTGAGTCGCTGAAAGTAAGCGGATAACGTAGTTAAATATACGTCGCGTACACTTAAGCCGGCATGTCCAAAATATAATTAAGAACAAACGTTGGAAGTTGGATACAATTTATTCAAATTACCTACCTTTTCTTAAACGTTGGAAAATTAACAATTTACCTACCTACTACTATCAATTTACCTACCTACCCAGTCCAAAAGATGACTACAACCTTCCCCAGTTTCGTCTGTGTTCGATTATTAATTAACTTTCATATTTTTATTAGTTAAAACCTAAATATTTTGAAGATGATGCGTTAACGCCATTCGCCAATATTTCAAACTAGCTCACATTTATTTTTGACTAATAAAAATAAAAGTAAAAATTTTGTAAGCCGTCACTGGGCTCGGCTTGTTGATGTCATATCAATTTTATTGCGTAAAACGGAAGTACAGTATCGAACTATGCACTTACACCACCTAGATCCAAATCGAGAAAGAAAGACTTTTCATTTCATGGCATGATGATATTCCTTAGGAGCCATTCATTTATTAGGTAAGACTAATTTTGCTAGCTTCCGACCCCCCCTCCTATTATAAGAAAAAGTAAGAATAGGCCGACCCCCTCCCCCCCTCCTTATTTAATATTAATTTCGTAAGAATCTAAAGGACAATATGAACACACGTTTGTTTTATTTTAATGTTTATTTTTCAAAGCAACAATTTTTAGAAATCAACCTATTTCCTATACGCATCCGATCGATCCTCGGCACACGCGCGGTTGCCCGCACTTTTTCAAAGTATGATTTTAACTTTGCGCATTTTTGTGATCTTTCGTAAGAACTATCGAGAAAAGAGTAAGCAAAATTAGGCATGGTCGACCCCCCCCCCCCCCCCCTAAATCGTCTTACGTAATAAAATGCCCCTTATCGCTTTCAGACACGTAGTATGGGCTATCCTCCAAGAGATCGCTGCATTGTGTGATCCAAGCCCACACAAAAGTCCCTTATCGCAATTTCATTCACACGTTATCGCGTCGATGTTCGCCCTGCTACAGTATTTAATCGACTGCCAGTATTTACTATTGAAAACTGTCCGCTTCAAGTCAACTGTGCTCACCTATGTACATAAAAACATTGCTGTAACAATATTATCATTCTACATGTGTTTTAATTTTATGTAAATAAATAGGATTACATATTGTAACTAAGTAAATCATTAACTATAGTTAGAACTTTATTGCCTTCTTTTGTATTTTTGTGGATTTAACCTATAATAATTGACATTTAGAATATCATTTAAAAAATATAATACCTTTTCCACGTGTTGTATCTACTATTTTAGTAAAGATAGTAAATATAAATATTTTATGTACAGATGACTGCATATCAGTAACAGTACCTGTCACCTCGCGGTCGAACTTCTTTATATACTTTTTCAAGCAGTATGTCAGTAAAAGTACTTCCGACAACTGTATTAAAGTTCAAAATACAACCAAGTTTGAAAATAAGTAATCGTTGATTTTGTGGATATCCCAGTCCAAATCAAAATTCCTATTAAGAAAATACATGTAAACCTGATCGAAATTACAAATTTCGACCATAGAAAGCCGGCGTAACAAATTAATCATAATAACTTTTGGCCTCAGTTAAAAACGCTTGTTAGATCTAAGGTGACAGCGGGGAAGCCGTCAATGGGGCAAGTCTGTTTATGCCTATTATTGGCAGCCAAAATGTGACTTGAAATCAATTTATTTAATTGAAGATCTTCCTCGTGTGAACGGCATTTCATCTTAGACCTCAGGATGACAACGCACCTGCAATATTTGAGTACTACCTGTAGGTACATGACCCATGTTCGCAAATAAATAATTTGAATTTGAATATCAAGTGATTTTCCCTTGTTATTGCAGGTATCTATAGGCGGCGGTAACCGCTTACTATCAAGTGGGCCGTCAGCTTGTTTGTCATCTAGTTGTATATAAAAAATATATGTACAGTCTACTATACAATACAACAACAGCAATGGCAAAAAGTATAATAGTTAAAAATAAAAGCATCACAATTGCAATGATAAAGCGATTAATATCCTTCAACATAGCACATTGGCAGTACCTACTCACAGATACGATTTACATAAACACAAAATTGATTATTAAATAAAATAGTGTAGATTAATTTGTCGTTGGTTTAAACGAAAAATGAGCAGAAATCGTTATCGCTTTAATAAATGCATAAAATAATAATTTTCTTAAACAATACTAGACATAGCCGGTATTATTATGGCTTTAACTACCGAGTCAAGAGCGTCACATTGATAGCGCGCATGTTATGATAGGCCGGCCACGGCGACCAAGCTTCGGAGAGACGTCATCTCTTATCTCGCACTTCACTTTAAAATAATAACAAATACTAATTCCTGCTATGCTGTAGTTTCCTTCAACAAAATGTTTCTAAATAGCGGTCGTACATGGCAAATAAAAAATAACTTGGGGTTTTCAGTAAAAATAAAAGTTAAAGAAGAGACTAGTAATGGATTAAAATTAATTAAAATGACTAAATGAACCCTTAGAATAATAAAAATACTAAAAATTCACCAAACTTTTTATAGGTATATCACACATATGATATGCTTCTTATAATCATTCTCTTAATCATTTTGCATGAGGTAAATAGCAGAAACCGTCTTAACACCAGATGTAATGGGTGGAACAAAACGCATCGCACAGTGAGTTTCACACTAAACTCGAAGTATAATTCGAGTACCTAGTAGGTAGTGAGAATAGGAGATTCAAAAAACAACCTCGATTTACGACATTATACGGTTGAGAACGGTATCGAAGAGTGAACTCGAATTCGAGATTTTTTTCGAAGGTAACAAGAATTGCGTCCCTGATACTATTCTGGCGACCACAGAGCTGAAGACGCAGCGTGGGCAGCTAGGCATCCAAAAATGTGGACCGATGCAGCAGCGTGGAAATCTTTAGGGAAGGCGTTTGTCCAGCAGTGGACGTCTTTTGCCTGAAATAATGATCATGATGATCTCGAACCTTTGCCTCGGTAGATAAAGCTCTGGTATCCAAAGGATGTGAATTCAAAAGCTTAATTGTTCTGACGGTAAAGGAGTTTGACCGAGTCAACACCGTTATAGGTGAGTTGCGGGACAGTGCCGCAATTCGAGTGACAAAGATTTTTGTTTAAAATGATTGTACAAATGCAAAAGGAGCATAAGAAAATCTGGAAGAACGAATGATTCAGGCGCTACGGCTGTTGTAATACTGTTGAAATTTAAACTTAGATCTCCAGGCCGTCGGGAGAGTGGGGATCGTAGATGAAGGAAAGAAACTACATATAATATTCTGATTAACTACGATATTTCTCAACGTCATTGAGACCAACCAAACGTCTATATTACTCTATATCAATGATCCATAATTGTTAATCAACACTTTCACAAAACTACACCAATGTTACAAGACTCATTATAAGTATTGTAACACAAGATCCACTCTGACAATATTCTCGCTGTGTCCTTACCACCCGCCTCTTCCTCTTCAATAAAACAGTGTAATGATGAGGTAACTGGGGCTTTACAGTCCGTTTTAAACTACATATATACTACTAGGTATAATGACATAGTCTGAGTCTGACTTAACTACAATTGGTGACGATCTGTAATTGCTAAAGTCTCACAATAATTTTATTTTTTAATTCCCATTATAAAACTACGTATACTTTGCTGAGTCGCCTACTGCTTGGTTTTCGCGTTTTCGGGTCTCTTTTTATGGATTGTTTATACGCTGGCCGTGAAATGCTCTGCGGCTGGCTTTTCAAGCAGTGAACTAACACGCTTTACACCCCAGCAATTACAATACAACGTTTAATTAAACGATATACGACTCAGAATGCGGCACTTGTACTACGGTATAGTAACTAGGTTGGCAGACGTCCAAAGTTTAGTCGGTAATATTATAGGTATGCTATTAAGCGAACCATGGATCAGGAAATTTATAATTAGACTAAAAGCTAAGAGTTGTTGTCTGCACACTAACATCGAACTGTTATTACAGATCTGAAAAAAATGGTTTTCGTATTACCTGAGTTCGAGCTTCTGAATATAATTCATTTATTTCAACGTCGTTGTTAGTTTCTGTAGGTCCACCGAGGACTACTAATTTTATTTATTTTAACTTCAACCTTGTTTCTAAATTTATATTCATTGCGTGCGCGGTTTGTCTCAAACTTATAAAAACGGCTTCTGACATAGGAACCTCACGAGACGATCAAACAAAACTGTATAACACTGATAACACTATCTACTAATTTTTGTGATCATTGGGTGACAAAGTGTCACTAATTAATTAATGATACTCGTTGCCACTTACATGCTCGTTGTCACTTACATTTGTTTAGCGTTAATATAGTCTCTTAGCGATTTAGCAATGGTTAGTGAAAACGGACATTATGCGAAATTGCGAATTCACCGAAGTACTGTATTTTCTTGTTGTAATTGTAATCTAATCTATAGAACATGTATAATACATTATTAATTAGGTTAGTGTAAATCTTTTCATCATAAGTAAGGCATAAATAGTAAAAGTATCTTCATTATTACATTATTCATATCACACCGATCAATATGTAATTAAAGATAAAAATACGAGTAAGTACATAATATTAGACGTTAAAAACGGTGTAACGTTGAGACCGCCCTTACTGTGTTGGTAATAGAGGCGGCTTTCGTAGTGCAAATGTTACATATGATGTGCTGTCCTGTATAGGTATAATTTTAAATTCATAAAGGATTTTACTTTACCGATATCTAAATTAAGAGGATTATGATGGAGAAATTGACGAAAGGAAAAATCTATAAAAATCCAACATCAACATGTTTTCGTATCTAAAGGTAAACAAATTACGTATCTAAAAAAGGAAAACAACGCCCCTCCCCCCCCCCCCCCCCCCCCCCCCCAATTCTCGGGCACTTGATTGACAGCGCTGCACTCCATCTCTCATCTTCATGTCCGGCTAGGTATATGTACCTACTTCTTTCTCTTTTTTGCGTTTGTTTGTTGAAAAGTTGAAAATTTTCGTAAATGTGGATACATACAAATAGGGTGGCTTGCGCTCATCGTGAGTGCGATTAATTTCAACGTCAAGCGTTGAAATGTCATAACAGTTCAAGCTATTAAATTGTTGGCAACCATGTCTGGTTAAAACCATACAAGTTTTGAAAACTGCATCATTTTAACTGTTATTTTAAGCATGACTTTATTAAACCTCTCGTTTTAAATTCTAGCTAGTCACGCTCTTACGCCGGAAAAGGTTTATTTTATTATAGCACCGCCGCTCGCTCTAGCAAGAGAAGAAAAGTTAAACATAAACATCGTTTATCTTTTTCATTTGAAATGTATAATCATGAGTGATAGATTTCGACAGTTAATTTAACAGTGAAGGTCCCCTAATTGGGAACCATCATTTCATATGTACAGGCGACATCACATCAAGTCTACCAGTTGCACTACGAAAGCCACCTATATTATGAACGGAATAGGGGCGGCTCAAGGTCAAACTGTTAAGCGATTAACACACTGCCACGCACCACGCTGCATGTTGCATCTCGCTCGACGCACCCACGCGCGTGCTTGCGGGAGTGCAGATCTGCATCATCGTGCGTGTTTTTACGCATTCACGCGCGTAGTTGCAGATTCACGGCGGCTCCGACTCATTTCATTCAATGCTGTTTGCTAGTGCAGTGCAGAGCGAGCGTCGCGTCAGTTTTGTTGTTATATTAAAAATAGTTATTAGTGTGGAACTCATTCACAATGCTGCAGTTATAATGACTGTTAATAAGCAAGTATACATTGTACAGTCGACCACATAAGTAGGTTAACACTTTATGAACATGTTACACCGACTATTGCGGTTATACTTAATAGTCGCTACCGATTTATATTAACGCTATAGGTATTGTGACATAGTACTGAAGTGTTCAGCTACTTTTGTATTCGGTTGTACCTAGGGTTTGAAATCCCGCAAAACGGGATCACGCAATCCCGCTGCATTTATCATTCTGGTCGACCCCGCACCTTCAAAGCGCGGATCCGCGGATCCCGCAGATAAAAAATTTGGCGCTAAAACTTTCGCGTAAATCGACAGTAGCACGAGCGCGACGTTGCAGTTCAGCACGGCACTATACGTATAAGTGATCTGTGAGCACAGCGCGCCGCAAGCGACTAGCGGACGGTTGGTGGCCTGCGCTGCGCACGTCATTCTATAGATGACGAGTGTTTTCGTATTCACCGTCTGGCGTTTAATATAAATTACTAAAATTATTAGGAGTAAGTGTATAAATAACTAAACTTAATAAACTATGGTTAGGAGTATGGGTAAAATTAAACAAAACTATACAACTATGCCAAATATTTAAAGATAATTTTAAAGATGAAATTAATCTGTGAAGGCCGCTTCACGTTATCCCACCAAAGGGTTACGACAAGTAGACCACAGAAACGAAATGATTTCTGCCATCAACCCATAAAGGCCGGGCTTTCCCAAAACACCAGTTTTATAAACAATTTTATTCATAAAGTATACGTATAAGTTGATTTTTACACAAACAGCCGTAGTTTTGATTTGATTTTATAATATAATATTCTATGGTGCGGGATCCCGCAGATCCCGCGCGGGATTTTATACTACCGAATGTGGATCCCGCGGGATCGATAGGAGCTGCGGGATTGCAATCCCTAGTTGTACCTACGTAAGTTGGGTATTAGTATTAAAACTATCAGATACAATAGTAGATATGCAGGTATACTCAACCACGTATGAATATGTCTCAGATAGTTAAAAAAATACCTTCATAAAGTAAAATCTTACCATATGTGGCGAAATAACCTGTTGCTTGCCACATCAGCCCCTTATTCACTAAAAATTACAAGTGTCGCTACCTATCTTTTATATCGATGTTTGACGCTACAATAACATATGAAGCGTTTCGTCGTGAAACTTCGACGTACGTAAAACACCGATCGATATCGATATCGAGATCCATTTAGCAACATTGGTCAAGCCCTTCTAAAATCACGCACGGCACTGCGGGACTCGGTGTGCCATACCTTGCGTCTCGCCGCGCACCCACGCGCGAGGATGCATGTTACCCCGCTTTTAAGCGCGTGATCTGCATGAACGCGCGTGATCTGCATGAACGCGCGTGGATACATTTTCTGTGTGGTGCACTGTGCGTGTTTTCTATGTAAACGAAGATCGCCTCTACCTTGAATCTTGCGGGCAGCGGGGCGGCGGCGGCGGCGCGGGAGCAGCAGGATCTTATGCGTAAAATCAAATGGACCGGCCCTCGAAAACAGCGGCGCGGCGGCGGGCAACGAGCGGTGCACTCTAGTCGAGCGGTGACCGCCCGCGCCTCTGCATTGCAGTGTTGTGCAACTAATTTAGTGACGTTTCATAATGTCTTCGGACGTGCTAGAGCAAATGATCATTTCAGCAATTTTTAGAAAACACCGACATTGACAAACAGCAAAGATTTGAACCATCTTCTTCATAATTTCGATAAAACTTTCCTTTTATTTTCCTTGCCCTATAGTAGGGATTCACTTCTTTTGCCCACAATAAATTGAGCATTAGGAATAAATTTAAATCAAAAAAGGTGTTGTCGCCGTTGTTCAGACATTTCGTTCGCGAATACAAACAAATATCTCGACGACACAACCACGAACACAACACTGGTTTTGAGAACGGGTCAGCGTTGCGCCGCTGCCGCCGCCGCCCCGCTGCCCGCAAGATTCATGAAGAAGGCAGAGGCCTTACAAGCAACGTTAGACCACGCATTCATTCACGCGCCACGCTGCGTGGTGCGTGGCAGCGTGTTGTCGACTGTACTTCTCAACTATCGGAAAACAGTCGAATATGGGAAACTCTTTTCTTGTCACTTTTTTATCGCATTGCGTTAAAGCGAAAGGGGATGGGAATTTTCGAGTTCTCGAATCGAATCCGTTTTTCGACATTGGTGATGGAATCGATACGGTAAGCGCAGAAGTTACGGTAGACGTAGAACTAAAACTAGAAAATATGGTCACCTCAATCACGAAATCTTACCTGCAGCATCGTTTAAGCAAGTGGAATGGCAGCCAGACTGTCGTTGAGGTTTCTAGATTCAGCCCATGATCTTCCAGTGTCTTTTTATCTGCAAACAAAAAAATATGTTTTAAATCACAAGACTATGTTAACTGTTGTCTACGTATACATATGTATAATAAAATTCCAAGCCAAAAAAGTAGACGGTATTACATTATTTGCCCTTGAAATTTGGGGCGATCGGGCGATGACATCATAGAGCGCCATATGCTCACAATGCCGGCCTTTCCACCCTCGTATTCGAAATATTGTTTTGGGTTGAAACTTTAAAATTTAATTTGTTCGAAAACTTTAAAAGATATACCTACAATAACAGCAACACGTTAATGGCTTAATTTATTTGGATAAAAAAATAAGTAAACAGTTACAGTTCGATAAAGACCCCATACCTTTTCGACTTGAATACTTTACAGCAAAGCTCGCACAAAACGGACCGTTCCTAGTTGAATACAACAAAATACACAACTGTTTCTAAAATTCTCATTTTTTCTAATCGCATAATTAGGTACCAGAACAGTCCCTCACAACAACTCACAAAGGCCCAAAAATGCGTTGCGTTAATCTGGAATGGGTTTTTGTCAGAGGGTAACTTCTGCTACCTGCGGCTGGCGCGGTACGTGGGACTAGGCTCGCTGCGTCCCGCCAAGCTTCGACAAAAGTAGGTACTCTGTGACTACAGCCAATCAAATCGGTCGTGATCGTGAGGTAACATGAATGTCATTGTGGCGAATAAAATAAAAATTACCATTATACTAAGATGATATTGTTGAAGTAGCAAATAGAAGAAACAGAGTTTTAGGTCTATAACACAAAAGTATATGTCTATATACACTATAGAAGCTACGAATTGCTTAAATATTTTGAATTTTAATAGAACAAAATAAAAATGCTACTAATAAGTTGACAATGTTCAAAAAACTATAATAGTTTTTATTTCTTAGTAACGACTACAAATATTTTACGACGCATAGTTAGGCTAACATTTACAAGGATAAATAGTTAGTTATTCATATATTACTTATTACAAACATAAATCCAAATAAGGACCTACAATTCATATCAAATAATTAATTACATTTTAGTTTATTTATAGGCATAACTTTATTTTTATTTTTATTTCTGTAATGATTTTAAGTGTTTTTTATGTTGTGTGTGTTAATAAAGTAATTCATTTTAACATTATTATAAATGTTTGAAAAAATCATTAACTAATAAAAATCTACCTAAACGAAAATCAATTACATTAATATAATAATAAAAATATTTTTTATACTGACAACTATCATCTATCCCAAATTAAGCAACATAGAGATTGTTTATCACAATCTCAATGTAGATTATTAGAAAAATACACCTATTAGAGTTACAAACGTCAAAGACTAGAAATATACTAAATGTAGGTAGAAATATATGCTAAATAATCATTTCTACCTCTCCCTCTACCGGAAATCCAAATTTGAACCCAAGACGTCTGGTTTAGTAGATAGACAGGAGTACCTACATACAAACCACTCGACTGGACCGGACGGCCGTCAATCAAGTACCATATAGCTCATTTTATGTGAATGATGAAAACAGATATAATTTTAGGTTTAAAGAAATTTATTTCTCATACAAACTTAAATTAGTTCATTTACAATGAGATATGAAAAATATAAGTATTTTGTGGTAACTTAAATATTTAAATATTTACGTCTGAGGCCTATAAAAAGTGTACAATTTTTTTACGTGTTTTCTAATTTTATTTTATTTTTAAATAAAGGTAATCAAGTACTATATAGCTCATTTTATGTGGATGATGAAAATAGATATCATTTTAGGTTTAAAGTAATTTATTTCTCATACAAACTTAAATTACTTCATTTACAATTTACAATGATATATGAAAAATGAAATTAGTGGTAACTTAAGTGTACAATTTTTTTACGTGTTTCCTAAGTTTATTTTTATATAAAGGTATGCTATCATATTCTTTTATGTCATTTGGTAGTGCGTTGTACAACTGTGATCCCTCGAACAATATCGGTCTCTTGCCATAATTAATGCGCGGGTTGATTAACTGGAGTTAGTTTTTATTCCGAAAGTAGTGAGTTGATATTTTTTTCTTTTAACGTTATATTACTTTGAATAGAATTATTAATTATCCTTTGAACTAGAGAACATGCACCATATGCGTAGAATTGTTTTATATTTAATAATTCGGTTTTTTGGTACAGATCTTTTGATGGGGTTAGATAGGGATAATGGAACAACACTTTGATAACTTTGTTTTGGATCCATTGCAGTGAGTTGACGTTGATTGCGGCGGCTGAGCCCCATATTTGCACTAAATATTCTAAATGTGATTTTATTAAAGAATTGTAAATGACAATGCCTACTCTCTTCGGAACGTAATTCGATACTTTGCGTATTGCTCCTAATAATGATATTAATTTCGTTATAAGATAGCCAATATGTGAAGTCCATGTTAGTTTATTTTTCATTTTTCATTTTTCTCTGAATAATTTCAATACTTCCGGGTTAGGTATTCTGTGACTTGGGACAGTGATGTGTGAATTTGAATGTGTATGTATACGAAAATTAAAGAGTATAATAATTTTATATTACATAATATAAAATAGGGCGCACTAAAATTTCCCGGAATCGGAAAAAACTAATTATTTTTGGAAAAGAAACTCTTCAGCTTTAAAATGCAGTTTGAAATTTTGTATCATCTATTTATAACAGAGTTTTATATTATTGCGCCATTTTTAATATTGCTTGTCTTCGGTAGCATGGATTTAATTTGTAAAAATATTCCCAGCATGATTCACTACCATTTCAATTTGTCAAGCGGCGTTATACCTCTGGAGCGTTCATTGCGACAATTGAAAAAGCAATCGTGTCTGTAATCTAGTGCTTGACGGGATAAATGCCGCTTGCCTTTAAACTGATTTTGGCGATAAATCACCATCCAAGTCGACTATTTTTAGCTGGCTTGCGCCTTTGCAGAATTCAAATGAGGTTTCGTCAATCTCATTGATGAATGTCGCGCTCGTGATTATCTTCATATCGTTGCTGTGAACAACGGAAACATCAATTCTATACGCCGTATGAGATGACCTACCGTGAGATTGAGTTAGGGGAGAAAAAATTCATTTTTGACCAGTCATAGTATTATTTTCTTATCCATTCCGGAAATTTTTAGTATGATCCACCTAATCCTTAAACCAAGCAACAGGTGACGGTAAGGTACTGTTTTGTTCATTCATAATCATTAAGCGAATTTCATTAATCTATCCTTTTTTATCCATTAATCAATAGCCACTTACGTAAAGTTTTACTGATATTTTTTTAACCTCTTCAAAATGAATATTCACTAACTCCTTGCAAGAACATGCCCACATAAATTAACTAGATATTGTCGTTAGTGATGGAAATAACCGTTTAAACACTGGACACGGTCATGTTGGCAGTGTTATAATGTTAAATGCGTGCAGCGACGCTCTATTTGGTGTAAGTACGTATAACAGTAACGGAACATAGCGTGGCCGCAACACAACCGGTTTTTTTGAGAATCATCGCAAAATCTATGTGTCTGTCTACGTGACGCACTTCACGATCTTGCGTATAAACGCTCATTAAACCTATTTTAGTGAATACAGTCGTTACACATTGCTTCTGTTTTTCATTTGGCTTATATGAGTAAGAGAAACAAAACATAGTTCGGCGGTGTTATAACCAAAATAGTTAATAAGTATTTGTTAGACCGACATTTTTTTAGATATTAGCAACTGCATGCTTAGTAGTGCCGTTCAATAAACACCAAATAAACATTATCGCACTACTCTGCTCGCATACCTACTTTCCTCCAAGAACAGCAGGAATTCCGGAGTTGAAATGAAACTCCGGAATTAAAACCGCTTTTCAAAAATTACACATTTTCATCATCTTTTTTTATATTGTTATTGTTAACAATTTTGTATTATGTAAATATTAAAAAATTACTTTAAAACAATATTTTTACAATTATAACATAATACAAATACTTTGAAGATTTCCATCAGGTACTTGAAACCCGGCATACAAGTATCTGACCTTGATATTTTTACAAGCAATTTTTTTTCGTAGAATGTATATAATACAGATACTATTCTATCAGCTGAGGTTGAAACAGAAAAAAAAGCGGAAAGCTTACGGACGCGGTAGATGAAGATCAGAATGGTCATCTTTACGAAGTTGAATTCTTAGCATCACTGACTGAACCAATCAGCCACTTCAAAAATCTAATAGATCGAATTCCATTGAGATCATTGTATAAAAATTCTATGTAAAGGGATGTGTTGCGAAAGTCTTGTGCACCAGCAGCAGTTTCTACTTTACTGCCATACCCGATAGTGTACCATATTACACCTGATCAGTTACCTATATTTTTGAAATTAAAAGGTTGTAGAATCAAAGTTACGGTTGTTAAGAAACTAAATATTCAAGAACTAGACTCCTTTGCAAAAATTCATCGCTAAATAGTAGTTGTAAAAATCACGGTAAAAACGCACGCCGCGCCACCGCCGAGATGCTACACTTCTCATAGCATTGCGATTTATGCCAAAAAAAATTGAAGAGCCAATTACCAATTCTCTGGACCAATCTTAGGTTAAGTTCAAGAATGCGAATCAAGGAGAGAGGACTTTAAAGAGTACTGAGATCACTATCGGATCACTTTCGATGATTGCGCAGATTTTGATCCTTTTATAACATACCTACTACTCGTGTTTTATAATTTACTAGCTGCACACAGCATGCTTTGCAATGCCCGTAAAGAGAAAACTGTTAGGTTCTATAAAAAAAGATGAGTTTTATAATCCAGGAACGTTTGCTGACGTCCCCAGAACCCCTACCAAAGTTTCGTCACAATCTGATCTGGATCAATGGTTTCGGTGCGCAAAAACATTTGTATGCTTTTCCCCAAAAGCATACAAATGTTTTTTTTTCATATGATAGCTAACTTGTACAGATTATTGTTAGCTTGCGTAGATCCAGATAAGACAGAGAGACAAACACTATAAAATTGTTAGTTAGTTAATATTATTTTATGTGATAGACATAAGGGTTTTTTTGACGATTCTAAAGTACTTCTTAGGGGGCTAATTGAAAAAAGATATTTTCATTTACTATAAACTCGTTTTTTTCAAATAATATTAGTAAACATGACTTTTTTGAAAGTAAGTATTACAATTTTGAAAACTCTTTCAGGAATCCAGACTTCTACATTTTTATAGAAAATGGTGGTCTCTAAGCTATTCTAGGACAAATTATAAAGCAACTGCTATTTTTTTTTCGACGTTCGACGACGTCGAATTATTCACATTCTGTAGGTGTATTTATTAAATACATTTTTATTCAGGAACAAAGAGAAATCAATAATTCCAAAGAGGTTGTCCATATCCTAATCGGCTGTAAATTAGAAGCCAGTCATCCGTCGCACTTCATAGCATGCAAAATAATTTCTATTCTAAATTCTAATATGATCATAATGATAGCAAGTCACGTAACTCACTCAATGCCCGAATGGTCACGAAGTTTTCGATACTGTGCAGGGTTTGATATCCACCATACAATACTACTTAACCAATAAAATAATTGATTACTAAGTAATTTAATTAAATAAACATACGACTTAATTCATGCTTGTAATTTCCGTCTTCATTGTCCATTTCCTAGGTTTACTAGACTTTCTTCGGCAAACCCCGGGTCCTCTCCGTTATGGGCATGGGTAAACCGGAGTGGTTTAGCAGGTATTCCCAGTGCCGCTATGATCCCAGTGCAGCTTGATAGGGAGAATTAAAGAAAAATATATTATAGATATAGGTATTGTACTAGGTCGATGTGATTTAAGTTGACTGACTGTAGTTTAATCACACTCATTCATTAGCTTTCGCAAATTTTTAAAAAAGATTCTGTGTTTGTATTCTCAGCCATATCTGTGGAACATAGCACATACAAAAAAACAGACTAAGTAAACAGCGCCAAGTAAAACTATTTTATGATGTTTGCTATCTGAATCGATTATTCAGATTTTTCAGATTCAGACTATCGTTTTATAGACACTCCTCCCTAAACTAGAAAATGCAATCGACTTGAGTTGTAGGTCAAGGCGGCATCGGCATTGTGTTCTGTGATTGTGTTTCCGGAATTCTGTGTTGCCATTATTGTTTGTTTTGTTTGATTTTGATAAAATAGTTATTGGGAAGGACAGATACTATTTTAATCTGTGGGAAGGACATGGTGATGTGATCTCTGCGAAGTGGGAAGCTTTTCTATTTGGTGCCAGCAGAACACGTAGAGGAGAATAATGATTTCTAAGTCATTAGAAATTGATTGTTGTTTTTCATTTAAAATGACACGTTTATTTTATTCAGCGTCGGAAATATACCTACAGATATGATTGTTATATAAGGGGAATGTCATGGATACAGAGAGACTACAGAGGTCACGGGAAAATTGAGCATTATGTTATGGTGTTAAAATATCACTTCGACACTTAGGCTGTGCTACGCAATTTGCGCTGTTGCGGTTCTTACCAAGGTAAGTGATATTTTCGTAGTGTTCTTTTTATTTTCATTTCTGAGTTATTTAGTTAGTTTAAAAAAGACGTTATTTTCGTATTGGTTCTAGAGTTTTTTCGATTTTTTCACTTTGTTGCTGTGAACTAGTGTAGCAAATAATCAAATTAGATGTCGTATTGACATCATCATCACTATTCACCACCTTGCACTCCAAAATATACATCATATAAATAATATATGAAAACTTAACTGTTTCTGGAAAATGGACAATTGATGATTTTAAATGCTTTTAGTTTCATTTAATTAAATGTATGTACCGATTTTGGAAACTGATTAACAGTTATATTAATAACCATATTTTCTAGACGTTGACTAATAGAGCAAAATTTAAAAGATTTATAATGAGACTAAAGATATTAATCTATAATGTACAGACGACAGCACGTCAAGTGTAACAGTTACACTACGATAACCGCCTCTATTAAGAACGGGGTAAAGGCGTTTTCAAGGTCAAACTGTTATGTTTAATGTGCTGTCGACTGTACAAAAGATAATAGTTTTATTTTAGACAGTTGGATACATCTTGTAAGGCAAAGTTTGTGCAAATTAAGTTTATACTATTTTATAGTACTATTATAGTTAATACTACTAGTTGTATACTATCATTTTAAAATTAAAAGTGAGTAATTAGTGTCACATTCACATAATATTCCTTTTTTGCGATTTTGTTACTCGTGTGTGATGTCGTGTTATAATGCGGAAAAGCTTTGATTATTATATTTTTAAGTGTGTTTATTATTTATAAATAGAGTTTAATAGAACATAATTTTATTTTCCGAATTACTCTTTTATTCTTGTTACTCACTTGTCCTCTGACTGTACTTTGATAAACCACTTTATCATATACTTACGTCGTAGGCCCCAAAGCCTCCATCAAAACATAAAATAAAATGAAAGGGGGCTTGTGGACCGCGGTCCCGGTAAACAATAGCCTCCACACCCTTCTGATTAATATTCTAAAGATTCATTGTTTCACAGTTCGCTGTTAAAATTATTTATTATTTTATTGTGTATTTATTTAATTAGTAATCACGACTGTTTTTAAAACTATTCAAATTGTATCTTTTATTTTCTGCCTGTACTCAAAAGTATTAAGTACAGACAACGGAAACCCATTGGCTCTGTCATTGGCTCTGTGTTTGCTATAAATTAAGCATTCACTTTTCCATCCTTAACTTGCACCGTCTCCTCAACAATACAATATACATTTATGTAGGTGGTTTATGGTTTGTGGGTAGGTACTCTCGAATACTCTCGATACTTTACATATCATAAATTAAATTTACTTAGTCTTACAGTTTTGCGTAAAATGAATTTATTATTTTCTAAGACATGGCGTAAGTCAAGTCGTGTCGAATCTGAACACACGGAGTTACCCCACATTGTGCAGTCAAGAGAAACGATGATTACAGTAAATAGGTAATACGTTAAGCGACCTTTAAATATGTTTATTTAGAATAAAATTCCCTAAGGCTCGGCTTGAAAGATATTTCATGTAAAACCAGTATTAAAATGTTAGTAATTTTCTGAATGTATCGAATAGCAACATCAGAGAGATAAGCTTTCTTCGCATACCGGGCGTTGCGTGAGCCGTTCGGTGCGGCATTGGTCGCACTCCACTTCGCACGAGGCCTGCACGAGTACCTCGGCCTCTCACACAAAAACCGTTCATCGGAATATATCCTGTTCGGAGAGTATATTAAAGTATTGTCTTTCCCTGTGCTTGATTAACTTGATAATATTAATACGAGTACCTAAGCACAATGATCTCACAGGAGCTCCTAACTCGACTTGATTGACGTGCCGATTTGTTCACTGAGCATGAATAGACTTCACTTGATATCCACGTTGCAGATATGCGATTCTCTAAAGACTGCAGCTATCCACAAAGGTGGGAATAGAGATTGTGTCGAAAGCTACCGAACAACTTCAGTGTTAAGCTTTATGTCTAAGCTTTTGGAGAAGCTTATTAATAAACGGTTGATGTCATACGTAAAGGAAAACAACATGATCGCTCATTCGCAGTTTGGCTTCCAGGCAAAAAAATCTACCGAAGACGCGGTAGCCGAACTCACAAATGATTTCGTAAGTAATTTAAACAAGGACCGGAGATGTATTCGAGCTTTGCTGGCTTTGGCAAAGGCGTTTGACACCGTCTCTATTAACACACTGTTAAATAAGCTAGAACAGATTGGAATCCGCGGAGTACAGTTAAAACTGTTTGAGAATTTCCTCTCATACAGATACCAAACAGTTAAAATATGTGAACACGTCAGCTATACCCTCCCTGCCACCTGTGGCGTCTCACAGGGAAGTGTTCTAGGCCCGAGTGTCTTCCTAATTTACATAAACGAGCTCTGTCAATTCATACCACATAATTGCAAAGTAATTTCATACGCCGATGATACAGCTCTAGTATTTCAGGGGGAGACTTAGGCAGAGGCACACTCGTGTGCAGAACAAGGACTCCTTAAATATTATCCTGGTTAAACAAAAATTTCCTTACCTTAAATATAAATAAATCCAAGTATATCACCTTCTCTATTAATAAAACCACTCAGCTTAAAACGAATCAAAATCCCTAAAAATTCAAACGTGTAACAGCTTGAACTTACTGACATGTCGATGTACTCCCTTGCAAGAAACTAATGTCATACGATATCTTGGAGTACAATTAGATGAAACCCTGTCATGGAATACCAAAGTTTTGTCTACTCGCGTAAGGAAATTAATCTGGTTATTCAGAAAACCTAGAAATATACTTAAACCTAAACTACTTAAATCTGTCTATTACGCTCTTGTCCAATCTGTACTCATCTACTGCATACCAGTCTGGAGTGGGGCATGTAAAACAAAAATCATAAAGCTGGAACGGGCACAACGTTCACTGATTAAAGTAATGTTCAGGAAACCTGCTTATATCCAACAGAAAATATTTATAAAGATGCGAAAGTTATGACAGTGAGACAATTATTTATCATGCAGGTCACAATACGACAGCACAAACAACCTTTCTTGCAAATAACTTAAACAATAAATTCAACTCAGCACTATATATTTATCCTAAAATATTGTAAACTATACTTAGGAACTAGTGATCTATTGGAACTTAATTACTATGAAACAGAAGCACTAATAAAATGACAAGAACATCAAAGAACACACTCATACATACAAACACACACTCACAAACACGCATTTGCACGCATGCATAATTTTATTATATTGTAGTAACTCTGTTTATAACGTCATATGGTTCGGGTGAGGTTCCTGGAGTCCTGAAATACAGGAATTTCCTAGTTTAGGCTCCAGTCCTCCCAAATATTACGTGTTTTCGTTTACCTTGTTTTCAACATAATTTCTCTAATATTTATAGTTATTTAAGTATAACAAACATGTAATATTGAGGTGGAAAATAAAGAAATTTATTATTATTATTATATTAAAGTGGCTGTCTTTCCCTGTGCTTGATTACCTTGATAATATTGATACGAATAAGCATAATGATCGCAGGAGCTCCTAACGCGACTTGATTGACGTGCCGATTTGTTCAGTGAGCATGAATAGACTTCGCTTGATATCCACGTTGCAGACATGCGATTCTCTAAAGACAGCAGCCTTGGCTGGCTTCGTGGCTGTGGGCAGCGCTATGATACCTTTTGGCGTTTGTTTGTTTGACAATCGTTGGCGGTTCTAGCATTCCGACGACGAGCACTGACGAATTGAAAAGTTGTTTATTTTTATCTTTACATGTAAAAGTCAATAAATATTGAATGGAGTCATTGCGACACGTTTTAAGTATAAGAAAAACAAAACCAGAAAATATCGATTATACTTCATATTTTATCTCTAATCCATTAGCATAAGGAATAGCCATAGCCATAACGAACATAAAACCAGCGAAGAGATCGACGTATAGTTTAGTGATATAGAATATTTCTGTTAGTAAATCACACTGCAGCACAGAATAGCCAATAGTCTAACTTACAGTCGTCATCAAAAGCACTCTCCTGCGAGTACGGAATTACATCAAACATTATTTGACTTATGATAACCATAGACACTAAACTGCGAATTTTGTAATTTGCGAAACTTATTGCCACAGCTATTGGGTTAGAATTTCTGTAAAAATTGAAGAAAGCAAGAGCAGCTTCTCTCGTATCCAGTATTGGAAAGTACCAATGGACCTAAGCATGGTGTGCCGACTGGTTATTCTTAACAGCTATGGCACACTTGCGATTGAACCAGCTGTTACGCCGACCTTTACTCATAAAACAGAAGTGAACGATGTTGTACTCCATCCCACATAAGATCTTACTCGTATCAACAATGGCAGTACTTATCGGGTCCAACTTATTGCAATAGCGCTGCCTCCGAGGCGCAATTACTATATTAATACAATTAATTAACAGTACTGACTGTTATTAATCTGTGGTATTGGTCTGATGTGCTATTGTAATTTGTAATGCTTATTTGCCGTATTTCGAGATAAAAGCGATAGCCGTTTCAATAAACTGTGGATCTAGCCAAACCGAGTAACATGCAGGGTCACATGTTTGTCAAGATGCGCACAGCGCGTTACACGGTTTATTTAGGATTATGAGTCAAGCAAAACTAAAATGAATTATATAAAATATACATTACTGTCACATAACGTAAACACACCTTTTGCAGAGATATGAGAAATATTAAAGAGCAATGACTTAAGTATAATAAAAGTTCAAATCTATTAGTTACCTGTTAGGAGGGAAACTAGGAAATTTCCTTTTCAGTCACTTTTCCAAATTTTGGGAAAGGTAGTAAAGATTGGTGTGACACGGCAGTATGATGACCACAATATACTCGTGCCATACGGTACGAGTTGCTTCCCACGTCTAAGGGATTTAACGAGCAGCCTCTTTCATCCCTACAAAGTTCGCGCACAATTTTCACGGAAATATTATTTTTTACAAGGATTATTATTTATAACCTGGTAGTAAAACACAGTTGCCATGCTGGGTGAAAGGCGTAACTTGATGTGAAGCATTCAATGAATACTACCTACGCACGTAGTAAACATTGCGAGAAAGAGGAATACTCGAGAATGTCTCAACACAACACAACCGCATATAATCACAGAATCAGCCGAATATAAAATATAGTTATTTAGTATTAGATATTCTAGTTTAATCTTTCTAATTAGGTAATCTAATAATTGAATAATTACTTAACAAGAAAAACAATTCAACCAAAGGTTTCAAATAACGATTAGTTAATTTAGTATCTATTTTTTGTGTTTTTAATAACACGATTAAAAAATTACGATAAATAATTAACGAATTGTTTTATTTTGTATTATTATTTCCGCACACAAACATAATAGTTTTGTGTTTATAGAAATGTCGCACAAATTATAATTTAATATAATAATTATTTTATTTGACGTATACATTTTTACTATGAGAAACAAAGATAATTAGAAGAGGTAATTATTTTTAGCAAAAATGAAACTAATGAAATTTAAATGTTCAACAAATCTATTGAAATTGTATACATGGCATAGTGTCAATTTTTAGCTAAATGTAATGAAAGGTTCCCTTCATAATTATTATTGTAAAGTATTTGCGAAGTTTATGTAACTACCTACTTATATTAGGCATAAAATATAGGCAGAAACCTACTTTTGCTCTCTTCGCTATTCTCTTCGTTACCTAGCTATCTAGTAGCCCAATTGTTATGTTTTGTCTTTGTGTCATAAATGTGATGTGATACGTAGTAGATAGAGATTAGGTTGATTGTTACTCGTAGCCTTAGAATAATAACGATAAATAACACAAAGAAGGATAGTTCCGTGCATTGCGTGATCAGATCACAAAAGTAAAGAAAAAAAATGGATGCACACTACTACATAAAGGGATGCTAGTAGAAAACAGTTGTCCCCAGAATCGGGGAGATTGAGATTGCACTTAAAATAATAGAAGCATTGCCTAGATCAACATATTATTATGTTATGTTGTATTTGTGCATTTTGTGTAATAAGCTATGGTTGTTTTTAATAATTCTTTATTAAAAGAAGATTTAAAATAATAATTAATCTGAATATTTTATTACCAGTTATGTGCCTATTACTGTACTTTTGTGAACAAATGACTTTTAAATTACTTACTTATACTAAATAAATATACAAAGATCCATGACTGGTGAACAAATGCTCGTACTCATCATACAAACATCTGCCACTACCGGGATTCGAACCCGGGACCCCTGCTCGAGTAGTCTTTAAAGCAAGGGGTACAGGCACCTTGACCAGCCAGTCGTCTATAAAAATAGCATATACACTATTCCATCTACTTCTGTGCCAAATTTCATCCAGATCCATTCGGCCGTTCTGGCGTGATTGATTTACACTAACAAACTTTCATCCATCCAAACTCTCGCATATTTATATAAGCGAGAGTTTGGAATTATGTTCTCACGTGTCTTCCCGCGTACGGGTCGCGCACTTTCGGCGATAACCCGATGACCGAGTTCTTCTCCCACCACTCCCGCGGTGTACCTACTCCAGCAAAGTACCGCCCACTCACTTTGTCATCGTCGTAACTTTTAATCTTTCAAGCGGAGTTATACCTCTGAAGGTCTATGACAATTGAAAAATCAATTGTGTCTGGAATCTGATGCTTGCCGGTCAAAGACATAGTGTAACAACTTTCTATATTAAAAGCTATTTATGATACTACTGCGGTAAGTTGGTTTTTACAAACGAGTAGACAATTGTAAGCCAAAGACGAAGTCGAGGGAGACGGAAAGTCGCAACATTCTTTGACGTTCGTAATATGAAAGTGCCGCACATATGCAAATGGCGCCACTTGCGCGTGTTAAAAATAAGAAAAACATATATCGTCACATTTACGCTTTTATCATCACCAGCCTTTATAAGTCCCGCAGCTGGGCACAGGCTCTCTACATGGGAGAAACACATGAGGAGCTGGGGCCATAACCATGCTGGCCCAATGTGGGTTGGTAGGTTAAAGTGCCTTCGGAAGCATGGAGAAGCTCGAGATTATAAATTTGACTGACCCATCCCGTGACAGACCATGGCGAAAGTTGCTTTGTTTCGTAATCGAAACCAGAGCGCTCAAACCATTACGCCACCGAGCTCCTCCTCTTTACTCTTTAGTATTAAAATAAGACAATCGTATCGCTTCCAAAGAGATTCGATTGGATACGTGAGGTATAATTGATTAAAGATTTTTTTTAAAAAAAGATTGACCCTAATAAATGAAAAAAAAAAAGATGTTTAGCCGGATTTGTTGCTGTTAGTCAAGCAAGATTTTTATTATAATAATTATTATAAAATTGTCTCTGAGCAAACGTTTTGTTATAAAATTGGTGTAGTTTTTTAAAGCAAGTGTTTGTATTGACACGCAATTGGAAGACCATTGTAATATAAGTGAATTTGATGTAAAAGACGTTAAGAATTTTATCGTGGTTATCCACCTAGTTAAAGTAGCATCATGGGGACTGCCATCATGTGTTTCGCGCCAAACTCTCTCAAGATGCATTGAAATGTGTTACAACAGCATTTCAATGCAATATTTGCAGAATTAAAGAAAATACTCAAGACATTTATCAATATAGGGCCCCGTTCTTCTTGCCTTCTCTGTAATAGAGAGAACATAAAAACAACAGGGGTGTTTGGCGGGTTTTAATGGCGTCGGTGAAGATTTTTATTTTAATAATTAAAAATTGTGTCGGAGTGAACTTTGTGTTATAAAAGTGGTGTTGTTTTATATAGAAAGTGTTTGTGTTGACATACAACTAAAAGGTTATTAGAATAAAAGTGATTATGGAGTGAAATATGATGAGAACTTTTTTGTGGTTATCCACCTCATCAAGTAGCACATATGGAGACTGTCATCATATGTTTCGCGTCAAATACTCTCAAGATGCATTGAAATGTGTAACACCAGCATTGCAATGCAATAAATGAAGAAATAAGAAATACTGAAGACATGGCTGTATGGGTATTAATTCCCTTTGCCGTCCCTTAATAGGGAAAATTAACCAAAAAAAAACAACAATTTAAAAAACCATAAACAATACGCACAGCGCCATACCACGGAGCGTGCGGTAAAACAGGCACTTAGGTGTGAGTACCTATTTTACCTTTTACCGCACGTTCCGTTGTATGGTGCGTAATAATTAACTTTCGAACAATATACAGACTTCTTAAATGCATTTTTTTAGCAGATGTGTTAAAAAGTATTTGTTTTTATTGTTTGGAAACAAATATCTCAATTCACTATTTTCGAAATAATGGCTTACTCATAACGATACATGCTGTCGTTTCTGATTTTATTGTAGAACTATAATTACAAGAGATACATTTCCACCATACATTATATTCGTGTAACTCTTGTTACGGTTTTTGCAGCGCAGGCCAGAATGACTCGCAGATGTGAGAAGTTTTTTCGACTTACGTGACACTTATTGTTATATTTGGCCTATTTACTCAAAAGCAAACCAAAATCAAAGCCTATAATATATTTGCGTAAAAGAGTAACAAACATACATCCATCGCAGACATCCATACAAACTTTCGCGTTTATAATATTAGTAGGACATATATAAATTAGTTACATGACATTGCACGTTTCCATGTCCCTCTGCATTATGGATTAGAGGATATAGGCCTATCACAAGTTTTTCCTGAACGTTACAGAAAATTTCGTCTACGAAATTTACGATACAGATATATTATAACATAATTATTTACGATTTTTAATTTACACATGTAAATACTATACACGGGTGCGTAACTATTACATACTTAATGTCAAAATGCTTTTATGGCAAAATACTGAAAAATGGCCTCCCACAAGGTGAACCGACGATCTGGTGAGGGTCGCGGGAAGCCGATGGCAGCGCAGAACCGATCGGTATGGGGATCTTTGGGGGAGGCCTATGCCCCGCAGTGGGTGTCTCTCGGCTGAAATGATGACTGAAAAATATTGAAAGCTTATCCGCGAAAAATGATGACAGTACACTATTCATGTTTTCCTGGTGTATTGTGACGCCATATAACCGCACACATCGTCATACCTAATTAATTATTTTCTGGGATATGCGTTCGGGCTGCGTACTCGGAAATATTCACTACGGAGCTTCAAATTGTTCACGCGGAGTTATTCTAAACTCGTAGCTTAAATATAGATTTGCTAACTTGATTCTGATATCTATATCAATATAACCAGTTAGCTTCTATCTATGTCTAACACTTTTTGCTGTATAGGCACAGGTATGATGGATAAGTTATAAACTTCAATAAAGCAATATTCCATATTGAGGAGGCCCACGGGGGTACGCTGGTCATTGGCACGGAGCCGCGGGGTCTTCGGCCGACCAACGACGCCTAATAGCAATAATAACTGACCTAACGCTAGGCGCACCTTCTCGTGCCGAGGGTCGCATTGCACCTGGCGACCGGGCCGACGCTCTTTTTTGTGCTATCTGTCGGTGGCAGTTTATTTTAAACGTGCGTGCGCAGATGGCGCGAGCGCAGGGGTCGCGTGCATTTCAGTCCAAAGCTATAATGCACCCTAATAAGAAGTCCACAGGGTGCAAATAGTTGCGAGCTTCTCCCCAGCCCAGAGTTGTAAACAAACCGGGTGAGGGCAATGGCTGCCTGCCACTCCCCGCACTCTGCCGCACCGAACGACGCCATTCAACCGGGAAGTTCACGCTTTATTTTTAGCGTTCTACGAAACTAGCAATGCTGATAATATTATAACGGAGTATGACAGGATATTTACTTATACATATCAATTCAATTTCATTAGAATGTAAATTCGAAGAACTATTTAAATTACTCAAAAGAAATCAATTCAACTAAACAAGAAATACCTAACAGTTAAATATATCAAGTGTCTTTATTCAAACATCTCCAGTAAATTACTCAGAGAGCTGGGTTAGGAAGTTGTGTATAAGATAGGATATGATAACTAATACCTACCTACCTATATGAAATTTAGCGTGGGCGCGTTGAAGAATAAGAACACCAGCGCACAGAATGGGAATTGGGAACCTAACAACGGCAGAGAAAAAATCTAAATTGGCCGCTATCGTATCGTTGAGGCAAACAACAAAACGGCACTACTCTGTCGACAGGAAATAAAACGGTTGGTCGGCTATTTTTAAACCAGTTTTGCGAATAAAACAAATTGAGTACTTTCGCTCTGTGCGCGAGGAAGGGGTGGTGCTGGTATTGTTATTATCAAATATAAATGTACAAGACGGGGTCAACAGCCGTAAGGGCGCGACAAGTAACTGACGTTATCTGAAATACGCTTATAGACTGCGTATGCGAGCTCTAACTGTAATCATCGGCATTGACATTGGAAAAGCGATGGCCCGGTAGGACGCCGAGGGGCCAAGAGCGCGGTTCGACTTCGGAGAATTGTTGTCTTCAGCAGCGTCGTCGGCGGCGATCGGGCGCGAGTCAATGACCCGAGGGCGAGGAGGGCGCGGGAGGGTGCGCGCGCACGCAGCCGCGCCCCGCCTTTATTTATTACGCTACGCGCGGCTCGCTCGGCGCCGGCAACGCGCGACGGGGCGGAGGCCGCATTCCGGGCGGCCGGCGCCGGACTCCGCGCCGTGTTCTGCGAAAATAACGCACAACGCACTACCTCATCCACAACACGACGTCCCATTACGAGTCACACTTTAAAATAAACTATCTCAAAACTTACCAACTATAGGGAACGGGTGCCGGAGAGCACGTGCGCCAACCTCGTGCAGCACTCTAATGTCTTTCTTCCCACAGACCACAAAGTCACTGTCTTCATTAGAAAAAGTTCAGTCGGAGTCAAAAAGAGTCTTTTAGACGACCCCATCGCATTATATTCTCTACATAAGTCAACACAGAAGTTCACATGGCGCGCGCGATGTATCTTATCAAGGCAACAGCACACGCGTCAAGTTCGTTGGCGATGTGACGCATTAGTGAGCGCGCGGCGCGGTTCTACAGAGTGCGCAAGCAAACGGGGCGGTGAAGCGGTTGCGGGGGCCCAAGGGAGCTGGCCCCCCTCCCCGGCGGCTCCGTGCTGCCCTCTGCGTCGACGGGCTCATCGACCGCGCTCGCCCTCACCGCGGCATAGAACTGCTGCCATGCCACTCTCACTGTACCGCAACACGACGCGTTCCCGCCTTGCCTGCGCCCACTGACACATGCTACTGCCTGGCCTGAACTGGCATACCGTATCACTGTAAACACACTCCGCTCACAACCACCGTAACCTTTACCGCAACGCGACCATATTATAGATTGAAACCAAACCCTGGCGACAAAATTAACTGCCGAGTATTGGAGTAAATATTATATAACTTAAAAATTTTATTAATTTCACTCATCTGGCACGCAGGCGAATCTGATGAAGATTTAAAGCAAATTCATGTAGGAACACCATGAAGCTCCCGTCCTGCTACAATCGATAAATGCGTCATATCTTATGTATCATACATAACCCATTATGGACTGCGTTGCCGAAAATTCCAAGCAGCCCGAGTGGCTTATGTTGGCTCTGGCGGACGATAACGCTAACGGGTGAACAACGTGTCAACAAGCACGCGTAGTATTAAATCACAGTACGAATACATTAAGTTAGTGTGTTCAGTTAAGTACTCGCAAAGAACGATACCCGAGGCATCACCGTGTGATAATTCGTTCACACGCACGCTTTAATTGCCTACAAAGTGACTTGTTTACACCGATTATTTGTAAAAGCTGCCTATTAATTAACTAAAGTTAAATTCATACTCACGAAGTTGAGTTATAAACTTATAACTTAAAAGTTATAAACTTATAACAGTCATTTTGACCAAGCGTCACGAAATTTACCACATCCGCTCACTGGGCAGATAACTAGATTCTCAAAGTATGCCCAGCCTTTTTCTAAAGCATTCAATGAACTAGTTTTTTTGACTCACTGACGCTTGAGTAAGTACGGCCCCAAATAAGAATTGAATTGCACGGTTATGGCCTGTCTAACGGACAGGTATTTGGAGCAAGTTTGCCGGTGCAATAGGAACCGTACGAAATCAAAAGTGCACAGGTGACTAGCTTTTTTATTTTTATTTTGCTCCGGAATGTCTTCCATTGCTTACAGCAATCAAGTAATGCAAATAGTAAAATTTTAATACAGATAATTGATATTGCACTACTTTCTTATTTATTTAATGTGCCTACTTATTTTATGGATATTTTATGTTTGATAACTACGTTAAGTACTAATATTTATTTAAGTAATTACGTACTTATTCAAGATTCAAAATAATATTATTTATAATATCTATTCTATTAACTCTACGAAAGCCACGTACAATTATTTAATTTCTCAATGGTTTGGCAAATTATTGGCGCATATCCACAGTGTCTCTCTGCGGTCTAAAGCAAGAGATAAGGACAGTGTATGCCACCTACGCAGGACACACAGAAATAGCTGCGCGTGCGCCGCCTCTGACTCAGCGCAGACAATGGGCCTGGTGTCCCCGCTTGAGACAGCTTTCGTCTATCTATATCAACACGTCATCTAATCTATATCAATGTAAGTAGGTACCGATCTAAGTACCTTACAAATACCATTCTATAATCCTTGCAAATACTTTCTTTTTAATTATCTTAAAACGTCTACTCATTCTGTTGTGATTCGACAATTTATTCGAGTTGAGCGTTTTGGTCTTGAGACCCAAGTTAGTAAAATAAATTATTCCTTCTTCATTCTAAGACATTACTATACTATGGCATAGACGGTAATCATGTTTTACTTTTAATCACGGGTACTACTTTATTTCGTTCGATTGACACAGTGTCCGATTACCTGCATGTTTGATGAAATATTTCCATTTACCCGCACGAGGTGCCTCCTGTCCTTAAAGGTGGTATTAGTATAGTGTTGCTGGAAGTCATGCTGACGTTACTGTCGCATAGACGGTAATCCTGATTGTTACTATATACTTCATACGATTGTTTAATTAAGTGGTAGTTGATACAGTGGCCACTTAATTACCTACCCGCATATTTGATGGTATATTTCCAACTACCTCCATAATGTACTTACTTTCTACGTATACTGGTAGGTAGTTGGGAAATGATCCGACTACATCTAATTATACTTTGTTAAATAACATGATTCCTTTTTTCGCTTAGAAATAATTGTGCTACCGTAAATTTAGGTGACAGCCCCGTATGTAGGGTCGCCTGGGTAGGTATGGTTTTTTTTATATATACAACTAGATGACAAACAAGCTGACGGCCCACCTGGTGGTAAGCGGTTACCGCCGCCTATAGACACCTGCAATAACAAGGAAAAGCACTTGTTATTGCAGGTGCGTTGTCATCCTGAGGCCTAAGATGAAATACCGTCTATGCCCAGTAATTACACTGGCTACCTTTCCCTTCAATCCGAAACACAGCGAACTGTTTTACGGCTGAAATAAGAAAGGCGGTGGTACCTACCCAGGCGACCCTACATATAGGTCTACCACCTAGTTGGTAGACATAAGTTAAATATTTTACAGGAAACAGCTTCGGTTCAGTGTGAAACGCTTCTCCGACGAATTCTTCCTCGGTGAAAGTTTCTCTGAAAAATCTATTGTTCTACCAATATCACTTAAATTGAAATAATTCAATGAAAATAGTGGCATTTAGAAGGTCCATGTTTATTTTTTATAATGTGCCCGCCCTACCGCGGATTAGTCACGATGGCAGAGGTCACGAATCTACTAAACCAGAAACCATAAAATTTTTAGAGGTATATTTTTAATAAAGGTGATGGTGAAAGGAGATGTTTCATATTCGGCCAGGTATATAATCTACAGTATCTCAAAAATCATGAAAAATCTCCTGAATCCGTGAAAAATACGAATCATCATCATCATCAGCCTATATTCGTCCCACTGTTGGGCACAGGCCTTCCTACATAAGAGAAACACATGTAGGAAAAAAAAAATACGAATAATTCGTTTTAATGCAATGTTTGTTTGTACAAACAAAAGTTGAAATTTTTATTCGATTTCACCGTTATCCACTATGGCAATATGGCGGGCGACAAAGAAGTCAACTAAACGTCACCAAAGTGACATACGCGCCATGCCGAATAAATGGCTGTGTTGCAGTTTTTTCTATGAAAATTCTTGTTTAGTAATACGCAACCATTCACATAAAAAGAAAATGGACAATTGAACACTGTTCTGCATATTTTTACCTATTATTTTGTATAGTGTTCACTGTTCATATACCTGGCCGCGTCTCCATACATTTTTGAAACATCTTCTTTTTGGGCCAGTTCATGCACTGTTTCAAATTGTAGACAATTAAAACTGAATAACATGGTTTTCATTACATAACACAAAACTCTTCTATTTTATTGCAAAAATAACGAAATAAAAAAGAATTGTATAAAATGGCAACATATCATAAAAGTGCCCAAAAGTGCATAGTCTATAGCAGGGGTCTCCAAACTACGGCCCGAGGGCCACATCCGGCCCGCGGACAGATTTTGTCCGGCCCGCGGAGAGCTAGCATACTTGAAAACTCCTTTTAGAGAATTTTTTTTATAGCAAATTAAATTTAGTCTACTGAAGTATTCTAATTTTATGTTGAATAATTATTAATATGACATCTACATTGATATGGTCATGGGCTAACTACTCATAACATTGTTGTAAGCTTATTGTTATTGTTTTTGTGATAAGTTGGATAAAGAAACACAGAATTGTAATGAGTAAAGACATGTATAATATGCAGAAAATTTAACTTCAGTATATAATAACTAACAAATTATTGAAATTAATCCAACTAACATTTTATACATTTTAAATAAAAACATAACTTATAACAAGCATAATGACATATAATACTAATGAGATTTATGTAATTCAGATTTTCCACTGACAATAGTTTGTAGTTGTGGACTAATTTTACTTGTACCAATTATTAAAAGAGATTTAAGATGCTCATGAGTTAATTTAGATCTGTAAACATTTTTTGTGTACTTCATTTTGGAGAAGGTTAGTTATATAATATGGTTTTGGCCCTCGGAACTTACTGGAGTAATCAGTATGGCCCTAAGGCTGGAAAGTTTGGAGACCCCTGGTCTATAGCCACAATAACGCTGTTAAAAAGTTGACTTTAATGTCATATTGACATTTATTAAAATTGACATTCCGTCATTATAATAGTGAATGTACCAACCCGCATGGGGTCAGCGTAGTGTGGTGTTGTTATGGCCCAAGCTTCTCATGTGTTTCTCCCATGTAGGAAAGCCTGTGCCCAGCAGTGGGACGTATATAGGCTGATGATGATGAACAGTGTACGCTTGAAGTGTTTTTATTATATCGAAATTGTTTGACCCTGGCTATGCAGAAATAAAACGATAATATTCAACGAAAAGTCGTCAAATACAAAATTGTATTATGACATTGACATTTTGCTTTCTTCGAAAGGGCTCGGACTGTGATGTGTTTCAGAAAATCAAAATATTTTTTTGCCGCTTCTATCAGTCAAGATTTATAGAAATGATAAGGTAAGATGGATTCATACAAAAATAACTGTACGAAATAATGGTGCTTATGAGCGGGCCCAAATCCCATAGAAACTTTTACTTTCTCCTCTACGTCTTCATTGTGAACCCGGAGCTCTGATTATGGATTATACTTTTATAAAATATATGAGCATGAGCATAAATGACGACATCTTGTTGTTATTAAAAAAATGAGAAGATTATTTTTATGGTCAGAATACTATTTGAGTAAGGATTAGAATTTAATAACAGATCGCCTGATTTAGGCGAATTGATGCAAACAAGCAACATTTCAATATCAGCTGTCTGCTATAACCTCTGACTGAGCTACCGAGGACTTAGGAGAACGCTACGATTTTTTCTAGTCTTTTTGTAGATAACTTATTATTTTAAGTCTACCTTCACAATATCGCAATGATTAATTTGAATCAAACCCCGAGGTACTTATCACAATTAAGGCCCAGTAGAATACATGACACTTAGGGCTATAAAATGTAACTATAATTTATAAAATTACACAGCCATTTAATTATGAGTATTGATGCAACCAAATATGTACAATGCCAGGCAGTGACAATGCTGGTCATTGTAAATTTATCAAAACAAAGTAGATATTTGCATATTTTTAGATAACAATTATGATAATGTTATTTACTCAATGTTTAGAATATTGTACTGAGCTGCTGTTTTTTAGTTACTACAGTTGTTGGCAGCACCAAGAGAATCTATTGAAAAAAAAAATTGCACTTATGCCAAGAGGCAACTTTTATCATCATTTCAACAGAGACACTCCCACTGCTGGCTCCTCCTAACAATGGCCTAGCTGAAATACTAAAGACATAAACACTAACTTTATAATTTTAAAAATAACAAAAAAAAATCGCCAAAGGCGCGTGCATGTCCCGACGCCCGTGTTAAATAAATGATTTGTGGTTGGTTTTAAGTCTTTTATTAAGCTCTTAATCAATTTATAATGTATCAGATTTTACATACATTAGGAGTCAAAGCACAGACCAAGAGTGAGCTTATAATTTATTGTTTGACATCTTTCAGTTTAGAAATCGGCGGGATGGTAGAAATCTGTGTGTTCCTGATATAATGAAATTATAATTATTTTCTTCACTCCTCCTCACCGAAGTCTACTCTTCCATTCCCATTTGTGGAATTTTCTTCATTTTGTGTGTAATGTTTCATTCATGATCATAAAGGTTTTTACGTTGACTTTGAGGTTCTCCCAAAGTTATTCCTTCTAATTTTTCAATTTCTGTTTCAGGTGGTGTATCTTCATTTTAAAGCTACTCTTCTGTTGCAGACAAGATATCGTCACTGGAATTTATATTTTCATGTTCTATGTCACTTTTTAGGTGCTTGAATAGGAGGATATAACAATATTTCCTGAGCAGGTGAGTTATTTTCTTTTCCATATGGTCTATTTTCATCTTCGTTTTTTTATTGAAACATTAATTTATTTTTATTTTAAATTTCAGGAGCAGTATATTCTAATTCTACAGGTAAGTTTCTTTTTTCTTTATTTTTGTTAGGGAATTTTCCATCTAATACTTTAACGTCTCTGCTAACTATAACCGAGTTTTCATAGTGCAAATATATTCTGAAACCTTTTGCACTTGTTGCATAACCCACAAATATTTCTTCAATGACTTTTAAACTAAATTTTCCTTTCTTTTGAAGGATAAAACTTTTGGATCCGAAGATATGAAGATGGTTAGCTGATGGAGTACGTCCAAGCCAAAATCGGTACGGTGTTTCTTCCTTAAAACTTTTGTAGGACTTTTATTTGCATTAGCAGTATTTTGCGTTCACTGACACTATTTTGCTGAGGTGTATTATGGTGCTGACAATCTTCTAGCGATTCCGTTTTACTTTCAAAAATTGGTTAAACTGTGAATTACAATATTCAGTTCCATTGTCGGTCTGAAAACTTATAATTTTTGTTTTTTGTAATTTTTCTACATAATATTTGTATTCCTTAAATTTTTCGAATGTATACTTCACTATTTTGTTTTAAAAAATATATGCAGCAGTACCTTGTGAAGTCATTAGTGAAGGTTACAAAATAGTTACTACCAATTAATGAATCAACTGGCATTGGACCACATAATTATGTCACTATGTATAATCTGTAGAGGTGCACGGGATATTATTCCTTCATATTTTTTAAATAGTTGTCATTTTTCATCTTTGACATGTTTCACAATTATCGAAATGTGGTCCACATTTCGATAATTGCAAATTTATTCCCATAACCAATTGATATTTATTTAATTTCTTTAAAGTCTAAGTACCTAATTTTCTATGCCATATTTCTGTTGCAGTGTTGGCCTTTTCTATGGGATTTGTTTTAACATAATAGATCCCATTCCTTTTTGTTGCAGAAAAAAATATTTTGTTTTTATTCATAACATAAGCTGCATCTTTTTCGAACAATACTCTATAACCGGAGTTAGTAATCTTAATTTTTGATTTTAGCATTATTATAAATGTTTAAAAAATCCTGGCGACTGCTGCTCAGTTGGTTGGAGCAGTCGCCCGGATTGCGAAAGGTCGCGGTTTGATTACCGCCTCAGGACGTGAAATTTTTCTCGTTTTATATTTTAATTACGGATTTAGTAATTTTACTCACTGACATCAAATTTGTGTAAATATTTGAAATGCATAAAGTTTCATTTAAATTACATTTTTCTTCTCCAATGCTGACTGACACTTTTACTCTCCCTTGTATGTTGGTAGTATGTTCATTTGATGCTAGTATTAATATTCCATTTTGCATGGTAAAACATTCGTTTTTCAGCACACATATGTGAAATACATCCGCTATCTAAACACCATTCTTCACTATTTTCAGACACGGAGAAGTTCAAATTGAATGCCACGGCATTAAAATTCTTTTCTTGTTTTACATTATCCCTTTTTAACCGACTTCAAAAACGAGGAGGTTCTCAATTCGGCCGGTATGTTTTTTTTTTTTTCTATGTATGTACACCGATTACGCCGAGATTACTGATCCGATTTACGTGATTCTTTTTTTGTTCGATGCGGAATAGCTGCCATTTGGTCCCATAAATTTTTTTTCAAAAACAGTTGGGTACTTTGGTTTTAAATTTAAAAAAACTGAAATTATGAAATCGTCTACATAAGCGAAATTGCGAATTTTTGCTTTTCCAATGACTTTTTAGTGAAACGATACGATAGTAGGAAACAATATAAGTTGACGGTCACCCATCTAGCTTCGACCGTAGAAAGTTATCACTAAAAATTGTGAAAAAAAAATTTAAAACAAAAATTAAATCCGACTTCAAAAAACTGAAAAGGATAAAATAATTAAATTTAAGTAGGTATTCATCCCCTAGAAACATATTTTTGGAGTTGGTGCTAAGTGGTTTCCAAAAACAATAGAAAGTAAAGCACCGACTCCAAAAATATGTTTCTAGGGGATGAATACCTACTTAAATTTAATTATTTTATCCTTTTCAGTTTTTTGAAGTCGGTTTTAATTTTTGTTTAAAATTTTTGTTTATTATACCAGTACAGCCCGGAAGTTATTTTTTTATTTTTATTTATAAAAGAATAGAATGCACCTTATGACTCTTGTATATTTGTTTGAGTGTTTTTAGTCCCTTTTCCTTCGTCAATAATCTTTATTTTTAACCCCAGACGAAAAAAGAGGGGTGTTATAAGTTTGACGTGTCTGTCTGTGTATCTGTGTGTCTGTGTGTCTGTCTGTGGCATCGTAGCGCCTAAACGAATGGACCAATTTTGATTCAGTTTTTTTTGTTTGAAAGCTGATGTGACTACGATGGTTCTTAGCTATAATTTATGAAGATCAGTTCAGGCGTTTGATGACCATCAGCTCATTTTTCTACATGATTATATGGTTTTACTAACTTTAACAGATCCGATTGATTGAAAATTTGGTGTCCTGTCACTTCGGTGACATTCCCATGACATACTATCATTGAGATGATCCTATAACATCAAAATGTCTGCGAAATGCTTAATTTTTCAGAAACTTACAGCAGATATAGCGTGTTTGGGCTCTAATGTATAGTCTCAATGAGATGGTGTTATATAGACGTTTAATGTCGCCGGGGGTTACTTAAAATTTTTAATTTTGTATTTTTAAATGTTCAGGTGTAGGAAGTTTATCTCTAGATTTTACTGGTATTCTGAAATTTTCATAGCTGTTTGGTAAGCTATACAGAGTATCATAATGCTCAATAAGTCTGGATGTAAATCTACTTACATATTTGCCCATTTTGCCACTATATCCATGAAATTATTCGGTGTTCACAGACATCTTCCTTATTATCTTTTTTTTTTATTGATTGTTTTAATGTGGATTTTCTAGCAGGCCCTGTGCTTTGAAAAGTAGACTTTAGTTTGTTCCATATTTCCATGTATGATATAAAGGCCATTACTTGTTTTAACTCGGACGGAGATATCAGTTGTAATAATTCTGACTTTGCGAGAAGGTCATGTCGTTTGAATTTTTCTGGTTCATCGTTATCTTTAATATCACCACATACGTAATCCCACAAACGGTTTTTATTAAAACTGCTTGCGCTTTTACGCACCACGTATCGAAATTTTCCTTCTTAGGGGGTTCTATTCGATTAGAAAACGCCGACATGTATTTTTTACTATCCTTCCTATAACCACGCTCTGCTACCATCTGTTAAATAAATGATTTGTGGTTGGTTTTAAGTCTTTTATTTAGCCTCTTTATTAATTTACAATGTATCACGATTTACATACATCAGTAGTTACAAAGCACAGATCAAGAGTGAGGTTATAATTTATTGTTTGACATCTGTCAGTTTAGAAATCGGCGTGATGGTAGAAATCGGTGTGTACCTGATATATTGAAATTATATATTATTTTCTTCAGCCCGCGATGGCGACGCTCACAAATAATTAAAAATATATTGTATCTGTTATGTTTTTCAGCAGTTTCATGTCTTTCTAGGCTATGGAAAAGGTAGCAGTAATTTTAGGGCATGGGAGGCTAACTCGTCAGGCATCAAATTCCAGCGAAGGGGCCGAGAGTCTAAGGTGGCTTACTTGGAACTTCTGGGAATGAGGGGACGGATTAACATTTCTCTTCTCTAGAATGTCAATGCACCAGTAATACCGAGTGATTCCCTTGTTAATTTGTCAAACCGCGTAAGACTCCCGGGAGTCTTATATTATAATTAAGAACTAATTGTGTTTGGAATTTGATGTTTGACAGGTTAAAGCAGGACACCATCGTGCGTCGGTCCGATTTGAAAGCAGTGTAAAGGTTTTACCATTTGGAATTACTGAAGCCATATATGTATGTCTATATGTGGCCGCCTTACCTCCTTCAGAACACTAGGAAATTTTCCATCCTGCTTCTTACTCCTCGCGTTCCATGTTCCTAATCAAGGTGTTTACCGCCCTGGGATTCTTCGTACCCCTGTCTCACTGAATACTGAATGTACGCCCGCTCCGGGCACTCGAAGCCATTGCTATTATCCGTGTCTTATCCAAGGTTGTTACTAAGGAGATTTAGGGATAATTCACATTAAAGCGGGCCGTGTACGTGGCCCGCTTTAATGAGAATCATTCCTTAGTGTTGTAGTTTCCCGTTGCCTTCTACACCAGACCTTTTACAGGCTATATGGAGCTCAAGGCTCCTGTAGCCTCTTCCAGACAGTTCCCCGACCAGGTCACCAGAGCCTCATACATTATCTAGCAAAGAGCACCACGGTTGATGGCGCCGCCAAAGGCTCGTGCGAGTGAGGTCGGCACTTGGGTTGATTTAGATTCCGTTGCCTCCTTAAATAACATTAAACAAAAGCAAGTTTAAAAATTATTTAATTACCTAATGTTACTTAGTATCATTTAATTTATTTGCGTTTTAATACAATATTTGGCGATCGTTAACTTTGCTAGAAGTATCTAACAAAAATCGATGACCAAGAACTAAGGTCCGGAATTCCATTACTTACATGTTTAAGACAAATTTTCTAAGTCACACGCACACTCAGAAATAAATTCAATAAACAAAGACCGGTCTTACTCTGCTCACACAACACATTTATATGGTAATACTGAGATGAGTTGAACTCAAAGTTTGTTCTATACAATTATCTAAACCAGTCTAAAAGGCTATAACATAAGAGTTCTTTTTGAAAAATATCCAATAATATGTTTACCTGCCTTTTATTTCGAAGAAAACTGGTAAGATAATCGTTAAGAGTTCATTACACCCTTGGAACGTAAAGATTTGATCGGAATGCCTGTTTTGTATCCAGACATGCACAGAACGGTACTCTTTGTAACGGCTATAATATTTACAGCACTTATTACTCCTGAAAACCGCCGCGTTAAATTATATTATCACTGGCCGGCTTCAAAATGGCGACCATTCGCCATTTCAGCATGGTCAAGTCGGTTACTCAAATATTTCTCCAGCGGAGTGCTCGGCAAACATTACCGGTGGCACATACTAATGCGATGCTAATCATTACGCCGGACACATATTAATTTGAGTACGGCACTTTAGCACGAACGACAAAGAGCACCAATCAGTAACGGTCTAGGTCTCCAAAGAAAGGAATCCAAAGTATCGGACCTCGTGGCAAATTATGCATTGTGATGGGGAGAGGCCGCCTCTATATTGTGAGAAATCACATTATACTGGCAAATCTAAGGCGAGAATGGTATAAGTAGCACGGCACACACATTGATGGGTATGAGGGATGAAGATATGACATTCCTTTGAATTACTATAAATAAAAATGTTTTCCTGGATATGAAACAGTGAGAATCGTTTTACGTCTTTTAAAAAATGTAATACCGATATTTACTTAATCATTAGTACCATGAGTAGGCCAATAAAAATATATAAGTTAATAACGAGGCATGGTGCAAACGCGGCCAAGCAGTTACAGGAATGGCTCGTGAATATTTTTGCACAGCGCTTCGCCAGACTGGTCCAACGGCATTCTCTGACACTGCGGTACTACCACCGACCAACGCTTTTGCCATACCGGGTTAAAGTAACCATATTCCTTATAATATAAAAGAACATTGTGCCACCACACAATGTTGGATAAAGTATCGACGCCGAAGAATTTTGCCTTTTATCTTCTTTTTTAATATTTAACTATCGTAGGAATAGTGCAAAATCTCAAACTTAGGAAGTAATTTAAATCAATTTGATATTTTTTACCTAATTTGTGAAGTACTCATAAAAAAAGACACAATGGATTGCTCAGATGGATTTCAATTGTTTACTTCGTTACAGTAATTTCTTACAAACGTGTTGCGTAAAGGTTGAAGGTTTTTCAGTTGAAGAATGAATGAATGAAGAATTTTCAATACTCTCAAAACTTGCTGGCTGTTACTGAACGGACACAATTTTTAACCGACTTCAAAATCGATAAGATTCTCAATTCGGTTGGTATGTCTTTTTCTTCGTACACTGATTACGCCGAGATTACTGATCCGATTTACGTGATTATTATTTTATTGGACGCGGAATAGTTGTCATTTGGTCACATAAAAAAATATTTAAAATCAATAGGGTAGTTTGGTTTGAAACCAAATCAAAAAAACCAAAACCACACCAAAACCAAACCAGGTTTGGTAAAACGAAACTACCCAATTGATTTCTAGTTATTTTGATTTTAAAATCAAATGTCTATGTATGCGAAATTACGGATTTTTGCTTTCCTATGACTTTTTAGTGGAACGATACGTTAGGAAACAGTAGGTACATGCGGTCCGCATCTAGCTTTGACGTTAGAAAGTTATCACTAAAAATTGTGGAACAAATATTTTAAACAAAAATTAAAACTGACTTCAAAATACTAAAAAGGATAAAATAATTTTTAAGTAGGTAGGATAAAATAATTTTTAAGTAGGTAGGATAAAATAATTTTTAAGTAGGTAGGATAAAATATTTTTTAAGTAGGTAAGTAGGTAGGATAATTATCTACCAGAAACTAATTTTTTTGAAGTTGGTGCTAAAGTTGTTTCCAGAAACAATAGAAAGTGGCTTAACTATCGACTCCAAAAAATTTGTTTCTAGGGGAGAAGTACTACTAACATAAATTTAATAATTTTATCCTTTGAGTAGTATTTTTTTACTAAAAGATACAAGAAGGTGGTGGTATATATTATTTTTTTTGTTTGGAACATTATGGCTGGAATAACGGTTCGTTCTCGGGTAAGTTGGTGACAATGGCCCTAAATATTACCTACCTATTTATTTTATAGATTGTGATTTATCTTATATCTACTTACATACATTTAAGCTTATATGGGCTCCGATATGCGAATTTATCATGCAATCGATAGATCGTATTAAACTTTATCGATGCGAGGCATCTGCTGCTGGAAGGCAGGCATAACTTGACAAGGTTTATTTTATTTACACCTACCTAGTGCCTACGTACCTGTTTATGCTTATTTATCAGGTGTAGGTACTACAGTGCTATGGGTATACTATATGATATTACTCGCAGTATGAAGAGATATGACCCGAAGTAAACAAGAAATGAGCACCTCGAGCTAAGCCGCCGTAGAATGCAATATCAAAGTTTCTATATGATCAGACTTTAACATTGATAGATTTTAATGTACCTATTGGAATTTGAATAAGTGCCACAAAACCTTCTGTGTGACACTTATTTCAATTCCTATTCATTAGAATCTATGTAACATTTTTTTTTGGTAATTAGTATCTATTCGTATAACACACTGATTTTGTAAGAAAGATGCAAAAAAAATGCAATTTCTCAAAAAGTCGGGAAAAAAATCATAACTCGAAAACTATAAAAAATCTCGAAACATACATGGGGGTGATTGATTCGGATACCCCACGACATACCACACCTATTTTTTTGTGACCGCAATTGACCGGCCAACTGTATTTCCTATATACTACTACTTACATTTAAAAGAATTCCAATATAAACATTGCAAATACTAAATGAAAGATTTAGTTTTTGCTGGTTTTTTTTATTCGTTGAACATTAATTCTGCAGTCTTTTACCTCTTTAAAAACGGCACTGGCCTGGTATAGCACAATATAATAAGCCCGCAATATGGCATTCTTAAAATTATCGTACTGAAATTATTTGCAGTGCCATAATAATTTGAAAAACTCAACTCAATATACTTACTGTTTATACAGGATATGATAGATAATATACTTACAATATACAGAATGTTTGGTACATGGTATAACAAGCGAACACCTACCCATGTTAACATAGTCATATAAATACTATGGCGTTATCAAAAAATCAAAATTGTGAAATAAATTTCAACTTTCTTCATACAAAAAGTTCGGCCACTAAAACAAAATGTATGGGAAATTTCAAAAGTAATTTTATAATTTTATTTAATGATAACACCATAAGTAGTAGTTATTTGACTATGTTAACATGGGTAGGTGCCCGCTTGTTATACCATGTACCAAACACCTTGTATAAAGACGGTTTTTCAATGAATAGCATTTTGAAGTAACATGATGTTAAGGATGCTATTATATGTACATTCGGCTAGGAGTCTGAACGGTGGGTACCAATATGCCTTGTGTTTTCAATTTGTATGTAAGTAAATTCATATTGCAATGTTGCGCTAGAATCTGAATTTATGAAGCACTTCGACTGTTTACGTCTACGAGATATGAGGGAGTGAGGCGGCCGGCAGAGAGGGACAGCCTAGTCGAGCGTGGGAACTGTCTTCAACATAGGAGTATGACTGCATTTGAGCCTGAGGCGGTTCGGGCAACAAGTTGCTGGAAAAAAGTTGTCCGTGTAGGTACTTTGTCATTACTTTCGAAAGGCTTGCGAAAATAACGGACTCCTTTGATGTGGATACGTGCCGAGTATACTTTCTTATAAGAAAGTAATTACGAAGGTTTCAAGCATTAAGTTGCCGATTTTCGGATAATATGCTAGTTGGCTGCCAAAGAAAGAAAGCCGCATCATACATAATCACACCGCTCCAGATCATGTTCGATGTTATGATCATTGTATTCTAACAATTCAACTGTAGCAGTATTTAAATTAAGTTGTTTGGTTATCTCTTAATATAAACATTGTGAGGTAACATAGTCTTTTGAATTTCTCATACTCACCTACTTAAAAGTTGACCGCTGTTTTAACTATTTACGTACCTATATCTAAGTCCCACCGTAATGACTAGCCCGAACAACTTGTTTTATGTACGTAAATAGTATGAAACTCAAGATACTCGCCAGCGCTAGTGATATTCGTCACTTCACTATATAGTAGGTAGGTATTGGGGAGGAGATTCATACAAACCGTTAACATTGTATGGAGACCTGCTTTGAAATGATGAAACAGCTCAACAGCGTCGGCTTTACACACCCTGCGTTGAGTCGCGAGCGAACCGAACAGCTTAGTGTTTCCTACCGACAATAATGATTGGTAACTACTCATATGTCTTACATCTTGCTTGCTATGTTAGCTACATAGTAAGCATTAGCTACACCATAAGACTATTAGAAAAAGCATATCCCATTACTCTCACTGGACATTGCTGACTTTGATATCACAGATATGACGCTCTAAGCCGCTTGCTTTTAATGTTTTTGATACATTTTCGGGCTAAAGAAGTTTATTTATCAAAAAAATTACAATTCAATGAGATATTTTACGTGACCACAAAATGAGAAATAAAATGTAGGTAGGAACTTATTTAAAAACTATACGTTTAAAATAAGTGCCAGTTCGACTGCTTACTGAGTTAAAATATGTAGATGTTCCGAAAATTATTGGAGTCTGATATTTGATTTCCTTTCTAGACTATTATTTTATGAAAAGAAGGGGGGGGGGGGGGGGCATTTTCATCAAATTATTATGACAAATAATCTACTATAGTCTATAATCAATTGATTTGGTGAGCATTTAAACATTTTTGGTGCTCAATCAGTTTCTTCGGTTGACTAAGTTAGATTAGTCTACCAGCTATCATTTTAAAATTTATTTTATTAATTAAAAAATTAAGGAAAAAAGATTTCTGGTTTTCATAACTCTCATATAAAAATTTCCCAAAATGATAACACCTATTAGCAAATAACTTTATTGCTACCTACTGAGCTAAACAAAGCTTGGTTCGGTTCAAGAACAAGAAGAAAAAGAACAAGACGAACAAGAATAAGAAGATCAAGAAGAAGAATTTGAAAGTTACGACTTAAACGATTAAATTTCACTACTTTTTTTAACTTAAATTGCTTTTATCTTTGTAATATCTGCTAATATCCATTATTTTGCAATAGTTTCAAATTAAACAGGATCACAACCAACCCGTGGAATAGGCCTACTGGGGAAACCACGTTGAAAAAAACGCGCTAAGTACACTACCTCATAGGTGGCGTGGAAACGTGTGCATATTATGACGATTACAACTTTTTGAATCGTTATATCTCAAAAACGGTGGCTCGTAGGAAAAAAAGTATTGATACATTTTTTGTAGATAATTTTATGATCTAAAATTTCTGTTTAAAGTATTTTACATATGTACATAAATAACCTCTGATATACTTATGGCAGCCTGGTACTTCAGGGGATGATCCAGCTACATACATACCAATTAGAACAATGATTTTACCCAAGAAGGTTTTACTTAACGGGAATACACTGTCACTCAGCGGGGAAAAAAATGTAGCATTGAGTTACAGTGTTACTCATCGGTAATATTTTTCCCAATGTGGAACAGTGTGACACAAAATGGTGTGACTCAACGGGAACAAAGGAGTATTCACAAATTACAAGGCGTATCCTCTTTTCTCCCCTTATCGGGGACGATGGCACTTGATTTGTGTCATCTGGCCCGGTAAATATTAGGTTGAGGAAAAATTCTTTTCGCATTATAGTATGTATGAACTTGTAATAAAATCTCTTTGGCTGTACTATTTGTATCTGACTTGTTTTGTTATCATTAAAAGTTTAGATTTTAAAAAAGATAATTCCAAATTAAAATTAGTAGAATGTGTGTTTTTCATTTGTTTTTCGTACTGTCAAGATGAGCGAATCTAATGAGGAAATTCGATACATTTTAAAATTCTACTACAAAAAAGGTAAAAATGCAACGCAAGCCGCGACAAAAAATTGCGATGTTTATGGACCTAGTGCAGTGTCTGTGAGAGTAGCACAAATTTGGTTTAAGCATTTTCAATCCGGAAATTTTGATGACAAAGATGCACGTCGCTCTGGTCACCCTATTACGGATAAAATTGATGCCATTTTTGAAAAACTGTAGCAAGATCGGCATATCAGTAGTTACGACGTAACTGAAGAACTGGGATTTGACCACAAAACAGTTTCGGCGCATTTAAAAAAAAATGGGTACTCAAAAAAGCTCGATATTTGGGTACCCCACTTGCTCACTGAACGAAACCTAATGAACCGTGTACTCATTTGTGATTCTTTATTACGACGTAATGAAACCGAACCATTTTTGAAGAAGCTGATAACTGGTGATGAAAAGTGGATCACGTACGACAAAAATATGTCAATTTTGGAAAAAAATATTATTTTTATGATTTTTTTCTAAACAGTATTGCAGTATTTCTAAACTTTAATAATATTGCATATCTTTCAAGTTTGAATTTTTTTTATGGGTAGCGTATATTTTCCAAATTAGTGAAAAATAGTGCCATATTCAAACTTGGCTACATCCCAATTCAATAAGAGGAAGAGGACATTTAAATATGTAGACAAAATTTTTTATGTTTTAGACAGACAATTTATTAGTAATTGCTTATCTCTTACATCTTATATTGAGTTATGTATTAATGTATTTTTTGTATCAAATTCCTAGGTTAAGATACAAATTAACACATTTTTTTTCAAATTTCATTAAATTTTAATTATTTCTATGCTTTTTCCTTATCTTTAGTAGTTCTTTCACCTTTGATTGTGTTTGTATTCTCTCTTTTATCCCTATTTATCACGGGCCATCAAGACGATCTAGCGTATTTTGGTCGATGTCTGATAGTTTCTTCCAAAGCGTCAGATACACTTATGTCCGTCGCCAACCTACTGACGCACGCACACACCATAGGAAATTTTATGTGACTAATGTGTAATTTCTTCATAGATCAAACATTGTAATTATTTCTATGCAGCAAAAAATGTATTTATTAGCACTGGACTTCCATGGTCTGCCGGCCGCGCCGCTGCGCTGTCCGGATAACGTACGGCCGTTAGCCTAGCTGCACAACAAACATTATTCAAGTAAATCGAAAAATTAAAAATAATAAATATAGGTACTCGTACATTCATTTCATATTTATAATTAGTAAGTAAGGTTTTTACAGGGTCGGCAACGCGCAAGTGATACCCCTGGTGTTGCAAGCGTCCATAGGCTACGGTAACCGCTTACCTTAGTGGTATAAAAAAAGTACTAACGGGCAGTAATTGATTGCCCTACCAGAATAAAAAACGCAATTGATAGTCGTACGTAAGGTTTCGATCATAATAATAGAAAGGCACCTACTTATACGATTTCGTTAGAAAAAAAACTATTTTGAGCTCTGTACTGTGTAGTTTATAATGCCTTTAATAGTTCTTTTTTGAATCAGTAAAAATATCTTATCTTTTATGTTGTGTACAGTACTAAATCAATATGATCAGCCTATAAAGTCCACTGATGAACGAAGGAGTAGGTACTGTATAACAATCGAATTCCAAACGGAACGGTTTGTACAGACTGTATTCAAAGGCTCCCCGCGGCCCTAAGTCGTGTGTCCATTTAATGGGAGGCTGCCCTACTTTGTGCTTTCCGGTACTTATGCGCTTTCCTAGAACTTTAAACGCCCCAACCGTTCTGCTTGGCATGTGGCTCTATAACCTGCTAATGCCTATGAGCTATAGCAGTGACTTTGGTTCTCTTACGGATGTGTCCTTGTTTCTCATTCTATCTTGCCCTTGCAGGGTAACAACTTACAGCTCACAGAACATAGCGTATATAAATAAATATAGGCTCTTTGAGTGACTATGAACATGTTCAGAAGGTGCTTAGTAAGTGACCACGTTCCAGAGTCGTATGCCATGACCGGGATGACTTTAGACTTGAGGAAAAAAAAAGGCACTAAGGAATGTAGGAAGAGATTTTACGAAGTTTACCAAACGCAGCCCACCCAAGATATAATTGTCGGTTAACCTTTCGTACATATCGGTATCTTACCAGCTCACGTCTTTTCAACAATAGAATACTATTTTGTCTGGTTTGTTGGTATACATACTTCACATATCAATTTCTTTCGCGAAAGTTGAAGCTACCTAACTGGACCATTTGTTCCACGTTAATTGTAACGAAAACAACTTTGAAAACAGACCCAACTGTACCTAAGTATAGACATGGACATTCGTCTGAAATTCATTATTTGTTTATCGAGCTGCAGACATAACGACGCGTTTCGTCTGTATGTAGACTGCCGCCTTGTACTATGTCGCCATTTTTTATTAGGGAAAGGATGCTGTGTGGACGAGTAGAGGTCCTTTTCTAGGTTAAGTTTTGCAGTATTAATTGAAAAGATGAATTTCAAACCCAATTTGCCATTGAAAACCCAATTTGCCAATCTTCGACTATAAGAACAAATTGCGAATACATTACCGCCGCGCCGGACGGGTTTTCCTACAAACTGTCAAGACAAAAATATTAGAAACAAACAAAGTGATTCTGATAAGTCTTTACGTGAGGATTTATCGCAAAACACTGTTATTTTAAGGTACTTTTTGTTTTATTAAAAAAAATCTCCAATAATTTCTTTATCCTTTTCGACTTTTCAAAAAATCCTCTGATAACTATTTAGACTAGTCTGACTTGTTTATGCATGCAACGAACTTCGTTTCCAGTATTTTCGACTTGAAAGTTTGTATGAAACGCCGTGCAGCTTAAACGTTCTCTTAACTCGTTCAGCCTTCTCGGCTATGCGAAACGCAGATAGAAAACTTTCAATTTTGTAAATAGAAACCGATAAGTAACTATATTGTAAAAAGGACTCCGACAACGATGGTTATAGGAATGTCCTAATCCACGGACACGACGAATTGTCTGTATAGTATCCAAACCTGAGCATCGAAGAGCACATTTGGTCATAAAGGGCACATCCGCACATGACTTCCCCAGTCGAACAGTACGAAATGATTTCAATTAGCCGGCAGAAATGTGAACTTGAATGTAAGCAGTAGACTATATCATTATCCACACCTTTTTTTTCGGACGGAAATGCTAAATGCATACCCCGGTGCCTGTGGGCGGCTCCGAAGTTATGTGGGACTCCTCCGCCGCAAAGATAATGATGTGGCGGCCCTACCCACTAAAAAACCGTCCTTCTCCCGTCAGGAGGGGTTACGAGGACTGGATCCAGGGAACTTGGTAGTCGTCCGCATCCGGTCCCGCAGCTTGACCATCTCTGGCCACTGCCACTTCCCGGAGGGATGGGGTACTTTCCCCCTACGAGGGGATTTACAGGGCAGCAAGGGTCCCACCCCTCGCTGCTGTCCCCAGCAAGCCTAATGGGCCTGCCATACCACGATCCTCCTCTTCGGAGGGGGTCCGCTGGTCCTAAGGGAGGACCGCGACGAGTTAGGCACAGTTCGAAGAGTAAGTGGAGCTAGCAGTCCACTCTCAACGAACTGGCGTGTCCTACGCATCCGCATTAAGCGGCCCGCTGGCCTTGGAGGCCAGCCATCCACCGACCCCAGAGGGTCCGCTACCCCTAAAAGGGGCCAACAACTAAGCGCATAGCGCTAGAGGCGACTCGCCACCACCAACCTTGTCAAGTGCGACCCGCGGCCTTAGAGGCCTGCCATCCCGCGACCAAACTGGTCCGCTGGCACAAGTTAGGCCCCCCGTCCACCGCTATCTCCCCTGCCTCATCCGTTGTACGGAGGAGTGCTGGAGCAGCGCCACACGAGGCATTAGACATCAATTGACGTCGGTGCCTCCGAGAGCAATAGCCCGCCATCCACCGAGCTATAACGCTCCCGGGTTCCAGAGATATGGCTGGCCTTGGAGGCCAGCCATACCACGATCCGCAGATCCTGGCCCTGAAAAGGGCCTTTTCCGAAATAAATGCTCGGCAGACGCGGACGGGGCACAGGCTTATCAAGGAAAGGTCTTAGGAGCTGAAGAAGATAGTCTTCCACCAAACGTTGCCTTTCCCGGGCTTTCCCCTACACCATCGCGCCGCCACTTGTCCACGACTTTGAAGGTCGTCACACCCCGTCCATTAGAGAACACAACGAATAAGTAACGGTTGGGGTGTGAAAGTGGTGAGGATAGGTCCCACTACTTTCACACCCCACCGTGAGCATGGTGAGAGGCTGATCCGTGCGCCGGCCAAGGCCATTGCGGAACCGCTCTTCACATCGAATGCATTACAGGACCACATCAAACATGAGTACCGGTCCCACAATGGACCTGACACACGGGGAGACTCTCCAGCACTGCACCCCATCTTTATCCACACCTACCACAACCCGAATTGCTACCAACAAGGTCACTTAATTGTTTTGTTCAGGGGCAGATAGTAAGGAATAACATTGCAAACTTATTTCAAAGAGAGACGCATAGTTTTTTTTTTGAACAGATGTGACGGCCGGTGCGTTGAAGACTAAAGAAAAATGCGGGGTCTTCTCATTGGGAAAGTTGGACAAGGATTTCCTGTTGACGTCGTTCGTGCAAAGAAAAAGTCACGTGATTTTTTTATAAAATTTGGATTTGTGTAATAAAAATTATATATGAGAAATACACAAAAATTTAATACACACCTTTTAAAAGTAAGATTGACTATAATGTTGCGCGGAGGCCATTTAGAAATGGCCTCCGCGCAACATTTATTAGCGCTCGCAGCGAAATGCAAAGCACGACGAGACGCTGATATTCTACGGAAGTCAATAGCCGGATATAGCGAACTAACGCTTCACATTGGAATATATTCCACTTACAAGTACTCGCTCTACGCATAAGCAGAGCTTGGTGCTTTTAAATTAGACGGTAACCGTCGTACTGTGCTACTTACGGACGGTTATTATTTTTCATACAATTTGCCCGTCCAGCGGCAGGACTGCTACCGGGCTGAGAGTCTGGCTGTCTTTTATATAGTCTTTGGTCTGTTACTACGTCTCTCGACCGCAGCCGTTGGACGGTTACGTACGACGCAAACGACCCGTACGGCTACCGGGCAGGAGTCGGGCAGCTCCTACGCCGTGAAAGTTGTATGAAAAAGTTAATAACAAAACACGAAAAGAGAGTACTTTTGTTAAATCACGTTTACATACTTTCGTCTATTTCGGTAGGTAAACCACTAAAGCACAAATGTATGTGTAAAGATGCATGTTTAAGTGTGGCATTTTTCATGTTCGTTTTAAAAACAAATTGGCGGCAATATAATTTTAAATACCTAATTTTCAACCTATAAAGGTCGGACCAATGTTAGAAATTAAAATTATTTTAAGCCCAGACTTTATACATTTTTGGTACATTTCTTTGCTTTGATTGAGGATTTTAATAATAACTCCAAAAGTTGACCACGCTGTTCATTCACCAACTATGAAATTAAAAACTTAGAATAGAGAAATACAAACGATTAAGTATTCAGTTAACAGGATTTTTGCAATGTAATGTTGAACAAATACACCGTTACTAGGCCATATAACGCGAGTTGTTTGTGCGAGACGAATGAATTAATAATACTTAATTAATAATTGCAGTCACGAAACTACCATCCGAAACTTGCACAAGTGGTGAAAAAAGGAATGAATTGTCCTGTCACTGATAAATTTATTGTATCGCCACTTTCGGTGCCATACAATTTAAATTTTCAAGTAAAGAAAAAACTAAGCAAGTAAATGAATCTCAAATATTTGAACTGTTTCATTTACGTTTTTATAATAGTTTACTAATATTTTTTTGTGAAACCCGGTTTCATAGGAAACACCGTTTGATTTAATTCAGAAATATTATACTTAAATCAAAATAAACAGAGGACTAATCAAGCAGAACTGAAGCTTGTCATTCACTATTCGAGCTCGAATAAACATCAATAATTTGTTTACTAGTAATTAAACTACTATTGTGGTATCATGTTGCTTAAACAATTGGTGACGTTTGCATAACAGAATCACCTGTTGATGTTTCATTGAGTTCGGTAGGTGAGTGTGTCGGTCTGTAATAGGTAATAGTCTGTATTGTAATAAGCCGCTCACTAAGCGTTACCCTAGGTTACTTTGAAATTGAACCCTGTTGCAAATATCTATTCAAAGTATTTCGGTAAATCTGCTGCCGAGACAGTTCTGAGTACACTCGTAACAGGCGCCAATAAAATTCGAAGAATTTACGCAACACGCTGAGTAAAAATATTTTTATACACATATATGTACAATGTACAGGAAAAATCAGAAAACTAATACATTTGTAATCAATCATCGAGGTTAAGCAACGGTTAGCGCGGTCATAATTGTATGGGTAACCAAATTTTGTTGTAGATTTTTTTAAACTTGTACTAATTTGTACATAGAAGAAAACATCTGAAAGCCGTATAATATTTTTAATTAATTGACATAAACCTACGTTTCCTGAAGACGCTGTCTTCAACGGGGGCCCAAATTTTGAAGAGAGTTAACCGTCTCAAGTGGGTATCGGATGAAAGGGATTCATTGGCACAAGGTTAAAACAGATTTTCAATAATTTTTATGAGGTATAGTTTTCGATTATGACGAAGAATTAAAAAAAACCTTGTGCCTCTTTTATTAGGTACCTAACCTAATAACTTTGGTATATGTAGTACCTAACAGTTTGCACTGTTATGCGTACCTACCGGGCATGCTACACAAAAATACTGGTCCCGATTTCTAAAGCTGTACGGCACCGGTACTTTGGAAAAGAAATCCCGGTTCGTTCGGTTCTTCTGATACATGATATTTATATTATGAAATTGCTAAAATCTACCACGCTCCTAACTCTTGTACGAAAAAATTTTTTATAATTTTTGATGGTATTCATGAATTTTCGGGTCATGGCGACGCGCTGGAGCACTATTTCGGTCTGAACTTTCCGTGTCCAGCTAATGCGGGGTATGCAACGATAGCACCACATCTCAAACGCCTCTAGACGTCTCTTGGTGTCCTCCTTCAAGGACCATACTTCATAACCACAGGTGATGACAGGCCAAATGTAGCATAATAATATCGTAGGTCGGAGCTTTAGTCACCGCTTTGGAAAATTCCTTTATGACCATACTCACTCCGCGAGGGGTACAAAATGACCATTGTCATAAGTTGTGATATGTTTGCCTTGGTCTGACCATTTGGCGTCACTGATACCTAATATGTATATATGAAGACTTTTTACCTGCTTCAGAACGTTAGGGAGTTTTCCATCATTCTTCAAACTTATCGCCAACGCTTGATTGACCATAAATCCGAAGCTTATTCCACAGAACCGCTTACACATGCACGCAGATACACGCTTTTGAGCAATACAATGTGTGCTTAGATGTTTCATGCCTTGGAAGAAGTACATATAGCGTCTTATTTAAATTTCTGTTTTGCGATACTTTCTCTATCCAGAGAGTTATTTTTAGGAAATTGACAACTTAGTAATCTGTATGTCAACTTCTCAGCAAATTAAAGTTTTTGTAGTACAACGATGTTCACAAAATTACAAACCCAGTCATTATCACGCGCGGCAGGCACTTCACCAAACATTCAAACAATCTTGAAGAACTGGATGGCGAACTGGAGATCAATATGACGCAAACTCGATTTGGCGACTTCTATCTAGAGCTCTCAATTTATTTTGGAGAACTTTAATTCTTGTTCAGTAAATGGGAAATTCAGTTTCTCAAATCAAGCGTACGTACTTACTTTGATTTTACAACCTTTTAAAAATATAACTGATCCTATCTGACATTGTAGACCGTCGGGTGATTGCCTGCTATCGGGTTAGTCAGGTATGACATAGGGTTTTCTATGTTCTGTTGGGTTTTCAATCCGGATATGTCTTATTTTAAATCCGGATAATTTGTGCTTTGGCATACGGATATCCGAATACCAAATTATATCTATGTAGTGTGCTTAAATCTTCGCGGTATAATATGATTATTACTGTCGAGTAGTAACTTCTGCTGATGCTCTTACTTTTCGTAGAACAGTTACGGAATGATGCCATTTCCACCTGCCCCCTTATTCTCAACTGTCGGAAAATATTCGAATTTCGGAAACTCTGTACCTGTCACTTTTTATCGCTATACGTCAAAGCGAGACGGCATGTGACTTTTCGAATTGAATGAATTGGATAGAAGTTATGTCGAGGTGAATAGAACTTCTATCCAGTTCTATCCACCTCGTAAAAGTTTATTACGATTGAATATAAATACAGTAACGAAAGGCACAAATTGGGGGTTTTAATTGAATAATCTTTATTTATATAGTTTAACTAAGTTTTCGATTTGGTTCAATGCTTAGAAAAAACCTAAATAGCGATTTTATTAATATATTCATGAGTATTGTAAGTACCGAAAATCCTGGGAAATCCCGATTCCAAGTCCATTACCGGAAAACTAGTCCCGTTTCTTGAAAGTTGTACGGAACCCTGGGTGGACGAGGCCGGCTCGCACTTATCTGGTTTTTATTTAGTATAATGAATGATAGACCGGGGCCCTGTTTAATAAAACCTACAAGTCTACAATTTTGTAAATAAGTGACAAATTTGTTAAGTTTTATGACAAGTGCCATTTAATAAACTTTACAATTATGTAAGATCATGTTCTATTTTCGTTACCAAATAATCGACGGTAGTTTTACTAACCTGAATTTTTTTGTTGAATGTATCAGTCACATCAAAAGTAAAGTTAATCCTTTGACGAAAAACTCGCCGTTGCCGTTCACTTTCATATTCATCATCACTACTGTCAGTACTTTGTCTTTCACCATTTTTTGTGTATAACAAATAAATTTCTTTACTAATTATGTTGAGGGACAAAATTGTAAAATTCTGACACACGACGAGTCCACCTGTCAGAATTGTATTACAATTCTACAAATATGTAAACTTGTAACTACAATTCTATGTTTAATAAACGAGTTTTTCCTACAAATTTGTAGATTTATGTCTGTAAAGTGAAAAATTTTATTAAACAGGAATATGTAAAATTGTAGCTACAATTCTACAAATTTTTAGATTTTCCACCATTTCAAAATTGTAAATTGTGATTTTTATTAAACAGAAACTTGTAGACTTGTAGCCTGTAAATTACAATTACAATTTACAATTTGTAAGTTTTATTAAACAGGGCCCTGGCCGGGTCTCCATACATTTTTGGGACATACCTTTAGGAATCGCACGAAACAACGAAGAGACTGCACTGAAAATAATTTGGAATCGAGTTGTAGGAGTATATTCGTTTAATGAGTGAAGAACATTATGTATAACGTTTGGTGGTAAGGAGGGTCCAATAAATAAGACACCGGAATACGTCACTTTGAGGTATATTACTGGGCATGGACGGCATTTCATCTTAGGCCCCAGGATGACAACGCACCTGCAATATCAAGTGATTTTTCCTTGTTATTGCAGGTGTCTATAGGCGGCGGTAACCGCTTACCATCAGTTGGGCCGTCTGCTTGTTTGTCATCTAGTTGTATAAAAAAAAAAAAAATGTTTAAAAATAAAGCTAGTAAATTAAGGCACTCTGGAATACTATAAAATACACTATAAATCTGAACATTTAAAACAATGAAAATACAAATTAAACTTATAAAAATAAGGTACTTACAAAAGTGCTTTGTGATTTGAGACTAGTCAAATATTAATGTTAACATGATGATATGCAAACCGGAATATTAGTTAGTATAATAATATTAAGCAAATAAGTAGGCGTCGAGAGCGAGACACTGGTAACAGTGGAGATACGTCTCCTCCCACGGTCAGTAATATAATGATTTGTAAGGATAAACCGAATCAAACCCCAAAGTATAAATTTGAATTTTGAATTTATGTTTTAAATATTGCCAGGAAATTTGGAAGGAAAAACGAGGTGCTATAACATCGCAATGTTATAGTAACACTTTACAGTATGTTACACCACTGTGCTGTGAGTCCGCCTGGGCCTGGGACTGACAGATTGACTTCGATGCATAGGATATGATATTTTTATTGTGACTGTGATGATACTGATGATGACGGGTTGAATTGAAATATGTCGAAAGACGTGTCGGGTTGTATTTTTACCATTTTTTCGAAGGAATATCGCTTCAATATAATATAGGTATCTTTCGTTGCAATTGTAATTGATGATGAACGACGTGATTCTAATTTAGATAAAAAATAAAGGGAAAAACTGAAACTTTCTCCATAGTCGATCCTGGGATGGGTCAATCAAAGTTTGTTATCTCGTGCTCCTCCGTGCTTCAGAAGGAACGTTAAGCCGTTGGTCCCGGTTGTTCCTGCAACCGCTTTAACCCACCATCCCGCATTGGGCAGCGTGGTGGTGCTATGGCCCAAACTCCTCATGTGTTTCTCCCCTGTAGGAAGGCCTGTGCTCAGCAGTAGGACGTATATAGGCTGATGATGATGATGTTATGATTAATATGAAAAATTCTGATATTAGTTATAGGTACGGAGGACTGTAAAAAATGTTAACTGGGTAGTTTTTCTATTCGTGAGGAGACAGGCGCATTGGGCTGGTAAGGGACGTGACATTAAAAGATCGGTTTAGGTAGTAAGTAATTGTTTTGTTTTGTTATGTTGGACGAACGTCGGCAAATGTTTGAATTGCGAAGGTCATGGTCCACAACAGAGAGAAGTAAGAATGTGAATATTTTATATTTTCTTTTAGTAGAAAAGAGACGGTCTACCGCTCAGTAGCGCTGTACGGGTAAACATAAAAAAAGCTTGTCAACTGCGTATCGTATTGGCATTATGGGTTGTATTGCAGCTCAATCTTTTGAACCGACTTCAAAAACGAGGAGGTTCTCAATTCGGCCGGTATGTTTTTTTTTTTTTTCTATGTATGTACACCGATTACGCCGAGATTACTGATCCGATTTACGTGATTCTTTTTTTGTTCGATGCGGAATAGCTGCCATTTGGTCCCATAAAAATTTTTTCAAAAACAGTTGGGTACTTTGGTTTTAAATTTAAAAAAACTTAAATTATTAAGTCATCTACATATGCGAAATTGCGAATTTTTGCTTTTCAAATGACTTTTTAGTGAAACGATACGATAGTAGGAAACAATATAAGTTGACGGTCACCCATCTAGCTTCGACTGTAGAAAGTTACCACTAAAAATTGTGAAAAAAAATTTTAAACAAAAATTAAAACCGACTTCAAAAACTGAAAAGGATAAAATAATTAAATTTAAGTAGGTATTCATCCCCTAGAAACATATTTTTGGAGTTGGTGCTAAGTGGTATCCAAAAACAATAGAAATGAAGCACCGACTCCAAAAATATGTTTCTAGGGGATGAATACCTACTTAAATTTAATTAAGTATTTTATCCTTTTCAGTTTTTGAATTCGGTTTTAATTTTTGTTTAAAATTTTTTAAATTACAGGTTTTATTAAAATAAAAGTAGTCACACCACGTCTGTATACAACATTTCAGTTCAAAAGACATTATAACTTTAATTTCTTTAGCCGAAAAATTAAGAAGAATCAGAAAATTCTGAGTCTTGAACTTAATTTATTTTTGACATGAGAGTTTTTTTTATCTTAACGGGGTAAGTCTTGCTTGACCTTCATCTAACTCGATCTTAAGTGAAGATAAGGCCGACGATGAAAGCGAGCTACACCCAGATTCCTCAACCACTATTCCTCACCTCCTCCAGATTATTGGAATTCGACAGATATGTTTAGTATAGTCGAAATGGCAAAATTCATTTGTGGTCATCTTGACTTCGGGACATTAAAAAGCTGCAAAATTACTAGGAAACATCGACTGCGAGGCAGTTGACCTTGCATTGATGTTTACATCGGCGCGCATCGGTCGCGGGCGCGTCAGGGCCGCGCGTTGCACCGTGCGCTGGGACACAAACAACCTACATAGCCATACGTACGATGCTAATGCGCTTCTATCTACATAGTGGTTCCAGTTCGAGTATGCAGGACGCCGCCGCCCGCCGTGTCCGGTTAGGCGCGTCGCGTTCCGATCAACCAGCATATATACCTATACTATGGAATGGATGGCACTGAACTCTCAGCGCCCATTGTAGGCCCTGAGGCTTGTCTACCTGCTTGTTTTGTATATAAGTAGTATTTAGCTAACTTTACGTGTTTCTTATTGAAACTAGGATCAATATAAATTAAGTTGGAGACAGCGTTTCTATGTTAGACATTGTAACGATTTAAAAGATTCCTACTTCAATACCCAATTATTATCAAAGGAGATGTTTCCGATATGGTAAAGTAAGTACCTACACTATCTAAAAAAAACGGGATAAATCTCCCGAATCCAGGAAAAATACTATCTAATAATTCGTTATCTCAAATAGTTCACTTGTACAAAATTTAAAATTATTCGTCAAAATCTCCATTATTCAATATTGCAATGCAATATGGCGGGTGACACACACAGAAGTCAACATAACGTGACTTAAGCACCGTGATAAAAATTGGCTGTGGCGCGTTCCAATCCGTATCCTTTTGCCATGACATTCGGTTGTCACAAACAAGTCACACACAACTACCTACCCCATTCCGAGCCTCGGAGAGTTGCAACTTTTTGGCGATCAATTTTGATGTTAAAAAAACACTCTGACGTATGAAACGTCATTTGAAATTAGTGACCATCCGTCAAATGAAATTGGATATATGTCAAATCTCAAAAACAGCACGTCTTATTTTTAACTTACTATAAATTAAAATGAATAAGTCTAAAAGCTTTATTTATTAAGAACTATTGTTGTGTTAGTATAAACATCTCCTTTAAGATTATAATATCAACTTGTGTCGTTCCACACCTTAGAGCAAGAAAAAAACCACTCGGAGTGTTTGGAGTGTAGGCTCGGAATGCACCTCTGTGTTGCAGTTTATTTCAATAAAAAATCTTGTTTTGTATCACGAACGAAAATAAGCCAATAAAAGGAATTGAACTGCGTTGTGCATATTTTTGTCTACTTTTCAGTATAATGTACGTACATAGACCTGGCCAGGTTTCTATATATTTTTGTGTCATCTCCTTTAAACGTTTCCTAAAGTAAATACACACACACACACACACATACACATAAATACAAGACCCTCAATTAACAATCAAATACCTACCATTACTCAACCTACTTACAAGAGTAAGCTGCAATATTTGGCCGTATTTTATCTCCGTTTCATTATCATTCACAATTTTTTTTTTGGCTTCCCTTTTTTGATACAAATACCCATCATCGTCTACAGTGTGGTGCTGTCAATACGACAATAAATTAAAACTGAGGCTGTATTAGTTCATAAAATTGGTTTGCCACTTTCAAAAACATCTTATTTATTTGATAATTTCATGACATTTGTATGAAATAATATTACATTGGCTGCAATATTTATATATTATATTATCTAAGAAATTATAGAAATAAAATCGAATACTTTTATATGTAGGTATGATCTTCATAATTATTTAATTAAAGCTTATAGGTAGGGTAACTGGAATAACCTAGCAGAAGCTACCTTCTTACGCAGATTAAATCAAACAATGTAACAAACAATAATTGTACACATTATAATAGTTTACATACATTATTATTTACATTAAAAATGTAGTAAAATAATTAAATACTATGACGAGAATGAATGATCTTCATATTAATCATTCTTCATATTAATCATCATTCTTTATCTTCATCTTCATGTTAGATCCCTGGTGCATTATTCATTGATTTTTATAAATTACTTATACTTCTAAAATGATTATTTTTGATATTTCGTAAGTTTTTTTTTCGTAGAGCACTAAAATCGTTCCTAAGACATAACGTATCTATTTCTGTTATAAACTAGATATATCCGTGGTACAAAAGGTAACTTTATGTACGTGAACTCGTAATTTGTCATCGCAAAATAAAAATACCTCTACCCTGTTTTTTTTAAGACTCAGAGCTACCATCTTACCTACATAAGAAATACATCGCTGAGTAAAGGTTTCTTTTCGAACTTGAACTAGTAATCTCATCATCAAGTACATAGTTGGTTTGATCTGATAAAGAACTAATATGTAATATTTTGTATTACAAAAAAGTACATCGCTGGCTAAAGGTTACAGTTTTAAAATGAAATAAAAATTTAAAAAAATCTTTATTTCAATAGATTTTACATACATTAACTATAATCTAAGGCCGAGACCTACCTATACAGTAAGTATATGGTATACCTGTGGCAGGAGGCCCCACTCTTCCATAAACATTAGTTTAAAAACCGACTTAAAAACTGAAAAGGATAAAATAATTAAAGGACAATGCCCATTCTTATACGGAGCTTGGGCTCACTTTTGATTGTCGTGTATGGCATCCAAATTTTGACACATTAATGCTTTCGTAACATACTTTCAAATAATGTTAAAAATAGAAAAATTTTATGTGGGGTTTTCTTGTAAAAAACAAATTTAAAGTTAACATTTTGAGGTTAGAAAGCATCGCCTATAAATAGGTGCTACAACGCTATATGTAGATAATTCAAGTCATTTTTTAATGTAATGTGGGTATATTTAATTAGATATCTATATTGGTAATAACAGGCATTGACACAATGCAAATTAAAGGTGCCAACAAAGCAAAGTCGATTGAAGAAGAGTACATGACATCATATCATGTACTCTTCATCGTCAAGTAAAGTCATATCATGTCAATGACATGATATGACTTTAATTCACAGATTAGAAAGAGTATCTTAAAAATAATTACAGGTGACACCACAGATTAATAATATTTGTATCGGTGACACAGTCTGTTACAGACTACAGTACCTACAATGCTACAGTGTTCTTTATTTATTAAATCAAAAAATAGAAATAAAACTGTTTTTCTTAAAAGAAAACTAAAAGGACTATCCAAGGCGGGTGGGCGCGGGCGGGGTGTGTTTTTATAATCATGATTAAAATCCTTAACCAAATAAATGCTTAATAAAAACAAATAAAAATAAATAAAAGTAAAATCATGTAACCAGGATCCTACGTACGACATTTTCCGCCATCCACGCGAACGAAGTCGCGGGCAAGGCTACTCAATAATGTTGGAAAAAAGTTCTATTTTCAAAAAATAAAGTTATCTTTTTAAGTACTTAACCGTTCTAAAATGTTTCAGCGTCGTCTTAGTGTGACCTTAGTGTTGAAGTTTCTGAATATTTTATTTTAATAATAATAATAATGACATTCTTACACTCACTCCTACCTATTTGGCAACAAACCTGCCTTAAACGCTTTAAAAGTGTATTCTCCACAATCTAATGCAATAACAAAAAATAAAATAACACGACATGGACGTGTGCACTGTGCATCAATCATACCTTTGCCTTCTTTATCATATGGAGGATTTGTCGAAAATAAAAATTTCACGTTTGATTATTGCAGTATTTACGACATACAAACAGAACGGGCAGTTAAGTGTGTTGCTGTTTGTAGATAGGTACGTGTTGTTGTTAGTATCAAATAATATTTTAATTGAAATTCCAACTTCTAATAATAGCTATTACTTGTTGATATTCCTCTTACAGACGGCATCAAGTCTATTATTAATCTGTGATCAAGTTTACTGTAACCTCAGATCATCTTTCTATGATCAGAGACTGTAACAGTTGCATTATGAAAGCTGCATTTATTATAAATACAAACTTATTGACGGCGGGCTCAAGGTCGAACTACAATATACAACTTTCTGTAAGTAGACAGGATGTTTGGTGCCTACATGGAAATATGTAGGTTTTCACTTATACAGGGTTACCTCGGAGACAGCGGATTTTTTAGTCCCCTTTGAGTATCAATAATATTACATATTTCAAGAACAAAATAACATGTATATTTTTATACTTTATCCACTACAAAATTCAAGTAACCTTGTCACCCTACGTTTGGTAGTGAAAAGGGTAGGTTAGTTAGACGAAGCGCGGGGGTGACATTGACAAGCACGGTGCGGTGCGGGCATAGTGACATTGAACTAGTCAGCGCAACCATAGAGTAGATTGGATAATAATGCTGAGATAGAGTCTGGCTAACATCTGTTACCGTGTTTGCAAACTATTCCCTCGTTAGCAAAATTTTGCTCAGGAGATTTTCAATTTTATTGCTAATTTGGTCAACTATTTTTTTAGGTAAGTCATTGAAGTTTTAGCCTTATAAATTTATAAACTTTAAAGTTTTTTTCGTAATAAGCATAACATAATTCATGTAAATTCACATGTCTGTTATACCGTGAACAACAGGAATGAGATGAAAAAAAGCAATTTCTACTTTCAGAGATTTCTTACAATTTGGATCGCAACACTTTTTGTAAATTTTGCGTTGGACATCACAATCACAGTTCTAAAAACGTAGCAAGAGTCATCAGATGAGCAAATCAAATGTAGTCCAGAAGCCTTACACGGATCAACTCAACAGAAATATCAGAAAAAATAATTAAAATAATTAAATGCGACATTAATTTGTCACGAAAACTGACAACTGACATTTGATGTCAAACAAAAGTCTGTTTCCATCAACAAAATTATAAAATAGTTTTGTAGCAACAACAAGAAAAAGTAGTTAAGTACCGTGCCTTCCGAAGCACAGAGGAGCTCGAGATTATAATTTTGATTGACCTATCCCGGGACCGACCATGGCGAAAGTTGCTTGGGTTAATCGAAACCTAAGCGCTCACACCACAGCGCCAACGAGTTCCTCAATGTTTTAATGTATAAATAAATATGGGTTTTTGAAGTCGGTGAATTATTGATCCACAATCACAATACGTAATCATAACATCATTGAGTACTATGCATGAAAAAATATACTGGGTTCTCTGCCTTTTCGCAGAAAATTGTTTGGCAGATTATCACTTGCCAAGTAACGTTTCGCAGAATTTTATATCGCCGAATAATCATTTGCCAACTTATCACATAATTTTGTTTTATTTCCCAACCTAACAGTTGCCAACTGTACGTTTGGTCTACCTTTTATACTGACACTTTTTAAAAGGCCAACTTTCAAGTAGCGAATGTTTCAGTTAGAGTAATATTCATTTAGTTGAATATTGTTTGTAGCACATATTCAAGTGCCCTGTGTAGTGAAACAAAAGCGATTTGGTTCTGGCACTTCGCCGGCTGCTGCCGCGGCACGCTCGCTTCGCTCGCTCAGCTTGTGCATTGTTGGCCGCAGTTCTAACCTAACCTAACCGATTCTTTTCGATTTCACATAAACTTCGTTCCGCACTTTGAAATTTTGCAGATGTGTATGTAGATTTCTGTTACTATACTTATTATAAAATTTGTATTTAATTTAGGCAAGGTCAAGACCATTAGTTTATTTATTATCATAATATAAATGTACAAAAAGGGAACTGTTACACAGACGATACCTTATTCGTCTAAAAGTTGTCTGGCCTAGTGATGGATTTGTCAAATGATAAGTGCCCAGAACGTGTTGTGTCATTATAATAATCGGCTTAACAATAATTCTACCAAATGAAACGTTGTCATACAAAAATTTGACAATCGTTAGTTGTCATAGAGAAAATTCTGCGAAACGTTAGTTGGCAAGTGATAATCGGGCAAACAATTTTCTGCGAAAAGGCAGGATCCCAATATACTGGCTTAGTACAGTTGTATAAAAAATATTAAAATTATACTGCTAATAGTGAAAACTGAATTGGTTTGCCAAAAAATACCCGAGATATTTGAATTAGAAAAGAAAAAAAACTCATTAATAAATAATGAAACGTCGTGTTATAAAATCGGTGTAGTTTTATAAAGCAAGTGTTTGTGTTGATGTGGAAATGGAAAATCATTATAATTAAAGTGAATTTGATATGAATGACCTCATCAAAGTAGCATCATGCGGACTTTAATATATTATAATGACAATCTCCATTTCGCGCCAAACTTTCCCAAGATGCATTGAAATGTGTTGCACCAGTATTTTAATGCAATAATTGAAGAATTAAGGAAAATACGTAAGACATGGCTGTATGGACATTAGATCCCCTTGCCTTCTTTGTAATAGAGATAACTTAAAAACCACAATATGAAATAGAGAAAAAGGGCGGGGAAGCAAGATTATTTATTTTCAATATTTAATTATTTTCACTTATTTAATTAAATTATTTATCTAGCCTTTATTTACTTTCCTCGTATTCGAAATGAAAAGTAGAGTTCTTACCTTGGGTGAAAGCACCAATTTCAGCCTCGAACTATTGCCCAACTAGCACATTAGTGATAATTGTAGCCAAGTTTATAACTAAAAGATCCTTAGAGATGCTATACTTATGGGCAGAAAATGCAGCCTTTTGTTGCTTTGGAGTGGCAATTATGAGACAGACCTACAAAATGAAGTGTTGGATGTTTATTTTTTATTAAAGCCACTCAAAGGAGTATAGTGGTGGATGTGGCAACCGTTTTATCACTCAAAGCTGCATAAGTGTCTGCCACGTAACTTCAAGTCGTAAGCGACATCTAGTTAAAACAGCTATATATCTAACAGTCCCAAAAGAGTGACTTAGAGGTCGCAAAATCAACTTCTAGACCACTGAAGTATGTGCATGGGTGAAAGTAAAGGTGTTCATGCCGCTTTAGGTGGCAAGGAGGTTAAAATTGGAACCAATAAGCCCAATGTTGATTTGTCGACTTTTGTTATGATATGAACGTTAAATACATTGAATGTTACATTGAACGTTTACTGCTTAGGACCTACACGTTTTTTTAAAATGTATGAATGCAGTTTTAATTTTACTAAAATCGATGACATGGTTCCTCAGAAGAGATTTTCGTATGTCTTATAGTTTCAGACTTTCCCATACTGACCGATCGACCGACCTTATCTGTCACACGTACAACCACCATTACTCTACACAAATATCCTTTTATACGGAAAATATGAAATGAATCTTATTAACATTCACTCTACCGTTCACTCTTAAAGGCCTTTAAATAAGGTCTGCAAGAGCTGCTATTTGCAACTTTAGGCACACTTGTACCTATACCTACGCTCCAGACCTCTTATGCGATGTGCCCAGTTTAGTGACATATCGGTGGCTTTATGGGTCTAGAGCAGGCTATAGAATAGAACTTGTCTCTTGCGAAGTTGCGACCACTACTTACAATTAGATACGCTCCAAAGCATATTATAATTATGCAGCTAGTTGGTGTTAGTTGGATGGCGCTCGAACGAAGGTTTTCAATTTCAACCCTTGGTAGCATCTACTACTAAATCTTAGGAAAAATAAATTAAATATTGAATTTAATCCTTACTTATGAAATTTGTGATTTTTGAGGTTCCCCATACAAACATTGACCACTTTTCACACGCCCTAAATTGATGACTAAATAATTGGTCAAAAATACATAATTATTCTTTGTTTCTAACTTAAAGTTAAATGATAAAAGTCATATAGTTAGGCCTTTTTTATCGATGCCCTAACCACAAATTTTACAAATTTCCACCCGTTTATTACACCCTTAAGGGATGATTTCGGGGATAAAACTATTCTATATCCTTCCCCACAACTCAAACTATCTTCATACTAAACTTTATCTAAATCGGTGCAGAGGTTATTGATTCCTCATTAAACTTCCACCTCCCTTTTCACTCCCTTTAAAGAAGAAATCTGGAATAAAGAACTATCCTATGTCCTTTCCCGAGATTCAAACTATCTACTTCCGAGATTCAAACCTTTCATCTAAATCGGTTTTGCGGTTTAAGCGTAAAGAGGAGACAGACAGGCACTTTTTCGCATTTATAATATTAGTACCTATGCATTTGATTGACAAAATAATAATAATAAATTTTAAAATATAATTAATATTGCTAATAATAGTATGCCTACAGCTTAGAAGAAGTAGGTATTTGCTTACATAACCAATTTCATATTTTCGAATTTTATTTATTCTACTTACCACACCAAGACACCTGCTCAATTTTATTTCGGGTTTTTACATTTGGTTATAAAAATCTTTTCACATAAATTTGCATCTTAAAAAGAAATAGCAGATAGAGGTGTAGACAGGTATGCATACTTTCTTCTAATACCTATAATCACAGAAAATATTCATAATTAATACCTAACTGTTACGGTTAGTACAATATATAAGTCAGTTATAATTAAGAAATGTTTAGTAAAGTACAAAAAGTTTCTTAAACAAAGCATGAAGGATCTGTTTTTTAAATTAAAAATATAATTTTGTTTTGTCTGGCTAACTGTTTACGTAGGAGCTACAGGAATAATACCACGCACATTCGTCGAGCGACGCGTTTCCATTACCCACCTAATAATGAGGCACACAGCCTATTCAGGCGCAACTTTCGCGCGTTGCGCCTTTGGACGCCAAACTACGCGCGCAACTTGAACATGAAAGGAATGGAAAAGGTAAGAAGGCGTAGGAGTGTGATAGAGACGAAAGAACGGTCGCGGAATGCGGCGCACTTAATTTTTGTAACGGACTGCGGGTCGAAAAGCGCGCGTTCGTCGCAGCCGAGAGGGCCATGTAGTACGGGTCGTCGGCGCCGGCGGCAGGCGGTAGGCGGGGGGACTCGGCTGTAGTACGACGGCCCGCGCTTCTCGTAAAGGAAGCGACCCTGGCGCGGTCATTGCTCGCCGCGGCCGCATTCCTCTCCCCCGCCCCCCGGCCCTCTGAGGCGCCTGAGCATCAATGAACGACGCGCGCACAACTGCCGCGTCCCCTCATTCTGTCTCACTCTCGCAGTATTCCACTTATCCTTTTCCTGCACCAGCATCATTTTATCTGTGTGACAGTGTTACTACTCTGATAGCTCTATTGCACGTCTGTCATCATACTTGAAAACACACATACACTGTCATTGACAAATTAGTTATACTACTTTTAATTCATACTGCAGATACAAATTACAAATGGCTCTTCATTTAATTGCTTATCGTTCGATTGTAAGTAAACTTATCGTTATGATTTATGAGCTAAATACATGAAATTTGTTTAGATACACGTTTATTGATAATTGACACTTCAGGGACATAACTATAGAATTAATATTTATTGATTACCGATGTGGCAATGAATGTGGGCTGTAAAATTAATCAAGACTAGTTACTCTGTGCTTTAAGTCTGGTACTTTATAATAATATCCACTAAAATCTAAACAGATTGTTGATTTAATTTAGTTGTAATAATAGGTAGTTGTATTTATTAATTTAATAGGGTAATAAAAGTGGTGTGAAAGTTGTCAAACTATCAGAGGTAACTTTTGACAAGGAACACAACCACCCACTTAAATTTTAAGCTGGACTCTGTAACACACTGTATATATTTTATCCTATACTATAGACCTGCCCGCCTAGCATGACCACCGAAACGCGATATGATAAAGCTATTTATCGTTTTGAACTGTCAAAAATTATTGCATATAACCGCTATCTTGAAATTTTATCGAAACTGCGAACATGTATATATACAATGCAAGTTCGCAGTTTAGATAAAATTCCAAATTGGGGTATATATCTAATGATTTTTGACAGTTCAAAGCGATAAATGGATTTATCATATCGCGTTTCGGCGGTCATGCTAGGCGGGCTGATGCGACATAGAAAAAAAATGGCGAAATATATGTATATTAAGTACAAAATTCATTTAAACAAATTATATTATTCGTTTAAGTACTTACTGACATGAAACGTTGCAACTTTTAATATGCCTACTAATAATTATGCATGTAAACGTATTAATTACAAAGACATCATTAATTTTGTACCTGCGCCCATACCAATCTGTGCCAATACCTATTCAGTGGCCACTACCGAATCATGACAACTCAGCATCATTTTTTAGGGAGCATCATCTAAGAAATTATTAATCTACTATTTATATCTTCTATTGACATACTATTTATACCTATATGAAATTAAAAAAAGTCAAATAACCTACACACTCCATTAAACTTTGCAAAAATACGTAAACAGGCAACCCCATACAGTAATAGACCCTAAATCGAAGTTTATCACAAAAGTTTTTCGCTGTTGGTTTTCTTGGACATTAATTACAACGTCCATCCAACACGCTCCTGACCGGTTATTTTTGTAATTTTGGTTAATTTCATTACCTACTGATACTGATTAAATGCTAACTGTTGTAAACTCAAATGTGCTGGCTGTCAAGTAAAATAAACATCATTTAAGATTGAAGCTTACATTACCTTTGTATCGGCTTGCGGATCAACAGAAGTTTTGGGGGCGAGCACCCCACAAGAGGAGACTGACAGTCGGGCCGTCTGCTTGTGATGGCATAGCGGTGTCATGCTCTTTGCGCCCCCCCAGCAATATCGTCAATTCACAGTAAGATGGATGGCTAAGGGGTTTAGTGGGTGAAGGCCCACACCTCTTCCATCGTCTCCCCCGGGAGTTGGGTGTTAGGCCGGTAGAGCTTCTCCTCAGCACTAAAAAAAGGGTCTAATCCCTGGGAATACCCGTTAAAACTCCTGGATAACTCCTATGCCTTACGTGGAGCTCTGGGGTCTGCTGAGCAAATTCACCAGAATAACTGGACCCCCTTTGAAACATCTGTATTTGTCTTTGGCAGAACTCCGTGCCCTTAGTTCCGTGACTGTGAGATTGTATTTATTACGCACGGTAATTTTTAGCGACGTAATTTTTAATGTAAAAAGTAGAAGTAAAATTAAAGTAAAATAGTTGTAGATATGTCTACTCATTTTGATAATCTGGAGGCATGGCAGTACCCCGGCCAAGTTGAGCAAAACAAAGGGGCACGGCCGTACCATCCAAGCATATGCTTGACAAACATACCAACACACAAACAGGCATACAGACGTAAGTACTTATACAAAACTGTGCAATTCTGACAATATCACATTGACACACTATTTACTTACCTCTGATATACTGCAAATTCAAAACACTCAAAAGGAAAATTAGTGATAACTTTAAGATAATAGCTAGATGAGTGACCGTCAGCATCTCAGATGATAGAAATGTTCTGAAGTCAGCATACATTGTTTCTTACTATCGTATCGCACGTAAAGAAAAGCCACAAGAAAACAATAATCCGTAATTTCGCATACATTTATGCTAAATCTATTTTGATAACATTTCAATAGGACTAATCCAAAAGTATACTCTTACTAATATAAAACAAAATCGGTTTTTAGATAATTATCTGAGGATACAAAGCCACCGCCGCCCGTTCCCGTGGCCATGCCGTTAGGTATGGCCACGGGAACGGGCGCACTATACACTATAATTTCTTGCACGCACGTCTCTCACGATCACGACTGGCCGTGGTCGTCGGACTGGCTGCCCAATATTTCTGCTGCCGCAGCCATCATTTATTTTGAACTGGTCGTTCAAAATGAATAATTATCGTCGTGATTGCAGATGATAAGAATGATAGGTAAATGACCCATAAAACCAAAAGGGGGCTGAAAATTGGCTAAGTTACTCGACCATGTGTTAAAAAAAGAAACAATCTCAATATCGTATTTAATTTGGATTGTGATCTTCCGTTATTATCCGTATACTAAAAAATAGGTATAAATATGCAGAACAGTGTTCAATTGTCCATTTTCTTTTTATTTGCTTTGTTGCGTGGTACAAAACAAGATTTTTTGTATAGAAAAAATTGCAACACAGTCAAATACTCATCATGGCGGCTATGTCACTTTGGTGACGTTTAGTTGACTTCTATGTCCCCCGCCATATTGCCATACTAAATAACTGTGAAATGGACGAAAAATTCCAACTTTTGTATAAACAATAATAATAATAATATTCATACACTCACACCTATTATCTAGCCCAAAGTAAGCATCATTAAGAGCTTGTGTTATGGATACTAGATAACGGATAAATAAAGATAATAATGTGTATATAAATATAATAAATAAACATATAAACATCCATGACTCGAGAACGAGCTCGTACTCATCATACAAACATTTGCTCCTACCGGGATTCGAAAAAGAAAACTAAGAATGAAAACTAACTATTAGTATTTTCCCCAGATTCTGGAGATTTTTCCGATTTTTTGAGATAGTGTACACATACTTTGCCGGATATGAAACCTCTCCTTTTTAATGTCATTTTGGTAGGTAAAATAGGTACCTACAAAATTGATGATAAACATTCTCATATTATTGAATAGCCAACAAGTATAATAATATAAATACTGCTTTCTCTTGATATTTATTTTTTATAGAGTAAGCAGCGCGTGATTAGTGCCCAGGTTCTACGAGATGGCTACGAGCGTCTATAGTATTTCTATAGGCTACGGTGACAACGCGTTAACGTGGGCCCAAAATGCTACGGGGTGGCTACGAACGTCTATAAGTTACGGTGACAACGCCAAAGGTGCTACGAGATGGCTACGAGCGTCTATAGGCTACGGTGACAAAGCGTGATTAGTGCCCAAAGTAGTACGAAATGGCTACGACCGTCTAAAGACTAGGGTGACAACGCGTGAGTAGTGCCTAAGGTGCTACGAGATGGCTACGAGCGTCTATAGGCTACGGTGACAAAGCGTGATTAGTGCCCAAAGTAGTACGAGATGGCTACGACCGTCTAAAGACTAGGGTGACAACGCGTGAGTAGTGCCTAAGGTGCTACGAGACGGCTACGAGGGTCTATAGGCTACGGTGATAAAGAGTGAGTAGTGCCCAAGGTACTACGAGATGGCTACGAGTGTCTATAGACTAGGTTGACAACGCGTGAGTATTGCCCAAGGTGCTACGAGATGGCTACGAGCGTCTATTTGTAATATGTGTGTGATGAAGAATTTTAAATAAATGTTTTATCTATCTATCTATAGGCTACGGTAACCACGCACTATCATTCAGGCGGACACCGTATCGACTGATAGATTGAAATGACTAATACCATTATACTTATACAGGGTGGTGCCGTCATTACGACTATAATTAATAATTATTGAAAAAGACATTTGAGGAAAAAATAATTATACATGTCGGAACGCGATCCGAACCCGCGACCTTTCACAATCCGGGTGACTGCTATGAACTTGGGATAATCCTATGAATTTCTTTTAACCTATTCGTATTTGCGTTATGAGACATGAGCTAATGTATACCAAAAGTTCCTCATGCCCTAGGACATAAGTTTTTTTCTAGTTTAAATATATTTCTCTATAGGTATCTCCAGCTTATTTCTAAGCGTAATCTCTTTTAGCAGTCCTACAATAGAGAAATGATAATTAAAAGGTCGAGCTCAGATCAGGTGTACTCTCAGAGGACATAAGCTCTTATGATGCTAGATTATAGGTGTGAATGTAATATGCATGATTGCTCTTTTATATAAAAAAACTCACTTTCATGTGTATTTTTCCATTCAATAAATTACTTAAAAGGGAGAATCGGTGTCTGTAAATATATACCTGCATATAGTTATATATGTCGCAGCCATCTGGTTACATTAGCCAGTTGATTGGATGCCTAGGTAGATCGTTTAGTTCGAAGAGCTTTTGTGTGATTGGTAGGTTCAAGGTTATTGCTATGACCACTTATAAGCAAAATTGATTTGGTTATAAGTGGTCATAAACCAAAACTCTTTAGTACAAGTCGATCCGCCTAGGCGTCCAATTGAGCGGACTTCCAATAGTTCCAATACGCGAAGTTGTTAAACGTTGTATGATACTAGTTCAATTAACTATCGGTCTAACCATTAAATTGGATGCCTGCGTTGAATGAAATCCTAGATATCCTATTAACGACTACTTACTTACTTAAATACTTACATTAAATATTAAAGTAATATCAGAGCACCATCCTAAATGACCATCTAATTTCAGCCGAAAGACGTCAACGTCTTGACAAATAAATTACTACATGCTCAAATGAATAATATCATAATTTAATTTCATAAGAATTTATAAGTTTTAGTAAAATCTTATGAAGAAACTTTAATCTTAAATCTAAAAACAATCGAAGGATTGCGATTAAAGGAACGTGACTCATTAACCGGTACCTGATGACATTAAGACAATGAGTAATGAAACTTCGCCAGTTGCCTACAATGCTAAAGGTTAACGAACTTTATAAACGCGTGTACATGAGCTTATTACCGCCTACTATAAGTATCACACGTCCACTTAAGCCTCTACTACAGGAGCTAGCTACCGTAAAAGTTTAAGTGGCTAATGCTTGAGCTTGATTGCTTCAGCGCAAGGAACGATGAAGGTAAAACCGTTATTGTAGATATGTATTATGTACTTGACATTCAAAACTATTCAGTATTTACACTCTTGCTGAGAATCTTTGCAAGCAAAGAATTGTAATAAGCAGCAATCTTAGGGTTCATTTCAAAGACGCCTGAAGCAGAAACCGTAAAAAGAGAGTAACGCTGACAGCATATTATATCGTTTAAAGGTTTACGGGAGCTATCGAAAGCGTCCAGTTTAGTTGTTGAACGGCTTTGCGCTTGCGGTCAACGCACGGCAAACTGCCGGACTTACAGGTTGGACATGGGGCAATGGAATCCGCGGGGACAAAAAAGAAACGCGTCCGCGCTGCCCTGGCGCGCGCGCACTTCTCGACTACTAAACAGCGACACACGAGTCACCTAACCGCTCAGCATAGATAACAAGTAAAATAAACGCGGGATAGAGAACGAGACGACAAACTCAAACATCAAAAATTATTCTGTGAAGTAAGTACCTACCCACATTACATTACAGAGTGGATTTTCAACTTAGATGTGTGTCTGTGACCGCCGCCGCCGGCCATTACGGGGCGGGCGGCTGGTAAGGACTGGCTGGTTTAGATGTGTTGTTGTGAAAACTATTAGGTTGCTTGCTCGCGACGGCTCACCTCTCCTGTTGTTTCGCCCTATGCGTTTGGCTAAGCTAGATGGTGACATGGTGTGCTATACTACTTAGTAGGGAAACTCGCATCTTACTTCTGATTCAATTCAATTTTATCTGCCCCCTTCAAGCCACCTACAACCGATGATGAATGGCACTAACTAGGTGGCGTTTACCACCCTGGTGGTCAATGGTATTTATTTAGTCTTGTTTGCCCCTTGATTTGCAGTAATACGGGACTGATTTTCAAAGGGGCTCGCCTTTCTGCGTTCTAGAAATTGAAATAAAATAATACCGGTAAGATATAAATTGTGCATACTATAAGTACACTAGATAAACCAAACATACCTTTTTATTAACAAATTAATAAAGATTTGGTAATAATAAAAGGTACGTACTTATAATTTAATAGGCTAATAAAATGTAATACGTAAACGTAAAGTTAAACCTAAAATAAGTAAATAAATATTTGTTAACAGTTATATTATAATTAATACTTATACATATAGAGACTAAAAATAAAGAACTTTGTAAAATCACTGGTACAGTGATTTTACAAAGTTCTTTATTTTTGGGTTGGTGTAATGGTAGGTACTACCATTACACCAACCTGCTGGGTTTTCACATTATGGAATGAATAATTATCAAAAGCTTGAGTAGTAAAGTAAATTTAAGCTTGGCCAGAAAGTGTTGAAAAAGAATGAGGGCGCTACTATCGCTTTACTTTTATACTGCGACTTAAAAATTTTATACGTGCAGATTTATACATACCTAAGGGCCGACTTTTCAATGCTCAGATAAACAGTCAGATAGGGTTTATTCGATAGATAGCAAAAAATTGAGTTTTTCAAGCGTCAGATAGACTTCATTCGACGAATAATTCACTTAACCTAAGAAATAATCTATCTGTCCCTTCGACGGCCAGATAACAGCTTATTCTATAGTTTAAATGCTTGTAGTGCTTTCTGGGTGAGTCAAATACTTCATAACAAAACATGTTAGAAAACATGTAAAATGGTATACAGTAGAATTCCGTCGTAGATTCAGACTTACTAAAGAATCAGTGTAATATTTGCAAACTTTTGTAAAAGATAAATTATGTAACTAATGAAATCATAAAAAATACATATTTAATTTTGTTTCTGAAACCACTGTATTCCTCCCATGTTACAGCTGCCAATCACTGATTCTTTGCCTAATGAGTTTCTATATCACTGCTCCTATGTAGTTTGGCGGTATTAATAATTCCACTTCATGTCGTATTATAAAAAAAAATAGGTACTGTTACCATTACATCTTTGAGGAAAAAATTGTATTCTGACAATTTTTTACGAAAACTGCGGCACGGAAGCCCCAACTTGTAGAAAATTAACACTCAATAGTCATAATACCTAAAGTTATTGTTATTATCAAAAGAATATTGTTATTTCTCATAAGAATTTGTTTTGTTTTTACTAAAGCTATCAAAGTTTATCTATCTAAGTTGATAAGACAAGTTTAGTACATTAGGCTGCGTTATTAGTTTCTTATTCTAATACTATGTTTTCAAATAGTTATATTAGTATTAGTAATTCACTTTAAGCAAGCAGGTCTTTCTCTTTACTCTGTATAGTATTAGCAAATAAATTGCGGGCGACTTCTTGAATAATCTGACTACTTTCTAAACTTTTTCTCTAAATCCTAAATCCAGGCATTTCATCAGCGCGTGGAAGATCATTTCTATCCTAAACTTAATTACTGAATACTAATGCTTGATTAAACTTAATTTGTAACACTAATGTTACTATTCCGTTCACAAGTGAAACTAACTATTCTGTATTAAAAACTCGTGATTTTGAGACTGATTAATATTGTTTAAATGCTGGTTTGAAATAAATATTATTCCGTAACCTTGAATCGTTGTATTTTCCCTCCATTTACTTGAATAAAATTTTCATAAAATACTTTAAAGGTTTCATCCTAACACATCAACCCGGCCCGGCCGGGCGGGCCCGACCAGCCCCCTTATTCTCAACTGTCGGAAAGTTTTCGAATTTCGGAAACTCTATACTTGTCACTTTTTGTCGCGGTGCGTCAAAGCGAGACGGCATGTGACTTTTCGAATCGAATAGTCCGGTACGGCTAGGCGATTTTGAGGTGCTAAGTTACAAAAATTCTAAAGTTTCTGAATTTTTGCAAGGGGATACAGCTCCACCTAAAAAGCTTATATTTAATTTTTGTGTCAAATATTGCTGTTGCATTTTCAGTAATTCAATATTTTGTGACTTAAATGTTAAAATATAAATAAAACTGCCAAAAATAATTTAATGTGCCAAATGATACTAATATTGTGTGTAAAATAGCCTAGGCTGTGTGCAAACTAAGTGTGTGTCGTTTTCGTCCAGTGCAAATTGACAGGGGGCCCAATATATGTTAAAAGTGTCAAAAAAATATTAAAGTTTATAAAACAAATACAACCTAACTCAAGGCACCTAAATATGACCCTGACATGATTTTGTGCCAAACTAAGCCATGGGTTATTAAGATATTTAATGATTTAACTTTTCCAAGCCATAGCGGCTGTAAAAAAATATTAAAGTTATTAGAGTTTGCACATTTAATATCATAAAAGCATAAAATATCTGCTATAAAAATTTGTGTCACTTTAATTCATGATATACTTAAAAAACATATTTTATTTCCTACATAAATATTAGTTCGCTCGCGCGTTGTGTACCGCACGGAGCATTTACACACGTTTGCAAAGAGTAGCAAGTAGGAACAGTCAACCGAAGGTCACGTTAACACAGACGCCCGAATTAAGCTAAACGTTTTTGTACTTTAATCAGATTGCGTTTAGGTTGAAAATTGATTGTTTTTTTTTTCTCATATTACGGTTACCTGACCTGCTGTTGTTTTGTATAGTTGACAGCACATCAAGCGTAACAGTATGACCTTGAGCTTGCCCTTACTGCGTTCGTAATAGAGGTGGCTTTCGTATTCCAACTGTTACACTTCTGTGCTGTCGTGTATACATATAAGTATAAATTTATCAATCTTTGTGACATTATACTATAGTGGACAGAACATAACAATGTCGTATTATAAGTAGATATTTTTTTTATGTATAAACATTTGCACATTAATAATGGTTAGATCGGATAATCCGAAATAGTTTCATATCCTTTAGAAAGCCCTACATAATGAAAAATTTAAGAGCATACTTTATTTGATAAATAACACAAGTGCGGGTGCCGCATGTTGCGAGAGAAATTTCTTTTTTTTTGCGGGAGGCAAAGACTAGTGCTCAGAAATATGGACATCCCATTACTCTCTGAAGCTGATTGAACAATTCTAGTGATAGGTAGTAGACTTATTAATAGACATAGTAGTAACAAAATAATTATATCTCTAAAATCTTATTAAAAAAATTGTACCGTGCGGTGGCCCATTTCTTCCCGTGGGTGTCGTAAGGGGCGACTAAGGGATCGCTGAGCTATCAACTGCTCCACTCGTGGTAGGGTGTGAAAACCCTGGATAATGACCACCGTACGGAAGGCGCAAAACCCGCCAAGTGACCATGTGGCCGCGTTCCGGGATCAGTGGGCATACAACCAGAGCTTGGGGAGACGATGCTGCGATGGATGCGGTAAATGATGGCTTCCGTCTAACTAGTGCCAGGTGGACTAATAATAATAATATAATAAATTAACTTTAATTAACTTGCTACAAAACACCACACACACACACAAACACACACACACACACACACACACACACACACACACACACACACACACACACACACACACACACACACACGTAGATACACACACACAAACTATTACACCACTCTGACGCACAGCATTATTCTACTCACGCTTGGTATCAACCCGCGTGGAATTAGAAAATACCTCAGAAATGAGAGAAAATAAAAATAGAAGTAAACATAATAATAATAATATTTATACACTCACACCTATTATCTAGCCCAAAGTAAGCATCATTAAGAGCTTGTGTTATGGATACTAGATAACGGATAAATAATGATAATAATATGACATAATAAATATTAGAAATATACTAAATAAACATATAAACATCCATGACTCGTAAACAAATGCTCGTACTCATCATACAAACATTTGCTCCTACCGGGATTCGAACCCGGGACCTCTTGACCGAGTAGCCTGGGGTACAGACCACTCGGCCAGCCGGTCGCCGACTGCGTTGACCCGCCGGCCAGGGAGACCTGAAGTAACGGCTGTTTCGCTGGCCGCCCGTGGCACAGTGGGCGCTATCCTAACCAGATCATGAGGCTGCCCCATCATGCCTCGCATAATCTCGGGGTGGTCCGTCGTGCTGGTTGGTGACCGGATGGTGGGGTTCAGCGGCTATACCCGGGAGGGTTCGGGGGCCCTTCCGTCCGGCGGGTCAGCGCTTCTCTGCTGTCGGCTGTTACCTGGCGAAACAGGCCTCACGATTTGACTGCCTATATGCATCCATGGCAGCGACATGTAATGTGTATGGTCGTACAGCGGTGCAGATCCCCACTACAGCCACGCTGAGGTAGGGCTCACTAACTTCCGTGGGCTTCATGCTAACCTCAATGTCGTCTACAAACATCTTGAGACGGCTCGGCCAGCGCTGCTTTTTTTGACGGAGACCCTTTCTTTTCCATCCTCGGGGTGCACGTGGATCTGAGCATTCATTGCCGTGTCTACGTTTGCCTCTACAGATCCCACAGAGGTGACATGGAGACAACTCGACTTTTTGAACACCTTAGTCGGGTGGCAGATGTTGCGCAGGAGCAGTTTCCAACCGCGGATTCGGTGTTTTTAGGAGACTTCAATGCTCACCACGAGATGTGGTTATGTTTGCCCAAAACTGACCATGCTGGTAGAACTGCCTAAGCGTTCGCTCTCACGCACGACCTGACTAAATTGGTTAACCGGCCCACCAGGATTCCAGATATTGTCGGTCACGCACCCTCTTTGTTGGACCTTTTGATGACGACTCGCCCGGAGGGATATCGGTTAGAGGTTCGAGCTCCCTTGGGATCATCGGGTCACTGCCTGATTTCTGCTGGGGTGCCAAGGGCGTCGCCACCGGTATCTGTGGTGGCCAAACGCCGCATCTGGCACTATGCGTCGGCAGATTGGGGCGGTATGCGGGTTTACTTTGCATCTGTTCCTTGGAGGCAGCGCTGTTTCAGTGAGTCGGAGCCGAATGCTAGCACTACTGTTGAGTGAGCTGGTGAGATAATGTTAAGGATGGAGTACTATATCCCTCACTCCGATCTCGTCAGTAAGGGCAGACGTAACCACTAGTTCAATCGTGAGTGTGCCTTAGCTGTTGAGAACAAACAGTCGGCATACCGCGCTTGGATCAGAGGTCGAGTCAATGGGGATCCAAATATTGACTCACTGAAAGCAGCCTATAACAATGCCACCAAGTCCTGCAAAAGGGCCCTCATCAGAGCGAATGCTCAGCGCGTTGCACGAGTTGGCCAAGAATTACTAACGCACCCTACGGGAAGCCGTAGGCTACTGGCGTCTGGCCAAAGCCGTGCTGTCACCCTTCTTCGGAACACTTGCTCATAAGCCGCAAGAGATAGCCGATCTCCAGGTAAAACTCTTTGCTGCTCATTCCCGAATCGATGACTGCAATTCTCAGCCACCAACACTCACCCATTGTGGCCACACAATGCCTGATATCCGTATCAGGCAATGTGATGTACGTGCGGAGCTTCAGTCAATCGACGTCCGAAAAGCTCGTGGACCTGATGGCATCCCAGCGATAGTACTGAAAAACTGCGCAGTGGAGTTGTCTCCCGTCGTAACGCGGCTATACCCCCTTCCTCTCTCTTCTGGGTGTGTGCCGTTGGAGCGACGCTAATGTGCAACCCCAAAAAGGCAGACCGATCAGACCCAGCTAACTACCGCCCAATAGCTGTCACCTCTGTTCTTTGCAAGGTTATGGGAACGGATCTTAAATTACCAGCTGGTCCGACACCTAGAAGATCACTCATTAATTAATGATCGTCAGAGTGGGTTTCGGTCGACACGGTCAACGGGTGATCTTCTAGCGTATTTAATGCATGTCTGGGGTGAAGCTATTGACAATCGTGGTGTTGTATATGGCTGTATAACTAAGATTCCATTGCCTTTATACTTAGTCTATAATATGTGAATGAGACTATGCTCTCTATGATCCCGCCCAAGCATGGTTCACGTGTTACTTATTATTAATTGTATTTCGATATAATAAATGACTTTATGAAGATAACTACATGGTTTCATTGAAGACTACAACATGGCGCTGCGTTTCAACGAAAATTAAGGAAGAAACAAGGTAAATAAAGAAAAATTTATATCAGTCACTTGTACCGGCCACCTACAAAGAAAAAAGATGTCGGAAGAACGTGGAGTCTCAGGTCTAAAACCACCTGAGCATTTAAAAAACCTCACGGGGGAGGAATTTAAAAGGTGGAAACAACGCTTTGAAATTTATAGAATTGCGTCAGGAGCAAACAAAAAACAAGATGATATTCAGATTGCCTTGTTACTACATTGTATTGGAGAACAATGTATCGAAATTTATAACACGTTCAATCTAGACAAGCCATGCTATGACACGGTAATGGGAAAATTTACAGAATATTTTATACCAATGAAAAATGAAAGTGTAAGTTCGCACATATTTTTTCTGCGGAACCAAAATGATAATGAAGGCATAGATCAATATGTAACAGAACTTAAAAAGTTAGCAGAAGACTGTGACTTTGGTAACTTGAAGGAACGCCTCATTAGGGATAGAATTGTGAGTGGAATAAAAGACAAAGTAATAAAAGACAGACTATTGAGAGAATCAGATTTAACCTTGAACAAAGCTATACATATATGCAAAGCGGCAGAAATATCATCAAAACAGTTAAGACAAATAGAGGAAAATGTTGAGAACATTAATTTAGTTAAAAAACAAGGTCGGAATAAGTACACTAAACAAATACAGAAGAAACACAATACAAGCCCATCACATGGACAAACAACTAGTAAAGGAAGTACACACACATTTATGAAAAAACAAGAATGTTCAAGATGTGGATACAATCATATAAAGACAAATTGTCCAGCCTACGGTAAAACATGCATGAAGTGCAAGAAAATAGGTCATTTTGCTAAGATGTGTAAGTCAACCAATATTAAATATTTAAAAATTAGTGAAGAAAACAAGGAAGAAGATGACTTGTACATGAGTGAGGTAAAAATAAATTCTATTAATTCTGTTGACAGTAACTGGTTTGAACAAGTTAAATTCTTAGATAAAAATAAATTAATAAAGTTTAAGTTAGATACTGGTGCACAATGTAATGTGTTATCCAAAAAAGTGTGTGATTTCTTACAGATTGATAATATTTATAAAAGTAAGTTACGATTGACTAACTATAGTGGACATAAAATTGAGACATTAGGTCAAGTTAAGCTTAAATGTCAAATTGATAATAAAATAGATAATGTAATATTTCAGATTTGTGTAGGAGATTTTTGTCCAATTTTAGGGTTGCCAACGATTACATACTTTAATTTAATAAGAAGGAATTGTCATGAAATTAATAAAATAAATTGTTCTGATGAAATATTTACTAAAAATAAAGATGTGTTTAATGGTATAGGGTTGATTAAAAACTATGAGTACGAAATAAAATTAAAGAAAGATTATGTTGGTAAAATAGAAGCATGTAGACACATACCATTTAAATTGTTGCCTAAATTAAAACAAGAATTGTTAAAAATGGAAAACTTAGGAATAATTTCTAAAATAGATAAGCCTACAGAATTTGTCAGTTCGTTAGTAATGACTGTTAAACTAGATGGATCACTTCGAGTGTGCCTTGATCCTCAGTATTTAAATTCTCAAATTCAAAGAGAACAAATCTTAATGCCAACTTTACAGGAAATTACATCCAAACTTAGTAAAAGTAGTGTTTTTAGTACTCTAGATGCTAATAAGGGATTTTGGCAAGTCTTACTTTCAGAGAGTTCTAGAGAACTAACTACCTTTAATACACCTATGGGACGCTATTATTTTAATAGATTACCTTTTGGTCTCTCATCGAGTCCAGAAATCTTTCAAAAAGTGTTTACAAAAATATTTAAAGACATAGAGGGTGTAGAAATATATATCGATGACATTTTATTACACACACCCTGTATAAAATCACATTATATATTATTAGAGAAAGTTCTACAGAGAGCTAAAGAATTTGGAATTAAATTTAATAAAAGCAAGTGTGTATTCATGGTAAATAAGGTTAAATACTTAGGACATATTTTGACTAAAGATGGTATTCAAGTAGATAGTGACAGAACGAAGGCAATTATAGAAATGAAAGAACCAAAAGATAGGCAAGAATTATTACGTTTTTTAGGAATGGTAAACTATGTTTCGAGATTTATTAAAAATATTTCAGAAATCACAGCTCCATTGAGAGTGCTTATTAAAAAGAATGTACCTTTTATATGGTCCAGTGAACAACAAAAAGCTTATGATAAATTAAAAGGAATGTTAGTAGAACCACCCGTATTAAAATTTTTTGATATTAATAAACCTATAACACTGAGTGTAGATGCATCAAAATCAGGATTAGGAGCAGTTATTTTACAGGATAAACAACCTGTCACTTATGGTTCTAGAGCTATGACAGAATTGGAACAGACATATAGCCAAATTGAAAAAGAAAGCTTAGCTATTTTGTTTGGTTGCACTAAATTTTATCAATATATTTATGGTCAGAAAATTACTATAGAGACCGACCATAAACCTTTGGTGTCAATATTCAATAAACCTCTAAATAAATGTCCAGCAAGACTACAAAAGATTAGAATGTCATTACAGCAATATGATTTTACATTGATTTATAAACCAGGAAAAGAGTTATTAGTAGCAGATCATTTGAGTCGTTCATACATTAAAGACAATTCTAAACCCTATGATTTAGATCTAGAAGCCCATGTAGGTATGATAGTTAATAGTATTCAAATTACTGATAGTAAAATGCAAGAGTTAATAAAAGAAACAGAACAAGATTTAGAGTTACAATGTGTTAGGAATTTCATTAGAAAAGGATGGCCAAACAATAAAACTGAAGTAGATTCATTAGCAAAAATTTATTTTTCATATAAAGAAGAGTTAAATGAATATAATGGCTTAATATTAAAGGGAACACAGATTATTATTCCAAAAGCTTTAAGAGCAAACATATTGTCAAAGATACACTATGCACATTTAGGAATCAGTAAATGCAAAGCATTAGCAAGACAAACTGTTTATTGGCCAAATATGAACAAACAAATAGATGATTTAATATCCAACTGTGACACTTGTAAAAAATACCAAATAGCTAATAGATCGGAACCTATGATAAGTAAAGAGATACCTGACAAACCATGGCAAATTTTAGCCACTGACATATTTTTCTTAAAAGGAACACCTTACCTTTTAGTAGTTGATGCATACAGTAAATTTGTAGAATTAAAAAAGTTAAAAGATTTATCCTCTAAAAACACAATTCTTGGTTTGAAAGAAATATTCGCCAGACATGGCATACCTTATATTTTATACTCTGATTCAGGAACACAATTTACTAGCTTAGAATTTAAAAATTTTGCTAAACATTGGTCTTTTATGCATACTTTAACTAGTCCAAGACACCATCAGAGTAATGGGTTAGCAGAGCGACACATTCAAACAGTAAAAAGATTGTTAAAGAAATTAGCAGAGGAAAATAAAGATTACTATTTAGGGTTATTGACATACAGAAATACACCTATTACAGAGGAAGGGAAATCACCTGCAGAACTATTATTTAGTAGAGAAGTTAACTATACAATACCAAAGTTAAGTAAGAAATTCATAATTAATCAAGATAGGTATAGGAATGAACTAAAAATAAAACAACAAAAACAAGAAAAATATTTTAATCACTTTACAAGAAATTTACCTAACCTAGAAACAGGAAATGTTGTAAAAATAAAAGAAGAGAACAGTTCAGGTCCGCATAAAAGTGGTATTGTGATAGGTCAAGGAAAGGTACCTAGATCATATGTTATTAAAAATGAGGAAGGTGAATATATAAGGAGAAATAGGAAGGATTTAATTAAAAATGGTAGATATTATGATAACAGTAGGAAGAGAGATTATGATTATAATTTTAATAATTTTGAAAAATGTAATGTAAACAAAACAAATGATACTGAAACTAACATTGATAATAAGATACAAAATGATAAACCTTTAGACAATAAGCAATTTACTAGAAGTGGGAGAGAAATTAAAAAGCCAAGTTACTTTAAGGATTATTGTAATTAAAAATTAAGATGATTCGACTATGTGAAATAAATAACTTGTTAAAATTAAATAATTTTGTTACATGTGTCTGATTTGAAATTCAATAAAAAATTAAGTTGTTGGTTTAGGATAATAAAATTGATACTACTTATTAGTAATAAAATAACTAATTCCTAATTATAGAATATTTTATGGTTAAGCATTAGTAGAATAATTTTGTTTGAAATTGTTAAATAAACTTAATTACTTATGACAAAACATGTTCTTGTAAAACAAAGAAAGGGAGATGTTGTATATGGCTGTATAACTAAGATTCCATTGCCTTTATACTTAGTCTATAATATGTGAATGAGACTATGCTCTCTATGATCCCGCCCAAGCATGGTTCACGTGTTACTTATTATTAATTGTATTTCGATATAATAAATGACTTTATGAAGATAACTACATGGTTTCATTGAAGACTACAACACGTGGTGAGTCAGTGGCTGTTAGCCTTGACATTGCCAAAGCTTTTTGATCGGGTCTGGCTCAGTGCTCTCCTCTACAAGCTCCCGGCATTCGGTCTGCCCACTCAGCTCTGCAATTGGATCGCCAGCTTTCTGCATGAGCGGAGAATCCGTATCCTCGTTGATGGATGCGCTTCGTGGTTCATGTCAGTGAACGCTGGTGTACCAGAAGGCTCTGTTCTATCCCCCACTCTCTTTCTTCTTCATATCAATCATATGGTTACATTAGGAAACAATCATTGCAATGCGGATGACAGTACAGTGCATGGTGGATATAACGGTCACCCAGGGGCTGGGCGCATTGAAACCGAGAGGGAGAGAATCAATCTTACTATTGAGCTCAACAGGGTGTTAAACATCATATTTGAATGGGGATTTAACAATGCTAAGAAAACACAGGTGTGCGCGTTTACAGCGAAAATGTCGCCGTTCCTTCCCCTTCCCTCTTTTCAGGGCACTACTCTTTCGGCACAGGGCTACATCAACTTGCTCGGTATTGAGATATGCTGTGATCTAAATCAGAGGTATTATATCGAAACCGTAGTCAAAACAGCCTCACGGAAGCTAGGTGTCCTGAACAAGGTGCGTCGATTTTTCACGCCTGACCTGCCTTTTATGCCTGCTGTACAAAACTCTGGTCCGGTCTTGCGTTGAATATTGCTCGCATCTGTGGGAAAGCTCCGCCGCGTACCTCCTCGATGCGCTGGACAGATTGCAGCGTCGTGCCGTCCGTATTATTGACGACGTAGAGGTTACGAACAGCCTTGAACCTCTACAACTCCGTCGTGACATTGCATCACTAAGCGCCTTTTAGCGGCTTTATCATGGAGAGTGTTCTGAGGAGCTTTTCGACCTTATCCCACCTTCCCCTTTCCTACTCAGGAGCACGCGTGCCGGTATTCGGAATCATCAATTTACTGTCTCCACCTAAACATCACGCACAAAGAAGTATAGTTACTCGTTTCTTTGTCGGACTTCCAAAACTTGGAATTTTTTCCAGCACATGTGTTCCCTCCTTCCTATAACATGGGTTCCTTCAAAAGAGGTGTTAAAAAAACCGGCAGGATGGGGGCGGCTAGAACAGTGTGTTTTCAAACTGCTCTAGCTGTCTCCGCACATGGACTTTTCTTACCGCTTCACATCAGATGGTGATGACTCATTTACTGAGCTTTGTATATAAAAAGCGGTTTGGTGAGTTATAGCAGTTGTGGTAACGACTGAGACCAACGGCTTAGCGTGCCTTCCAAAGCACGCAGGAGCTCGAGATTATAAATAATGATTGACCCATCTCGGTGGTAGACCCGTATTGTAGGGTCGTCTGGGTAGGTACCACCGCCTTTCTTATTTCAGCCGTCAAACAGTTCGCTGTGCTTCGGATTAAAGGGAAAGGTAGCCAGTGTAATTACTGGACATGGACGGCATTTCAGCTTAGGCCTCAGGATGACAACGCACCTGCAATATCAAGTGATTTTTCCTTGTTATTGCAGGTGTCTATAGGCGGCGGTAACCGCTTACCATCAGGTGGGCCGTCAGCTTGTTTGTCATCTAGTTGTATAAAATAAAATAAAAATTCGGGCATGGCGAAAGTGGCTTTGTTTTGTAATCGAAACTATGGCGTTCTAATCACTACGCTATCGCTACCGAGATACTCAAATCACTTTATAATTTAATTAAATTAAAATGAATACATAATGATTTTGGTTTTTTTGGAAAAATTTACATAAATAATTTGTATTTACGGGGAAATTTTACCATGCATATAAATGTTATTTGGAAAATATTTATTTAATACAATGACACAATTTTGCACTACTATAAATTAATTCGGAAGTCACTTTCACACTCCATCGCTATAAAGGTAATACACCAAAGAAAATGTATTTTTTGTAATAATTAACTCACAATATGAATGCGCTCTTCAATCGAACAAATCACTCTGCTCGTAAAACATATAAAAAATAGTGAATGTCGAAATGCCGAGGTAACCCATGGGCGGCTGTGTACTTTATCGAGATGTCGCCGCCGCCGATGGGCGGCGCGCTTCCAATTCATAACGGCATTGGGGTAGTGGTAATGTGTGTATATTTACGGGAGGCAATTAATGCGTTAATAAAATCCTTTCTTTTAATTTTACAGCTTTACCAACCAACATTAGCCCACAAATAAGACATGTTGTATTAGTTTCCATTTTCTATGCAATTATCACAAGTCACTACTCGTACAACAACAAACAAATTATAGCGCCTCGCTCCCGGCCGGCCGGCAGCCGGTCGCCGGAGCCAGTGAATGCCTACGCGTGCCTACCCGCTCCTTTTCCGCGCTGTGGCCGCGCTAGTGTTCTTCGCGCAAAAACGTTGAAAATAATATAAATCAAAATCCCATGGATAAAAACGACACAAATTAAGCATATAGCTTCCTTTTACCATAACATTAATAAAGACATAAACTCTAATAACTTGAATTTTCTTTTATGGCTATTACAGGGGGTTAAATAGGAAAAAAATTATAGTTCCGAATACCATGGATGAATATGACACAAAATGATTTAAACAATAGATACTAGAGTTAGAGAACCGTTAACACTTATTTCACCAACTTTAATATTTTTCTATAGCTATTACAGCGATAGGTATGGTATTTGGGTAAAACCAGTATTCCCATGGAGTGAGATGGCACAAAAAGCTTATGTATATCAGTAATGACTTTGTTATCATCATGGAAGTTAAATTTTCAACTCTAATTTTCTTTTCAACGAAATAATGCATAAAAAGACAAATACCTAAATTGTGACCTTGGCAACCATCAAAAATGACACAAAATCATGATTTGGGTTGGTCAAATAGTATACTAACTGTATGCAAAAAATCATAAACTTTAATATTTTTGGAACCTCAAAACCTAGCGGTACCGGACTAGAATCCGTGATCCGACAATTGAGAATAAGGGGGCAGGTTGGCGGCGAAAGTTACCGGACCCGGGCGGGTTGAAAAACATACCCGGTTGCAATCTGTAGTCCTACTATTATTGATATTGAGTTGACTATTTGAGCCGTTCGTTTTGTTTCGGATTGAAGGGAAATGAAGCCAGTGTAATTACAGTGCTGTGATTCTGTAACGAATCTCGCACCTCACTTCGCCAGTCACTTGGAATTCAACTGTCAAATAGGGCAAAAAATATATGAAAAATTGCTCTATTTGACAGTTAAATTCCAAGTGACTTGCGAAGTGAGGTGCGAGATTCGTTACAGAATCACTAGGCAGGACATGGAAGGTATTTTGTCTCAGACCTTAGGAATACTCAGGATGACAACGCACCTGCAATACCAAGTGATTTTATCGTTGTTATTGCAGGCGACTGTAGCCACTTACCACCGGAGGTCCGTCAGCTTGCTTGCCATCCAGTTGTATAGGTTTATATTTTTTTAAAGTCGCATGCTAAAATGACAGCGAGATTAAAATTATGTGATCGTCCATTATCTAGTCGATTATATCGTAAACATAATCTTTAAAACCAACCCAAAGGAGATGTTTCATATCCGGCCAGGTATACAGGGTGGTGCCGTCAATACGACAATAAATTAAAACACGGGCTACATTAGTCCATATAGAAATGGTTTCCCACTTTTAAAAATATCTTATTCATTTGATAATTTTAGGACATTTCTATGGAACAATGCAGCCAATTTTATATTATTTCAAACCACCAGCTGATCCGATACCTAGAAGGTCACTCATTAATTAATGATCGATAGTACGGGTTCCGTCCGAAACGGTCTACGGGTGATCTTCTAGCGTACTTAATGCATGTCTGGGGTGAAGCTATTGACAAACGTGGTGAGTCAGTGGCTGTTAGCCCTGATATTGCCAAAGCATTTGATCGGGTCTGGCACAGGGCTCTTCTCTCCAAGCTCCCGGCAAACAGTCTGCCCGCTCAGCTCTGCAATTGGATTGCCGGCTTCCTGCATGAGCGGAGAATCCGCGTCCTCACAGATGGATGCGCTTCGCGGCTCATGCCAGTGAATGCTGGTGTACCACAGGGCTCTGTTCTATCCCCCACACTCTTTCCTCTTCATATCAATGACATGCTTACATTAGGAAACATTCATTGCTATGCGGACGATAGTACGGTGCAAGGGGGATATTACGGTCGCCCAGGAGCTGGGCGCGCTGAAACCGAGAAAGAAAGGGAGAATCTTACTATTGAGCTCAACAGGGTGTTAAACGTTATATCTGAATGGGGCTCTAACAATCTTGTTGAGTTTAATGCTAAGAAAACATAGGTGTGCGCGTTTACAGCCAAAATGTCGCCGTTCGTTCCCCTTCCCTCTCTTCAGGGCACTTCTCTTTCGGCATAGGGCTCCTTAAACTTGCTCTGCATGGAGATATGCTGTGATCTGAATTCTAGGAACTACATCGAAACCGTGATCAAAACAGCCTCACGGAAGTTCGGTGTCCTGAACAAAGTGCGTCGGTTTTTCACGCCTGACCAACTATGCCTGCTTTACAAAACTCAGATTCGGTCTTGCGTGGAATATTGATCGCACTTGTGGGATGGCTCCGCCAAGTTCCTCCTCGATGCACTGGACAGATTGCATCGTCGTGCTGTCCGTATCATTGACGATGTAGAGGTCACGAACAAACTTGAGCCTCTGCAATTACGTCGAGACATTGCGTCGCTTACCGCCTTTTATCACGGAGAGTGCTCTGAGGAGCTTTTCGACCTTATCCCACCTTCCCCTTTCCTGCTCAGAAGCACGCGTGCCGTTCTTTGGAGTCATCAGTTCACTGTCTCCACCTCAACATCACGTACAAAGAAATTAAGTGCCTCGTTTCTTTGTCGTACTTCCAGAACTTGGAATTATTTGCCAGTACATGTGTTCTCTCCTTCCTATAACATGGGGTCCTTCAAGAGAGGCGTGAAAAGCACCTTTTGGGTCGGCAAGGTGGAGTCGGCTAGTGCAATGTCTATTCTGCACTAGCTGTCTTCGCCAATGGACTCTTCTTGCCGCTTCACATCAGGTGGTGTTGGGTCAATACCCAATAATAATAAAAAAATATCCAATGAATGAGATGTTTTTGAAAATGGCAAACCATTTCTAGCACCACTCTGTATGTCTATTTCAAAAAATCAGGATTAATCTCTTGTATCCGGGAAACATACTAATAATTCGTTTTCATGCATAGTTGAAACTTTTCGTCTATTTCACCGTTATTCAATATGGCAATAAGGCGGGCGACATAGAAGTCACTAAAGTGACGTAGGCGCCATGATGAATATTTGACTGTGTTGCAGTTTTTTCTATAAAAGTTCTTGTTTTGTACCACGCAACAAAGAAAATAAAAACAAAACGGACAATTGAATATTGAACACCGATCGGCATATTTTTACCTATTTTTCAGTATACTGTAGGTATGGACCTAGCGGTCTCCATACATTTTTAGAACATCTCAAATAAAAAATCACACTATTAGTATTTTAATGAGGAAAAGTAAAGGTAATTTTTACATTTTGTTGTGAACTATTCGAAAAAAGCTTGTTTAGAGTGAAGAAATAATTAGGTACCTGTAATATCGGCAACTCGCAATAGCTCGCATATAAGTTGCATCTAACTCGGTTAGAAGTTTTCCTGCGTGATATTGTGCTGAACTTCTTTGAAAAACATAATAGATTAATTGTCATGCACCACAACCTTTTATTATCTTGCCCATTTCAAACAATGTTTATTGTAAGAAACGTCAAATAAAGCTTTTTGCGAAGTTTTAAATCCGAACTTTTTAGATAATAAAAATCAATCCGAAATGAATATTAAGTTTTGAAAGTTTGATATGTATTGCCATAAAAATTCAAAATGTTAGTTACCTACTTTTTGATTAATTTTTACTCTTTCTGGCCCAGCTGTAAACATGAAAAAAAATCAACTAAAAGGGAAACAAACAAAAACTCTGCTTTACACTCATATCATAAGTAAGAATTTTAAATATAGCGTTAACTGCTAGACAAAACAAACTAGCGATGTTTTAGTTCCAGATATTTTTTAATTGATGTTTAAAAAGGCACTTTGTATTGTATTGTATTCTCTCTTTAGAGACTTAAACAATGCTTACTACAATACGGATACGGACTTACTTTGGCGGTCTATTAGGTACTTACGTTTCACCGATTCACTCAACAAAAAATAAAAAATAATAGAAAGCCGTTCCCAGAATTTTATGACCAGCATAATAATAAAATTCAAAAAAATGAAGCTTCTTTTTTAAATATCTATCCAGCAAGGACCATTTTTAATAAAATATTGCACTATGTTGCAGTTGACAGTTAAATTATAAAATAAAATATCCTTAGCTGTGATGTGTGGTAGTACCTACTTTTTTAAATGTAGGTTATAAAGAAAGGTATAAAAAGGAAAGGAAAGGTAAGGGAAAAATGAGGCAATGATTGTTTTTTTTTTGACTCAAACTTATTCAATAGAAAATTTTGGTGGCCTCAAAAACTACTTAGGTTCTAAAGTAAGTGTTGCCTGGCGGGGTTAGTGCCTATATATTGTCTTATACATATTTTATTACCCAGCATTTTTAAGTAATTATGAAAAGTAATAAAAGAACTCGATAACCTTAAAAATCCAAGTTTCTCTGATGAAATATAGTAATGAATTAATTAACGTTTCCTTATTATTAAAAAGAAACAAGAGCAAAAACAAACTTGCGGTGTTCTTTTAGCATTTATTATAAAAAATAATTGCAGAATAGTCATAGGCTGAACCAAATAGATTCCATGTCTAGTTATAAAAAAAATATTTGACAAGAATGCACGACACTCAGAAGTCAGAACAATAGCACGCACGACATTGACGTTTTGTACTTTGTCTGACACGTGTAATTTTTTTAAATTGAAGTTTACATCTCAAGATTACGGTTTTATAACCACGTAATATTTTATTTGTAAACGACAGGCTGGCCGAGTGGTCTGTGCCCCTTGCTATACAGACTACTCGGTCAAGGGTCCCGGGTTCGAATCCCGGTAGGAGCAAATGTTTGTATGATGAGTAAGACCATTTATTTACAAGTTATGGATGTCTATTTAGTATATTTCTAATATTTATATACAAATCATTATCATTATTTCACCATTAGTATCTATAACACAAGCTCTTAATGATGTTTACTTTGGGCTAGATAATGGTGTGTATTTAAAAAAATGAAATTCCTCACCAGCCCATATAATTATTACGTTCCTATATGGGAGAAACACATGCGGAACTTGGGTGGGCCAATGCGGGTTGGTGGGTCAAAGCGGTGGCAGTAACAACCGGAACCAGTTAACAGCTTAACGTGACTTCCGAAGCAAGGAAGAACTCGAGATAACTAATTTTGATTGCACTTTCTCTCTTCTGTGATTTCGGGGTTATGTGACATCAACGGCCGAAAACTCGGACACTTTATAACTTTGAGTCAAAAATTTGTTTGTCGAAATGTCAAATTGATGACTTAAAATATATTGTGTGGTGATGGTTATTGCATTGATTTAGGTACAGCGTCGGCTACTCAAAAATCAGCTAGATTTTAAAGTGACGGCTTTTTCGTCGTGGAAATCATTAGGGGAGTCCTTTATCTTTGAGTATTCAGCCGTAAATTACTATAATAAGTTACTGTTATTACAGGGACAACGTTTGGATCGTAAATGGTTAAAAATATGTACAATTGGAATGTTGCCTAAGTTTGAATATGGCGCTATTTTTCACAAATTCGAAAAATATTCGCAAATTTTAAACATAAAAACAATTCAAACTTAAATAAAATTATATGAATTATTGTTGAAGTTTTACTGTTTTGAAAATTAAAAAAAAAATATTTTTTTTAATTTATCAAAAATGTTAATGATATTAGATTGCTGACATCAATTAAAACAACTATTATTACGACAACTATCAATAAAAACATACTTAATACATAGTTATTATTATTTTTGTCAGTACGCCCATACATTTCTTAGTAATATGGGAACATGTGACGTCACCTGTTCCGTAGATTTTCTATGGAGCGTTGCGCCGCGCCGCAACATATCAAACATAACACTATAATGTCCAAACTATTGATCTTAGACATACTATTTCTCTTGCAATATTTCTTTATGAGTTATAAACTTCTTATTTATGAAATAAAAAAAAAGTTGTCAACTACCCAACGAAATAATTGTAAGCTAATTCATGTCATCAAGCGTAATTGATTTGATACGATCTTTGTAGGCATGACAAATGCTGTGCTGTATGGGTGGCATTTAGGATTTCGTTCTGTTGAAAAATGCCCCTTGAAAACCTTACGTTTTATAAAAGGAACTTTTTAAGCCTAGTGTAGGTATATGTTTCATATTCGGCCAGAAGTATTTAAACTATCTATACTTATAAAAAAATTTTAAATAAAAATTAAAACCGACTTCAAAAAACTGAAAAGGATAAAATAATTAAATTTAAGTAGGTATTCATCCCCTAGAAACATATTTTGGAGTTGGTGCTAAGTGCTTCACTTTCTATTGTTTTTTGGAAACCACTTAGCACCAACTCCAAAATATGTTTCTAGGGGATGAATACCTACTTAAATTTAATTATTTTATCCTTTTCAGTTTTTTGAAGTCGGTTTTAATTTTTATTTAAAATTTTTTTTTCACAATTTTTAGTGGTAACTTTCTACGGTCGAAGCTATATGGGTGATCGTAAACTTATATTGTTTCCTACTATCGTATCGTTTCACTAAAAAGTCATTTGAAAAGCAAAACTTCGCAATTTCGCATATGTAGACGACTTCATAATTTCAGTTTTTTTAAATTTAAAACCAAAGTACCCAACTGTTTTTGAAAAAATTTTTATGGGACCAAATGGCAACTATTCCGCATCGAACAAAAAAAGAATCACGTAAATCGGATCAGTAATCTCGGCGGATCAGTAATCGGATCAGTAATCGGTGTACATACATAAAAAAAAAAAAAAAAAAAACTAACCGGCCGAATTGAGAACCTCCTCGTTTTTGAAGTCGGTTAAAAATCAAGAAAAACATATTAGCCTCGTTTGAAGTTCAAAATCATTCGTTATTTTCATTATTTTTCAATAAGGTGGCGGGAGATATAAAGGAGTCACCAAACAAAGTGACATTTATAAACGCCATAGTGAATATTTGGCTGTGTTGTGATTTTAACACACTTCAAAAAAAGAAGGTTTTATGTTCCACTGTATGTATTTTTTTTGTATGTATGTTCACCGATTTTTTACGTAAATTCTTGTCTTCGGACAAATTAACCGAGCAAATAAAAATATAATGGACTGTTACACATATTATTTTACCTATTTTTTAGTAAGATGTACTCTTGTCTACATCTTACTATATACATGTCGAGTCTAGTATATACATAGACATCTCCTTTTATTTATTCATTAACTATAACATTTCTCAAAGTGAGTAATCTTATGGTAGAATTTCATCCCAACAGGTCGGTAACTTGGCGCCGAGCGACCTTCTAAGAAATATACCTTTTCTTGAAAGAGTGGTCATCTTTTTTACGCGCCAAATTTGTATTACAATGAGGCGGGATGTTACTGCGCATTCCGACTTCCGAGGACTTTCAACAGGCACGTCTGGTTCAATCTGGGACGTTTACATATTACCGCAATGCCATTGAACTCTGGATATTGCAAGAAACATGTTGCATTTACCGAATCGTGTATTTTTAAATTAATTTTTAAGATGACCGAGTTCGTAGAGGGTCAGTGCCCTACTGTCTACTACATCAGAGACCCGGGTTCAAATCTGGGTAAAGTCTGACTTTCACATAATGCATGCGATCATGCACGTTTTCCCGAGACAAGTATGATTTATTAACCTTTCTTGATTCTCTCTATTTTTTACTGCTGAATATACGTCTCATCATAACTTTTCCAGTGAGTCTGATCTTGAACCAGTCCCATCTATTAGGTATTCTCAGATTCAGGTTGACGACCCATCTCGCGGATAGACGTCCTAGTCTCGGCCTGCGTACAAGGATTTTTTGGATCACTTCTACGAGGATTACGTCGTACTTATACGTCTATCTACCGCCTACATTATTATAATGGTAATTGTAAGTAACTTGTTAATCAACCAATGCGCAAATATAAATTTTGTTTCTGAAGGCTTGATAGATTTTGTTTTCAGTAAATACCTACATGACAATTACATTAATAAAGCATTATTTTAAATTGAATCAAGTAAGCTACAAGTAAGGTAAACTGGAATATTAACTCCTAGAAAGAAAGAAAGAAAGATATTTATTTCGCTTGAAATATGGTACATGTTTCGATGTCAACAAAAGGTTTGGGATCCACATATTTCACCAGAAACTGGCATGCAAAATGTTTTTTTTTATGTCAAACATAAAACAAATAAATTAAGATACACAATGTGAAAAAGATTCAAAATAATCGAGTTACTACGTTACTACACTTTTAGTTTTATATTACAACAATTTTTAATGTTCTTTAAAGTATACAAAGAACTCATTAATTGAATAAAAGGAATTTTCTATCAACCATGTTTTGAGTTTTTGTTTGAACAAAGGTGTAGGTAGTATTTTAATGTCATTGTTCAATCTGTTATATTTTTTTATGGCCATTGCATAACTATTTTTATTAAATGAAGTTGTTGTTATAATTGGAAGTATTAGTCTATTAGGGTGTCTATTGGTATTCTTAAATAAGTTTGGATAAGTTCGAACGAAAGTACAAATTTCTAATATGTAACATGCTGGGAACTGTTAAAAGACTAAATTTTTTAAACAGGGGTCTACATGAGGTCATTATATCAACGTTGCAGATGGCTCTTATGCAAGCTTTTTGAGCTATTAAGGCTTGTTGAATATTACAAGAATTACCCCATACAACAATCCCGTATCTAAGTAATGAGCACACATAGCCATGGTATGCTTGAATTGCAATTTTTATACTACTTATTTTTGTAAGTCGCCATAAAGCATATGCAAAAGATTGTATTCTAATACAAATGCTTGCTATATGATAACTCCATAAGAATTTGTCATCTAATATTATGCCCAGAAATTTTGTTTTATTTGTTTCATTAATTGGTGTTTTTTCGTAAGTTAAATTTAATTGCTGCTTTTTACCATTTTTATTTATAAATTGTACGTACGTAGTCTTATTGAGGTTTATGTTGAGTTTATTATTTTCTAACCAATTTATAAGGTTTTTTATTGTAGAATTAATTTCATTGTTATAATTTATGTTCTTGTTTACGCGTGGAATTACTACAGATACGTCATCTGCAAAAAGTATACATTTATATGGTGTAATATTAGGAAGATCATTGACATATAGTAGAAACAAAAGAGGCCCAAGGATGCTTCCTTGCGGTACCCCAGTTTTAATTGTTTCACTAGATGATTTATGTACCATAACTTCCTTATTACTATCTAGTTTAGTTATTTCAACATAGTAAACTGTTGTTACTCTGACGCTTAGGGCCTATCAAACTAAAGTAAGGACCTGCCTAAATGTTTATTTTTTATAAAAACGCTTATTTATTAAACTGAGGTTAAAATAGTATTGTCATTAATGTGCTTATAAATGATTCACTAAGCGTAGACTATATTATGAAATTTCTGTGTCATGAAGTCATGAGTCATGACGACACAGTAGTCATGACTCAAAAATGAATAAAATGAAAGTAAAAAAAAAACACATTGCTGCACTTTTCAGAAATCAACTCTAAATTCTCGTGAAATATGAAATTCTACTGATTGACTTTTATCCAGCCTATCGATCTCAATAGACCGTGAAAGTGTGACGTCACAAGCCTATTAGGGTTGTAGGAATGCCCATCGTGCCCATGTCCTCAACAGATTCGCGCTTTTCCCAAACCAAATCTTCCGAAACCTCGTCTTCAGTACACCTTGACGAGCTTGAAGCTGTAATCAAAGCCCGAGGAGGCAATACCAGCTATTAAAATGTAAGAACTTCCTTTTAAAAACCATATTCAGAAAATGAGATGTATAGTACCTACCTACTATTCTTAAACACACGTAACGTGTTTATGAGCAATTCCCATATCTCAGGAGTTATATTCTGTACCTAACTAAAATTGATAAAGATGGATAAGGAAGGAACTGTTATAAAATGCATAACTTTGTGGAGTAATTACCGTACGACGCGTCCTAATCATAATATAATAAAAACTTTATTGGGTATATTTTTTTTTTAAATATCTCTATGACAAGACAATACCGATGTCTCGCGATGACCGTTCGAAATAGCGTACGCCGGTAGTCACACTGCAACTCGAACCAGGGGACTTTCATTCTTGTTTCAGGTGAGTTTACGCGGCTTCACTCGCAGTCTCAAAACTCAAAACGTTATGTCTATCTTGTCTTGTTCTTACGGTCTAAGGTGTAGACCTAATTCGACTATAGCTGACACCGTCAGATAGGGTCGGAAAGTGTAGAAATAGAAGCTTTCTAATCTTTTGTCTCTTACCAGCCCGACCTCACACTTACAGTCTATAGGTACGTTAGGTTCTTCACAGATTGAAGGTACGATATTGTATTTTGTCGAGTTCAGATTCAGGACCAAGAAAAATAAAAATATGGATAGAATGTAGATGTAGTCTTTGGAACACGCAGGTAACTATATGGGTTTATGTATAATTGAACGCAGAAGATGAGTGCCAATTGTTAAGGCTGCAACCGCACCCAATCGCTCAACTATGGTTCCGGATCGGTGTCAATGACCGACCGCGGTCGGAAATAGATACTCCCTCCTACGGTTCCGGCGGGGAGTCCTCTGTGCATAAATTTAACTAATATGTAATAAGTACCGCAATTGCGATCGCAATAAAAATACATATTTTTCCTATGAAAGTAATAATTTCAGCAAAGTAACTTTGGTTAAGTAATTAAACTGATAATAATGTTCTACGCACAGTCGTGAACTCAATGATATTTGCGTGAACTAAAATATTTTGCTTGCATAATATTTATGTTTCATAATCATAACTGAGGTAGATCGCTTCTATGAAATAATAATGATTTATTCTGAATTGAGTATTCTAGCAATACTCAAAAAAATTACCATATCTGCAAAACACACAGACAATCAGGCTGCAAAAATGCTATTTTCTAAGTAAAACTTATTTATACTGATGAGTGATGATGTTATATGGCACTATATGAACAGAGGTGGTGAAGTACATGCTTTGCTTTAATTTAAATAGAAATTACAAAATACTGTCTTGCGTGTATTTAAAATACGAAATACAAAATATTTTTGTTTTTATGAAACAATGCAGTTAATGTTTATAAATATTTCATAGAAATGTCATGAAATTATCAAATGAATAAGTTGCATTTAAAAGTTGCAAAAGATACCTATCTATGAAATTGATGATTTCTTTGATGACATTCATAGGAACCAAAAGAACCGAAAAACCCGGGTAATATATTTTTAAGAACCGGTTCTTTGAGAGCTAAAAGAACCGGGTAAAACCGGGTCTTTCGGAACCGGGTAGAACCGGGTGCATGCCCTAAATATAGCCCATATTTTAATTTATTGTGGAATTGTCGTCACCACACTGTATACATAATATATGTCAGAGAATCAAAGATTATTTGTTACAATTTATTTTCATTAATTTCCTAAGAGCACAATGTGCACTTTTGTCCAGACCATCATAAAAGCATTATCTAAGAGCAAGCTTTATGTCCACTTATTTGCAGACAAAATGCGTTTTGTCGCTTTCTTTTTAACCGCCTCTGTGGTCTAGTGGTTGAGACTACCTACTTCAGGTCTTGAGATCTGGGATTCAATTCCCGTGGGGGCAGTAATTTTATGCTCAGTTAGGTTGGTGGTAGATAGGCCTGTTCCTCGGTGATTGAGGAATCTGGGTGTAGCTCACTCTTCCATCAATGCTCGGAGTTTCAATGGAGTCGAATCAGTACCTACCCTTAGTATAAGTTTCAATCTAAACGAAACGCAAACGATCATTGTCGTGTTCACCTCTCAAATCCATATATTAAAAAAACCGGCCAAGTGCGAGACGGACTCGCGCACGAAGGGTGCCGTACCATTATCTATAAACAAGCTGACGGCCTACCTGGTGGTAAGCGGTTACCGCCGCCTATAGACACCTGTAATAACAAGAAAAAAACCATTTGATATTGCAGGTGCGTTGTTATCCTGAGGCCAAATATGAAATGCCATCCATGCCCATTCTTTACGCTGGCTACCTTTCCCTTCAATCCGATAAGATAAAATAAGAAAGGTGGTGGTACATTTTCTTTTAGGTACTAGGAGAAATCCATTGATGAACCTACCCGCCGCTTGGCGGAGCAGCGAGTGCTTACGGGAGTCGCCCAGCGTCTAAATTGATCATGGGAAACCCGCTAAAACTCCTGGATAACTCCCATGCCTAGAAAAAACCAAGTCCTAGAATGGCGACACGTACCGGAAAGCGCAAAGTAGGACGGCCTCCCACTAAATGGACAGACGACCTGGTCAGGGTCGCGGGAGCCGTTGGATGCAGGCTGCGCAGAACCGTCTAATTTGGAGATCGATGGGGGAGGCCTTTCTTCAGCAGTGGCCGGTATGATGATGATAATGATGGACTCCCATGCCTTTCGCGGAGGCGGTTTGGGGTCTGCAAAGCAAATTCATCAGACCACCCCAAGCAACCCGGCCTTATGGCCTGCCTTCACGCCGATGAAGATTTCCCAAAGTTACCATGGACAATCTCAGACGTGGCGGCCTTTGTATTGCGCACGAGCCACCCGACACGCACGGCCGCACCTAGGGCACAGGCAGACGAGCAATTGCCGCCCGCCTTCTCGCGCCCACGCGTATACGCCGGAGAGGGGCGGCTAGAGGATCCTCCTCCCATTCCCTCACCGCTACCTCCGTCTGCGTGAGAACACTCTTGCAGAAGGAGGCGACAGTCTCCGAGGTGATGGTACCTACCCAAACGACCCTACAAACGAGCCTACTACCTAGTAAATCGATCTGGTTAAAGTTGCGGGTAGCCGCTTGATGCATGCAGCGCAGGACCGATCTTCTTGGAAATCTTTGGGCGACGCCTTTGCCCAGCAGTGGACATCTTTAAGATGAAATAATGATGATGATGAAATCATGATCTTTATAAGCCGACGAGGCCGTTCGGAAACCTATACATAAAATAACAATTTCCCTGCGACATATCATCCAGCATCCATAATGTGAGCATTTTAATTTAGAATTTATGACAGCAACGTCTGCAACACAGATATTAATTAATATCACACCTAAATATGTGAAAAGCAATTTCTTATCACTGATCTATCACAGAATACATAATAGTTTTACGAGTATAATGTCATACATCACTTCTTCTTCTTTATTTAATGGCCTCTCGTTATTACGAATTTTGCCAATGTCAAGTAAAATTAATCTGCAAATAACTTGCGGCAACGTTGTACGGTGATTGGGCAAGACCGGCCCAATAAAACAAAATGGATGCTGTCAGATGGCTGTGGATGCGCACAACCTGTCGATTTCACAGTCAGCCGACAACAACCCATACATAACTTACTTTTAGGTTGTAAATGTTATTGATTCCCGAATGCTGTCAGCTGAGGCTGTCAGTCAACAATTTGTTTATCTGTCATCCCAAAAATAAGACATTTCATAGGAGTACCTACACTACCTTAATTTCAAAATTCAGCACGACGATTCAAAAAAATAAGTCATAGTCAAAGTCAAATATTTATTTTGCTCACTAAGTGTACATACAGTTAGTAGGTGTTATACTAATTTACAATAAGTATTGCACTTAAAACTTAGCAACCTTTTATGACAGGTATTTTATAAAATAACACTATCACTTTTGATATTTTGCGAAAAAAAGTTTAACCCCTTCGTGGAAGCACCAATAATATCATCAAAAGTTTTAGAAAAAAAAACCGTGAAAATTGCCTAGCATATTTTACAAAAGTTTCTGGAAATTACTTTCTATGACTTTGACAGCTAAAGGAATAGCCACGGAGTTATTTACAGATCCACTACTTCTTGTGACATCTTGCCTTGTAACTTGTAACGCAGTGACGGATAGTCAATACAATTCCCTCGGTGCTTTATCATATCACTATTATTCACTATCAGAAAGTTAGCGAATGACCGCCATACTTACACTGCAACCGCAACAGTTATTATATTATTATATTTTATAAATTTAGTTGTTGATCGCATTGTCACTTTACAAACAAACCTTCTAGCATAGCTTATCTGTATTTTTATCATTCTTACTTACCCTAACTCTACCGTTGTTTGTTTAGTTAGACCGTAATATGCCAGCGCCAGCGTCCGTCGCAAATTTTTATCGATTTTTTGTGTCATGTTTTATGACTTGTCGCGAAAAGATGTTAGTTTACGGCGATGTACATTTTAGACTGATAAAAACTCTTTAAGCTATCAGCACTGATAAACTGGTGGGAGTTTAATATTATTTATAATCCACATAGAGCCAGAGCCTAAAGTCTAACATCCTCTAATAGGATTGATTTACAGGTTGATAATATTTTTGTTTCCCGAAATTGGTGAAGTTGCTTCGACTTATCGCCAGTGGTTGAAAGTAAAGTATGGAGCTGTCTGTCAACACGTGTACTTCCGCCTTCCAACGATATGGGCTCCATCAAACGAGGCGTGAAGAGGCACCTTATGGACTATGGACTGACAAGGTGACGTCTAGGGCAGTATGGCACACCAGACTGCACTAGCTATTTTCACTTTTCCACATTTTGGATTTTACTTTCCACTGATCATCAGGTGGAGTTGAGTCATTTGTCAAGCCTTGTATTTTAAAAATACTTACCACCATCTCCTCGCCACGTGCGATGTTTGTAAAGTACCTATTTGGAGTATTTGGATTTTTGTTGGTATTGTTGTTTGAAGGTTGTGACTGTATTTGGCCTAACTGTTATTATTACAAATTATGTACTAAAATTTAATTCAATTCAAAAATTACCTACGTTCTTCTTTTGAGATCAGCTAATAGTAAGTTCAGAAATAATTAAAATTATCCTATTTTTTAGTATTGAACTCTTGATGTCATTAAAATATTATTCAATTTTGAATACACTCGACTTCTTAGAGTTTCGCAAAGTGCTACAGGATAATTTAGAAAAATATGGCAAGATATTATGTAACCTACATACTTTGACAGTTTTTTAAGTGGGTAAACATTTGATTTTAGAAAAAAAAATCTAGAAAACTAACTAGAAGAAAACTAGAATTTAATAGCCTATTTACTTCCAATAATTACTGGACACAGGCCTTTCTGCATGGGATGAGGGTTTTGCGCCATAACACCACCACGTTGACCCAATGCCGTTTGGTAGGATAACCGGATAGAGCGATTACAGTAATAACGAGACCAACAGTTCAACGTGACTTCCGAAGCTCGGAGGAACTCGATATCGAGATTACAAATTTTGATTGACTGATCCCGGGATCGACCATTGTGAAAGTTGCTTTGTTTTCGTAATCGAAACTACAGCGCTCAAACCACTGTGTCTCAGAGCTCCTAATGCCGCCGAGCTCATCATGCCCCCGAGCTTCTCATCACTTAATATTAATATGCTCCAATTAATTATCTTCTTTACTTACATTTAAATAAACATCAATGTTTGCATTGTATTTTTGTCCCCCAACGGCTCCAACCAAAGCCATTGATCAGATTGTGCTGAAACTTTGGCAGGGTGTTGTGGAGACGCCCGCAAGGGTTACTGGATTATAAAAATCATATTTATTTATTATAATAACCTGACAGTTTTCTCTTTAAGAGCATTGTAAGCATGCCGGTGCAGCTAGTAAATAATAAAACTAATCGTGTGCCAACTTACAGAGTCATTTACACACCACATTCAAATACTTATTTGCTGGGTTACTCGTAGAAGTACTAAAAATACAATGTTGATTATTTCCACACAACATCAGTTTTAACTTTAATCCTCTAAAAATAAAGTTCGGTCTTACGGGATTACGCTGGTAGTACTTAAGCAGCCGGGCGGGGCGCCAAATGTTGCCATTATAATTTGTTAAACATGGGTGATTTGGCTCGATGTACATACGGTGCACATCAAGTGTAACAGTTGTACTACGAAAGCATTACAAACGGCGTAAGGGCGGTCTAAAGGTCAAACTGTTACGCTTGATGTGCTGTCGACTGTACTTCTACTTACCTAGCCCGTTGTAACCGTAACGATTACGTCAAAGTAACCTTCCTCGGCTAGAAGTAAAAACTTCAATTCATAAAAGAAATGGAAATAGAAATTTTTATTTTTGTTTTGACTTGACTCCTTGCAAATGATACAAATATTTCAATGGGTATTGTTTAAAATTTTTCGGAATTATGTTGATCTTATTAATAAGTGAGTGATTATATGAATACCAAAGATTTATAAACGACAAAAAGACTCTGGACCAGTAGTAGTACCAGTGGAGCAGTACTAGTGGTACTATGCACCGCTAGGACCATTATACAACCGCTACTTAGTAGTATCGTAAGTACCATTGATAGTACTGACAAGTGGTGAGTTTGAAATGCTGGCGACTTAAAAAGATGGAATGGAGATGTGCGAGACCGACCAGGCTTCGCTACTATTGCCTATTGCAAGCAGCTGGCGGCTGCCTCTTGTAATTCGGGGTCTAGTTGTTTTCCGGAGAATGAATAATAGCCATGATTTTGATAATCTTCATGCAGGATTAGAGGCTCTGTCTATTTTTGAAGCTATTATTACATTAACTGTGTGACTGTGTCGTCGTCTGGGCTTCATTAGTGTCTTTGCACGGCTACGGGCCTCGAGCTTAGGTTCATTGCCCGGGCATCTTCTCGGTGAGCTGGCGCTTACCCGTGATCGGGCATCGCCCTAGTAGCGATCACACCTGTGGGAGTCGCAGCATAGAGGCGAAGAGGGGCCCCTATTCACCTCTATGCAGGGGCCCCTATTAACCCCACAGGTGAGATGACGTTCGTCAAGGCCCGTTGAGCGCCTGCGAGCGGGCCGCGGCTTATACTTCTTATACGACTTGTATGGTGTTAGGGGAGGGGGGACTAAAGTATGTAAGTCGTTTATTCATCGTGTTTCTAAAACTTGAAATTCTTTGCCAGCACATGTGTTTGCTCCATCCTATAACATGGGTTCATTCAAAAAGGCGTGAAAAGGCACCTTATGGGCTGGAAAGGTGAAGGCGTCTAGAACAGTGTGTTTTAAGCTGCACTAGCTGTCTTCGACTGAGGACTTTTCTTACCGCATCACATCAGGTGGTGTTGAGTCATTTGCCGTGCTTAGTATAAATAAAAAATATCCATGTTATATACCAGTAACCGTATATACCAGCTACCGTGTATACTATACTATTTAGTTTTATTTTCGAAGTTGTTGACTAGTACGTCTACTTCGGACAAATTGTCCAGCTAGGTAAATTGTGTAAGATCTTCTCGTCAAAAATTCCGCAGTGCCTCAAGGCAAAGGTCTTGGACCAGTGTGTATGTTGCCAGTGTTGACGTACGGTTGTGAAACATGGTCGCTTACTAAGAATCTTTTGTGCAAGTTCACAGTCGCCCAACGAGCTAGGGAACAAACTATGTTAGGTGTAACCCCACGAGATAGAATTACAAATGCGGGCATCCGTAAGAGGACCAAAGTCACTGACATAGCTCATAGGATTAGCAAGATGAAGTGGCAGTCAGTGGACAGGACACATAGCATTTAGAACTGTCGACCGATGGGGAGTAAAAGTTCTAGCATGTCGACCACGTACCGGAAAGCGCAAAGTAGGACGGCCCCCCTCTTGATGGATAGATGAAATGGTCAATATGGAGGGGAGCCGTTGCATGTAAGCTGCATAGAACCGATTCATTTGGAAATCAATCTTCATATCACCATAGGTATCAGCCTATGGTGAACAAAGAAGATAGATTTCCAAATGAATCGGTTCTGTGATCATGATGATGACGAAGAACTTGCCAAGCCACAGATTCCAGACGCAATTAGTTTATTATTTCCATATCCTTCGAGGATCTTCTGCAGCTTGATTAAAACAAACTACATATTATAACGAGATATGACTAAAATTGAGTATTCTTTCATTTCGGTGCCCGCCTGTTTCATTTCGGTGTCGTTAAAATTTTAAGCACAAATATCTCATACGCTCATTAAGATATTTTGAAAGCGTTAGTTATGACGTTATGAGGATTAGCAATATCAAGGAGTAAAATAAGACTCAGTTTGAATTTGAAAAACTTAATAATAAAAAAGTCCACCGAAATGAAATGACAGAAATACGACTTTGGTAAAATTCAGCCACATACTTAATTCTATTCTACCGGTCCAAAAGGTTTATTAAATTAGGTTTGACTCCCTATAAATGGACTCCTTGCTGTCTTGTCTGACCTGCCCCTAAATTGTAGACAATTATCAACCTAACCCACTTAGGTGCAGTGGGGTGAGGCTGAGGAACAGGTGGTTGAATGCGCCGTAGCGGCAGAGGCTAAAACCCCGAAGTTGCGACAGAACGCACGTAGCACTACCACACCGGAGCGTCTAGCGCTAAATCTATGACGTAAGCCTTTACTTGCATGCATGCTTACAGGCTACTTTGAATACTTGCTTCTATATGAAAAAGTAAAGTTTGATGGATTCTTTAACTATTTCATTATACAGTCTGTTACAAAGGTCGGAAATAAATTTATGGGGGTGGTTGTGTTCCTTTATAAGAGTAGAGTTACATCTGACAGATTGACACTTTTATTTTCTGATTAATTAATAAAAAACATTGTCACACCTGCTCGTAACAACCTGTAGTGACAACCCTTCAAAAATATGTACTGTTGCGTATCGCACGACACACCACCTCACAGCCGTTTATATGAACACAAATCTCGTACTATAAGATTAAAATTTTTAAGTAAATCATTAATCATCTAACTAACACCCCTCATTGAGGCTATTCTGTAAGTTTCTGAAGAATTAAGCATCCCACGGGCTTTTTGATGGTATAGGATCAGCTTAAGGTTAGTATGTCATGGGAATGTCACCGAAGTGACAGTACACCAAATTTCAAATCGATCGGATCTGTGAAAGTTAGTAAAATCCTTTATCATGTAGAAAATGAGCTGAGAGTCATCAAACGCCTGAACTAATCTTCATAAATTATAGCTAATAACCATCCTATTCACATCAGCTTTCAAACAACAAAAACAAATCAAAATCGGTCCATTCATATAAAGGAGCTACGATGCCACAAACAGACACACAGATATTGTAACACAGATACACAGGCAGACATGTCAAACTTATAACACGCCTTTTTTTGTCGGGGGTTAAAAATGAATTAACTTTCAAATACATCTTATTCGTTTGATTAATTTCATGACATTTCTATGAAATAATGCAGCCAATGTTATACTATTATTTCATAGAAATGTCATGAAATTATGATTTTTTTTTGCATTTTGCATATATTTGAAAATTGCAAAACATTTATATGAAATAATATAGTCCATGTTTTAAGTTATTATCCTCAGTTATTATCGCCATCACTCTGTATAATTGCATAGAGCCAGTACAGATAATTTCTGCTATGAGGTCAGCTCCTATGGGTATGAAATATTTTCTTACAGTATTTTCAACATTATACTGTTTCAAGTTCAACTGGATGCGACTATTCTGTAAGAAGTCATTTATAACAACTCATAAATATCTATTAAAAGTTGAAGTTTATTTTTTTATTTCGAAATGAATCATGATTATCAACTTTTTTAATATGAATTAATATAGCCCATGTTTTAATTTATTGTTGTTTTGTAGTCACCATCCTGTATATAGCCCAAACAATATGCAAATGATGCAATTGATCAATGAAAGTGAAAGTTATCAATGAAAACTTCGTTCACGAAGATAATATACCGTATGCGAACACATTAATCAAAAAATAATTAAAATATTTTACATATTTTTTATACTAATAGGAGCTGACATCATAGCGTAAAGTAACTGCAACTGATCAATGAAACTGAACGTTATCAATAAAAAATTGATTCACGAAGCTTTATCAATGAGAAGGTATAAATAATGAAGCGTAGGCGAACATATATTAATTCAACCGTAGAAAGGGTAAAGAAGAAAAAACTTGGTTCAGAGAAAATACGTGGAAAACATAAAGTAGCAAAGAGCGGCGGCAGTGTGAGAGGGGAGGGTTTTCGTGTGGGCTACGCGGACAGAAGCACGTCAAAATAAAAATTGTCGCGAGTCGCATCGCTCGACACTGCAACAGCGAGACGATGCGATCGTCCGCGACCGTTCCACTCCAGGCATCGAGCGCACGATGGTGCTCTGCGAGTAGGTGGGATGGCTGATCTCATCGCACCGGCAGCATTGCAATGCACATCCGGGACGGTCGATACGGGCGGCGACTTGCGCGTTGCTGCTGCGCCCCTCGCCGCCCCCGACCCCACCGCGAAATGCGGCCCCCACGTCTTCAAGCCCCCTCCGCAACGACTAACATCGATTCGTGCGTTTGATAATTATTAAGAGCTTGTTGGGAAAATTCATGATCGCACAAGAAAACGGATCTCTTGTTACGCCTGCCGTAAAATTTATAACCGGATTTCTAATCTACACTCAAATTGTAAATGCGTTTGCTTAGTTTCCGCAGTTGGTTAATCAAAAACTTTATAGTCGAGATAAAAAGTGTCTAATAGATATTAATAGGTATGTGGGTTTAATAGATTAAATAACAATAAATAAATGAAGCTATCAAAATACTTTAGATGTCATCACAGAAACGTCACCTATAAAAATAAATTTAATTTCTAACACATTGGCGATGTCAGTAAAAAAAGACAAATGTGGAGAAACCTAAAACGAAGTGGGTAGTGGGATAGCCCTCGTACGTAACCCACACGCCGCGGGATCGAGGCAACATAAGCCACGTGACGACACATTTACAGCGACTGCTTTTTTGACTGTCATAGAAAAATATTATAAAATAGATAAAATATCAATTTAATTAAATACGTTCAGCAAGAACTTTATATTCTTAACGGGGTAGCTCTTGGCGTTCATCTCACCTGATGATGGTAAGTGATGATAAGGCCGAAGACTGAAACGAGAATAGCGAGATTCTCAGATTCCTCAACCACAGAGAAACTGCCTATCTAACCTCCAAATGCCGGAGGCAGACTTAGATAAGATGGTAGTAGCTAGCTAGGCGGACTTCCGAACAGAAACCCAGGTCAACGATAGTGAGTCAGCTGTGTGTGCCTTTTGATAATATACAGGGTGGTGCCGTCAATACGACAATAAATTAAAACATGGCCTATATTAGTTCATAGAAATGGTTTGCCACTTTTAAAAACATCTTATTTCATTTGATAATTTCATGACATTCTATGAAATAATGCAGCCAATAGCCAATGCCTCAAATTGTTAATTAATGAAGAACTTCTAAGAAACATAATTGTTTTGTGATGAGATGAATGATGAAAAAAGACTAACTTAAAGTCTCTCTGTCTGAATGAGTTCATAGCTGAATTTACACCGTTTCCAGAAGTTAAACTACCGAGATGATTCCGGCAACAGACTCGTGTATTCACTCTTTATAACCGACTTCGAAAATAAAAGGAGGTTATTATAATAATGTTCCATTGTATGTTTTTTTTTTGTGTGTATGTTCACCGATTTCTCTGTCAACTGTAAACCGACTATCAAAATTCTTTTTTTATTCGATTGAGTAGACTCCTGAGGAAGGCCGATTGTCACCAAGTCAGCTGCTGATGATGGAGACTCGAATCCAGGGAAATCGAGGGTTAACATCAAATTTAATAAGCACGTATGACATGTTTTACTTTTTCCAAAGTTTCAAGTATTTGCTTTTGTTAGTCATCATCTCATGTTGATGAGCTGGTGATGGAAGGCACAACTCCTTAATGGTTAGGAGTTGGAAGATAATTCTTTAAATATTTATATGTACGTATTGACCAACAGGATAGTATTCTGTCGTGTTATTCGGCTGACCTGATGGAAGGTAAAACTCCGTAACGGTTTGGAGTTCGATATACTTTAGCAGTGGTAAGATAAGATATAATGAAACAATATTATGTATTTCAACCAAGGACGGAGAGACAGACAAGTTTTTTTTATCAAAAATAAAACCGAGTTCAAAACACTAAAAAGAAAAAAGTAATTAAATTTTAATAACCTAGGTACAGTCGACAGCACATCAAGAGAAACAGTTTGACCTTGAGACCGCCCTTTTCGGTTCCTAATGGAGGCCGCTTTCGTAGTGATGTGCTGTCGTTTGTAATAATCTCATAAAAATGTATTTTTTGAGTTGTTGCTAAGCAGTTTTCAGAAACAATAGAAAGTGAAGCACCGACTCCAAAAAAGACTTTTTTATTAGATAGTTTCAGACAACAGCACATCAAGCATAACAGTTGCACTACGAAAGCCGGCTCTATTAGGAAAGGAATAAGGGCGGTCTCAAGGCCAAACTTTTATGCTTGATGTGCTGTCGACTGTACCTAGGTACTTAAACTAATTACTACTACTTAAACTAGGTACTAACTTAATTATCATCATAATGCACGCTAGAAAAACATAATATTTTACATTTTGAAAGTTTAATGAATGTGTCCAGTCTACGCATTAATATCAAAGATGTTTTAAAATTATCATCTAAATATTATTGAACCTTAAAGTAGGTAGCCTTTTTTCATCATCTCATATCGTCTCGTATTCGTTTTTATTTTCGTGGTTTTCGGGGCCCCCGATTCTGAATACAACATCTATTTCGAGATACAAACTTTTGTACTTCCCCTGCTTTAACTCTTTCTGTGTCCGGATTATAGCAACCATAACCTTTACTATACTTTAGGTGTGAAAGAGCCTGTAATCTTTTGGCTTAGGATATTCCACTTCCAGAAGTTCCACTCTGGTTTTAGCCAAGGCATTACATTGACATAAAATAAGTTCCATTGTTTCCTGGCCTTCACAACATGCTCGACAAAGTTGTGTTGGGGAGAGTTTCATCTTGTGAAGCATGTGGTTGGTGGCAAAGTGCCCTGTGAGCGCTCCAGTCAAGAAGCAGGCCTGAGTTCTACCATTTGTAAACATAGTTCGTCAGCTCTCTCGTTACCTATCACTCCCACATGGCCGGGTACCCAGATCAGACATACTCTGTTAAATTAAACCTTCCGAGCTTGTTTAATTAAGCCCCGTATGGTATGGCATTCAGGAGCAGATCTGTTTCCCGTTTTGAACATTTTCGATTGTATTTACCGCCACGAATATAAAACATTCAGTTCTAAAATTTTTATATAATATAGTTGATCGTATTATCTAAAAAAATTAAAACCGACTGCAAAAAACTGAAAAGGATAAAATAATTAAATTTAAGTAGGTATTCATCCCCTAGAAACATATTTTTGGAGTCGGTGCTTCACTTTCTATTGTTTTTGGAAACCACTTAGCACCAACTCGAAAAATATATTTCTAGGGGATGAATACCTACTTAAATTTAATTATTTTATCCTTTTCAGTTTTTTGAAGTCGGTTTAAATTTTTGTTTAAAATTTATTTTTAATGAATTCTAAAGACAGAAACATGATAGGTAAAATTTCACTCGACAGAAAAAAAAATCAAAGATAGCTCTACTTAACATTTTAAAAGTGTTGTGAGTCAGATAATACTTTAATAAATGACATGAAAATTATTGAAAATTTATATTTGAACACGTGTCATAATAAGACGCATATTGTACCATAGCAATAGTATAATAGCAGACAACAGTATGACTTCAAAACCCGTTCTTCACTGATACGTTAATTTTCATCCTGTTTTCTCGTTTAAATTAGTTCATAAATATATGAGTTTTATAAGAGTTGGTGTATAATATTCTTCATTGCTTCTATGCACCGTGAAAAAAATCGAGTGACGTAGTACTTGTGGGTTGACTTAAAAATGGGAATATTAACTAAGATTCTTGTCTGTTGTTCTATAATTTTCGCGAAGCAGAAACATAAAATTTGATATTCAAATGATGAGAAAGTGTCTCCTCCTTCGCGAGTGCCCTCTAGTTGAAGACCTGGTCAGTAATGGCGCGGGACGAGGGACGCGAAAGATATATTTACGATGGACCCACCCCGCCGCATGACACATGTGTTTTAGGTGCCCCAGTTCAGAAATACAAGCCCGACTAGATGCCCACTCAAGAACGAGATCCCCTCCCGCATTAGTGTCAAAGGAACTCCATGCAGTAGATTTCATATTGAAGTCCCCCATCATTAGAATATGGCGCGGTTGGAACCGACGTACTGCCACAGCAACCTCGTCCATAAAGACTTCGAACTCGGCTAGCGTTTTGTTGGGAAAAAAGCAAACACCGATGATGGCGATTTTCCCCCACTGAGACGAGACAAGGCCATTGCCTCTCTGTAAAACAGTGAGTGGCTGATGCCCCGCCCCCAAGGCACCCACGATAGCCATCAACCCTAAGCGATCAGCAGCCCAGTCCGTTTTGTCATGATTAAAATACGGCTCGGCTATGACTACCAGATCGATCGACCATTCTCTCTGGGACTGAACTAAAAGATTTTGAGCCCCAGAGCAGTAGTTGACATTTCCCTGGAGAACGGTTATATGGCGACTTAAAGCCATTGAAGATTAATAAGTCGCGATTGCGGGGAGATTACTGGGGAGCAGCGTTAAGCTGTTCACCGAGGTCCGTGCGGTGTTTTTTTTTATTCTTGGGGGCATAGCATATCTTACCTCCTGCTACATGCGCAACCGTTAGCTTCGCTTTCTCACAAAGAGGGCAGTATGGCCGGCCAGTGCAGGTTGACGCCCCGTGCCCGGGTTGGGCACATCGAAAGCAGAGGTTGCTTCGGTCCACGGCTGCCGTGCACATGTACATTGTGTGACCAACCTCCAAGCACTTGAAGCACTTTACCCTCCGAGGAACAATCATGCGCACCTGTGCAGGGCTCCTACCCACTAAGACCCGCTTCGCCTTAGATATTTTCTCTGCCGCAGGAATGGGACAACCGACCCAAACGATACGTATACCTTGGCCTGATAGTCCCCTGTAAATATCTCCTACCCGGACAAGAACCTGCGCGCAACCCCCGGAACGTTTAACGGCAACTTTTACGTCGGCCGCAGTGACAGAGTAAACTAACCTGGCCAGACGAAACTCTGTTGTTTTAATGGCTTGTGTGACCGTTATTCCTTCTCCAAGGGCAGCACGATACTTCTCGGCTAATTTGTCAGCTCTTGCTGCATTATCTTCTAAGTCCTGAACCTCAAAAAGGCGAGCCCCATTGGCCGACTCACTCAGCTTCAAGAGAGGGAGACCCAACTCTTCGAGGCTCATGGCAGTGCGCACTTTCGATATGACATCAGCATACGTCATTCCTGCTCCTTTTTGCTCCGATTGTCACAATAATAGCTGCTGAATGCAAAGCTCTGAGTCTAGCGGGTCTCTTCCTCCTCTTTCTAAGGAAACGGAGATTTCCTTCGCCTCGTAGGGGGGAGCGTTTGGCTCCGAGATAGGTGTTAGTGCCGAGTCCGGCCCTGCCCGACCTTGTCCCTTTATTTATTTACGACCTTGGTCCACCCATCGTCGTCCGTGATGCCCTTCATCCTAGGAGTCGTTTGGGGGAGGGTGGAGGTGCTGACCTTTGGCTTGGAAGACCACAATCTTGCCATTGCTAGGCCAGGCAGAGAGGGCTGTGCTGCTTAGCCGGCAACAAACGTCCGTCGGCCTCTAGACCGTCAAACCTGCGGCACCGACCATAGTATAGACACGAGAAAGCATCTTCCTCATCAGCCTTTCCTCCTTGTCCTCTTCAGCATCGGACGGGTCCCTACCCGGGGCAGCTTTACACACAGGCGCTTGCTGGAACGTGCTCGGGCCTAGTGAAGCACGTCAGCTACCCTCTCGTGACCGTTGCGGGAGGGCGTCCGGAACAGAACAAACGTCCATGTCTGGGTCCTCAACCGCAACCTCTTTAGGCACACTCGCCTCGCGCAGGCGAAGCTCGCGGAGCTCTTTCCTGGTTTCGTTCAGCTCTTGCCTCAGTATTTTCAGTTCGCCAACCTCTTGGCAAAATACTTCCCCGCTGGTCGTGCGCGCAACAAGAACCGTTTACATTCTTGGACTTCCCGATGCCTTCAGAAATCATCCTTGAGAGGATCTGGACGGACTCAACCAGGCTCTCAGTAGTTAACTTGTCTACAACGAAGTCCCCAGTTTTAGGGTCGACGGGGCAGCTGTCTTTTACCTTTTCCGCCTCTTTTCATTTCGGCTTCCAGCTCGTCCTCAGCTTGGTTTTTGAGATCCTCCTGCTCCAGCCTAAACTTTTCGGCCCCCATTTTTCCGTAGCCTACGAACTTGAGATACTGGTGGGAATCCAGGACCGCGTCGTACGGCTGGTTCACTGGCAGCCACAAAACTGTCACCCGAGTCACCACCAAAACGCTCTTCTTCGTCCGTCATTTTTGGTAAATGTTGGTTTTTTTTTCCATTTTTAGACCCTCGAGCATGGGGAGGAGTGGACCACACAGGCGGTGCCCCCTGCACCAGTGCTAACCTACCTAATACACCTGGGTTGTCGGATGGTACCCCAGGTTCGAGCGCTAGTTGGTGGGCTTACCCAGTCCACCACCTAAAGACCCCCGTAGCCACGGTTCTCAACGCCGGGAGTTCGGGGTTTTTTTTTATAGAGGTGTGCTCCTCGGGGCCGGCCAATGAAGGCAAGTCCAGGGGGGCTGTCCAAGCCGCGAGACATGACCACTGTACTCGAACAGTATTACAGGTTGCCCGACAAGGGGCCGAAGTCCACCCAGCGACCGTAAAACCGCCGTCAGTGGAGACGCCGTGTAGCAAACCTTCCCCTATCACGAGCAAATGCTCCACTTAGCCTACCGACTACTACAAACAAGTGTTGAACTTCCTCAGGCGCAATCGCCTAATACATCTTGTCACACAAGATGACTCGCACGCCTTGACTACATAGACTGAAGTGGTCTGCTAGGCCCAAAAGGAACCCTTCATACTACGGGCGGGCAAAAGCTAAACTGTCATTATAACTTTTTTCACGCGGACGAAGTCGCGGGAAAAAGATAGAGTAAAAAGCAACTCAATTTTCTATACTAAATACTTCTTAAAGATTCCTAACCATTGTACCGCTAACACCTATTGTTCTTCTCTGTCTTGTTTTATTCTGTGATAGCACTCAATTCAACATAATGCGCTAGTGTCCTGTCAAGCAAGTATGACTAAATTATGTTATTCGTGACAAATTGACAACAAAATAGCAAATGACTAAAATGATATCAAAATAATTATGGGCGTCTGAAATTGATAACCAGCAATAAAAATAGTAGGGTTACTTATTAATGATGTTCCTTTTTAAGTTTGGCATCATAATTCCAACAGCCTTTAATCACACATCTAGGCATTCTTAGGACCACGGAATACTTTTACTCCAAATTAAGAACGAGCGAACTGACGTTTATCAACAACAGTCTCCCAGCTCCCAATGATACTGATAACAGAATGACGTTAGCCCTTAACCTTTGCGCCGTTGGTCTGGTCCTTACGCTAGTAATATTTAAATCAAAAGACTGTTTTGTCTAATAAAGTGCAATATTACTTATTAGGTTAGAATTGTTTCTTTTATAAAATAAACTATAGTCACTTTTCACGCGAGAATGTTACTTTTTCAGCTGTTTTGTGCGGTCTTGTGTAATTTGTATTACTTTTCACTATCGGCCACTGGCAGCACCGCTTGGCCAATAGACTATAGATATACCTTTCCGTATATTACAAAGTACTCTGATAAATACCTATTGGAGTGTTTGGTGGGATTTGGTGTCAGTCAAGATTTTTATTACCATAAATAAAAATTGTGTCCCACTGAAAATTGTTGTGACTGAGTGAACTCTTTTTGGTATTGTTGTATGAACCAAGTGTTTGTGTTGACGTATAACTAAAAGATTATATATGTAAAAGTGATTATGGGGTGAAATACGATGATAACTTTTTCGTAGTTATCCACCTCATCAAAGCATCTTAAGGAGACTGTCATCATATATTTCGCGTCAAATTCTGTCAAAATGCATTGAAATATGTAACACCAGGATGAAGAAATAAAGAAATACTTCATACTTGGCCGTTCGGGCATTACTTCCCTTTGCCTGCCTTCCCATTACATTACAGGAGAATGAACAAAAAAAACCTACGGTGTTTGGCGGGTTTTAATGGCGTTGGTCAAGATTTTTATTTTAATAATTAAAAATTGTGTCGGAGCGAACTTTGTGTTATAAAAGTGGCCTTGTTTTATATACAAAGGGTTTGTGCTGACGTACACAACTAAAAAGTTATTAGAATAAAAGTGATTATGGTGTGAAATACGATGAGAACTTTTTTGTGGTTATCCACCTCATCAAGTAGCACATAAGGAGACTGTCATCATATATTTAATGAAGAAATAAGAAATACTGAAGACATGGTTGTATGGACATTAGTTTCCGTTGCCTTCCCATTGCAGGGAGAATGAACCAAAAAAAAACCTACTGGTACAGGCCACCAACTTAATCTGTAGAACGGCCAAAAGCGGAACTACCGACGCCATTTTGCTGGAAACCGTCTTAAAAATTGTTGTCAGTCGACGTACTCTTTACTGTTTGATCGCGGATTCTTGTTTTTCTGAATATGCGAACAGTAAAAAGACATTTATTTAATATTTCATGACGTAACGAATATTAAAAAGAGTTTAAGTTGTTTTTTTTTTATTAAGTGGTTTATCGATAGTGGCGCCCAATAAGAGATGTAACTACGGTGGCGCTATCGATAATGGCTAAATTCTACAGTTAAGTCGCTGACATTGGCCCAAATTCTGGCTAACACATGCTAAGTTTAAATTTAAGTTCAGTCTATTTCTTTCGCTCAAAATGAAAAAGAAAAGGATGGCTGTCATATAAATTGACATTTAGAAAGGTGCTTTCAATTTTCGACCTTATTGAACGTGCTAAAATGCAGTGTTTAGGAGGCGCCTCCGTACATGCCGTCATGAAGCAAATAAAGTTTATTCTATTCTATTTTATTCTGTTCTATTCTAAAATTGTCTATGGTTTCTTTGAAATCTATCATAATCTATCTAAATCTTTAGACATACTCTTTCTAATCTGTGATCTAAATTTAAGTGACAGCTCTAAACAGATTCTTGCTATCTTTTTCCTATTATTTATTGCGAGAAAGAGATATACTGTACTTAAATTTAGAATTAAAGTGGGCCTAATTCTGGGAACACACTTTAATTCTAAATTTTGACTATATTCAAAATATATATATATTTTGGCTATATCAATTTCAAAGCGTGACTATATTAGTGATCTGTGCGTGTAGACATACCCTTTCTAATCTGTGGTGCGTGCGTGACCCTGTGGCGTCCTGATGTCTTTTTTTTCTTTAAATCTAAAGTGCTTTCTGTGATTACGTTCTTTTTGCATTTTACCTTCATTTTAGCTTGCGTAGTTCATTGTGTAGAGTAAATTAATAATCGTATTTTTGACAATATAAACACAAAAGGTAGCTATTATAAATCGAGATTATATAGTTGTAGATATTCAGATTTAGGTTACAATTATATTAGTACTCCGTCAATGAATCTCCATCTTCACCCATTTTAACATTGTTTCTGTAGTTTCAAACGCCAAGCGCATTTTTTCTATCTTTCTGTAATATTTACCTATAAATTTTGTTGATTGTTGGACACCTGTCAATTACAGATGTCTCGCTACAGAGAATGGGATCTTTCCTGCAAAGTATATGTGGGAAATCTTGGAACCAATTCATCAAAATATGAAATTGAGAAAGTATTTTCTAAATACGGTAATATAAAGAACGTCTGGGTCGCCCGAAATCCCCCTGGCTTTGCATTTGTCGAATTTGAGGACCCGCGTGATGCTGAAGATGCTGTGCGAGGGCTGGACGGCACGTAAGTGACTACTAATAGCTTTCTTACTTTAACACTAGATTCTGGTATGTAATAAAATGTTAAAACTGTTAATATTTTGTTGCATACTGTTATTCGACCATACTTACAACTTTGCACACTCGGCACTTCTAATATTTCTGGATTTGTTGGACGCTTTTCTAGCAGCTCGTTGGCGTATTAGTTTGAGCGTTGTGGTTTCGATTACGGAAACAAAACAACTTTCGCCTTTTTCGATCCCGGGATGGGTTAATAAAAAATGTAATCTCTCGAACTTCACCATGCTTTAGAAGATATGTAGCTCAACATACCATCTAAAGCACAGAGAAGCTCCCAAAGTTGGTCCCGGTTTTTGCTACAACCGCTTCAACCCATCAACCCGCACCGGGCCAGCGGTGGTGGTGGTGTAATGGCTTAAACTCTTTATGTGTTTCATCCATCTAGGAAGGCCTGTGCCCAGCTGTGGGACATATATAGGATAGTGATGAGGATGATAGCTTTTTCCTATATAATAGCTCCAACTACCTTCAATAAACACCCATTTTAGTGGTACAGTCACATGCACTAATATGTACTTACACTCATTTACACATATGAGAATAAATCACATGAAATGTCAAAAGTGTATACATCTAAGTAGTTATGACTATACCTTTAAATAGTTCCCTCCATTTCAGATTGAAGGGAAAGGTAGCCAGTGTAATTACTGGGCATGGACGGCATTTCATCTTAGGCCTCAGGATGGCAACACACCTACAATATCAAGTGATTTTCCCTTGTTATCGCAGGTGTCTATAGGCGGCAGTAACCGCTTACCATCAAGTGGGCCGTCAGCCTGTTGCCATCTAGTTTTTTTAAAAAAAAACAGAGGGTTTACCCACACACAATTATAAACTGTTTGTGTCTGATATGTGGGTGCTTCACAAATTAAACCTAAACACCATTTATCATACAAAGATTTTAGTGGTTTTTACAAAAAGCAAGTGGCATTTTTCTTATTATTATCATCAAATACTTAAAATCATGGTTGTAAAGAACATTTACTTTATTTAATATACCATCTAGCAATTCATTTGAAAAAAAAAACTAAATTTCAGAGATGTGTTGATGGTAATACCAACTGCTTAATTTTTTTATATGAATAGTAACTACAATAAATTATTAAATCTTTCGGTAGCCGTTGCTGTGGATCACGTATTCGTGTAGAAATGTCAAATGGCCGTACGAGAAGAGATCGCCGGTATTCAAGGTAACTTTTTTACCATTTTTTCAATGGATATAGGGAAACTAATTTTAATATTGATTGTTTCTTTGTATTATTATTCACTTATTATAATTGTGATGTGATAGTAGTACCTTTACTAGAGTTGCAATGAATAGTATATTCACAAATCCACATAAATCTAAAAGATGAATAATTTGAATAAGAAAATTAATATCTACTATAAAATGGTCTAAGTTGCAAAGTGGTAACATAACCTCTTGGAAATAACGATTTTGTAGCACAATGCCTACTATCGCCTTTAGTTAACTTCTTGATTGTTTCCAGCTATTGGTAGCACCATGCCTACTTTATGCAACTTTCATACTTAAGATCGCACTACGCCTACTTTTTTACTTTTATTGCAGTTATTTACAGTGTGCCACCTTTTTAAGAAATCAAGTCTTGTGATAGTGTAATGTCTACTTCATTATACCTAGTTGTATTCAAAAATTTTAAATTAATTTTGTAAATTATAAATTTTGTTGATCACTAAAGAAAATTTTCCTCTTTTGTAAGCACACAATAGTTCCCTTAGCAAAAAAAAAAATGAAAACAGTAAATTGTCAATATTGTCATTATCTCACTCAGTTGAATTATTATTGTATGTATGTAGCTGGATAATCCCCTGAAGTACCAGGCTACCATATCTATGTAGGTGATGTTTAGCATACTGTTAATTTTATTTATATAATAATCTTAGGGGTACATTAAATAACCTCTGATAAAGGTACTCATGGTAGTCTGGTACTTCAGATTAAAAAGATATATTTATTAGGTATAAAAGGATCAAATGAATCAACAGACTGAATTACTTTCTCTTTGTTGCATTGTCAGTTTAGTTTTAATTAGAAACAATTAATAAAAAAGATTTTCTTCAGAAAATAATAGCTACTTACTTCAGTTTTTCATTGTACATTTTGTAGACAACTTGTTAATCTAAGAATGCACTTATAATAAAGTAGGCATACTGTGCTACTAAATACATTATCAAAAAAATATTTGTCAAGTAGCGATTATAGGCATAGTGATATCTTATGTATGAAGGTTCCATAAAGTAGACATGGTGCTACCGATTGCTTGAAACAAACGAAAAGGTCACTAAGGGCGATAGGCATCGTGCTGCAAAATCGAGGTAACTCTGATTAGGGTTTTTTGAGAAATTGCTGTATCATTACCAAAATCAAATTTAAAATCATTTTATAGATTTAAACATACAATTAAATGCTGTATTAATTTAAGTCATAAGAATATCATATCCATAAATAAATTGTTTTTAAAATTAATACTAAGGCCTTGGTGTAATAGAAAAATTGTGAAATGCAGCAAGATTGCTCTTCACAGTTACCAACATATACAGAAACCTGCATAAAAAATGTCTTCAAGGAATATTATATCTTTAAAAAGAATAGTAGGTACTGTAGGTACCTACTATTTTTTTACATACTATAGGTACCTACTATGTTTTTACGTACTATAGGTACCTACTATTTTTTAAAATATAATTTAAAAAGTATAGAAATATCAGAATATTCTTTGCAACCCTACTTTTCACCACATAAATCCTATTTTGGTTCTATTGACAATTTTGCTTTAATGAAAATGATCTTATTTTTATATTATTACCATATAGAACTTGTATCTTCTTTGACTAATGCTTTACATGAGTAGTATAAGAATACTGAGTAATAAAACATGGTGGGTGTTGGAACGTTTGCAGGTCCATTTATTCAACCAACCATGACAACACCGACCTCACCACATCTGCTCACCACTACTTCGGCTCGTTAATCAATAAGACATCTGCTAATGCTGTTCTCAACAACATACTGCTCAACTTCAACAATTGGCTCTTCAATCTGCTACGAGCTGCCGAAGTCTCCAACAATGGCATCCTATCTATACTCCTGACAGCTATAACCTAGTCTCTATCCCTATGTATACCTACTTCGGAGCATTTCACACTATTGGCAAAGAGCGCAATATAGGAACCTGTCACTGTTGAATGACATTACAACTTAGATGCTTCACTGTCTGCAAGCACTTGTTGCCACCGAAGCACCAAGCTATACAACTTAACAATTGTCAACTCTGTCTGCTCCCCGTGTAACCGCACAGTTTTCTCAAACCTCCCGTTACAACGGAAGATCTACCTCCATACAAGTTAATAATCCTCGGCTACAGCAACCCCACAACGGTCAACCACCTTCTCCACAGGCTCACCAAGGCTCGGTACTTTTTGAATCCTATATTTAGCACTACCTTACCTTACTTATTATAGTTATTAGTCAAAGCGTAAAATAATAAACAATTTTTTCAGTTATCTAGATTCTAGAATGTAAAAAAATGATAAGTTAATATTTTCAATAATTATAATTCCCATTTAATTGAATCTTATATTTCTATATTATACAACTGTGTCTGTTGTAGATGAAAATAATATGAATACAGAATTATTATTCTATTTAATAATAAGTTAAACACATTTCCTCTGACCCTTTAACACCCATATGGCTTTGTACAATTCCATAGACAATTAAAAATGTATTGTGGCTGATATTATTATGTCCGCTCTTGAAGAGAAAAATAAACAATACGAAAAGTAAGATTTCATTAAATTAAGAAGCATTCCAGGCCTATGCTTGGCACTAGAATATAATAAAATAATTAAGATTAACAAATACGTACACTGGTCCTGATCCTAAAGACACACTCTAAGTTTAAATTTACGAACTGTATATCTCTTTCTAGAGAGAAAAAAAGTAAGAATTCGTTTAGAGCTGTCGACTAAATTTAGACAGATTTCAAAGGAACCATAGTTAGACGGCATGGTCACCAAAAAGATGTCCTCAAAATTTTGCGTTCTCTGGACATAAAGCAAGTGGTCCTGATTATACATTCTAGCTATTGTTTTGCGTAACTGTGCCCCTGAGTTTTTACCGCCTCTCGTTAAAAACAGAACAAGTTCCTAAGTCGTGGAAGCTTGCTAACGTACAGCCAATACCCAAGAAAGGAAGCCGTGCCGATCCTACTAACTATAGGCCTATTTCGGTCACTTGTATACTTTGCAAGATTTTGGAACGTGTACTTAATAATCGACTCCTAGTATACCTAGAAGATAGCTATCTCCTCAGCGACCGCCAGTTTGGGTTCCGGCGTGGCCGGTCCACGGGTGATCTTCTTGTGTATACAACTCATCTCTGGAGCGAAGCCATGGAAAAACACGGAGAAGCCCTTGCAGTGTCGCTTGACATTTCTAAAGCGTTCGATAGGGTTTGGCACGGTAGCTTAAACAAGCTTCCCTCATTTGGAATTCCTGTTGGCCTTTGCAATTGGATATCAGACTTCCTTGGGGAGCGATCGATACGAGTGGTCCTGGATGGGCACTCGTCTGATCAACAGATGATAGATGCTGGCGTTCCCCAAGGTTCAGTCTTATCTGCAACTCTCTTTTTACTGCACATAAACGACTTGCTTATTCCCGGTACCATTGGGTATGCAGATGACAGCACAGTATCAACCAGATATTTCTCCAGTGCAAAGGCTGACAGAGTAGAGGTGCAGTCCTGTCATGATTGATAGTATAAATGTGGCTCATCGGACGGTCTCCGAGTGGGGCGATGCCAACCTAGTCACATTTAATGCGGACAAAACACAGGCGTGCTTATTTACCGGTAAACAAAGTCCCGTTCATCAGGTTCCTACTTTCCGGAGTGTGACCTTGCCGTTGACAGACCACCTGCACCTCCTTGGTATGAAAATGTCAGCAAATTTAAACTTCGGTGAGTATATTGAGTCTTTTGCAGCAACTGCAGCGAATAATCTTGGTATCCTCTCCAGGGTTAGACAGTACTTCACACCGGGACAGCTCCTGTTACTGTATAAAGCGCAAGTCCGGCCATGTATGGAGTACTGTTGTCATCTTTGGAATGGTTCTGCTAAATACCAGCTAGCTGCTTTAGACTCGATAGAAAACCGTGCCAGGAGACTCATTGGCGATCCAAACTTGTCCAGGAGCAGATGCAAGGCCTGGAACATCGCCGAAGAGTTGCTCGTTTGTAGGTTTTTTATAGATTACACTTCGGTGAGTATGCCACCGAGCTGCAAGATTTGATTCCACCTGCCCCTTTCCATCTTCGAGGATCCAGGCGTCCATTGGCGTATTATCCTTACGTTGTTGATGTTCCATTTATCCGCACAAAACGCTTCGCCAACACTTTTATAATGCGAACAGCAAAGGAGTGGAATTCCCTGCCTCCTGATATTTTCCCCGAGCGATACAACTTGGAGCTCTTCAAGACTAGAGTGAATAGGAAATTTCTAGGTGAGCACGTAACACCGTCGACCACATCGGCACTTAACATCAGGTGAGATTGTGGTCAAGTGCCTACCTATACGCGCATTAAAAAAAAATGTACGGAGGTGCCTTCTAAACACTCCACTTTATCACGTTCATTAAGATCCAATATTGAACGCACGTTTCTAAATGTCAAATCATATGACAGCCATCCTTTTTATCCTTTAGCCATCCTTCGTATTCATATTGAGAGAAAGAAATGCACTGAACTTAAATTTAGACTTAGCATGTGTTCTCCAGAATTAGGGGGACAACTATTTCAGTTGTAGAAAAAAATCTGGGTAACTGAGCAGTAAAAATCGAAACAGCCTTATACCATGTTATGTAGCGGTACTAACACTGCACTGATTTAATACATTTACTAAGCCTTTCTCGCCTAAAGTCTATAAAATAGCCTAATGATAACAATTATACATCTTTTATTAATTAAATAATTATACATCAACAGATCTCGTAGCCGCAGTCCCCGTCGTCGCTCGTACTCTCGAGGTCGCTCAATGTCTCCACGCCGTTCGCCATCTGTACGTCGACGGTCCCCATCTGTCCGACGCTCTAAATCTCGCGAACGACGAAGCCGGTCTGACAGCAAGAGCAGGTAAATGTAAGGTATATATTCATTTTTTTTATTTTTCCTAAAATTAATGCATACTTCAATCTTAATATAGGTGCTTAATAATGTATGCCTAAATGCACTATCAACTAAAAGAAAGTTGGCCAAATTGGGCCTAATTATGAAATAAAATTATTAAAAAAAAAGTGGACCATCCCTAACAAAATTATTCCCACCAGCAATGGACGGCAAACATTTCATTTTATTCAAAACACTCTTCACTGACATTTAGTTGATGTAGCCCCAAAAAATGTCGTGATAGTTTAGTTGACATGAACTTTTTGCTGATCACCCGTTTTTCTACGGTAACTTGCAAAGCACACTAATATTTATTGAAAAATAACCCGAGCGTCGTAAATTATTCTTGGCATTTTCATTTTTTTTTTTATACAAGTAGATGACAAACAAGCCGACGGCCCACCTGGTGGTAAGCGGTTACCGCCGCCTATAGACACCTGCAATAACAAGGAAAAGCACTTGATATTGCAGGTGCGTTGTCATCCTGAGGCCTAAGATGAAATGCCGTCCATGCCCAGTAATTACAATTTCTCGATAAGTAATTTTTAAATTACCTACTTGACATTGTCATTATAACGTTTGAAGAATGTTTCGAATAATCTGATTGTCGCTTGAAAAGAGTTTCAACTGTGATTAAATAAAGAGGTTCGATATTAATTTACATTACCTTCATTCTTAACGTAATTACAATAAGGATCAGTCTTGATTGTTTGTAAATAGTACTTCCTGGCCATGCCCGGTACCGCGCTACTTTATGACCGGTAAACGATAATATCGCAATGGAAGTTACATGAATTATGGGTATTAACTTTAAATTAAATTTATTCCTAAACGACGTACTTTGAACTATTCGGATCACATTAGAGTAACTTTAAGTGCTCGAAATAATCTGCTCAAGAATTTTTTGCTCGTGTTACAGGCCCCACCCTGTATACTAAACGAAACAATGAAGATGTGAGCCATTTGGTTCATTAATCTGCGCGTGTGCGTGCTAAGAACAGAAAAGTTTACTGTTAACGATTTTCTGAATTTGAAATTTCAATACATTGTCACATAAATTGCACAATTTTGATTCGGTTCTAGTTTTCAGCGTAAAAAAACTAGAAGATTAAGGGTCAATTTATACTGAGCGCGAATTCGCGCGTATTTTAAAACTTAACATAACAAATTATAAACGCCCGCGCATACGCGCGCATGGGCGCGGCCAACGTGCCGAATAAATCTCAGAAGTAATTTGTGCATTATGCTGTAAAGATAGGGTTGAAATTTGTAATGTTAAGTTTTGTTATCCGCGCAAAATTGCACTCACCCTTACACTTTCGCTGTCAGTGAATAGATTTGTTAAAAGAAGATTAGCCATTTACTGCCCGCTAAAGTATTAAAATTTTCGAAACTGATTGTTTATCGCCGCCTTTCTTATTTCAGTCGTGAAACAGTTCGCTGTGTTTCTTATTGAAGGGAAATATAGCCAGTGAAATTACTGGGCATGGAAGGCATTTCATATTAGGCCTTAAGATGACAACGCAATACCAAGTTATTTTTTCCTTGTTATTGCTGGTGTCAATGGCGGCGGTTACCACTTTCCACCAGGTGGTAACCGCCGCCAAACAGGTTGTTTGTCATCTAGTAGTAAAAAAAACTGAAATGCTTTATATTGATTGCAGATTATCCCAGCGGTTTTCTAAGGAGTAAGATAGAAGTGCAAGTTAAATTGGCTGAAAATTTAAATATTTCTCCTGGTGTCCTGATAAAAATGTATAATCTAAAGTGCACAACCAACCACCACAAGCGAAAAGTTTAAAAGTTATGTCACATTAAATGATTCCTTCAAGTAGAGTTAAGTAAAGAAAACACCTTTATCCATAGAGGTTATATAAAATCACCTATATATGATGGACTTTGTACGACATAAACAAGTATCGTCTAGCTAGAGCCATCATGCTATCGTCATAGACCTGGATACTGCATGATAAACCAATTATTATAATACTAATTATATTGATGATTATATTGGCAGGCTTAGATACTGTTGATACATATTTTGTATTGAACAAAGACTGTATTGTATGTACCATTAATACATAAATAATACTAAATCAATTACTTACATAGGTATTAAAATGTATCAAACTTGAAGACCATGTATACAATGTTACTACTTTATTTAAATTTGATTGGAGCCCAACAAGTTTTTGTCTGTTTCAATCACAAAATAGTAAATGATTATTATTTGCTTGTACAGTCAAAGTTCATGCTTGACAGCTTTCACTGATTCATAAATAAGAGCAAAACCTTCTATACTTACTTTAATGTTTTGTTTAGAAATAAGAATGCTGTTCGAATTTAGTCTAATAATACACTGGGCCTGCTTCTGAAGAAGTACATCTCGATCTATCAATATGTATGCAGAAGGCTGCTGCCAAATAACTGCACCCATACCACCATCTTTTATCGCGATCCAGTTTGGGATCTAAACTGAGTAGAATCGTTAATTCGTACTACGACGCTATCTACGACTATGACAGCGATGCAGTTTAAGAACCAATACAGAACCGAGCGGAATATGAATCGCTTTTATAAAGATGGTGGTAAGGCCCCTGGACTAGATATTGGAGAATCAGTTTCCTACATGACTTATTAAATTGTGGTTTTTGAAAACTGTTGATACATTTTAGCAACATCAAAAATGTATCGCGGCTGGTACTGTCAAACACAACTATCTGAACACTTTAGTACCATGTCACAATAACTATGGCATCAATATTAGTATGTTAGCACTATTAAGTATTAGTACGGTAGCACTATTAAGTACGAGCGCAATAGTCGGTGCGACACGGTAATAAATTGTTAAGCTACTTCTGTGGTCGACTGTACCCACTTGACGATTTTCTTCAAAGACTATCTATGAAAATAGAAAATAATTTTTAAAAAGTCACGTTTTATTTTGGAACATCTCCCATTAAGTAATTTCACAGTATGTGTACCTACAATACCTACTTAAATTAAGATATACTTATTATGTGTCTTCAGAATCGGCCCCCGGCTCCTATGTACAGACGGGCGCACATCAAGCGTAACTCGTTATTTGGAAACTAACTTTTATTAGAACGGATTTAACACAGTGTTTCGCTTCATCTGCAGTCGTGTGTGTACATCACTAGATTTATTCTTAAGATTTTAATTAATTATGATTTTACTTACTCAAAATAAAGAATTTTTAAGCATGCGTTTTGTTTTCTTTGAAACATTGACTATGTATTGTTGTTTGACAGGTAATGGTTTGAGTAGTAAAAAAAACTTTCATTTAAATGCTCCAAAAATAATAAATAAAATAAACTTCTCCTTTTTTACTTTTTCTATCAACTTATAACGTCGTTATACAAATTATACGAGTTAACTACCTACTTGTGTGATTTAAATACTTGTATTTATTTAGTTTAAAAAAAATAAATTAAACATCAAGTTATTGAAGTAACTACTTGTTTATCTACATAACGCGACAACATTTTATTATCATAAATTATGTAATGACTTTTTATTTTGATATGATAGTAAAAGTTTTGAGTGTTTCCCGTTGGTCAGATTAATCTGCCCAACGGGATTTTTTTTCCCGTTGTTGAGATCAGCTTTTAATTGACTAAAGTACTGTTCAATACGAAAATACAAAGACGTCATATAATTTTTAAATAGATTTAATTGGTGACATTATCCGAATGTCCGTAAGGATTGAGGAGCCACATCAGATTTTAAAAAGCTTATCTCACCATTATTTAGCAGCACAAAGAAGCTGATTTTGCAGCACGAATTCTGGATTTAGCAGCATTGATATAAACAAAAAAGGGAAGATACGGCATAGGCGCTCAGAACGCGTTCCGGCTGAAATGTGTCCATGGGCTCACCTAACAAAAAGTACGTCGCAGTTGCGCTTGAAACTCACAACGAACACTTTGTCTCAGTAATTTATTTATATTTTGGTTAAACATTGTCTAAAATGCCATCGTGTTGTTTTAATAAGTGCACAAACCACTCACGGAAACAAAATAAGTCACTTGGTATCACTTTTCACGCGTAAGTATATTAATTTTTAGTTTTAAATACAAATCTACATAAAACTAATAAATCAGCCAACATCGCCATGTTGCTGTATAAGTGGGACAGAATTATACGTAAAAGCATGTGAGTGACAGAGAAAGCGTATACTCCCGAGCGACCGAGTAGCTCCGACTCCTAGCGACAGGTAGCATTACCTGGTAGCGTTAGCAAACAAAACACATGTAGAAAATAATAAGTACAATTATAATAAAATATTTCGTACACATTAAAATGTCATGGTTTTTGTTTACGATCATGCTATTTACAGATTTCCTAAAGATCAAATATATCGACAGAAATGGCAGAAAATTGTCCAGAAGCAAAGAAACGATGCTGAATGGATTGCTAATAATGGTAGTAGAATATGTTCCGTCCATTTCAACATGGCGATGTTGGCTGATTTATTAGTTTTATGCAGATTTGTATTTAAAACTAAAAATTAATATACTTACGCGTGAAAAGTGATACCAAGTGACTTATTTTGTTTCCGTGAGTGGTTTGTGCACTTATTAAAACAACACGATGGCATTTTAGACAATGTTTAACCAAAATATAAATAAATTACTGAGACAAAGTGTTCGTTGTGAGTTTCAAGCGCAACTGCGACGTACTTTTTGTTAGGTGAGCCCATGGACACATTTCAGCCGGAACGCGTTCTGAGCGCCTATGCCGTATCTTCCCTTTTTTGTTTATATCAATGCCGGCGGCCCGATTTTTTACTGTTCGATGTGACATGAAAAAAGCGGATGATTGGCTTGTGCACTTGTCCGTCTTTACTTAGATCGCAGTTTTGGTTTAGGGTAGCTGTCTTTGAAACTGCGCGCCAGAAACAAATTTCTCGCCATGCATTGCTTCCTCATAATTCTATTACATGTATCAATAGTTTCATCCCATAAACATGGTTTAGATTCAACCAGTTCAATTAGCTTAGTTCTTAGTATTAGACTAAGATACCGAAATAAATATATTTGATTTAAATTAGCGTAAAAATGCTGTACACATGATTGTGAACTCGATCACTGTCAAACTTAGTAGTGACCAAATGTACTCTTTGGTACTGACTATTCTTTCGAACGAAACGAGAAACGTAGACGCAGGTGGCCGAGAAGGTACGGGAAGGGCCAATGCAGCGTCTTGTGCGTGCGACACACGTGCATCCCTCCCCCGCGCCCGTCCCGCCCGCTCTTGAATAATACTGATTGCGGATGCAGTGCACAAGCTTATACAAGTTTTTCATTGCTGTCATCTCGGACCGAAAAAAAACTGCCCGGAATAGTCAAATGTAAAATTTCGGACGGTAAAATTACTTAGATATAGTGCACAAACTAGTATACATTTATGGCGTGCCATATCGGACCGTAAAAGATCGGACTGCCGGTCATTAAAATTCTTTGTAGTGGACAAACGCCCTAAGGAGAGTTAAAAATAACTTACTCCGCCATCTTAGGCTGTCCGCCCACGTCCGATAATTGGAGACCGATTTTTTGTAGGAGAAAAATTGAACGGACTGAACGTAGTGCAACGCACACGTCCTACAAAAAGTCGCTCAGAAATGGGTCATAAGAATAGGGAGGAAAAATCGGCCTGATTGTCTGTCCTACAAAAAGTCTGACGTGGGCGGACAGCAAAGAGTAATGTAAGTTTGCGGACAGCCTTATGAATCTTTATAAGTCCGCATATTGGATTTAGAGTGACTTCACTATTTTCGATTTTTTGATATTGCAGGTGAGTTGTCATCCTTGGGCCTAAGATGAAATGCCGTCCATGCCCAGGCGATTTCCATGCATTGCATTGGGGGTCTCATTGCCTTCCCATTACAGGGAGAATGCTCTTATTGTTTGAGGGGGAAATGAACCAAAAAAGGGTGTTTGGCAGGATTTGGTGGTGTCAGTCAAGATTTTTTTTCAAATTATAAAAAATTGTGTCTGAGCGAACGTTGTGTTAAAAAAAAAGGTTTATTTTATGAAGCAAGTGTTTGTGCTGACGTGCAATTGGCAGATCATTAGAATAAAAGTGATTATGGTATGAAAGGCGATGAGAATTTTATCATGGTTATTTACCGCATCAAAATAGTATCGTAGGGAGACTGTCATCATATAATTCACGTCGAGTTTTCCCAAGGTGCATTGAAATGTGTATACGCATACGCATTTTAATGCAATAAATCAAGAATTAAAGGAATACTTACATTTGTCTGACGCCTTCTGACGTGACGCGTCAGAACGGTATCGGTTTCATATCATTTCTATGGTGAGATTTACATAATTCTGTCGTGACGTGTTGTGATGCAATCTGTTGTGTTGCATCAGAAACGATCCCGATCGCATCAGAGGGCCTAGACAAGATGCCATTTGACAATCGCTACCGCTATCGATATATGGAAAATGTAAGGGATTTGACATTTACAATCGAAAGTCAATCGAGAGCTTATGTCAAATCCCATACATTTTCCGCTTAGCGATAGCGATAGCGATTATCGAAAGGCATCTTGTCTAGGCCCTCAGAGCGCCGGGTATGGCGGAGGCACGAGAGGCGGAGGAGCTGTCGCGTCAGACAAGTATGCACGCGTCAGTGTTGTTTTTTGATTCGCCATATGCACCTGTGTATTTTTGCTACAATGTAATATAATATAATTTGAAAGAATGGACCTCCTACTTAAAACAGTACGACGTCCGATGTCTACTAAGCCGTTACTGTTGCTAAATTCGCTTTCATCAATCAAAATTTCTTCAGATTTCTGTGTCTTTTGGGTTAAAATGTTATGGAGACAACTAGCAGCAAGTACAATCTTATCAGCCATGCTTGATTGTATGTACTTGTAAAGGTCCTTGAAGTACTGTAAATCTAGCCCATAATATTCCAAAATATGTCCATATAAATTTTTTAAAAATAAATAAATGTTCTACAGTGCGGCGACCTCGTGATAAATGGTCATTAAATATTTTATTTGGATCGTTCTTGACTAATTTAGCTTTACCATATGGTTTTAGTAAATATGTCCGGTGTCGGACGATTCATAGAAAAACATTGTAAAAACATGTCAACTCTTCGTGAGCTACAAGTGTATTGCAAAGAGATTATAAAACGCTACGCTAGAGTATTGATTCAAAATACCGTCAGAAGACATTAGAATGTGACATATAGATATGAACGGTAGCCGTCACGTCAGATAGCATCACAACACGACACGTCAGACAAATGTAAATCCGGCTTTAAGACATGACTGTATGGGCATTAGTTCCCGTTGCCTTTTTTTTTTTTTTTTTTTATACAACTAGATGACAAACAAGCTGACGGCCCACCTGATGGTAAGCGGTTACCGCCGCCTATAGACACCTGCAATAACAAGGAAAAATCACTTGATATTGCAGGTGCGTTGTCATCCTGGGGCCTAAGATGAAATGCCGTCCATGCCCAGAAATTCCATTACATGGAGAATGCACAAAAAAAAGAACCAAAAAAATTGGCTCTGGTTGGCGGACCGCTTAATAGTGATCTGTGGGTGGCCCGCTAGGGTCATTTCCCTTTGCCTGCCCAAAAAAAGGCCAACTTACTTTACTTCAAAAAGAGATCTGTGTCCCGGCCCGTCCCTCTTTGCGTCCCTCCCATTCGCACTTAATATTAGTGATCTGTGGTCTGTGACTCGCACCATTTACCTCCATTTCTAATGAAGCCGATTGTGTTGTGACGTAAAATACTGAATATTTTATGGTTTCTTTGATTTATCTTCTAATTTCATTTCATTTCAAATTAATTTTCTTTTAAATCTACTAGGATGACTTGGGGTTTTGTCACTTGTGGTCCGAATGAGGCACTGGTCGTGTCGGGTAAGTTCTAAAAACAAGATAAAAATTACTTCGTACCTTTTTAGCTACCTATTTTCTATTGGTCATAACCGTAAGTCTAAATTTTATCTTTTACACAAACCATTTTTGTGCTGGCGATATTTTGGACAGCGAATTTATGAACAAATGAAGCTTGGCGAAAAATACAGTTTGCCTTTATTATTGCATTTTAAGTTGTATCAGATAGTTCTACTACTAGATACCGCGAGATTCTACACACAAATGCAAGCAATACACATTAAAATCAAAGTTAAATATGTGCCCATAAAATAATTCAAAAATAAGTGAATTGTGAATTAGTGAAATTGGGTGGATATAAGTGTGATAAATAATAACTGGTATCTATGGTAAACTGTAACTTATGTGTTTACATTTATTTGTAAATATTTTATTTGCATGTGTCTTCTGAAATAATCATCATTAGAAAATTAACCATTTTCTTATTCTGGTACTCTAATAATTTATTCGGTGAAGTGGACGAATTGGGATGTTAGTTAAGTTTTAATAAGGCGCTATTTTCTATGCTACTGTTACCCTTATATACAATACAAACTTAAAAGTTATGTATGGAATGCTCTTGAAAGTAAGATTTAGAAGATTTATAAAAATGGTTATTTTTTTCCTACAAATTTTATTATGATATTAGATTGCTTATATCAATTTAGTCCCTCAAGCAGCATTTTCCCACCGGAGGGCTATGACAATTGAAAAATCAATTGTGTCTGTAATCTGGAAATGGGTTAAACAACTATTATTATGACTGCTATGAATAAAAACATACATATTACATAGGTAGTTATTATTAATATTGACAATAAGCCCATACATTTCTTTGTTATATGTGACATCACCTGTTCCATATACAGGGTGGTGCCATTAATGCAACAATAAATTTAAACATGGGTTATATTAGTCCACAGAAATGGTTTGCGACTTTCAAAAATATCGTATTCATTTCATAATTTCATGACATTTGTATGGAATAGTGTAACGTTGGCAGCATTATTTCATACAAAGGTCATAAAATTATCAATTGAATACGAAATTTTTGAAAGTGGCAAACCATTTCTATGGTCTAATATAACCCATGTTTAAATTTATTGTCGCATTGACGGCACCACCCTGTATTTCTATGAAGCGTGTTGGACGATGTGTTACAAAACATCAAACATACCACTATATCTATGAAACTAGTGATCTCAGACATACTATTTCTTCTGTAATATATCTTTATGAGTTTTAAACTTCTTTTTTATAAAATAAAATAAAGTTGTCAACTAGCCTATTGTATTTTCTCAATCCCCTAATGTAAAAGAAAACCTATTACACCGCTGAGCTAAAAAACTTTCATCATTTGTAAGAATTGTTTTGGAATTGAATACAATATTTATTTGAAAGAACAAAGTCCATTCATTGAGATGCATAGGAATTGTGGTAGATTTGCAAATCAGTAGCGAATGTCGCATCATTTACAATTATTGCATATTTGCTTGCCAACCTTGCAATTCTTTATTTTTATTTTTGGACATTTATGTTTTTTGTGGCACTCTCCATTTCTCAATTTCATTTATAGAGTTCTTTCTCATTTTATTCTGTTTGTTTAAAAATTTTATAGTATAGTAGATTTTTACATGTGAAGCCCCAGTTAAGCACTCAAAATTCAAATGATCTACATCTCACAAAAGATTGCAGCCAAAAACACTACATTATAGTGCTACAGCTCATTTTAACAAGGAAGCGTTGTTGGGAGCAGTAGGGCTTGACTACTATGCTGTCTTGTCATGATTTTTACAGAGTGAGCAATGTTTGATTAGTAGGTACTCATGGTGTCGTCTTTAGTCTATGGTTTAGGTATATAAAATCGGCCTATGGTAAGTTACTGCTTATTATTTTTTATATGACAAGTGTGGCAACCAGCATCTTCTAAAAATTTCCTTTCCAATGTGGTCCAGGTGGACTCCCAGGGGTCCACTGGAGACTGGGGTCTACGTTGGCGAGACAAAAAACTGTTTTTTTTGTCGGGTTTTTGGGAATATGGTAGAAACGTAGCTGCAGTAGTCCACCGGAACCAGATAAATTTTTAAAGTGGTCTAGGAGAAAAAACTCTGGGAACTTGTCTACTAAATTTGATAACTCTCCATAATTGTACCGACACGCTGCTGGCACGGTGTACAGTTCATAAAAGGCTAACAGTTCATAATCATCTTTGCACTAAATTATAAAAGTACTGGAAATAATAAACTATTTCACATGAGGAGTTTCGGGCACAACACCACCACGCTCTGGCCCAATGCAGGTTGGTAATAAACTATTTACGGATATCAAACAGAAACGAATCGCCGTAAAATACCGATTCCACGTAGTCTTGTCTACCCTACTTACCCCTAGAGTGTAATTTAGCGTCGCGAAGGCGCGTAGGGGCGAGGCGGCCCACGGGCTAAGAAGCAGGGGCCTTACCACCATCTTTATAAAAGCGATTCATATTCCGCTCGGTTCAGTATTAGTTCCTAAATTGCATCGCTGTCATAGTCGTAGATAGCGTCGTAGTACGAATTAACGGTTGTACTCAGTTTAGGTCCTAAACTGGATCGCGATAAAAGATGGTGGTACGGGTGCAGGTGGCTATAAGCGAGTTGCCGCGGCTGAGGCTTACATGATAATATTCCTTATCAAAATAAATATATTATTTATCCAAAGTATTTAATTTTAAACAAAATTGTTCTTGACATCATTTAATTTCAATGAATATAAAGAGATATCATAGTTTTAAATAACCCCGCAACAAAAGAAAGATCAAGTACCACGCACGCATTACATCATACACCAATCAATCATAGACATTCAAGGCGGGTTGAGCATTGTAGCACATGCTACACACCCGATTTACGCGAACGAAGTCGCGAGCACAGCTAGTTCTTTGATAAAGTTGATAATTTTTAAATGGATGATTAATTTTAGTATTAGTTTCTTTTATAAGGGTTTTAATGAAAAAAATGAAAAAATAAAAAAAAAATGTTGAAGTTTGCTTCTTTTTTGTTATTTATGATTTTAAACTAACATTGTTTTTTTCACAAGTAAAATTTTCCAAAAACGAGATTTAAATTAATGTCGAAATATCGGGCTCCGCGATTAACAATAAAAACGTGTTAAATGCCCCGTTTTGAAATAATTTTAGTGGTTATTTCAATGTTATTATTATAAAACACCGGCCAAGTGCGAGTCGAACTCGAGCACAAAGGGTTCCGTACCATTATCTAGTATAAACAAGCGTCTACCTGTTGCGTTATGAATATCGAGCAAAAACAAGCAAAAATCACGTTTGTTGAATGGGAGCCCCCTTAAATACTTATTTAATTCTGTTTGTTAGTATTTGTTAGATTAGGTGACCTGCTAATGACGAAGGTTAATTGATTCATGGGTATGACGTAATACTGGGTGTTGGTCAAATGTAGAGGACCTACGTACTTCGCTACTTCGCTATATCATGATCGGCTTTATTATTATTTATACAAACTTGATTGTAGTTTTTTTTGGGTTTATCAAATTATATTATACTAATAAATATTTTTTTAATTAATTCTAATAAAAAACAATATTGTATTAATTGACTACGGTTGACGGTGGCTTATAACAACATACTTATTCATCATAGTTTTCATAATCATAATATTTTTTTATCACAAAATACTTTCCTCTTCTTACAAGCATATGGCCCGACTAGTAGATAGTTTCTACCGCCTCGCCTATCGTGTCTGGTTGAAAAATAACCAACCGACTTTCGAGCGCAAATGGCAATTCCATACAATTTTCATTTAGCGATATGATAGCGATTATCAAAGGCATCTTGTCTACAAGGGCTATTTGTTTTTGTAATTTTCGCAATGAAACCAATGGAATATTTAAATTAATAATAGTAAATATGCACGGATTTCTTTTTTTGAAGAAAATATAGGTAGATAAAATAAGATTATTATATTTATGCCAAATCTAAATATATAAAAAGGAGTTTTCCTTTCTTCCTTACTGAGTGAATGACATATCAACGCAGAGTCCAAACCGCTAGCTCTAGAGATTCCAAATTTGGCACACAGGTTGACCGCACAAGGAACCTGTGTGCTAAATTAAGACAGGATTTTTCAAAATTTACCCTCTAAGGTGGTAAAGGAAGCCCAAAGTTTGTATGGGGATTAGTTATACTATTTTATTCGAAACCACACAGGAGTACTCTTATCGATACATGAGTAAAAAACGTATTTCAGGTTTTTTGATAGTTTAACCCCTTAGAGGAGGAAACGGGGTGACAATGTCTGAAAATCAACACGGGTATTTTTGTATTATTTATACGAAAACAACAACGATTTTAAAATCCAAAATGGCGTACGTGAAGTACCATCATCCCCTATAAGGGTTCTTTCATTTTGAGGTATGGCAGGAAACTCGCGTTATCCTAATAGGTTTTTAAATTTGCAATTGGTACCATCTCGATCGTCGTCTATCGCGGTACCTAGGGGTGCACTAAGGATTTACCTAGGGGTGCACTAAGAAAGGATTTTTCAAAATTCACCCTCTAAGGAGGTGAAAGGAGTCCAAGGTTTTTATAGGGAAACAAAAATTAGTTAGACTATTTTGTTCGAAACCACACAGGAAGGAGTACCTACTTGTGTCGATAAATGAGTAAACAAGTATTTCAGGTTTTTTAAGACTTTAAACACTTAAAGGGGGAAATGTGGTGACATGTATGAAAATCAACACAGTTTTCAAATTTGTATTTGGTGCGATCTACTCGATCGTCGTCAATCGTTACCTAGGCGAGCGCGTGCGGTACTGGGACACAGTAGGAGTAGTCACCGGGAAACTTTCGTTGCATCCGTAATTATTAGAATTCAAGGTGCTGCTGGAAGATGGTTGCCTGCTTGATTTTTATAAGTTTAGGTTTGCATTCTATCTAAAATGCAAAAAACACGCTTTTACCTCATTGGCACGTTTTCATTGGGCCTATAAAAGTACGATGAAAGTCTTCGATCTTAATTTTAACGAAAATCAAATTAAATTCTCAATATGTATTGTGACTTTTGTTGAAATAATTATTACTACTAGTACTGAGCAACCTCTCTAAAGCTTACTTACGTGTAATTACTTAACACGATGTTATCATCGGTAAGAAATCTTTTTACGAGCCATAGTACTTCTATCCTAGATAATAATTTTAGGTTTTACATAATTCTTCTGCAAAATCTTTTGATCTGACTAGCAAATATTAATAAAATTGCAAAATTGCTTAAGCGAAGATTGTGAATATGTATATGGTTGATATTAGTATGATATCATTTTACTCCTAATTTAAAATCAACACTATTCAATGCTACTTTATTTAAATAAACAGTATTTTCCTACTGAATGTCAAATTAGACAGATTGTGATTGATGCTGGTGTTACAAAATAAGCCTGCTAGCCCTGGACTTTTTTGGTTACAATCAACAATTAATATGATGTATGCACTATTAACATGACTTTAGAGAATGTATTAAAATATGCAATGTGCTGTGTTCTCTATATATCGCAGGATGCTGTTACTCCAAGCCGCTCCTTGTGCCGGGAGGTCGTGCCTTTGTGTGGCCTGCTATCCAGAATGTTCAACGAATATCCCTCAATACCATGACTCTTCAGGTGGAGTCACCGACAGTATACACCAGCCAAGGCGTTCCAATATCAGTCACTGGTATAGCACAAGTGAGTTATGAAACGGATTTATCAGTTTTTTTTTCTTCATTCGTTACTTGTTCGTATCATCCCTCTAGACAACTGCCTTTCGTTTTGGCTATCGCTATTACCAAAATAAGTAACAATATAGCGACTAACGAACAGCAATCTTGGCATGGATTACCTAAATATTATTCTATTTATTTTATAATTATTAAAAATACAATAAGATTATAATTTACTCACAAATTTACACGTGAAAACACGTAATACTCGTATTATACACGTGTGCAAATACTTGACACACAAAATATTATTTATTTATATAATCAAATTCATTATATAAAAAAAGAATGTAATTTCTTGTCATTATAATGAACTCAAATTAAATTTCGCTATATTATTGTATGTAATTTTATTTGCAAGTATGACCTCTCATAAACGAAGAGTATCCATGCGGAGAAATTCTTTAATCAGGATGTCTGCTACTTAATTTTTGTTTTTTTATGTCTTTCAGGTCAAAATACAAGGGCAAAATGCTGAAATGCTGCTCTCAGCGTGTGAGCAGTTTCTCGGCAAATCCGAACAAGAAATCCAACATATAGCGCTGGTAACCCTCGAAGGTCATCAGCGTGCTATTATGGGATCGATGACAGTCGAAGAAATTTATAAGGACAGAAAAATATTCTCAAAAAAGGTGATACTTTTACACAATGATATAAACAGTGAGGATAAGGCATTCATACGGCCGTGTAAGATTTTTCTTACGTAACATCAAGTCAACGAAAGATTGTATAGCTATCATTTATAATACTCGATAGGATACAGTGTTAAAGTACAATTAATTATTTTTCTCGCCTTCATTTTAATAAAAGTGTTGTGTAAATGTTTAATCTGCGTTTTTGAATTTCTGTCACATTATTAGATTCTATAATAAGCAATGTAAACATTCTTTTTTGCATTACAATGCACTGAAGCAAATAGGGTGTTTAATGTGTAAATATGCAGTAGTTTTCTATAGTGATTTTATTAACGCATAATAATATAATAGTTATAATAATCAGAGTTCTACGACATAATAACAATATAAAACATTTTTAGTATTAATCCGTTATTAATACAAGGCGAAAATAAAAAATTGAATATTTACATTATATGCATTAGTTACCGCTTACTTTTGCTTTCTGTACCGTTAGTGTAAGTTTCAATCGTATTGAAACATTTCGATCGCCGTTTTATTGACCTCTCGAACCGAATGAAATTGATTGGAAATCACTTTTCATTTTATGGATTTTAAAGGTACCACGTCCGAAACTTTTTGTTTCGATTACACTAGGGGCACTAGGCACTTGAGCACGGAGCCTTAAACTACTTAAGCTATCGTAGATCTAAGTAGAGTAAGGAGTCTTACGTCTTGTCTTTGGACTTAGTGAGCTCCTACAAAGTCCAACTACTAGACTAACAGTGGAACAATGAAACTTCATTGTTTATTTGATATAGCTTGTCCAATGCTTACAATATTGTAAGATTGCAATGGATGAAGTTAGTGTGAGTGGTTAAAACTTTCAGGAGATTCCTCCGAGCGACAAGTGCTTTTAATGAAAACTAAAACAGCATCATTATATTTTTGAAAAATCATTTTGGAAGATTATTTTATTTCAGTTAAAGTTTTGTTGCATTCAAAAATCTTTATTGTTTTCAGGTCTTCGAAGTGGCTTCTAGTGACCTCATCAATATGGGCATTACAGTTGTTTCTTACACCTTGAAGGATATTAGAGATGAAGAGGTATAATGCATTTATATTAGTGACTAAAATTACTTTTAAATTTTCTCAATCCTATGATTAGTGTATGTGAGTTCCTAGAAATAGTTTATGTTCATTTTAAAAGTCATCATTAATAAACATAATTTTAATAAGTGCATAATAATAAGCTATAAATAAATACTGTACCAGTTTCCACATTCCAGTCTGCGTGCCATTTGTTTGTGATTTTCATGCACTTATGCTTTTTGCACTCGAATGTCGGAAACAGTAAGTATATAATAGTATCAAGTAAAGTATATTATCACATATTAATGGTGACTGTACATTTTGATTATCATAATATATTTAGTACATATTTTCTTATATCTAATTACGCCACAGGGAGCCAAGGTATGTAAAATTTGGTGTAAGGAAAATGCATCCATTTGACATTAACATTTATGCGCTTTTAAGATACTCCAAAAATGTAAAGCATTGATTTGCCCGGGCCGGTAGTACTTTTTGCTTTAGTTAACTAAACCTATCGCTGTTAGGATGATTTTATTAGTTGGTTTGGTTAGAATTATACGATGAACGGTTAAATACAATCCATTTTATTGTGGCTCTCCCTCTACTTTAAATATACTTTTCACCTCTCCAGCACGAAATGGGTACTTTTACTGCTTAAAAATTCGCAGCAAAGTTGCATTTTGCTCAAATGTGAGCCAAATGAATTTAAATGGAAGTAGGAAATAATTTTATAACTGATTTCCTACTTCTTATTGTATTTACTTGTTGGGAGAGGTGATAAGTTGTGTGTTATACGCGAAAGCAAGTTTTTTATTGCTTGTGGGTCTTTAAATCACTCAGTGCTCAGTTGTCTATTTGAGAATCACTCGCTATGCTTGAGATTCAATTATAGACTACTTCGCTAGTTCTGAAGTCAGCACTCGCAGCAAAAGATAAATTTGCTCATATATTTACTATATTTACGAGGCCGACACTGAAAGTTTTTAGAACTGGTAAGCAATACAGTGAAAACTAAGATTAAATTTTGAAAATTCAACTTTTGCCAATATTATTTGATTATGTATTACATTCATTTGTCGTTTGTTTTACGATTTGGGGGCAAATTAAAAATTGTATGAGTCACGTCAGCATATTATGAATTTATCGCGAGAAAATTTATGTGCAATGATTTTTTATGACTTTCGGTGTTATTTATGTCAGCAAGAAAGTTATAATAGACTTCGATTGGCCTTTCACGATGAAGCCCCATCTCGTGTCATTGTTTACAACTTGTATAATGAGCTTAAACATGGTCTCTCTAATCTTACCATGATCTGCGTGAAGGACGGCTTTCTACTGCATCGACTTAAGATAACATCAGTATTGTGCGGCGTATGATAGAGACTGACAAAAGAGTGACCTACCAGCAGATTCGGACAAGCTTAGGGCGACGATGGCTAGAGTTACTGTTGTGATCCTAAAACCAAAAGATAGTATGCTCAGTGGGTGTTTCCTTCCGAAGAGATGCCAACTAAATTAAAGAGAAAACGAAGCTGGGAAAAGAGATCGTGACTAGTTCTTCGGAAGGCCAGCACCCGTACCACCATCTTTTATCTGCGATCCAGTTTAGGACCTAAACTGAGTAGAAACGTTAATTCGTACTACGACGCTATCTACGACTATGACAGCGATGCAGTTTAGGAACCAATACTGAACCGAGCGGAATATGAATCGCTTTTATAAAGATGGTGGTAAGGCCCCTGTTCCTTTCGCGACCATCGTTTTAGACTTTTAGAGGATCGAAAAACAGTTACTACAAAGGATTTGGTAGATGGGTGCCTGGAATGCATTTTTCATCGGTAGGATTTTTTCCCTTATCGCTTTTTTCCACGATCGTGTTTTGTCACGTGTGCTTTATGTATAATCGATTTTTACCTTAGTCTCCCATTTCATAATCTTAGTTTTTCTAGCCGCATTTAGTCATAAACTCATTTTTAATCTCACTTTTTCTCATTGCATTTAGTCATAAACGCATATTTTTAATAAGTTATTTTTACTAATTTGATTAGCCTCTTATCTTATCTTATCATGGGGTCATGACTATGCCACTATGCACTTCGACCTAATAGCCTAACTGTTTTAAAAAAAATATTATATTTTGCGGGTGATACACGTAAAGAGAAAAACAAATTGCAATCTGGCAATTTACAGTAGGGCAAATAAGACTATAGGCTGTTAGGCAAATTATAGACCAAAAAGCGAATCTGACAACATGCTGTAAGGCAATTTACCCATAGGAAAATATACAATTATACAAAAAGCACAAGTGACAAAATACGATCGTAGCAAAATGCGATTAGGGAAAAAATCCTACCGATAAAAAATACTTTTATGTTTAGGCATATAAGAATTAAAAATTTTGTTTATTGGGATACCTTAAATTTACCAAGTAGTATTTATTATTAATCTTTTAGAATTAATGTTGGCGGGTTTAATTTGAATGTCACAAATTATTTAAAATACGAGTTTTATTCATCTCATCGCGATGCCTTGTTGTTTATTTTGCAGTGAGACAATAGAATGCTAATTATAAATGTATGTATTATAATAATTTTTGATTACTTTTCTATAAATTTATTGGTTTCAGCCTGATTCCGATAAATAATTAGTGGCTTTTAACATGCAAACTCGCTTATGCCTCGCTCACGCCATTTTGTTGGTGACTATGTGGTTAACTGATTTATGACATTCTTTCGCATCGCATAATAACGTTGGCAGAAATACCAAATAGCATAATAATATGTATTTCGTATTAAATAGTAATTTTCAGTCATTTCGCTAATAACACATATATTATAACAGTTACTCCACCTAATTTTCCAAGTCAAAATTATAGTTATGTATAAAATTTTTTGCTATGTAAAATTCTGTGAAATATAATATTATGGAAGCAATGATGATAGTTATGTCAAGTATATATTTTTGAAATTGATGACAAAAATAAATCTGTGATGTATGTATGAGTAATATGTGTTTCGGACAATCTATATTATGTACGATAAAAGAAACCTATGTTTGTAAGACAGGATTTAAAAAATAGTGATACCTACCCAGACGACCCTACATACGCTAATTTAATCAGATGGCTAAAACGATGTTCAGCCACCTGGTTAATCGTTGCGCTTAATGACTTGGCTAGTTGTTCTTCAGCTATTTAATCTAATGCCGGCATTCAGTGATCGGACTAGGCGTCCAATTCACTGGCTTATTCGACCAGATGGATTCGACACGGATACCAATACTTACATAAAGCGTAACATGTCAGTTGTAAAATGAGTTTTGACATTTGAGGGTTAATACATTGTACTATAGGGATAAAACCTACAAATATTTTACTTGATCGACAGTGTGTGCGGTGTATGTGAATATTTGACAGCAGTAGTTTAAACTTTTTTGAGCATTTAGTACCTATTGTTAATATGCTGATTGAGTGTGTATGCATGTGCGTGATTTTTTGCAATGTGTATTACTAAATAAAAAATGTTTCAACTTGTGAGGACCTGCAATTAATGGTCGGTTTGTAGTTATTCGAAATATGTATATACATTGCTTGTATAACTGTTGGTGTTCCGGAAAATAAATAAATAAATGTTAATATGAATATTCTAATATTGGGAACAGTCACTTTCGATATCTCACTTAGGGGGCTTAGAAATTTTTAGTCTAGTATTTTTTTGAATTAATTTTGAAGACGTTAGCATAGAACGCAAAAACAGAGACTAGAAGGAACAAAATTCATAGGCTCAGTAGTCAAAGCAGTCTTCCGGATTGTGAAAGGTTGCGGATTCGGTTCCCAGATCTTAATTGACCGATCTTGATAATAATTTTTTATCGTGTTTTATTACCGAAAATAAAAAATATCGCTTTCTACTGAAAGTGTTTTTTTTTTTATATTTTTACTACTGAAATAGGTTAGATACTGTATCATTCCTTACTTAGGCTATGTATCTTGTATCTTATGATTGGCAGCTACTTCTGGCAGTCGGTGGCCTAGCAAATAATGTCATAGACTTTGGTGCTTAATTACAGTAATCAGGCACCTAAGTCTACGACGTCGTACTATATCTTCTGGCTTCTCCTCCTGGCTCTTTTCCATCCAACCGGCAAAGATTATGTAACTATATATTTTTAAAGGTTTACTCCCTATTCTTGGACAAAATACTAAAGCGGTTGACACAGTCTTGTGCTGGGATTTCTAAAATTGGTGATGGTATTATAAATGGCTGCCAAACATTTTTATTCCTTAAATTTTATTGTAAAATTATAATAAATTTATGAACTATATTGGGAAGACATGTCCTAGGGTGTGTTGTGAACTTGTGAATCCGCGAACTTTGCCAATCTTTTCCAGTTTTTGTGTCCGTAATAGGCTGATGTCTTAAACAATGTGTTTTTGTTGATAACCCATAACTCTAGGGTACTAATGAGACCATGTAAAAGAATACACTAGCATACGATTTTTTTCTTTAATTTATTTTTCAATGTCATTTTTTATACAAAATTATTCCACAAACATAGGATTACACATCAAAATCACCTTTACGTTAAGAATACAATTTGCAATCGTTAAATATCTTATCATTAAAATTAGTTATTTTGAGATTTTTCTGCTTATCGTTTATGTCGTACATTTAATAACTGACTTCCTATTAGCAGGTAGGTACTTGAAAAATATCTGAACTAGGAAAAAAATACCATCTGAGCTACCAAGGATTTGTGATAAACCTGTAAAATTATTCTAGTCTTATCTGTATACCCTACTTCCCGTTAGTATTGTCTTCAGTAATATTATGATAACAGTTATCTTTGGTGTCAATTAATTAGATGCGCGCACTCACGTTAATCGTTTTTTAAGAATTAAATAATATGAGAATATTTACCTACAATAAAGAATTTTTTTAAATCCTTACTCTGTTTCAGACACATTATTCTGTGTAAGTGATGCACAACCCTGATGTGTTACGTGTAACTTAACTCATCTACAGTTTGACAAAGACAGCTGCGTAGCGACTACATTCATACAAAAGTCAATACAAAAGTCAACCATAAATACATAAGTCCCGTGGCTTTTCCTTCACTGGATGATGCGGGGACGTACCGCGCGTAATATTGCGCCGATGTATAGATACAGACGACAACACATAAAGTGTAACAGTTGCACTACGAAAGACACCTCTATTACAAACGCAGTAAGGGCGGTGTCAAGGTCAAACTTTTACGCTTGATGTGCTGTTGACTGTACGTTTGGCAACGTCGCAAAACTAAAGACTCTTATATCTATTGATAATTTTGAAGTATTTAAATTACAAATGCTGTTATCTTCGAAAAAAACCATGTTTCTTAGGCTTTTTACATTATTTATTCCCTTTTCGAGTTACCTTAAACGCAAGATGCCAGTGAAGGCGTTATACCTAAACATGGGATATGCCTAAAAAGCTGTTTGCCTTAAATGACAAATGCATATGAAGCAGCATGCCTGAAATGTAAAATTGAGTAAGAAGCCAGATTGCCTGAAATACAAGATGAGTGAGACTGGGTATGATGTTATTCACTAGTGTGTGAAATAGAGAAGGGAATAGCCAACCACTTTATTTCTCTCAAGACAATTGTTGTCTGTGGACAATGATGGCAACGGTTTTTGGTTCAACTCCAAAAAGTGTGGCGGGAGGACGGGAGTAGCTTTGGTGTTATTTACTTTATAGGCATTTAACCGCTTAGGCATTTTGCTATGTAGGCATTTAACCATTTAGGCATATTTATTGCTTTGTAAGCATTTAACAATTTAGGCATTTTGCTTTGTAGGCACCGAGTGTAGGCAATATGCTTCTTAGTCAATTTCACATTTCAGGCATGCTGCTTCATAGGCATTTGTCATTTAGGGCAAACAGCTTTTTAGGCAAATCCCATGTTTAGATATAACGCCTTCATTGGCATCTTGCGTTTAAGGTAACTCGATCAAAAGGGTATTTATTATAATATAACCTTAAAGCTATGGGATATCGACTAAAACAGGTGTTTCTTGTATATGAAAGGTATACAATCTTCTTTGAGAGGATCACGAAGATTTTTAAATGTATGGGACGTGGCTTTTAGTCAGTATAACCAAACAAGTCAACTGCCTGCGTATTGAAGTAGCTTTAAGGCTGACTATGTTTGTATCACAAGAGTATTATGAATGAATAGTACTTTTGCTAAATACGTCGTGTATAAAATATTTGTGTTCTGTATATGATTTGAAGTAATAGATGCGTTGCGTTTGTTAACCCATTTTATGTTTCGGCTTTCTTTGAGCGTAGGAATAGAGTTTATTTTTGAAACAGATTTCTTTTAGAAGCTTTCGTAGTCTTCAGTACAATATTAATAATTATGGTAGTATCCCACGTGTACTGTGTCAGTAATGTTTAGTGAATCTTTCAGATGTCGTTAAATGGTTCCTTGGAAAATTTTCACAGCTTCATCAAAATGAAAAAGGGGTAAAAATAAACTGGTTTGAATTTTATTTCCTCAGATGTGGTTTTACTGTTTTAATATTTTTTTATTTGATAATGATTTTTTATCGTGTTGTACCACAGAATAATGAAAGCGATATTTTCAGTTTTAATTTTTTTTAAAATATTTTTATTACTGAAATAGGTTAGATACTATATCATTACTTACATAGGCTAAGAACACTTGTACTGCAATGTAATCGATACTTACCTATTATAATGTTGGCTGTATTGTAACTAAAATCGCTATCCATTTTGATTTTTTATATACATATTTTTTAATGTCTTCGTATACAGGGTTACTTGAAAGCCCTCGGCATGGCGCGCACAGCTGAAGTTAAGCGAGACGCGCGTATCGGCGAAGCTGAAGCCCAAGCTGAAGCCAAGATCAAGGAAGCAATGGCAGAGGAACAGCGCATGGCGGCCAGGTTCCTCAATGATACTGAGATAGCGAAGGCTCAAAGAGACTTTGAGCTCAAGAAAGCTGCTTACGACGTAGAAGTTCAGACGAAAAAAGTAATATTTTTTTTGTTTTAAAGCTTTGGTATCTATTTTACTGTTTTCTGTATTGTCATTATTGCCTTAAGTTTATAGTTTATAGTATATTACACATTACTGAACCATAGAAAACTTAATGGAAATTGTAATAACATTTATTACAAGTCTTAAAATTTACTCGAAAAGGTAATTTATTTTGATATAATGATAAGGGTTCTCTAATAGATTCCACAATTTTTACCATACAGACTTAAGTTTCTATTTTATCTTGAAAAATGTGATTAGGTAATTAAATATTCTTTTTCCCCAGGCCGAAGCCGAGATGGCTTACGAATTGCAGGCGGCGAAAACGAAGCAACGCATCAAGGAGGAACAGATGCAGATCTCTGTGGTGGAGCGTACTCAAGAGATTGCTGTACAGAAGTGGGAAGTTCAGCGACGGGAGAAGGAACTTGAAGCCACTGTGCGCAGGTAAGACGCACGTTAAGTAAGATAAACTCTATTAAAGACTATCTTTTTTAGACTTACACAAATTTGAAATAAAATAAAATACATAAAATAGATCATGGTATTGGCTTTTTCTCAAACATACTTGGACATTTGAGCATTACTTTTACGTCCTCCTTCGAGATAAATCTAAATTGCTGTATTGGCCAAATACATGCTAGCAGCGGCCTGTTTATTGAAAAAAAATCCACTTTAAATTTCAAAAAATGTACTTTAATTAACTGTATTTTCAAATAAAAAGTTCTGCGGAAATCAAAAGTAGTACCTACTTTTAATTTCCGCGCATTATTTGAGAAATACAAAGTACTTACTGGCACATGTGTGCGATTTTGGCTCGAATGAAGCGCAATTTTCGACCACTGTAAACCAACTATAATATACTATACTGTATCATGCAACTGAACCCGTAATTTATTTACTTCAGTCCCCAAAGAAAGTTGCTTAACCTTTTAAGCCACACATTCAAGTCATTCAAGTTTTTCATTATGATAATTATGCCCCCTGGGAGTCTTACGCGGCTTAACGATTGAGAGGTGTGAGATCCTTACAGACTACTCAAAGGTCTCGATGAATGACCGTACATAATTTGTATTAATCACTTTTGTTACAGACCCGCTGAGGCCGAGAAGTTCAGGTTGGAGAAGTTGGCGGAGGCCCACAGGCTGAAGACCGTGCTCGAGGCAGAGGCCGAGGCTGAGGCCGTGAAAGTTCGCGGAGAGGTAGGTCACTCACTAGTGGAGACTTAACATTTACTTAGATATAAATTCCTTGGCATGGGAATGTAATTATTGGGCTTGGAAGGCATTTCATCTTAGACCTCACGATGACAACGCACCTGCAATACCAAGTGATTTATTCTTTGTTATTGCAGGTGTCTATAGGCGATGGTACCTACTTACCACCAGGCAGGTCGTCAGCTAGCTTCTCATCTAGTTGTATTGAAAAAATATTTTAGTATATTTTTTTTCGAAAATACCAAGAATGGAGTTTATTTATGGAAATCTAATAGCCTTGTCGAGTTTAATGGTAAGAAACGCAGGTGTGCGCGTGCAATATGTCGCAGTTCTTACCCTTTGCCTCTATTCAGCACAACTGTTTCGACCTAGAGCGCCATCAAATTATTCAATGTTGCGATCTGAATCTCAGAAACTTGATCGAGACCGTGATCAAAATAGCTTCTCGAGAGCTTGGTGTCCTGAACCTCGGTGCACTTGTGCATTATACAATTGCGACAAAATCGTACCACTAAGCATCACTTCGATGCACTGGGCAGATTACAGCGTCGATTACAGCGTCGCGCTGTCCATATCATTGGCGATGTACAGGCCGCGGACAGCCTTGAGCTTCTACTATTGTTTCGACACATTGTTTATCATGGAAAATGCACTGAAGAGCATTTTGACCTTATCCCACCATCCCCCTTTCTACTCAGGAGCACACAGTCTTCGGTGTCATCATTCCACTAACTCCACTTGCTTTTTTTTTCAAAAACATTTCTTTTGATTGAAAAGGGAGCTTTCGAAAATATTACTTAACCTGTCTAGCTACACATTCCAGACACAGTGGGTTTTTAATTGTCATAAGCTCCCGGAGGCTCACGCGGCTCAACAAATTTAGTCACTTGAAATAGATTTTTAGAATAAATGGTTACAATGTAGCTTATGTACAATCATTCCGTACATGTACTTTGGAGTATTAAATGATTTAAATTAATTATTAAAAAAGGTCTAGAATATCGGTCGCCGTCTAGAATAAATAAACAGATAAATGTCGTAAGATGGAGCCATAGTACTTTCCAATTCAGATGACTGATTTAAATAATAACGAATATCTATTCTACACATTTTTCTAAATATGTTTCAAACCCTTATTAAAACCTATAACCAGACATAATAGGTATTCTATATTTAGAACACGTCGCCGGCCCCCTAAAAGGTAAAAAAGCGAAAATAAAAGAACCTCCTTGTTTTTGAAGTCGGTTAAATAGTTGATACCTTTTTTTAACAAAAATAGTATTTTTCAGAAACAAGATGCAAAATATATTACTTTTGGGTAATTGAGGAAAAAAAAAATACCGACACATTCATTTTTGTCATTTTAGTCTTGCCATAAATACTGAAACAAAGAAAAGAACAATTTTCTATTGCAAATAACATTTATTACTTTTGCAGTGTGTTAGTTTAATACATGAATATAGAACAATTTTAAATATAAAAAGCTTATTCGAAGTGGTCTCCATTGGCTGCAATACAGTCCTTTAAACATTTAGGCCAGTTATCAATAGAAGCATGCACTCTTTCCATGGGAAAATTCTTCACTGTTAATCGTATGGATTGTTTTAGGAACTCCAAATTATCATGGCGTTTAGAGCAAGCCCTCTAGAACTGACCATAAATTACAATCCAGCCGATTAAGATCGGGACTAGACGACGGTCAGTCTTCAGCTCTGATGAAGTCCGAAACTTTCGTTTCCAACCAAGACTGCGTAGACCGAGCTTTATGACCCGGCGGCGCCGAGTCTTGCTGGAAGGACCATTCTTGGTTATTGAACACTGTGTTGTTAAGGGGCTTCACTACCTTGTCAAGAATAGTATCTTAATACAATTATGCCATGTTTTGATACCTTTTTCACAAAAGTATGGCTCAGTCACTCCTTCATAGCTAATACCCCACCAAACCATCACTGAAGTCGGATAGTGCCCACGTTGCACTCTGTCGACTAATTGGCAAGCTTCCTTAAAGCTTTGAGCATAAATACGGCCACTTTGTTTGTTAAAATGTTACTCAATTGTAAAAATTTTCTCATCCGTAAACAAAATTTTTCTGTGACCTCCCTTTGCGTATCGCTTCAGTAGTTGTTCTGTTGTTTCGATTTTACCACCCTATTCTTTTTTAAATTATCAGTTAAGAAATGACCAGTACGTCTCTTATAGGCTACAAGTCCTAAGTCATCTTTTAAAATACGCGACATGGTTCTAGGTGCTATATCTTCATCTCCCGAGATAAAATCTTTTGGCTTCGGACAGGATTTCTTCGAATTCTTTCCCTTACTGCTTTGACCACCTTTTTCGTACGAACACTACGTGGACGGCCATATCTTTTTTGTCACAAACAGATAAGGTCTCATTGTACCTATTAATAGCCCGGTACAAGAGGCCATAAGCAAACAAAATAACTTTAATGAAAACAAAAAATTTAAGTACCTATAACTTTATTAATAATATTCACACACTCACACCTATTATCTAGTCCAAAGTAAGCATCATTAAGAACTTGTGTTATGGATTCTAGATAACGGATTAATATTGATAATAATATGTATATAAATATTAGGAATATACTAAATAAACATATAAACATCCATGACTCGTGAACAAATGCTCGTATTCATCATACAAACATTTGTCTCTATCGGGATTTGAACCCGGGACCTCTTGATCGAGTAGCTCGTATAGCAAGGGGTACAGACCACTCGACCAGCCGGTCGTCTAAAATCGTCTTAAATTACGTAGGTTGAAATAAATCTACAAAAACATCTATATAACAAAGACTATAAAGCACAGCATTATTGTATGTTAATTTGTACATCATTATTGTCATCTGCACTATTTGTTTTATAAGTAACATTAAAAAAAACTATATTTTTTTCCTACACTCAGAATCAGATCCTCCATACTTATTTTATGTAATAATTATACAAATAGATTCAATACATTCAATTAGAACTGGAAGCACCATGATTCGATGCGCTTTCGCCTATGATTCGCCGTACAAAGACTGGGAACCCCTACAAAGACGTTGTAATATAAATATAAATGACAAATAGTAAAAATATAGGTAATAGTATCAAGATGGTACAACCCAACTTACCGGCAAATCTACGACGCGTTTTATAATCGAAGATTGCGATTAATTTACACCTTCTTCTTCACGTATTTTACGATACACACCGAGAACAATATTTCTCGCTTGAGATCGAAGTGGCTTTTTCGACATTTTCACAATAACAAATTATGTTTTGGGAAAATACACAAAAACCTTTCAGCTTTTGACAGATAACAGTTGACGTTGCCATATCAAAATCATGATTATATTTATTTTTTTAATGCCATGAGATTCTAATAGACCTATAACAGTTATTTTTTAAAAATAAAGAAAGAAAATGATGAAAAAAATGTATGGTCCAGGTGGGAATCGAACCTTTTTGTATGTTGGATGAGTTTTAAACGCATTTTTTAATTTTTTCGCAGGCTGAAGCCTATGCTATCAAGGCAAAGGCGGTAGCGGATGCGGAACAGATGTCTAAGAAGGCCGAAGCATGGAAGGAATACGGATCCGCTGCCATGGTTGACATGATGCTGGAAACTTTGCCCAAGGTAAGGAATTACATATTTTAATACTTCAATTTACTGTGATGTAAGGTAGCAAAACAGGCACGATTCAAACACTGTCTTAAAATATTATTTATATAGAATTTCTTCTGGGTGTGTGCCGGAATCTTAGAGAGAGGCTAGTGTGCAACTAGTCCACAAAAAGGGAGACCAATCAGACCCAGCTTACTACCACCCAATAGCTATCACCTCAGTTCTTTGCAAGGTCATGGAACGACTCAAATAACCGACTGTACTACTGAATTTCGAAACTCAAATTATCGATTTACTGTATTCATAAAGTTCATAAGTACGATCTACGTCGGCTAGAAAGTATGCAATTACGAATTACCTTATCGCGAATGTTTATCATACCGATGTACGGAATCTCGAAAATTTGCTATGCCGAATTACTTTATACCGATTGTTTGCGATCGCGACGTACATCGATCAGAAAAATACTATTATATTATAGCTAGTTGCGTATAAATAAAAAACGTTTTTGTCAATAAACAACATAATCATATTTGAACATAAAATAACACGTTTATCCTCTCTTCAATACACAATATATATTACAATACACATTTTATGTTCAAATATGATTATGTTGTTTATTGACAAAACCGGTTTTTTATTTTTACGTAACTAGCTATAATTTAATAGTATTTTTCTGATCGACGTACATCGCGATCGCAAACAAGCGGTATAAAGTAATTCGGCATAGCAAATTTTCTAGATTCCGTACATCGGTATGATAAACATTCGCGGTAAGGTAATTCGTAATTGCATACTTTCTAGCCTACGTAGATCATACTTATGAAATTTATGAATACAGTAATTCGATATTTTGAGTTTCGAAATTCAGTAGTACAGTCGTCTACGGGTGTTCTTCTAGCGCATTTAATGCATGTCTAGGGAGAAGCTATTGACAAACGTGGTGAGTCAGTAGTTGATAGCCTTGATATTGCCAAAGCCTTTGATGTGGTCTGAAACAGGATTCTTCTCTCCAAACTTCCGGCATACTGTCAGCCCGCTCAACAATGCAAATTGATCGCCGGCTCCCTTACCGATTCTCCGCTCATACAGGAGCATGAGCGGAGAATTCGTATCCTCGTGTTCATTTTTATAATGAACTCATGACAAAAAAAAAGACGAATTTGTCTCCTACGCTAGTCACCGCGTCCGCTCAACGCCGTGTGTGATTAGTATATTTTCATATATTTGTTTTCATTCGCAATATATATTATTATTATATTATACGCAGCGAATTTTCCGTCGCCTAGCCGTAACAGGGTACATGCTAACATTGCCAAATAATCCCGCCCCACAGAACACCGCGTAGCTCTCGCCTGTGTGGGTTCTGGCTGTTAAATACATATAGTGTCAATTAAATACATTTTTTTTAAATATTCAATGAAATGTGCCAGTAATTTTGTACCACAAATAAATTTATATAATAACTTAACCCAGTGTTACAAGAATTCACACAAATATTTTGTGATTGTTTGATATTATGGTCAACCATACTAAATCTGCGGAATTTATCAAACCGATTATGCTTAGAATGTTATGAAATATGAAACAAATTGCCATTGTTTATTTTTTTTGCATTTTGGTATTATACACAACAAATAGGTGTGTCAAATCAATTATTTACTGTGAAATATAGAAATTTAATGAGCATGATATCGACTCGTAATTGCTTGTTGCTACTATGGACATTTTCACGTCATGCCTCTTATGACTACGAAAAGCGTTTAATTTAAACAATGAAACACCATCAATGTAAAATATTAGTTCTAAATTATTTCATGATATCATTAACTACATAATCAATTTAAACTTGTCTAGATTTTGCAAGTCATATTTTGTTGTGGTGCTGTATGAAATTAATCACAATATATTAGGTTGGGGAAAAAGTCTTTTCGTATTATATTATGTATGAACTTGTAATAAAATCTCTTTGGCTGTACTATTTTTATCTGGCTGGTTTTAGTATCATTAAAAGTTTAGATTTTAAAAAAGATAATTCCAAATTCAAATTAGGAAAATGTGTGTTTTTTATTTGTTTTTCGTACTGTCAAGATGAGTGAATCTAATGAAGAAATTCGATACATTTTAAAATTTTATAACAAAAAAGGTAAAATGCAACGCAAGCCGCGAAAAAAACTTGCGATGTTTATGGACCTAGTGAGAGTAGCACAAATTTGGTTTAAGCGTTTTCAATCCGGAAATTTTGATGTCAAAGATGCACGTCGCTCTGGTCGCCCTATTACGGATAAAATTGATGCCATTTTTGAAAAACTGGAGTAAGATCGGCATACCAGTAGTTACGACGTAGCTGAAGAACTGGGAATTGACCACAAAACAGTTTTGGCGCATTTAAAAAAAATGGGCACACAAAAAAGCTCGATATTTGGGTACCCCACGAGCTCACTGAAAGAAACCTAATAAACCGTGCACTCATTTGTGATTCTTTATTATGAGTATGACGTAATGAAACCGAACCATTTTTGAAGAAGCTGATAACTGGTGATGAAAAGTGGATCACGTACGACAAAAACGTGCGAAAAAGGTCGTGGTCAAAGGCCGGTCAGGCTTCACAGACTGTGGCGAAACCCGGGTTAAGTCGCAACAAGGTGATGCTGTGTGTGTGGTGTGATTGGAAGGGCATTATTCATTATGAGCTGAGAAGCTTATGAGGACCATCGATTCTGAACTCTACTGCGAACAACTGATGAGATTAAAGCAAGAACTTGAGAGAAAGCGGCCGGAATCAATCAAAAGAAGTTGTATGGTTTTTCATCATGATAACGCTAGACCTCACACATCTTTAGCCACTCAGCAAAAATTAAGAAAGTTTGGCTGGGAGATGTTAATGCATCCGCCGTATAGTCCTGACCTTGCACCTTCAGATTTCCACCTGTTTCACTCTCTTCAGAATTCTCTAGGCAGTGTTAACCTGTAACATCACGAGAGGACTGCCAAAACCACTTGTCGCGGTATTTTGATCAGAAGCCCCAAAATTTTTATAGCAATGGGATCATGTCCCTACCTACAACATGGCAAATAGTTATCGAACAAAATGGTACCTACAAACTTTAGTTAAATGTAAATAAACTATATTAATAAATGTTTTGAATTTTCTTAAAAAATGCAAGGAAACTTTTTCCTCAACCTATTAATTTAATAATATCTAAATTTTGTTTTGTGATTTCGAAATAAACTATCAAAATAATTTAATTCAACATTACTTAAAATCAATAATTATAAATATTTTACTTCAAATCCTGACCAGTTCATCTAGCCTGAGGAAGACCAATATTTTATAAATTAATGAATGCGTATCAAGTTTAGAAAATGGTTTTGAAGTCATCATTGAGTTATATTCTATCGTTAATGTAATTTTTTTTAAATGTGGTATTGGGGTAATGTTTCTATTTAGATTATAATTTATATCTTTTTTTGGAGGGGGACAAAAGGCATTTACGCCTACCCTGCTTAGTAGGGAAAGAATAATACAGGGTTATGTGGGGCTCCTCAGTCAAAGATTACCAAGACTACCACTAAAACGAACCCTTGTTCCTGTCGCCCTTATACCAGTGGCCTGCAAGCGATATGCCCGACTGGGTTCACTTTGGCACATACAAGTGGCCTCCGCGGCTTTAGTCGGAACATAATTTTATACCTACAGTTAAATATCTCATCTTAATAAAAAAATACGTCTAATATCTCATAAATATTTCAGCAGATCAGCGGGCTTATTCGCTGACTTATTTTGATAGTTATAGTGATAACCACTGAGTTATTGCAGTTATTCTGCTGCTTAACTGTAACGTCATTGTGAGTTTTATGGCAAAAAAGAGCATATAAATTTTACGGTATATTTGATCTTGTTTGTTACTGACAGTTTTTTTGTTCCTTTCCCCATTTTTTTTCATTATTGTATTTTTTTTTATTTCCAATTATTTACTAACTTATTTACTACCAATACAACCATGTCTTAAATATTTTCTTTAATTCTTCAAATATTGCATTGAAATGCTGATGTAACATATTTTCAATGTATCTTGGGAGAGTTTGGCGCCAAATTTAGGATGACAATCTTCATGATGCTACTTTGTTGAGGTGGATAAGCAAGATAATATTCTCAACGTGTTTCGAACCAAATCCAATTTCATCAAAATGATTTACCAATTGTACGTCAACACAAACACTTGCTGCACAAAACTACATTAATTTTATAACACAACGTTCGCTCGGACACAAATTGTGTAATTACTGTAATAAAAATCTTGACTGACACCATCAAATCGCGCCAAAAACTCTCATGAACTATATATAGAGAAAAGCAAGAGGATCTAACGCATACAGCCTTGTTTAAAGTACTTTTATTATATAAATGCAGTGTTACGCAGAATACATCTTGGTAAAATTTGGTGCCAAATATAAAATGATAATATAGCAATGAGGTGGTCATTGCTTTATTTATGCTACTCAATAACATAATAACGACGATAAAACTACGTCATTCTCGCTCAAAAAGTGGATAATAACTCTGATACGATATTATTATAGTTAATAGTATAGTATTGTATAATCCGTAGATAACTGTAAATGGCTTTTAGATGGCTATTAAATTTAATGTATCTAACTTTATTATAAGCTATGGTTAAATTCTCAAATAAATTAATAAAAATAAATATTTTGAACACTAGCGTTTGAAACTCCTATGAATTTTCACCAAAATACTTGTCTGCTCATTTAGGTGGCAGCAGAAGTGGCCGCGCCTCTGTCGCAGGCCCGCAAGGTGACAATGGTGTCGTGCGGCGGCGGAGAAGTGGGCGCCGCCAAGCTCACCGGCGAAGTGCTCAGCATCGTGCAGTGCATCCCGGAACTTGTCAAGGGAGTTACCGGAGTAGACATCTCTAAGGTAACGAGTCTTATTAGACAGGTGAATGTGAATAATACACAACTTAACAGTATTCGATAGATTTACAGGGACATTGGCTGATCAAAAATGATGGATTACCTAAGCCGCGTATCCAAGGCAGCGACCTTGGAACGCGTTGGATAACTTGAAAAGTTAATCTGACGCTGTCAGGTTATGAGATGTAGCTTTAAGATTGGAGGAAGAGGTTTTATTTTTAGTTATTATTGTTTCTGTTTTGTTTTAGTCAATATTAATAATAATATTGAATTATTTTAAAATTATAGCACCTATTGACCGGACAACATCACTCCTTGATTGTTTATTAGGATTCAAACAAATTTTTATTCTCTCACGGAACGTGAAAAATAATGCAGCAATTCAACCTCGTTGTTACGACGTTGCTTGGAGTAATTTAAATTTTTATTTACATTTGGAGAATTTGGACAAACACGTGTGGTGCACTTACATTATTTATTGATATATTGCTAACTTATACACTAATTAAGTAATTTACATAATTTAAAAAATCACACTTTGATGACAATCGCAACATATTGCAATGTGTTTATGTTTATGTTTTTAAATAAATAAATAAAATAACACAACTAAATATATACTCAGATCAGCAATATTTACATTAATCATATTGTTAAGTATTTATTAACATTATAATAAATAAAATATAATAATAATCATGAAATTTAATATTACTACGCGTAAGCGTCCAGAGGTCGTTTCATATGTTGCGGATTATTATGAACATCGCCCGCACTCTAGCTTCTCTTTTGCAAGCTACTATTGGACAATAGTTGAGAAACATATTATATAGGCGGTCAAACCTGTGCTAATGAACATAGATTTGTAGTACGTCGTCCCGGCCGCGGCCGTCATAGTTCGAATCTCCTGCGCATATACATACTTATACCTATATCTTACCTATTCGATTTTTTCCTGTACACCTTCCATAATACTTTGCGGAGAATATCTTTATCACAAACACGTAATATCATTATACCAGAGAAGTTGTAACGGGAGGGTCGCACAGCGGGCCGGGATAACAAAGATTCTGTCGTACGTATTTACGTTCACGTTTTCTGTCGTAGGTATTCGTACCTACTTAGGATAAAAATTGAAAAGTGCGCACACGACTTTTAAATAGGATCGGAGATCGCGATATTACCCGCAAGGATTCCACGCGCCTCAGATTCTTAGTATTATTTATATTATGTACATTTACATTATATGAAAGAAAAATAGTTTAGACATGTACACTCCTGATTGAAATAAAACCACTTTACCAAATTTGACACGCTTTTAATTAGCTGTTCCAATATAATATACCCCACGTTTCGATTACTTTACAGCTATCGTGGTCACGGGACGACTGAGGATGTCAGTTGTCGTGCTGTTGTTGAAGAATGAAGCCCTTCTTCGTACTGTCCTACAAACAGACAGCGTATGCGTCGATCGGTAGACTCAAAATATAACACAAAGTGACGGAAGTCTATAGACATAAAAACTTGTCAAAGACAACTGACTTTTTCAGTCGGCCCGCGATAACGATCGCTGTAAAGTAATTGAAACGTCAGGTACATATCATTGTAACATCTAATTAAACGTGAGTTTAATCCGGTAAATCAGTTTTAAAGCAGTAATGAACTTGATATTTGTTCTCATTCATTACCAATTTACATGTTCAGACACTTTTATGTCATACTGGTTTCATCTTTAGTTAAACAAATTTAAAATATCTATACTAGAATACACCACATGCCTAAAAAAATCATCTAAAAAAAGAGTTGAAGCTGCTCTCTTTATATAAGAAAATAAATTAAGCGCAATAGGTATGAATTCGCGCTTTATTTCTACATAATTATATCGAACCTAGGGCAGATTCCTTCTAAACTTTCCCACAGAAACCCACACCGTGTACGGAGATAGCAAAGGTCGTCCTACAACATATGGATCCAGCCGAAATTACTGAAGAGGTGAAATGATATCTGACGAAATTAACTAATAACGTAAAAATTTACAACAAAGGTAACATTCCCACGTTTGTAACATCTAGCTAGATCGTCATTAGAACTTCAAACATAAATATCATCCTTTCGAGCAACAATAATAAAATCACGCCATACTTTTGAAAAAAAAAATGTGGTGGATTCAGCTATAGACTAAACAGATAAATAGGAACATAAATATAAATATTATCAATAACGAATAGAATTTATACCTGTCTAATTAAAAAAAAACACCCGCAACATTAAAGTCAAACAAAGATATTCTTCTTATGACACCTGATAACTCAATACGTGCACAAGTAAAAATAAAATAAAATAAAAAAACATACAGAGGAATTGATAACCTCCTCCTTTTTTTGAAGTCGGTTAACAAGGGAGAGACCCACTTACCTGGAGGTAAGTGCAAATGGCAGTTCCATTGCCGACGGCTAATAATATTAATCCGTAGGAACTTCTAATTATTCGAAGAAACCTAGTCATTTCTAACAGACCTTCAGAATACTCCTAGTCGTAATCAGCATAATGTTCAAACCGTCAAGACTTTCAATTCCATCAATTTTTAGTTTATCTAAGTAATAAAACGTGTAGACCAACAAAACCAACGATGGTTTTGTTCAACTGATGCTGCTGCCAAATCTGCTGCTTCATCACATGAACAATCATGTAACAACTTTCCTGCCAGTTAAATCAAATATATCCCAAAAAATCATCTAAAAGAAGCCAAAAAGTAGTGCTATGAACCTGGTAGATGCAAATACACAATAACGATGTTCTCTGACTACAAATGCCTCATCTTTCTTCCGAGGCGCTTTGTCCATGTGGCTCCTCTTCCACCCAAACGCTCTACCGCCTATCCTATAAGTCCTATAACTGCCCCCGGTTCAACGGAACAAGATCGACCCTCAGGATCATAACAAAATGGCCGAAAACTATTTGCACCGCGAACTGCATATGCGTGAATCGGAACACTCATAAAGTGATGTTGTCAACATCATACTTATCAAGTAGAGATGTGTAACTCGTGAGTGATTGGTTTAAAAGATGTACATCCGTAAAAAAGATTGATTAAATCTCTAAATCACTTGGCTTCCAAATACATCTTTAAATCTTTTAAATCTTTGATTCATTTCATTCTCTGATACATTCAACCCAATTCAACCAATGAGTGAAAGAATGAACGGATTGTTATTTTTGTATTTTTTCTCTATTACAGAGAAGGCAAAAGAAACAAATGCCTATACAGCCATATTTTAAGAATTTTCTTTAATTCTGCAAATATTGAATCGAAATGCTGGTTTCAATGTATCATGAGAGTTTGGCGCGAAATATATGATGACAGTCTCCATGATAATACTTTGATGAGGTAGATAACCACGATAAAACTCTCAACGTCTTTCACATCAAATTCACTTATATTACAATGATCTTCCAATTGCACGTCACAATAAACACTTGCTTCACAAAACAATTTTGCGAGTCATTATCATCATCATCATCGCCACCACCAGCCTACATACCTCCCACTGCTGGACCTTCTTACATGAGAGAAACACATGAAGAGTTTGGGCCATAGCATCACCACGCTGGTCCAGTGCGGGTTGGTGGGTTATGGCGGTTTCAGTAAAAACCGGGACCAATAACGTGGCTTAAACCTTCCGAAACACGGAGGAACTGTAGATTATAAATTTTGATTGACCCATCCCGGGATCGACCATGGCGAAAGTTGCTTTGTTTCCGTAATCGAAATAAACGTTTACTTCAATGATTGCACCAATGCTAAGACAATATCCAACCCAAAAAATTGTAATCATTTTTATATCTACGTAAAATGTTACAGTAAGTAGGTAGGTAGGTAGGTCTCATTAAAAAACTTCACATAAAAATATATAAAATTCACTAAATTGTATTGTCATTCAAGTGTATGATCAGGACCCGTGAAGTAATAAATCTTTCACAACACAATTCAGTGAAATAGATAATTGAAAATATTGTGTCTTGATAAACTGATTTGCAAAAGATTTAAAAGAGTGATTTGAAGATGAATGGAAATGATGTGTTTTGATCAACTGAGTTACTAATGATTGAAAGATTTAAAAGAGTTAATGTAAAGGTGATTGAAATTACGTATCTTGATCAACTGAGTTACAAAAGATTTAAAGATTTAAAAGAGTGATTTAAATCTTTTCGTCAAAAGATTTATATAAATCTTTTCTTTTTAAAGATTTATATTGCGCATCTCTGTTATCAAGGCCAAATGACATCTTAAGATCTTCCGTGACCACGATCGCTGTAAAGTAATCGAACGAAACGTCGGATATAAATTAATAATGTAACATCTAATTAAACGCAAGTTAAATTACAATAATATAATAACACAATATATAATAAAACTAATTTTACATTATATGCATGTAATTACTGGTCATTTTAGGCCTCAGGACGACAACGCACCTGCAATAATAAGTGACTTTTCCTTGTTATTACAGGTAGGCGACGGCGGTGTGTGTCTATAATGCATATATGTCACTTATCTTTACTATACTTACATAACCTTTTGTGTCATTTTTATCTCAAGATATATCGTGGATTTTATGCTTAAGATAAGGGCTTTATTGCAGATTCTCGAAAAGTATTTTTTTAAAGAAATAGCAATACTGCAAATTACACGATGGTCTAAACCTCGAAAACAATGTAAATGCAACTGCAGATAATCTCTTCATACAAGGAACGGGTTAATTAGATTATCACATGTTGGATTGCGTCAGTACTATTATATAACACGTTATGGGCATATTTAATTATATCACGTTCAAAATGTTAAAATTATAGCAATTTAAATACTTAGTAAGTAGAGTACAGTTCGCCTCCAAAATGTCCTCGAGGTTGTTTACTCGATAGTTACTGCTTATCAACTTCGTTTCAAAGCATAATAGTCACTGTATTTAGAATATTATCGTTTAATCATAAAATATTTAAAACAATTTCTTACACTAAATCAAATTATTATATAACAATTACGAATTTTCTCGAATCGAAAATGATGCTTATTTGTCTTTGAGAAAAAAAATACATAAGATTTCTGAGAATTAATCGTGTCTTGATAGGCCCCAGTTCTGAAGACACACTCTTAATCTAAATATAAGTATAGTATATCTCTTTCTCGCATTATGTAATAGGACAAAGATAGCAAGAATTTGTTTAGAGCTGTCAACTAAAGGAGATAGTAAAAGTTTGCCTAGGACTTGGTTTAGCTCTTGATCACCATTTTTTTGTACAGTTATTTTTGTAACAATCCACCATAACATAATTTCCATAAAACTTGACTGATAGAAGCGGCAAAAAAATATTTCAATGTGCTGAAAAACATCATCATGTTTGAAAAAAAAACATGTCAAAATACCATTTTGTCTTTTACGACTGAACGATGAATTTTGTCGTTTTATTATTTCATAGCCATGGTCAAACAATTCAACAAAACCCACAAAAACACTAAGCAGATTCGAAAAGCTCATGATTGAAACACTAAATGACAATGGGGAATATGCATATTTTTTTTGGTTTAAAATTAATTCTACACAGTTGCAATTTATAAAACTGAAAAAATTTTAGAAAAATATTGATTATAATACCTGACTTATAACCACATAAAGTTGCGTTTTAGACAAGAGATCCGATATAAACTTGACGTCAATTACACATCCGCGGCACCCGCCATACATATTTCATATAAAAAGTTGTTTTAGAATCCTGTAATTTCTAATTCAAATATCTCGGGTATTTGTCGGCCAAAATCAATCCTGTTTGCACTAAAAAAAAATACGTATGTATTTATATATTATGTAAAAATTTACGTAAGTATTTATAAATGTAATACCATTTTTTATATGCATATTCCATATTGTAATAAATTTTAATGTCAACATGACGTTAAATTCAACTTTTTAAACGGGTTATTGCGGCTATGGACAGTTCACTTTTGGGCACTTTTATGACTTCTAGATTGCCATTTTATACAGTAATTAATTTTATTACGTTTTTTTTGCAAAGACTTTGTACTTATTAAAGGAAACCATGTTTTTCAGTACGTTTTCGTCTATAATCTGTAATGGTACTCATGAGCTGGCCCAAAACTTTACTATCTCCTTTAGATAGATTTAAATAAAAAACCATAGACAATTTTAGACGATATATACGGACGTGCTTCCTAAACACTGCACTTTATGATGATGATAAGGTTGAAATTTGAGCACACGTTTCTAAATGACAAATTATGTAACAGCCATCCTTTTTGTATTCAAAAACGCTCAGTAACAGCCATCCTTTTTGTATTCATATTGAGAGGAAGAGATGCACTGTACTTAAATAGAGATTATATAATAAAATGATCTAATTTACGTATAAGTATTATAAAATACACAAGATTAACTCATAAGGTAACGTCCACGAGCATATCAGACGCGTGTAATGTGATTAGATTCACTACAGCTATTAATCTTTAATGCTGTTCGCTGGTGCCACGTGCACTGGCAAATAACTCATTGGAAACAATATTTAGCAGCTTCTGTAAACCATATGCATAATAAATTATTCTCATATGATTGTAATTATTGAGTCTATACAATATATAAACCATTAAAATGCAGTAATTAATACTTTCATGGTCGTTATAATCAATTATCATGGTCATTAACATTAGAATTATATTCGGGATATTTAACGTGTAATTTGTTTGCAACCCCGTGATCATGTCGCATGCAATGCCCCGAAGTAGCGGCATCTCATTTCATAAAAAAAATGTAGATAAATGTACCGATTATAGAGAGATAGAAAATATTTTTTTTGCACATTTACATAAACAGCACAGAGATAAAACAAACACAATATGCCACAACTATATATAATAATTCTAATATCGAAATGCGAATTACATAAAATATGTTTGCTAGCAAATCTTTTATATAAGAATCTTTTTTAATTAGACATTAGCCTCTTGTTATTATGTAATTTCCATTATAATCGTTTAATTATAAACTCAATATTTTGTTACTAGCTATATACAAGGTTTGGTATGTAGTTATATATTTGCGGTGTAGCACTTATTTGACCACACCGACAGGATACACCATGAGTTTATAGGCTTGATGTTGTGTTGGCTTGAGTTGAGAAGATTTTTTTTATACAACTAGATGACAAACAAGCTGACGGCCCGCCATGGTAAGCGGTTACCGCCGCCAATAGACACCTGCAATAACAAGGGAACATCACTTGTTATTGCAGGTGCACTGTCATCCTGAGGCCTAAGATGAAATGCCGTCCATGCCCAGTAATTACTCTGGCTACCTTTCCCTTCAATCCGAAACATAGCGAACTGTTTAACGGTTGAAATAAGAAAGGCGGTGGTACCTACACAGACGACCCTACATACGGGCTTACCACCTAGTAATTATGAAGTGTCTTCAAAGAAAATCCAGTCGGTAATTCTTATTTTATTATTGTTCACTGTTACAGAGCTAATGTGACACTTAAGATAATTTAGGTAAGCTAATAAATATATGAAAATCTAATCGTGACGTAGTGCGATGCAATTGAAGTGACGCGCAAGTGTTGTCACGTGCATTGTACGGTGTAGACCGTACAATATACAAAATTAAATAAAGATTTCTAGTTATCTTATCTAATATTTGTTGTTTTCTCCTAAAAATAGAATCAACAGTAGTTTTAAGTTAGATCTGATTGCACACAATATATAATAGTTAATTCGTTAACTAATAAGTAGTTAATATGGATGTTTTTTAATTTCATGTCAACTTGTTTAATTGGCATATATAGTAAACCATGAGGTTAATAATATTTTACAGGGTAGAGCTTATTACAAGTATTGACTCACAAAAATTTTGCCGAAACAGAAAAATAAAAACCTTGACGGAAAAAATAGTTGTTGAATGGTTAAATCATACGTGTACAATACCTATACATACGTAGTGGTGACACAATAATACGACAATAAATTAAAACATGGGCTATATTAGTTTTTTAAACATTTCTATGAAATAATGCAGCCAACGTTATATTACTTTATACAGATGTGGTGAAATTATCAATGAATAAGATGTATTTGAAAGTTGCAAAACATTTCTATGAGCTAATATAGCTCATGATTTAATTTATTGTCGTATTATCATCACCACCCTGTATATTACAAGTGTCACAATTAAAGGCCTTAGCTTACACCAATTACCTAAACTCTAGGTAAAGAGGAATGAATGATTTTAATTTTATACTCTAGTATGTCAGAAACGTCATGATCGCCATATTTATTATTTTGGACACACAAAAATAAGAGGTGATTAAAGATTTTAGGGGTGGAATATAAGATAATAAAAGATTTTATGGGTGGAATATGTAAGTATATTAGATCCATAACAAGCCGAATATTTATGAACCTTAAACTATACCATACTTACAAAATTCGTATATAAGTAAGTCTCATTATTACATAGCGCTATCAAGTAAGCATATTAATCATAAATCTTAATGTCGCAAATAAAATATCTTCGTTTTATCATTTCACCTTTGACTTATCAAGAGTATTTTGATACAGTTATTATTATGATTCAGAACGTCTCCACGCACCTCATTATACATTTAATTTAACTAGTATTTTCGACATCTCCGCTCACTTTTTAAAAACATTTATCAAGTTTTGTTCCATTTCCCACTGCCATCTTTTGTCTTTTTTTGCAGATTGAAGTAATCAAATCGTTCATTAACTAGGGCGTGAATGCGTCACTGCCTTTCATTTGTGTTGTCTATTCATGACATGATGATGTTTGTGTTGTCTGGTCATTGATTAAAACACTGGGAGTTGTACATTCATATGTATCTTTAAAAAGGCTCCATCACTTGAATCTTTTATATGTCTCATTAGCTTTACCACTGTCACTAACTGCTAACTGTACATTTTAACAAAGTGGTAAGGATACAGCTAGTAAAAGAATGGTAAAATTTATAAATAAATTGTATAGAGGAAACGTACACATTTTTATATTAACTAAGAAGTTGGCATGCAAATATTCGTCTACATTTTTAATGACGCATCTATGTTAGTGTGCTTTATCTCTTCTCCACCTGAAGCAGGGGGAGAAAATGATTTACATCAATAATACTTAAATAAATAAAAATTCAACTAGAAGTAGAACAATAGGTGCCACCAAACCCAGTAATACACTTGTAACTAAAAGTAGGTTTTGATCGAAGGAAATAAGTTATTAAGTATATCGCAACGAGAACGTGACGGTGGCTTGTTCAGAGATATAAAACAATACTCACTCGCTTAGGTCCGAAAGATAAATACGATTAGGTACATTAAATATCATCTAATTGAATATCTGAACAACTGCTTGTGACTTGCAGGAAAGCGATCAGTGGGGATAACTCTATACCCATGTGATAAGACTAATCAGTATAATTTTGTGCCGAGTTAATTATTTCACAGACCTTTTCACTTAATATATATTTTAGATTGTTTTTCAGTTGTAGACGGTTGTGATCTAGAAAATACTTACACTTGTATATTATTTTTCCTTTTATTATTTTAATCTAACCTTTCAAATTACATATATAGATTGAAGTATAGAGCTTCAGAATAAATATTGTGCGTCGGGCTTAACATCGGAAGTCATCGTGATTCACTTTACATAAACCTCGATGCTATCGGTCATGTTCGTCTATGAAAAGTTTTTTTTTATATCACTAAGGTGGCAATTAAGCATACGGCCCACCTGATGGTAAGCGGTTACCGTAGCCTATGGACGCTTGCAACACCAGGGGTATCACTTGCGCGTTGCCGACCCTGTAAAAACCTTTTCACGCCTTTTTTGAAGAACCTACATTCTTGCAGAGGTTCTCATTCCACAACTTGAGCTTGAGTTTGCTTGATGCACAATATTTATTCTGAAGTACCATAGTTTATCTGCGTATACAACCTGGGTACATAAAAGTAGTTACTTACTAAAATAAAACATGCCATTCTTCTAGTATAAAAAAGTCAAAATAGTACCTTGTAAAAGAGAGTATGTTTTGTTAATAACTTGCTAGCTGTGTTCTTGGTGTAACGGTGCATTATTGTGGTGTATGGGCTTTGTACTAACGCTTGGCTTGCAACGGCGCGTAGGCCGCCGCTGAGCCGCCGCCGGCACCGACGCCCACGGCCCGCGGGGACTCTGCCAAGAAGGCCCGATAACTAGCGATCAAACCACTGAGCTCGACGAGGTAAGTAACGTCTGGGCTCGTGCACTTGACACTTTTAGGATTGCCGACTACGCAACGTAGGTCTATCAGAACGCCTGCACATTGTCGCTTTTTATAAGTAAAGGTAAGATTTTCTAAGAATCGCTCGCGACGCGACTCTATTGCCAAAAGTGCAATGTGTAAAAGGCGTTCGGGATGAACGCTATACGTTTTCATAAGTGATGAACTGACGAAGTATCATTTTGTATGTCACGTGCTTGTTTACATTGTCCTGCTACCGTCTTAATGTTGGTATATACCTATCATATGTATTATATACAAGTGATGTGGACGTATACAGTTGGATCTCTTGCACAGGCAAGACTCTTCAGACGAGAGATTATTAAAATGCTAAAAGTGTCAAGTGTGCAAGAGCCTTTATTAACGGACTTCAGACGTCCTCATTATCAGTCATTAACTTTTTTTCACTTTTGCAGTTAGCATTGATAAATAGTTTCATGTATACTTAGAAGTTAATATTGTAATGTAACTTTTAATGATACGGTGACTTTGTAATAATCTTAGGTTTGCAGATTGTACTATTTAATAATAATTACAGACAGACAAATTGAATTTTACAAAAAGAAGGGGTTATTTATTAACATTATTCATGAAATAACGATGACTAAGTATCTATTTGGTTATAGTTTAGTATCTATCTAACGAGGTATCTATTTGGAAAATTCCTATGATCTTATTATAAGGTTTGGTGTCTGTATTTATTATATATTTCTGTAAATACATTGTCAGAGTAATGAAAAGAAAATACTATCATTTCCCTAACAGCACGAGTAGTGTTAACAGTGCAATTAACAATGTCTTGTTCTTTCGACGTTAACATGCTATTACTGTTATCTAACACTCTCTCACTCGTAACATTCTCACTCCACATTCTTGTCGTTCAGTATCTGTGTAACATAACTCGCTATGTAATTTCATGATAAAAATCTCGACAGTTAACTTAACCAATAGCAATAATTTTAAAAATTAATTGTCAGCATATGTTTGATATTTTGGCTTTGATGGGTAAACTACGAACAAAAAAACTGCACGTACCTAAACAAAACAAAGAAATGTACGAGTAAGTACAAAATCACCCAATGTAACAAATGTCTTCATAAACGCTTGAATGACGTTTCCGTTTAAATAAGTTTTATCTGAAAGTAATATACCATGACAAATGCTAATTAATCAGAATTGTTTTGAAATAGCATTTGCAGCTAAGAGCGGAATAATCGCCTTGAATTGAAATTACGCATGTTTAATTACTTAATCATACATAGTGTGGAAGTTATGAGATTTGAATCGAAATTCGTGCAATATCTATTTAATAAATGATAAGATGAGCTTTGTTTATTTAACTTCGGTGGGATGTGTATAAAACGGTAGGTAATACCACGGTAGGTCTATGCTAGTACCTTATAGGGTCATTACGGTGTACATCGGGAGCAAACAGTTTAACGTGACTTCCGAAGCGTTGTGTATTTCGGAATTATTACTAATTTTGGTTACTCACCCGAATCCAACTTGTTTAACAGTAAAACTTGTTTATTTAGATCGGATCGCTGGTAATTACCAGTTGGCGATATAGTGCACTACACAGTCTAGTAGTCCAAGTATAGTTACTTGTGCTTATTTTAGACCTTGGATTTGGAGCCAAAATAATTTCATAAGCAAGTAAATAAAAAAAAGAGACAAAATTATAAAATAATTGATGTAGGTAAATCAGCCTTCGTAAGATTCAGTTTAAAACAGTTCCGGAAAACGATTCCATCTTACTACTTATGTAATCATCGTATGTCTATAATGATTGCGTTTTCGGACCCTAAATGATCGAAATTCCAGTGTAGAAAGGGTCAAACAATTTTTACTAATATAAAGTACAACCTAACAAATTGAATCGTATAGGAATATGTAGGTACGTGTAAATCAAATTGACTTTTATTGAGTTGAAAATAACAGCAAATTAGATTTTTCATATCCGGCCAGGTGTGTAACACAGTTGCAGTTTTTCCATAAGAATTCTTGTTATACACCGCAAAACAAAGCAAAAAAAAGGATAATGGAAAATTGACAAATATTTTGCAAATTTTCCCGCATTTGTTCGCTAACTCAAATGATAAGTGCTGGTGGATAAAATATTCGGTGTTTTTACGTAGTTACGGTCGACCACAGAAGTCGCTGAACACTTTAGTACCATCCATGTCACAACGACTCTAGCGTCAATATAGTACGGTAGCAACGATAAACTACGTGCACAACGTACTTCTGTTGTCGACTGTACCTGTTTATTGTTAAAATTTCAGTAGTCCAGGGGTCAAGAACCAACACAGCTAAGGACTGCGGCAGGGATAATGTTGTAAACATTATAATGTACCTACACTTACCAGTAAAGACTCGAATATTTAGTATAGAGAAACTGGCTTTAGTAATTATTAGATATACGTATGTTAATTATATTATTCTTGTTTTAGACATAGTTTTTTCAAAAAAAGTGATCAGATCAGTGACATCCCGATCCCGATATTGTTCATAAATTACTATGAAATCTTTTACCTTTTTATATTATTATTTGTAAATAATAGATTTTACAATTAATAAATAATTAGGTTTTACAGATTGACGGGGGTAGATAAATAGATGGTTCCTAATATTGTTGTCCTCTTCTGGATGATCTAACAATTCTAACTACTGAAAACGACATCCCTTTCAGCAAAGTTGTGATGAGACACTTATTTTCCGTAGCACCAAAACATTAAACTTAACTCTCTCGTATTTCGATTTGCCGTAGGTACCTATATAGGTATATAGGTGAATTGTTAGTATCTAGGTTATAAAAATTGTTACCTCTACCTGCTTGTATCGTTGATTGTTCGAGTTTTTTCCATTTTGACAGATTTTTGTTTCGTCGGATTTTCGTTTCGTCAGAGTTTTGTTCTGACAGAGTGTCAATTGTTATCTCAAACGTACAGGTAAGTACAAAAGAAAATACATAAGCATATTAATAAATTATATTCATGTATGACGACATGTATAAACGAGAGTATAAAATAAAAACATTTTTAACACTTCGTTATGGGCAATCTACCGACGAAATACATGATCTAGCATTTTCAAGCATTCTAGTGTAGTAATTAAATTTTCATTTTAGTCATGGATTAAGCTTTCAATCTTCATGTCCTTTGCAAGAACAGATTGAATAATTTATTTATTACTATTCTTGGTCAAAATGTAATACCTAGCATTTCTTAGTTTTTCTTGAAAAATGGTTTTGAGCAAAAATTTAAAATACAAGAGTTTTTATTATAGTTATTATTAAAATAGTTGAGTATTAGACTTCTAGGAGATGTTTAGCATAGGTACTCTTATTTTATTTATATAATAATCGTAGGGATACATAAATAACCTCTGATATACTTATGGTAGCCTGGTACTTCAGGGGATGATCCAGCTACATACATACGAATTTGAACAATGATTTTACCCAAGGTGTTACTTAACGGGAATACAGCGTTCTGTTGAGTTACACTGTCACTCAACGGGGGAAAAATTGTGGCATTGAGTTACAGTGTTACTCATCGGTAATATTTTTCCCAATGTCACAGTGTAACACAAAATGGTGTAACTTCACTTTGGGGCAAATACTGTTACTGTAAGTCTCAAGTCAGGCCCCATATGGAGTACTGCTGCCATTTATGGGCGGGAGCACCTAGATACATGCTTAGACCATTTGACGTGCTCTAAAGACACGCTATGAGAATTGTCGACGATCCTGAGCTCACAAGCGGCTCACCTTTAAGCCTAAGGAGAGATTTTTTTCCTTGTGTGTTGTGTGTATTCTACCATTTGTATAACGGGGTGTGTTCTGAGGAATTATTTGACATGATGCCCACGGCTCCTTTCTATCATCGCACCGCACGTCACCTGCAGGGAGTTCATCCTCACAAATTGGAACCAAAGTGGTTGCGTACTGTACGGTTTCAGAGAAACTTTCTCCCCCGTACGCTTAGGTTGTGGAATGAGCTCCCTGCAGAGGTTTTCTCGAACGAGTACAGCATGGGGTTCTTCAAAAAAGGCGTGAAAAGGTTTTTACAGGGTCGGCAATACGCAAGTGATACCCCTGGTGTTGCAAGCGTCGATAGGCTACGGTAACCGCTTAACATCAGGTGGGCCGTATGCTTGATTGCCAACCTAGTGGTATATAAAAAAAAATTACAAAGCAAAAAAAAATATGTAATAAATATTATACTCTACAACAAAATTTACCCATCTCTTCTTGAGATGTTTCTAATGGCGACTGTATTTTTACTGTCGAAACAAAAATCTGGCGAATCGAAAATCCGACGAAACAAAAATCTGGCGAAATAAAAATCTGTCAAAACGGAAAAACTTGATTGTTCTTACGTATATTACGAAAATAAATAATTGTATGTAATGTATTTTTTTTTATTTATGTGTGATATTTATACAACACCTTTATGTCTTATGATTAATATTTTCTCATTTTCTTACAGCAAGTCCGTGCACTGTAAGCGGTATTCAACCTACAGATAACAGGATTTCTTAGCGTCGCCCATTAACTAACGTTAATTCTGCATTTAATATTAATTCAAACTTATACATTATAATAGGTATAAGTTTATTGTACCTAAGTGCCACTTTTGGAAAACTCATAAGAAATACCAAAGCTAAAATATATGAACTTTATTTTAATTAATGAAGTAATGTTACCTCGAAGAGTATGCTACCTTGCAATCGCGAAGTATATTTTGTATTGTATTTTCATACCGATCTATTATAGTAAAGATTTGCAGTTAAAGCGAACTGCCAGTCCCCGCATCTCTGACACTGACGAAACCAGCGCGAGCGGTGCTATTCTCAAAGCGTAATTATAACACACGGTGGTTTGGCGTCGATTTCATTTTAACGATGAATTGCTCTTTGAGAATAGTGTACTTACGTGCCCACACTTCTCGTATTATCATATTTAATAATAAACAATGTATTTCTTTCAAACGGTCTAATTTAATTTAAAAAATATTATGATATTAACAAGAGATCAATATTATTGTGTGTGGAAGGGTGTGTCAACGGATGGATTAGACTGGCTAGTGAGCTTACTTGTAAATGTATAATGAGGTCATTTTGTATTTGTGGACACTGAACATTTTGTATGTATAATTAATTACACAGTGTCAGTGACTGGCAAGTTCGATTGAGATGACGATCTACATCGCGAGGTCGATAGGTTGATAATCTTGAGTAGCAACAGCGTAACAAGTTACAACGTAAACAATGTACAAGTGTTGTTCTAGCGTACGTTAAATAAATGAATTAATCAAGTTTTGACCAATCGCCTAAATTTTTCCTCAATATAGATTACAAATGACTGTTATACAAAAAATGATACTTATATTTTTTTATTTAGCTAAACTGTCGTTAGGGTAAAATGATATTTGGTGTTCAAAAAGTGCAGTTTAGAAAATTCTAATATTACAAATATTCTAATATAACTTAGCGCGTTCGTAGACATTCTAGATGTCGTTCTAAATTAATAAGATATTAAACTACGGTAGCAGTCATTAAAAAAAATGTGTGTCCTATTTTGGCCTCACCTCGTAAATTTATACAAATTTACGAATTACATTACAGAAAAAAGTTGGAAGGAGAATGCTCATTGAGGTATGACTCAATGTCTCTATTGTTTAAATATATTTCTGATACATTGATTAAATTTTCTACCTATTATGGCTATTTAATTTCTCTTTGGAATTAAAGGGTCAATGAATGATACCTTCCCGAAAGAGTTTCACAGTTTATTTTTAACTATTTTGTGGTTTATGTAGACAAAGTCATTGAAAGACAAATTTTCCAAAGTTCTAACATGGGCATTTTCCTTTGGCGTAGGTAGGTACTCAATTTATGACTTCTAGTAGCTCTATGATGTGATCATAGTTCTATACCGATTTCCTACACAAAAATACTTAATGCAGTTTCGTATCCATGTCCGTGTTTTATGCTTGAAACATTAATAGCGGTAGATTTCTTAATGTTTGACTAATAGTTATAAATGTACGAGCTTTGATTCCCATCAAAAAGAATAAAAATAGGGAAGCAACACTGTCTTAAACATACAAGAAATATGCGATTTATTATTTAATGTATGAATTTTATAAGTAAGTATTTATTAGAATACGTTTACCTCAATTTACAATGTTGCTTCTGGTGCCATAGTTTTAATTTTTATATAGTGCATTAATTTTTGAAGTCCCCTACATACCAGATACAGCAGAGAGGTAGGGTGATTGTAGTAGGGGACAGAAGGTTAAAAACTTTTATTGTTTATTTTTACTGTATGTTGTTTAGCTAGATATTAAAAGTAATATATAACATAAATGTCGGAAAGGATAATTAACATAGTTTTACTAAAATTATTTAATAAATTATCGTTGCTTTCTGTTTGGACTTTTCTCTCGTCCGCACAATTTACTTCACGAGTGAGTGTGCGTACTTTATTAATGTAATACTTATCTATTTTACTATCTTTGTACCTACCTTTGTATAGGTATCTATGTGCAATTTAATTCGTACAAAATGCTTTCGTTTCAATTATATATGAACATTAATAATTCGTAAAATGTTTGAATGTTTGGATCTAAAGTATATTATCTTTATATTTACATAATTTAGTAATAGAAAGTTGTGTATGTCAGCTGCTATTAAGTCACAAAAGTGAGTGTGTATTAGTTATTTTATTATATAAGCTTTGAATGGGAAGTCCAACATGAAAGTATAGTTATTTGATAGAATATTGATGCACTGAGAGTGGCACAATGATGTTTATGTGTGGATCACTTGGGGGAATGGGAAAATTATTATTATATATTTTACTTGAGCACGCCTATATTAGGGATGCAACGAATCGTACTTTAGCGAATACGAATACGCCTATCAAATTAATATTCGTCGAATACGAATAAGTAGTACGAATAATAAACAATTGAATGTAAAAGAAAAATATTTTTTTAATCTAATAATTTTCTTCAAAATATTTATCTTAACGAGCAGACATTGTTTGGAGCAGATACTCTTTACCTACATCGTAACTTACACTAAAATTTAGTACTATTAGTTTACTTTATAATTAATCAATCCAACAAGACAGTTAATCGTGCGTTGCTTTCTGCTTCACTCAACAAATTCATGAAATGAAAACAATATATATGTACGAATAGTTGACGTAATATCCGACGAATACGAATAGTAGTAGGTAGGTATTCGTATTCGTTGCATCCCTAGCTTTAATATAAATGAAGTATAAAATTTTAATTTGTTTTTTTTATATTTTATAAATAAGTAAATAAAGCCTTTAACTACATTTAAATAATGGTATTTATTAATGTTCAATATTTTCACTTTTGTTATTATTGAAGAGCTACTCTTAACTTAGGTACTAAAAAGATTTTCACCATCCTCCTGTTCAGTAATATTGTATGTGTATTGACGTGGTTTTTATCAATGTATATTCAATAAACATTCGAATTAATATTTTGCATTTTTAATGAATAAGGGCCTGCGCAGACCACGGACTTTACTCCGCGGCGGGGAAAAAAGGACGTTCCGCGAATAAAAGTCCGCCGCGGATTTACCGCGAATTCAACGCACGCGGACAAAAATCCCTCGTCTGCGTAGGCCATAAACCTGACTTCTAACCATGAGCTGTACAAAATATGGATCATAATAAAACTGTGATTCGTCGAAAAAATAAATAGCCTACCTACCTATGAATTTCAATCGAGATCGATTCGATTGGTTTACATTAGGGAAAAATTATATACCTACGTTTCAACCTCGATTAATGGATTAATTCGATGGAGCTCGGTGGCGTAGTGGTTTGAGCGTTTTGGTGGCGATTACGAAAACAGCAACTTTCGCCATGGTTGATCCCAGGATGGGTCAATCATAATTTGTTAACTCGAGCTCTTCCGTGCTTCGGAAGACACGTTAATCGTTGGTCCCGGTTGTTACTGCAACCGCATTAACCCACCAACCCGCTTTGGGCTAGCGTGGTGGTGTTATGGCCCAAACTCCTCATGTGTTTCAATCATGTAGGAAGGCCTGTGCCTAGCAGTGGGACGTATATAGGCTGGCGATGATGACGATGAACCTCGATTAAACTAGTAGTCGCACTAAAATAAAAGTCGTTGCTTATCAAACCTACAAATCTGACGTGCCTCGCCAGCTTAGGGTCAAGACATACCTACCAATAGACGGCGATTAGCGAACGGTTTGGCCATACAAAACAGCACGAAACTATGGGAAGGTTTACCTTATCTACCTACGCGCCATGTCGGCTTTGATGCGTACAAAAACGGCTTCCCACACTACCGTGCTGTTTTGTATAGCCAAACCGTGTCCATTGCTGCTGATCAGTGTGTCTTGACCCTAAAACCAACGAACCGTTAAAATTAGGTAGGTGTGCCATAGGTAATTAATTATTCATCATGACTAGTTCCTTATTAAAATGAAAATCAATAATAAATCAGTACTTTTTATTGATTACAGAACCCATAAAATATAAAGAATTTGCATCAAATCGTGGCAGTCATTGAATGAATACAAACATTATTACCCAAATTGTACACAATTTTACTATAAACCAATAATTTAACCGGATTTAAAAAGTAGGTAATAAGGCAAAGAAAGCGAATTTACGGGCAATATTGTGAGAGGTAAGTAGGTAATCATTATGGTGAGCATTTTTTTCAGGAATTATTATATCTGGAATACCACGCCACTCCCGTCGGGACCTCCGTGTCGTGTAGGCGCGTACGGGTGGTGAATATGTATAGGTAAGTAAATCTAGCTTAGTTGCTCTATTGTTCATTGCAATTAATCGCTTGAAATAGGGACTCCTTAAATCTTACAAAACTGGTGGTACCACTATACAATAGTACCTATACATCTAAGTAAGTAGGCGAAGTACGAGTAGGTACGTATAAAACAACATACACGGGTAAAATGACATATCTACTGTCTTCCAAAATTGGCGGGCAGACAGAAGCACTGAAATTGAGGTCGAGTGTGTGACATCGGCCATATTTACGAACTTGTCTTACTGTCTCTCCCGTTTTAGGGTCTCCCCACATTTATCGACGCGGAGACGGGTTTAACTCAAGTGCGTATCACCACACTCGCGGTTTAACGGCGTTCAGCGGTTGTGACGACAGTCGACTCCTGCGAAAGCCGTCGCATAGCAACGGCTATTCACTTACGTTCGTGGTTGTGACATCGCACCACCGCCATCGTTATTCGGTTGGCGAAGTTCGGTGGCCGTCAGACATGAAAGCATGCAAGCGTCGACTATTGCGTCGTCCGGCCGAGGGCGTTCGACTACTTTCAGCGCCGTACGGATGCGATCAGTTACCTAATAGGGAAATTGCTCGTTTCGCCGTCGGCCATTGTAGCGACGCGTCGTCCGAGCCGAGCCGATAAGTCTTAGACAAGACAAAAGTTTTTTTAATGGCTTGAGCCGATTCCGCGTCAATAAATTTGTGGAGCCCCTTAGTCGCACGGAGTCCAAGAGCTATGCTATTCTGTAACAAAACTCGCATCTCACTTCGATTTCATCTGTCCAAAATGCATGAAAATTTGTGTGCTGTATTTGACAGTTAAATTCAAAGTGAATTGCGAGGTGAGGTGCGAGTTTCCTTACAGAATAGCAACGTGTTTTCTTCAACCAACAAATTTTAATTTGAATAGCTTTTTTCACATTTTTGGTACATTTTACATTACCTATTTTTAAATCTGTCAAGCTGCAGAATCACCTCGCAATTAGAAAACAATTGGGTCTGGCTGGATAATGCGGCTTGACAGATTTAAGCAAGATTCAATTTGAATATACTTATATCTTTTCTATTAAACTGTGGATCCATTATTCATCATCATCATCACCAGCCTATATACGCCCCACTGCTGGGCACAGGTTGTCCTATACGGGAGAAACACACAGAACAACTAATATTAAGTTAATGTCATGACATTTCTATGACATAATTATAACATTGGCTGCAGTATTCCTTATAAATGATATAAAATCATCAAATGAATAAGATGTATTTGAAAGTTGCTAAACAATTCTATGAACTAGTATGGCCCATGTTTTAATTTGTTGTTGTATTGTCGTCACCAATAGACACCCTAATAGACTAATAGGTACTTCCAATTTTAACAACAACTTCATTTAGTAAAAATAGTTATGCAATGGCCATAAAAATTTATAAGAGATTGAACAATGTCATTAAAATACTACCTACACCTTTGTTCAAACTCAAAACATGGTTGATTGAAAATTGCTTTTATTCAATTAATGAGTTCTTTGAATACTTTAAAGTTACTCGATTATTTTAAATCTTTTTTTTTTCACATTGTGTATATTAATTTATTTGTTTTATGTTTGACATAAAAAAAAACATTTTGCATTGTTTCTGGTGGAATATGTGGATCCCAAACCTTTTGTTGACATCGAAACATGTACCATATTTCAAGAGAAATAATTTTCTTTATTTCAGACAGTATAGAAAAGTCTATACTCTTGTCTATACTGTCCATCCAAAGGTTGACTGGAAGAGATCGCCATTGGGCTATAACACCGCCCTTGGTAAATTCGATTTAAAACATTGTTATTAGGTATATGTAATATTGGGTGTAGGTACAATAAAGCATAATCTCTATCTAATTAGTAAAAAAAAGATCCCGTATTAATGCCACACTTTTTAGGGTTCCGTACCCAAAGGGTAAAACGGGACCCTATTACTAAGACTCCGCTGTCCGTCCGTCCGTCCTCCGTCTGTCACCACCAGGCTGTATGTCGTGAACCGTGATAGCTAGACAGTTAAAATTTTCACACATGATGTACCTACCTATTTCTGTTGGCGCTATAACATCAAATACTAATAAATAGAATAAAATAAATATTTATGAGGGCTCCCATACAAAAAAGTGATTTTTTTGCTTGTTTTTGCTTGATATTGATAACGGCAATAGGCAAGCTTGTTAATAGATAATGGGGCGGAACCCTTAGTGCGCGAGTCCGAATCGCACTTGGCCGGTTTTTATAACGGGACGGTGGTCACTGTTACGGTGACAGTGGGGCAGGGCGTGCTAGCATCTCCGGCAGCGATTCGGCGATTCGGCTATTCGGCTACCAAGAAAGGTGAGACGTGGTCGCTTATTGGGGGCTTCTGTACAGTCACCCAACAAGCTATTTTAGGTGTTTCCTGCGACAAATAATCAGAAATGAGGACATCCGTAACCAGTCACTGACTAGCCCATAGGATTAGCAAGTTGAAGTAGCAGTGGGCAGGGTATATAGCACGATAACAAAACGGACGGCCGAAGTTCTAGCATGGGGACCACGTACCGGAAAGTATGACTCCCACTTGACGGACAGACGTCTTGGTCAGCCGTTTGGAGGCTCGCTGCGCAGAACTGATCCGTTTGGGAATCGATGAGGGAGGGCTTTGCTCAGCAGTGAACATCGTAGGCTGATATGATTGATGGTGATGATTATGATGGGGTTTCATTTAAACTTAATAAAAAACTTATTTTTATTCAGATAATAAGTTAATACAACATTTATTGATTCTGGGGCGGTTCGCCGGGTCAGCTAGTTTATAATAATTTTATTCGTTCCGTTGTCCTTAATTGTAATCTAGGGTTCGCTTGAAAACGACGCAGTAAAGATACTTATCTATTTGAAACCATACGCTCGTTTTCACAACGCGTTCCATAGCTATATTTCTCATATTGATGTATTAATGTGAATTAAATTTGAGTCGGTTAGTTACAAATCGGTTAGTTGTCAACTCAACATTTTAAAAATGTTTTGTAGGTGTCCCATATTGAAGTGGACTAAAACAAATATAAAGGTATTTTTTTTGTATTTGTGTTTTAGCATTTGGCATCTTAGTAGTCACAGCCACTCACAGACCTAAATATTATTACTTACCTTTATAATAATGGTTTACTAGTGTCCACAGTAGTATATTATCTACCACCGTAATTGAAAAAACGGGTAAGAAAAGTTAGGTACGAGAGATCTTGCTAAACGCAAAGGGAGGATTGAAATGTTTCAGTAGGTACACTTTAAAATATTGTTAGGTAAATCAGCGCTAACTAATAGATAGGTAATTAGGTACCTCGAAGAAGGGTGGCCGTGGCGGCCATGATTTGATTCGGCGGCTACTGTTCTTAGAGGAAACCATTACCTTCTTGAGTAAGTAAAAGCGGTCACTGGCATTCGTGCTTTAAGTGGAGCGTGTAACATAAAAGAAAAAGTGAATAAAAAAGAAATTTATTTATGTTATTGAGAAAGTGGAATGGCTCTCACAGTAGGCTATAAAATTGCTTCTTAACAATAGAGATAACTTGTTTATCAGATCTTAAATTAGTAGCTAGGTACCTACCTACCATGCTAGAATCAGCCTATGGAAACTGTTAGGTTGGTACATTTTTATATCTTCAAAGTTACAATAATTTTTAACTCTACAGGGATATTATTAAAGCGAAGAGTCAGCCAGTCCTACAATCAAAAATATATTTGTAGAACTGTTCAGAAAGTGTAGTATTCCAAAGCCCCATATGAGTAAAGGGTGCGTGTGTGTGGGTCAAGTTCCGGACTCCGCCACCTCTAATGAAACCTTAAGCCATGTACCTGCAATAGAAAATGTATTTTAATCTTCTGTTCATCTTCCTCCACCAAACAATATAACAGTGATAATGAATCATGCGCTGTCTCTATAGGTAGGTATCTCATTTTTATTGTAAATATTGTAATCATCTTAAAAGTGGATACAATACTACCTATGTTGCCTATCACAATAATCTAATCATTTGCCTATGTTGTTCGAATTCGAAGTCATTCATGGTGGTAATATATTTATTATACCGTAAACTTGCAGATAGATAGCTAGGTAAGTATATCTAAGTTAGTACCTACTTACTTAGGTACCTACAATCTATACTTCTGCACTTCCATGCAACTTTCAAGCGAACAAATGTGACTTCATTTACGCAAGCCCGTTCCATATTTGCGCAGAGAGTCTGTTAGTTTTTGAAGATAAATAATTATGGATGAAATAAAAGCAAATAATTATAAATATAGCCCAAACCCGACAGTTTAGTGAGGAAAATAACAAAATATTAGGAAATTAATACCTACGATCAAAATATTCCTAGTTACAGTCATCAGAAAAAGTAAGTGATCTTTTTTGACAGCTCACAACATATTGCAAATTCGGTAAGCGTAAAGCTTTGGTCTCTTGATCGTAACGCACAACGCTGCGGTATACGGTATGCGGCGCACAGTGGTCCGGATTCGGAAAATAATGCTCCTAGACAAAAAAGTCTTAGCTTTACAGTATATAGTAATAGTATTCATATTTTTCGAATCCGGACCACTGTGCGCCGCATACCGTACCGCTGCGTTGTGCGTTACGAATACGATCAAGAGACCAAATAGGCTCCACTCCACGCAAACGAGCCACCGCTCGGAGTGGCTGTCGCGCGCCACTTCCTTTATTACCCCTCTAACGAAGGTAGTCTGTGGCCGCCACTAGCGTTACCATGGAGCTTTAAAGCATTTCTCAATTATTTGTATACCTACCTACTTCAAATTCAGTTAATTGAAAAACATAATTATCACATAGGTACATACCTAGACGTTTTCTTGGTGAACCCAATTTTAATGTACACCTGCCTGCAGATCAAGATAATGTGTTTGCAATAAAAGTCATTTTCTAACTGAAGTGTTATGTAGGTGTACGTTTGATGAGTGGACAAATGATGAGTTTCAATATAGGAGGTAGATATATCCATTTCATTTCTGTACCTCTGGTAATATAATGAGTACCCGGTTTAGTTCGATAAGTTAAAAATAAGTACGATTAAGTATTATGTATGATACTGAACTGAAGAGGCCACAGGAAAGTGTCCATTGTGAACGATTGTTCGAAAACCGATGGTATAAAAATGTACATAAATTAAATATTGTTTCTATAAAAATAACGTACCTACATATTAAGCACTTGAAACATTTTAAAGCCCTTACCATCTTAGATGTACCTATAACATATGGAGGACAAAAATGAATCAATATTAGATAATCAAATTAAAACACTCGAGAAACTCGTTCATTTAAAAGCGGTTTTTTTTTGTTATTTGTTTTAATAACAAAATTTTCATAGTACATGCCCATCAGCATCAATACATAATGGCAGCTATCGTTTTTCCACACCATTTCGCTTTTATCCATAAATAGATGATTTAACTCCCTTATTTTCCTAGCATAAATGATATCAGAGTTGCGGGATAATTACAATGTAATGTACACTACACAACCTATGCCATGCCTGTACATGCCTAACTATTTCCCTTTATTAAATATGCTTACAAAAAAGTATAAACAGAAACCGCGTTTCTTTTTCAATTTCTGTTGATAAAATAGGAAATCGACAAAAAATAGGAATTCATCAACTTGTTTTATCTTTACTAGATAGTAGATAGGTATACACGTTATATTGGGCCTGATTCTGAAGACACTCTAAATCTAAATTTAAGTAGCAGCATATTTCGTTTTCTGAATATGTATAGAAAAACGATAGAACAAATTACATGGACGGAAAAAAATGTCCTAGTTAGTATTATCTAATATTTTTTCACAAGCTCTACGCAAAATCGCGAGTTTAATCTGCTATAGTGACATTTGTTACAGAAATCATAGACAATTTTAAAATGCTTATCTTAATTTTAACTCTCCTAAGACCTACATATATCACGATCATTCTAAGGGTCTATTCACATCACGTTTTACCTTAGTAGGTGTACTTGACGTGTCGTCGTCTGCGTCGTTTAAAAACGTCGTCTGTATTATAGACCTTAGGGTCTGATTAAGAAATAGACAAACTATTCTTAAAATTAGTTATTTTCCGTTTTGCATTCATACTGAGAGATAGAAATGTGCTGCACTTTAATTTAGATTTAGTGTGTACTCTATTATAATTTTATGTAGCACTGTTAACATACTAAAAAAATAACACACCGCTTAGTAACAAATCCATTCAATATAATATTAATTATTATCACATTTTAATGCTATAAAGTATTAAATAATACTATTACCGTTAATAAAAACAAACATGAAACTGGTCTAGACGCCACTAAGTATGTCTATTAAAATATACTTTATCACTTGTATAACTATATTCTTAAGTAATAACTACCTAATAGTACTTACCTACTTGATAAACTTGGTCCAAAAGTGATGTCAGGTTTTAAAGTCACATTTACATAGTTACTTAATACATTTACTTTATTTATTTGTATAATACAAAAGCTAAACACAATATTTCACATTCATGTACCTACTGAAAACGGCATTCACTTAATAGGCCGCACACCTGTGTTATAGTTGCGTTAATCACTAAAAGGCAATTCAAATTTGTTTACATTCCACAAATGCAATCCATCACCACAGTGGCAACTCCAAAAATATCTGAAACACCTTGACTGACCTTAGGCTACTAGAAGCCCATTTTTCACCCAGACGCGAAGAATCAAGCTTAAAAAAAAAGAAAACTTAAAAATCACGGATCAAAAACGACATCAAATCAAGAATTAAAACTAAGAATTAACAAGATAAATTTTAATACATAAATATTTAATACATACTATTTTTGAAATTGTTTCTATTTTATTTATACGCTTATTAGTTATTAAGTAGATATTACATTTGTTGATCCTTCGGGTATGATCTATAGACTATCGTAGGTTTTACAAATATATATACGGTAACAAACATCGATCACGTTGATGTATTCGAATAATATAGTGATCCTCGCTTTAAGGTTTATTATGTATTTAATACTTATAATTTTATGATTTAATATTAAATTTCGAACACCGTTTGCATTATTTTGACTGATATGTTTTTCATTGCTAAGCCCCGACACCAAAATAGGGGTGTTATATTAGATAGCAATAATTCTAACAGGTATCAAATAAAGTAAAATAAAATATTTTTAGGACCATAAAAATTATAAACTAAGCATAAGTATTATAAAAATAAGGTCTAGCCCAAGGCTTATGGTAAATAAACCCTAAAAATATTATTTAAATGCTTATATTTACCTACGTAGTGAAATGATAAAAATATACGACTTTGTAGCCAGATTTTTTTAAAGTTCATTTGAGGAAATAGTATGGAATTTAATTAATAACAATTTAGCGTGAATGGAAGTAATAATGAATGAAAATAAGTCCTGGACTTTACATCAACAAATTATCGCGAGTATTTTTGAAAAACTCTATGATAATAAAAAACATCTCTATTACATTTATAATTATAACTTTGTGCACACGGTATTTCATGTTCATATTTACAAATATATATTGGCAGTATTATTTGGTTATTTACAAATAAATGCTAATAACTAATTTACTGTGTATGTATTACACATGTTGTATATAATACACTGACTATACATTTGGCGGGTCATAATGGAAATATATGTACAAGACCCAAACGGGATCAAAGTACCTAACGCCTACGAGTATGATAAACATAATGATTATATATTATTGCGTAGACTAATAAAGGAGTCACAATATTAGCTAAGATTTTGGATTTGCACAATTATCATGTTATAAAAATAACAAATTAACTAAAAATCGATATTAGAAAAATAGACATTTGTCTTCCTTCCTTAATTTATTTTATTTGTATATTACATTGTATATTTACTTGTTATTATTAAATATACCTCGTATAGTTAATTTAAATGACTTAACTGGTTGAAGGTTTTTAAAGTTACGGCCTAGGGAACGCGCGGCGCCGGCGGCGACGACGTAGAAAATGCCGCGATCGCGTCCAGACTGGCGCGTACACCGTATCGTATCGCCTTTGAAAGGGTCAAAAAAGAGACTCGCAATGGATCGGGGCGTACCTGTATCCGTATCGAGACTCCGCGCCGTACCACCGTACTGTACCGAACTGGCGTCCAAACTAGTGTTCTTGATCGCGACGCTGATACGAAATGGAGGTACGGTACAGACAAAAGAACATAACTGGACTCACTACGCCTGTCCACATCTCCACGTCACGACGTCGTCAACGTGGAACGTTGCGGTGCGGTAACGTGCCACGTTGCCGCGTCGTGCTAGTGCACGGTACGGCCCAGTATTGTCTTTTCACGTCTTTTTTTTCAACCTCTCTCTCCGTCTTTTTAACAATAGCAGAAGCAGAATAAGTCTTGTACGGTCCATATCTAGATAAGTAGTGAATAATCTAGCAGAATTTTACAAGGCACGAAGACATGCAACGTTGCTGCGTCGTGATGTGCATTTTTACGTCGTCAGCGTGCCGTGCCACGTTACCGCACCGTTCCACGTTGACGACGTCGTGACGTGGAGATGTGGACAGGCTCTTATTCATAACTGTCGGAAAACATTCGAATTTTTGAAACTCTATACTTGTCCACTTTTTACCACGGCGCGTCAAAACGAGACGGGATGTGACTTATCGAATCGAATCCGTGATCCGACGGTTGTGAATAAAGGTGGGTCCAGTTATGTTCTTTTGTCCGTACCGTACCTCCGTTTCGTATCAGCGTCGCGATCAAGAACGCTAGTTTGGACGCCCGTTCGGTACGGCACGGTGGTACAGCGTCTCGATACGGATACATACGCTCCGATCCATCGCGAGTCGGTTTTTTCGACCCGTTCAAAGGCGACACGATACGGTGTACTCGCCAGCACAGGCGCCAGTCTGGACGCGATTGCGGCATTTTATAGATGTGGTATCCACCTTTTTTATTTTTGGCACAATAAAATTAATTAAGAATAATCGAAGTCGCTTGGTGACAAGCGAGTGAAGTTTTTGTATTTTCCATTCATGTTTCGAAATTTTATATCTCTCATTAAAGCTCTTCCGCTACATCTTTCTCTGTTTTTGAACAATTCTAACTGCCACCAACGGCGCCTTTTTTCGTTATATTATTGTGAATCACAATGAAGGATGAGCAAGCAATTCTCATACACTTCCGCAGTCTACGACATGGTGGGAGGAAATGAACACGCGATGATCGCAGCGACGTTACGGAGATACGGGCTATTTTACTTTGCGTCAAGACTTTTTGGATCGCGACGCTTAAACGAAACGGAGGTACGGTACGGGCAAAAGAACATATCTGGACCCACCATAAGGGAGTATGTGGAACAAATATTCGCCCGCCGCGACTTTCACGCTATTCCTAGTTTCGCTGCGCCGCCGCCGCCCGTTCCCGTGGCCGGACCGTTAGATCGACGATGTTAAAAATAATTTGTTTAAAATATTACGTATAAATACAGTCTTCGTTGATTAACTGAGAATTAAAATGAAAATTGTTGACATTATTCACTTACCGATTACTTACCAACTGCCCAAGTAAACTTAGTCGCATAATATAATAGAGAAGTAAACAGTTATCAATTATAAAAAAAATCGAAATTCACTAATGTTATGGAATTTTATAATTATTTTTATGACTTTGTCTGTAGCTATGTTCTAGTTTCACCTAGTAGTAATAATTAGTATAAATAACTATAAATAATAATTAGATAATTGACAATTCGTCTATTATTATTTTTTTTATTAAAAAGCATTTATAAATTACAATTGTCAGGTCGTTTTAGTTTCGCCTTTTTTCTTGATATTTAAGTATTTAGTAGTTATCACTAACGAAACTATTTTGGCCAATAATTAATGTATCTTCCTACTGTGGTGTTTGGCTGGATCACATATTTAAAATGCAAAAAAGTACAACTACAGTATTCACGAAACTATCTATAATTCACTGTTTTGTTTTTCTTTTTGGTGCGCAATAAACCTATGTGCATGCGGTTGCAGATTAGGCGGTAAAGTCTAGAACGGATGGTTAAGTCCGCGTTGTAATCACAAAAAAGAAGTGTTGCGCCTGATCTGCCGCAGCATGTACCTACTCCTCACATTATTTTGTGTTTGCGTCCAATCATGTTAACTTAATTCTGTAATATGTATTTCAATATATCTGTTAACTTTTAGGCACTGTTTTGGTCTTTATACTAAAAAAAATGTATCTCAAAACCCTTGTTGTCAATGCATGACTGTTAGATGCCATATTAAATTATATATATATACAACTTATATCTTAACCGCCTCTGTGGTCTAGTGGTTGAGACCACCTGCCTCAGATCTAGAGGTCCGGGGTTCGATTCCCGTGGTGGCAGAAATTTTCTGCTTGATTTGGTTGCTTTTCTAAGCCCGCCTGGTTAGCTACTACCATCTTACTCGTACCTAAGTCTGCCGCCATAACAATAATGTTCCGGCAGTTAGAGGTAAGATAGCCAGTTCCTCTATGGTTGAGGAATCCGGGTGAAACTCGCTTCCATCGTCGGCCTTATCTTCACTTACCATCAGGTGAGATGAAGGCCAAGAGTACCCCGTAAAGGTAAAAAAAATACAAGTACATTACAAGTTAGCTGACGGCCCACTTAGTGGTAAGTGGCTACCGTCAAGCCGTTTCGGAGGAGTAGGTATGGTAACTAAATTTGTGACACGAGAATTTTATAGTATATTAGAGATATCGAAACGTGCTTTCACACAGGAGTTAAAATATGTTGGTCACATCACATTTGTTCGCAAACCTTTTATCACAAAATAAAACAGTTGATAGCAAAATAGATAAAAAAATTGTGGTTAATAAATGTTTCTTACATTTTCTAACAAAATAATTTGTAGCAAAATGTAACGATATGAAACTTGTTAGATAACATAAACCCCGGCAACTAAACTTCTTGCGATTAATAATACTTTAGCTAACTTGACTTAGATTCGGGCCTTAATTTGGAGATACCGTACCTACAGTAAGTACTAATAAAAACAAGTACCTAAATGCTAAAGGTTACAGAGTTTTTAGGTAGGTATAGGTATCGACTTGTTAAATTATTAAAAATCACTATATTTAAATTATATGATATTTCCCATGAAGTCAAAAATGGTTATTATTAACAGTAGAGATGCCATGGCGAATTGGCTACTGTAGATATTTACTAGTATATTTAATTGTTTGTAAAATTATAAATATATTTCGTGCACATTAATCTGCTGTAATTTTATGCCATAGCACTATACAATATCAAATGGAAAAATTTATTCATATTAAGTGTACATTAAATCTGAAAATATCTTTAATAGCACTAATAGATTATTAAAAAATATATTATAATTAGGACAAAACTGGCAGGCTAGCTTAGAAATATTTAAACATTCATCAGCCTATTTTATACTTCATTACATAATTTTATTACATTTTAATTATAAAACTTTAATAGTAATTTATTTAAATAAAAGTTTTTAAAGTAAAAAATAACAGCTTTTTAAAACATTTCTATTTTGCTTTGTGTGTATGCTGAATGTCTTCCTACTAATATAATAATAACTAAAAAATATATTAAAAATGAGGTTTTATGATATTCTAGGGTTTACACATGTTGAGAACGGAGAAGTCACCTCATTATTTAAATATGTAATCATCATAATAAACATTTAAAAACGATTATTTATTATTAGGTAGCAATTTTAAGCCACTAATGCAATCAATACATCATTGCAGATAACGCAAATGCCTATAAACTAGTCCTCACATAGAAAATTAAGAATCGTAAATATACCTAATGTTTTGTTTGACAGTGCACAGTCAATGAAGAAGACAATGGGGTATTAATTTGTTTGAATAAAGGTGTTCACTTACGTGCGTAAAATGAACAGACGTGAAAGCATAGTATTTAACATAGTGTAACTAAATTACATCAAAGATAATGATTTCGTAAGGCAGCATCATATTTGCTGGGTAACTATTATTACATTATTTATGTTTTCATAATTTTAGTGCGTAATTTAAGAACACGTAGCTAAATTACTCTCGGAGTCTCGACAACTACGAATCCATACTAATATTGTAAATGCGAAAGTGTGTCCTGTCTGTCTGTTACCTCTTCACGCTTAAACCGCGGAACTGATTTAGATGAAAAGCACCGAGATAGGGCGAGTCCCGGGAAAGGACATAGACTAGTTTTTATTCCAGATTTCATCCTTTAAGGGGGTTGGAAGTTTGTATAGGGAATCAATAACTACTGAACCGATTTAGATTTATGGAGACAGTTGGGAGTTATGTGGAAGGATATAGAAAAGTTTTATTCCCGAAGTCATCCCTTAAGGGTGTAGAAAGGGAGGTGGAAATTTGTAAAGGGAATCAATAAAGAAGGACTAATGACTTTTATCATTTAATTTTTCGTTAGAAATATAAATTGTTTATGTATTTTTAAACAATTATTCTTTTAGGGAGTGGAAAGAGGGGTGGATTTTTGAATAGGGAATCTCAATAATTAATAATTTATTAAGTAAAGAATAACAATCAATATTATACTATTACTTTTCTTAAGATGTTATAGTGGACTAGCTTTTGCCTGCGCCTTCGTCCGCGTTAAAAAAGATTTTATTACAATTTAACTTCTGCCCCCAACGACCCCTTCAAATAACCTCCTCATAGTATGAAGTTAGTGTACTACGAAGAGGAGATTTTATAGATTTGATTGAGATGAAACAAAGCTTAGATTTCATGTTGGACTTAAAGCGCATCTGTTTAGTAGACAGTGAAAACCGGATCAAAATCTGTTTAGAGGTTTTTGCGTGATGCGCACACTGAAAAAATCTTTTCATCCCCCCTATCTCGGAAATAGTATTTTTGCTCTTTGATATCTGAGTGCAAAAGCCGTTATTATCCGCTAGAGGATAAAGTAAATTTGAATTTAGAACACGAACACTAAGTTTGTGAATTCAATACATTATTAAACCTATATTTACTTCTACCTCCATAGTGCCGTATTTATCATACAACCTTTTTTAACTTGTTAAAAACTCGGCAGCTTCTCGGTGTACCTTTTTTTTTAATTTGCTTTGCGCGCGTCATTTTCTTTTTACGACATAATGTTTAAACCTTTGGATAAAAACAAGAAACTTGAAAACATGTGAAATACCTGAAATGAGTAATTATAGCGACGAAGAAGTTTATTTGACGCCAACAGAATTGACTGAAACTGTTAATAATGCGCAAATGTTTTTTTTTTGCATTTAGTCATTTCCTCGCTGAGGTGGGATGAAAAGTTACCTACGTGTTGCACTCGAGTGCAAAGATTTAACACCTCGTGCTCTTTTGATTACTTCTTCTTCTATTTTTTTAATCCTTCGCTAGCTTGGCCATCAAAATTGAGCACGCGGTTAAAAAGCAACTTGCACTCTTGTATAACAAATAACTATTATTACTGTAAAAATGTAAAAGACTGTGTCTGACCAGTTGCGGTAGGGTAATGGGACGTAAGTTAACATGCCCACAATTGTTTTTAGAACTTTTGTCTGTCTGTATATGCGCGCATCACGCTAAAACTAAAAAAATCTAAGCCACGTTTCATTTTCATCTCAATCGGGTTGGTAGTACCAGAGATGCAGTTTGATCTGTCCATACTACCCTTCAGAGAATGAGCAGGTCATTTAAAATGTTCTTCTCGGGCATAGGCTATAAAAACTATTTTCACGCGAAAGAATTCGCGGGCAAAAGCTAGTCCACTATAAAGTTTAAGAAAAGTATATTATTGATTTTTATTCTTTACTTAAAAACAACAACTAGTTATACCTAAATACAGGACTTGGAGCAAAATGTAATGCGCAACCATTTTAATAAATATTATTTTGATGAATGAAACAAATAACTAACTAATAGAACGAAACATAATTATTAAGTTGTAAAGTGATGTAGGTAAGTACTGTCATCAGGATCAAAGGAGCTGGCTGACAAAGCTTTCAATAGCAATTAGGTTACCGTGATTACTTTTTATTAATGATCTAAATACATTTTTAATCTGTATATTAATTCTGATATGTATATCATTACGCAATCGAAAGTCTTTAATACATTTTTAATCTGTAGATTAAAAATGTATTAAAGACTTTCGATTGCGTCAATATAGAAATAGATACATCGAGCTGAGAAAAAAGCTTGTGGTGAATGATTTAAAACACACAGACTTATTTACATTGTATTACAAAATTAGATTATTAAGATACCCATCTGGGTCCTTGGTTGGCCTTTGGAGTCTGCATACGTAGACCATAATATCACACAGTAAAGAAGCAATAATAATATGGTCTAAGTCTTAATATTATATCTGCCAATATATTTCGTGGTTTTAATAGCTCGGCCTACAACAAGCAGAGAGATAAAAATGAAATTAAAATAATATTAATTAATAATATTTAAAATATCACATAAAGTGATCGAACTAGGTAGTGATACGATAATTTTTTCCATCACCAGTATTAGCTTGCCATAACTTTATGGATTCTCGGTGAAAATTGAAATTATATAAAATTATCTTAAAAAATCACAGGGAAAGTTGCTTAGCAAAGAGAAAACATAAAAGAACGCTCTTAACGTTCCTAACGATAGAACGTTCTTAATGATAAAATTTAAAGTCGTGAAAATCTTGTCATCACATCATCATATCACTATCATGTTCTCAGCAAAACGAATTTCAATAATAACGTAAATTGCTATAATTATCTACATTAATAAGCACGGTAACGAATTAAATATTTAAAAAAAAACATTAATAGGTTTTTAACTCAATTACCTACTTAGTTTTATAGCATTATAAATAAATAAATAAATTATGGATTTTAGATACTTTTTTAAAGTTGACTTTTTCGTCTTGCCCAATCACCGTACAACGTTGCCGCAAGTTATTTGCAGATTAATTTTACTTGACATTGGCAAAATTCGTAATAGCGAGAGGCCATTAAATAAAGAAGAAGAAGAAGAAAGTTGACTTTACCAAATGATGCATCACCAGAATAAAATGTTAAAATAATACTTACTTATTTCTGAATCATGAAAATCTAAATATATTACGTATATTTTTTTTCCTAAATTAAGCTAAATCTTGTTTCTTTCCTTTTTCATACGCACGAGTATGTGTCAGTCAAGTAGGTAGAGCCAATTTGATAGTTTCGTCAAATAAATTATTGTAATGTTTCATTTCAAATATTTAGTATTTAATAATCGGCATCTAATAATTGTTATTATAATTTGTTATAAATATTGTCTAATTGTAGTTACAAGCTATAGTAAAAAAAAGTCCTGTAGTCTGGGATAGACAACGTTTTAGCGTCTGTGTAAAGTTTCAGGAGAGAAAAAAAAATTGTATCAGCAAAGCTGCGGCCTCTGTATTTCTGGTTTCAGAAATTCAGAAGAATATATTTTAATTGACAACTTGCCGAATGAAAATAAGAAAACTACGGTCCAGTATCTTTTAATTAGGTAGTAGGTACTGCAGGAAAATTCGTTTGGTGTTGGAGGAGTCAGTTGGGCGCCGACGGGGCAGCTCCACCTATCGTATGGTACAGGCACTGCACTGACCGGACCTATAGCAACTAGCTAAGTTCACTATTTGTACCGTTTACGTTATTTTTATTACCCGTGGGAGGAGAGACGCCGTCGCGGTGTCATTACACAGATACACTCCCCCTACGATACGACCTAGCACACCCTTTGTGGAGTGTCCAGCCTTATAGAAAATAAGTATTTTAGTTCACTTGCCTACATGTATTTGTGACAATATTAAATATGTGGATATGAAATATTAAAATACTAGAATCAAGGATTAACCTTTTTCCGTACATGAGGATTAATATGTATATAATAATATACAGGTTTACTGATAAGGATAAATCTATGTATTCCTGGTAATAAGAGGTTGACACTGACAGTTTTAAGAACTGGTTACTTTTAAACAATGCAATAAAAAAATAAGTTCAAAGTTTGAAAATGGAACTCTTTGCCAAATATTATTGTGTATGTATTACATTAATTTGTCATTTGTTTTACGATTTGGCTGCAAATTAAAAAATGTCTGTGAGCCGTCAACATGAATTTAACGCGAGAAAATTATCGGGCAATGTTTTTTTATGACTTTCGATGTCATGTCAACAAGAAAGTTATGATGACATACTTCGATTGGCCTTTCATGATGAAGTCCCATCTCGTGGCACTGTTTACACTGGTATAATATATTTTAGCTTAAAGATTTTCTGCTCTCAAGGCCCATCATTAGTTTCTTCAATTAAGCAAAGTAGGTATTGTGCTGAAAATACCAATTAAGCAAAATTTAATTTTTGTAATATTTTAATTTTTATTTATGTGAAAATTGTTGAAATTACATATATTTATTTTATTTATATAGCTATTTTAGTGGATATTGCCTGTGACACGATGTTTTTTGTTTGGTTGAATTGTTACCAATATAAGATATTTCTAATTAAGAAATTTATTAACCCGTCAAGCATGAGATTCCAGACACAATTGATATTTTTATTGTCATCGCCCACCGGTGGTATATTGCCGCTTTACCGATTAATGTAAAATTTCAAAATGCTTATTTTGTTATTATTTACAATACGGTATTCATTGAAATATTTTTTCTAATAACTGTTTATAGATAGAATATTGTCTAAGATTTTATAATTTACATAGTATAAGTATTTAATATCTTCTAAATAAATCACAATAATGGTATAAAACAAGCCAGTCGCCAAGATATGTAGTTAAAACATAATAGAAATTAACTTTGTTTGTATTTGAATAAAGGAAGTTTCATCAACACTTATTTGTACTGTTTGTATATGTGGACGATATATGATTTACTTTATTTCTTTGCATTGCATATACCCAACATTAAACCATTTCAAGATTTTTTTAATAATTTGGAATGGAATGTCACTAAGGAAAATTCCTTAAAATTTATATCTCTCGAAAACTATTGATTTTGACTGAATATAAGAGGTTAAACTTTGGACTTTTCAGGTTGTATTTTGGCTCTCGAAAAATGTTTTCCCAGGAATATGTTGAGTTACCATTACCAGTGCTACACTGCTTGTATAAAATTATTTTATGTGAATAATAAGGGGGGAATACTGAAAAAGGAGCTATTTTTTTATCCTGCTTAAATATTTAATTTTATGTAGTCATAATTTCCATGTCTAAACAGAGTAATGCTTCAGTATTCTGCTGTTAGGTGCCTTAAACGTAAAGAATAATTGAATTAATTCTACAGAAATTAATGTGATGTCAAGCCAAACAAACCAAAGTTTAACCAAAATAAGAATAGTTTTATTGATTATGAAAAGTTCATCATGAATTAATGATGTTATGGTAATTACCAAAAATACTTGCATGTTATGTAGTGAAATAATTAAGAATTAGTAAATAAAAGTGTTTCATGTCAACTATCATTGTTTGTGGAACTAATTATACTTTTTATCTAAACTTTACTGAAATGTATGTGTTTCACCTAAAATACAACATATTTTTAAAATGCAAAATGTTAAATTTATTATTAAAACTAATGAAAAAATTATAAAGTTTTGGCACACTTATTATTATTAAAGTACTAAACAAAATAACCTTTAATAATTGGAATATGGTGTGAACCAAGTATCAGAAGTAGTAAAATCACAGTATTGCCTTTAAAACTAGAGCTACATTATCTTCCTTTCTATATAGGGAACTGTAATAAAAATTTCCAAACTTTTTCTACATCTTCATTGTATGTGTTGAAGTTAATAATTTTATATTTATTTTCCATAGTTATTTTATGATAAAGAATCATGCAATTTTAATGATATAATTAGGTTCCACCCTCAATGAATAAAAAACCCATATAATGTAGATGGAATATAAATATTATCCGGAAGATAAGATTACTCAGACAGTCACTCAAAATGTTATTATGAAATTTCATACTTTACCCCGTCCATGCTTGTAATGACGCTTTCTGTAAAATCGCTTAGTTAAAAAATACTTAATTACTAATATAAGAATAATAAAAGATAATATGTACAGGAGGCTTAACATCCCAATGTCCAGGTTGGAGAACGGGCTTGGTGCGGAGGCCACTGAACGTGCTCGCCGACTGTCTCTGATATTGCCAGTACCATAAACATTCTGCAGATACTGATAAACAGATGGAAGATTCCATGCTCCACGTGCCAATCTACATTCTGGACATTTTGATACACTTGGATATTGAATTTTGGGATGTTCTGGATCTTCCGTTAAATCCCCAGCCAATCTTAAATTCACTTCATTATGAGATATCCAAAGCCACAAAACAGCTTTATCATTTTCTTTTACATCAAAAAGTCTGTTTCTAGCGGCCATTGCTTGAAAATGTTCAGAACATGTAGAACAACCAAAGAAATGTTTCACATAGCCATGCATAGCTTTTAACACTTTGGGACCTTCTGTGCCTGGTTTCTGAGCTGCATTAACAGTCAAGGTATGGAATAAAGTCCACAGGCCACAAGTATAACCTCTGTATTTAGATTGACTTCCTCTACAACCAACATATTCTAGTTGTGAAATATATACTGGAGAATGTACAGTCTCTAATCTCTTCACCATCTCATATATATCTCCACCACTCCATTCACTTCTTGTATGAAGCGATCTATATAAGTCTTCAATATACTCTTTGAGATTATTGTTCTTAAAAGGGAACAAAGTCTTTAACACCTCTAAATAGTTCAATAGAGCAGTTAATGGTTCCCCAGAAAGGCTTTTGTGTCTAGTGATTTCAGTGTGTAAGCTTGTTTTCAATGTCTTTTCTAAATCACTGAAATATACTGCATCATTGTCAACTGCTGGTTTATAATCATCTGAATGATCATTATGCACCACTTCCTGATTTGGAAGATCTCTGAGAGGAAAATTAAATTTTTTTAACTTCAAAAATGTATTGACAGCTTTAAGTATATTTAGTTTTGTTGGATTTTTAGGTGTAAGGTTTGTTGAGTCAAGATTGGAGTGCACAGCAACAATTCCTGGAAAATGGCTATTTCCTGCTATTTCTGCTAATTCACATGTTTCATAAACACGTTTCACAATAATATGTTTATAGTCATTGATATCTAGAGCAAGTTCGGATCCAACAGTTGAATTTTCATTTTCAAAAACAAGTAATGTATAAATTATATCATGGGGCACATTGGTAAGAGCTGCAGCATATGATGCATATGCACCAATATTCAATTTCGGAGCAATAGACAATCGACCCTTTGACTGTTCTGAACGCATCTTAAATATCATTTGTGTTTTGAGTTTTTCAGCTGTTTCTGTCATTTGAATTTGATCACCAACATTTCCATTGCCTTTGGTGTAATCTTCATGAATGTATCTCATAGAGGGATAGGCCATAACTTCAAATTCTCTACAAAGTTCATTGTTCTCTTCTATTGAACAGTCCATCACTTTCAACTGAATTATGTTTTTCCATGGTGCTATTTCAGCTGCTAATGCTTTGAATTTTGGTGAGAAGCTTCTGCAATGGCCACAATAGCTGTTATAAAATTGAAGTATAGCAGCGTGATTTTGACCGTAAACCCTCCTTTCAAAGTTGCGCTGGGTCAAGATAACAACATGATCTGACTTACTGTATAATCCTTGTTCATCAACATCCCCATCATTAATGATAACTGCACAGTTAACTACACTTGGAACTATAATTATTAAAGCAAACGAATTCCAAAGATACATGTTCCTTCGCAAAATTTACATTCAAATGTTGAATGAAAGTACTGATAGATGGTTTATTCACGCAAATAAAGCGCAACCGCGAGAGGCCAACCGGTAACTGTCACCACAAACTAAATACTGACTGTCACTATACTAAATAAAAATGTACTTTTCTTTCATTGAGTGATCAGTGAAGTCAACAGAACAGACTCAGAGTTTTTATTTCCATGAGAAGGTATTTATTAATGACCATAGATTAAGATTAGTGTGTTGGACTGGGGCTCTTTGAGACGAATAGTATCATAGAATAATATTACTCCAAGGATACCCTTCTTACCAACCAATCCTTCCTCATTGTAGTTTAAAGATTATGGGGTGTTTGTTGGCGGGATTTTGAGGTGTCAGTCAAGATTTTTTTTACAATAATTAAATATTGTATCAGAGCGAACTTTGTGTTTTAAATGTGGTGTTTTAATAAAACAAGTGTTTGAGTTGATGTGTACAAACTAAAATGAATATTAAAATAACAGTGTTTATGGTGTGTAAGAGGATGAAAACTTTTTTGTGGCTATCCACCTCATCAAGTAGAATCATGTGGAGACTCTCATGATATATTTTGCGTCAATTACTCATAAGATGCGTTGAAATGTGTAACACCAGCATTTCAGTGCAATAAATGATGAAATAAAGAAATACTGAAGACATGACTGTATGGGCATTAGTTGCCTTTGCCTTCCCTTTTATAGGGAGAGTGGCCCTGATTCCGGAGAGCACATGCTAAGTCTAAATTTCAGTTCAGTGCATCTATTTCTTTCAAAATGAATACGAAAAGGATGGCTGTCATATAATTTGACATTTAGAAACGTGCGTTCAATATCTAAAATTGTCTATGGTTTCTTTGAAATCTATCTATCTGAAGTGAAAGCTCTAAACAGATTCTTGCTATCTTGTTCCTATGACATATTGTGAGAAAGAGATATACTTACTGTACTTAAAATTAGAAATTAAAGTGTGTCTTCAGAATTAGGCCCAATGAACCAAAAAAAAGGTACACAGATTTAGAGTGTTTGGTGGGATTTTGTGGTGTCAGTCAAGATTTTTATAACATTATAAAAATTGTATCGGAGCGAACTTTTTGTTATAAAAGTGGTTTAGTTGTATAAAACAAGCGTTTGTGTTGACGTACAACTAAAAGATTATTAGAATAAAAGTGATTATGTTGTGAAAGACGACGAGAACTTTTTGTGGTTATCCACCTCTTCAAGTAGCATCTTATGGAGACTGTCATCATATATTTCGAGTCAAATACTACTAAGGTACGTTGAAATGTGTAACACCATCATTTCAGTGCAATAAATGAAGAAATAAAGAAATACTGAAGACACGGCTGTATGGGCATTAGTTCCCTTTGCCTTCCCTTAATAGGGAGAATTAACAATAAAAAGAGTGTGTTTGGCGGGATTATGTGGTGTCAGTCAACGATAATTAAAAATTGTGTCTTAATCGGAGCGAACTTTGTGTTATAAAAGTGGCGTTGTTTTATAAACCAAGTGTTTGTGTTGCCGTATGTACCTACGTCAACACAAACACTTGGTTTAATGAGTAGTAGTTACAGGTATGATAATAGTAGGTGAACGTTATAAATGTTTAGTAATTAGAATATAAAATTAGAAAAATTTCAGGTCCTGAGGCAGGAGTCGAACCGGCGACCTTTCGCAATCCGGGCGACTGCTCTGCTGACCACTGAGCCACCCAGGACTTGGGATATCCCTGTGAAATTCTTTAAGTCCATCTGTATTTGCGTTTATGAGCTAACGTCCACCCTACAATGTCGAAATATTCTATTTTTATTTTCTATTCTGTTTTTAATTACTTACTAAGTAATTTTTCAAATATTTATAATAATGTTAAAATCAGATATTAAGGTTATAAATGTTTTTATTTGTTTTATTAACATTAAATAAAAGAAGAAAAACAAACCTAAGTAAACGTTTATCTTAATTTCTCTCCATAACAATGGACCATAATAATGAGCTGACAATAGAAATATATTTTTAAGTTAATAACAATGAATAAATAATGAAGCCTGTATTTTAATAGGTATAATAATAGTTGATTGAAATAACTAAGTACGCTGAGCATTATTGATAAATAGGTAGCGTAAATAAAATATCATAACTAGCCATTATAATATGTAGAAAACTTTTTGTTTTAAATTAATCAATGGTCTTAGCAGTACTTTAATTTTAAATCAAGTTGAAACAACGAAGCGAAGAGAGTAGACCGCGTACGTAGCTAGCTGTAGCTATAGCTACCTATAAACCTACACATATTTAGTCGGAGGCTATAACGATGAAATACAAATTTTAATAGTCGTCGCGATCACGTTCAAGGTCATCTGCGAGTATTGTAAGTACAGAGTAATTGAGAGAGAGCCGTTAGAAAGAGACGCTGAGAGACATATGTTTATCCTTTGTGCACAAATTTTCTGTGCGTTGCGCTCTAAGTTCAAGGACAAACTGATACGCTTGACGTGCTGCCGACTGTACAACTAAAAGATTATTAGAATAAAAGTGAATATTGTGTAAAAGACGATGAGAACTTTTTGTGGTTATCCACCTCATTAAGTAGCATCATATGGAGACTGTCATCATATATTTCGCGTCAAATTCTCCAAACATGCATTGAAATGTGTAACACCGCCATTTCAATGCAATAAAATAATAAATAAAGAGTACTGAAGACATGGCTGTATGGGCATTAGTTCCCTTTCCTATATGGGAAGAATTAACAAAAAAAAAACAAAAAAAGTACACAGATATCTGTCTAGCGGCGTTATACCACCGAGGACATAAGACAATTAAAAAATTGTGTCTGGAATCAAAGAGGATTTAAACATTACGTTAGAAGAGTCGGCACTTTCGGTTAGAAGAATCGGTACCAACCTTAGAAATATTTAATAGTACCAACTAAATCAAAAACAACTTCGTTTTGACAATATACTAGGAATTGACACATCTCACCATACTTGTTTTTGTTTATCGATATCGATAAATCGGCGATTACGCTTAGCTAGTGTAATCACCACTTAAATTCAGTTGCAAATAAAAAATACGCTAAAAATAATTTATACTATTGCAGTTTTCAATTAACATTGTAAGGTTTTTTTGTGAACCGTTCGTTGCATAAAATATTTTTATTCCATTTTATTGTAACATAAAAAAATATAAAAAAACTGTTTCATTTCTCTGCGTACGTATACCTTCATCGTGTCGCTTATCTATATAGGTAAGCAACTGAATTCGCACGTTGATCCCAATTTCTGAAAACTGAAAATACTTTTATCTAGGCAGGTAATATATTATTCTAGGCAGGTAATATATTATCGTACCTACAAATATCTACAATACTGACAAACTACTGATATTAGGAAAACTGACATTATTATTCAAATATGGTCTAAAGGCATACAACAATACGTTCTATGAAAAGGAATTAAACACACAAGTTACTCAGATAACGATTTTCATAACAAATTAAAAATTATTTACTTAACCCAGACTGAAGAAGTACTTGTTGTCGTCATTAGTAAATCATTAATTATTTTACTACTGGTTCTAAAAGTTGACTAAAGTTGCTTTTACTGAGAAGATCTAGCAAGAAACTCAATTGGCTGTTATTGTCCATCTTTAAAATAAATAACATGAACACAACAACAAGGTAAATCAAATAGGTAGATGGTATTTTGTTATTAAGTAAAATGTTATTTATTTATTACAAATAAAAAAAAACAGAAATATAAATAAGTCCACTCCACGACCTAGAAATAATAAAAAAATCAATCAATTTTAGGTTTTCTGTGTTTTTCGCTAAACCGGTTCAAGACTGCCTCTGATATTATTGTATTTTTCACCAATTCGTTTTCTATATTTATTTATATGTATACTTGTGAGAAACGATACTGGAGCATTTCAACGAGCAACTTCTTAATTTTTGATTTTAACATTATTATAAATGTTTGAAAAATTACTTAGTAATTAAAATAGAATAAAACTGGAAAAATTTCAAGTCCTGAGGCAGGAATCGAACCCGCGACCTTTCGCAATCCGGGCGACTGCTCTGACCACTGAGGCACCCAGGACTTGGAATATTTGTATTTGTCTATCTGTATTTGCGTTTATGAGCTAACGTCCACCCTACAATGTCGAAATATTTTATTTCAACATCCGAAAAGAGTATTTTTACAAATACCTATGATTCGGTTAAGTTGGGGCAGTGCTTATTTTTGATTTTAACATTATTATAAATGTACTTATTACGTTTTGTGCGTTTACCTCAATTTATTTGTCAAAAAAAATTGTCAACTACCCTATTGTGCTGGCTATGAAATCACTGGCCTGAGACAATGTTGAATCTTTGACCTGAAAATATTTACTCAGAAGGTTAACTGTAGCGAGAACAAAGTGAAATATACATATTACCTATATTATGTAATATGATAAACTCCATTCTCGTGATACTCAAACGTACCATTTCGCGACTAGTATTGATTCCGAGGGATCCTTGTATCTTAGCAAAGCTGGCATGATATCTGGGTTGCGAAAAATGAATGTATAAACATTCGATTGCATTAAAAAAAGTCTCTGCTAATACAACGTTAGCGCAGGAATTCACAACCACCAGATTTAATTTATGCGTTAAGCAATGGATCTATATGGCGTGAGGGTGTGTCTATTTATAATCGCCTGCAAACCTTTGCTTTTGCCAGACATGACTCTAGCCCCGTCATAAGATTGAGCAAGAATCGGAATATTGCCCAGTTGACTGTTATTCAGTGTTTTAAAAATCAGGGTTTGATAAAACCATCAATCTTTCAACCACATTTAGGTCGATTATGTATCTGATTGTAATTGACAATTGTTCCTCTTTGTAACATCTCGCCTCGTCTACACTTAAGGCGAAAAATCCACATGCTTTTACTTATTTGTCATTTTTTTATCTGGTTCGGCATGCTATAATTTCAATGATTTCGTACTGAATATCTGGACTACAATAGTTAATATGTTTCTCGAAATGCATGCGAAAGTTTTCGTCGTACTTGGAGATGGGTTGGGAAATTCCCGAAAATTTTCCCCTGTTTTTCGGCGATGTGTCTTCTTGATACCCTCTTAAAGGCAAACCTTGGCGGACGTAAGTAAGATGTCAATGAGTTTTATTGAGTACTAGCTGCTCCCGCGACTTCGTTCGCGTGGGTGTCGGAAAATAACAACGGTGGGGTAGGTAGGCTATGGATTTAAATCATGTTTATAAAACACCTTTGCAATTAATGCATTGATCGCCCCGCCCGCCTTAAAATAAAAGCGTGCATGATATTTAAAAACTATAATATTTCTTAAGATATTCATTGAAATCAAATGATGTCATGATCATTTTTTCTCAAAATTAAATACTTGTGGTGAATAATGTATTTATTTCGATAAGGAATAATATCATGTTTACAAAAACACCTTCGCAGATAGTACATTATTTTATAACAAATTTGACTACCAAAAAATGGTTCTAGAGCGTCAATTTCAAAGAATAGATATATGCTGTAGTATACTTTTTATTAGAACTTTTAAAGGAGAACAATTCTTGTATACTTGATTTACACGTAACTTTAATCGTTTACGCAGCGCACGCAACGAAAGCTCTGAAAAGGAATATTTTTCCCCCGTTTTTGCAACACTTAATTAATGCTCAACTCCTATTGATGGCAACGTGATGTTATATAGCCTATACAAGGTGGTGCAACGTTCGCAGCATTATTTCATACAAATGTCATGAAATTATCAAATGAATACGATATTTTTGAAAGTGGCAAACCATTTCTATGGACTAATATAGCCCATGTTTAAATTTATTGTCGCATTGACGGCACCATCCTGTATAATACCTCGATAAATGGAGTATCCAACACAAAAATAATTTTTTAATTTGAATCAGTAGTTCCTGAGATTACCGCATTTAACCAAACAAACTCTTCAGCTTTATAATTTTTATAATTTTAGTATAGATTCTTTATTTTGAGTAACTTCTTGCTCTTGTCGCTTAACTACTTGCTGATAGACATCTCAAGTTTTGATAGAAGTTTTGTAGCATGCATATTTTTGTGTACTCTCAATATGAAGTGACGACTCGGTATATTTTTTTAAACTTTCTACTAGTTTTTTCCAATTATTGTACCCAGTTTTTACAAATTTTTCATGTGGGTCACGAAGTCCATCCTTATTGTAGTGCCTACACACAAAATAGTAGTCCTTATCTTCTTCCGTTTTGTATTCTAACCAGCTGCAGACTGTACAACTCATAATATTTTGATAAAAAAGATCATAATCTGACGCTAAAGTTTGTTTATGGGAAATTTAAGTGAGGCAATTTGATTCGCTTTTCATTACCAGCAGATTCTGAAGACGTGACTACTTCCGGCTCTAAATCAGCTGTTTGTCTTGTCTTCGACATAGGACTGTCTTTTTCAGGAATTATTAAAACGTGCTTGTCTAGGTTGTGCAGAAAAACTATCACTTGGATCTGTTACATTTGTCGAATTTTCAATATCAATCTTTGACAGTTCGGGTTTTTGAAAAATGATCATATCCTTGAATTTGTATGTCAACTATGCGTCTTTAATCCTTATAGTTATTTTTAACCGACTTCTAAAAAAGAAGGAGGTTATATGTTCCACTGTATTATGTAAAGTCTTTGTATGTTGAAAGTTTGTATGAAAAACCATGCGACGTAAACGCAGTCATTAATTTTCATAACTATACTACCTAGGTACTTAGACTTTCTGTTATTATTTTTTATCGCGAATCTCGTGGGGCTTAACAGCAGTCATGGTAACTTCACATCCCTACTATGATTTGCAATCCACTTACTTTTTTTATACTACTAGATGACAAACAAGCTGACGGCCCACCTGATGGTAAGCGGTTACCGCCGCCTATAGACACCTGCAATAACAAGGAAAAATCACTTGATATTGCAGGTGCGTTGTCATCCTGGGGCCTAAGATGAAATGGCGTCCATGCCCAGAAATTACACTGGCTACCTTTCCCTTCAATCCGAAACACAGCGAACTGTTTCACGGCTGAAATAAGAAAGGCGGTGGTACCTACCCAGACGACCCTACATACGGGTCTACCAGCTAGTGCAAAATACCAACCTACCTAAATCAAATCTCTGACAAAGTTAGCTAGGTTTAGTAAGTTATTAGCTACTTTATAAAAAGACAGATTTTTAAGTATGTGGGTACCAACTAAAAACTTAGCTGAGAATTTCTTCTTAGAGAAAGCCGCTGAAGGATGTAAACGAAAAACCTATTCCATCATTTACGAAGTTACGGCTCCAGCGTGCCTATAGGTATCTTTGACAAGTGTCTGATGGCGGAAATAAAAAAATTATCGGATTTTAATGGGTTGTATTGCACCTGCGTCGCGGTTAACGTTGCACATGCGTGATTGCGATTTTGTTGCCTATTGATTAATTTATAACCCTTGCAGGTGCACAGTGCAAGGGAGCTGGTCGGTCAAGCTTCACAAATCTCTTCAGAAAACCATCAAGGCCAGTACATTGTAGATATGATATCTAATTATATATTTTTTGATAATATAGAATGATACCTACATGGATAAAATTATTACATAGGTACATATTTATTTTGAAGAATCATATTGTTTTTTTTCAGAATGTCGTGTAACTCACTAAATTCTTTGTCCGAGCCTTTAAGCCATCGATCAGCCGAAGAGAGCTCTGATGAAGAGTATCTGCTGACCTCCAGCGATGAATCAAGTTCTTACGAAGACGTAAGTATTACTCTATCTATTAAATTTTAAGTGGCGTTGCCTTATTATTACGCAAAAAAATATTTTGTAGCAAAGCGAAGAAAGTTATCAATTATTATGCACTTTTAATTATTACACTATCCATTTCTTTTGATTGATATTTTATTTCGTGGCTGTTAATATTATCCGTGTTCACAAAGTTGTAGGTAGGTACATACTTAATTTTATTAAGTTAATAATACTTAGTTATCACAAAAAAGGATTTGTGTTTTTTTTTTATACAACTAGATGACAAACAAGCTGACGGCCCACCTGGTGGTAAGCGGTTACCGCCGCCTATAGACACCTGCAATAACCAGGAAAAGCACTTGATATTGCAGGTGCGTTGTCATCCTGAGGCCTAAGATGAAATGCCGTCCATGCCCAGTAATTACACTGGCTACCTTTCCCTTCAATCCGATACACAGCGAACTGTTTCACGGCTGAAATAAGAAAGGCGGTGGTACCTACCCAGGCGACCCTACATATGGGTCTACCACCTAGTAAAAAGTCCTAGTGTAAATCATTATTGTACTTTGTGTGATAAAATTAAGTAAAATTAATATACCTAGATACTAATATACATTTGCATAATTAAGTATAAAAATCATCAACAATATCCTAATATTTATAAAGCATAAAACGTGACATTAAAAAAAAACTTACAAATAATTAATAGGTGCCACCTAAATCTTGCGAAACAGGAAGTGTACCAACAAGGCTGGTCGCATTACCTCGCTAAATTGCGAGTCTCAATCTTTGTGCGAAATATATACCTACCAGTGTTATTGCCACTTAAAGCACAGATTAATAATGGTATTAAAGTTTCACATAGATGAACTGCAATTTCCCGACCCCAAGGTCCTAAAGTCTCAACCCCAAATGGCTTAAATATGTAGTCCCCAGATAAACCAGCATATTTGCGCCGTTTGAGGGATTCAGCAGAAGCAGCAGCAGATCCTGGTGTCGATGAAGTGTTTGGAAGATGGGACATGGCTAATATGTCGAAACAAGTAGCGTCCTACACAAGGAAGAAGAGTCAATAATACGTCAGGCCTCTTCCCATTATCGCGCGCTCAGCCGTTAGGCTCCAGAACTACCTACTTATTCATATTTAGAGCTTGCTATGTACTTCAATCAGTTCATTGCGAATACGATATTTTTTTTATGTGTTATGTACCTAAACAAACTTAACACTTTCAAAAAGCATTAAGTGTTATATATAATATTTAGTAAAAGGTTATCTACTTTGTTAGAAAAATAAAGTTATTTAAAATTACACCAAAAAAACGACGTAAAGTTGATAAAGTTATAGTGACATTGAAAGGTCCCAATTAGCCTCAAATTGTTGTTTTGTTTTGCTTCCTAAAAAAAGACAGAAGCCAATGTCCGAATCACAGGTGGTATCATGATCTGACTAAACCAAGCCTTAATAAAAATTTTGCTGTGGAAGAATCTGGAAAATACAAGGAGAGTCCATGTTCTGTAATATGGCAATCAATAGCCCTAATTCTGGTAAACACATGCTAAGTCTAAATTTAAGTTCAGTGCATTTCTTTCTATTAAAAGAAATACGAAAAGGATGGCTGTCATATAATTTGACATTTAGCAACGTGCGTTCAATTTCCGACCTTATTGAACGTGATAAAATGCAGTGTTTAGGAGGCACCTCCGTACATGCCGTCTAAAATTGTCTATGGTTTCTTTGAAATCTATCTAAATTTAAGTGACAGCTCTAAACAGATTCTTGCTATCTTTTTCCTATTACTTATTGCGAGAAAGAGATATACTGTACTTAAATTTAGAATTAAAGTGTGTTCCTAGAATTAGGCCCAATGTCATTGTAATTTTAGAAATATTTACTGAAACGATCGGTGACGGCTGCATGCCGAGACGCCGTGCTATAGCTCGCCACGCTAATGCAATTTCTTTACTTTCACATATCTACAACTTGCATTAAAATACTCTAGATCGATGAAATAAATCCGGGAAACAGGAATGCGCGCGCATAATTTTGACTGATGCGCAGCCCGCTGGTCTAAGGCAAGCAAACTTGCTTGGCGGTTGGCGCCTTCTTTCTATGATCTTAGGTTGGCGCTCTAGGCGACAGACTCCAACTCCAATGGCGTCCTTTATAAAAAATACTGCTAAATACTCACTATGTGATTTTCCGTCAAATAATGAGAGCGCAGTACGACCATGAGTTTTTTTTTATACAAAACACGGCAATTGACCCAACGCCACCTGATGTGAAGCGGTAAGGAGAGTCCATATGCGAAGACAGCTAGTGCAGAAATGGACAATGCACTAGCTGCCTCCACCTTGCCGGTCCAAAAGGTGCTTTTTCACGCCTCTCTTGAAAGACCCCATGTTATAGGAAGGAGGAAACACATGAGCTGGCAAAGAATTCCAAGTTCTGGAAGTACGACAAAGAAACGAGGAACTAAATTTCTTTGTGCGTGAGGTTGAGGTGGAGACAGTAAATGGATGACTCCGAAGACCGGCACGCGTGCTCCTGAGCAGAAAGGGGCAAGGTGGGATAAGGTCGAAAAGCTCTTCAGAGCACTCTCCGTGATAAAGCCGATAAAAGGCGCTAAGCGACGCAATGTCTCTACGCAATTGCAGAGGCTCAAGGTTGTTCGTGACCTCTACATCGCCAATGATACGGACAGCACGACACTGCAATCTGCCCAGTGCATCGAGGAGGTACTTGGCGGAGCCATCCCATAAGTGCGAGCAATATTCCACGCAAGACCGGACCTGAGTTTTAATACAGCAGGCATAGCTGGTCAGGCGTGAAAAATCGACGCACCTTGTTCAGGACACCGAGCTTCCGTGCGGCTGTTTTGATCACGGTTTCGATGTAGTTTCTGGAATTGAGATCGCAGCATATCTCCATACCGAGCAAGTTCAAGGAGGCCTGTGCCGAAAGAGTAGTGCCCTGAAGAGAGGGAAGGGGAAGGAACGTCGACATTTTAGCTGTAAACGTGCACACCTGTGTTTTCTTAGCATTAAACTCAACAAGATTGTTATATCCCCATTCAGAAATAACGTTCAACACCCTGTTGAGCTCAATAGTAAGATTCTCCCTCTCTTTCTCGGTTTTAGCGCGCCCAGCCCATGGGCGACCGTAATATCCCCCATGCACTGTACTGTCATCCGCATAACAATGAATGCTTCCTAATGGAAGCATGTCATTGATATGATTATGAAGAAAGAGTGTGGGGGATAAAACGGAGCCTTGTGGTACACAATGAAGCGCATCCATCTACGAGGACGCGTATTCTCCGCTCATGTAGGAAGCCGGCGATCCAGTTGCAGAGCTGATCGGGTAGACCGCATGCCGTGAGCTTGGAGAGAAGAGCCTTGTGATAGACCCGATCAAAAGCTCTGGCAATGTCAAGGCTAACAGCCAGTGACTCACCACGTTTATCAATAGCTTCACCCCAGACATGCATTAAGTACGCTAGAAGATCACCCGTTGACCGTTTCGGCCGAAACCCGTACTGTCGATCATTAATTAATGAGTGACCTTCTAGGTATCGGATCAGCTGGTTATTTATGATCCGTTCCATGACCTTGCAAAGAACTGAGGTGACAGCTATTGGGCGGTAATTTCTTGGGTCTGACCGGTCTCCCTTTTTGGGGACCGGTTGCACATTGGCCTCTCTCCAAGATTCCGGCACACACCCAGAAGAGAGAGAAAGGCGGTATAGCCGGGTTAAAATGGGAGACAACACCGCTGCGCATTTATTTAGTACTATCGCTGGGATGCCATCAGTTCCACTAGCTTTCCGGACGTCACCCACGGGAAGAAATGGGACGGTGATTTGTATTCTTAATCCGTCTCCACACGGACACGGAAATGGTTCTCTTGATGCAGAAAATTTGAGGTTATAACTCGACAAAATCCGTTTTGTAGCAAAGAAATTGCCACATTATTGGTAATCGTTTTACACTACAATTGGGATTAAATTTTGGTGATCACTTTCTTTTTCTGGCAGCAAACATTCTGGCAGTAACTAATTTGATTTTTTACTGTTGTAATTAACTACAACTGGTGATAAGTTGCCAGTGAAATAACTGGTCATATAAAGCATTTCATCTTAGGCCTCAATGACAATGCACCTGCGATTTTTTCCTTGTTATTGCAGGTGTCTATAGGCAGCGGCTACCACTTACCACCAGGTGGACCGTCAGCTTGTTTGTCATCTAATTAGATATAAAAAGTTAAGCATAAGTCCTTAAATATCAGACCCTCTATAAAAATACTTCTGCAAAGCTTTGGCATTCATAAGACGGTATAGTGGCGCTGAAAGACCCCTTATGTTGTACCCCTATGTTGTGCCCTTATGTTGTGTGGCTGTGCTTTTATGTTGTTTCCTATTCTGACGCGCATTTTCACGCTTTTATTTTCTACCAAAAAAGTTCCGTTTTCATGGAGTCTTCCATGCTCCGCCACAGTCTCTGTATGGGCGACCTTCTAATGTATTTCACACACCGTTGGGCTCTTGCCATGTTGCCATTGAGTCTGAAGGTGAAGCATTGGTGGCTAGCCTGGAAGTATCGAAGGCATTCGATCGCGTCAGAGGCCCCAGACAAAGGTTGAAAGGAAAATGTATGGGTTTTGCCATTTGTGATCGAAAGTCGTTCGACGGCTACGCCAAATACCATACATTTTCCACTTAGCGATAGAAATTATTGAAAGGTATCTTGTCCAGGCCCTCTTATCTTCTCACAAAGATACCAACTAAAGAGCCTGTGGATCTGTGAAAATGGATCGGTAGCTTCTTGTCCAGCGTTGTCCAGCAGATGCATAAGAGCCGTTGCTGACGGCAATCGCTCAAATATCATGGACACTGAGGCTGCAGGTGTCCCCTGTAAGGGCCTTTGCTGTCTCAAAGAATGACATATCATGATTTTGAGTGCAGCCACAGGTGCTGCCAACAGCACAGAATAAAAAGATACTTCTGTGCCAACAGTGTGATGATTGTGATTTTATTAATAGTCATTAATAAAATTGTTTTTAAATATTTTCTGTTTTACCTGCTTATGTTGATAGTCATTATCATCTTATCATTTATAGGACAATATAGGTAGGTTACATCATATTGAACGTACAACTTCGTATTTCTCCACTGAATATTTCTATTTATTTGTTATTCAGCTAACCAGCTCATACTCTTCAGAGAGCTGTAGCGAGGAGCCTGACACTGATGAAGAAGCAAACAAACTGGCGGCAGAGATCGAAGCCGCTATAGCTGCCCAGGTAAAATATAATGCTTAGTAATTGGTAATTTAAAATACCTAACTTCATGCCAGCATATATTGTGTTCAGTGTGCTGATATGGTTGGCCACATCACTGTAGGCAGTGAACCACGAAAAGTTTGGACCTTCATAAAGCCACCCTATAAGTGATTTTAATACAGAACTACAATTTAGATTAGACGAAAGAAAATATATAATATTAAATATTAGTTTTGAATAAAAATTTCCAATTCCTACTTTTTTAGTATTGGAACTTTTAAAATGGCCATAAATTTATTTTTAAATGACGGTGAATTATACTGTATACAACAATAGGCACACAGCGAACCAGGGGATTAGTCGACAGTGAACCATCTTATAAATTATGTGTCCTCATTGTTTATTTTAAACAATTATTTGAAATAAAAATGTGGTTCAAAATAACTTCTACAGTATAAATAGGTTTTATAATCTGTCAAATATACTTAGGTATAAAGACTTATAAGAGTTCTAAAAAGATTCAACACTGTACCGTGTGTTTGTGCCACTGTGATGCCATGCCGTGTTACCTACTTAAACATATTTACCTACATAAAGAAAATAAAGGGACCTCGTTTTGATAAAACAACTGCGACTTCGGGTACATTTAATGTACTCGAAGTCAATGCATGGCATACAGACCAATAAAAAAAAATGAATTATTTGAATTCATAGATTATTGATATATAGGGAGTAACGGCAACGCGTTGTCTCGGCGCGAACGTCGTCGTGACAACTGCCCAATCGTATGCGTATATATATATATTGTTTCAACAATTGCTTAGGGATCACTATCCTCTTATTCAGCTATGCCTCTAAAGTCAGCAGCCTTGAAATCGTGGCTGTCGGAAGCAATGTCATACCTTTTGGCGTTTGTTTTGGCGACACCAGCGTTATGACGACAACACGGCGTGAGCCTTCCCCTTACATTCTCCGCTGAAAGACAGCTCACATCGCGTTGTGGTCACTGTAAAACATCCACATTACGAAATTAGTCTTATGGTTCTCATGAAAACGACCACAACTCGTTGTGGCAGTAAACAAAGCCAGCGATTATGAAAGTTTCAGTTTGCTATGTTTTGATATGTTGAAATGATTAAGGTAATAGCTGTTTTACATCCTTCTGAATCTTGCCCCATTAAATTTAGGTAGTACCTACACATAACCTTTTTTCTATTTGATTAGGCAGAGGATGGTTCACAAAGGGTCGGTAAGCTCATTGTTGTATCGATAATATTATACTAGTCCATTGTTTCAGCTGGATGAGGTAGATAATTCTGTGAATGAAGTGAATGCTATTTTGGGTGCAATGCCACTTCCAAGCGCCGGGATTCCTATAGGGGAAAGTGCAAATCCAGTATCAAAACTTCTTACGGTTCAGCCTTTATATTTGACGGTTGAAACAGAAATTATGAAGAAGCTTACTGGTGCTTATATTGAGGAATTTCGACATAGGTAGGTGCTTTTATTGGCTTATAGAATAGTTATCAATTACAATCTCATAATCATATTGTTACGGCGGGGTAAATAACGTGGTGGTCTTGCGCAACTTTGAAGTCAATATTCACGGATTACAATGAACTGGACACGATAAAAATTGAATACATAAATGTAATTTAAATCAAAAGGCCCTCAGCTATGTTTCTTAAAATGATGGTAGACTTTGTCCACAACACATGGACAAAGTCAGTGTAAAGTTGGATAGATTTGTGTTTGCCTTGCGTAGAGTAGAATCGGTTTGATTAAGGCAACGCAGTACACTCAGTAGATGTGACAAGAGCTTTAATAGCGCAGAAAAATGTGTGCGAGCTTTGAGTGGGGTGTATATTTAGCACATTGCAAGCCATTTAAGAAAATGAAGATTTTAGCTCTACCTTGCCTTTATATTTTTGAAGTAAGTGTTTTCGTTAAAAAGTATCCGCATATAGGTATTCCATTTGCGACGAAAAAATTAGAAATAACAGTAGAGATCCAGCAAAATTGAAGGTAGGTACCTACCGCCACATCGACCACTTGATTAGCAGGAATTCGTTCTGCATAGCTATGAGAATCTATAATAATCCATCCTCTTGGGATGAATTAAGAATTATTATGACAAATTTAAAAGAGCTTAACTTAATTACTTATTGGATATGTCTTTTTACTCAGTTGATGAATATAATTAAGAAATAATACTAGCATCTACTTAATAAAATTTCTATTACATTAAGAGAATAGATTAAATTTATAACGATTAGTTATGTTAAGGAATGTAATTAAGTATAAGTAATTAATATTAAATGTACCTAAACTTCTACACCACAAAATGTCGATAGAATGTGAGGAATAGTAAATAGTAAAATGTGAACTTGTAAACCATATTCTGAGGAATAAATGGATTATCTTATTTTATCTTTAGGGAAGTATCTAATACCTTTACATGCCATTTACGAATTACGATTCATCATCATCATCACCAGCCTATATACGTCCCACTGCTGGGCACAGGCCTTCCTACATGGGAGAAACACATGAGGAGTTTGGGCCATAACACCACCACGCTGGCCCAATGCGGGTTGATGGGTTAAAGCGGTTGCAGTAACAACCGGGACCAACGGCTTAACGTACCTTCCGAAGCACGGAGGAGCTCGAGATTATAAATTTGATTGACCCATCCCGGGTCCGACCATGGCGAAAGTTGCTTTGTTTTCGTGATCGAAACCAGACCACTCAAACCACTACGCCACCGAGCTCCTCATTAAAGCTCCTCAGAATTACGATTACGACACAATAAAAGGAGAACCGGCAATGCAGATATTAATGGTGTATTGTACAATATTACTTGTTTGTATAAAAAATACCTACCAATGTAAAAACTAAAAAAAAACAAATCGCGGAAGCTACAGCGTATTTACCAATACAAAACCAAAAACGTACCGTTGAGCACAATTTGTATGGCGCTTTTTAACACCATTTAATGGATCTAAATGCTTCCCATCTCAGATCATCTGATCTGAGGTTCCCATAGTAACGTCATTTTATTATATCGAAATAAAAAATAAAATTATTAGTTTTGATGTTTAGCAGGTAAGTATAGAATGTAATAAGCCAAAATAATAAAGAAGAAAAAATCCTACCTGTGACGTGTTTACGCATGATTTTTTTAATGGCGAAATTAACTGATAACTGTTAATGAGAGAAAGAATAGTATTTGTTTTAAATCAAAAGGTTTAACTCTCGATGCCATCATCTAAAAAAAATATTTCGTGCAGATGATGGCATCAAAAGCTCGGTTTTAGTTATCCATTGCTAATTCTTTATTGAAATGCTTGTAAGCACCTACCTTTTATTTTTATCTTAACGTTATTTTCTGCTTTACAGGAAAGCCTACATCGTTCATACACCAGATCACTTGAACTTCCCACAAGTCGGTGAGTAATGTGTTATGTTAGAATACGCTTAAAATCAACATCATGGATGTTGTTTAAAACGACATTTTTATTTTTGACACAGGTCTGAGTATGTCTATGGTGGGTCGTGAAGGTGGAAACTCATATTTTACTTTTGATCATAATTCGGAGTATCAGGCAATGCATCAACGATTTCTGAATATTTTGAACCCACAAGAAAAAGTACCTCTTGACGAGTCCCAGAGAAAAATACACATTGAAGGGTTAATCGAAGTCAGTACCTACACTTTGTTTGAGAGAATGTTACTATTTTTTTTATTAATAACGCAGTAACGAATGTTTCTTGTTTTCTAGGGGTCTGATTTCGTACTACGAGCTGAAGAGTATAGAGCAGCATTATCTATATATCAACAAATCTTTGTTTTTTTACAAAAGATTCTTCACCCATCTTTTGATTTTGCCGACGTAAGTGTTTTAATTACATTTAAACAACATGTTGAGTGCTACGAATCAGTACTGTTGCCGGTTAGGAACACAGCTTTTTTTTTGGGAACACATGTCTATTTGAAATGTGCCTAATAAAGTTAGGTACATACCTACCTAACTAAATACTATTATGATTTATGATACTAGACCAAGTGACCCATGCATGTGTAAAGTTTTTATTCGGTTACTTGGAGCTTTAAATATTATTGGAATTCAGGAAATAAATCGAGCCACTTTTGTTTTTAACGTTTTGTAGTTATTTTTTTTAGTATTATTGATTGTTTCCATTTCAAACAGATACCATTGGAAAGGTTACTTAGTATGAGTCGTTTTATCTCACGAAGCGAAGCGCGCTTTACTTGAGGTAAGGTAACCTAGTATACAAACACGCTGCGAATGTGTGGGTAAGCACAGGAGTTCTTTATACAAAACACTACCCTAATGATCTCTTTATTGTGTTTTTTTAACCCCCGACGAAAAAAGAGGGGTGTTAAAAGTTTGACGTGTCTGTCTGTGTATCTGTGTGTCTGTCTGTGGCATCGTAGAGCCTAAGCGAATGGTCCGATTTTGATTCAGTTTTTTTTGTTTGAAAGCTGATGTGCCTACGATGGGTCTTAGCTATAATTTATAGAGATCAGTTCAGGCGTTTGTTGTCTATCAGGTCATTTTCTACATGATAATAGGGTTTTACTAACTTTTACACATCCGATTGATTTGAAATTTGGTGTACTGTCATTCTAGCAAATAAATAATTTACTTACTTACTTACTTACTTCGTAAGTAAGTAAATTATTTATTACTTACTTACTGACATTCCCATGACATACTATTGTTGAGCTGAGCCTATACCATCAAAAAGTCTGCGATATGCTTAATTCTTCAGAAACTTTCAGCAGATATAGCGTGTTTGGGCTCTTATGAATAGTCTCAATGAGATGGTGTTAGATAGATGATTAATGACGCCGGGGCTTATTAAATTTTTTTAATTTTGTATTTTTATAGTATAATTGATTATACATGTTGAGACTTAATATATATATTTTTAATTATAAATAATAATGTTATTGAATAATTATTAGACTACTTATTTTTTTTTTAAATAAATGTTTAAAATTTAATTTAAAGAAAGTTTAATAAGTATGCCTGTTGAGACCTTAATTGTTATTTTATAATAACAATTAAGAATGTTTGTTAGACAAAGGTTTTTATAATTTAATTGTGATTATTTGTAACATTTTTTTAATAAGATAACAATTAAAATGTTTTAAAAAACGCATAATGTGTTTTGTAATTCGACCCATGTTTCTTGGAGACAATTGCTGTTTCAGGAGTAGAACGACCTCATTAAAAGTTGGGTTTTTCGTTTACACAGTATAAAGGGCATCTATCCTTCTTAGTATTTTCATAGTGGGGCAACTATCCATACAGGCATCTATCCTCAAAAAAAAAGGTTCCACAAAAAGCTAAATTTTGCAAAATCTGTGATTGATAGGTCAAAAATAAATAATTATAATTCAACATGAATAATTGAGCTAGCCCACATTCATAGAAATTATTCATATTAATGAATATTTTCAAAATTAGGAGGCTTTTTAAAAAAGTGGGGTATCTATCCCGGTTTTAATAATAATAATAATATTCATACACTCACGCCTATTATCTAGCCCAAAGTAAGCTCAAAGTGAGCTTGTGTTATGGATACTAGATAACAGCCTGCATAGCAAGGGGTACAGACCGCTCGACCAGCCGGTCGTTTAACCTACGGTCGGTCGTTTTACCCTAATTATGTTACTCCTTGATAAAGGGTATTAAATAATATGTCAGATAATACAGGCTGGGTCACTCTAGAACCTATAGAAAAAAAGAAAAGTTGATGAATCAAATTCTAATAGTAATATTATGTTGTAGTGTACTTTAAAAAGTAGTTTTAGCTAAAAAAACACATCTTCAGCCCGCGCATGCGCTTCAAAATTGTACGTTTTTGAAAAAAAAACATGTTTTACTAAATAGCATAGCTCTTTATTAGAAATAACTTAAAATACTATTAAAACACCAAAATCATTTAGTGAAAGACATATATTAACGTTTAAAATAAAAAACTTAAACAAATACACTTAAAGGTTATCAAAAAAATATTAATCTTATACCAAAAATCCCGCCTACGAAGTTTTACCATTCTTAAAATCAAATAAATGTCTCAAAGGCAGTTCATTTAAATGCAGCATGCAAATTATCCACTGCAAAGGTCTCTGAAGTCTTTTTTCAAATAGCCTTATGACCCCACTAAATTTACCTGTATTTGTCACTGTTCCATCGCATCCAATAGCCAGGAGATCAGCAGTACTAATATTTTGGCGGAAAGAAGAGCGTCTAATGATATCTCAATGGCAGTTCCTTGTAATGGCATCACATACCCTACATAAATGGACTCCGATTCTTTAATAACAGAAACTTGTTCTTCAATAACTACTTGCTTGTATCTTTTGGTTCCCTTTTTGACTATCTTCAGGGTTTTATCTTTCCGCCCATCAAAATATAAAGCTTAAAGGCTTTTAAGTTTAAAGGCGCTTGATTCTTCGTAAGCGTGTCACGTGTTTTCCTTCTCTCTCTTCGTAGTTTTAATTTATCTATAACAATATCTAACGAAAGTTCGTGTAAAACTGCAGAAGCAATCGCAGCACCAGCTCTGTCGGATACTCCATAACGGTCACATTATTTTTCATACTTCCTGAGGTAGAATGTAAGTGCTCTTCTATATTTTTGTGTAGCATTTCCAGAAATGAAACACATATCAGAATCACTACTTGTTGATAACATTAATTGTTATTCTGGTATTTTGGATGGGTTTTTATCGCTCTTCAGACAGATTTTTGTTGAAGCTTGCTTTCGAACAAACTTTTTGGTAAACTTTTTCTTCGATTGCGATCAATGCCGCCGATTCTTATTTTTCTCTCACCCAGTTGATCAATTAAAAAGTCGTGTTCTTCTTTAGGAACTCTATCTTTTCTGGAACAATTGCACTATTATCTTGCATTTGCATGAACAAATATCGAACAAAATTTCGTTTTTCAGCAAGAACTCAGTTTTTTTCTCAGTTGACAACCTGTTTACATATTTTGCATTTGGAATGATAAGCTTTCAGGAGCTGAATGACTCTTGTATGCGAGACTACAGGGATTGATGCTTTTTGCCATACTCCTTCAACTTTCTGGGTTACAATTTCTGCAATTTCGGAATACGCGGGCTCTTTGTTACTGCTATTTTTAATTTTCACTTGTTGTCTATTCCACTCGTAGCGTTTCATGACATCCTGGTATGTTCGTAACACGTTTCCTTTTATATCTTCTATATTTCCAAATATAGGGCATTTGTATGACTGTCTATTATTTGACATGATAGAAAAATTTTGCTTCCAAGTTCTAAAACAATTTTGCTTCCAAGTTCTAAAACAAAAATTACACAATTTACAATTTCACAAGATTTCATAAGAAACTAGTTACATTGATACATGAATTCCCTGAATTTACTTACCTCAAAAATCCTCTTTTAATAAACAACACAGTTTATATAACAAAAGTAACGTGTATTTCAATGGATACTAATTAAAATGTCAAACGTGTAACTTATGGTGTAAAAGTGGGTACATACATACATGAACTTTTTTTTTCAAAAATTCAATGGCGTCGCGGGCATTTCCACTTAAAATAATTCAGTAATTTTAAAGGGTTCATAACGATACCTTACTTCAACATATTTTCGCTATTAGAAATCGATTATACTCAAAAAAAAAATTTTGACCCACCCTGGTGCCGTCAATACGACAATAAATTAAAACATGGGCTACATTAGTTCACAGAAATGGTTTGCCACTTTCAAAAACATTTTATTTATTTGATAAGATGTTTTTGAAAGTGGAAAACCATTTCTATGAACTAATATAGCCCACGATTCAATTTATTGTCGTATTGATACCAGCCTGTACCCATACGTTCTAAAGTACCTAATAATGACCTATAGCATTTTATTAAAAAATAATAATTATAAAAGGTAAAAATTAAAGATGGCTCGATTTATTTGCTCCTAAGAATATATAATATCCACGTGTCCGATACCAGCGGAGGGCTCGTTAAAATCTGTGTAGCACTCACATTCAGACAATGGCTTGATACTTGTGTGATTTAGGTAAGCCCACTGGCGAACTGGTAAAAGTGTGTGAATGTTGGAACTATGCGAGTTTGATCAAGCAAGGTGATCTGGCAGTTTACGTGTTTAATTTTTTATTTTAAGGCATACTAAAAATAAAATTTTCAACAATCTAACCATTTTCAGCAAACCATCCGGCTCGAATACAAGTATCTGGAAAACCGCCCTTTCCACGTGGTTTTGTTTAAGTACATGTACTTGCTATCGGGAAAAGGTTACAATCGAACTGCTCTAGAGGTGGCAAAGCTGCTCATGAACTTGGACCCCGCAGATCCCCTTGGAATTCAATATATCATAGACACTTTCGCAATTAAATCTAAAGAATACAGGTGGCTGGTGACATTCGTTGATGACTGGTCAATGAATGATAATCCGTATTTATTCAACCTAAAGTTTTCAAATGCTTTAGCACACTTTATAATGACACATCGAAGCAAGTGTAAGTAGCTACCTTATTACAATTAAAAAAGCATGTTCCTATTGAATACAAATAGTCAACAATAAGAACCAGGTGTTCCCAATATGGCCCATTTACTATTCCTTAGATTCCTGAAACTACATTGTTACCTATAAGTAGATACTTATTATACTGTGGGGGCCCTGTTCACACATATTTCACCGCATTTCATTTCACTTCATTTTTCCATGTTTCATTAAATCTTTATGTAAATATATTTTCTTATTATATTGCAATCCCGCCTTCATGGTGTAGGCCTCTATGGCACCCCGGAGTTAGCGAGCACGGCCGACGATAGACTTCTTGGCATAGCTGTCTGGTTGCCATGGTTACTGATGGACTGTTATTTTGGTTAGAACAATTTTATTACTTTCGTCGCGTGTAACATATTATTATTGTTTAGTTTTCTTTTATTTTCCGTGCCTTGTAAATATTACCTATATCTTCTGACTGTCCTGATTAATGTAGTAAGGCGATCTGTTGTAAATATTTCCCAATAAACCTTTTACATTCATTGGTGTAACTGTACTTCATGCATCATCGCCCCTACCTATAACTGGTGACCCCGACTGAAGGCGCTTACAGGAGATATTGGCATCTAAACCGCAAGTACTTACCACCTTACTTTTAACATGAGCGATAGTGATTCGGCTAAAGCGGTAGCGTCAGACAATGGCGGAGCACATACGGCGCCGACGAATTATTGTAATACACAGTCGGAACACGTTTCCACGGCGATGACGTCCGATATTTTTCGCGTTGGCGTTAGAGTTCCTCCGTTTTGGCCCGACGAACCTGAGATATGGTTTGCTCAGATTGAGGGGCAATTTGCGATATCTAATATTACTACGGACTCGACAAAATTTTTCTACGTGATTGGTAATTTGGATGCACAGTATTCGAAAGAAGTTAAGGATATCATTACCAATCCGCCGCAGACCGGCAAGTATGATAAGCTGAAGCAAGAACTCATCAAACGCTTGTCGGCATCACGTGAGAAGAAGGTTCATCAGCTACTTATGCATGAGGAATTGGGTAATCGCAAACCTTCTCAATTTTTACGTCATCTTCAGAGCTTAGCCGGACCAGCTGTTCCTGACGATTTTCTTCGAACGATTTGGAGTAGCCGACTTCCGAGCAATATCCAGACACTGATTGCATCTCAACAGGACAGCTCTCTGGAGGCACTCGCCGATCTTGCAGACAGGGTGCAGGATATTGTCGCGCCCGCGCTACAAGTGGCTGCCGCGTCCGCACCTGGCTACAGCATGCAGTCCATGGCTCTGGAAATTGCCGAGCTTAAAGAAGCTGTCAAGAGCTTAACGATGCAGCTGAACAGGCAGTCGCGTCCTCAGAGCCGTTGCAGCAGCCAAGAGCGTCAGCGATCATCGTCCCGTTCTACACGTTCTGCACGTTCCGCATCTCATCACCGAAGGTATCCGCTTTGTTGGTACCATAGTAAGTTCGGAGACAAAGCTCAGAAGTGTTTAAAACCATGCGACTTCCATAAAACGGGAAACGGTCAAGGCAGTCTGTAATGGCGACGAACGGCTGCCCAACTTTCAATGGTCGCCTATTCGTCACAGACAACAGTTCGAAGCTACAATTTTTAGTAGACACTGGGAGCGACGTTTGCGTTTTCCCTCGAGCTGCGCTACGTGAACGACGGGCGAAGACGGATTATCAGTTATCTGCAGCCAACGGTAGTGTGATCGACACTTATGGTTTTTTGGAGCTTAAGCTGAATTTAGGACTACGCCGAAACTTTCCGTGGTCTTTTATTGTTGCTGATGTCGTGAAAGCGATAATTGGTGTTGACTTTCTGAGTCATTACAAACTAGTGGTTGATGTACATAACAAACGTTTAATAGACAATACAACTCGTTTGTCTTCTGCCGCTTGCATCGCTAACTCACCTAACATTTGTTCAGTAAAAATACCTTTTGGCACTTCGCGTTATCATGATATTCTTTCAAAATTCCCAGAAATCGTCAAACCCGCTGGTACTCCGCGTTTTCATGCTCATAACACTGTTCATTTCATTCGGACCACATCCGGCCCACCAATCACTTGTTCTCCACGCAGGTTAGCCCCGGACAAGCTCAAAATAGCTAGGCAGGAGTTCGAGCTGATGCTGAGCAATGGTACTGCGCGTCCATCTGAAAGCCCTTGGTCTTCGCCGCTGCACTTGGTACCTAAAAAAGATAATGGCTGGCGTCCGTGCGGAGATTTTCGACTTCTCAACTCCCGGACGATCCCAGACCGGTATCCCATCAAACATATACAGGATTTTTCTCACTGTATTGCCGGTTCTACTATCTTTTCGACCATAGATCTTTTAAAGGCCTACAACCAGATCCCTGTTCATGAGGCTGATATACAGAAAACGGCAATAACAACTCCGTTTGGTTTGTTTGAGTTCCCATATATGACCTTTGGTCTAAGGAACGCAGGCCAAACGTTCCAGAGGTTTGTAGATGAGGTCACTCGAGGTTTAGACTTCTGCTATTGTTATTTAGATGACTTTTTGGTGTTTTCCAAGACTCCAGCTGAACACGAAGTCCATTTGCACCAGCTGTTCACAAGATTGAATAAGTACGGGGTTGTCTTGAATACTTCCAAATGCCTTTTCGGTGTTACTGAAGTTAATTTTCTAGGCTACCGAGTCTCTGCTTCGGGAACCAAACCTTTGGAGTCGAAGGTCGAGGCTATCAGGAATTTCTCTCAGCCTAGAACTGTCAGAGAGCTTAGACGTTTTTTAGGCATGCTGAATTTTTATAGGAGGTTTATACCCAATGCCGCAAAAATTCAGGCGCCCCTTAACGCTCTGCTCGCAGGCTCTGTCAAAGCTTCTCATCCAGTTGACTTAACTGGTGATGCTCTCGCGGCCTTCCAACTCAGCAAAGAGTCTCTGCAACGCAGCTTTATTAGCACATCCCGATTGCCAAGTCAAGCTCGCCCTTGTCGCGGATGCATCAGATTTAGCATTGGGCGCTGTACTACAGCAATTCAAAGAAGGGGACTGGCAACCTTTGGCATTCTTTTCTAGAAAATTGAGCCCTTCTCAACAGAAGTACTCGCCTTACGATCGGGAGTTACTCGCGATTTATGAAGGTATCAAGTACTTTAGGCATATGTTGGAGGCTCGTCATTTTACAGTCTACACCGACCACAAGCCATTGTGTCACGCTTTCCGCGAGGGTAAGAACAACTGTTCACCACGACAATATAGGCATCTGGATCTAATTGCACAATTTACGACCGATATTCAACACATATCGGGTAAAAGCAATGTGGTTGCCGATACTTTGTCCCGTGTCGAGGAGTTGCAGTGTCCGGTTGATTTCAAACTGTTGGCTGAGTCTCAGGACTCAGATCCAGAGCTTTTGCGACTTCTCAACAGCGAAACGTCCTTGCAACTCGCGAAAGTTCCATTGCCGGGTAGCTCCACCGAACTTTATTGTGACATCGGTACTGGCTCACCGAGGCCTTTTGTAACTTCTGCTTTGCGTAAGCAGGTTTTTGATTGTTTGCACGGTCTAAGTCACCCTGGCGCTAATGCCACTTCAAAGTTAGTGTCTACACGTTTTGTGTGGCCGGGGATCAGAAAAGACTGCCGCCTTTGGTCTAAAACTTGTTTAGCTTGTCAACGTGCGAAAGTCAGCCGTCATGTTGCAGCTCCTTTGGGTACTTTCCAGTTACCGCAAGCTCGTTTTATGTACGTACACATTGACATTGTCGGCCCATTACCGTTGTCACAAGGTTTTCGCTACTGCTTGACGGCAATAGACCGATTCAGTAGGTGGCCCGAAGTCATTCCCATTGCTGACATTACGGCAGGAACAGTAGGCCGAGCATTATTAACAGGTTGGATCGCAAGGTTTGGTTGCCCCGTTGACATTATAACCGACCGTGGACGGCAATTTGAATCCGCGTTATTCCAATTTCTATCCAGAATAATCGGGTTCAAACACCGTCGCACTACTGCTTACCACCCGGCATGTAACGGCTTGGTGGAAAGGTTCCATCGACAGTTAAAGGCTGCAATCAAATGCCACGGTGATGTAAACTGGACGGAATCTTTGCCGTTGGTTCTGTTGGGGATTAGAAGCGCATTTAAGGAAGATTTGCAATCTTCGTCCGCTGAACTTGTTTATGGGGAACCCTTAAGATTACCCGGGGAGTTCTTCGAGGGTAGTGTTCAGGGTACAACAGATGTGTCTGATTTCTCTGCCCGTTTACGGATATTCGCTGAAAAGTTACAGCCTGTTCCTACCTCTCATCATAGCACTGGTAAGGTCTTTGTTTTCAAGGATCTTAAGTCCTCCAGTCACGTATTTCTCCGGGAGGACGCGTTGCGAGGATCTCTGGCTCCAACTTACTCTGGTCCTCATCTAGTGGTCAGCAGAGGAGAGAAAGTTTATAAGTTGCTGGTCAAAGGCAAACCAGTTACTGTATCTGTCGATCGCCTCAAGCCAGCTTACATACTTTCCAACGATAGTGGCTTGACTCCGCAGGTCCAGTCAGGTTCATCGACGGGTGACGGTGACAAAGCATCTAAGTCCACACGGTCTGGTCGACATGTGCGTTTCCCAGATTACTATCGCCCGTAGTGACGGTCTCTGGAGGGGAGTGATGTGGGGGCCCTGTTCACACATATTTCACCGCATTTCATTTCACTTCATTTTTCCATGTTTCATTAAATCTTTATGTAAATATATTTTCTTATTATATTGCAATCCCGCCTTCATGGTGTAGGCCTCTATGGCACCCCGGAGTTAGCGAGCACGGCCGACGATAGACTTCTTGGCATAGCTGTCTGGTTGCCATGGTTACTGATGGACTGTTATTTTGGTTAGAACAATTTTATTACTTTCGTCGCGTGTAACATATTATTATTGTTTAGTTTTCTTTTATTTTCCGTGCCTTGTAAATATTACCTATATCTTCTGACTGTCCTGATTAATGTAGTAAGGCGATCTGTTGTAAATATTTCCCAATAAACCTTTTACATTCATTGGTGTAACTGTACTTCATGCATCATCGCCCCTACCTATAATACCATTACAAATAATTTATCGGTTCCGAAAGAATACTCTATAAATTTAATAAAAAAAAATAAGTGATTGGTGTAATAAAAATAAAAAATCATTAATTATTATTTTTGGCGTTTTTTTATCATGCAACATGGTGGTGCTGTCATTATTTTCATGATATTTGTATGTATTAATTTATCATTGGCTGCACTATTTCATATAATTAATAAATGTCATGTAATTATTTATTAAATAAGATATTTGTAGGTAATCCGTTACCTATAAGTAAACTTAATATTGCATAATTTTTGAGGGGCTTAATATTCAAAATCATAATCGTTGAAATCTATACTATTTTTGTTTGCCATAATCTTATTATTGAAAAAAATGTTTAGAGTAGTGGATTACCTACGCCATTTCGAAACACTTTTTATCGAATGTTGTTTCGTCGATGACGATTAATCGATCTTTCAATTACGCGAAGCTTTAATTGAGCTAATTTTGTTTCAGCGATGGTTTGTTTCATCGAAAATCTGTTACTCAACAGTTCATTTAATCAATGGATTCTTTAACCTAATCTTACTATCGAAGGTATATTTCGTCGAAATTCTTTTAATCGAGCATATTTTTTATCGACTTATTCATTTAGATTTCGACAAATGAACTTAAGCCTATATTTTTTATGTAGATAACTGCTTTTATCTGCATAAAAAAATAATCTAGTACCTAATTAAAATATAAAACTAGAAAAAAAACAAACAACAAACATTTATTATAATGTTAAAATAAAAAATTAAGAACAAATAATCTGTCGATATAACATTTTTCGATAAAGCGTACTATCGACGAGACAAATTTCGGCAGATCAATCAATCGTAGAATCAAACTGTCGCTGTAAAATTTTTCGATGAAACGTACTATAGAGGAAACAAACTTCGGCAGATGAATCTTTCGTAGTATAGAGGCGTCGAGCAATAATATTTTCGACTAATCGTCATCGACGAAACAACATTCGATAAAAAGTGTTGGAGCTCTAAGTGCCGTCCCGAAACATCGCAGTAACAAGACGTCGATTTAACAAGGCGTCGCAGTATAGACATGTCGATGGAAGGTTTTCGTAGGTACTAACCAGGCCCACCTTTTCCATTGGGCACAGTGGGCAAGTGCCCAGGGCCCCGCGATCCATGGGGCCCCAAGATCCCTTTTCGGAAATAAGGATTTCGATTAAATGTCTATGGAAATATGAATGTATACGTATATTGTATAAAATAATTAAATTGATAAACTACTCTTTTTTTGAAGTCGGTTAAAATAATAAAGTGCCCAAAGCCCCCAATGGGTTAAAGACGGCTCTGGTACTAACAACATTCGATGATACGGCTTTCGCACTGACGTAGGTACCTATTCCGTCCGAGACACGGGAACGGGACAGAGGCGAAGTAAGACGTCTAGGTATATTGAGGTTCACTAACCATTTGCATAAAAATTTAAACCAAAAAATATGTTGGCATATGGTAATTTATACTAATAATATTTTCTCTTGTAGTCTTGGGACTTTTTCTTCTTTGTTAAAATTACAACAATGGATTCCTAAGATCGAACAAAACCAGCATTTGTCAATTATTGCTATTTCCTTGCTAATTAATTGCCCGTTGTTTACAGCGAATGACTACTCCCTTCCTAATGTATTGCTGCGACTAACCATGGCTTACTACCCCACGGTTACAATAGAATTGTTAAAAGCCTTGTCAGTGACTCTTGGCTCCGAGCAGCAGAACCATGGACTTTTCACCAGTGATTTTCAGAAAACTTACATGTGAGTGAAACCAACTAATTTTGCTTTGTTTTTTTAATTTATATTTTAATAAGTCATCCTATGAGCCCCTGGCTTCTCCACCCTGGATTACTTGTGCATTAATTGTAGGTATCTGATACAATTTGTATCTAATTTTCAACTCTTTTTTAAAGCACTGATCCGTTTTTGGAGATTGCTATAACAACGTATGCGAAGATGGTTGCTCCACAATGGCGGGATCCGTCAGTTATGGCTTGGCTTTTGTTAAACGTTGAAGCTGTGTCCGCTAGATATGACAAAGAAGCAGTATTCAAGGTAAATGGTTAAAAGGAAGCATCAGCACAGATTAATGCATTAGTATCGCGGTTCCTAAATAGATGGCGTCGTCACTCTAGAATTTTTATTGACAAGTTTAATAAATGGCCTGGATGGTCGGTCGCCTTATCGATCCTTTTCTATAATTACCTTTTCTTATCATACCTTAAATGACGAGTATTTTTGGAATACAATTTGGCATTTAGCAGTGAGTGAAATTAATTGAATAATGGGTCTGTTTTCTACTTCCAGTAACTAATGATTTGTAGTTACTCACAGGCATAAGGATGTTGCCTAAGTTTAAATACATAAATGCTATTTTTCACAAATTCAAAGCTACTGTTACCCATAAAAACAATTGAAACGTAAAAGTTATTGAACATTGTTGAAATTGTATGGTATCGAAAATGTAAACTGCAACATATATCAAACATACCATTGTATCTGTGAAACTTTTTATAACTATGCCATTTCCTATCCAAAAAAATATTGCATAACAATATTTTTTTAAGTATACTAAACTTGGTGCTTTCAAATTCGACAGCTGTTACGGTCGTAATGCTGCTGACGGAAGATTATGATTTTTCATACAATTTGCCCGTCCAGCGGCAGGACGGCTTCGTCGCCAAATTAAATGACCCGCGGGGCGACCGCCTTACTTTATTGGTATGAACATTGGCATGGTTTATGGCGTCACATTGTCACATTGAATTCAATTATGACATTCACTGACATGACCCTGGGGCTGGTTGAATTATTATCCTATAAGATAAACACTGAAATTTACTTATTCCATCCCAACAGCCCGGTGCGGCAGCAGTAGGTACCACCGTAATCGCCTAATTTGAAAGACCTAGAGCTCTGTCATTTGAAACGGTTTAATAAACCCCTTGCCTAAGAATCATTTAAGTAGATTCATGTTAGGCTCTAAATAATGATCATCGACTTCTCTTAACATTGCTTGAATAACTACATTCTTCATTAATAAAGATAAATAAACGAAAATAATTATGCATATAATATAAATGAATTATAATATATATTGTTATTACAACTTTGTGTTTGGTGTGTTTTGTTTTACAGACACGAGTAAATAAAATAGCTGCGGCCACTATAAAAGACTTTTCTAAGCCCTGTCCGGAAGGAATTCGTCGTAGCTTGCTGCTTTTGAAACCAATGTCTAAATTAGTCGTAAAATATGTGAGTTTTTTTTTATTTGTAACATATGTTAGTTTCAGGTAAGTACGGTTAAAGTGCTAATCTTGACTTTTTTGGCAGCAGCTAACATGCTGTGCTACTTGATAGAATATTTGGTAAAAATACTCTGGGGAATAAGAAAATTGACTCCCATGGTAAAGCAATCTTTTTTCCTCCTTTTAGTTAACATTTTTCTACAGTAAAAGAAGCAAATTTACAATAAAAATTTTTTTGGACATCTTAAGAAAGTTTTTTAATTATTAGTACAGTCGACAGCACGTCAAGAATAACAGTTTGACTTTGAGACCGTCCTTACTGCGTTCGTAATAGATTCGGCTTTCGTAGTGCAACTGTTACATGTTTTCGTGTGTAAAAAATATGATAATAATATACATTTAAAGTTGAACATTCAAATGTTTTCAAGTGTTGGGTAAATTTGTTACTTACTGGTGGGTAGTTATTTTCTTTTTTGTCTTCAAATGATGTAGTAAAAAGAAAATGAGAAAAGTTATCGGATTTGATTGATAATCCCCAGTATAACGATTTCCGCCCGTTACTCACGTTCACCTTGATTGGTTAACTATTCATTTCTTAACTTCATGTAATCATCATCATCAGCCTATATACGTCCCACTGCTGGGCACAGGCCTTCCTACATGGGAGAAACACATGAGGAGTTGGGACCGTAAATCACCACGCTGGCCCAATACGGGTTGGTGGGCTAAAGCGGTTGCAGGAACAACCGGGACCAACGGCTTATCGTGCCTTCCGAAGCACGGAGGAGCTCGAGATAACAAACTTTGATTGACCCATCCCGGGATCGACCATGGCGAAAGTTGCTTTGTTTTTCGTATCGAAACCAGAGTGCTCAAACCGATACGCCACCGAGCTCCTCCCGCCACCGAACTTCATGAAATAACGGAGTGTTATTTTGCAGGACATGCCGCCCATGGTCCACAACCGACCTTGGGATCCGCTTCCACCTTCCAACACCGTGAACCGCTACAACTATGCACTCACGGACATCGATCCTCGTTACTACACGGCTCTCTTTAGTTTGTTACTGGCACATGACCCTTCCTGCATCCCCCCGGAGTTAGTATTAGATTATTTCTAAGCGATTTCAAATTACCGCTCCTATGCTTTACTTACAGTTTGTTTTGAAATTATATATTATTATAAAGAAGTTGACTAGACGCTATGAAAAAAAAACGATGAACTTTCTGTTTGATTACTAAACAGATACTATAATTTCTGAGATAGCTAAACTATTTCCAAAATCACATAATAAGTTTTATTTGCTCAAGCCAATAAAAACAATGAAATTAAATATGTAGAAGAAGTCCATAGTTATCAATACTCAAAATTCAAACAAAAATAAAATAATTATTGGAACATAAACAATACACGAGGCAGAAACTTTGGGAAAAGCGAGAGCACTTGTTCAGTCAAATTATTAACTTATATTACATATTTGTATTATGTATCAATGAAACACTACTAACTACTACGCTCGCATAAACTACTAGGTGCAAGAAGAAATTCAATGTCGTATACGGACACAAAAGTACGAGTACCTACAGAGAGAGAGAGAGAGAGAAAGAGTGTGTGTGTGTGTGTGTGTGAGAGAGAGAGAGAGAGAGAGAGAGGGAAAGAGTGTGTGTGTGAGAGAGAGAGAGAGAGAGAGAGAGAGAGAGAGAGAGAGAGAAAGAGTGTGTGTGTGAGAGAGAGAGAGAGAGAGAGAGAAAGAGAGAGCGAGATATTACAAAAAATAATTTATTAAGCTTAGTCATAATAATAGTAATTTTAGTAAACTTGTGTTTACAGCCTACGGGGTCCTGAATTTGCTGGCATGAGTTGGCATCTTAGCAACAACAGCGCCTATAGGCGTTTCGCCACTCAAATGATAATCCCCGAGTACGGTGCCAATGCCGCAAATGTGGTTGCTGTTATACGACAGATGAATGTCGAAATCAATCCCGAGGTGAAGGATGTCGATTTTCGAACTGAAAAAGATAGAGACTAAATTACGATTATGAAAAACGGAACTAATTTGCTAGCAGGTATACCAATCCAATCGTAATAAACCTCCCTTAAATTAGTTTAACTTAATTCAGCAACGGCAGCAAGGACCCTTGAGTTATAACAGTTAATGGTTAATTCAGATTATATGTATACATAATATCGAATATACTAAAATTACGTATTACAAATTAAACTGCTATTGGTAGGACTTACAATTTGTTGTTACTCAGTCACAGCAGAGTGGTTCGTCCATTGTACTACCAACTATGTAGAATTGTAGACTAACACTTGGAGTTTTTAATAAGATATTTTGTATCAAGACATCCTTTTCTTAAAATTGTCAAAATAGTAGGTGTCTATCATTAACATCTTCGTATATTTACTCTTGTGACTATTATGATGGCTAGTACGTAAGTTGCATTTATCATGGTTCTTTGGAACGTTTTTTAAATTAATGTCGCTATGCGCAAACGTAGTATTTAAATGACTGTTTAGAATTAAGTTTCTACTTGCCAAGTGATTCTTGTTCTCATCATCTGGGCACTATATTACCTAAGTATATTAGTCCAAAAGTTGAGCTTAATTATTTTCGTCCAAAATGTAATATTTTTGGTGTTTACTTATAGTAGGTATATCGCCTAAATGGCAAAGGTGAAAAATATAATTTACAATATATAGGTACTCAAAGTAATTTTATATACTTCTATCACTTACTTATACTCTAAAGAGTTTACATGTAGGTAATAGGAAGCAGTTTACGTGTCCTTCAGCATAGCTTTGCGGGCTAAAAGTTCTGTTTGCCAATTGACAGTAATCGCCCTATAAGAGATTTGATGTTATTTGAAGTAGATAATTACCTATTATGAAAGAAAATATACCATTATAAAATAAAGGCTGATTCTTTGCCATTTACTAAAAGTTTGAACCAGGAATGGTTTTAATAATTTTCACTTCAAATAAAAAATCCGTAAAGATTATTTTAGAGAACAGGGAGAGTATTATGAAATTTTATCTCCGTTCAGTTATGGTACTCAATATAGGTACATAAAAATTGAGAATATATTTAAAACAATTAATACTATTCTCATTTTTTTGTACAGCATGTACTGCACATGCTAGGTGGCATAAGGTTCTAGAAAAAAGTCATTAAAAAGCGTGATTTAGGTAGGTAGTTATGGTATAGTTTACAATTTAGTTTTTTTTTTGTTTAATACTTATTAAAAAATAAACGTGACCATGTCGCGTGGGAATCCATCGGTTTAACGCTAAATTCTACGAAAAAAATTAGGTGCATTTCTATTTAAAATTAATTCGGTTAAACCTATTGGTAAGGTATATTATTCTTGTAAACTTTGATAGAAAGGAATTTTAATATGGAGACCTCTGTGGTCAATAAATTGAAGGTTTTGGGTACAAAGACTAGAGGGTAAGATGAGCTCACCAAAAAATTTAAAGCGTAGAACTTATTTTTCTGGAAATAAATAGCATTTTATGAGCTTGTAATTTTACGGGAGCTCAGATTTAACTTGAAGTGATTAAATGTGATGAATTCGTCTGTGAACTAGGCCCTAGCAAACAAAGTAAGCGAGGCCCATAAAGTAAGGATAGGTAAACTGTAAAGCGAATTTGTTATATTAGTAGCTATTATTATGTAGACCTGAGTATTGTCTGTTTAACAAACAAAAGTACCTAAAGGGACTAAGTGCAATCGATTGCCAAAATATGTGTTTATTAAGTTATGAATATAATTATATCTTTGACATTTTAATGAATAATCTAATATAATATGAAGTACCTTTTTAAAAGTTTACGGTTTGTTAGTTATAACTATTGTTTTTAGTACTGACCAAAATTCATATTTACCAAAACACAGATATAATTTTAAGCAGCTAAGAATAACTAGGATAAAATTAAATCCTCAATTATTTACATTTACATAATTATCAAGAAGTGGTCTCACTAATGTGAAGTTTGGAAATTTATCCTATTTAAATTCACTTTTATGGAAATGTATCATGATAAGATTACCAAAAGTATGGGCTCAAATAATTGGGTAAGTACAAGTTTTCTGTTATTATATTTCTACTAGATGATATTTTTAGTGATTTGGGTCTGAGACTACCACACCAAAAATATTGGTTTATTTGAATAGACGATGAAAATGAACCACGTTTAACATTCCAAATATTGTAATCTTATATGAAATTGAGCCTATGTAGGAAGGTAGCGGTTTTCAATAAGAACGAAAGCTTATACATATTTTTTCGAGAATATTTTTTACAATATTCTTGTACAAACTATATTAACAGAAAGCAACGGAAGAAATGATCACAACTTATTTCTCGTGACTGTAGTAAGAAAAATCTTGTAACGAAGAAAAGTTTGAAAATTATGTTTTTTTCTGAAATATTTTCGTTGGTATTGGTATACTCATTTCTTCTAAATTGGATAAAAAATCAAAGAAAGGAAAAACTAAGAAAATGCGTTGATTTCTTGTTGTTTTTTAGGGTAGGAAAATAAAGTTATGATCAAATCTCCCCTTGTATCCAGTAACACAATTTATATATATTTATAAGTAAGTATTAATAACATTAACTATTTTTAAATTATTTTTCATGACAGCAAGACTGATTGAGAAGTCTGTCATGTCAGTATTGTGTTAGTATCACTATTTAGGTAGGTAGTTTTCTATTTTGTTGGTATAAAAAAAATTGTAACTGTATAACTGTATTTATTGCTTTATTCTCTATTCACTATTTAGATCCGTGAAATCGTGGAATGCAATAAACAATTTGACTTTGACTTTGAAATTCGGCTTACTTTATTGACACCAAACCACAGCAGACCAAACTCCTGATTTAGGTTTTGAGAACTTTTCAGTTCATTATTTAATTTCTGACTCTTGGGCAGGAACGTTCTTACGTCGCTGTATGGTATTCAAAATTAGGATTGTTTATTTTTTATGTTGCATATGTTTTTGTTCAGTTCATTTGTAGATTACTTATTACTAGTTACCAAATACAATAAAAATATTTATACCTACGTATGTATGCTTTATAAAGATACTACTTACTTCCTATACTTCTTTAATAAATGTAAGTACCTACCATACTTTTACCACATTTATTAATTATAATTTTGGATCTACCAATTGAAATGGATAAATAATTAACAATTATTTATTTAAATATCTTTCTATATGTTAACTCATATCATTGTAAAGCTACCCTTCTAATAAAAGTTAGTATTTATAACCCATTAAAAATATAAATCTAGTACAATATTAGATTTTTATCAATTGGAGCAATTCTAATGTTGCGGCATATTGGACGAAAGAGTAGTTTTTCCTATAATCTTTTTGAATCAATTTTACTCTATATATTAAGAGCTTTCTTCTAAATAGACTTTTAACTATGGCATTATTATTTGTCATGTCTTTCGAAAAAGTGTTTCTATGTTTATGTTAGTCACTTAGGCAAGAGACATAAAATTTAAATGTTGTCAATTAGATGGTGTACTGTATACTACTTTTATAATAATTACTCAAACTAAGTAGCCCTAAATTTTATATACTAAATGTTAACATAAGCATAGTTTTAAGCATATTCTAACCAAATAATTATAAGGAACATTTACTTACTTACTATTGCATGTCTTTGTGACATTTACTAAATAGGCCGACTAATTTATTAAAAGTCACTTTTCGTTTTCCTCCATGTAATGAGTGAGTCATGAATGCTGGTAATCGATAAGGTTGAGTTCCCGACAGTGGCCGCCTGGTCTATAATCAGCGTAGGTAATAGTAGGTATGTATTATGATTATGACTAATAGATATATGTACGTAACTTATTTATTGTTGGGTGGTAATAAAAATAAAAAAAACAAAAAAGCTGATAAAAGTAAAAAAATATTAATATTTAAGATAAGGTATGATTTATTTATAAATAATTAAGTCGCTAATGTGGACTGTTAGGTAATACGGTGTTAACTAATATGAAGTGTACTTTTATGGTGGCTTTATTCCGTACTTTCTATGTTCCCAATTTGTTGTAGTTGTAATTCATAAAAAGGTCTCAGGTGTTCAGGTACGTGCATAGTACTCATTTCGATGTGAAAATGACGCGCGAAAAAACGACGAATATGCAAGTTAGGAATATAGAAATGTTAATAACTCGAGTGGCCATAATTTATGATAAGATAAAATTTGGAATATCACCTACATCTACATATTAAGGAATAAAATTCAAACACGAATATCTAAACAATAAAATTGCTTACACTTTCCCCTTGACACTATTTTTGGGGCACTTTGTATTTAATACTTTATTGTTATGTTTATGTTTATTTATGTCTTTATTGTTATGTTTATAACTGGTAACTTGTGTCTTAGGTCTAGTCCTCTACGCTTAGGTTTTATAGCTTTATACTATATAACGTTCTTCATTTTTGAAATAGTATTTTATTTAAACTCTTGTGAAACTTAAATTAATTTACACGTGCATGACAGGCAACTGAAACCCGTAATAAAAAAATAGAGCATCTTCATCACATTTGAAGAGCTTTGGCCATAACACCATCACGCTGGCCCAATATAGGTTGGTGGGTGAAGGCGTTTACAGTAACAACCGCAAATAACCGCTTAAATTGCCTTCCGTGTAAATGCACGAATGAGGTTAAGATTATAAATTTCGGCGGACCTATCCCGGCATCAACTATGGCTAAAGTTGCTTTGTTTTCGAAACCAGAAATCTCAAACCACTAGGCCACCGAGCTCCTCCGAGAATAAACGAGATATTATCTTTATTAATTTCAAATTATAAACGCAGATAACTTTATATTGGAACAAGTAAAGAAAGAAAGACTTTTAGAATTTTGTTATTACCTACCACAGCTTGTAAATTCATAAAAAAAACTATTGTTTGGAAATATAAACTAGTTAAAACTGGAAACTGGAAAGTTATAACTGGAAATTTGACAAAAATTGTTAAATATAGCATAACTTAAAATATGAATTTCCTGAAAAAATACGCATCCCAACAAAACCTATTGTTTCATGACCTTATAATAATGTAAGAATACGTCATACATTTCGAGTTATAAACCCGCCGTAAGTTATTTATGCTTTGTGATTTTTGAAACACAGGTTTCAGATAAAAGTAAAAATCTTTAAACCAAATTTTTTCAAAAATTTTGAAAAATATGTTTCCAATTCAGTGTTAAATTTTCTTGTCTTTCCTATTTTTTTTATGAACAATCTTTGTGTATATTTATCTGATATATTAATTTATCTGTATCTACGTGTCTCTGCATCTGACAAAGGATTATCTGCTATAAATCCTTGTTTACATATTGACAAAGTCTCAGAACAATAACTAAGACAAAGTAGTGTTTAGTCTCTGTATCAATCATCAATGTCTTGTCATATTTAATTCAATAAACGATTTGGTGTCAAAACAGTGTTCGTAATTTTTAACTTTACGACAATGTTTCATAGCCACCCTACATCAATATTTTGTATAATTGCTACAGAATTCTGCGAGAGATTTTCTTTTTGCGGCTTAAGGAGTAAGTACATTGATATAAACAAAAAAGGTTATATCAATGAGTAAGTAGTCATTTTTTACTTACACTAAATATTTTAGGTTATGCACTGAAAAGCTGCTACAAGTACATACCTACGAAATACACACAGTTTTTTTTGCTCCTTCAGCTACGCCTATGGAAGCTTGATCGCGCAAATAGGCCACATCAACATATCAAGACTGCTTGGGTCGCTTATAATAATCATCTTCAATATTAATTATGTCTTACAAGTGATATTTATACGGTCTATAACTATGCTAATTCTAGAAAGTTCCATGCCATGAATGTGCTACTGAACGTATTAATTTGGTATGGAAAAAAACATTGGTTTATTATGGGGCATATAACTTTTTGATCCATACCTATCAACTGGGTGCGAAATGCTTCGCCGACAAATTCCAAGCCTTTTTCTTAAATACCAGACAAAATATCCAACTCTGCTCGATGAACGAAGATCATTTTTGTTGTTGTTTATTGGGGTAAAGCTTCTATCATCATATTCATCTTTATTTTCTTGTTTTATTCTCATATGTGTACTTTTTGATGACACCAGATGTCAGGGGTCCCGGTAGGAGCAAATGTATGTATGATACGAGCATTTGTTCACGAGTCATGGATGTTTATAAGGTTATTAAGTATATTCTTAATTTTTGATTTTAACATTATTATAAATGTTTGAAAAATTACTTAGTAATTAAAATATAATAAAACTAGAAAAATTTCACGTCCTGAGGCAGGAATCGAACCCGCGACCTTTCGCAATCCGGGCGACTGCTCTGACCACTGAGCCACCCAGGACTTGGGATATCCCTGTGAAATTTTTCTAGTCTATCTGTATTTGCGTTTATGAGCTAACGTCCACCCTACAATGTCGAAATATTCTATTTCAACATCCGAAACGAGTATTTTTACAAATACCGACGATTCGGTTAAGTTGGGGCAGTGCTTTCAAATATTCTTAATTTTTGATTTTAACATTATTATAAATGTTTGAAAAATTACTTAGTAATTAAAATATAATAAAACTAGAAAAATTTCACGTCCTGAGGCTCAGTGGTCAGAGCAGTCGCCCGGATTGCGAAAGGTCGCGGGTTCGATTCCTGCCTCAGGACGTGAAATTTTTCTAGTTCTATTATAATGTAATTACTTATTAAGTATATTTATAATAAATATACATATTATTATCTATATTTCTCCGTTAGCTAGTATATGGGTATTCCACAAGCTCATAATGATGCTTACTTTGGGTTAGATAATATGTGTGTTACACTGTGGGCTATGCAGATGACTTAGCCGTGCTAGTCAATGGGAAATTCCCTGGTACAGTATCGGAGATTATGCAGTATGCACTGGGGTGCTGGAAGACTGGTGTAACACCAACCACCTGTCAGTAAACCCCGGTAAAACGACTGTAATACCCTTTACAAGGCAGAGAAATCTGGCAAGGCTTAAAACCCTGCATTTATATGACACGGAGCTTTCATGGTCCAGTGAAGTGAAATATCTTGGCATAACGCTAGATAAGGAACTTAACTGGAAACTCCATATGGAGAGAACCTTGATGAAAGCTCAAAGGGTCTTTGGAATGTGTCGCTCCACTTACGGTAAGACGTGGGGACTACAACCAAAGATAATAAAGTGGATCTATACAACCATGGTCAGACCAGTTATAACTTATGGTAGCATCGTCTGGTGGCCTAGGACAAGGCTGGTAACATGCAAAACTGAGCTTAGCAAGTTATGGAGGACAGCATGTCTAGCGATCACCGGAGCGTTTAGAACCACTCCAACGGCAGCGATGGAGGTGCTCCTTGACATCCCGCCACTGCATATTATGATAGAAACAGAGGCGAGGAAGGCGTTACATAGACTCAAAGTATCAGGACTGTGGGACACTACTAAACCTCTGTTGAAACACACAAAATGGGCAGAAACTTCTGTCCTAGACAGGTATATGGAAATGGGATGTGATAAAATCTGCCCCAAATTCATATTCGAAAAGAAATTTAAGATCAGCATTCCCACAAGAGAGGAATGGAAATGTAAGCCACCATACCTGGAAAAGGGAAGCCTAATCTGGTTCACTGACAAAGACACTCAAATATACCAAAGCATGGGAAGGTGTGCCACTGTCTTCCAGGCGGAGACACATGCAATCATTCTATGTGCAATGGAAATTATGGAACAGAGGACTAAGAATAAAACTATATATATTCTTAGCGACAGTCAGTCAGCCCTCAAGGCACTGAGCTCTCCGCGCGTTAGCTCAGACCTGGTTCTGAATGCCATACAAGCCCTAAACAAGCTTGGTAGGTATAATAGGGTAAGACTGATATGGGTGCCAGGTCATGTAGGAGTGATTGGCAATGAGAAGGCTGATGAACTGGCACGGAAAGGCTCGGAAAACAAGTACGTGGGCCCTGAGCCCTTCATATCTCTGACACAAAGTTTTATTAACACAGCCATTACAGAAGAAGTCAAGAATAGGCATAGAACTAAATGGCAAAAGGTACCACGATTAAGACACTCCAAGTCCTTTACGGGGGGGGGGGGGGGGGGGAGGGTAGGGGAATAATGGAGTAAATACATCTTTACAAACGGCAGAACACAGGCTCGCTTCCTCACGGGACATTTTGCCACCAACTATATACTACACAAAATGCAAATTTCCCCTGCACAACCTTGTCGGGCATGTGGTGAAGGCCAGGAATCGATGGAACATCTTCTGTGTCAATGCCTTTATATCATAGACTATAGACTCTTTCACGCCAAAGATATAGTGAAGCTTATGTATGGCAGCTATATTCAGGTGGGAGGAGTGAAGGCAGGGGTGGCACAAAAGATCCCGAAGGGTCGAAGTGCATCGTGGCAAAGTCACGGCCCCATGATAAGATAAGATAATATGTGTGAAGGTGGGCCCAGATATGTTCTTTTGTCCGTACCGTACTTCCGTCTCGTTTCAGCGTCGCGATCAAAGTAAATAGCCCGTAATTTCTTAACGTCGCTGCGATCATTGCGTGTTCCTTTCCTCCCACCATGTCGTCGTCTGCGGAAGTGTATGAGAATTTGACGATTGCTTGCGCGTCCTTCATTGTTATTCACAATAATATAACGAAAAAAAAAGCAAAAAAGGCGACGTTGGTGGGTGTTAGAATAAACAGACAAAGATGTGGCGGAAGAGCTTTAATGACAGCTATAAAATTTCAAAACATAAGTGGAAAATACAAAAACTTCACTCGCATGTCGCCAAGCGACTTCGAGTACTTCATTAATTTAATTGGGCCAAAAATAAAAAAGGCGGATACCACATTTAGAAAATGCCGCGATCGCGTCCAGACTGGCGCGTACGCCGAAATAAAACCGACTCGTGATGGATCGGAGCGTACCTGTATCCGTATCGTGACGTCCGTACCACCGTAGGTACGTATCGAACTGGCGTCCAAACTAGCGTTCTTCATCGCGACGCTGATTCGAAACGGAGCTACGGCACGGACAAAAGATTAAAGAACATCTGGACTCACCTTGAGTGTCTGAATATTATGATTATTAAATGCAGGATAGGTATTTGCGTTTGAAATAGTTTTGTCAATAGTAAGGCCTTAAGGGATTTTAGCTGATTAAATTCCATTTTAATGTACAGTCGACAGCACATCAAGCGTAACAGTTTGACCTTGAGTCCACCTTTACTACGCTCGTAGTAGAGGCGGCTTTTGTAGTGCACCTGTTACACTGATGTGCTGTCCTGTGTAGTACCTAACCATACTCCAACGAGAATACAACACGAAAATAAGCTGGTTTGTAACTACCGCCTTATTGGGAACTCTTACCTTATTTTTTATTTTTGGGGAATTTAAAGGGTCTGCAAAAAAAATTACCGTGACCAATGAAAGAAAAGTAGGGCCTGAAATCCGTGATCTTAGCTCGATACAGTAAAAACACATTATCTTTCGGATGAACCTCCTGGTGAGGAGGAGCCTGGTATAAAAAAAATCTACATTCACCGTAGTAGTTATGTGCGGAGCCTAATATCTAGACAGGAATTAATTTCATATAACAGTGCCATCTTTCTTTTAACAGCAATACTATCGTTGTATCTGAGAAACATCCTCTGTCTACACGAGAATGCGGCCACAGTTGTATATCATATCTTTATCATGATGTGCTATACGATGCCACTGATGGGGGCCGTGCTTGCTGACAATTTTATTGGAAGATATAAGTATAAAATTGCTCTTAGTTTTCTTTATTTTTTAGGATTTTTAATTTTATAAAACTGAGTGAGGTCAGACAATGATATTTGCAAGGTTGCCTCTGTTTTATCATCTGCTTATTTAAGCAGAGGGGGTTGCTTTTGTGGATGCTTGTGCTGTTGTCCCGAAATCTTTTGCATCCAATGTACAGATGTCGCTACGCCTTACCCAGCTACGCTACGTTCGCAGGAATCAGTTCCCTAAACTTAAAGTTACACTACACAGATGGTATCCAATCTTGTAGGTAATTCAAATCACAGCATCAAATTATAAATATCATCATCGATCACAAAAAGGGTTAGTAGATAGGAAGTTAAAATGTATGAAATTTATTTTTTAACTAATGAAGTTTATTTTAGAAAATATTTTTTTCTATTACAGGGTCATATTGTATTTCTCTATAATATATTTGTTCGGAACTATTCTGACTTGTTGTTCAGCGATACCTCCTCTGATGTTGCCTCCAACGTAAGTAGCTCATCAATTTTAATGTACTTAGATGAATGAAAAGTGAAAAAAAAACACTCACCAACCAGACACAATAGGTTTTCTATTTGTTGAGAAGGCATCAGCGGGAAAAAAGGTTTCAAATTTCTTATTACACAAATAGTTGTTCTTTTCGGCATAATCTTTTGTCCTAATATTATTCGGCTCAACTTTATGAGCTAAAATTGTTGTGCAAACAATAGCAAACCGAAGCAGGGTTTTCGCATTATTACATATAGCACAGCAAAGAAATTAAAACCTAATTTTGCAATCGCTAATAGAAAATGTTCTTCTAACTAAATATACTCTTTTCTTTTGGTGCGTACTACATACATAAATAAATATTTTCCTAAGAAATTGTTTTAACTAATCTTAAGTATAATCTCATAAGCCCAACTTCCACTGCGATCTGGGCACTCTTTTATAAAACGCGGACTAAAGTTAGCCCTGATCTAAACTGATGCTGTCACTTATAGGTACCTGTTAAAAGAAAGACAGTGACAGCTTCAGTTTTAGACCAGTACTAACTTTAGTCCGCGTTTTATAATAAAGGTGTTTATGTTTTCCGTTTGAGTTACAATGGTCGGTTTGATAAAAGTGGTATATTGTCATTAAAGTCAGCGGAGTAGTATAATCGAATCGAGTCCGTAGAGAGTACCTACCGCTTGCAGTGGAAGGCCTTTTTACCTAACAGGTCCTAACATTAAATATCCTTAAAACTACAGGTTGGCCAATGGCCAAGTGAGAATAGATTTTTAAATACGCTCGCTGCTTGCTTGCAATACTATTTGCTTGACAGTTCGCTTGCACGCTGTTAAGCTTCTGCATGCTTGCAATTTTATAAGGATAAAAGATGTGTAAAGTCACGGTAATTTTATCTATCATTTTACCGTGCGAGTGTATATAAGATTACCGTTGTACAGTCTAGGCTCATAATGGTAGGTTTAAGTTATACATATAGTTCGTCGTTGCTCGCCATAATGATCTGATAGGGAAATACTAGGTGGTAGGCCCGTATGCAGGGTCGTCTGGGTAGGTACCACCGCCTTTCTTATTTCAGCCGTGAAACAGTTCGCTGTGTTTCGGATTGAAGGGAAAGGTAGCCAGTGTAATTACTGGGCATGGACGGCATTTCATCTTAGGCCTCAGGATGACAACGCACCTGCAATATCAAGTGATTTTTGCTTGTTATTGCAGGTGTCTATAGGCGGCGGTAACCGCTTTCCATCAGGTGGGCCGTCAGCTTGTTTGTCATCCAGTTGTATAAAAAAAAAAATATTTTAGTATTTTAATTATACATAGCTAGTAACTTTAACTAGTAATAGTACCTATATTAATATTTTTTTCATTATCTCATTGGTTAAAGGACTACATCTATGATTGGTCTAGCATTGATCGCTACCGGTACAGGCGGAATCAAGCCTTGTGTTGCTGCTTTTGGGGGTGATCAGGTTTGTTTTACTTTTAATATTGATATATTTACTAGGTGGTAGGCCCGTATGTAGGTACCACCGCCTTTCTTATTTCAGCCGAGAAACAGTTGTGTTTCGCATTGAAGGGAAAGGTAGCCAGTGTAATTACTGGGCATGGACGGCATTTCATCTTAGGCCCCAGGATGACAATTTACCTGCAATAACAAGTGATTTTTCCTTGTTATTGCAGGTGTCTATAGGCGGCGGTAACCGCTTACCACCACCAGCTTGTTTGTCATCTAGTTGTAAAAAAATATGCGTTTTCATCTAGTTGTATAAAAAAATGAGTTTTCATCTGTGTAGTACCCAATTACGAGCTGGCAACCTTGTAAGATTAAAAAGAAATTTGTGACCCGAGAATTAGCTGACCCCGCAAACGTTGCTTTGCCATAAAAAAAATGCCCAAAAAATAAAAAAAAATAGATATAGCCGATTCTTAGATCTACTGAATATACTTATAAAATTTCATGAAAATCGGTCAAGCCGTTTCGGAGGAGTATGGTAACTAAATTTGTGTCACAAACATAAATATTATCACAGAGGAATAAATATTGTAATAATGAATAGAAAGTAAAATTAGTATTAGAATTATACTACGACATATACTTACGAACCCCCATGCATGACTCATAATATAACAAAATAATGTTTGTGTACATCCTGCGGAGTGACTGCCTAACTTCATTGGTATGAAACTATGAACATACTAACTCTAGCTTTTGATCGCGACTTCTTCCGCGTGAAAATAGTTTTTATGACAGTTTAGCCATTGTACGCCCCTTGTTACTCGTACAGTACCGAGTTACATTACCAGCAGTGTAAATGGAAAAAATATTCTTCGCACAAAACCGAGTAATGTATTAAGAAATATTTTGACTTTGCACATTACCCATTATTTTTGTGTTATTATTATTTTATTTTTATTTATTATTTTATTAACCTTCTTGGTTTTGTACACGGAATAACGATTTCTTTGTGCAAAACCAAGTATTGAACGAAGAATATTTACATCCTCGTACAAAACTGGAAATGTAATCGGTAATTAAAATATATCTAAACTAGAAAAATCAAACATTTATAATAATGTTAAAATCAAAAATTAAGAATATGTAATCGGTAATTTGCAATGAAAAAATATTTCTTAATGCATTACCCGGTTTTGTGCAAAGAATATTTTTTCCTTGTACATTGCTGGTAATGTAACTCGGTAATGTACGAGTAACAAGGGTTGTCCGCGACGAACATATAAATGACCTCCATATTGTATGACGGTTAGTACCATGGAGAAATCAAGCAATATCTCTGGTATTACCAATCCGATTATTGAGATGAAAATGAAGCATGCGGCAAGAATTGAAGAATTAAAGAAAATACTTAAAACATTGCTGTATGGCTATTAGTTCCTCTTGCCTTCTCTGTAATAGAAAGAACTTAAAAACAACAATAAAGAAGAAAGGGTAAAGGAAAGGTTGCATGGAGAAGCAAGATTAGCAAATTATTTTCAATAATCAATTATTTTTACTAATTAATAATGTAACTAGCCATTGTTTACTTTACTCGTACTTATTCGAAATGAAAAGTACACTGCTTACCTCGGATGAAAAGCACCAATTTCAGCCTTTAATGTTTGAGATGCCAAATAAAGTTTGAGATATTAAAACGCTGGTGGACGTTCAATGTACTCATATATGTACATAGTGTATAAAAATTATGTACATAAATAAGCTTTAAATTATAAAAGGTCGTTTTTATAAAATAATTGGCTAAAACAATATCTAAGTTTTTAGAATAAAAGGTGTCCCGACCTTTCTCATTCGCCAAAACGCCTAGAGGAGTATAAATATGACGTAGGTATATGAGGTACATATAAATTTGCCTTTTATCAATCACTAACGATTTCGATTTTGTGCCTTCAAAGTGTTTACTTATATTTTAGTACATTATTTTCTTATATGTTTTTTTCGCAGTTATAGATTGAAAATCAATAGTATATTTACTTTTTTTTGTTAATAAGAGTTCAGATGGAAGTCATTCTGGAATCTATGACACTACCGCTTAGCTGCACCAGCAATTGAATGCGTCAACTCAAAAACAATGAATAATGTTTGAGATATTAAAATGTGATACCTAAATAGTAGGTGTGATATAAGTAGGTATTGTCTGGTTGTGATCTTGTGATTGCGACCAACTGGTAGTGAGTAAATGATGAGAAAGGTGAATTATTGAGGACGTATTCTGACATTAAAAACTTTAATCAAGCGGAAAGTTCAACCAGAATAACATAATAAAGTTACCTAACTTTTACATGTTCCAATTTCCTTGAAATTTTTATTCGTAGAATATAATTTACAATATAGGGCTGATATTACCAATGCACAGTGGGACATCCATAGGTCATAAATCTTAAAAACCTGCTTTCTTGTTTTACATTTTATTCCTTGTCGTTACATTGGATAGTTGCGGTACCTTCTGAAACTATAAATAGGTCAGTAATTAGAGTGCGCCTTCATTATCTATTGTGCATTCAAAGAGAGCGCATCGCCAATCGTAAATACTGTTATCAGTGAGTCATTAAAAAGCGTGACGTCATTTGTTGTCATTGCGGGACCTGTGAGTGCTGTGTGAGTTTTTTCTGAAATGGATATCCAAGAACAGGGTATGTAATAATTAATATTTTTATTTTAATTGTATCTTAGTATATATTTTCTTTAGTATGTCATTGCTACGAGGCGACTTTTCTTGGAGTATTATATTTTAATATTCAAAGTTTGAATAAACTTTTAAATATGTTCCCACTCGCTCCGACTATGGAGGTATATTGCACCATAATCTTTAGACTTTCTTATCTTAGGAAAATTAAAACTTGGCTGCCCTTATCTGCCCTTTTGGCGATGACAAGGGTGCTACGGTTGCCAGATTATCTCGTAGCATTTGCTACGAAATTAGTTTATTTAGTCTTAGTGCTTTGTGTAGGTTTTGTGACTGAATTTTAACCGTTTTTTTTTTGTTTTAGGTAATTTATATATATGCTCGTTTTCAAGAATGCATATTCTTGAAATATGGCTAACTGTCAATACCGATAATGACTCGGAAAAGTGTCGTCAAGTCCTACAAAGTTTGTTGACTACTCTGAACGATGCTGAGAACATTGATATTCATTATTTAGAGAAAATTGTTAATAATTTATGTAAAGCTATTGCTCGATTCTGGAAAAAATGTAATAGGGATAAAACCAAGCTTTTATATAAGAATTCCGATTGGTTTAATGTTATTGAAAAAATTCAACTTGTGAAAAATAATAAGCAATGTACTCCGTCTGAAACGTCGCCGTGTCATTCACGTGGTCGTCCTCGAAAACCTTTTACGCAATGTAGTAAAAGGACTAAACGTCGGAGAGTAGCTGATTTGTCAAAGTCTGATGATTCTACTGTGAGTGCATTGCTTGATGTTTCAGACTGTTCATTCGATTCGTGTATATCTAGAGTTAGCACTGATGATGTCTTGTCACTTGTGACTGATGCTCAGTTGACAAAACATCAGTATTTATTAATTAAAAACTTTGTTAATAGTAAGATTTCTCCTAATGTATTACCATGTTACCAACAAATTACTAAAGCGAAACAGAGATGTTACCCTTCTAATATAACTGTTTCCGAGTCTTCAGCTGAAGTTGAACTACAAAGTCTTTTTGATCACACAGCTTCTCGAATCCTTGAATCTCAAAAAGAGGTCTTAGATCAGATTCCTGATGATTGTTTGTCTAATATCTCTTTACTTGGGAAATGGGGATTCGATGGCAGCACTGGACATAGTGAATACAAACAATTTTTTTCAGATTCAACTTTAGAAGATAGTAGTTTGTTTGTAACATCTTATGTACCCCTTCAAATTATTGTAAAATTAGCTGAAGATAATTGTAAAATTTTATGGAAAAATCCTCGACCCTCTTCCACTAGGTACTGCCGTCCTATTCGATTTCAATTTTTGAAAGAAAGCACAGCAGTGTCTTTGCAAGAGGAAGCTTATTTTAAGGATAAAATTGAAAGTTTGCAACCTACTTTTATTCAGATCGACAATCGTGAATTGGTCGTTTCTCATAAGTTGCAGCTTTCAATGGTAGATGGTAAAATTTGTAGTGCTTTAAGTGAAACATCTACAAGTAGATGTTATATATGTAATGCTACCCCTAAAGAGATGAATAAAATAGACGAATGTTTACAAAAACCTGTAATAGAGAGTAGATACCAATTTGGATTATCACCACTACATTCTTGGATACGTTTCTTCGAATATTTTATTCATCTTTCATATAGATTAGACATAAAAAAATGGCAAGTTAGGCTAGATAGTGATAAACAATTGTTATCAAATAAAAAACAATATGTACAGTCCCAGTTTAGGGAACGATTAGGTTTAATAGTTGACAAGCCGCGTAGTGGTGGAAGCGGGACGTCTAACGACGGAAACACGGCCAGGAAGTTTTTTTTGGAATCAGCTGTATCTGCTGAAATTACAGGTTTGAATAAGGATCTCATAGATCGTTGTTGTGTAATATTACAAACGTTATCTTCTGGACATAAAATTAATGAATGCAAGTTTAAAGACTATGCATTACAAACAGCATACAGCCTGGTCGAGGAATATCCGTGGTATAGTCTTCCTGCTTCTGTCCACAAGGTGCTCGTACATGGATCAGATATTATAAGTTATGCATTGTTATCTATAGGAGAACTTTCCGAAGAAGCTGCTGAAGCGACAAATAAGTATATCAAAATTTATAGACGAAGTCACACTCGAAAAATGTCACGTGAAGTTACCAATCAAGATTTAATACAACGACTATTATTACATTCAGATCCTTATATTACAAGTCTTCGGAAACTTCCCCCTAAAAAGAAAAATACTCTGTCACAAAGTGTAATAGAATTGTTACATGTTTAATATTGTTAGAATAAGAATAATTTATTTGTATTTTGTTAGTTGTTTTGTTTTTTTTGTATTTAATTAATTTTAATTTATTTATTTCTATTATTTTATTATAATTAAATAATGTTATCAATGTTTTGACTCTTATTTTATTTAAAATATATGTTTTACATTCCAATTTTTAAGTGTTTGTTCATGATAAATTTAGGTAAAAGTATGTTATTGTTTATATTTGTTTTTTACTGAAGTAAACGTTTTTTATTCCGTAAATACATGTACTTCTTTCATTTTAATGTTCCTAAAACACTTTTACAACTATAAGTCACTAAAATAATACAATGTATTGATAGTAACAGGACTTTAACTATTTATGACCGCCCTTGTATGGAGCGTGTCCCTCCGTGCAATGGTTCAAATCTTGTTCCAAATTTGTTCATTATTATCTACATCTTATTTTCTACTGAAATTTAGGATACACAAAATTTACGTTTTGTTCCCGCAGTTAAATAAGGTCGATAGGGCTTCTCGAAGAAGCCTTATAATGTTTACTGCGGGAATTTGTTTTTCGTTCTAAGAAAATTTCTAATTTTCATAGGGTTAGAACTGTTAGCAGCGGTAACACTAAAAAATATCTAAGCTAGAAAAATTTCACGTCTTATGCGGGCGGGGCGGGTATCCAACCCGCGACCTTTCATAATCCGGGTGACTGCTTCAACCATTTGAGCTACCAAGGATTTGGGATAATCCTGTGAAGTTCTTCTAGTCTATCTGTATTTGTGTTATAAGTATCAGTCGTAACACGGCTAGCTCTAGTAGGGGATACTGTCTCTACTAGTCTCTCTATAATTATGTTCGTAGTTCATCTAAGCTACGGGTTCTTTCTGCTACGGACTTTTGACAGGTTCTTTTGACAGGTCCGACTTGAAAATGTTTGAATCCCTCAAGCGGCGTTATCCCACCGGAGGGCTGTGACAATTAAAAATCAATTGTGTCTGGAATCTGATGCTTGATGGGTTAATTTATTTGATGGCAACACCCTACGTTCTATCCTAATGCTTGTACGAAATATTTAATTTTACAGTTGTTTAGGATGTACTCGAATAGGCATCTGTTTTTAATTTTATCACTTGTAACATGGCACTATAGGTACTTATTACCTTTTAATATTTTAATTTTTATCACGTCTACTGCGATATCGAATTGCAATGTAAACACCTGTTACACGATTATCTCCCGGTGCGGCCAACCGCTGCACGTTTTGGTGCGGTACGCATTCAGGATTTCTTATTCCAATAGATTCAGTTGTTTGTTTTTAAAATTAAAATAACCGGAAAGTGTTTGTTTTTTTAAAACTCACATGTGCTTCTCTTATGTTGGGAGGCCTGTTATACTAACGCTAATAATCACTATACAAAATATCATTCAATTTTATATTATTATATTTTATATTATTTAATAATAATATTAAAGATCCACCTCTAATAGTCGATTCTCTTGTAAAGGCACTAACAATATTATAGTTTTCAATACAGGTCAAAATTTCATTTCTTTTTAACCAATGTTCTGTAAGACATACATAACACATGCACTTCCATGGTCTGCAAAAATAAACTAATTTCTAGATCTTTGACAGAGAAGCTCTGTACATGTTGGTGAACAGTATTTAAATAATTAGACCTGTCTGTTGTTTTAACTTTGCCAGAGACTTCCTCTGTTGTCCTATTGGCTAATTTAAATGAATCGGAATAGAATCCAAAACACTATCATTCGTCAATCTAAATTACTCAATAGAAGCATTGTCAGAAGTAAATTGCTTAATAGAAGCAAGGTCATTAATGATAGTCTGCTCAATAGAAGCAGAGGGTTGAATAGCCAAATTTCTAGCTAAAGTTAAAAAATTGTAGCTTAGCAATTCAGCTATTTGTCTTTTAAAATACTTAGATAGATTTATTCTATCTTTAGTTAAATAAAATTTATTATTTAAATTGGTCAATTTATTGAAGTCCATAAGATGTATTTTCTCACTATAATATTATATGTCATGTTGGACAGTACTAAATCGAAATAACAAGTTTTTTTTGCGATGAGCAATGTCCTAAGCATCTTTTGGGCCGGCGGCGGTCGTCTTCCATCAGGTGGAGGCGACTAGAGTTAAACTGCACCAGCTGTCTTGGCATATATGGACTTTTCTTGCCGTTTCTCATCAAGTGGTGTTGAGGCATTTTCCGTGCTTTGTATAAAAAAGTCATGAGATCGGCAAGCATCTATAAGCTGCAGTAACCGCTTACCATCACATCAGTGTTAGGCTTGTTAGCTACCCTTTATATATTAAAATATCGAAATAGCTGCTCAGAAATTGCTGTGATTCTAGTTTCGACTTCCTGAAGAGAACCAGCGACTCCAAAGCTTTTTCTCCACGTTCTACTGCACGGTAAACCTGGGCGGGTTCATGGGCATGATCGTGACGCCTGTGCTGCGGAGAAGCATTATGTGCTTCGGCGATGACGCATGTTATGCCTTGGGATTCGGATTTCCCGCTGTATTAGTACTTATTTCTATTGGTGAGTACAACAATTTATGATCAAAATAGAGGTTGGTAGTTTATAAAAATAATATGCACGCATTGTTATTATTAAACTCTATACTTATTTAAAGTCACGTGTAAAAGTACCATATAATAGTATATATATGTATTTTAAAGATATTTCATTTAGGTAATACAAGCTATGTGTTAAAAAATTATCTTCTTTAGTATATGAAATAAATTCCAAAGTCGTAATTTTTGGTGTAGTAAATTTTGCATTGATCTATAGAACAAGTTTCTGTGGTTTTTTCGTTAAAACATCTCGTAATAAATTTATAATTTACAGTGATATTCGTGGCGGGAAAGCCTTGGTACAGAATAAAGAAGCCACGAGATAACGTCACATTTAAATTCGTGTCGTGTGCGTGGGTAAGTGAGAAACGTAGAAAAAAGCTATATCTTATACATTTTAAAATAATGCCCACGACTTTGTGAGCAGGAATTCTTAAGTTAGTCCTTTACCAACCCGCCCGGCGTTATATAAACAATCATCATCATCATCATCAGCCTATATAGGTCCCACTGCTGGGCACAGACCTTCCTACATGGGTGAAACACATGAGGAGATTGGGCGATAACACCACCACGCTGGCCTAATGCGGGTTGGTGGGTTAAAGCGGTTGCAGTAACAACCGCGACCAACGGCTTAACGTGCCTTCCGAAGCACGGAGGAGCTCGAGATTATAAATTTAACTGACCCATCCCGGGACCAACCATGGCGAAAGTTGCTTTGTTCTCGTGATCGAAACCAGAGCGCGTAAACCACTACGCCACCGAGCTCCTCACAATAGAATATCTATTATATCTGTTTTTTAAGTAACCAAACCATTTAATTAATAACAAATGCTATCACGGAATTGTAATTAATGTGTCCATACAAATTGGTACATAGTTCTACTCAATACCGATTCATAATCAAATTCTAAACACGCTAATATGTTCAAAACAAATTTATCTTTTTTAAATACATAGTTTATTTCTTTATTTATCCTTTCGCTCTTACCATATAACATTAAATTCTAATCTAAATCTAAATCTATTGTCTTATAATTAAAATCTGAAATGATAATTATCTCAATTAAACAGAATATAAAATGTGCTAATAACAAAAATAGATTGAAACTTTTTTTTTGATGGAGTATTAAAAAAGGTATGTAGAAATGTTGAAGCGTAGTAGGTATTTCTGCAAGTATTTGTTCCCATAACGGATTTGGGTATCTTGAGGCTTGAAAAGCTTAATAGTGACAGGTAGTTGGCCATTCATCACGTAGGTACGTAGATGTCTGGAGGTACTGGCGAACACACTATCAATCATCACAATGCCACGTGGTGACCCTAAAAGGTTTTTTGTCCGATTGCCGGTAAAAAGAAATATTGCATGATTGATGTTATAGTCCAACTTCGATATCTAACTATTACTTGAAAGCTGATGGAAATTATATAAACGAGCACTTAATTTTAGTAAATTTGTATGGCAATGATAAATGTATCAAATAAGTTGACTACATTGACAGCTTAATTCCCTAAAATGATATAGTTATAGTCAAAACATAATTATAAAATAAGCTGCACTAGTTGATGCAGCATCAATTGAGTACTTTCTGATCTATACTCTGGCACAGATTAAAAAGTAGGGGAAATAACGCATACCACCAGGTGGGCCGTCAGCTTGTTTGTCATCTAGTTGTATAAAAAAACCTATCTGATTATATTTATCTGTTTTCTTACGGGGTCGGTTTCTTCGTCTCCAAGCATAACAGCAACATGTCCCACTAGACTGCAGAGCATAATTTTTACTTATTGTTATATGTAAAATCTCTTAGGGGATTTGCTCACGCGGAGTGCGGGCGGGCTTACCGGGATAGCTGGCTGAAAGGGCCTTTCGAGGTACAGATGAACTTGAGTTTATAAATTAGGATTAATGCACTTAGGATCAACCACGGCACAACCAAACCACTACTGTATTTAATATCTGTCTCCAAGTTTTTTTGTAAGCCCTAACTTTATTATGTGTAGCTACTCAATAATGCATAATTATTATTATAATATTTGTAAATGTGACTTGCCTAATGTAACGTACTCTGTTATAAGGTAAATAAATATCTGAATCTGAATCCTAAGTTTTTTTAGCATGCACTGTTAAAACGTATCAGCCACGATCGAGAGAAGGACGGGCCTCCGCCGGCGCACTGGCTGGACTACTCTTCGGAGAAGTACGGACAGAAGTTGGTCGCTGACATGAAAGTTGTCTTCTCGATTCTCTATCTCTACCTACCGGTGCCGATATTTTGGTCGCTGTTTGATCAACAGGTTTTTCCATTTCATTATAACATATATTTATTGTAGTACCTAAAATGGTGCGGTCGGACTCGGAAGTAGATTAAAACTTTAGTAACTTTAGTCACAGCAACAACTGCGTTAGAATAGTTTTGTTGCAGCTCCTATTATTTGACGAGCGCAATACATATTTAGTGCGAAATGGTACCGTGTCTTAGCTTGATTGCACCATGATTATGTTCCCTTACTGAAAAGTAAACAATTGTGCCACAAAATCTTAAGAGTACTTACTGATACTTATATTTGATGACCGGCTGGGTGAGTGGACTGAGGTTACTCGGTCAAGGGTCCTGGGTTCGAGTCTCGGGTAGTACAAATGCTAGTACTCATCATACAAACATCTGCTGTTTGTATGATGAGTACTAGACTAGCATTTCTTCACGAGTCTTGGATGTTTGTATGTTTATGTATTTAGTATATTTATATAAATACCTATTTCTCCGTTAACTAGTATCCATAACATAAGCTCATAGTGATGCTTAGTTTAGGTTTTAAAATAGGTGTGAGTGTATGATTATTATTATTATTATTTAAAAATCGCTATAAATATTGGGGACATAGTAAAAGTTATATTGCGGGGCTTTATTAAGACTTCCTGAGGCATTCTTAGTCATTGTACCTACTTTTAAGGCCAGGTTTATATACCTATACTATTTGGAAAAATCAGAAAAAATCTGCTGAATCTGGGAAAAATACTAATAATTCGTTTTCATGTTTTGTTCACTGGTACAAAGTTCAAAAGGATTTGTTCATTTCACTAATATTCAACATGGTAATATAGCGGATGGCATAGAAGTTCACTTCTATGCCAATACATAATCGCCATGATGAATATTTGTCTGTTGTCTATGTTGCACTTTTTTCTTAAAAAACACTAGTTTTTGTGAAACAAAGCCAAAATGACTATTTAAAACTATTCTGCATATTTTGTCCATTTTTTTTGTATAATGTACATAGACCTGTCCTGGTCTCCCTACATTATTGGGACATCTCCTTTGGTTCATTTAAAACTGACAGGGGGCTGCATAACAATATTGTATTTTGAAATAATGTTGATGACTTTTTAAAAATGTTATTGTATATCTTTCTACTCTTTAGCGGGTATTAGTACTATAACGGTAATAATACTGTTCTCTTGAACGGTCGCATAGTTACACGTGAAGAAACTATTTTGGCAGAACAAGAACCCTTTGAACCTCATGGGGCACTAGGGTTGCTTGGCTAATATTCTAAATAAATTTATATTAGGGATCCCGGTGGACGTTCCAAGCGTCTAGATTACGAAGCGAAGTATTTGGATTAACCCTGATGCCAGACCAGCTGCAAGTTATGAACCCTGCCATGGTCCTCCTAATGATTCCCGTTTGTCCCGGAGGAGCATGGCCTCTGCTGCCCGATCTCCCACCACTTCATAAAATGTTCATCGGGGGAATGCTTGCGGCTATGGCTTTTGTAGCGGCAGGAATTTTGCAGATTGGTATTGAAGTAAGTCACTCATTACTTACAGGCTTTGTTGGTGCCGATGTTGTAGACAATCACTAAAAGTACATTATTTGTACTTGCTTATGAACCAAACCTCCCTTTGAATCACCTCTCTTCAAGTCAAAAATAACAAGAAAAGAATATACTTAATGGTCATTTGAAACTTCAGTTTACATAAGCTGATTGCTCTGTGCTTAGAACGATTATTTAGTTATTATGTCATTTTTGGCACTAGGTGATAAAACCTCACTTGTAATTGGTAATTTTTGGCGTGGCAACACGAAACCCTTATGGTTTTGTTATATCTGTCTGATTGTAGTATAAGTAGCAAATATTTTCAAGCAGAAGTTAATCGTTGTAAAACATGGAGACACTTGTCGCCCGGCGAGGAAGTGACGGGCTATAGCCTATTTCATGTTCAAGAAACGTAAAATTGATGTATGATTCCATGTAAAATAAAAGAAATACCCACGAAATGGCTTACTAATAATAATCCTTGTATATAAGCTATACCTAGTTACATAGTTTCATCTCCTTTGTTCGAGTTCAAAATATATAAATGAACGAATGAACTTTAGTATAGGGCTTATACATTCAACGGTTATAGTAATATGCAAATTATTATTATAATATTAAAATCACTGTTTTCACATTGCCAGCGAGAGCACTTACCACTCATTTATGTTTGATTTTGTGCTCTTATAACGCCTACTTTATTGAAACAATAACAAATAAAGGAAGAAAACGATGAAAAAATTATATGCTCCATATATAACGCAAACTTTATTGTGACAATAACATTAATAAAGAAAGAAAACGTTGAGTGGTGTGATAAACGTTGCTATAAAAAAAAACGTTTGAAAGGGTTGAAAGCAGTACAGAAATTGGTAGGTTACACCTAGTGCTCCGGTGGGGTAGTGGTAATCGCGTCTCTCCGGACCCCAGGAGACGCGGGTTCGGATTTCACCTGAAGCATATATTTTTTTTATCGTTTTCTTTCCTTGTTTGTAATTGTTTTGAATAGCGCTCAACGTTGCAAGTGCCGGGGCATCATCAGAGCGGGTTGGTGTTATTGAACACGTTGGGGTGCCCAGTGGAGATGACTGTGGTCGGCGAGGGTACAGCACCAGTGGAGCAACACGGGACAGCCCTCATGACGCCCTTGCCACACCGCATACTGACTATTACTGCCTCTTGCCCTGTTAACTGTGCGGGGAGGGTCATGAAGAAACACTTCGTCAGGGAGGATTTGAAGACAGTTGCGAGTATGGTAATTTTACTGTCATAAACACGTTTAAGTCAACTTTAAGAGTTCACTTCTGCACGAGCCCTTACTCACTGCAGGAACTGTAGGAACATTACATCAACAATTAAAGTAGGGTCATTTGGCACAGATTTTTTGTAAGGTGGAAGAACAACCTCAGTCGGGTCCAATAAATATGAGTGGCAAATAAATACCACAGGGCCCTTCCTCTTGAAAATCGGTAAGTACGCACAAACTAGACGCCACAGATGTGGATAGGACACAATGGCGTGCTATTGAGAAAAAGGTCTATTAAACTATTTCGGTTAACTCAATAGCAGAGTAGTGATGTTATGCAACGATTTTGTAGCACGATGCCTGCTATTCATCATCGTCATCATCATCATCACCAGCCTATATACGTCCCACTGCTGGGCACAGGCCTTCCTACATGGGAGAAACACATGAGGAGATTGGGCCATAACACCACCACGTTGGCCCCATGCGGGTTGGTGGCTTAAAGCAGTTGTAGTAACAACCGGGACCAACGGCTTAACGTGCCTTCCGAAACACGGAGGAGCTCGAGATTATAAATTTGATTGACCCATCTCGGGACCGACCATGGCGAAAGTTGCTTTGTTTTTCGTATCGAAACCAGAGCGCTCAAACCAATACGCCACCGAGCTCCTCCGACCTACTATTGCCCTTAGTTAACTTTTTATTTGTTTCAAGCAATCGGTAGCACCATGTCTACTTTATAGGATCGTTCATACATAAGATCGCACTATTATACTCTTCCTTACGGCGAGGTCTTTGGTCACTGAGACGTATCACCAAAGACAAAACTTCACAGGATGTTCAACCTAAGTCTTAAAGCTCTCACTTTACTCCTGATTAAGTTCCGGAAAGGCAAGCAATGCCTTTCCATAACTTAATCAGGAGTCTATGATAATATAAGATCCTAGAATTTTAAGCTCTTGAACACACAAGTCAAAATAACGTAAATTTAAGGTCTTGTCAGCGCCTTCAAAGTTGTAATAATGAGCAATTACTTTTAGGATTTTATTCTTAAGTACTTAATGTAACCAGTTAGCACAGCATCAAACAATAAAATCCTTAAACTCTTTAAGGATATCTTGATACCACCTCTTACATATATTTTTCGAAAATGTCTTTCTGAGGGGATCTTCCTTAAATGTCTTAAAAAAGCTGTAGTAATACCTATTTTTAAGACGGGGAGGAAAGATCTCGTAACTAACTACAGGCTTTACTTCCGTCAATAGCAAAAATTTTGGAGAAAATTATCAATAATTCTTGAAAAACATAATTTCCTGTCACCATCCCAGTTTGGTTTCAGACTCAAGTTGTCCACAGCAGATGCGGTACACGATCTGATTGATTATGTTACTCAAGAACTCGGTAAAGGGAACCAGACTTTAGGAATTTTTCTTGACTTGGCCAAAGCTTTCGACACGATATCTATTCCTGTACTTTTAAACAAATTAGAAACTATGGGTATAAGAGGTAATCAGTTAAGTCTATTCGCAGATTACTTTACCGAGCGATGCCAATGCGTTAGAATAGATGATATCACGAGTGATGATCAGGAAAATTTATCCTACAAGGAAGTATCCTTGGTTCTACGCTTTTCCTGGTGTATATAAATGATCTGTGTAATCTAAATATAGGCCACGGCAAGATAGTATCATACGCTGATGATACGGCACTATTATTCTCGGCCAAAACCAGTACGCAATTGTATAAAAATGCACAGCAAGGCTTTGATACCGTAAACAATTGACTTTGCTTAAATTAAGTAAAAAATAATAATAATTTAAAAACACATTGCTGACTAAACTAAATATATAAAGTGTACAGAAATAAAAAAAACAAAAATTTATAAACAAATTGACGAAACAATTTAATGCATCACAAAAGTATGGATGAAAAAAGACAAAGAATAAAAATGAAATGTCAGTCAGCGAATTGAACTACGTAACACTAATCAACCAATCACAGAGCTATATTCATCGCTGTGAGTCTGCATAGTAAAGATTCCTTTGAGTATTGTTTATGAATTGAAAGGCTTTTCATTGTGAATGCACTGAGAAATGACTTACTTAGCATAGTATTGCTCCTTTACTTATATAAGTATTGTTTGTGAATACGGGTGTAAGTCTATTAGTTTTGTTTTTACCGTACTTTTCGTTGGACTAAATTAGCAAAATAATGCTGCTATAGGTAGCCTATTGTTCGTTATGCGCATTGGTCCTTATGCATTGGTCAATATGCGTATCTATTGATTATTGTCCGGTCGACCACAGAAGTAGCTGAACACTTTAGTACCATGTCACAACGACTATGGCTTCAATATAGTACGGTAGCAACTATAAAGTACGTACACAAGGTCAGTGTGACATGGTACTAAAGTGTTCAGCTACTTCTGTGGTCGACTGTACGATAAGCGTTTTGGTCGTTATCAAGACGACGATACTACGTGATTTTGCGTATTTTGCCTTTTGAGTATTGTTCTATAGGCGTATTGATGGTCTTTATACTTATAGGTCAATATGCGTATCGATAATTGTACTATATGCGTTTTCGTCGTTAACTTGCGTCTAAACCGTTTTGGTTATGTATATTAAATCATATTTTTAATAGTTGATATTCATGTCTCATTCCTTTTTTCGATACGTTTTTGAGTTGTCATTTATACAGGTAGTGGCGTGATTTCTCTTACGCTCATCATTATGTTTACGTAAAAAAAAACAGCAGTAGTGAGACGTATAGGTAATTATCGATTAAGATATTTTTTCTTCTTTTTTATACGACAAGAGTGGTGGTAAGCGGTTACCGTAGCCAAAAGATACTTATTAGTAGCACTCTTAGACCATATATGGTCTAAGGTAGCACCTTGTGCACTACTCACTCGTCGTCCGTATTTTATTATATGGTTACTTTTTTGTATAAAGATTTGAGGTTTTTGTTAAACGTAGTGATTCTATAATTTTCAGTTTCCATTTCTGTAAGTTTAAAAATCTATTCAGTTCACTGTAATTTTTTTCTGAAGAGGATGTGACAGTCACGACTAGTGTCTTGTTAGTGCTCTGCAAACTTTTAAACGCCTGCATTTTTCTTTAACGAAGGTTGGATTAAAAGAATAAAGAATGTCTGTGAATAATGATTTGCAGCACTAAAAACTGTCTAGTAAACAAAATCTTTAGAGTAGAGTAAATAGTTCAGTCGTTGTGAAATATAAAGGAGTAATACTCAAGTGGTCTATGTGAAGAAAAATATTTTATAAATAAATATATTTTACAGTACATTAAGTATTTGTTTGGTACGAGCAAGGAAAATGATTAAATAAGTAAAGGAGAGGAGCTCGGTGGCGTAGTGGTTTGAGCGCTCTGGTTTCGATAACGAAAACAAAGCAACTTTCGCCATGGTTGGTCCCGGGATGGGTCAATCAAATTTATAATCTCGAGCTCCTCCGTGCTTCGGAAGGCACATTAAGTCTTTGGTCCCAGTTGTTACTGCAACCGCTTTAACCCACCAACCCGCATTGGGCCAGCGTGGTGGTGTTATGGCCCAAGCTCCTCATGTGTTTTTTCTATGTAGGAAGGCCTGTGCCCAGCAGTGGGACGTATATAGGCTCATGATGATGATGAAGTAAAGGAGCACCATAAATTATTAAACACTAAATACTCTAAGCTAGGAAAGCTCGATCTCTAAGTTTTATTATATTGCTTTAAAATGCATTGTATCTTCTCGTAATTTAAGTTGAAAGTGCATTTTATATTTTATAAAACATTTTACACTGTATAACATGAGTTTGCATTTCTTTGAGCGAGACTTATAATGCCGTAACACAGTTTCAACCAGCATATGCAGGGGTAAATAACGCTTTGTTTATTTTTCAAATTTCAAATTTGAACTTCTATCTAAACTTATGCAGTTATTACTCGACAAATTTAGGAAATTATTTCTTAAAAATACCTCGTCTGCCCACTGTTTAATCTTTGATCCCACAAATGCTTATAATTAAAGTATAAGTATTACTTTAGAACCTACATGTAATTTTTGTTATTTCAACATGCAACTATGCCGGTTGTAAACGAAGGCAAATGGCGGTTCAGGTGGCCCTAAGCACTTGTTAAAAAAAATTGAAACAGCGAAAAAAGTTTTAGTACATACATATTCACGTCATAGATACTTGTTTTTTTATTGTGAAACAAAGTGAACGATTTTATGTAAGCATATTACGTTCTCTTGGATTTCTGTTTGTAGTATTACTGGTAAGTATGGAAAATATACATATTTCGAAATAATAAAGCTAACTGAATTAAATTAACCGCCAATCGACCAAGGACTTAAAGGAGAATTCTGTGAATTATAAAAATATTTCTGATTTAAGTAAAACTACATCTACTTTTATCAATATTTGTACTGATCCAACCGCTGAAAAAATTTTATTTAATTTAGGTTTAGAGCGGTAGAGCTTTGTGAAATTTACTTCTCAAATTTCGAGCGCCCGACATGTATTATATGTAGGTTTAACCCCCCATTCCCCACGCTCTTCCACCTTACAGAAGATCAAAGCGTAATGGGGTAGTTGACAACTTTTATTTTATAAATAAGAAGTTTAGAACTGATAAAGAAATATTGCAAAAGAAATAGTATTTTTTAAATCAATAGTTTCAAAGAGAGATACAGAGTATGTTTGACATGTTGCGCATCGTATAAAAACGCTCCTTAAAAAATCTGCGGAACAGATGACGTAAGTGGCTATTTTACTAAAAAATGTCTTGACATAATGCGGCATAGTGACAAAAATTTATAATAACTTTGTAATATGGTATTTTGCTAACGAGGGAATAGTTTGCAAACACGGTAACAGATGTCAGCCAGACTCTATCTCAGCACAATTATTTAATCTATTTTAGGGCTGCGCTGGCTAGTTCAATGTCACTAAACCCTTGCCGCATCGCGCTTCCACTAACCTACCACATTAGTAAAGGGTGTAGGTTAGCCAAACGTAGAGTGACAAGGTTACTTAAATTTTGTAATGGATAAAATTTTAAACAAAAATTAAAACTGACTTCAAAAAAACTGAAAAGAATTAGCTACCTAAGTACGTAAATTTAATTATTTTATCTTTTTCAGTTATTTCGAAGTCGGTTTCAATTTTTGTTTAAAATTTTTTTTTTGCAATTTTTAGAGTTAACTTTCTAAGATCAAAGCTAGATGGGTGAACGTGAACTTATATTGTTTCCCACTATCGTATCGTTTCACTAAAAAGTCATAGGAAAACAAATCCGCAATTTCGCATACGTCGATGACTTACTGATTTCAGTTTTTTTTATATAAAAACCAAACTACCCAACTGATATTGAAAAAAAATTTATGGGACCAAATGGAAATAATTCCGCATCGAACAAAAAAAGAATCGCGTAAATCGGATCAGTAATCTCGGCGTGATCGGTGTACATACAAAGTAAAAAAATACGTAGTCGACTTCCTAAATTCACTTTTTTTTACTTATTAAAACCAAACTACTTACCGCACTGATTTTGAAAAAAAATTTATGGCACCAAATGGCAGCTATTCCGCATCGAACAAAAAATGAATCACGTAAACTGGATCAGTAATCTCGGCGTGATCGGTGTTCATACAAAGTAAAAAAATACGTAGTCGACTTCCTAAATTCACTTTTTTTTACTTATTAAAACCAAACTACTTACCACACTGATTTTGAAAAAAATTTTATGGCACCAAATGGCAGCTATTCCGCATCGAACAAAAATGAATCACGTAAATTGGATCAGTAATCTCGGCGTAATCGGTGTACATACAAAAAAAAAACATACTGGCCGAATTGAGAACCTCGTCCATTTTGAATTCGGTTAAAAAAAAATATCAAACAATAAATATGTTATTTTGTTCCTGAAATATGTTTTATTAATGATAATAATTATGGGGAGTAAAAAGCGCGCTGTCTCCGAGGTAACCCTGATATTTTCTAATCCTTTAAGCTAAAATTGTTTTTATGGTAACAGTGAGCGTAGCGTTTTTTTAATTTGTGAAAAATAGCCACATATTAAAACTTAGGCAACAACCTACTTTGTGGTGTTATCGTGGCGCGTAAGGTCGCCAGAGCTCATTGCAAAAGCGTTATGTTATGAGCAGGGGGACTACACTTCAGCCAACTTATTCTTAAGAATAAATCTACAAAAGCCACTGTAATTTTTGTATGAAAGATGAGCAAGAATAGTAGCGAGTGAAACGGATAAGTTGACAACATTATTAGGTTTTTAAAGGGTAGGCAAGGAGTGCGTAGCGCCGAAGGTGCTACGAGCCTCAAAAGGCTACGACGACGGTAGCCGCTATTCATCGGCCTGTATGCTTGTTTGCCACTGCTAGCCAAACATAGTCGTCACCGGCTCGACGTAACGAAACTAATTTTACTACGAAGCGAGGACGCGAGACGTAGCGAGCTACGTCAAAATCCGTGACCGTAGCAAGTCTTGTAAAGGGAATTTAACGTAGCTGGAATAATTATGTGTCATTACTTCTGTGACATTAATGTAAGAAAGATACTGAATTTACATGGCAACAATAAAAATATGAAAACAATAAAAGATATGAAAAATGCATTTATATAAAATACAAAGGTTCCATGACATACCTAATATAATAAATTTTAATATTTGCATGCTTGGACATAGTGTTCGGGGAGTGTTATTTAAATACATCTAACGAACACATTTATAATTAAACTAGAAGTGCCCGCGACTTCGTTCGCGTGGATGTCGGAAAATAACAGCAGTGGGGTAGGTAAGCTAAGGATTAAGTCATGTTTATAAAACACCTTTGCAATTAATGCATTGATCGCCCCGCCCCCTCGCCCGCCCGCCTTGAACATCATAAATGCGTGCATGATATTTTAAAACTATGATATCTCTAAGGATACTTATTGAAATCAAATGATGTCAAGAACAATTTTTCTCAAAATTAAATACGTGTGTGGTGAATAATGAATTTATTTCGATAAGGAATAATATCATGTTTACAAAAACACCTTTGCAGAACATTATTTTAGAACAAATCTGATTACCAAAAAATGGTTCTAGAGAGTCAATTTGAAATAATAGACATAATTGCTGTTGCGGACTTTTTTTTAGATCTTTTAAAGGAGAACAATTCTTGGGTACATGATTTATACGTAACTTTAACCGTTTACAAGGCGCACGCAACGAAAGCTCCAAAAAGGAATATTTCTCCCCCGTTTTTGCAACACTTTTAATTAATGCTCAGCTCCTATGGGTGGTAGCGTGATGTTATATAGCCTATATAATACCTCGATAAATGGCCTATCTACCACAAAAAGATTTTTTTAATTTAAAATAGTAGTTCCTGAGATTAGCGCGTTCAACCGTACGCCGGTTCAACCAACCAAACAAACAAACCAACTCTTCAGCTTTATAATATTAGTATAGATAACAATAAGAGATTTATTTAGATTTATTTATTTCATTTTACATAATTATACAATAAGTTATGGCTTAAAACTAATTTGTAAAATGATCGTCATTGTATTATAATTAAAAAATAAATTGATTACTAAATAATAAATTACACAATGTAATCAGATCTAGAATTTAATAAATTGGATGGGATCGGAAAGTGTGGACGGTGCCTAAAGTATGTCAGCACTTGAAACTGTCTTTGCTTTTTAAAACGTACCATTGCATTGTTACATTCCTACCGTAATCTGCATCATGTTTTTAACAGTTGACACTGAAATACGACTAGTTGTGGGTTCCTAGATAAGGTTCACTGCAACAGTTGTAACTACTCCAAAGTAATTAATTTTAAACCATTTTCAATACGTGACAATTAGTTAGCGTCTCTGAGAGTCTGCAAAATAAAAAAAAAATATATTTATTCAAGTAGGCTCCTAAGAAGCCCGTTCGAATCGTCAAAAATTACAAAATGTATATCTAATTAAAATATGGTCTCACAATGTTATATTGTCTATCTGTCTGTCATGTCTGAATTTACACCGGTTCCAAAAGTTGAACTACCGAGAACAAACTCGTGTAGTCACTCTTTTCAAAATATGAAGTTAAAATTTTTGTGGTCACATTATTTAAATATTTTGCTGTGCAGTGCCATACAGGGGAAAAAATAGTAAAAGTATATCAAGTTATTGTTAACAAACTTATTGTATATCGTTTCTAACTTAATTCATAACAAAAGTATTAACTTTATTTTAAGGCTGTTCGACAACGCACAGTCACATCACAATACATATTATAAAATTAAATAAATCAAATGCGGTTAGCACAAGAAACCTTATTGTCACGATGAGCGGGAAATCTGTTGGTTGAGTGTAAGCGTGTTCTGAGTTTACTGTTCGTGACTCTTATTGTCAATGGAATAGAGTCACGAATCGCGAGAAGTTGGTACATGTTATTGCTGGTCACTGTACCTATACATAAGCAACTTCAGAGCTGCAAAGTTAAAAATTATTTCGTGCACGCTCTACATGAAAATTCCTAGCTTTACAGAGGTCCCAAGGATGATGCTCACTTAAAGCCCCGGCATCGGCACAGATTAAATAAAAATTTTCCTTATACGAAACGTCATAGACACTCGTACGCTACGTAGTTTGTATGTGTCGCCGCTATCTGGTTCAATTCGCCGCATAATGGGATGCCTAGAATAATTTGCCTAGGCCGATAGTTGATTAAACTAGACTCACCCACCGTTTAACAACATGGTGTATTGAAAGTCCGCTCAATTAGATGCCTCGGCGGATCGTTGTACATAATGAAGAGTTTCGGTATGATTTAAAGTAGGTTCAAGGCTATTTTTTTAATTACCACTCATAACTAAAACGATTTCGGTTATAAGGTGGTGGTGACTAGGTGGTAGGCCCGTATGTAGGGTCGTCTGGGTAGGTACCACCGCCTTTCTTATTTCAGCCGCGAAACAGTTCGCTGTAGCATTACTGGGCATGGACGGCATTTCATCTTGGCCCTAGGATGACAACGCACCTGCAATATCAAGTGATTTTTCCTTGTTATTGCAGGTGTCTATAGGCGGCGGTAACCACTTACCATCAGGTGGGCCGTCAGCTTGTTTGTCATCTAGTTGTATAAAAAAAATTAAAAAAATAAGTGGTCATAAAAATAACCTTGAACCTACCAATCACTTACACAAAAGCTATTTGATTCAAACGACGAGTCCAATTGAATGGCTAAATAAAGTTTGGCTATTAGTGAATCTTATTGATATAACTGACTTCCCACAGGAGAATTTACATAATACATATTACTCAACGTCGAGTCTCCCTACGGTGACTCTCGATACGTCGTGTACCTTTCTTACAAAGATATTTAGATAACTAAATTATTACTTATCTAATCTGTGTAAAAGCACTGCGCCTTCAATAATTTTATTACCTACTCTAATTATAATTTGTATATAAAACACCATTTTAAGTATTTATATTACTTATTATTTATACCTAGGTACCTAAGGCTACCTACTAATCATTAGTTTGATTTCCAGTTCATGCCTCTCGTCATTGGTCAAAACTCGGACGATGAAATCTCCCTGTATTATATGGACCCGAATCCTTTTACCAAATCGTTAACGGGAAAACCTAAATTGAAGTAAGTTATGAACTTCTTTATGAAATCAGGCTCATATAACAGACCCCTAAAAACGTAATTGTTTGAAATTAGTTTATGTAGTTTCATAGCAGGTATACCTACCCTCTTATTATTATTAGTGTAGCATTTTAGAGCTCTGTAATCTGTCAGTGTTATTTAAACGAGTATGAGAGAGTTTATGGTTACGGTTTGCCGGTGCTAACCGGCGTTGCGCACTGAACGCCGGTACTCTATTTGACGGCTAATACCGTTCATAGTACAACATTTGGGATGTTGCCTAAGTTTGAAGATGGCGCTATTTTTCACAAATTCGGAAAATATACGCTATTGTCACTCATAAAAACAATTCAAACTTAAAGGATATGGAATATTGTTAAAGTTGTACTATTATGAAAATTAAAAAAGTTCATATCTTTTTTTTCAAAATTTATTAAAAATGTTTATGAAATTAGATTGCTGACATAAATTAAAACAACTCTTATTATGACAACTATTAATAAAGACATAGTTAATTCATAGTTATTATCAATTTTGTCAGTATGCCCATACATTTCTTAGTAATATGGGAACATGTGACGTCACCTGTTCCGTAGATTTTCTATGGAGCGTTTTTGGACGATGCGCGGCAACACATCAAACATACTACTATATCTGTGAAACTATTGATCTTAGACATACTATTTCTTTTGCAATATTTCTTTATGAGTTATAAACTTCTTATTTATGAAATAAAAAAAAAGTTGTCAACTACCCTATTCGACGCTATAGCGCGGCGTCAGACTAGAGCGCTCTGACGAGCGCTAAGTACGCGTTCTGTTTGGCAAAGCCTTGAGTTAGCAGCAGAGCGCGCAGCAATTTTGGCGTAAGTAAGTCTGCAATCGACAAGCACAACCTTTGTTTAAGATCGTAGAGAGATCGTGGAAAGTAGACTTCCTGTATTTAAGAATGACGCGTCAGATCGCACTTATGTTATGGTATTTTAAGGGTGGTGTACGTGGGCGACACGGGGCCGAACAAGAATGTATCCATAGCCGTCGAGACAGACCGTAGCTTGAGCGATATTTACTACGTGTCGGATGCGCCCATCGATCACATCGGGGAATCTGCGTATATGTGCATGCAGCCTGGCAAGTACGTGCGTATAATAGATTTTTAATGTTTCAGGGATATAGATAAGATAAGCTAGGTTACTAGTTTAATTTTATTTATAAAGCCGCTACACTTGTGCCGAACAGTAAATAACTTCCAACGCTGAAATTGCCATAGAACTCGTCGGCATCGTTTGATGGCGGAGCTGAGTATTAAAGTACCATTATATGGTGTGGAAACTCTATGGCGCAAATCTAAAACATAATCAAAATCTAATAGAAGTTGTTCTCTGTAAGATGACACTGAATGTAGGTTTTTCTAAGATGTGTCCTAATTTAACGCGCATTTTCATACCTCACTCTGTAGCAAATTCAGCTTGATGAAAGACTTGTTAATCCCATCCAGCACGTAAATAACCGAGTGACCTACACCATTTTCTCTGTTCTGTAATTTGATTAAGGCTCTTAAAATACCGAGATAATTACTAGTTTATCAATGACCATCTGTTTGTCGGGATATATATTAATTAGAGTACTTGCCGCCTGGTCACAATGTAGGGCCTATTTGTATTTGCAAGACATCTTTCAGACGTCAAAGTTTTGTTTAATCTGATTGAATTGATAAAATAACGCGGACTCTACATTTTCCCACAACTTTGTGTTTTAATTTTAATTATATGCAGTTTATTATTTATTCGAAAAGCTTTTTCTGACCGCCTTAAATCGAAAGCTAAAAGAATTTCAAGTTCTTATTTTTATACTTATTTCATAATATTTTAGGATGTTTATTTAGTATAGTAGGTACCTAGTAGTATTTTACGATAAGAAGTACTTGGATAAATCTACGTTGAATAAATAATTTAAAATTGGATTGTGTAGGTATTGAAGGCATCTCTTGATTGTTATGCAAACCCATTGTACCGACGTTCCATTGTTGTTGAATAGGATTTCCTTCTGTCGGACTCACTAAACATAAGTTTGATATCGACTAGTCTTATTAGAGTACCTATTATGTTAGAGACGCCGAGACTCGACCAACGTCGACCAATTTTACTTGATACCTCGTGAACTGTGTTTCGGCTATATGACTTTTCAGCGTGAGGAAAAACTAAAACAATAGCGTAAGTATGTAGTAGTTAGCTAAAAATTTAGAAATAAAGTAACGTAAACAGTCCTATTACGGTGGTAGTCAAAATCGCGTATTACGGAGGTATTATCATTTTCGTGTTTTATCGTTGTTTGGATAACCAAACCTTTATCTTATCTTGTTGTGGCGCCATGATAAAGTCATAGTGCACATCTTTTGTGCCTACCCTGCTTTTACTCCTCCTGTGTCCAGAATATAGTTGCCTTAAGCCTCACTATATCTTTGGGCAGAAAGAGCCTGTAGTCCTCTGGCTTTGGATATGCCACTACCAGAAGGCTTTTTCTGGTTCTAGCTATATCATCACAATAACACAAGAGATGCATAATTGCCTCTCGACGCATAACGTCATAATTATAGGTACGTATAACGACACATATTTGTGCTCGACAAGATTGTGTCTTAAAGAGTTGCATTATGTGTAGCATGTGGTTAGTAGCGAAATACCCTGTGTCCAGAATATAGTTGCTTAAGCCTCACTATATGTTTGACTTACCTCTGGCTTTTCATATGCCACTACCAGAAGGGTCATTCTGGTTCTAAGCCAGAGTATCACAATGACACAAAATATACATAATTGATTCCTGGCATTCACCGCATGCTCGACAAGATTGTGTCGGGGAGAGTTGCATTTTGTGTAGCATGTAGTTAGTAGCGAAATGCCCTGTGAGCGCCCCAATTAAGAAGCGAGCTTGTGTACTACCGTTTAAACAATCACTAATGAATCACGAAAATAAAAATACCCCTGTAATAGCCGTTCATTTTGAGTACCACCGTAATAGGACCGTGAACATTATTTAAAAAAAACAAACTGATTTAAATAAAACCTCTTTTTAAGAATAATTCCAATAGTTTATTGCCTTTCCGATAATCATAGCACGGCTATTTTCGACAGTACTTTTTTATTTACCCTTACGTTTTTCAGTGCAGATACACAGACAGACACGTTAAACTTACTTATAACACCCCTTTTTTTTCGTCGGGGGCTTAAAATAATGAAGTGTGAGTGCTAGTCTGAATAAGAATAAAGGAAAACATAAATAAAAGAATTAACACTTTCAAATTGAAAACATGCGCCTGCCTATGTGCCAAATGGAGGAACACAGTGCTACCTGCTGCAGAGCTAAAATTGAACCCAAGGCTATGATCAATGGACGAGCTAAAGCTCGCGGTAAAGATACACGGGTTCGTGATACACGGGCGAAATAAACTAGGTAATAAAACGAAAGGTCAGCCGACCGTAGGTACTTAACTGCGCTCAGGCGTTACCAGTTCGCTGGATTCGCGAACCTAGCGAACTTCAGATGATTCATACCTGGTCACAGAATACAAAATAGTGTAGGTTAGTACAGTGGGTCAATTCTGCGGTTATATAATGTAAATATTAATAATGCGGTTGTAATACAAAAAATTATTCCACTTACATTGCATAAAAAGCCGGAACGCTATCGAAACGCTCTCGATTGGTTCAACTTCGGGTGGATAGTCGCTAACAATTTTGCAAGAAAAAAATATTGTTTAGCTTATATTGTACAACCACAGATGTATCGATGCGTTTCGGCTTCTACAAATGTCAAATATTTTGCAGAATACGAAACAATGATTGAACCGAACGTTTTGCGTTACAGCCTTGGCTAGATAGAGTTGAAAAATAATGGCCCTACTATCACTTTACATGATAACATTTATACAGCGTCTTAAATTTTAATACTTGCAGATTTTTAAATACATAAGTAAATTAAGACCAATACATAAGTAAGTGAAGACTTCTTGCAACCTCCTTCGCATGGTTTGGTCGCTTGCCAGGACCTGGTGGTCCTCCTGGAACCTTTGTACTTACTACCTGCACCGCTGTGATATTTGGTTGTTTTTCTGCGGACATTTCGAGAAATCGATCCTATCTCTGCGTAGTAACACGGTATCTACCCGTGTGCCGTTTAGCTACATCCCCAGTACTGCGATAACGTGACCACAACCTTGATATGACGTTTTGGTTTTTGGTTGGTTGGTGTGTAGGGCAACGACGCTTGAAAAGCACCTCTCGACTCAAATTACGATGTGACGTGACTCTTAAAACTCACACGGCACGTTAAATTAAAAAAGCAAAAACAAACTAATCTCTTTCCACTAATTAATATTGATAAAACATTTTTAATCTTCCACACGTAACGAATTAGTAACAATTTTGCCGTCGAATTTTGTTTTTTCTTTTGTTATGATTATTGACATTATTAAATTTTGAAAATATAATAAAAGAGGTCAATCTGTATATCAACTTTTAATGGAAACTAAAAAGATTTTAAACATTTTACTTTATAAACCATGCTCAGATGGATCTAACTTTTTCTCAGTTGCTCTATGTTTTTGTCAAGATAAATCGTCAAATTTTTTCATGGAAATATACACGCTCGCATTACATTAACATTTTACAACAATAGTATGTTGCTTATAAGTATTTAAAATTATTATTTGAAAGATTCTGTGGTTTACAATAGATGTTTGCTTTAGTACGTAGCATATCAATGTTTTTGGTTTTTAATTTAATAAATGACTATTCCAAAGTATTAGAATGGGAAACAGACCAATAAGGAATGTGCCCAATTAATAAAGTGTCGAATTAGGGAGAGTAGCGAATTAACTTACGTACCTTCCTAACGAAGTAGAGAAACTGTCGACTTGTTTCCGGACTGAGCTTAAAACTGGTCTGAATTATTTAATTAACTATTCGTTTCTATTGGGTGGCTCAAAGCTAGAATACTGTTCCCATATTGCTGTTAGATAAATAAGTAAATAAACAAATTATGTATTCAAACCCACTTCATTTTCAAATGAATAGTTACTCAAAAGTAATTTGTTATTAGCTGGTTGTTTTAGTTAGTAGCTATGTGTTTACTCGTCACGTACTTATTTATTTAATCTTAGACAGATCTATTTACCCATAATTATTTATTTACGATACGTGTTCTTGTTGTATTCAATGTATACCTAAATTCAATTTTTTGAGTTTTAAAACACCTAGTTTTTTGGTGCTACCTATTCAATCTTTCTGTATCTACTATACTTTCTGTTTATGACTGGTAGAAAATGACCAATGGCATTACGGACGCCAATTGTATCTTTTTATATGGTATAAAGTTTCAATAAATAATTGTTGAAGACAACAATTCAAACTATATTAAGAACAATCTATGCTTTTCTGTATGTGTGTGATATTATCACAATTCGCTTGGAAGCAGAAATCAGAGAACCACCAGACTGGCCCCTTTGTACGATAAATTATAGACCGATGTGTCTGCGGACCTCACTCACCTTTCATAAAGGAAAATATTTGTGTAACTATTATGATTTGAGATGGACACAAAGAAAAAGTAGATTAATATGAAAGGCTTTCCATTCTAGTATCAGCATATAAAAACCAAAATGTTCTAGAAGTCCCGGATTTTTACAGGAGTTATTGTATACGATGGATATAAAAATATGTCAGGAGTTTTTTACTATTTTAAAGTAAATACACTGCGTCTAAAATACGAAACAGATAACAAAAATCCTACCGGAGCACAATGTCCAAGGGTCAAAAAATCCAAAGAGTCAATAAAGTCTACGTGTCAAAATGTCCAAAGAGTCAAAATTGTCCAAGGGGTCATTAGGTCCAATGTGTCAAAATGTCCAAAGAGTCAATATGCCCAAGAGGTCAAAGTGACCAAGTGTTAAAATGTCCACGTGTCAGTTTGTATAAGGAGTCAATATGTTTCAGAGATCAAAATGACCAGACGTTAAGTTGTCCACGTCCAATCTTTTTGTTTTTTCGGCTTCGGCTTCCTAGCCTTTTTTCTTTTTACACGTTTTGCATTATGTGCTTTCCCCGTATGTATATTTATCCATATGTATAATAATAATAATAATAGTTTATTTCCTTTAACAAAGTACATTCAGTATACAGTTTACAGTTGTTGGAGCCCTCTTTTAGGCAAAAGATGCCTGTGCCAGAAGGTTCCGCTCTTCCAATTTTAACATTAAACTTGCTAAAGGATGCTCCAATAGTACAAAAACATCCAAAATAAAACTTATAAAAGGTAACATTTTAAATTTTATGATAATGTCTAAGAACCAATCTCTTGTGTGTGGTGTGACCGTGTGCGTGCATGTGTATGTGTTTGTGTGTGTGTGGGGTGTGTGAGTGGTGTGTGTGCGTGGTGTGTGTGTGTGTGGTGTGTGTGTGTGTGTGTGTGTTTGTGGTGTGTGTGTGGTGTGTGTGTGTGTGTGTGTGGTGTGTGTGTGTGTGTGTGTGTGTGTGTGTGTGTGGTGTGTGTGTGTGTGTGTGTGTGTGTCTTTGATATCATATAAGACTATATAAAAAAGCCTCTATTTCGTCATAGGAAAATAATTTTAACCAATCTGTCACAATAGTCCTAATCTCATAATGATTTAGTTTATAGATATTTAGTTCCCTGTTTGTTTTGTTATAAATATATATAGAGCGCCATTGATATTGTCTATTTGCAAAGTTAGTCCTGACAGTTGGTAGCGGGAGAACATTATTTACGCGTCTTTTTTTCACGTTATCTATACTATTTATAATATTGGCGGTTTTATGTGTTTTTAAAACTATTTCCTTCAAATATAGTTTCCTCACCGTAAGCAAATCGCATTCCTTATATAGATCATCAGTGGAATATGTATTTTTTTTCCGATACATAACTTTAAGTAAAGCACGCTGAGCTCGCTCAACACTTATAAATTTTGTTTTTGCAGCACCACCCCAAACGGGGATACAGTATATCAATACGGACTGAACTAGAGCTATATAAATATTATTTAGGAGGTTACTACCACTTGGTAAACGAGTGTTCGTTGGAATAACATTTCTTAATATTTTGAAAATCCAGATTAGTTTCCTCACTCTGTTTGCGACTTGCTCAAGATGTGGGTACCATGTTAATTTTTCATCAACCATAATGCCGAGGTACTTAGAGTTATTAGCTTTGTTTATTATTGGGCAGCTACAATCGTAATTTATAGAGTCATCACAGTTGTGTATTTTTATAAGGAGATGTTCTTTAGGTTGCGTACTATCATTAATGCTAAAACATATATAATTGGTTTTCAATGTATTTAAGGTAAGTTGGTTATTTTGCAGCCAAGATGCTACCCTACGCATACCTGCTTCAACACTGTGTTTTACAGTTTGCCATGTTTTCCCTTTGAAAACAATTGCAGTATCATCAGCATATGAAAATATTTCGGCATTTGCTATATTCAATTGACACAGGTCATTTATGTAAATTAAAAACAAGGTAGGACCCAAAACACTACCTTGTGGAACGCCGAATGATACTACAGAGTCATCACTGACACAATTTTCCACTCTCACCCTCTGCTTCCTACCTGTAAGATAGTCTTTAAATAAAGCCAAAGGAAGTCCCCTTACTCCAATTCTCTCCATTTTTTTCAATAAGATGGGTATTGAAACTGTATCAAAGGCTTTTTTTATATCAAGGAATACTGCAAGACATTTTTCACCTTTATCCAAATGACTAGTTATTTTTGAAGTCAGTGCAGTAACTGCATCATCAGTGGACTTTCCTTGCCGAAAACCAAATTGGGAGGAAGATAGCAGTTTGTATTTATTTAAGTAATTTATAAGATGTAAGTTTAATATTTTTTCGATAACTTTCGATATAGCTGGTAGAATTGAAATGGGCCTATAATTATTGATGTCATCAATATCTCCACCCTTGTGGATGGGAATAATAATGGATTGCTTTAGTGAGGAGGGAAAGACACCTTGTTGAAAACATAAATTAATTATATGAGTGAGAATGGGAACTATTACAACTCGGAATTGTTTTAACATCCCGGTGGTAACATTATCCCACCCCGGAGCACTATCAGACTTTAAGTTCATTAAGATACTATCAACTTCCCTCTGGTCAGTTTCTAACAGTGCAAAGGAATTGAGTAGTGAGGGTGGTTCATCAATGCAATGAGGGTCAGCAGTGAAACTCGATACAAACTTTTGAGCTAATTCTTTGCCAATGTTTGTGAAGAAGTTGTTAATGAAATTAATGGACTCTGTAGGAGAGGATTTAATATTTAATAACTCAGCATTTTGATTATTTTGTTTATTAGAGTACGTTATGTTTTTAATATTTTTCCATAAAAGCTTATTATTACTAATTGATTTTTCAAGTAATTCATTTTCATATTTTCTTTTTAGTTTTTTTATTAAATTATTACAAAAATTACGATATCTAGTGTAGCTTATTTTTAAAATTTTATTGAACGGATCATTGCGAAGGGACTTTTGAAGTTTGTTTCGGTGATTTATACAACGTAGGATGCCAGGGGTAATCCATGGTTTAATTATGCGCTTGGTTTTAGGTATTTTAGTAGTGGTCGAACTAGCGTCTATACTCTCTCTCAATATTTGAATTAATAAGTTGGTCGCAAGATTGGGGTCATTGTAAAAGAGTAGCTCAGTAATTTTTTTTTCTTGTAAGTACATGCCAACCTTTTTAAAATCAATTTTAGTTTTAGTTTTATACACATAGCTTGTTTTAGGTTTTAATTTTGATAGTGATAAAAAAGTTGTGAAATGGTCAGTAATAGTGGTTTGCAGTACCGCTACCGTGGCCGCTGTCTTTTTTTTATTAAGTCGCAACATAACATGATCCAGGCAGTTGTTGTCTCTGGTGGCAAGAGTATGTCCTGGTAAAATACTGTGCTGTATGTAATGTATGAATACATACATGTATGCGTACTAGTCATTATGCGTCGAGAGGTTTACGCATTTTGTACATTTTAAGACGATGTAATTTTCATCGATGTTTGTTCTTAACTTTTTCTGAATTGATCACATCTTGATAAAATAATAAATAAATATCGGGGGACCTCTTACACAAATCCAATTAGTCCCAAACTAAGCAAAGCTTGTACTATGGGTACTAGACGACTATAAATACTTAGATAATTAGTTGGGGTAAGTCCGCTATTGGTAAATATTAGTGCAAAAAAGTTGGAATAAATAGATAGAAAACATCCAACACTCGGGAACTAATATCGCATTTGCTCATCATCATCATCATCATCACCAGCCTACACACGTCCCACTGCTGGGCACAGGCCTTCCTACATGGAAGAAACACATGAGGAGTTTGGGCCATAACACCACCACGCTGGCCCAATGCGGGTTGGTGGGTTAAAGCGGTTGTAGTAACAACCGGGACCAACGGCTTAACGTGCCTTCCGAAGGCACGGAGGAGCTCGAGATTATAAATTTTGGTTGACCCATCCCAGGGTCGACCATGGCGAAAGTTGCTTTGTTTTCGTATTCGAAACCAGAGCGCTCAAACAAAAACGCCACCGAGCTCCTCTCCTCCGCATTTGCTCATCACACGAATATTTGCCCTTACCGAGGATCGAACCCGGGACCGCTTGGCTCATAGACAGGGTCAATACGCAAGGCAATGTGTCGTCAAAATCGATGTGTGGCCAAATTGGGAATGTGGACGAGATGCGAATATGGACGAAACGAAAACGTGGACCATTTGAACCTAAAAGATTGGATATTTGGACATATTGACTCTTTGGACGTTTTGACTCTTGGACATGTTGTCTCCTAGGACATATTGATTCCTTGGACATATTGACTCCTTGGACATTTTGACCCTTAAATATATTGACACCTTCGACATATTGTCTCCTTGGACGTTTTGACCCTTGGATATATTGACACCTTCGGCATATTGACTCTTTGGACATTGTGCTCTGGAAGACAAAAAATATATCACTGTGGTATATTTTTAATGGTATAATTTAAGTATCTAAACTAGAAAGAAAATTTTAAATAATACAGTTTATATGTTTTTTTTTTTTAATTTATTTATTTATAGAATCACAATTACAATTTTACATGTTTACATCTGCCAAACTGCATAGCAATTTGTCGGCAGTAGTCCTCGTGACAAGAAAATCCATACAACTCTTTACCATACGCTCAAGTAAGTACCTGATATATCTCTCCCCTTATCAATAAACTTATAAATTAATTACACGCCTTGTTTTTTTTTTTTGTTAAACCGTCTTTAAAATTCGTATTCGTATTAACTTACTTATTACTCTTCACTCTCTATCACAAATACCACTGTGCCGATTTTGATGAAACTTTCACAGCTTCCTTAGTCACACTATATCTGGACGTATTAAGTAACAAAAAATAAAAGAAAGATTTTCTTCAATCGCACTTATGGTTCTTTTCAATGCGTGGAAAAACATAAAACTTAAAAAATTACATACATTCACAATATACTCTTTGGAATTTGGCACCCGTGATTATAAGCCGGTATTGACAACATATAAAAGAAACTGTGCAATTGGGATGTTGCCTAAGTTTGAATCTGGAGCTATTTTTCACAAATTCGGAAAATATACGTTGTGAATATATTTATAATAAAAAAATGTCCAAAACGATTTACCTCGCCAGCCTCAGGTACCTAGTTTTATATACAACGAACAATATGCAGTAAACAAACTTGTGTAATGTATTTACGAGAATTAGAACTACATCTTTTGTCTCATTCTCTCTCTTTAGAATTAAAGGGTACAAAACGTATTGAGCAAAAGCGCTTCCAAGATGGTTCGACCTTTCAGCCTATTTATCCTCGTAATATGAAACTCCTTGGTTGAATTCTAATATCTAGCATCGGAGTATCGTCCGTCTTTCTTCGACATTCTGCAATAATCAAACCAATTATTTATTATTACTATTATTATATTTTTCTGGACATATAGGGATGAACAATTAGTATTAAAACATAAATAAATATATTTTTCATTTTATTAAATCTAATACGAATATAAATATATATTCGTATATTCTTTTGACTTCCAGGGCATGTCTTGGCCACGTCATTTGGCATGGACATAGTTTGAGATCCTTAGAAGGACATAGGATACTTTTTGGCGCGTTAACTGGCCTTAAATATAAGACATACGGTTGGTCGATAAGACGACCGGTTGGTCGAGCGGTCTGTACCCCTTGCTATGCAGGCTACTCGGTCAAGAGGTCACGGGTTCGAATCCCGGTAGGAGCAAATGTTTGTATGATGAGTACGAGCATTTGTTTACGAGTCATGGATGTGTATATGTTTATTTAGTATATTTCTAATATTTATATACTTATTATTATCAATATTTATCCGTAATCTAGTATCCTTAACACAAGCTCTTAATGATGCTTACTTTGGGGTAGATAATAGGTGTGATTGTAAGAAGATTATTATTATTATAAATGATTATGATTATGATTACACACGTGCGGTGCCGCGGGCGGCTACTAGTATCTAAGAAAAATGTTGAAGCGAACACGTAGAAAACAACGAATGTGTGGGTAAAGCAAAATTGATAGCATCTCGCCTTTGTCTCCTGACGCTACGTGCCAGCCCAACTTTGTTCTATCGAATGACTAGGATTTATAAATATTTTCGTCGGGTGTAAGATTGGACACTTTTTCCTTTTGAGCGTAGTCAAGTTGTTCAAAAATCCATAATTGTGTTCAGTTCAGTTCCATAGTTCACTGTCAGGCGCTTGTCTACAGTAAATATTATGTATTCTCTGTTTATGGCAAGATTGAAGAAAAAAAATAATTTTTACGTGATTATGCAAAACTACACACAATTATACTTTTTTATTTTGCTGTTGTTTAGGGGAGAGTGGTGTATTTTAGGGGTAATGCGGGGTAACTACAGGAGAAGGCCGTTTACATCTTGATTAACTTGCTCAATGCGCTGATTGTTAAAATAAAAAAAATCAAATTAACCATTTAATATATTCTGCACAAATGACACTAATTGCCCCGAAACGTAAATAGGCTTAATCTTCTACTCCTTTTTTAGCCTGTTTTGGTCTATTTCTGGATATAGCCTCTTACAATATTAGCCCTAGTGTCCTTCCTTCGTCATTCAGTTGTGCCTTGCGTGTCCTCTCAGACTGTATGTCCATTGCTTGGGGGATCGTCTCATGGTAATTCTTAGACTGCCATTCTAGAACAAGCCTTGCCAATGATTCTCTATATAGGCGCTGACAAGGCCTGCTTGACTCCACTTTACACACTTTACAGCACTCCTCAGACAAATGCTGTCTGAGGAGTGCTGTAAAGTGGAGTGTCACTGGCAGTTGTTTCCGAAAATATAGGTTTAATAAAAGGTGTCAAAAGTAAATCAATATTCTAATGTTAATCATTATAATATTGATTTACTTTTGACATAACTAACATTACATATAAGGATTAACATTACATATAAGGTGTCAAAAGTAAATCTATATTATAATGATTAACATTATAATATTAATTTACTTTTGACAGAACTAACATTACATATAAGGATTAACATTACATATAATAAATCTATATTATAATGATTAACATTATAATATTAATTTACTTTTGACACCTTTTATTAAACCTATATTTGCGGAGAAAACTGACAGTGACACTCTACTTTACAGCACTCCTCAGACATGGCATACCTATGTCTGAGGAGTGCTGTAAAATGGAGTCAAGCAGGCCTCGTCATCGCCTATATAGAGAATTATTATCTAGCAGCACGCTTAGGCGATCACTCTCGTTTCCTTTATTAATGAAAGAGAAGAATGGATAATGGCGCGAGTCGCTATTGAAATTGGCTGAAGAATTCAAAATAAATATATTTAAAAAAAGACCAGCTACTTATTTGAAATTGTAAAACAACAATATTATAAAATTTAATATAACGAGTTTGTTCCCTGAAAATCATAAAAAACCTTTGACATATAACACAGAATTTGTTCTGCAAGCTGATTTTGATGGGTGACTTTGGCATTTTTTATATATGAGATTTTGAAATTGAATAAAATGTGTTTTGGGTACATGCAATATGCATGTACCCAAAACACATTTTATTCAATCACAAATATATCCAAGAGTAATATATATTTATTTCCACTGCGTTTATTTCAACAGATTGTGCTAAAAAAAGTTTTAAGTAAGGCTCAATTATCAATTACCAGCCTCTTAAACCTATATTTGCGGGGTTTCATTTTTATTTGTTTAAATAACAATAATTATTGAACAAATTCAGATTTAAATGGCGGGCTGAGAGTGCCGGAGGTGAAGTATCCGGTTCAGGAGAGGGTTATCTCCGCGCTGGAGGTGTGTACGTGCTGTGCCTGAGGGAAAGGCTTGGGCGGCTGGACGCGGCGGTGCTGCACGCCCCCAACCCACCCAACGAGCTGAACCTCGCCTGGATAGTGCCGCAGTACTTGCTGGTCTCTGTGGCTGAGATTATGTTCGCCGTATCTGGACTTGAGTTCTCTTTTACACAGGCAAGGAACTGGTTTTATCACTATTGATTGGCGACTAACAAGAAGTCAGTGAGCCTAATGCGTCGTGCTCTCTCAATACGAATGCAAAAAGGACCGCTGTCAAACAATAGAACGGGTTGTTTGTTCAATTTTCGACCTAAAGTAAATGTGAACTATGTAGATTTTTGGAAGCACATCTCTTAGTACTTTCTAAAATTGTCTATCATAAAATTTCAACTATACATATAGAAACTATATGTATTGCTTAAATTTTATTAATTTTACAGCGAATGTTGCTCAGTTATAATTCTGAGAAAAAGATGTAAGTATAATGTACTTAAAGTTGGATTTAGTGTGCGTTTCCAGAATCAAGACCAGTGTGAGCGATTGCTCTCAGTGGTTGCTGCTCCCAACAACTTTCAGTTTACGAAAGTACCCAGCGAATGTTGCTAAGTGAGTGAGCTGAATGGCAAAAGAGTATTACCTACCTACTGGGCTAGATTTTCTTGTATAAGTCTTGTCGTATAATGCGTAAATCTTATACTAAAATATAAGCATTTTTATAGGCTACGTATGGCGGTTATTTATAGGTAGGTAGGTATGCTCGTTAGGCACTATTAAAACCCGAAGTTATAATAAAAAACCTTACAATAATAGCAAACAAACTCCAAAAGTATAGCAAAACCCAAACTTTTCTTGTAAGCTCACTAATTAAATAACGAAATTATTAATTAGTTAGGTGTACCTTATATTCCTAAATTTTAGCGAATGAACAATAATTTTCAACAATATAATACTTAATTCGATAATGAAAGAAGGAGCTCGCTGCCTAGATCATTGTGCGTTTCTGTAATGATCGCAAAAGTAAAGCAATGAATTCGTGGCGCTCATCAGACAAAGTTGTCGGTTAATTTGAATGTTTCTGGCATTTTTTGTGTGGGTGAAAAAGGATGAATAAAAATAGTCGCCTTTGATCACCTGGGTGAAACTTTCTTCATCCAGGTGATAATAGTGGAATAAACCTGTGATTATGATTGATAACTTTATTATGATCACATTTTAATGTTGTTGATGCGTTTAAACGCCTACTTTATTGTAACAATTACAAATAAAGAAAGAAAATGATGAAAAAATATGTGCTCCAGGCGGGATTCGGATCAGGAGACGCGGGTTCGAATCCCACCTGGAGCATATATTTTTTCATCATTTTCTTTCATTTTTTAAGGTAAAATTAAAAGCAAATGTTGATCAACAATGATAAATCATAATAAAGTTTATTGTAACAATTACAATTAGTGAAAGAAAATGATGAAAAAATATAATATGCTCCAGGCGGGATTCGAGCTGAGACAGGCGGGATTCGGATCAGGAGACGCAGGTTCGAATCCCGCCTGGAGCATGTATTTTTTCATCATTTTCTTTCTTTATTTGTAATTGTTACAATAAACTTTATTATGATTTATCCATTGTTGATCAACATTTGCCTTTAATTTTATCTTATAAAATGTAGTTAAAATGAATAACTATGTTTGTTGGACTTAGAAGACAGCATAGTTCTAGTTTAGTTCGAATATTTAATTTTATAATAGTCATAAAGAATTACTAATACTGAGGATACAAAAATAATAACGTATTGTTTTACTATTGCAGGCTCTTCGAAAGTGATAACTATCCCGTTTGAATAAAAGTGCTTCTCGTGGAAGCGAATTTTATAGTGTAGTTTCTGATCCATTTGGAATATTTTAGTTCTAAGAAAAATTCTTCTACGCGGGTTTTAGCTGCGGATGTTATGATATATATTTTTTTAATTGAATAAATAGTAATAAACAGAACGTATCGTTTTCCTAAGAAAATATAATTTTATGAAGACGTATTTAAATGAAATTTATCTAGCAAGCTTATAACAGTCCTCTTAAAAAAATATAAAGCCAAAAATATACTCACTGTTCCAAGCCTTTATTCTCTTTGTTCTTGTTTTCAAACACAGATTTTTCATGAGATGAGTCGATCGATGAAAAATCGGAATCGGTAAACAAGGAACAACAATTAAAAAGATTGAATACAAGAGGTAATGATCAGGTACACAATAAATACGGGATTAAATTAATAAAACTAATATTTTAATGATTTTAAGTGCTTAATTTGCCTACATCTAAAATTATCAACAATATGCTCAGTTAAAAAAAATAATTAAAATTTAATTTTATATGCAATTGGGATTTTTGATATAACTGTAAACTGTTTACGGAATTAATTATTATTTTGCGCCTTAGACCAGTTTTATTTTCAATGAAATATCTTTAAATTACAAATTTATTGTGTTGCGTTGTGGATAAATATATTGCCACAACACTATTCATATAGTTGTGTCGAGTTGTGTTGGCTGCATTGACGACAGACAAAAATTGACAAAAGTTCTGAAAGTAGCTAATAATGTTGAACACCCATTTCAAATAATAAAATACCTATACTAGTCCCGACTGTTCCGTATCTTTGGCTTAGGCATTATTAGCATTAGGCAAAGTAACAGTACTTTGACATTTCTCAAAATTATCTTTACGAAATAAAAAACCAGGGTAGGTATATTAAACAAGACAGGATGGACACCAAATTCTACTAAGCTACTACTATAAAAAATCGTAGCTAAAACGAAACCAAAAAATAAATACATACCTACGTAAAAACCTTTCATAAACTTTAATTTAGGTCTGATATTTCGTCCAAAAAAGCGAGTTAAAGCAAGCGAAGCAAACAAAGCAAGTTATCTTTCCAGTCTATAATCCTCTTTTTACTTGTTTTATTTTTATTATTTTTTTGTGATTTCAGTTATATTTTTATGTATTTATGGCAGTTTATGTTTATATACATATTGTTTATACATCATGTTGATTATATTTTAGTACACACCATTTCTACCATTATTTCATTCTAATAGTCGTAGGGCTGCTGGACGAGATTTCTTTTAGGAATAAGCAGTTACCTTGGACTCTGTCCTTGTGTCTAAGCAGTGTCCTTGTTTGTGTTTTCATTGCATTTTTTTCGTGTAATAAATTGTTAAATAAAATAAATAAATAAAAAAAAATCCTAAAAACCTCGTGAAAAAATAACATACTTTCCACAGTTGTACATAAATGTACTATTAAAATGAATACCAATTAATAAAGACTTTATTGTTTTAGGCTCCTAAAACCATGAAGACGATTACAATAGCCGCGTGGTATGTTTCTGTGGCGTTCGGAAACCTGATAGTCATTTTGGTAGCACAAACCAAGGTTTTCGAGTCTAGGGTGAGTTTATAGTAAAAGTAAGTTTTTTGTTTTCTTACTTTAAAATTAAGAAAAAATTTCTGACACTCCGATAATACTGAGGAGATCATAGTAATTCATTGGTTTACTATTATAGTAGATGCTTATTATGAAATATTTGACAAAGTAAAATAAAAATAGTTTTCAAAAATTTTAAGGACACTTATTGTATTTAAACGCAAAAACAGAAAGTGTATAAGAAATTCATAGAGTTCTTTTAAGTTCTCGGTAGTACAATCATGAGCACTAAGATGAATACACTTTTGGCATGTCGTATGCCTTATTCTCTTTAAAATGAGATTCACTTACTGTCAAAAGAAGAAACATCTTAGTGCTGGTGACTGTACTTATACAGTAGATAGAGCAGTCACTCAGTCACGTATCCCACCTCAAGACATTCTTTTTCTAGTAATTTTTTTTTCTTTATGTAAAGAAAAAAAACGAGTTTAGTTTACGAACAAAGTGTGTATGTACACACTTTGTTCGTAAACTATAGACACTTTAAGGAAAGCATGATTACTTACTCTATTAACAAAACGTTTTTGATTATGTTTAGACTCGCAAAAGTAACAGTAAACCATGGAATTAGTTCAACCAAAACTATTAAAATACTCGAAACAATCCCACTATCACCTGTATAAAGTCTGCTTAAAAAAAATATAATGATTGATTTTCTAACTCCAACATGGTTCTAAGTCTAACATCAAACCGTTCGTACCTAATTTGTCAGTATGAATGTTTATTTTGACCGTTGTATTGTTGAAAGATTAAATGTTATTGCTTACTAATTTATTTCGCTTTTACTTAGGCTACCGAGTTTTTCGTCTACGCTGGAGTATTGACGTTGGCCATGCTGTTGTTCCTTCATATGGTTCAAGGGTATGAGACTAGAAGTATAGAGGGTGACGCATCATCATCAGAAAGTCGGCCTTTACTGCACCATAGATCCAGGGTAAGAAAAGCCTTTGATTTTATGCCCCAAATCGAAACAACTTTAGATCTTTGTATAATACTTCTCATTATGATTGTTCAAAATGTATTTAATCAATATAGCTATTTTTATCAAATCAAATCACAATGATTATCGTTAATTTTACGGTCAGCGCATTGAAACAAAGAAATGTTATACTAAGAAATGAATAGATCCGACCTAGATACAGTGTCTTCTGAGAAATGTACGGTTTATTTTTTACTATACCATGTTTCCCTTATCTGGAACATTATTATATTAATAAATAATAATATTGTAGTTGGTGTTGCTCTTATAAGCCAGTTAAAGCCCGAGACATAATAAGCTCTTTGTAATAATAATATATAGACACTCACACATATTACTAACTAGATAAAGGAAAACATATTTAATATTATATACATACTAGCTTCTGCCCGCTACTTTGTTTGCGTCATCCTTTGGAAACGCAGTTCCAAAAGAAAAATTAGTTTTTGTTTTAATTACCGTTACAATCTGTCTCTGTGCCAAACTTCATTCAGGTCCGCTTAGCCGTGTTGGCGTAATGGAAGAACCAACATTCATCCAAACTTTCACACATAATATATATAAGTAGGATAGTATTTTAGATATTGATCTTCCTATATCTTCCTATAAATAAATAGTTAAATTATAACATCGTGTAGGCCTGTATGTAGGGGCGTCTGGGTAGGTACCACCGCTTTTATTATTTCAGTCGTGAAACAGCTCGCTGTGTTTTGGATTGAAGGGAAAGGTAGCCAGTGTAATTACTGGGCATGGACAGACATCTTAGGCCTCAGGATGACACCTGCGATATCAAGTGATTTTTCCTTGTTATTGCAGGTGTCTATAGGCGGCGGTAACCGCTTACCATCAGGTTGGCTTTAGCTTGTTTGACATCTACTTTTTCCTAAAGCCGATTTTTATTTATGTTGAATTACATATTTTATTATATATTTTATTGTTAACATTTAAGCCAGTTACCGCTTACCATCAGGTGGTCCGTATGCTTGATTGCCAAATTAGTGGTATAAAAAAAACAAGTTTATGCGTGAATTACTGTCCGTAACTGAAGTGCCCTGAGCACATCAAAACTTTGTAACAAATAATTTTAATACAAGTGTCGTTTAGCGAGGGCTATTTTTGGGTTGTTACAATTTCAAATATATTTGATGGCTGGCCGAGAGCGGTCAGTACAGCCTTTGAGTCACCTTACGGGTTCGAATTCGGATCGAGACCGATTTTTGTCATTTATTTTCCTCTGTCAAGTATATATTATATAACACAAGCTCTTAATGATAATTATGTTGCTTACTTATTAACTATATATCTAATCTGTGCTTTAGGCTAGAAAATAGGGGTGAGCGTATGAATATTTTTATGGAGAGTTACCTCGGAGACAGTGCGCTTTTTTATTTCACATAATTAATATCGTTAATAAAACATATTTCAAGAAGCAAATAATATATAATTTTGTTGATAATGTTTTTATTTCATCGACTACGAATTTCAAGTAACGTTAAAATTTAAAGACGCTTGCTAGTGACAGGTGTAGGTTATAGAGAGGAAGAGCGGGTGTTACAAGCGCGGCGCGGCGTGTGTTTAGTGACATTGAATTAGTCAGCGCAACCATTGAGTAGATTGAATATGCTGATATAGAGTTATCAGTTACAGTTTGTGAACGAAATGACATCTATTGTCGTGTTTACAAACTATTCCCTAACTTACAGAGATTTCTCACAATTTGGAACAACACATTTCGGAAGATCACTATCACAGTTCGGAAAACATAGCGAGAGTCAACAAGTGAGTATTTTGTCACGAAAAATGGCCGATCACATTTGATGTCATACAAAATTTTCTCGTATTAATTACTAATGAAATAGGATTCTACCAAGAATAAGGAAAAGTAGTTCAGTACCGAACAGAGTGACTATGATTACCGATGTACTGTGTATATTTTCGAGTGCAGCTTGTTTGATATTTTTATTTAAGACATCTTTTATATCCTTTTTATATTTAAAGTATTTTATATCCTTGATATTTGGGCATTGACTCGAAAGTAACCCTGTAGTATACCTAATAATACAAGAATATGTATGTATACGGTAGCAACGCACCTGCAATATCAAGTGATATTGCCTTGTTATTGCAGGTTTCTATTGGCGGCGGTAACCGCTTACTACCAGGTGGGCCGTCAGCTTGTTTGTCATCTAGTTGTATAAAAAAAAAATATCAAAAATAATAATATCTTAAAATTATATTAATTATGACGTCACTTTTTTCGGGGTCTAATTATCTTTAGAATGATTTATTTATCAAATAGATTGGCTGCGTTTATTTTTTATAATTTGTTAACGCAGTAATTAACGAAGTTTTTTAGCGGCCAATTACAACAGATCTAAACTTAATTGACGGTATCGTCTAGTTTCAGAATCTTTCCGAAGAGATTATTCTCAGCTAGATATACAACATCAGGATAAAAAAATAGTCACAGATGGCACTAAATATCATTGACTACTTAGAGCCACCGCACATATACAATTTCAAATCGTACAACTAAATTGCGTGCTTTCATAGGCCGCACACTTCGTCGACTTAGTTGGTGGACAGTGTTGCTAGCGCGGTAAAGTCTGCGATAAAATGCCGAAAAACAACGCACTACTTCTTTTATTTCTTTTATTAATAAGGTTTGGTTTGGCCTTTTTTGGACTTCGTCGATCAGCAGTTCCATTATTTCATTTGTTACAAGTAAGTAGAGAATGCAGAGATCGACTGGGCGGCTGCGCGCCCGTCAGCAAAAATCCAAGCGTGGGGAAATCACACGCACGGGTCTGGTCATACTGCATCTTGCCGTCCGACTGACCAACTAAGTTGTTATAGTGTGCGGGCTATCGGCCGATAGTTGACCAACTATTTAGTTGAACGACTTAGTTGATATAATGTGCGGGCTATCATAAGATTCTATGCCTATTAGACATTCTGCGATTTAGTTGTACGATTTGAAATTGTATATGTGCGGTGGCTCTTAGTGTGAATGGCGTCGCTGTAAGATTTTTGGAAACAACATAATACACATATAGATAGGCGTCTATTAAAGAGCTATCGACTATCGATCATATCGACTTTCCTTTGAACTGGCCGCATCAGCAGTGACAAAACTACCACACCTCCCTACTATAATGTGTGTTTCAAAAATAAAAATAAAGGGGTTAGTTGTGTTCCTTGACAAGAGAACCTCTGAAAGTTTGACACCCTTCTGACCACTTTTATTTTCCAATTATATTCATAAAAACATTATCCTTAACTCTAAAAACTCATTCCACTTTCACACAGTACACACCCATTCACACAAACACACACACACACACACACACACACACACACACACACACCACACCACACCACACACACACATATACACACCCACGCACGCACGCATATTACGATATCGACCCCCGCAACCCCAGAACTCCACATTTTTATTCTGTATTCTGGAACACCTGGTAGTATCTCATATGTATATCTGATACAATAGATTGTTTATTACGTGTGGGCCCACCGACGAGTTGGTAAGGTACGGTTAATTAAAACTACTTACATAAGGCAATTAAGGTTTCTAATTGACTCTGGGATTCAGGAATAGAAAAGCATGGAGATTCCATGACAAAACAGGCTGTTATGGAAGTCATAGAAGAGCGACAGTTAAATCAAATGTTGTCACCAGTGCTCTTCAAGCAAGGCCTACTTTCATCGACACATCAGCGACACAACTCAGAATCATCTAAATATACCGGGTGACCATTTGTCTAAGACCTAACCCTTGCAACTCACTTAATATAGATTTCGAAGAAACGCTTTTTACTCGCCGATGAAATGGAAAATGTTGTAGGAGAACGACAGAAAATGCAATGAAATTGATACTTTGTGACCCCATTCTTACTAAAAGATAGGAAATACTCTTTATGAAAGTCGTACAAACGCAGTTGAAGATTTCACTTTATATTTTTCACAAATCAATAGTAACAAGTCCTCAGGAAACCATAGCAACATCAAAAACCACAGAAACAAAACAATACTGATATAAAACTACAAGATGTGGCCGTATACTAGATATGCCATTTTAACATTTCCTCTCCTTTTATTGGGATAGAATAAAGAATTAAGAAATAGAATCTCTTGACACATTCTTGTTAGTGCTGCCCGCCTAGCATGAATACACGCGTTATGATACGATAAAAGATATGATAGCATATCGCAACCTGTCAAATTTTTCGATTTTCCGAGCATGACCTGACTGGTGATACGATATGATAAAATTTTATCGCACGATATGATATGACCACAGTATAGTATATAAATTATGTAGTATATAGAAATTTATATAGTATATAAATTTCATAACAGTCAGTCAACGGGCACGTCAAAACGGAGTAATCGTGAGGGGTACGCGGGGCGAGAGGGGGGCGGTAGCGAGCCCGACATTCATACACTCACTTGGGACGTGCCGGTCAGGAGTGTCACATTTTAAAAGCTTTTTTCCTTGTTATTACAGGTAGGTGCCTATAGGCGACGGCAACCACTTAACACCAGTTGGTCACCTAGTTGCATAAAAAATACTACCTTTGCTGAGAGAGACTGCATATCATCATCTCAACTTGGCTCGTATCATTTTCATAGTTTTCGGGGGTCCAGATTTAGGATACAACGTCAATTTTGAAATCAAAGATGTCGGACGTGATTTTTTTTTATAAAAATTGGTTTTTTATAAAAAAATACACGTCCGCCATCTTGGATTTCAAAATTGACTGGGTATCATTTTCGTGGTTCAATTTTAAAATCCAAGATGGCGGACGTGATTTTTTTATAAAAAATCAATATGGGTATAATTTTCTTGGTTTTCGGGGGTCCCGATTCTGAATACGACCTCAGTTTTGATATCCAAGATGGCGGACGCGACTTTTTATTATAAAAAATCAATATTGTAATATTTTTTGGTTTTCGATCCAAAATGGTGGATGTGACTTAATAGAACAAAATCAATATAGGTATAATTTTCATGGTTTTAGAAGGTCCCGATTATAAATACAACATCAATGTCCAGATCCAAGATGGCGGACGCAACTCTTTTATAAAAAGGAATATTATGCCATCTTGGATCCTAAAACAGATGTATTTTGAATCGGGACCCAAAAACCCACGGAAATGATACTTATATTGATTTTGTACTATAAAGTCACATCATTCAGCCCGCCATCTTGGATCTCGAAATATGTGTTGTATTTAGAATCGGGATCCCCGAAAACCATAAAAATGATAGGGGTACCTATAATTGTTATGATTTTCGGGAATCCCGATTTTATACAAAAAAGCGCGTCCGCCATTTGGTATCTCGAAATAGATGTAGTAGTCGCAATCGGGACCCCCAAAAACTATGGAAATTATACCAATATCATTTTTTTTAAAAGTATGTCCGCCATCTTGGATCTGGAAATTGATGTTGTATTAAAAATCGGGACCACCGAAAACCACGAAAATGATACCCACATTGATTTCTTATAAAAAAATCGCGTCCGCCATCTTGGATTTCAAAATTGATTTTGTATTTAGAATCGGGACCCCCGAAAACCACAAAAATGATACCCATATTGATTTTTTTAATAAAAAAATCGCATCCGCCGTCTTGGATTTCAAAATTTATATTTTATTCAGAATCGGAACCCCCGAAAACCATGAAAATGATACCCATATTGGTTTTTTTTATAAAAAAATCGCGTCCGCCATCTTTGCTTTCAAAATTGATGCTGTATTCAGAACCGGGACTCCGAAAACCACAAAAATGATAACCATATTGATTTTTTATAAAAAAAATCACGTCCGCCATCTTGGATTTCAAAATTGATGTTGTATTCAGAATCGGGACCCCCGAATACCACGAAAATGATACCTATATTGATTTTTATAAAAAAAAACGCGTCGGCCATCTTGGATTTCAAAATTGATGTTGTGTTCAGAATCGGGACCCCCCCGTAAACCACGAAAATGATACGCATATTGATTTTTTATAAAAAAATCGCGTCCGCCATCTTGGATTTCAAAATTGACGTTGATATTCAGAATTGGGACCCCGATTGCGCGAAAATTAGACTCTCCTATGAATATTGAGTAAACTCCAAAAATAAAAAATGTGACAACCCTGCGGCAATGGGGAATAAGCGGCATGGATCGCAACTTCAGAGGAGTTGGCCCACTGGTTATAGTAGTTACACTGTGATATGACTGTGTGAAACAATGTTACCAGTATAACAATTTTTAGTTTGTTTTTTTTTCGGTCTTCATTAACTTATCATTCACTCATCCTCTAGATTAAATACGCGTTTTAACGTACGACGTCACATTTATAATCTGTGTAATTATTATAAGATTAAACGAACTTACCTTAAGTGAAGTTCTATCTTAATTATACGAAGCTCCTTGTCCGAGAGGGTTTAACGTGTAGTAACGCTGATTGTACCAGCGCCGATCACAATTTTCAAAGCTATAAAAAAAAAAAATTGTTTCTCTCATATGGTAACTCTAAATGTATGTCATTACGTTCGAAGATTATTTTTGGAACAACCCTACAATTGGGATAATACTTGTATTAGTGGGCGGGTTTTGGGACTGCCCTCTCGGACAAGGAGCTTCGTATAATTAAGATAGAACTTCACTTAAGGTAAGTTCGTTTAATCTTATAATTATACTCTCTCCTTGTCCGAGAGGGTTTAACGTGTAGATGTTTGAAGATGGGGTTGTGAAAAAATAGAATTTAGATATCTATATTATATTAGTATAGATGTTTAGTCCAACACCTTACTAATTAATTTACAAAATAATTAGATTTTTATACAAAACCCTATAAAAAAATAAAAAACACAATTGTTATTTTAACTATCGCTTAAAATTTTTAGCAATGCCGAATGGGACATTTATATGCTTATTGCAGGAAATGTTTCAGAATTTTGACTCAGAATTTTAAACTGAATTTTGTATGTAAACACTCCTGTTGGCTTTTTGACTCAATCAATATTTAAACCAAATCGGCTTGCGGTTGACACCGAAGCATATCTTGTGATAAGAGTAGAGAAGACAGTTAAAACCACTAATACTCATTTCCGGCAACATTAGTTTGATCCAAATGAATTTTAGATTGAATTGATGAAATCTTGTGTTTTTTATAATTGTTTCTATTGATTTATTTATGATATAAGTGTATTCATAAAGTACTTGTCTTATTATGATTTAATGAGAGTGACAAGATAGGATACATTTCTATCCTCATTTAAAAAGATTTTTAGATACAATATGGCTGTTGTTTATTTGGTAGTCATACTAAAAGAATAAGTACTGATCTTTATATTTTATTTATTTAAGGAAATCGTTACATTCAATATGTGTTGTATTAAGTCTCTACAACAAAGTCTAGTCTAAGTGATGTTAGCTGATATTCTTCATAGACTCTCTTCTACATCTATTGTTGTGGTGTTGCCACAACACTTAAATATTAATCAACATCTCCCCTTTTCAATTAATCATAACTTGTTACAAATCTAATCTAATTGGTTTTTTTACATGTCTGCCTATTCTTGTAATAACATCAGTATTATTATTAATTGTCTTTTCTACTACAGTATTATCATTGGTGCAATTTTCATTAGTAGTGAAATCATCTTTATTATTGTGCAACAGATTTGTATGATCAAATTGTTCACATACCTCTTTATAACTAAGATTTGTCTCTATATTATTAGATGACCATGGATAAATATATTTTCTATTTCTACAAAACACTTTTCCATTTTTATCTTTAATTAAGTATGAACGAGGACAATTTATTCTCCTTTCAATGACTTTTCCCGGTATCCAGTTTGTTTCTAATGTTTTTTTAAACATAACATCTTGTTCCTTATTTAAGTTTGTTAATGATTTTGCACTTTTGTTATAATAATTATTAACATTTTTTTGATGATTTTCAAACTTTTTATCATAACATACAATTTTTGGTTTAAGCTTAATTTTCTGAATTGGTAAAAGGGAATTTAAATTTCTTGAATATAATAACTGAGCTGGTGATGGCATATATGACTTTGGAGAGTTGCGATAATTTAATAAGGTAATGTACATATCACTACCATCCTCCTTACATTTTTTAATAATATTTTTAAATATCTTTACAGCACTTTCACTTTGTCCATTCGATTGAGAATATTTAGGACTTGTTAGCTTATGACTAAAACCATACTGATTTGCAAATATCTTAAAATTATCTGCAGTAAATTGTGTACCACAATCTGTTACAACAATAGCTGGTATCCCATGTCTAGCAAACACAGCTTTACAATTAACTATTACACATGTGCTTGTCAAGTTGTCTAATTTACAAACCTCAATAAATTTTGAATAATAATCTACTATCACCAAATAATCTTTACTATCATACATACAAATGTCCATACCAATTTTATACCAAGGAACTTTTTCTATATCATGATTAATAATTGGTTCTTTTTGCAAATTTTGTTTATATTTTGCACAGGGTAGGCAATTATTAATATAATTTTCCAAATCTTTATTAATATTGGGCCAAAAAACACACATACGTGCTCTAATTTTACAAGTATTCAAACCAACATGACCTTGGTGTATTTTATCTAACATTTCCGATTTTAATGATTCAGGAATTACTATTAAACTGCTTTTCAAAACAATTCCATCTAATATGCTTAATTCATCTCTAAAAGTCCAAAATAATTTTACCTTATCATCTAATTTACTTATATCAGTAGGCCATCCTTTAAGTAAGTAGTCTTGAACTGTTTTTAACACATTGTCTGATCTTGTAGCCTGTTGTATTTTCTTTAATTGTGAGTCAGAAACAGGCAAGCTACTTCTTAACAGTTTTACATGACACACAATATTTTCATGTAGCTGCTTCATTTTACACTCATTATTTTTTGAGCAGCTCCTTGATAAAGTATCTGCAATGTAAAGTTCTCTTCCTGGCTTATATTTAACAGTTAAATTATAACCTTGCACTGCCAGCATCATTCTTTGCAACCTTGCAGGTACTTTATGCAAAGGTTTTTTAAACAATGTTTCTAGAGGTTTATGATCCGTTTCAACAAGTACTTTTCGTCCATAGACATATTGGTGCATTTTGTAACAACCATAAACAATGGCAAGCATTTCTTTTTCCAGCTGACAGTAATTTTGTTCAGTTATACTTAATGATCGTGAACCAAATGCAACTGGTCTGCTATTTTGTAGGACCACTAAACCCAAAGCTGTAGATGAACTATCTACAGATAAAATAACCTCTTCATTGCTATTAAAATATGCTAAACGTTGGTTACTGCATAATGCATTTTTTAAATTTTTAAATGATTCTTCTTGATTTGTGTCCCATACAAATAGAGCCTCCTTTTTTAACAAAATTCGTAAAGGTGCTGATAATGTTGAATAGTTTATAATAAATCGAGATAAATAATTGCACATACCAAGAAAACGTTCTAAATCTTTTTTACATTTTGGATGTTCCATATTCATCACTGCCTGAATTTTTGACGGATCTGGAAAAACTCCCTTTTCTGTGAATAAATGGCCTATAAATACTAATTCTTTTACAAAAAATTTACATTTGTCTGTATTAAATTTAATGCCATTTTCTAGTGCAATATTTAAAACTTTCTTTAATCTAATATTTAGTTCTGCAACCGAGTCTGCCCACACACATACATCATCGAGAAAAGTACACACTCCCTCAATGTTTTCAAACATTTGGGCAATGATTCTATGAAATTCCTCAGGTGCAGATGCAATACCAAAAGGTAATCTATTAAATCTATATCTACCAAAGGGTGTTATAAATGTACACAAGTTGGCACTCTTTTTATCCAATTTCAACATCCAAAATCCGTTTGAGGCATCTAATAATGCAAAAACTTTTGCATTTTGCATTTTACTTTTAATTTCATCAAATGTATGCAATTGGAATTTTGGTTGAATTATATGCTTATTTAATGCCCGAGGGTCAAGACAAATTCGAAGCTTCTTATTTGGTTTTCTAACTAAAACTAAATTATTTACCCATTCTGTAGGTTGTGTTACCTTCTCAATAACACCTAAAGATTCCATTTTGTCTAGCTCTTCTTTTAATTCTGGCAGTAATGCAAATGGAACACGCCTTGCAGCTTGAACAACAGGTTCTGCATTTTCTTGGAGGTGCAATTTTACAGTAGTCGGAAGACATCCCAAACCACCATCAAACAGTTCACTAAAATCATTTTTAATATTCTGTATTAATTCAGGAATACTTTTTTCTGCATAAAATGCAGTATGGACTTTCACTAAATTTGTATTTACAGATATAAAATTAAAATCCATACAGGTTTTGCAGCCTAACAAAGTTGGCACTGAACCCTCAATAACAATAAAATCTACATTATACTTTCTTTTATTTGGGTGCATAATATTTAAATTATAAGTTCCTAGTAGTCCTATACTTTTACCATCTAGCTGAATAATTTTTTTGTTACAAGGCCGTAGGTCAGATTTTTTTATACCTAATCTGTTACATACCTGCATACCGATTACATTACACTCAGCCCCAGTATCCATTTTGACAGGTATAACTTGGCCTCGAACAGTAAAATTTTGTATTATTTCTTTTCCAGAATATTGTGCCATACCAACAAAAAAATGATCACTTTCTTCTTCTTTATTTTCTTCTATAATGTGTACCTTTCTTTTGTTCTTACACATTTTAGAAAAGTGATTATTTTTCTTACATATGTAACAGGTTTTTCCATAGGCTGGACATTTATTTATATCATGGCTCAAACCACACTTTAAACAGTTCCTTATGTAATTTGTCTTATTACGGGAATATAGCACTTCTCCAACCTCTTCTGTCGCTCCTTCCACATAAATTCTTGAAGCCTCTGCAGTTTTTAGATATTTTGTTACATATTCTAATGTCAATTTCTCATCATTTTGGCTTATTAATTGTCTTTTCAAATCATTGTATTTTGAGTCTAGGCCCGCAATTATTTTACTAGCTGTTAATTTTTCGCACAAGTCTCCTAGCTCACATGCAAAAGCCAGGTTTTTTATTTTTGTGAAATAATCTTCTAGTCGTTCACCAGGTGCTTGTTTGGCCGTAAAAAAATCATTTCTGTATGTACACACACTTCGTCGAGGTGAAAAATGTTCGCTAAATAAGAGTAGTACTTGCTCAAATGTTTGTTTTGGCTCATCAAATGAATTATAAATTTCAATTCCTTTTATACCTATGAAATTTAGCAATATGTTTATTTTCCTCTTTTCACTTACATCATCCAGGTCATTTGCCGTGAGATATATTTTAAGGCGTTGGCTCCATAATTTATAATTTTCACATATATTGCCTTCAAATAACATAGGTTCTAAATACAACAGCTTGCCGGCCATTTTATTTTCTTGCAATCAAATTTAGCAATTAAACAGTGTTGAGTTTTTTAACACCTGACACCATGTTTATTTGGTAGTCATACTAAAAGAATAAGTACTGATCTTTATATTTTATTTATTTAAGGAAATCGTTACATTCAATATGTGTTGTATTAAGTCTCTACAACAAAGTCTAGTCTAAGTGATGTTAGCTGATATTCTTCATAGACTCTCTTCTACATCTATTGTTGTGGTGTTGCCACAACACTTAAATATTAATCAACAGCTGTATAGTACCTAGTTACATAGGTTTTTATTATTTCGATAGTGGTCACTACTGATTGTCACTTTTAAATGATTTTACTTGATGTTTAATGAAGTCTTTCTGCTTTCAAGTCATGAATTGTAATAAATCAGTTGATGAGGTCCTTTAATAACATTTTTGATTTATCATTGCCTTATTATTGCATTAAATATTTTTAATACCAGTTCTGGATTCCAAATCATATATGTATGTCAGTAAACTGAAGAGGCTCCTTCGATTAAAATGTTTTTTATCTTTAAATCAATTCTATTTTAGGTCATTGTAATGTTGACCTGGTATTATTCATTTTATATAGTTTAGGTACCATATAAGTAATGATATTGTTTTTACAAAACATTGACTTAGGCATTTTTACTTGTTATATAAAGCACAATGCTCTACTATACCTACAGGTGTTATGATATTGAAATTTAGAGAGATTTAAGTAGGTAGGTATTTACCATGATCAGGTTGATTATTGATGTATTATATTTTAATTATTTGACTTTTATTTTAGTACATACAAAAAACTTTTGCTGGCATGTCATGGACATATTATTATTTTGTCCCAATATTTCACTTCTTATTGATGAAATTTAATGTGAAATTTTTTATTTCATAATTGCAGAAAGGCCACTACTCGATACCTATGTGCATGATTATTCATTATGCCTGCATGCGCACCATATGTACAGGATAAATAACTATGATGCTTATATTATGTATAGGTACATTGTACCAAATGGCCATTATATTTCTAATAATAAATCATATTGTCATTTTTCAACATTAATAATTGTCAATATTGCAATTCCTTGTCTTTATACTTGACCGATAGTTAATTTGCAGCTAGGATAAGCTGGATATAAATTTAATAACATAAATCATTGATTTAAGCTCAGTATCGAAAAAAGAACTAAAAATAAAAAACCTTGTGTGAATTGCACTCGGTAGTAGGTACTTCATATGGACACTTTTATATATTAAGTACATAGCAATAAATCAATTTCTCGTATTGTGTCAAGCAAGATGACTTTTTATAAAAATACCACAAATAAAATTTGTAAAAATTCAATCGGTACTATCATTAAGTACAACAATGTCTAATATTTATTATTGTTGTGGGGATTCAATCTATGCCCCCCCCCCCTCGATTTTCATGTATCCAACAACTGTGGTATTATGTACTCTCGATAATGTTTCTTATTTTATCATAACAATTATTTTTACTCATAAAATATAGTTGTTAATTCTGAGTAGTTATTATACCTAATGGTCTTTTTATTAAGACCCATTTCCATTTCTAATAGACAAGTTTATTTCAACAGTTATTAATTTCAACTTAGCTATTTTATATAATTCTGTACAAGTAGAATTGTGAAAATACTCTTAATTTTCAAGTTCTTTTAAAAATATAGGGCATCATTTATATCACTTTATTAGGTCTGTATTGTAAGAAAATATTGCAATGGAATTGAAATAATGATTAGTTATAATAATCATTTCTTATTTTCTCTGTCTTATCTCATTTATTCATTTCATAAAATCTGTGCAATGAGGTACTTCATAAGGTGACATTTCAATGAGAAAAAAAAAAATCCCATCATTTTATTACAATTGGGTTACTAGTTTATCTGTGTAACTAATTTTTTTTCTAAAGTAATGTTTTTATTTGGAATTATTAAAACAATATCTGAAAGCTTGTTTCTGAATCTTCTGGTGGTTTTGTTGATTAAATAAAGTAGGAAAGTTATGGTATTTGCTGTGTGTAACTGGTTGTTGCAACCAATGATCTGTTGGTCATGGTCACTGAAGGTTTATAAATTTTCTTTATGTTTGAACAGCTGTTTGATTTTTGAATACACTGTGTAGCTTTAACCTGTCAAGCATGAGATTCCAGACACAATTGATTTTTCAATTATCATAGCCACCCGGAGGTATATCGCGGCTTGACAGATAGTATAATCTTATTAAGTATTTATCAATGGCTGATCATTCATACAGTGATAGCAATTTTTCAGGTCATTGAATATCATTTCGGTATGCTAGAGGGTAAAGTTTTGATGAACCATAAAAGCATTGTGTAGCTTAATTTTATAGCACTTCCTCAGGCTATTGATAAACATTTATATAACTTACAGCAATTTTCAGGTTATAGAATAACATTTATTCAGGTTATAGAATAACATAATATATATCTTGATGTTAAAATTATTAATTAAATGCGGCAGCATTATCTAGCCCCCATGTAACAAACATTGGCCCAAGTTAATAAGTAAACTTTACCGGTACTTTATTGTAGAATTATTTGTCAGTCAGTCCGCAAGGTGATGGGGCTTGTTCTGATTATTAAATTACATGTACAGCTACTTTATGTTCATCATCACTAGCCTATATACGTCCCACTGCTGGGCACAGGCCTTCCTACATGGGAGAAACACATGAGGAGTTTGGGCCATAACACTACCACGCTGGCCCAATGCGGGTTGGTACTTTGTTACATATTTTAAATATGATTAATGGCTATTTTTACATTTTTGTAGCTATCACAATTATTCATATTGAGTAATCTCTCTGCCTTATAGTTGTCTGGTAGAGATCGCTTCTAGCAATAAGATTGCCTTTTTGGCATATTGTGTTGGTTTTATCTTTTTTTTTTTTTTTTTATACAAAGCACGACAAATGACTCAACACCACCTGATGTGAAGCGGTAAGAAGAGTCCATATGCGAAGACAGCTAGTGCAGTTCAGACACTGCTCTAGCCGCCTCCACCTTGCCGGCCCGAAAGGTGCTTTTTCACGCCTCTTTTGAAGGAACCCATGTTATACGAAGGAGGGAACACATGTGCTGGCAAAGAATTCCAAGTTCTGGAAGTTCGACAAAGAAAAGAGCTACTAAATTTCTTTGTACGTGATGTTGAGGTGGAGACAGTGAATTGATGACTCCGAAGACCGGCTCGCGTGCTCCTGAGTAGGAAGGGGGAAGGTGGGATAAGGTCAAATAACTCCTCAGAACACTCTCCGTGATATAGCCGATAGAAGGCGCTAAGCGACGCAATGTCTCGACGCAATTGCAGAGGCTCAAGGTTGTTGGTGACCTCTACATCGCCAACGATACGGACAGCACGACGCTGCAATCTGTCCAGGGCATCGAGAAGGTACTTGGCGGAGCCATCCCACAAGTGCGAGCAATATTCCACGCAAGACCGGACCTGAGTTTTATAGAGCAGGCATAATTGGTCAGGCGTGAAAAATCGACGCACCTTGTTCAGGACACAGAGCTTCCGTGAGGCTGTTTTGATCACGGTTTCGATGTAGTTCCTGGAATTCAGATCGCAACATATCTCCATGCCTAGCAAATTTAGAGAGCCCTGTGGCGAAAGAGTCATGCCCTGAAGAGACGGAAGGGGAAGGAACGGCGACATTTTAGCTGTAAACGCGCACACCTGTGTTTTCTTAGCATTGAACTCAACAAGATTGTTAGATCCCCATTCAGATACGAGGTTCAACACCCTGTCGAGCTCAATGGCAAGATTCTCTCTCTCCCTCTCGGTTTCAGCGCGCCCAGCCCCTGGGCGACCGTAATATCCCCCATGCACTGTACTGTCATCTGCATAGCAATGAATGTTTCCTAACGGAATCATGTCATTGATATGAAGAAGAAAGAGTGTGGGGGATAGAACAGAGCCTTGTGGTACACCAGCATTCACTGACATGAACCGCGAAGCGCATCCATCTGCGAGGACACGGATTCTTCGCTCATGCAGGAAGCCGGCGATCCAGTTACAGAGCTGAGCGGGCAGACCGTATGCCGGGAGCTTGGAGAGAAGAGCCTTGTGCCAGACCCGATCGAACGCTTTGGCAATGTCAAGGCTAACTGCCAGTGACTCACCACGTTTGTCAATAGCTTCACCCCAGACATGCATTAAGTACGCTAGAAGATCACCCGTTGACCGGTTCGGCCGAAACCCGTACTGTCGATCATTAATTAATGAGTGATCTTCTAGGTATCGGATCAGCTGGTGGTTTAAGATCCGTTCCATGACCTTGCAAAGAACTGAGGTGACAGCTATCGGGCGGTAGTTAGCTGGGTCTGATCGGTCTCCCTTTTTGGGGACCGGTTGCACATTGGCCTCTCTCCAAGATTCCGGCACACACCCAGAAGAGAGAGAAAGACGGTATAGCCGCGTTAAGACAGGAGACAACTCCGCTGCGCAGTTTTTCAGTACTATCGCTGGAATGCCATCAGGTCCACTAGCTTTCCGGACGTCGATTGACTGAAGCTCCGCACGTACATCACATTGCCTAATACGAATATCGGGCATTGTGTGGCCACAGTGGGAGAGTGTTGGTGGCTGTAAGTTGCAGTCATCGATTCGGGAGTGAGCAGCAAAGAGTTTTACCAAGAGATCGGCTTTCTCTTGCGGCTTGTGAGCTAGCGAGCCGTCAGAACATCTCAACGGGGGCAGCGAGGGTTGACAGAAGTTGGATTGCACGGCTTTGGCCAGACGCCAGTAGCTACGGCTTCCCGTAGGATGCGTAAGAAGTTCTTGGCCAACTCGTGCAACGCGCTGGGCATCCGCTCTGATGAAGGCCCTTTTGCAGGACTTGGTGGCGTTGTTATAGGCTGCTTTCAGTGAGTCAATGTTGGGATCCCCGCAAGCTCGGCCCCTGATCCAAGCGCGGTATGCCGACTGTCTGTTTTCAACAGCTAAGGCACAATCGCGGTTGAACCAGAGGTTACGCCTACCCCTACTGATGAGATCGGAGTGAGGGATATAGTACTCCATCCCTAACATGATCTCATCAGCAACAGCAGTAGCGTTAGCGTTCGGGTCCAGCTCACTGAAACAGCGCTGCCTCCAAGGGACAGATGCAAAGTAATCCCGCATACCGTCCCAATCTGCCGACGCATAGTGCCAGATGCGGCGTTTGGCAACCATAGGTACCGGTGGCGACGCCCGTGGCACCCCAGCGGATACCAGGCAGTGATCCGATGTTCCCAAAGGAGCACGAACCTCTAGCCGATATCCATCCGGGCGAGTCGTCAGCAGAAGGTCCAACAATGAGGGCGCGTGACCGACAATGTCTGGAATCCTGGTGGGCTGGTTTACCAGTTGGGTCAGGTCATGCGTGAGAGCGAAAGCGTGGGCAGTTCTACCAGCATGGTCAGTTTTAGAGGAACTTAACCACGACTCGTGGTGAGCATTGAAGTCCCCTAAAAACACCAATTCCGCGGTTGGAAACTGCTCCTGCGCAACATCTGCCACCCGACTAAGATGTTCGAAAAGTCGAGTTGTCTCCATGTCACCGCTGTGGGATCTATACAGGCACACGTAGATACGGCAATGTGTGCCCAGGTCCACATGCACCCCAAGAATAGAGTAGGAAGGGTCCTCCAAACAGCGCAGACGGCGACAGCAAACATCCGCCCGGACAAACAAGCATACCCCGGCCTTCGCTTTGAAGGACTCTTCAAGAACGTAGCCGGGGTAATCCAAGTAGCTAGTGTCTGCCGGGCGGAGTATTTGCGTCTCCGTCAAAAACAGCATTTCGGGTCGAGCCGTCTCGAGATGTTGGTGGACGGCATTGAGGTTAGCATGGAGCCCACGGATGTTAGTGAGCCCGACCTCAAACAGCGTGGTTGTGGTGGGGGTGTGCACCGCTGAACGACCGGAAATGTTTCTTAGCGCTGCCATAGTAAATGATGAAGGAGGAGAGGCGTGAATTGGGGGAACGTCGTCGCGATATATACGGTCAAAGCGTGAGGCCTGTTTCCCCAGGTAATAGCCGACAGCAGAGAAGCGCTGACCCGCCGAACGGAAGGGCCCCCGAACCCCCCCGGGAATGGCCGCCGGGACCCCACCACCCGGTCACCAACCGGCACGACGGACCACCCCAAGATTATGCGTGGCATGATAGGGCAGCCTCACGAACTGGTTAGGTTCGCTTGGGCCCCTGTACTGTACCACGGGCGGCCAGCGGAACAGCCGTTTCTTCGGGTCTCCCTGGTCGGCGGGTCAACGCAGTCCACCTGGCTCTGGTTAGACGGAAGCCGTCACTGACCGCATCCATCGCCGCAACGTCTCCCCAAGCTCTGGTTGTACGCTGACTGATCCCGGAACGCGACCACAAGTGGTCACTTGGCGGGTTTTACGCCATGCGTACGGTGGTCACTAACCAGACGGGTGTTCAGACCCTACCACCAGTCGAGCAGTTGGTAGCTCGGTAATCCCTTAGTCGCCTCTTACGACACCCACGGGAAGAAATGGGGCGGTGAATTGTATTCTTAATCCGTCACCGCACGGACAAAAAAATCTCTGTACCTTTGTATATCTACTTGATGGAAGTTAGTAGCAGTTTCTATTTCAGTGCAAGGGTCTAGCCATAGTAGCTAGACCTGTTCAAGTGATTGCCTTTAAATCTACTTTATGGTATTAGTTATACTGTTTCTTTCAGTGTATATTGCATTTCATTTGCAGTGTATATCTCTAGTGTGATAATGCTTGTTCAGCTAAATAGTTGGTTGTCTAACCGCAGTGTGATAGTAGTTTTAAAGAAGATTACAGGCATTGTCTAACTGCAATGTGATAGCACTTGCCCAGGTTATCAATAAATTCATTTCTACTTCACTGTAGAAGTTTTAAAACAAGAGTACGGGCATTGTCTTAACACAATGTAATAGCATTTGCCCAGGTTATCTATTAGCATTCATTTCTTTTTCATTTAAATTAGAGCATTGTCTAACCGCAATGTGATAGCGCTTGCTCAGGCAAGTAATGTGATAAACATTTTCATTTCACTGTGTTGTTTAACCTCAATGTGATAGCAAATGCTTAGGTAAATAGTGTGATAACCTTTTCCATTTAATTTCATACCAATTTGAGCGTTGTCTAACCGCAATGTGATAGCGCTTGCTCTGGTAAATATTGTGATAACCTTTTTCATATAATTTCATACCCATTTGAGCGTTGTCTAACCTCAATGTGATAGCGCTTGCTCGGGTAAATATTGTGATAACCTTTTTCATATAATTTCATACCCATTTGAGCGTTGTCTAACCTCAATGTGATAGCGCTTGCTCGGGTAAATATTGTGATAACCTTTTTCATATAATTTCATACCATTTAGAGCGTTGTCTAACCGCAATGTGATAGCGCATGCTCTGGTAAATAATGTGATAACCTTTTTTATTTAATTTCATATCAATTAGAGCGTTGTCTAACCGCAATGTGATAGCGCATACTCAGATAAATGTTATAATCTATTTCATGTAATTTCATACCATTTAGAGCGTTGTCTAACCGCAATGTGATAGCGCATGCTCCGGTAAATAATGTGGTAACCATTATATGTACTTGACGGTAGAAGTTTTTAATTAAGGCATAATCTTACTGTTCATTCACCTATTAATGAAGGCACTTAATATGAGTCTTCTGTTTCCTGCCTTGAGTAGGTATTTCTCATCATAAAAATTTACTTCTTGTAATTTCCTCTCTAAACCCTATATGCCAGACATAATTTTAATTGTCTTTGTTATGTTATAATTGTCACTTACGACATCTGGGTGTTAAAGATTTAGGTAATAGATAGGTATATGACACTTGTAGTTACCACAGAACAGTTAAAGTTATCCAAAAAGTCATATTATTTTCACTTTTTGTAATCTTCTTTCTGTCCAAAGTAGGTGATTTACTTACTCCTTTTCTTTTTCCCTTTTATTTCCAAAAATCTAATTAGAAACACTAATAAAACACTGCATAAGCACTTTAAATAGGTATACATTTTTGTCTATCGCTCAAAATGAGCTATTATTTATGTTTTTAATATTTTACATGCCATTGGCAAATATTGGCAATACAAGAAAAAATAGTGTGTAAATTGATAAAACCTATAAAATATCGGAAATCATAAGCCTTGTAAAAATTCTTACAATAATATCTGGAGGGTTATATTGCTAGGTACGTAGTTTAGCTAGATTTTCTAGATTTTAGTAGTATTATTTTGATATTTTTAGGTTATGTCATAATATTCTAACAGATTAATTCTGTGACGTTTCATATTACCAGTTATCCGGTGAGAATTATTTCTCACCGGATAACGTAACGATAATGTAATATAAAAATACATACCTTCAATCTCCAAATAATATTAACGTTTTCACAACAAACCTTGACCTTGTTTGCTAACGGAATACCTGACCGTGTTTGGGAATAAAATACTGCATCGATATCCTGTTATTAGTGAACACATAATAACACTAGATTAATAATTCTTTAAAATTTGGATCACAGATCGTACTTTTTATTGGTTTAAATTGTTAAATTAATAATTTTAATGAGAGAACCAAGTGACAGCGCTGTGCACAAAAAACGTAATGACATACATTTAGAGTTACCATATGAGAGAAACAATTTTTTTTTTTTATAGCTTTGAAAATTGTGATCGGCGCTGGTACAATCAGCGTTACTACACGTTAAACCCTCTCGGACAAGGAGAGAGTATAATTTATTATTGACGTTTGTTTGTTGTGACTTGTGCCGAGGGAAATTTCAGACTACGAAATTAAAATTTTCGATTTTTCTTTTGATGAACTGTGTCAAGTATTTGTATATAATATATAGATATATTATAGTTATATATTTGTATGTACGTATATAATAGTTGTAGGTAATAATATGCTTATAATAATAATATAATATAAACTTAAATATTATACATAATTATATTTTGTGTAGGTATTTTGTTTTATATCTATTAGTAGATCCACATTGTTCCCGCTTATAATGGTCTCACTAATGCTAGGATTGGCCGGAGGAGATCTCTGTTAGAGATAAGCTCACCTTTGTACATCTTTTTCTGTAAGTATTTATTTTTATAACTATTTTATGTGTGTACAATTAAGGATAATATAATGTCTTGACTATGTGTGTTTTATATATTCTTTTTGGACAAATACCTACTAAAAAAGTTACAAAGTGATGGATTCTATTTTTTGAAGAGGTTTGTAGAAAACAAGCATGATTACCAGCTGATCCGATACCTAGAAGATCACTCATTAATTAATGATCGACATTACGGGTTTCGGCCGAACCGGTCAACGGGTGATCTTCTAGCGTACTTAATGCATGTCTGGGGTGAAGCTATTGACAAACGTGGTGAGTCACTGGCAGTTAGCCTTGACATTGCCAAAGCGTTCGATCGGGTCTGGCACAGGGCTCTTCTGTCCAAGCTCCCGGCATTCGGTCTGCCCGCTCAGCTCTGTAACTGGATTGCCGGCTTCCTGCATGAGCGAAGAATCCGTGTCCTCGCAGATGGATGCGCTTCGCGGTTCATGTCAGTGAATGCTGGTGTACCACAAGGCTCTGTTCTATCCCCCACACTCTTTCTTCTTCATATCAATGACATGATTCCGTTAGGAAACATTCATTGCTATGCAGATGACAGTACAGTGCATGGGGGATATTACGGTCGCCCAGGGGCTGGGCGCGCTGAAACCGAGAGGGAGAGAGAGAATCTTACCATTGAGCTCGACAGGGTGTTGAACCTCGTATCTGAATGGGGATCTAACAATCTTGTTGAGTTCAATGCTAAGAAAACACAGGTGTGCGCGTTTACAGCCAAAATGTCGCCGTTCCTTCCCCTTCCGTCTCTTCAGGGCACGACTCTTTCGGCACAGGGCTCCCTCAACTTGCTAGGTATGGAGATATGTTGCGATCTGAATTCCAGGAACTACATCGAAACCGTGATAAAAACAGCCTCACGGAAGCTCGGTGTCCTGAACAAGGTGCGTCGATTCTTCACGCCTGACCAATTATGCCTGCTGTATAAAACTCAGGTCCGGTCTTGCGTGGAATATTGCTCGCACTTGTGGGATGGCTCCGCCAAGTACCTACTCGATGCCCTGGACAGATTGCAGCGTCGTGCTGTCCGTATCGTTGGCGATGTAGAGGTCACCAACAACCTTGAGCCTCTGCAATTGCGTCGAGACATTGCGTCGCTTAGCGCCTTCTATCGGCTATATCACGGAGAGTGTTCTGAAGAGCTATTTGACCTTATCCCACCTTCCCCCTTCCTACTCAGGAGCACGCGTCGCTCCACCTCAAAATCACGTACAAAGAAATTTAGTAGCTCTTTTCTTTGTCGAACTTCCAGAACTTGGAATTCTTTGCCAGCACATGTGTTCCCTCCTTCCTATAACATGGGTTCCTTCAAAAGAGGCGTGAAAAAGCACCTTTCGGGCCGGCAAGGTGGAGGCAGCTAGAGCAGTGTCTGAACTGCACTAGCTGTCTTCGCATATGGACTCTTCTTACTGCTTCACATCAGGTGGTGTTGAGTCATTTGTCGTGCTTAGTATAAAAAAAAAGAAAAAAAAAAGAATGTCATTATACAACATACGAGCATTATACTACCTACTCACGAAACCGTAAGTGAAATTAATAAAAGTTTAGCCAATGTTAAGATGGAAGGTAGATTATTTACCTTGCATTTACAGCCGTCACAAATAGGTGTAAATATTTACTAGCAGTTGTCTGCCCAACGCACTGACTAGCCGAATTGGCATTTGCTCTTTGGTAACGACCATCTAGCAGAATTTTTAATGATGAGATAACCTAAAAGATAGATATAGTTGCTGTAAGTAATATGAATATAAAAACAAGACAAAAACTGCTTCGTTTTAAAATAAGAACCAACCTTCAAGGACACACGGTATCCGTTAGGAGCTCGAGGAGTCAAATCTTCATTCAATCCGGAACACAAATACTGCACCATGTCCATGGATACCTTGTAGTTCCTTTTGAATTCATTAACGAGGAGAAGAAAAGCGTCCGTCAATCCACGGACTAACGTCCTCACCTCTTTCCTCATATCTTTCTCCTCTGCGTCCAATAAACGGAGTCTTACGAAGGGCCGTGACATTTTAAAATAAAATGTAAGTTTATCACGCACTCAAATGGTAGTCGATAAAGTATCATGCTTAAAACGTCAAAAACCGATATTTTACATGATATATATCGCGCGTTATATGGTCATACTCGATAATTCGATAAGTGATTGTCGGGCATGCTCGCATATATCACTAAGTTATCATATCATATCACGGTGACGTTGACGTGACGGTGACATATACATGTTCGCAGTTTCGATAAAATTTCAAGATGGCGGTTATATCCAATGATTTTAGACAGTTCAAAGCGATAAATGGCTTTATCATATCGTGTTTCGGTGGTCATGCTAGGCGGGCTGGTTCGTACAACGGCTTAGTAAAACCATCACCTATTTGTTGTACTTTTAAATCTGCCTCAGCCACACATTACCGTACATAAAAATGCTTAACCTTGATGAGTTTGGTTTTCCTATTTTGTTCATTCGGAGGATTACCAGAAAGCTTTATTGCGGATTCGTTGTCTATGTATAATATCGGCGTGTTAAGGTTTAATTTCAAATTTTGTATAACCTTTTAGCCAGACAATTTCTCGACATGCCTCACAAGCAGTGACTATTTCAGCTTCTCTAGACGAGAGTGCGACCATAGACTGTTTTGCACTTCGCCAGGATATTGCTGAACCAGCAAATAGGCACAGCATCCCGCTTGTCGAACAGCCACCTGTGGCGTCGCCTCCGTGATCCGCATCACTGTAACATACAAGACGCTTTTCGCTCTTCTTGTATACTATATGGTCCAACGTCGACCGTTCCCCGCAAATATCTAAATATTCTTTTCACTTGCTCAATATTTTACTTGGTTGGTTTATCTAAGGTTCTGGATACCACACCGACTGCATATGCAATATCAGGTCTCGTGCCCACCATTAAATAAGCTAACGAACCAACAGCTTGTCTGTAAGGAAAAGCTATAGGACTGTCTTTTTCCTCCCCCTTCGTTCCAGAATCTTTGATTATAGGCGTTTCAACAACCTTACAGTCACTCATCCCAAATGTCTCTAATAACCTATCAATGAATATCTTAGAAGATATCATATTTTTAAAATATCATGCACGCATTAATGATTTCAAGGCGGGCGGGCGCGGGCGGGGCGATCAATGCATTAATTGCAGAAGTTTTATAAACATGATTTAAATCCTTAGCCTATACCCCACCGTTGTTATTTTCCGACATCTACGCGAACGAAGTCGCGGGCACAGCTAGTATACCCTTATATTAAAAGCTGAACGCAACCAAAATTGTAATATTTCAATTTCATTGAAAATTAAATTAGGGGTTAATTTCAATTGTATCTATTGATATGCGGAATTGAAAAGGTTAAGGCATCTAATAATTAAACAGTCGAAGCACGCTTGTCTGCATAACTTGCGCTCTGCACAACAATAACTCGGAGCTTGCATTTGGGAGCTTGTTCAATCAAGCGGATGGGAACGTAAAAGCGAGTTTCCTATGGTTTGTGTACGCTTATCGCATCGCATACTGACGTATTATGTACGTCGTCTGTAATACATATTCAAAAAGCTTAAAGGCACTCGCCTTTCTACTCGTATTTTCATTGTGACAGTCGGGCTAGCTTATTTTTAGCCTACAACAACGATAGCTTTCAGAGTAAGTAGAATATTTCTTCGTATCCATCATGTCTGATGAAAGCCAGATCTCCCAGCCTCTTCCAGTATCAATTTTGGACTATATTAGCGCTCTTAGACTTTGAGAACTTGATTCTTTATTTTTATTTTTCATCCCTATAAACTATTTTTACACTGAAATATATTGGTATGAAGAGTTGGCCTCCAAACTCGCTCATATGACTGCAAACGTAACAAAGTAAGTAGACGATGTTGGAGTCCAAGAGAGCTCAAATATAATAGACACCCAATCGAGTGAACTCAATAGAGAAAATTTGCTTGTAATTCTTTCTGCTATAAAAGTTGACAAATTCGTCCAAGGTGACATTGACGGCCGTCTTGGAGAATGGCCCCTCTAAGAGAATGACCAGAGGTCCCGAATTCGAATCCCGGGTAGACTCACTTTAGACTGAAATAAAAACTGGTGAGAATCGGACTAGGCGTCCAGTTAAGCGGCTAATTTAACCAGACGGCTGCGACATAGGCACCACCTGAGGCATCAGAAAAACTAAGTGATTGGTTTAATACCCGTCAAAATTGATCAGTTAATTCTAGCTGGTGCAATTAGGGGACCGAATTTTATTTTGTGACTGATAAAAACTTCTGAATCGTATTCACCGCGCTCGCTCATAGGTACTCGTATTAATAATTTTTCAACAATTTTATAATGATCATCTTAAATTTTTAATATTGAAATTTAATATTGTATTTAATTTAATAATTTAAAACTAGTTTAGTCTTAAAAATTTTGACATTGTGGTGGAACCTATGCTTTTGTTTGTGTTTAATTAGATCAAGTTGCACATAAACTATTTAAGTTTAGTTTTAAGTCCACTATGCATGCCGTGGCAATCTATAATTAAGTCATCCATCACTTATCTCATGTATTCTCGAGCTATATAAGCTCTGCACCACATTGTACTTTTTGTCTTGTTTATTAAATTGTATAAAAAAAAAAATATATAAAAAATGTATAAAAGGGGTTATAAATTGACCCTGCGAAGGATCCTTAATAACTCAAATATTTTTTTAGGTAATATCTGTCCATTCGCTATCAACGACAAGCACGCGGGCCTTCAGTGGTAGAAGCAGCGGGGCGTCATGTCTCGGTCTCATGGAGCGAGCGAAGACCACCACTTGGCCTACACGGGCCTACGTTCACCTCGCCACACCTAGCACTAGTGAACCTCGGGCTACCACACTCGCGAAATAGATCATAATTTATTTATTATGATGGGCCGTTCATGAATATGAAAATGGTTAGAAATAATATTTGTAGATTCACTTTAGACTGGAATAAAATCTGGTGAGCCTCGATAATACAATGAAATGAATCAATATTATAGTTTTCATTAAACGCCAAAAATACACAATTACCACCATAATGAATCGCATGGATTCATTTCGCTTTTAACCCAGTATTGGTAGTGTATTGGATTCAGCAACGTTTTCCTATAACCATATTTGTATTTTTGTTTGAATAATCTTTCTGATATTGACCATAGTAATATCAGGGACCCTAAGTATGGTTTATTGTACAATAGATATAATTGTATTTGATTTTTTCTATATGTATATTTACCACTAAGGTGGCCATCAAACCTATTATGCGTAATGGTATGCCTTAACCTATAGACCAAGAGCCCATGACGCCCAGACCTTCATTATTATATAAAAGTTAAAAGTTCCGCTGTAATGTCCCCTATACAGGTAAGAACGACCAGCGACTATAGTTTGGGTTGTGGTTACCTGGGCAGGTATGGTATTAAAAGTGTATAAAATAGTACCTAAAATTTGTTAGAGTATAAAGCTCAATTTATTATATTTTTTCGAAATAACTTCAGAAATCTCGTCATTCATTGCCGGACACTTAGGATAGTTACTACATAGGGGACATGCACAGAGCAACTTTCAACTTTTATAAAATAATGAAGGTCTGGCCGTCGTGGGCTCCTGCTCTACTATGGATGTTTGCAACACCAAAAGTGTTGCGGTCCCTAAAATACTAAGTAATATCTATGTTATTTATAACTCTGTTAGAAAAAACACAATTAAATAGTTAATGACTCAGTGTCATCTTTGACTTATGAGTATTTTTTTCGTATTTTCTAACAATCTTGGATTGTTAGAAAATTTACTCAGCACTAAAAGTCTATCGTTATTGTTAAAAAATACTCTTTCTTTCACTATTTTTAACCGACTTCATTTTTTTTTTCTATGTATGTACACCGATTACGCCGAGATTACTGATTCGCTTTACGTGATTCTTTTTTTGTTCGATGCGGAATAGCTGCCATTTGGTCCCATAAATTTTTTTTTTAAAAAACAGTTGGGTACTTTGGTTTTAAATTAAAAAAAACTGAAATTATGAAATCGTCTACATAAGCGAAATTGCGAATTTTTGCTTTTCCAATGACTTTTTAGTGAAACGATACGATAGTAGGAAACAATATAAGTTGACGATCTAGCTTCGACCGTAGAAAGTTTTCACTAAAAAGTGTGAAAAAAAAATTTTAAACAAAAATTAAAACCGAATTCAAAAAACTGAAAAGGATGAAATAATTAAATTTAAGTAGGTATTCATCCCCTAGAAACATATTTTTGGAGTTGGTGCTAAGTGGTTTCCAAAAACCATAGAAAGTAAAGCACCGACTCCAAAAATATGTTTCTAGGGGATGAATACCTACTTAAATTTAATTATTTCATCCTTTTCAGTTTTTTGAAGTCGGTTTTAATTTTTGTTTAAATTTTTTTTTTCACAATTTTTAGTGAAAACTTTTTTTATTCTATCTTTTTATTCGAAGAAAAAAAAGTATTTTTATTCCCATAAGTCTAAGAATTATGTTCATTAGCAGACAATAATGAGAAAACAAACCGCCTGATGTGCTAATGGTAAATCATCTGCTGAATAGATGATTTTAATCTATAAGAAAATACAAAATGTATACCTAAACTAGATAGTAAAACGAATCGACCGCCATATTCAAGGAGTCATTATTTGTTTGTAACGTAATTGGCCACAGTAAACAAATAAAATGTCAACAACGTTCTTCAAAGCAACGAAGCATCGACGCTTCACATTTATTACGATGACGTAACGAATATGAATAACATGGCGACTAGCCTAGCTTTTCCGACAGTTTCCGTGCAATAATTTTTGGTAACTGAAAATATAACTTCCATTTGAAGGCATTCATACACTTCAAAATTTTATGTAAGAACCCAGTTAGCTTACTAATGCTTAAAGATTAAATTGAATAGTAACACAGTGTATATTCACTAGTATTTGCTTAGAAGGTAGCTAAAGTCAATTAAAAACCTTTTGTGTCAGGCAGGATACAAATTAAGCTCTACTCAGGTGGTATAGGTGGTTTTCGTGTCCGCTCTGGCAGAAAATAATTAAGTCTACTGAAGCGCTGCATCGAACAAAGCGTGCGTTTACGTATCCGCACGCATAGATTTTATAAACAGGCTATCTCGGACCAAACCGGACGAGCATTTTTCCGAATAAATCGTGATATTTTGTACCTTTGATTGTATACTCAGATCATCAATTCTGAAGTTGTATAGTAGCATTTTCAAATTTTATGTAAAAGCCTAGTGCTGCTGAGCGGCATAAACTTGTATCATTGTAATTCTTGCATTTTTAAAGATCAACTGCTTACTGTTGGACATCCAACAAAATTAAATATCAATCCAATAGTTCTTTTATCAAATACATGTGAGTTATTGTAATGCTTGCCATGCAAAATGAGTTGTATCTAATGATATCAGAGGTCTCGTAGGTAGCCTACTGAATATAGTACCATTAACAAGTTTGATTAGCTTAAGGTGGCGAATATTGGCATAACAGAATTAGGTATTAAAAAACTAACAGCTATTGGAAAAGTGGACAGATGTTCCAGAACATATTTCTTCAAATTTAAATTTGGATAGGTTTACAGTTTTAAAAACCCCAAAGATAGAATTTTGGCAAATTCATCACGATGGAACTAGAATTGATATTGTTTTAGATGTTAGAGATATAGTCAAACTACATTTCGCAGCAATTTTTGGCGGATTGAAATAAAAAAGAACATTATAAAACTTACCCATATAATATTGCAAACATCTAACATAATATTTGCCTTCGTTATCATCATCATAATATCGTGAAGGGATAAATATAAATTGCAACGTTTATTCTATAGGATTTACTTATATAAGTTATAGCGAGTTCTAAGTGTGAACACTTGTCAAACTCAAATAATTTATTTTTTCTAGATGCTTAAGCTCATCAACAGTGCCAGTCTGAAGCTTTTGTAATGCGACTAGCAACTTATTTGGCCAGAATAATTTTAATGTAATGCTAGTATAATGCTCTTGTAATGCCTATTGTGAACCTATTAAAACACCTAAAGCTTCAAAATTTGTGCCCAAATTAGCATTACACTGGCTGTATCCTGGACAATAATTGTATACACGATGTTAACTACGTTGAGAAGTAAAGAAAGAAAACGATAAAAATAACTACGCGTAGCGGTAATCGCTTCTGGCCGGACCCCAGAAGATGCGGGTTCCATTCCCGCTTGGAGGATATAATGTTTTCATCGTTTTATTTCTTTATTTGTAATTGTTACAATGTATTATGCGTTATAAACGCATTAAATCAAACACCCAACTGGTGGGGATTAATGGAATAGTTCATTAAAATGTGATATGTTGAGAAAGTTAAAATGTTTAAATCCTGACCTGTAAATTAGTAGTTTTAAACTAAATAAGTTTGCGTTTATAAAGATCATTTACTGTCTCTATTGGTCATACGTTCATTTATCCTTCGGGAATACCAATCGTATTATAATATTATAAACTTTCGTATTGCATTATGAATAATTTTTCATAAGTAGCACAGATTTTTACCAATAACCAATTTTACTTACCAATTTTTACCTGGTAAATACCTATTTTACCTCGATGTTTTGGCCAGGTCACAATGTGATCACGACTGAACCATGCAAATCAATCAGTGCTAAATTACTTACCAGGTTATTTATTTTTCGATATTCTTAAGTAAATATTTTTTGATGCATCTCAACACTTTGTGGCGCTCATAATTTTTGGGCGATATACATATCTATGAGTTTTGTTGCTTTTATAGTCGACAATCGAGTTACATGATGTGACAGAGCAGGGTCTCGAGAACTCTTTTTACAAAGGCGAATCTACAACATTATGCCTGTAGATGCACAAAGGAGCGCTATAGTGAGCTTAGTCTGCTTCTTACTTTGTCATGTATCTACGTTTGATCATTACTACCTACTTTTACCATGCAAAATTGTAAGCATAAAATTATTATGAGTGCTCGTGTTGCGCCAGGCAACTTTGTACCGTGTCAACTTGCGTTACGTGTTAAGCCTACAGATGAGATTGTAATATGGATATATAATAATTTCGAAAGTGTGTTTTAGAAAAAATGCTATTGTTTTCCCACTCTTTGTTATGATATTATAATAATTAAATAAAATGTTAATAATTTTACATTACTTTTTGTTATCCCCCAAATTTTATTTAGGAGTACAAGTCAGTAAAAGAAACGATTGAAGGAGTTTGATGGAAGCGTATGAATTTTATTAAAATTTTATCAAAATATAAAAAAAAAAAAAAGATTAAAACATGGAATAAATTAGTTCACATAAATGTTTTGCAACTTTTAAGTAGGTACATCTAATCCATTAGATAATTTCATGACATTTCCATAAAATAATATAACACTGTGTTCGCGATAGTTAATACGAAGTAAATCGTTTATAGTGTTATAATTCGTCTAATCAGACGTTTCGTTCATCGTTTTATTTATTAGTTTCGTTCATCGTTTTATTTATTTATGACCTATAGTATATTATGTGTTCAATGTAAGATATGTTTTGATAAGTTGTACACAGTTTCTCTACAAAATATTTTTTTATAAAAATAATAATAATATTTTTTTTTAGATACAAAATCCATGTAAAACGTTTAAACGTTTAGTTTTTCATTGAGTAGGAAGAGGTGTCATCCTATCGCGCAGAATATCGATAGTTGTGATAGGTAAAACTCAAATATAGACAATCTCAGAAATAGTCAAGAAAACACGATTCTCTGGGAATCATTCCTTACGAAGCAACTACCCAGAAACACCTCTCCCTGCTCTCCAAAGACCAAATAGAAGATCACCAACAAAGGGCCTTCTTATTCTTCATCGCCCTTCTTCGTCAAGTCCACCCCATATAGAGTGGTCGGGATCTTCGTCCCCAACGCCCACGTCAGACCGCTCCCGCACATACTGGTTGCATTATTTTATAGAAATGTCAGGAAATTATGAAATGAATAAGATGTATTTGAAAATTGCAAAATACTAAAAACTAATATAGCCCATGTTTTAATTTTTGTCCTATTGTCGTCACCACCCTGTTTAATTTAGTATTACTATTATTTTTCCATTTAATTATACATTGAAATAAATCATATTAAATGGTAAAACACCACCTATGCACTGCCTCTTTAAAAAAATATCCGTCAAAAGTTGTAAGCACGTTGTTGCTCGTGACTAAACGCCTGGCTCGCCATAATCTTCTTTGTTCTCTTAATATAACATTATGTCCTCACACCCATGTGTGCGCTGGTGGGCTAGTAAGAAACAAACAAGAACCAGTTACTGTACTGTACTTTTATTTTTGATTTTGATTTTTACCGTGAAATATCTATCCGCAACTTCGGAGACGACCGAAAAAGGAAACTCCGAAAAATATGAAACACAAAGCTTACGTTTACCATTGAAAAATATCGAAATTAATTCCCTACACCATTTTAAGTCTACTTTTATACCGTCAGAGTGGTGTATGATTTTTATTTCATTTTTCGAGCTTAATATGCAACTTCAGTTAAACTTTCTTTTGTAATTAAAGTAAGTGCATATTACTTACATTTTTATATTCTGTAATGAAGGTTTAGGATCAACCAGCAATTATGACGGCTCTCTTTAAAATAATGTTTATAAAGAGTACCTAGCTAGAGTAAACTTTTAAAAACTTTTGTACTTACATGAAGTATATTTCTTGTATATTTATTCCGTATAATCCGGATTTATTTGGAGATTACACATCCGGCCACCCTGTCGAATACGCATTTTAATGTAATTTTAAAGGATTTATTCTAGGAGTATTCTGTGGTAAGGATGGATGACAGCTTTAGCTCCGATATCTGCCCTATTACAGATAAAGTATTTGTCATATGACAAAAAGTGCGCCAATATCGGTTTGTGTAACAGTGTGACACAAAATGGTTTGACTAAACGGGAACAAAGGTACATGAACAGCTGGGCAATAAGAGACATAAAACACAAACCAGTTTTGACTGTTTTAGAAATGAACACTACTTTAAGGGGTCAAAATTCTATGTCTATCAGACGCTTGTAAAACCTGAAATAAAAAAATGCAATTCAATAATGCTCTATATTGTGGTGTTTGTAATAAAATTCTGATTTACCGCCAATTTTAACATACTTGTGAAACTTGTAAAACCATAATGTCCATTATTGAAGATAGAACAGCACTACATTCGCCATTCACATTTGCCTCATATACACACACACACACACACAAATACACACACATCTAACCAACATCTGACATGTCGTTATCTTTAATTACATTTTTTTTTCATATTTTTATTATTATTGTTTTTGTCCATGTGAAGAGAAGAAATGTATAAATTCGCTAAACAGAGTAGGTATCAATAGATATAAATTTGGAATGCAACTAAAATGTTAATATGTAGTTTAAATAGCTAATAATAAATAGTACCTACTTCTTTTATTTTAATAATGTATAATTCTAAAAAGCAAAGTGAAAATCCTTCATTGGCTAAAGTTTTACATATTAATAGAAAATCTGTAATCTGTTTAGACAAAGCTGTGGATTTTTGTGAAATAAATTGTACTTATGTCTACTAGTAGTGTAGTACTTACTTAGTAAATCCTTTAAATACAATAAATAGTATCGTACCTAAGCACTATTAGCAAAACCATCTAGATATAACAACGATTACCTCGGTGATTATGAAAATGAAAATATTTTTTTTCATCGGTAAGTAACTAATGCTTTGCTAATTAAACATAACGTAGTATAGAGTATTATTTTTAAGAACAACGGGATTTAGGTTCTCCCAGGTTCTCCGTATGAATGATTGGTCGAGTATGACGAAAAATCTGTTTGTTCTGTACTGTCCCACGCATTTTTTTGACGGTTAGCCATTTGCGACAGCAAAATTTTAGACGGATTGCAGGTGTGATAAAAATACTATGATAATGATGTGCTCAATCAAGGAAATAGCTTTATTCAATTAACCTTAGAGATGTTGTTAGACAAAAAAAGTCTTCCTGTGATTGTTTGTTGTTGATATATCTAATACCGTTATCCTTTTTCCTGTTCCGATTTATTTATCTTAATGAACAAATACACAAGAAAAACTGTCTAGTATAGTTAAATAAAAAAACAGCATTTAATATAGCATTTACTTTTTAACATTAATTTAAATTTTATTGTAAAACAAACGTTGCCATAATGACAAAGGGAACGTGAGCGTCATGACCTGCTGCTGGGCGGAATGCTTCGTCTCTCAGAGATGACACTGATTTATATTAAAAACCCCTTATCTGATTATGAAATTTGTTCTAAAAGTGATTTGTACGATATAAAAATCTGTCCTAACAGACCGGAAGCGAATTAAAGCCCACTTACACGATGCGAGTTTCTTGCCTGAGCATACAGTTAAATTGAAGCAAAAAATGAGTTTCATAGTCTAATGTGTTGTTTAGACTATGCAAGTTATTTCTTCATTAAATTTAACACTTAGAGCATCAGATTCCAGACACAACTGATTTTTCAATTATCATAGTCCTCCAGAGGTATAACGCCGCTTGACAGATTAATTGTTTGTTACAGGCAAGAAACTTCCATAGTTTAAACTGAACTTTATAAGTGAGTATAATTTCGGTTCTGGGTTGAGAATACGAAAAATTTGATCTTAAGATAGGAAATCTTTGTTTTTATTTATGTATTTTATATTTTCTCTAAGTAAGAGGAAATTTACTTAAGCAACAAGTACTGCGTTATCTTGGATCTAAATCGGCTTGATTATAAGAGAAAAGAAGTCTGTAGGGGTAACCTAAAAAGAGAAAGAAAAATAAACTCATGACGTAGAAAGCACGTTACAAAGTAATGTTATAAGTATTAAATGTAGGTATTATTCTAAAGTTTTCTACAATACGAATTATGTAGGTGCAAGGTCTTCTGGAGCGGGATGTGAACCCGTGACTTTCATAATCCGGGTGACTGCTCTTACCTAAGATCGTGATTATTTTGTTAATTTAATTACAAAAAATGAGTTAATCGAGTGATGAAAATGATTGTTTTACGCCTGAATTAATATCGTTTGTGTATCTCACTTTTAACAATATTCTCGCTGGAGAGGTGAAAAGTTGTATGTTTCACACGAGAGCAAGTTTTTTTTGTCTCGTGCCTTTAATTCACTCACTGTGCTCAGTAGTCTAATTGTGAATCACTCGCGGTTCGTGATTTAACATCAGCACTCGCTACAAAAAATAATTTTGCTCACTTGTTGAACAAATAACTATTTCTTAATTTTTATTTAAAAATTATATTTAATGTTTGTTAAATGTCTCTCCGTTTATTTTCTTATTCTAGTATTGCAAACCGTAGTTGTCCATTATTCCGAAACATCTAACAATAACGTTAGCTACATCGGTGATGTTTTCAGTGGACTGTTTATGAAGGGTGAGATACCTAAGAATGGCTACATTCCATTGCTCAACCGCAAGGTAAATTAGTTTATTTATATTTAAAATTAACTTTATTTCAATTTACATTGTACCGTGTATTGCACCAAAGTTTATTCGAAGCTACACTCTTTCGACTTATAATGATTTTATAAAATAATTTCTATTAAGTAGTCCTTTGAATATTTTACCATGTAATTTGAGTAACGAGCCGTATACCGTCATCTTGTCTTACACTGGGCCTAATTCTTGGAACATACTTTAATTCTAAATTTAAGTACAGTATATCTCTTTCTCGCAATAAGTCATAGGAAAAGATAGTAAGAATCTGTTTAGAGCTGTCACTTAAATTTAGATACATTTCAAAGAAACCATAGACAATTTTAGACGGCATGTACGGAGGTGCTTCCTAAACACTGCATTTTATCACGTTTAATTAGGTCGAAAATTGAACGCACGTTTCTAAATGTCAAATTACATGACAGCTATCCTTTTCGTATTCACTTTGAGAGAAAGAAATGCACTGAACTTAAATTTAAACTTAGCAAGTGTTCTCCAGAATTAGGGCCACTGTCTTGTATCTGGAGTTAAGCGGTGATCACCATAGAAATTATCGTTGCCTCCTCTTTCGAATTCAGTTGCGGTCTGACAGCGAGGCGATGAGGTAAGGTGGTGTTACCTACATGTACGGCTACCTTAACCCATCAAAGATCGACCACGGCGGAAGTTGCTTTATTTTTGTAGTTTTTCATTTTCCAAAGTGCTCAATCCACTATATACGCCCCAGCGAGGTTCTGGTGTCCGTACTCGAATAAATTGTATAACAAATTGGCAGGTATTCAGAGGAACGCGCGTGACAATCAGGGAGCATCCCTACGTGGTGAGCATTCGCAGAATGTTCTCGCACTACCTGACTGGCACTTCGCTCACTAAGAACATACTTATTACAGTAGCCCATCCTATTTATCAGTAAGTTTTATTCTAATTGAATGTTAATATTAATAAGTAATCTATAATAATAATCTTCAATATTTATAAACTGAAATAATATTTTTCTGATTAGTAGTGCCGTCTACGAATAATTCTAATGTTAACGGACATCAGTTCGGTGTTTTATCAATCGCTAGTCTTGATAAACCATTAACAAAGTTTGCTGTAGCAGAAAAAGGCGTCAATTTAAATTAGGGAATCATCATCATTATTAGCCTATATACGTCCCCCTGCTAGCACAGGCTTTCGCACAAGAGGAGTATGTAACCCACCACCAGGCCATGACACCACTACGTGGTTGGTAGGTTAAAGCGGTTGCGGTAACAACCGGGGGACCAACGGCTTAACGTGCCTTCCGGAGCACGGAGGAGTTCGAGATTGTAAATTTAATTGACCCATCCCGGGATCGACCATGACGAAAGCTGCTTTAGTTTTCGTAATCGAAACCACAGCGCTCAAACTATAGAAATTTATTTATGAGATTATTATTTGTTTTCGACCTCCTGCTATAAATAAATAAGGGAATGCGACCGCGGCATGTCAGGTTCATGTTTGACAGGTTAGTATTATTCCTACCTACCTTTTTGGTAGCTTATAATAATGATGTATCTAGTCTTGTCATAAATACTGAAACAATGACAAAAAAATCTATTGCAAATAACATTTATTACTTTCACAGTGTGTTAGTTTAATAATACGTAAATTAGAACAATTTAAAATATAAAAAGTTTATTCGAAGTGGTCTCCATTGAATGCAATACAGTCCTTTAAACGTTGAGGCCAGCTATCAATAGAAGCATGGGAAAATTCTTCACTACCAATCGTACCTAGGGATTGTTTTGGGGACTCCAAATTATCATAGCGTTTAGACCAAACCGTACTCTCTAAAACTGACCATAAATCATAATCCAGCGGATTAAGATCGGGACTAGACGACGGCCAGTCTTCAGATCTGATGAAGTCCGAAGCGTTCTTTTCCAACTAAGACTGCGGAGACCGAGCTTTATGACCCGGCGTCGAGTCTTGCTGGAAGGACCATTCTTGGTTATTGTACATGGTGTTGTTAAGGGGATTCACTACCTTCTCAAGAATGGTATCTTGATACACTTGTGCCGATATTTTGATATCTTTTTCACAAAAGTATGGCTCAGTCACTCCTTCATAGCTAATAAATACCCCTCCAAACCATCACTGAAGTCGGATAGTGCCCACGTTGCACTCTGTCGACTAATTGGGAAGCTTCCTTAGAGCTTTGAGCATAAATACGGTCATTTTGTTTGTTAAAATGTTGTAAAAATTTTCTCATCCGTAAACAAAATTTTTCTGTGACCTCCCTTTGCATACCGCTTCAGTAATTGTTTCGATTGTGACAAACAGAGGAGGTCTCAAACATTTTACTAATACCAAGCGTATGGAGAGTTCTAAAATTTGCATTTGGCTCCATACCTACTTTGTGTAATGCAATCATAGCAATTCGGTTCTCTTTATCACCCAACTCTATTTTAATATCGCAAAATATTGTACAATGTATTGGCGCCAAAATAAGAAAAGTCAATGAACAATCATATGAAAATGACAGATTCCAAATTTAAGTGTAATATTTTGTTTATTTTTAATTGTAACAGTATTTATGGCCAGACTAAGTATTTCCACTCAATTTTACTTTATAAACAGATCTCCGTTATTGTCATTACAATGAAGTTGGCTTTACCTACTACTTTCATTCTCTGAAATGTGTAATCAAATATTACAGACGAAAATTATTTTCATGCTGAAATCCATTCAAGAAATTTTATCTTTCATCTTGATGGTATAATAAATTGGAGCATTGTTGTGGCGGATCCTGGGCAATCGTTTACGTTCTCGGAAAGTTCGATTATATTAACCGTCGACGCAGCAATCTCAAGCGGCTCTCAATCCGGTATCGAATGAATACCTAACTACTCGCATCCTTCGTCTCGCTCCAAAGAGTACATTTTTTATACGGGTATAGAGGCATCACTTCATACTAAAAAATATATCGCACTTAGCGATATCTCTTGATCTGAACCGGTAGACAACCAAAAACATATTTTATTAATAAATATTTTTTTTTCTTAAAAACTTAATTAAAATAATCAAGTTACATAAAAAATGTTTATTTGTGTATTTTTATTATCAAAATCAAATTCCGAAGAAAAAAAATTCCACAACGGGGTTCGAACATGGTTTTCTCGTCATTGTTATGAATTATAATTTTTATTACAATATTTTTCAATAAATTACCATTTTAAATATTTTAGTTAAGTACATTACTAAAGTAGAAATGGTAGCGCTAATTCATATCGTTAAAATAATGAACACAAAAATCTTATCAAAAAATTAAAAAGTCATGAAAAGTTCAAAACTGACAGGAACTGCTATAACGGCCTAGGTTCACAACCCAATACACAGGTCGCTACTCTAAGTAATTAATAATTTAGGCCAGATATTATAATATAAGTTAGAGTAAGAATATTACTAACGACATAGTGAAAAAATATCAAAGTTACCTAATATTGATTAAAAATTGAAGTAATTATTTTTTCTCAGTTTTATGAATAAAATCATAAATGTCATTTAAGTTTTAAATATTTTTTGTTAATATTTTTCGATGTTACTATTTTTTTTTTTGGTTACAGCGTCATCTATCGACTTGAACCTGAATTTCTAACCCATTATAAGCCGACCAAATTAAATATCAGATTAAACGAATGGTTTTAGTCGATACTTCAATTTTAACAATTTCATGACATTTGTATGGAATAGTGTAACGTTGGCAGCATTATTTCATACAAATGTCATGAAATTATCAAATGAATACGATATTTTTGAAAGTGGCAAACCATTTCTATGGACTAATATAGCCCATCTTTTAATTTATTGTCGCATTAACGGCACCACCCTGTATGATATGTTTATTTTAGTATGAAGTTATAACAACGTGTCTCGCTCGTTTAAACTAACAAAGTAATACTCACTTACTTAATTATGAGTATTACGGTCGTATGTTTATTGTATTGTAAGAACAGCCCAGATGATGGTTGTTCGTCATCATTATGTTACTTTAATTAATCGTTTTTCAAAACGCAACATCGATGTTTCGACTACGATATGAGCAGTGACAAAACGCAGCTTTTCGGCTGTCATGCACTCCGTATTAGGGTTTTCTGCGCGTGAGTCGAGGGTAGTACATACATCATAACCGACATCGAAGACGCATACATGTCCTACGTTCTCTCACCAAAAATATCCTCTTAAAATACTGTGTTTTGTGCAAAATACGTCCAATCCTAACCAGCTGGTGAAGGACCGAAGGTGGAAAGTCATCGCGAGCAGTGGCAGCATAAGGTACGTATTCTACTTCTATCCGAACATCGATTTTACTTACATCGTGGACTGTTTAAGTCTGTTCCAAAGGTAGCATAAAGCCACCATCAGTTAAATCGATCTTGGTGCGTAAGGTGCATTTGCTACAATGGTTATTGGTTACCATCACCCATAAGCACTTCAATATCTATGAAATCACGAGATATTGTAAGTACACACGACAGCACATCAAGTGTAACAGTCGCACTACGAAAGCAGTCTCTATTACGAACGCAGCAAGGGCGGTCTCGAGGTCAAACTGTTACGCTTGATGTGCTGTCCACTGTACATTGACATTCAGATTAAGGATACATCAGACAGATAGCTTAAATAAGTTGTAGATATAAAATGTGTCTAATTATAGTATAATAATAAAAGTTCTGAATGACTAGCCTTAGCAAATGGATTACTAGGACTTTGCTCTTTGCACAAGCTGCTATAGTGCCTCAATCTCACAGAAAAATCATATTATCTAATATTATACATTAAATAATATTAAATAATACGAGGAGCTCGATGGCTTAGTGGTTTGAGCGCTCTGGTTTCGATTACGAAAACAAAGCAACTTTCGCCATAGTCGGTCCCGGGCTGGGTCAATCAAATTTATGATCTCGAGCTCCTCCGTGCTTGGGAAGGCACGTTAAGCCGTTTGTTCCGGTTGTTAATGCAAGCGCTTTAAAAACCACCAACCTGCATTGGGCCAGCGTGGTGGTGTTATGGCCCAGCTCCTCTTGTGTTTTTTCCATGTAGGAAGGCCTGTGATGATGATCAATATTATAAATGAAAAAGTAACACTGTCTGTCTATCTATCTGGTACGTTTTCACTCCTAGCTCACTGAACTGATTTAGATGAAATTTAGTATAGAGATGGACAACATTCTGAAAGAGGACACAGGCTACTTTTTAGCGCCATTGGACCGACATACATGCGGGTGTAGCCGTGGGCAGCCACTAGTACTAATATAACACCAAGTAGACCACATTGAATTAGGGATCTCACAGAGGTACACCAGATACTTAGGAGCTTGATACGTAGGCTTATGAATTAGCCAAGAGTCTCTGCTATTGTCTTCAGAAACAGAATCATTTATTCAGCCTAATAAATCTAAGTAATAAATCTAATAACTCTATTCTTAAATTACATTACAAAAACTATGCTAAAGTGCTAAAAAAACTGTTACGTGTGCAAAAAAGCTACAATATATCAATAAAATGATACGGGCTAATAATAAAGTAAAAACAATGTGGAGCATAGTGAATGAAAGAACAAACAAAAAAATAGTAAAAGAAAAGAGCAACATACAATTAAAAGTAAATAACTTGATTTGTTCAGATCCAAAGAAGGTTGTCAACATATTTAATAATTTCTTTGCGTCAATTGGTGAAACAATTTCCCCGGCAGGTGGTGGCCCCGGTCCTTCTGTGTTGTGTCCCACACAAAATACTATGTTCCTTGGCCCAGTGGAAGCACAGGAAGTTAGTAAAATTATAAAAAAACTAAAAAATAAAAACAGCCATGGTTTTGATGAGCTATCACCTGCTTTGATCAGGGAGTGTGCAGATCAGCTCACATTGCCATTTACTAAATTAATTAATCAATCTTTTCGAGAAGGCATTTTTCCCACTTTACTGAAGAAAACCATAATTAAGCCAATACACAAGAAAAAAGAAAGATCTGACCCCAATAATTACCGGCCCATTGCCCTTTTGCCTACATCTTCAAAGGTTTTTGAGAGAGCAATGTGCGACCGCGTCTATAAGTTCTGCGAAAAATATAAGATTTTTGATGAGTGCCAAAACGGGTTTAGGAAAAAACGGTCTACTATTCTAGCTGTATACAAATATATTCAGGACATAGTAAAGGTTTTGGACAGTAAAAAATATGCAATTGGGATTTTACTGGACATGACCAAGGCATATGATAGGGTGCAACATAAAATATTATTAAATAAATTATATGGAATAGGTATCCGCGGTACAGCTCATAATTGGTTTGCATCATATTTAAAAGATAGGCAACAATACGTGGAAATTGAATATTTTGATCATAGCAACCGAGAAATAGTAAATATTCGATCTGATAGTAGAAATATAAATGCCTCCATACCCCAAGGGAGTGTTGTTGGATGTCTACTATTTTTAATTTATATCAACGACCTCCCTAAAATTATGGAGGAGCCATGTGTCTTATTTGCGGACGATATTTCACTCCTCACGTCATGTCAAAATAATACAAATATACAAAGTAAATTAAATTCTATACTATACAAAACTTTTAACTGGCTAAATGAACATAACCTTGAGATAAATTTCGACAAAACCAAATTAATGACTTTCCACCCGCGTCAAAAAACCCCATTAGAACTTGACTACACAATGACACCCAACAATAAAAAAATTGAATGCGTTAAAGATTTTACTCTACTTGGCTTAAACATTGATATAAACTTAAATTGGAAAACCCACGTTCAGAAACTAAAAACTAAATTATCCAGTTTTTTTTTTTTTTTTTTTTATATACTAAGCTCGACAAATGACTCAACACCACCTGATGTAAAGCAGTAAGAAGAGTCCATATGCGAAGACAGCTAGTGCAGTTCAGACACTGCTCTAGCTGCCTCCACCTTGCCGGCCCGAAAGGTGCTTTTTCACGCCTCTTTTGAAGGAACCCATGTTATAGGAAGGAGGGAACACATGTGCTGGCAAAGAATTCCAAGTTCTGGAAGTTCGACAAAGAAAAGAGCTACTAAATTTCTTTGTACGTGATGTTGAGGTGGAGACAGTGAATTGATGACTCCGAAGACCGGCACGCGTGCTCCTGAGTAGGAAGGGGGAAGGTGGGATAAGGTCAAATAGCTCTTCAGAACACTCTCCGTGATATAGCCGATAGAAGGCGCTAAGCGACGCAATGTCTCGACGCAATTGCAGAGGCTCAAGGTTGTTGGTGACCTCTACATCGCCAACGATACGGACAGCACGACGCTGCAATCTGTCCAGGGCATCGAGTAGGTACTTGGCGGAGCCATCCCACAAGTGCGAGCAATATTCCACGCAAGACCGGACCTGAGTTTTATACAGCAGGCATAATTGGTCAGGCGTGAAAAATCGACGCACCTTGTTCAGGACACCGAGCTTCCGTGAGGCTGTTTTTATCACGGTTTCGATGTAGTTCCTGGAATTCAGATCGCAACATATCTCCATACCTAGCAAGTTGAGGGAGCCCTGTGCCGAAAGAGTCGTGCCCTGAAGAGACGGAAGGGGAAGGAACGGCGACATTTTGGCTGTAAACGCGCACACCTGTGTTTTCTTAGCATTGAACTCAACAAGATTGTTAGATCCCCATTCAGATACGAGGTTCAACACCCTGTTGAGCTCAATGGTAAGATTCTCTCTCTCTCTCTCGGTTTCAGCGCGCCCAGCCCCTGGGCGACCGTAATATCCCCCATGCACTGTACTGTCATCTGCATAGCAATGAATGTTTCCTAACGGAATCATGTCATTGATATGAAGAAGAAAGAGTGTGGGGGATAGAACAGAGCCTTGTGGTACACCAGCATTCACTGACATGAACCGCGAAGCGCATCCATCTGCGAGGACACGGATTCTTCGCTCATGCAGGAAGCCGGCAATCCAGTTACAGAGCTGAGCGGGCAGACCGTATGCCGGGAGCTTGGAGAGAAGAGCCCTGTGCCAGACCCGATCGAACGCTTTGGCAATGTCAAGGCTAACTGCCAGTGACTCACCACGTTTGTCAATAGCTTCACCCCAGACATGCATTAAGTACGCTAGAAGATCACCCGTTGACCGGTTCGGCCGAAACCCGTACTGTCGATCATTAATTAATGAGTGATCTTCTAGGTATCGGATCAGCTGGTGGTTTAAGATCCGTTCCATGACCTTGCAAAGAACTGAGGTGACAGCTATCGGGCGGTAGTTAGCTGGGTCTGATCGGTCTCCCTTTTTGGGGACCGGTTGCACATTGGCCTCTCTCCAAGATTCCGGCACACACCCAGAAGAGAGAGAAAGACGGTATAGCCGCGTTAAGACAGGAGACAACTCCGCTGCGCAGTTTTTCAGTACTATCGCTGGAATGCCATCAGGCCCACTAGCTTTCCGGACGTCGATTGACTGAAGCTCCGCACGTACATCACATTGCCTAATACGTATATCGGGCATTGTGTGGCCACAGTGGGAGAGTTTTGGTGGCTGTAAGTTGCAGTCATCGATTCGGGAGTGAGCAGCAAAGAGTTTTACCAAGAGATCGGCTTTCTCTTGCGGCTTGTGAGCTAGCGAGCCGTCAGAACATCTCAACGGGGGCAGCGAGGGTTGACAAAAGTTGGATTGCACGGCTTTGGCCAGACGCCAGTAGCTACGGCTTCCCGTAGGATGCGTAAGAAGTTCTTGGCCAACTCGTGCAAGTGCGTAGTTTTGCATATGCACTTCGAGAAATAAAAAAAACAACTGACCTAAATACCTCATTGGTCACTTATTATGCGTATGGGTATTCTTGGCTTAATTATGGAGTCATACTTTGGGGGAACAGCTCGGGCGCACCCTCTCTGTTCACTTGTCAAAAGAAACTTGTTCGCATTATAGTAAACATTAAACCTACAGAAAGCTGTAAACCATTTTTTCAAAAATATAAAATACTTTCACTGCCTTGCATATACATTTTTGAGATTTGCAAATTTGTTCGGAAATATAGTGAGTTTTATTTAAGGCGTGAGGATCTACCTACAAAATATTCTATAAGGCATAAAAATAAGCTGATTGTTCCATCTGCTCGGCTAAATCTATGTTCATCTTGTACCTATAATATGTCCATCAAGATCTATAACAGACTACCAGATAAACTACGTCAAGAAAAACACGATAAAATATTTATAAAATGCTTAAAAGAAATTTTATCACGTAAATGCTATTACAGTCTCCAAGAGTACCTAAATGACAAAATAAATTAAATTATAAGAGTGTCCAGTTATTATTTATCTGTTAACTGTTATACACAAATGCATGTACACATAAATAAATTTAAATAATTGGAAATTTTTTGTTAAATGAGTAAGACGTCGTCCTCTCCTCTACCCATTGCGATGCCCGACAGGGTCCATAATCTGATCTATATAATTATGTGTAACACCTATGTACTATATTATGGTTGCAATAAATGATTGAGTATTGAGTATTGAGCCATGAAACAGTTTGCTGAGTTTCGGGTTGACGGGAAAGGTAGCCAGTGTAATTACTGAGCATAGACGGCATTTCATCTTAGGCCTCAGGATGACAATATCAAGTGATTTTCCTTGTTATTGCAGGTGTATATAGGCGACGGTAACCGCGTACCATCACGCGATCCGTCCGTCAGCTTAATAAAAAAAATTGCATGTAACAACTGTTCCTTACCAGCATCTTATTGCATACAAGTAGTTAAATAGCAGTTACCCACATCGGTAATCAGGTTAGTTCTTATTACTTAGTGTCTTAAGGTGATTTTCCACCAGAAGGGCGAGACGAGACGAGGAGAGAAGAGAATTGAAATCGTACTGACCCTTTTCCAGCAACAATGAGTAGCAACGAACAACAATAAACCTATAGCGAGAAGAGTGTTTCTGTTGCAGAGTTAATTTATACTTTTTATCGGAAGCAGTACGGTTCATTTTTACACAAACAAATATTTCAATTCACGCCTCGCATATCCTCGTCAATCCTCACTAATTCCACCAAAGATGCGCTAGGAGAGGATTAAAAATTTGCCATATATATTTCAATTCTCGTCTCGTCTCGCTCCTCTGGTGAAAAATTACCTAGGGTTCGAAATCATATCAAATATCACATTAAAATTTATACTCTTTAACGGAAGCAATACGGTTCATTTTCACACAAACAAATATTTTAATTCACGCCTCGCATATTATCGTCACCACAGTTTCCACCAAAGATGCGCTAGGAGAGGATTGAAAATTTGCCACACAAATTTCAACTCTCGTCTCGTCTTGTCTCGCCTCGTCTCGTCGCGCCCCTCTGGTGGAAAATCACCTTTATACCGGTATCATTACTTTACAGACACGTATGGGTTCGTGAATCCTATTGTAAACGGAATACGAGTTACAAACAGTGAGAAGTGCGTACGGTTGACCACAGAAGTAGCTGAACACTTTAGTACCATATCACAATGACTATGGCGTCAATATAGTACGGCAGCAACTATAAAGTACGTGCACAAGGTCAGTGTGACATGGTACTAAAGTGTTCAGCTACTTCTGTGGTCGACTGTACATGTTATTTCTCGTGACTGTACATTAGATGGAATATACAGACTCTGTCGTTCCATTACTTTGTTTTATTCAGTGAGTTACCAACTTACAACTCACCGAGGAATTCTAGATCAAATTGAACTAGAGTCCACAGTGCTATGTCGTAATGCTACATTTTACAACTATTAACATCAAATATTAAATACGTGTTAACTTTTTTATTTGTATTCTTATTGCGACCGACGCTTCGTTTTAAAACTTTTACCAGCCCACCGACATCTACACAACAACAAAATATTTAAAGACTAATCGGTAGTTTTTTTTGGCGTAGGTATTCTTACACGCCTTCAAAAAAATCCTACTGAAAAAAAATGCGTTCGAGGCACCCAGCTACCAAATCGCTTCGTTTCTCCTTTATGCTATTGTGTGAGGTTTCTTAAAATTTATTTATTTAAAACTTAAATTTTTACACATATAGCTGCGGCTCACAAAATGCTTATCTGTCCGCAACGACTCCCTCTATTAAATAATCTTTTAGTGCATTTTTAAAATTACATTTTCCTTCTGCATAGAAGCTTTGAATGCCGGCAGGTAATTAATTTATGTAGCTAGGAATTATATTAGGGGTTAAATATGTTTTTTTTTTATTTAACATATTTATTTAATCAAAATATCTACCATTATTATCTATACATTGCTGCTATCTAATAGGAAGCTCATTTATGCCTTTACGATAGACTCTGTTGATCTAGATTCTACAAACTCGGTGAAAGCATTTTGTACTGCCTCCTGGGAAGTAAACTTTTTATCACGTAGAAAATTGTCCAAATCACGAAAAAAATGGTAGTCCGTTGGAGCAAGGTCTGGCGAATACGCAGGGTGACGAATGGTTTCTAATTGCAATTCCTGTAGAGTTAAAACGGTTTCTCGTGCTGTATGAGGTCTCGCCTTATCATGGAGCGAAAACAGTGAATATCGATTCATGAGTGGGGGCTGTTTCACTGTAAGTTTTGCTCAGTAGACACCTGCTGTTATTGCTTGACCAGATCGGAGAAAGCTATAGTGAATAACACCATGCTGAGACCACCAAACAGTTACCATTACCTTCTTATTGGTAAGCTTTGCTTTGGGACACTGTTGCGGCGTTTGACCTGGGGTCAGCCATTGCATTTTTCGCTTACGGCTATCGTAAAGAATCCACTTTTCATCACATGTCACAATTCGATCCATTATTCCTTCATTTCTGTATCGATTCAACAAGGCAACACAAGTTTCAACACGCGTTTCTTTCTGCAGATCAGTCAAATCATGGAGGCACCCATTTTTTATATTTTTTTATTTTATTGACGCAAATGAGTCAATATTGTTGGTAAGGTAACGTTAAACTATGCCGCTAATTCCTGGGTAGTTTGGCTCGGATCGGCTTCCACCATCTCTTTCAAGTCATTGTTATTCACCTGTGTCTGGTGGTCTTCCACGTGGTTCGTTCTTCAAATCAAAATTTCCATCACGAAAGCGTTTAAACCAAAATCGCACGGTGCGTTCATTAGCAGTCCACTCTCCAAACGCAACATTAATATTGCGAGCTGTTTCTGCCGCGTTAGTTTCGCGTCGGAACTCGTATTCAAAAATCACTCGAATTTTCGAAGTATCCATCTTTTTTGTCTAAGCTGAATAAAAAAAACATCTGACAGTTGATAATCGAATATTGCACATTTTTTTAATAGAAGAACCTCATAGGTACCATTTGAAAAAAGTTTCACTTAAAAATCTCAAACCATGAAGGTTCTATGTCCATTCGAAGTACCTATTACAATAAAACGGCAACCTCTAACCCCTCCAACTTTAACCCCTGTTATTATAACTCAGTCTTCAAGTGCCGTATATATTGTTCGTCTTAGGAAGTATCGGTCTCGTGGGGTAAGTCGTTTTCATAACTTAAAATAGTAAAAATCATATTTCGAATGAGTGATCCCTTTGCAAACTACATTTAAAGTGCTAATGATTATTAGCCATTAATGGCTTGCATTGAACACGCATTGAACGTGTTAAACCGTGAACTAAGTATCAGATCCATTCTAAGTCCGCATATTGTAACGGGCAACACGTCACGATGCCTGTGGACCAAAACACACTTGGCAGGGTTGAATTCGCAATTGGACTGAATAATAAATAAATACAGTTTCTTTATTGCAAGGCCAGAAATAAAAAAGAACTATGTAATACTAATACTATTACAGTTATTGGTTTTAATTAATAAAAAGGCTACTCTGCACTCCGAACAACAATGACCCAGAACCAGAACTAGGAATAAACCTCTACTATGGATAGAAATAGAACAGATGCCAACGCTTGCAGAGGCCATGCATAACAAACAGATTGAGATTGATGTGGAATTTACAAATAAGGGCATAGATAATGGTATTTACACACGAATTTCCTATTTCAGACGTGAAATAGTTTGGTGTGTTTCGGAGGGCTAGTGTAGTGAAGTAGCTAGTGTAATGACTGGGCATGGAAGGCATTTCATCTTAGGCTTCAGGGTACAACGCACCTGCAATACCTCTTTCTATCATTAGCCTCTTTCTTTCATCCCCAGAAATTGGAACCAAAGTGAAACCAAAGATATACCGTTTGTATAACGAGATGTGTTCTGAGGAATTATTTGACATGATATCTACGGCTTCCTTCTATCATCGACCGCTCGCCACTGGCAGGAAGTTCATCTTCACAAGTTGGAACCAAAGCAGGCGCGAACTGTACGGTTTCAGAGATACTTTCTCCCACGTACGCTTAGGTTGTGGAATGAGCTCCTTGCAGAGGTTTTCTCTAACGACGACAGCATGGAGTTCTTCAAAAAACGCGTGAGATGCGGCGTTTGTATTGTCTTTCTCTCTTTCTTAAACTTAAGTGCATAGCAAATGCATCACCAGCATCAACGCAATGTATGTATCGTATTATTATGAAAGCAGCAGCTGTGTTATAACTTGATATTCAGAAAGATGTGTTCATTTCCGACTATAATAACCGTGGTAAAATGTGCCGACACAAAAAAAAAGGTACTTAAATGTAACTGACTTAAAGAAATTGACTACATAAGAAGTATAAAAACTAGTGTAATACCTTGCCAATCTTATAGGTACTAAACACCGGTACCCCTAGCTAAAAAAAATAAAACTGACTTCAAAATACTAAAAAGTGTAAAAAAACAAAAATTAAATTTAAGTATATAATCTCCTTAAAATGTATATCTTGGAGTTAGTGCTTCACTTTCTATTGTTTCTGGAAACAGATTAGCACCAACTCCAAAAAATACATACAAAATACAGGCTCCAATCACATATAAAGTTTATGTAAACCCTTTTAATGGAAAATAAACGAATTATGATTTTTTTAATGGAATACATTTAATTTGTCAGGACTCAAATTTAAGTTTTTTTTCCTTTTTAGTGTTTTAAAATCGGTTTAATTTTTGTTAAAAAAAAATTACTTACACATTTTTTGTTGATTTCCTAAAGTCAAAGCTAAATGGCCGTCAGCACTATCGACTAGTCTGTTTCTCAGTCTTTGGTAGAAATACATAATATTGTTTTATACTATCGTATCGTAGCACTCATAAAGTATTGTCTAGCTCCAAACCGTTACGGAAACCATTGCCTTTCATCATCAGTTCACCGAATAACCCGATAGAATACAACTATTCGTCTATACCTATAATAATTAAAGAATCACCTTCCAACTCCTACCCGTTAAGGAGTTGCACCTTCCATCACCAGCTTATCAACATGAGATGTCGACTAACAGAAGCAAATACTTGAATAGCTTTGGAAAAAAGTAAATCATGTTATACCTACGTGCTTATAAAATTTTAGGTTTGCCCTCGATTTCCCTAGTATCCCATCATCGGATCTTTACTTGGTGACAATGGGACCACCCTAAGAGTTTACTCTATTAGTCTATCGAATAAAACAAGAATTTTAAAAATCGGTTCACAATTGACAGAGAGATCGGTGAATATACACACAAAATAAAATACATACAGTGAAACATATTACTTCCTTCTTTTTTGAAGTCTGTTACTAAATGGGATTTTCTGTAAGAGGGTTTTATGACCACCTAACCGATTATTGATCGATGAAAAATAATTTCCTACAACTTCGATCGACAGAAGGCACTTACGTTAATTGAACTGCTCGGCTGCTCAATTTTTATGAAATGAATAATATAAAATGGTACCTTGAAAATTTGGACTCGTACACTTTATGTTATTTTTTAGAAAGTTAACATCGAGCACGGCCAACAATACATCTTCTTTATACCAATAAGGTGGCAATCAAGTTATATGGTAAGCGGCCACCGTAGCCTATGGACACCGTAACATGTAAAATCCTTTTCAAGCCTTTTTTGAAGAACCCCGATTGTATTTACTCGTTCGAGAAAACCTCTGCAGGAAGCTCATTTCACTAACTGAGCGTCCGCCGGATATTGTTTCTCCGAAACCATAAAGTACGCGACCACTTTGGTTTCAATTTTTGAGGATGAATTCCCTGCCAGTGGCGAGCGGTGCGATGACAGAAAGAAGCCGTGGGCATCATGTCAAATAATAATAATAAAAATATTTATACACCACACCTATTATCTAGTTCTAGCCCAAAGTAAGCATCATTAAGATCGTGTGTTATGGATACTAGATAACGGATAAATATTGATAATAATATGTTATGTATATAAATATTAGAAATATACTAAATAAACATATAAACATCAATGACTCGTAAAGCCGCTCGTAAACAAATGCTCATACTCATCATACAAACATTTGCTCCTACCGGGATTAGAACCCGGGACCTCTTGACCGTGTAGCCTGCATAGCAAGGGGTACCGCTCGACCAGCCGGTCGTCGATCAATAATTCCTCCGAACACCCCGTTATACAAACGGTAGAACACACACAAGGAAGTGAAATCTCTTCTTAGGCATAAAGGTCCATACCGCTTGTGAGCACGGGATCGTCGACAATTCCCATACCGCGTTTAATTACTCGGTATGGGCCTGACTTGAGACTTTTACAATAGGTTTATATAATTATCGCGAACTGACTGAGGAGGGGTCGAACTACTCATCAATATGAATAAATAACTATTGCTACGTAACCAACCCTGAATCGTAAAAAAACGACTGTTTCATACATTTTAGTGCAGTAGGTATTCAAGCTAGCGAAACAGGTGATTTTTTTACGCTTCAACATTGGCCCCATAGTAAAAGATTGCTATATTCATAGTACTTTGACCTCTTTTCAGGATGCTCTAAGACTGTAAACGCATACTTCATATCGATGTAATATGGATCGCTATTACCGGAAATTGATCGATAGATATGTTCTAAAGCGGTCAGTCGACCTACCTACCTCTCATTTTCCAGGGTGCCGACAACGGAGCTGAGGGTAGTTGCAGGGGAAAACTACTGTGACCGGGGCACCACTCTATTCACTATACTGTTGACGATCTTCCACGAAGATTTCAGCCCTTACACTCTCAATGCTGACATTGCTCTGATTAGACTCTACGAAGATTTGAATTTCAAGTAAGTAAGGATGCTTCAAAATTAAAAGCTACTTCCTGGCAAGCCACAAACTCCATAGACACAATACAACCTGAGGGTATTTTGCGGTTTGACAGATTATATCTGTAAGCGTGCTGCGCGGAAGGTGAATATTCTGATTGTATCATTTTGATTGACCCTTTTCACTTGTCACACACGGACTCAGCATCTTATTGGATCTTGTTCATTCTAAGATATCATAAGAAATACTAGTTAAGTACAGTCGACAGCACATCAAGCGTAACAGTTTGACCTTAAGGCCGCCCTTACTGCGTTCGTAATATAGGCGGCTTTCGTAGTGCAACTGTACACTGGATGTGCTGTCATGTGTGCAATACAAATTTCTGAAAAATATTAATTCTTTTATTTTCAATTTCATTATTTTTTCTACATTAATTTTCTGTTGTAATTGTCCTGATTGCACAAAATATAGCGATTGGCTGTAGTTGATCAGAATTTTAGGAAAATAATATTTTCGTTTTAAAATTAATAGCAATAAAATTCTCTTCTATCTTAAAAGCTGTTGGTTGTTCTCGATATTGTTTATCTCTGAGTCTTGTGTTGTTGAAGAAATACAGGAACAGTTTATTTTTAACTCGAGAATTTTCCACTTTAAGCCCGGAGCCTTTATATGCTACAGAGCTCCAGCTATGTGGACTACAACGTACGGTATTACTTAGTGCCTAATAGTTTATATTCCTTTGTTAATTTTCACATTTTAATGTATGAAAATAAAATAAGAAGAGCCATATTCTTATGCAATCCGGGCGACTTGGGATATACCTGTGAAATTCTTCTAGTCTATCCGTATTTGCGTTTATGAGCTAGTCCACCCTACAATGTCGAAATGTTCTATTTCAACATCCAAAACGAGTATTTTTACAAATACCTACGATTCGGTTAAGTTGGGCAGCGCTTTCAAATATTCTTAATTTTTGATTTTAACATTATCATAAATGTTTGAAAAAATTACTTATTAATTAAAATATAAAACTAGAAAAATTTCACGTCCTGAGGCGGGAATCGAACCCGAGATTGTAGGGTGGACGTTAGCTCATAAACGCAAATACATATAGACTAGAAAAATTTCACAGGGACATCCCAAGTCCTGGGTGTCTCAGTGGTTAGAGCAGTCGCCCGGATTGCGAAATATCGCAGGTTCGATTCCCGCCTCAGGACGTGAAATTTTTCTAGTTTTATATTTTAATTAATAAGTATTTTTTTCAAACATTTATAATAATGTTAAAATCAAAAATAAGCATATTCTTTTGTTTTTATTGTTTAAAAAAATAATAATGATGCAGAAAATGTACTAAAAGTAATTAATTACTATTCTTCCCATTATATCTACTCATAATACGCTACGCCCCATGATTTTCTTTTAGTTTGATCGCTAGAACAAAACAAAGCCGTGGGCCGTGGAGCAATCTGAGTTAATAATAATATTATTCCGCTCCATTTTTTTATTTTAGTCACTGAGCTATGTTCTAGATTGCTGAGGAGAGTGGTATAATAAACCTAATTATTTCTTAGCTTTTATTACATTTTCGGCATCGTTATTATGTTTCTTTAAAAGTAAGTTTTTAGTTTTTCATGTTCAAATTCATTATCATATACTTAATCAAAATAATTATTCTTATTCATAAACATACTTTGTCAAACGTCAAATATTGATATAGTAACATAAAAAATATTTTACTAAATAACTAGATGCACCCGGCCTGCTTTGCAATGCCCGTTAATTTAAAACTGTTAGGTTATATTTTATGTGAAGGAGTTCGGTGGCGTATTAGTTTGAGCGCTCTGGTTTCGATACGAAAAACAAAGCAACTTTCGCCATGGTCGATCCTGGGATGGGTCAAACAAAATTTGTTATTTCGAGTTCCTCCGTGCTTCGGAAGGCATGTTAAGCCGTTGGTCCCGGTTGCTCCTGCAACCCGCTTTGACCCACCAACCCGCATTGGGCCAGCGTGGTGGTGTTATGGCCCAAACTCCTCATATGTTTCTCCCATGTAGGGTGGCCTGTGCCCAGCACTGGGACGTATATAGGCTGGTGATGATGATGATGATATATGTATAGTAGAAAAGTTTTAATAATTTTCTTAAATACTCTATCAAAGTTTCATCACAATCTGATCAATGGTTTCAGGGAACATAGGTACGGGACAAACATATTATATAAAGATTGATTTTTATTTATAAATGTCTCTACCACTTTTTCGGATATTTGGGAGAGCCTTTACTGAGAGGAACCTAATTGAGAGTAAAACTATATCCTACATTTTAAGAATTTGTAAATGAATTAGAATCCTTTATTATATTTTTAAATGAATTTATGTGAGTAGTGAGTGACTTGATAAAAAAATTTGCACGTCTGCGCGCAGACTGGATACACGTACTGTAACATAAACTTAAGATCTTTTAACCGTTGTGTTCATGCAAATAAACCTTTTGACTTTGACTTTGACTACAAATATGTCCCTGTCTTATAACTTTTAAAAATTATGACAGTTGTTTTCCGCCCTGATTTTCTTATACTCTTATAAAAATAATTGAGGATAAGTTGAAATACCATAAAAAGTTGAAAACTTTTGGCAGACAGGGTGATTATGACACTTTTAGTCATTTATGTGATCTGCAGAAGCGAGTGCAGCGCGATTGTTATGTCAGATCTATTGTTAACGCTGAAATGAAAATAAAAACTGATTCCACCACAGCATAGGTATCAACCACCTTTCTACAAGATGGTATGCCCCCCGTATGTAGAGTCATCTGGGTGGGTACCGCCGCCTTTTTGTTTCAGCCGTTCAGATGTTTTAATACTGTACCATCAAATAGCGCAGACAGGATGCCCAATTCTTTAGAAATTACAGAACAGCAGATATAGCGTGTTTGGGCTCATATAGGAATAGTTGTAATGAAATGTTGTTAGATAGATAATGACGCCGGAGGAAACTTATCATTTTTAGTTTTATATTTTTCAGTATAGTTTACAAAGACCTGGTTGGCTCTCCATACATTTTGCCCAACAGACTCGTGGACCCACTGCGGTGACCCACTAGTGGGTCCACGAGTAATTTTATGTTTACTTGTGGTCCCACTGCTTCGCTCTTGACCAAAAATATTTTAGGTATGTAATTGGCTGTTGATAATTAAATACTTGTAATTGACACTTGAAAATATAATAATAAGAATTTAATCTAATATGCCTCACGCTTCTCTTATGTGTAGATAACCTCTGATATACTTATGATAGCCTGGTACTTCAGGTTGGAAATATTTATTTATTAGGTATCAAGTGAATCAACGGACTGAATGATTCTTTGTCGCATTGTCGGTAAAGTTTAATTAGAAACGATCATAAAATAAAAATAGATATTTGTCAAGTTGCGATTATAGGCATAGTGCGATCTTATGTATGAAGATTCCATAAAGTAGGCATGGTGCTACCGATTGCTTGAAACAATCGAAAGCACGTTTGTAGCACGATGCTCACTATCGCCCTTAGTTAACTAAGGGCGATAGTGAGCATCGTGCTACAAAATCTGCCTTCAACATTGTATAAAAAACGTACACCATGTTTTTTATAAAATAATCTGTCAGAAAGCAAATACTGCGACAGGCTATAACAGTAACATACCATATTGCGTAATATCGACTAAGACCTGTCAAGAGCGAAGCGGTGGGACGGCCAGTAAACTTAAAATTACTCGTGGGTCCACTAGTGGGTCACTGCAGTGGGTCCACGAGTCTGGTGGGATTTTTGCACATCTCTTATAAATAAATGTAAATAATTATTTTTTACTAAGTTAAGTTTCTTTTTCTTTTTCATACATTACTCGAGATAATATCTATCTGGCATTGACAACTCTATTAATAGTCACATGGTTGACACCTGTCGATATGAACTCTACAATGTGAAATTCTATCAAAAGTAGTGATTACATTTTTTTTTGAACGTCTGTAGCAAAAATCCTATTAATAATTTTAAAAAGTACTTAGGTACTCGGCATAGATTGGCAATGTATATGTGTCGCAACCGTATCGTATAACACGCCGTATAATAAGAAGGCGCGCTGGATTTGAGCACATCGTCGCTGTAATGTAACGCAGCTCCCTCGCGTTCGACTCACGAGCGAGTTACGATTTTACGAATCCTGGAGTAAATAAAATAAAGATTTTATTGAAAATATAATGTAAGTACTTAAAGGCTAATTTACAGAGTTAACTTATAGTACCGCTGACCACGCGGGATGTAGCGAAAGTGCAAAATGAATCCACGAAGCAGGTTGGCTGGTCCTTTTATACTCTTGAATTACTCATAGCTGATAGTAGTATCCTGGGGTGGTTTTGGGAGTTGCGTCACCCGTCCTTATCGGTCTTGATGTCTCGTGGTTGTTTCTATCCTCCCCCAGCGTTGAATTATGACGCATACGTTTGCGCATAATGAAGAGAGCGATACTTACAACCACCAATATGCAAATTATTGAGCTATTGCCAATAACAGAGTTGTCAACCTTCTGAGTTACTAGCTGATGCTGGGCAAGACTTCTTATTTGGTTCTGAACATCTTCATCCGTAGCCGGTAATGAGATAGGATATTCGTTTATAATTTCTAATTTGCTTGTTTGGTATACTTGCACAGGAGTACTTGCTTCTTGTTGATTGCAGTCGGTATAGTCTTCCAAGTATGATCCAAGCAGGATACTTTTCTTAGCAGAACAGCGGTCCGTAAGCGTGGCTTCACTATTTCTATATTGGTAATATAAACCTAGACCTATACGTTTAGAAAATTAATAAAGTTTTACATTCATTTCTTTGTTTAAAAATAGTTTGTTTTACACATGGGGTTACTAACTCTACAGTACATATTTGTTCATTACACTCTTGGACTTTGTACACTTGTTCGTTTCTTGTGAGATATTGGCCTGTAATTACATTTGGACTAAAGCATTGTTTATCTTTATTCTTTATGATTGGAATTAGGTATTCAACTTGGTAGTAGTCTTTGGAAATTGTTGGGATAGGAAGCTGGAATATCATCATTTCATAGTGGATGGTCACGTGAGGTGTAACGATACCTTCGAGGTTTAACGGGTTTCGTAAAACGTTTATTTCGGAGGGGATTCCTTCGATACTTTTCATTAGATGTAATTGATCAATTATGGAAGGACGTAAAATATTATGTTGAGCGAATACATAGGCATCTGTTAGTTGACTACATACGTCTCGAAGACTTTCAATGCTAAATAATAATTCTAATGTTAGTTGATCCGATATTCGTTTTTTATGATAGTTAGTGATTACAGAGCTTATGCTATTAGATATATTCTTAATTCTAGAATTCAGGTTTCCTATAATATTAGACGTATAATTTGATATTAATAATCGCAAACTATTCCGTCCGTTAATTTCGCGAAGGAAATGAAGTTCACTAGGTGTCTTATTTGTTGTACTGTGTTAATTGAGTTATATGCTAAAATTGCTAATGAGATGTCATTTTTTTGTAATTTTTGTTTGTGTCAAGTATTTGTTTTAACGTATTAGTCGAAGCGGAGATAAAGAATAGAGGAATGATTGTATTATGAGTTTGCAATAGGATATTTTTCTGAAAAGTCGAAGAATTCAATGGGTTTATCGTTAGGTCCGAATATCTTTTGCATTGGAGGTAAGATGATTTTTCGTTTGTGTTTTGTTGTCGAGTGTGGCGTTTGAACAGTAAATGACTCATCAATGTATTGTCCTATGCCCTGTTCTAAGTGAGAGTATACTATTTCTGGTTTAATAAGGGAGCAGGCGCTACCTGTTGTAGTGTTGTGGTATGCAACACTACTTAATTGGCTACTCTTACATGTGAATTATGTGTAAATAACTGTTAAACTCAATTACCTGTACAATATCTTTATTTTATCACTAGATTTTACAACATTTTCACTGTAAATCATCATCATCACTTTTTCGTCTGAAATGTGTATCTCCACTTAAGTAAGTCGCTGTTTCACACTTGCACTTGTATTCTACCCATTTTTCACGTCTTTTTCAATAATATTTAGGCTTGTTATTATTGTATTTTCTTCGAAATTACTGTTTATTTACTATTTTGACATGACGTCTTCTTTTGTTTGACAACTGCTTTTCTTTTTTGTTTGTCTATAATTTTCTAGAAATCTCTATTCCGATTTTAAATTGTGTCCGTGGTATAAAAGGAGGGCCGGATGCTAGGTAGGGCAGTCTAGTCTTCGGCACGGGAGAAGAAGGTCGGAAGAGGAAGTGGCAGCAGTCCCCGTCACCAGCAGTCTCCGGGTCCTCGGCGGTTCCTGTGCTGCGTGCCTCGGCCTGCCTACCTGCGACGTGCCTGCCACGGGGCCCTTCCCCGTGTCCTCCGCTGCTCATCGGGCTCAACTTGCCGGTCTAAGGCGCCCCTTCTGCGCGTGCCCCTATTGCACGCGCCACCGCTGCGCGGGTCGCCGCTGCACGCGCCCCTACGGCGTGGGCCGCTATTGCCCGCGCCACCTTGCTGCGCGCCACCTTGTTGCGCGCCACCTTGCTGCGCGCCACCTTCTCGCGCGCCTCTACCGCTGCGCCTCTACCGCGCGCCTCTACCGCGCGCCTCTACCGCTGCGCCTCCACCGCTGCGCCTCTACCGCGCGCCTCTACCGCGCGCCTCTACCGCGCGCCTCTACTATGGGTCTGCCGCGCGCCTGCCGCGTGCCCCTACTGCGTGTGCCTGCCGGCACGCCTCTTACGCGCGCCCCGGTGTGCACCTGCTGCGTGCCTACTGCGCTGCCGACTGTGCGTCCGTCGTGCCGTGGGGCTCCTCGGCGCATCCACTCAGGACTTTGGCCCTCCCTTAAGTGTTCTTTTTATTTATACGTTTAACCTCAGTGTGTGCTCTCTTCCGACGTGTTATTTTAGTTCCTTGTAAATAAACTAGTAAATACTAATTATCTTTTTATTTCATAGAGTTTCATGACACTGTGTCGATGGGTATTTTTTCGTTGAGCTCGGGTACTTTAATGAATGATAGCTTATAACTGTCGTGTTGGTGTACTTTTATGTAGGTGGATTGTCTGTCGGATTTGTTTCGGGTTCTTCGAGTTCAAGTGGGTAACATTGATTATACATTTCTTTGCAAAATTTGAGAAAGTAGTCCGATTATCCTAACTCGGTTTCACCCTCGATATTAAATAATCCTTCACGTGGTCTTTTCATAGGTGGTCTGTCGGTCACGGTTCGCATCGTCACGTCCTCGTTACGTTGTGGTGGGAAGTGTTGCGGATAAGTCGCGGGTCGTGCATAGTTTTGCATCTGTCTAAGTTTATTAGAGAAAGGTGACAGCGGGTAAGAGTGCTGTTGGGGTTTGTTCGTATTAAAGTTATTGTTATTGGAAGTAAAAGGCCGAGGTGGGTTTACATATTGAGGTCTTATAGGCATCTGCCACTTAGGCTGAGGTGGCGGTGTGTATTTCTGAGGATTGACCTGTGTTACTTGTGGGTATGGGGTGGTCTTGTTTTGTTTTTTGTTAATCCTATACCCTTCTCTATCAAGGCGTCTAGCTTTATTACAGATCTCTAAATAGCTATCCATTTTACATAAATCTTCGTAAATGGGAGGTAAGAATTTTAAAACTGTCTGTCGTGCTAAGGGCTCTAGAATTAACTGAGCGCCGGAGCTAAGAGACTCGCCTTCTGCTACAATCTCCTCTAAGTCGTGCAGAAGTGGAACTATCCTATTGGTACTAGGCTGTAGGTTTTGTATTTCATATACTATGTCTTCAATTTTAACAGCCCAACGTCCATAGCGTTGTTGAAGTAAAGTTTTAATCGCGGGCCATGTAAAATCATGGTTTGCCCGGTAAACAATGTTGGCTGCATCGCCAGTTAACCTAGATAATACTATATTTATCTTAACACTATTAACTCCATTAACAGAACTTAAGAACCGTTCGCATGCCCTAATGAACCCGTTAAGCTCACGTTCACTACCGTTACCTCCGAAGGTGGGTATTGGAATGTGTCGTGTCTCGATTGAAGGGTTAGGGGTATATGCATTGGTGCTGCTAGTGGATGGATTCATTTTAGATGCTAAGGTTAAAGTTCTCCCTGAAGGGGTGGCCAGTGTACAGTTATATCTCACAGAGGAATTAACAATATGTACTTACAATTCAATAATGGAGAGAAGAATTAGTGCTACTCTGGATTTCATCGGATGTCTTCTTAGTCGATTGCTCGTACTATTCTTGACTGCGATGAGCTTCAATACCAGCTGCGTGCGTCGCTTGAGTTCTCGTCAGGTGCTTGGAGCCGTAGAGATACCTTTGAGGCCGCGTTGTGGGTGAAGACTTACGGCTAAACGATCGTTGATACAGGAGTCAAGTTCTCGAGTAGCCCCTCACTTGGGCGCCAGTTACGATTTTACGAATCCCGGAGTAAATAAAATAAAGATTTTATTGAAAATATAATGTAAGTACTTAAAGGCTAATTTACAGAGTTAACTTATAGTACCGCTGACCACGCGGGATGTAGCGAAAGTGCAAAATGAATCCACGAAGCAGGTTGGCTGGTCCTTTTATACTCTTGAATTACTCATAGCTGATAGTAGTATCCTGGGGTGGTTTTGGGAGTTGCGTCACCCGTGCTTATCGGTCTCGATGTTTCGTGATTACTCATAGCTGATAATAGTATCCTGGGGTGGTCTGGGAGTTGCGTCACCCGTCCTTATCGGTCTTGATGTCTCGTGGTTGTTTCTAGCGCGTCGTCAACTCGTCAGTCGTCGACACACCACGTTGAACGTTCTAGTCCCATTATCGCTGCAAGTAGCGCTGCATGACTATAACAACAAAATGTCAAAATGCCATCAATATACAATAATGTCAGAACAAAGTAAAATTATTATTGAAATTAGAAGTGTACGCATTGATAGCATTCGTGGAATTATTGATCTAATTCACTATTTCCACGAATGCTATCAATGCTACTTGATGACAACGTAGAAGGTATAAAAACTAAAACCAAAATCATTTTGACTGAAAATGACCTTAAAAATAACCTTGAATCTACCAATCACACACGTTGGATGCCACTTTGTAGGACGAATCGCCGCCATAATCCGGCTAAACGTGAGGTAGCCGCATAACTTAAAAGTTTTTCCTTTTTTTTTTAAATTAATTTGTATCTTCATAAAACATTATCTTTTTTGTTAATTTGTCTTTTGTGTTGAAATCTATTCTAGATAGGTATTTTTTAAATAAATAGTTAGTTCATAAGACGCCATAAGTAACTGCTGTTGATGTTTTGTGCAGTGTTTGAGTTGAGTTGCTGATAATTAGGACAACCTGAATTTTTAGAAAAGATAAAACAATATTGTATTCCAATTCATTTTTATTTCTAAAGTAAAAATAATAAGCATACCACATGACACAACTCAAATTTATAGTCACTTTCAATTCACTGTCTAACTTTTCGAATACATATTAATGTTAAGTATTTCTTTCTTTTCCAATACAGTATGTAGTATATAGTTTTTGTTTACTATAGATAGAGATTGTCATTTTCTTACCAAATGTTCACTCAGGTTAAGAAATTTTAAGTAAATATATTTATACTGGGAACTTTAGGTTCGCAAATAAGTCAATACTTAATATGAATGTTTTAAACATGTATAACTGTTTGTTCCAAATAATAATAAAAAAAATAAAAAAAACTTACAGCGACGTTTTTCAATTCGGCGCGCCTACTCGTAATACGGCACGTTATACGATATGGCTGTGACATATACATCTACGATAGTAGGTACTCTATGACACGTCATTTCTGCTTAGGACATGGGCGGATATTAGTTATCTTTTGATGTCGTTTATTCAATCCTTATATTAAAGGTCGATGGTTTGTGGATAATTAAACATTAAAATTCCTGCAAAATGTCTCTCGGTCATTAATTATTGGGATTTTTGAATCCGTGCGTCGTGACAGACAAAACGTTTTGTCTTCTCGAAATGTGATCTTCAGTGATTTGAACTTTAATCCTGTGAAACATTTTCATCATTGGTACACAACTAACATACCCCGATTATGTTCGCGCAAGCCAATTTAGCCAAAAGATCATCAGAGCGTCCTGAATTATTATCACCACCAACAATTCATTATCTCCACCAACCCTTCCTTGAGTTTTTTTTTATATACAACTAGATGACAAACAAGCTGACGGCCCACGATGGTAAGCGGTTACCGCCGCCTATAGACACCTGCAATAACAAGGAAAAATCACTTGATATTGCAGGTGCATTGTCATCCTGAGGCCTAAGATGAAATGCTGTCCATGCCCAGTAATAGCTACCTTTCCCTTCAATCCGAAACACAGCAAACTGTTACACGGCTGAAATACGGCGGTTGTACCTACCCAGACGGCCCTACATAATACGGGCCTACCACCTAGTCCGAGGAGTAAGGAGATAGTGTAGAGAAAACCTTTCTCTCATTGATTGCCGGTTGTGTTGTAACCTTATCAGCCTATTGCTGTCCTCTAGCCACAACCTGCCACCTTCATTATGTCGTCGTGCCATCACCTAACAAAGGGACGCGTCTCCGTCCGAGAAACTTTTTACTTCACCGTACATCGGTTGTGCAGGAAGGATAAGAATCGGTTGTGTTGTAAGGATTGAAAATATTTTCCACTTAAAAGCTTACAATATTAAAAAGGAGTAAAAAAAATATTATACTTTTTTGAGGTTACCACGAATGTGCGCTTAGTTATTTTTAAAATAACGGGGCTCAAAAAATCTGATTGGATAAAATCGAGTAGCTTACTGAATTAGTTTCGTAAAGAGGTATGTACATTTTTTTTTATTATAAGGCCAAAAAGAACCTATAGGTAACAGCGTTCTTTATTGTGACGTAAATAGCTCACTTCTTTAATCTTAATTTGTAAAGGGCTTTTGTTTTGAACTATTAAATACCACGATTAAACTAGGTATTTTCAATTCAATATAATAGCATAGTGGTTTGAGCGCTGTTTATTCTATTAAGAAAACTAAGCAAATTTCGCCACGGTAGACCCCGAATGTACATGTAAATCATGGTCCTCCGTGATTCCTACTTGATTCAGAACACACTTTAAAATGGGGTCCATATCATATTCATCATCACCACTCTATATACGTCCCACTGGCGGGCACAGGTCTTTTTTAGAGGTTTACAGGAGTTTCCTTGCACTTGTGAGAAGGCTTACAGAAACCTTCTTTTTCATTTGCCCGATTTTTTTATTATTTGTGATAGGAACAAATGAAAATTGAAAATGAACAAAATAATGTATATAAACTCTACGTATTATTATGGTATCTGTAATGAAAAATTTATGGACATGTTCATTTATTTATCAATCCGCCGTGTTCACACACAATAGAAAATCTACTTAGTTTGATATGATTAAATGAAAAAACGATATTTTTTCCTTCTTTTCTTTATTAATACGTGTAGTAGGTACCGACAAATTTTAATCTATCCTAATTTATATTTATTTTTTTGGGTGACGTTGGTGTCGGGGGGGACTGGGGCGGAAGTTTAATTAATAATACTCACCAGTAATTATTTAAATACCTCGTAGCAGCTACTACGGCGTAGACGACGCCGCCGTGAGGCTTTATTGCAGTTTCAAGGGCAAGCTTGAGCAAACGTTCTTGGTTTATTTATGATAAGCTTGACAAGGTTGAATTTACTCTCATTAATTTAATTACAATGTAGACAGTGGTATCGTGTAAATAACATATAAACTCCTTATACTTAAAAAAAGTGTATATTTTTATTTTATTGTTTTTGGCTTTGCTGAACCGCACCAGTGTCATTAACCAATAAGACAAACTGACCAACAGATAGACGTGACAAAACTGTCCTAAAAAGTATAAATTATGTCCCCTTGAACCCGATTAGAGCAAAGCCTTAAAATTAGCCTGTTTTATATTTGTCATATCATAATACACTATAAGCCCAACGCACAAAATATACTGCACCATACTGTCGGTCCATATTTTATACGAACGAAGCGAGCGTAGCGAAAATTTCTTTAGCATGAAAATGCATTTGTCACAGTAACAAAGGCTTTCTCGTTATCATAGCGTTTGCTTCGTCCGTATTTCAATCAGTAAAGCTATATACCTAACGCCATTCGACTAGGTACAGGCACGCTAGATTTTATGCACAATCTACGCTGGCTTTTATACTGTAAGTAATGAAATTGAGAGCTGAAAGCAAGATTTTTCTACTTGAGAACGTAGCGAGTGAGAAGAGTTCATGAGATGACTTCTTCTGACATTTGGTCATAATATGAAACACAATGTCCTAAAGCATAGGGTCTGCCAATTTACTTAATTTGAACTTTTTATGTATTATGTATCTAAGCACAATGCTTACGAATAAATTAAAATACTATATAACGTAAACAGTCCGTAGTTACAGTGGTAGTCGAACTTAACACCTATTACGGAGGTATTTAAGGTTTCATAAATAAATTTTTAAAACACGAAAATAAAAATAGGTATAAGGTATTTTTATTTAAAACCTGATGCTCACATTCTTTCATTTTATCTAAACCACTGAACCTGTACACAATTTATTTATATATTGAGACCCACAGAGAGGTGACTACAATATGTAAATAAATTAAAACATGGGCTATATTAGTTCATAGAAATTCATGCTTTAATTTATTGTCGTCACTCGCCTGTATATTTATTTCTAATATACAGGGTGGTAGAAATGGTTTACCACTTTCAAAAACATCGTATTCATTTGATAATTTGATTTGGTAGATGGGTGCCTCGAATCGAAGGTAGGATTTTTTCCATAATCGCGTTTTGATCGTGTTTCGTCACGTGTGATTTATTTATAATCGTATTTATACCCCCCATTATGGTGCCACTGAAAACCAGAGTCATGCATGGCTCCTCATTGGTACCGTGACATTGAACCGAGTGGTTACCATTTTAGTTGCAGATGTTTTATGTCTTATCTTATTGCTGTTTTATTTTATTTTCTGTATTTTATCATATTTGCACTAAATAAACATTTTCCTTTCTTTCTTACTTTCTATTTTTTCCTATAGGTGATTTGCCTTACAGCATGTTGTGTGATTCGATTTTTGGTCTATAAATAATTTGCCTAACAGCATAGTCTTATATGCTTTTTGCCCTAGTGTAAATTAATAGATTGCAATTTGTTTTTCTCTTTACGTGTATCACTCTCAAAATATAATAAAAGTTTAAAAACAGTTAGGCTATTAAAGTTACTTTTCATGAAAATGAAAATGTTATATTTTTTTCGTCATTAACCTACAGTTACCAACAGATACAGACGAAGAGCTCAAAAACATTGACACACACTTTTATTCTCTTGAATATGCGTTTATGACTAAATGCGGCTAGAAAAACTGAGATTATGAAATGGGAGAGTTAAGGTAAAAATCGATTATACATAAAGCACACGTGACAAAACACGTTCGTGGCAAAATGCGTTTAGGGGAAAAATCCTACCGATGAAAAATGCGTTCGAGGCACCCACCTACCAAACCGATAACTTCATGACATTTCTATGAAATAATATAACATTGGATGCATTATTTCATAGAAATGTATCAAATGAATACGATGTTTTTGAAAAAACCATTTCAATGAAATAATATAGCCCATGTTTCAATTTATTGTCGTATTGACGGCACCACCCTGTATAGCAGCAAACTACTATGTATATTTACCCGGCGACCGATGGCTCTCTACGTTCGCCGTACACTCATAATTGTAATGGCATATAATAACAATAGCCGATTGGGACGAAAATTTCTGTATCCATAATACACAATAGACTGTAATTTTATGTAACATTCTTTGTTTTCCAGGGTCTCTATAAAAACGATATCATTAGTTTCCCCAACTCAATCACTAGATGGACACGTGGCTTTTGTAACGGGTTGGGGTCGATGTGATAGGACGGTAAGACTACTATTACCTACAATATATTATTAATGTCGGGCAGATCTGTAACATTGATGTAATTATTTCCTAAATGATTGGATGAACCTATCGAGTACGATTACGTCAGGAATTCTCCGTTCTGCTTGGTTTCAGGACGCGACCGTCAAGTTATATTCCATAAACTACTTACGTCAAAGTTAGTATCATGAAAAAACCGTGACGAGCCACGCGAATTGTAGGTTTCCGTACTTGCCCGTCACAATATGCGGACTTAGAAGGCAACTTGTTGTTTGTTACTAGAAACATTTCAATTTAGTTTAAAGTTAAACGGCAATAATAATTTAGAAATAAAAACTTAATAGGTATTTTGCTTTAATCGAAAAATGGTATTTTTTGAACGACTTATCCAACGATACACTACAGTGCCCCACACGATGGGCTAGTTAAGAAAAAAATTCAAAACTGAAGTAAACTGTGGATATTTTTTTACGGAAGGTATAGTGTCCACTTCAAAAGATGCAAACGGATTGGAGATTAAGTGTCTTGGTGCTGCCCGTATACTATTTTTTACATTTAATTTTACTTTGTTGGCGTTATTAAAATATAATAACTATTCCTATACCAAACACGGCTTACTAGAAATACCTATTTATTAAGATCTCTGAGCATCTCTCAGATAAGCGTGGACAGACAGTCAGATGAACGAACATTGCAAAACTATTTTGGGTCCTTGTTGACTACGAAACCCTAAACACGGCTAATCACTCGCAATTTGTTTTTGTTTTCCTTCATTTTCACGAAAAAGAATTACTGATTGAATATTTATTACAATGTTGTTGAGTGGATTTATCAGGCAGCTTACAACTTTAAAAAATATCTTAGGTTGTAATAAAATGTTTTATTAAGTTATTTTCATCAGGTACATAACACAGTTAATTTAATTTTTTCAGGGAAAAGAATTATGTTTACCACGCTCATCTAAATTCTACAACGGCGAGATAATGGACCCAATGTTGAGGACTATAAAGTTCAACATTAAGATGGCAAATAAATATTGTGAACCGTATTATAGTGTTAGTTGTATAACTATTTATTTAATAAATACACCGTAACTTTACAAATACTTATACAAAAACTCTAAGACGAACGCTTTTAGATTGTTATCATAATTATTATGAATAAGATGACCTAAATAAATATTTATTTCTATGTCATCCAGTTCGAAGCCCAGTGGCGGCCGATTTGGGTGTTGAATACGAGATTTTGTTTACGAGTCGTCATAAGATAAGCAAGGTTTGATGAATGTACCTAGGTACTCAAATGATTAAATTTTTATTTCAGTACACTCATTAAAAAATGGAATAAGGGAGATTTTATGACATAAATACAAAGTAAGAAAAATGTGGAACTAGTGGGAATAGAAGGTCATTTTTATAAATCGGTACTCTAAGTCGATACTTTTCAATGTAACCAAACCGTATCGTAGTTTCGCCATATGCGCTTCGAAAGTCCTAAACCATTGATCAGATTGTGATGAAACTTTGGTATGGTGTTTTGGGTTCCGCGAAAGTTCATGGATTATTTTGTCTTTGAGTCTGCAGCGCTTGTCCGAAAGACGTTTCGCCGTGCCGTTCGCCGATAGGACGTTTTGTGTAAGGCAGTTTCGCCGTCAGAACCTTTAATCTATGGAGGACGTCCCGCGCCGCGCTTGCCGATCCGCGGTCTCCACTCCGCAGAATATTGCAGCTAAATAAAACTACTTTACTTTGATGTCTGCATTCCTGCGGATCGTAAAGCAACTCATACTGATAAGTACCTCAAGGTGACTCACATCACCACCAGTCAGTTAGCTACCGTAGGGAAATCTTTGTTTTATTTACGGGAATTGCATGCCGGATGCAGCTAGTAAATTATAAATAAATAACTATGATTCGGGCTAGTGTAAAACTTCTGTTCCAGAGCTTCCCAAAGTCGCAAAACAATATTAAGTACATATTCAATGGACTAACAGATAGATAAGAACCTCTGAATTATTTACTTATCAGACAAAAGATTTCCTATTGTGTGTGAGCATTGGCAGACTCGTTAAAAAGTTCTTTAAGGTATAATTTAAAACACATTAATTATATCTCGTTGTAGGGTAAAACCTTTGTAAAAAGAGACTGTTCATTTATAAAGGTGTGGTAGGTATGGTATGCTACTATAACTCCTATTTTGCTGTGGTTTTCTAAAATAGTAGGTATACTTAGATGTAAAGAGAAACTACGAATATTTATTCGGAAAAGGTGTCGCTATAAATCTACTTACAAAGTTAAAAAAACGTTAGTGAGAGTTCAAAACAAAATACAAAATTTAGTTTTATCTATTTGATACAATTGATGCTTTAATTAAGGAATCATACAGTTAGGCCACACATAAAACCTCAACACATTGATCATGGGCGGCCGTGATCCTTTTCATCAGGGATCTCGTATGGTCGTTTGCCTCAAAAATTATACATTTGAATTAAAAAAAACTTTCCTATCCTTTCGGTCTCATTGACTTCGTATGGCAATGTTGCATTTGCAAGTAATTGCTTCACAGCCAAAGCAGAATTCAAATGCGGCAGCAACTCGCATATCTGGTGCAATAACGCCAGAAATGCAAAACTTGGTGAAACGTCTTTTCGGTCACAAATGATGACAAACAATAATGTTTTATAAATGTTTGAATAGTTTTGTCATTTGTACGCCAAAGGATAAAAAATAAATTTCATGATATTAAACTAATAGGTAACTTTCAAATCGATTTCCTGAAGAAAACCACAACTTTTAAATATGACGTTCTTGCACCAGATGTGCGAACTGTTGAAAGCCAATGACTTTCACGCGATAAAACTTAAACTAAATATTGTTTTTTTTAACGATGGCTTCTCTTTATCCTCACTACTATCAAGTACTTACCTACGTGTAACAAGTAGGAAAACTACATGCTAGGTAAAGTCGGTATAGCAGCTGGACACAGCAATAATTTTGTTCCCAGGTTAAATAGTTCGTGACTGTCGATGTTTCCTTTAGGCGCACAATGGAAATTTCTCAAAAAGAGGAGTTCTCAAAATGGATATTTCTCAAAATGGGGACTTCTCAAAATGGGGATTTCTTAAAATGAGGATTTCTCAAAATGGGGAGTTGTACACTTAGCTACCAATACAAAAAAAACAACGTTTTACAGCAATAATTTCATGTAAACTATTAGTACTTTCGGTCGAACCTTATATCCCGGGCATTTTTTTTTGGCAAATTAGATGACAAACAATCTGGCGGCCCACTTGATGGTATAAGCGGTTAGATGACATTATTGCAATTAAGATTATATAAAACGCTAGCTTTTGCCCGCGACTTCGTCCGCGTATAATTTGTTTACCGCGAAAAGTATTCCAATCGCTAATTGGGCAAATTATATTTTTCCTTTGTTCCCGTTGAGTCACACCATTTTGTGTCACACCATTTTGTGTCACACTGTTACACATCGGGAAAAATATTCCCAATGAGTAACACCATAACTCAATGCCACTATTTTTTCCCGTTGAGTGACTGTTTAACTAAACAGAACGCTGTATTCCCGTTAAGTAACACCTTCTTGGGTAAAATAATTGTTCAAATTCGTATGTATGTATTCGTATGGTGTGATACGATGACATTACAGTTACCGTACTTATATTAGTTATGTTATGCTACAAGAAATATACAATTGTATTAGAGCCGATTATACTTTATTAATTGACGGGGATACCGTTTTGCTAACTCCCCATTTTAAGAAATCCCCATTTTGAGAAATCCCTATTTTGAGAAATCCCCATTTTGAGAAATCCTCTTTTTGAGAAATCCCCATTGTGCGCCTAAAGAGGATGTTTTAATATTAGAATCGTATAGAAGTAGGTTAATTTAGCATCACATTCATACATATAAAAATATAAGGACTTCATAGAAAAGTATACTCAAACGGCAATTTTATACCGAAAAGATCTCCGATTACGTCCTCACTCAGTTATAATATGTAGTGAGTGATATTGTACAATGTAGTGAGTGATATTGTACGAACTTCACGTCCATGTCATAGAAACATCAACCAAGACATATCTAGCCGGTGTAATACGAAACTGTGACAAACAATGTTTGTTAGTTTTATATGCTAGATAGCGTTAATTGAGAAACAATTAATCAACAATTTACTCTCCCATCTGTATAGATGATGACATTTTTGCTGTGTGTAGTTAAGGATAATTATTTAGGTCTCGGTAAGAGCTAATCGTAAGTGGTAAAATTTTGTTTATCCAATAACTAGTACAGTCAGCAGCAGACGTTGAGATCAAAATAGCTTGTATATTTTTGATGCTGACCGTACTTCAACTAGCAGCTAGTGTACTTGATGGCGGTGAGGCCCATAAAGGTCATAAAATTATGTAAGTAGGTAAATATAAATACTAATAGGTAATAAGGTAAATATAAATATAAATATTTGGTATTTTACCAGAACATGAAAGAAGGCATGCTATGTCTGGGAGAGTCACGATCCGAAGATCTGTTGTGTTCATGCTTGGCCGTGCCAGGTGCTCCCCTGGTGGTAGACTCGCACTTAGCGGCAATCCTGTCCTGGGGCTTTGGCTGCGGCTACACTAATGACATGCCAGCTATTTACACCAGCATACAGGCTTACCAACCGTGAGTTGCAATATCAGACATGTATTTGCTATAGTAATTAATGTTTAGATTAAGCATCACACAATCTAAGATATTCGCTTTATTACCCGAGATCCCTTGTCTAAAACCAACCCATTTTGCTTAGAACATGTTCTACTTTCAAACTATTCTACTTATCTAACATGATAATATTTTTGATTGTCATTCGGGGCAACAACAATTCTAAGGAATTGAAAACACTGTAATTAGATAGAGCATTTATTTGTCTATATATGACAATTAAAAAAGGAAAAAAGGCATTTATGTTATTTAAAAGACAATTTAAGACAAAAAATCGGAATGCGTTTACTTGTCCCGTATTGCGGGTAACCGTGCGCGCCCCTTTGGGGTAAGTAAACGCATTCCTCAGTAAACACAAACAAATAAAAGCAGAATATTCTTTTAACAACATTTCATTGGAATGTTTTTAGCGTTAACTTTCATTTATAAAGATTATTTTGCTTAGTAAAAGTTTGTGATATCAGCCATATTTAGCTTATTCTTGTTGCATACTTGCCATATAAATTAATTAGTATATCTATTAATAAGTATTTATATATTTTGTCTTTGGCAAACTCTTAGACTTTGTCCGTGTAACCTGTAAGTGTGTCTCTCTTTCTAATAAATATATGACTGAAGATTCTCGGTTATTACTCGCCATCCATCCAGCAAGTCCACCTACCAGGCCATCAACGAACCCAAACAAATTTAATAGAAGATTACAAAGTTATGCCTAATAAAATCTAAAATGATGATCTAAAAAGAGATCATCTGATTTTTTAACCGACTTCAAAAACGAGGAGGTTCTCAATTCGGCCGGTATGTTTTTTTTTTTTATCAGTCTGGATAAATCTAGTTTCAACGAATACTAAAAATAAAACATGTCAAAAACAAAAGAACAAAAGCACCATTTACTTATTCTCTAATTAGTCTTATAAAAATCAACAAATTACACCGTAGTTAAGTAAGTGTACGCATGCGCATACTTACCCGCGCATACTTTCACCATAGCCCCAAAAAGCAAATAAATTACTGTACTGTTTTATTCAACAAAAATAATCTAAATATTGTTTCTCACTCATTAACGAGAATACACCCTTGATCGAAGAAAGTATGACTTCCATCATCGGATTCCAAACTGAGACGTGACAGGATTTGCTAAATTGCCAAAAACTATCGATGAAATTAGTGAAATTAAATAATTTTAAATAAATTGTTAACGAAACGACGCGCGTCGCAGTGCCATGTCACAACTGGATCCCTACTTAGGCGTCCTTGTTTGACCCGAATAAACCCCCTCTCCCCCGCGCCTCATTTCGGAGTTATAGGCCGTGCGCTCACTTACCCACTGTGCTCAGTTACCCCGAATGACATGCTTTGATAAAATTAATGTAAATAATCAAAGCATACCTATATATGTAACTGTATTTTAAAAATATTAAATGTTGTATGAAATTACTTTGTGTAAGTATATAGCTACCTATGGGTGGGTGAAACAAATGAATTAACCATATCTGATTGTACACGATTAGGTCGTCTTTTCAGATGGCTCCTGCAAAATATTCCAATTCTACGTAACATATCAAAACTAAATTTAACAAAACTCTTCAAAGCTACTAAAGCTGAAGTGTTGAGGCAGTGGCTCACCAAAACTAGAATTATAGCACCAATCCTGGCATCACCCTCCCAAGAAGAGATACATTCGTTAGACGTCGATGTGAAACTTTCACAGCTCAGCGGTTCTGTTTACGACGTAAGAGATTTTATGTACTCCGGTAAATATCATAAATCAAAGATGTATGTATACGAAAACCTAAGAAGCAGATTGGAGAAAAACATGAATAAAAAGCCTGTATCAAAGAAAAAAATACATAGGGTACCATTTTTAAATGAAACGGTGCTAAACCAAATGGGATTAAGTATACTATATAACGGTAGTTTATATAAAAATATAACTTGGGATATTTTATCTAATGACACGACCACGACATCTCATATCACTACGATCGACAATCGAACAAGCGAAGAAAAGCCAATCGCTAATGACCACATTGACGCTATATAATGTTACCGTAGTAATGTTGGTATGTGTTGGTAAGTTGTTGTAAGTAATGTGTAATGTATGTTTATGATACAGTGTAGGCCCTATAACTAAAGCAAAAAACGGAGATACCTAAAAATATACACAGTTATTACAAAGTGGTCGTAATGTTCTTAAATTAGGAGAAATAGTCATTTCAAATTAAGATTTCCCGTCAATGAATTTTCATATTGCTTGTTGTCGCTTACTGGCGACAATATCTTCTTCTTTATTTAATGACCTCTCGCTATTACGAATTCTGCCAATGTTAAGTAAAATTAATCTGAAAATAACTTGCGGCAACGATGTACGGTGATTGGGCAAGACGAATTCTTTTTCCGAAAAAAACGTGGTCGCCGGCCGGATAAAACAAAACGGATGCTGTTAGATGGCTGTAGAAGCGCACAACCCGTCGATTTCACAGTCAGCCGACAACAATCCGACAATATCGGTACCGGGCATATTGATAGATTCTAACATGTATTAGTGTCACTAAATGTCACTGTCAATTATAGCGCCTGGATACAATGTCTGCAGCACATTGCGGGCTCGATTTATTTTGTTAGAAAATAACAGTAATAAGTAGTTATTTGTTATACAAGATTGCAAAGTTGCTTTTTAACCGCGTGCTCAATTTTGATGACCGAGGAAGCGAAGTATTCTAAAAATCAGAATCCTGAGCGATAGCGAGGAAATCAAAAGACTACGAGGTGAAAAATCTTTGCACTCTAGTGCAACACTTAACATTTCATCCCATCTCAACGAGGAAATGACTCAATGCAAAAAAAACATTTGCGCATTATTAACCGTTTCAGTCAATTCTGTTGGCGTCAAATAAACTTCTTCGATGCTAGAAACACTCATTTTAGGTTTATTACTTGTTTTCTAGTTTTTTCTTTTAAAACTATGGTTTTAACAAATATGTCGTGAAAAGAAAATGGCGAGCGCAAAGCAAATTAAACAAAAAGTACACCAAGAAGGAGCCGAGTCTGAGTTTTTAACAAGTTAAAAAAGGTTGTATGATAAATTCGGCACCATGGAGGTAGAAGTAAAGAGGATAATTGATGTTTTGAATTCACTTAGTGCACACGATGTTCTAAATTCAATTTTACTTTATCCTTTAACGGATAAAAACGGCTTTTGCACTCAGATATCGAAGAGCAAAAATACTCTTTCCGAGATGGGGGGATGAAAATACTCTTTCCGGGATGAAAAAATATTTTTCATTATAATTAACCATTTACTACTGATTAGTTAAAGGATGTATATTTTAATTTTTTGCTTCAGTTACAGGGCCCACCCTGTATAGGTACTCAAACGATGCTTAAATAAAATTCATTATACAAAATTGATAAACGTCAAATGCAATAATATTAAATTGGTTGCTTGATTTTCTAGACTTTGTCAAAGACTGTTTAACAAAAGGGTTAATTAAACTACTGAATGTTCACGTTGTTTTTTAATGTAGAACTACTTAATGGCATTTAGTTCTGTTGTTTTCAACTAGACTTTATTTTGCAAATTGCTAAAAAAATAACTTCAAATTAAAGCAAAAAACTAATTATGGTTTTGATATATCCTATTCTTGTGACTTACTTACTATTTTGTTCATTTCCTCCCCCTTACAAGAGCGCCGGAGATACATTAAAAACATATTATATCTGCTAGGTTGGGTGCAATATCGATAACAGAGAAAAGTAAATGCAATTAAGTACTATCACAAGAAAAATATAAAGAAGAAGCCCGAATAAACCGGTTTCCATACACTTAGATAATCAGCACAGTTGACGTGGCAGGTTATACAGAAGACCGAGGAGTAGGCCTTCAATTCGACCGAAACGTGGGCTGTTTTTCATTACCTTCAGAGGTGCCACTTTGACTATCAGTAGGTACCTATATCGAGATGCCTGTACGAGAACGACACTATGTCGGTCCGTGTACATACAGAGTCACTATTCGAAACTTATCCGGGAGAGATAAGACAGGGAGAGTTATATCTCCGAAATTGTTTAGCACTGCATTGGAAGATTGATAGCAGAATTACTGGAGGAATTGATACTCAAAAACAAAAAAGCAGTGTAAAATCCTAGAATGTTTACTGAAAAAGTTAAAAGAAAAAAAAATGAAAAAACTTTTATTTAACTAAATGCTCTAAAAAGAAGAAAATAAAATTTTCCTTTAAAATTTTAACTATAAACTAATAACCTCATTATACACAATTTATATGATCATAAAAGCTTGTCGCTCAATTAAATAGGTAAATCGCGCGACAAGCTTTTAAGATCAAATAAATTGTGTATAAGTAATGAAGTAATTAGTTTATAATTAAAAATTTTAAAGGAAATTTTATTTTCTACTTTTTAGAGCATTGAAATAAAAACTTTTTTTTAAAAAAAAAAGCTTTTAATTTCTTTTTTACTTGTTAGTAATCCTTGGTTGGCTTTTTAGTCTTTTTAGTTTGTCTGGCTAGGTTTCTGAGTCTCTGCAAGCCCGTTCATTTGATACCCATATTGCAGAAGTGCAGAGACGATAACTATTCCGCCATCTTGGATGTTCAGCCATATTGAATTTAGAATGACGTCGCATTATTTTTCGAGTTACTCTCAACAAGCCTGTTCAATTGATACCCATATTGTAGAAATGCATTAAAAATAACTATTCCGCCATCTTGGATGGTATCGCCATATTGAATTTAGAATGATGTCACACAGCTTATCGTGTATTATTGTCATCCAAACTAAACGTGTATACAAAATTTCAGCTCAATCGGTTCAAGATATCTGCTTCAAAATCGAGTTGCAAGTTTCCACTTTAACATAAGCAAGTTAAATAAAAGCTTTACAAACACACATACACACATTTCTACTTTAGCATATTTTGTTATTATTACCCTTATATTGTTGATAATACTTAAATTACATAAATAATGTATAAATGTAAAATATAGTAGGAAAATCTCACGTCCTGGGGCATCGAACCCGCTACATTTAAAGTAATGTTGAAATAAAATTGAGGCTATGAACAAGATAAAATAGCTAAGGCAATTGTAATAATATTGGGGAAGAGCGAGGTCTCATAGTAAAGTAATTCTCAGCCACTGTAAATGTCTTGTAATACCATTGTTAAAGATTAAATACTTAGTCTGGCCATAAATACTGTTACAATTAAAAATAAACAAAATATTACATTTGAATTTGGAAATGTCATTTTGATTTGATATGATTGTTCATTGAGTTATCTCATTTTGGCGCCAATACATTGTACAATATTTTGCGATATTAAAATGGAGTGGGGTGATAAAGAGAACCGAATCGCTGTGATTGCAATACACAAAGTAGGTATGGAGAAAAATGCAATTTTAAAACTCTCCATACGCTTGGTATTAGTAAAATGTTTGTGTACCAGGCTATTAATAGGTACAATGAGACCTCCTCAGTTTGTGACAGAAAAAGATATGGCCGTCCACGTAGTGTTCGTACGAAAAAGCTGGTTACTGATGGTTTGGTGAGGTATTAGCTATGAAGGAGTGACTGAGCCATATTTTTGTGAAAAAGGTAGCAAAACATCGGCACAAGTATATCAAGATACCATTCTTAAGAAAGTAGTGAAGCCCCTTAACAACACCATATTCAATAACCAAGAATGGTCCTTCCAGCAAGACTCGGCGCGGCGCCGGGTCATAAAGCTCGGTCTATGCAGTCTTGGTTGGAAACGAACGTTTCGGACTTCATCAGGGCTGAAGACTGGCCGTCGTTGTCTAGTCCCGATCTTAATCCGCTGGATTATGATTTATGGTCAGTTTTAGAGAGTACGGCTTGCTTTAAACGCCATGATAATTTGGAGTCCCTAAAACAATCCGTACTTTTGGCAGTGAAGAATTTTCCCATGGAAAGAGTGCGTGCTTCTATTGATAACTGGCCTCAACGTTTAAAGGACTGTATTGCAGCCAATGGAGACCACTTCGAATAAGCTTTTTATATTTTAAATTGCTATATATTTATTAAACTAACACACTGTAAAAGTACCTAATAAATGTTATTTGCAATAGAAAAAAAATAATTAAATTACATAGTTGTGCGACTAGCGCTAGTCCTGAGTTTCGGAACGCACTAGACTGCCTATCTCTAATTTATTTAAAAACTTACTTTGCCTCACGCTCGCTGCAAAAACCGGTTTTCCTTCGAGATTTTACGAAGCAAAAGAGCTATTTTGCTGCTGGAGATGTGAAAAATAATTTAACCTTTTTCGCTTATCAGCCAGCTGGCACATACAGGGTGGAAAAGTTTATGGGCCCTGGAGGGGAACTACTTTAAATCCTTTAGTTAGCTCATTTTACGAAAAGGAAACATCCTTTATTTTTGAAAAGAAACAAAACTGCATTCAAAGATTTTCTAAATTTCGCTTGTCTCACCCGGGAATCGAACCAACTAAAAATTACAAAAGTAAACACTCGCTATTTTTTATACGAATCGGTAGGAATATTGTTCAGGATAAAATTTGATTAACAAACATTTGGTATTTGAAATAAAAAAAAGTGAAAACTAATATTAATTAGCGAACAAATACTTTCAACATGTTTTATCGATTTGAAAATGTTGAAAGTTGTCGTTCGAATTTCAAATTATCGCCCCGCGTTGCAATAAAAGATGCGTTCCATTTTTAACTTTTCATCAGATTGCCAGAACGAATTGTGTATCCTATCCTAATCTAATCTAATCCTACCGATTCCTTCCATAAAATAGCGAATGGTTTTAATTTTTCGTTGGTTCGATTCCCGGGTGATACAAGCGAATTTTAGAAGATTTTTGAATGCAGTCTTGTTTCTTTTTAAAAATAAAGGAATGTTTCTTTTCAATAAAATGAGCTAACTAGAGGATAAAGATAAAGATAATTTATTTGTGTAACATGTGTAACAAAGATCTTAAAAAAAATATATAAATAGACACAACATGTTGCGACAACTCATTTATTGGCATACAAATATTTCTTATTAAATTAAATTAAAAACTTTAAAATAATAAAATATAATTATACAATAAAAAAAAATTCAATTAATAATTTTAATCTAATATTTATTCGGAAAATGCTATGTCAATATTATCCATCATAAGTCAAGTGAAGAAAATAATAATAATTAATAGGTCAAAATTCATAATTTGTCTCTTAAAAAATCAGTCACACTGTAATAACATTTTCCAGCTAACAATTTCTTTACTGCTTGTTTAAACGAGTTAACATTTAGTTCCTTTATAGAAGCAGGGAGTTTATTGTATATTTTAGGCGCCATACAGAACACACTTTTTGACATAAGGGCTGTTCTTGATCGCGGCAGGCACAGCCGACTATAATCACGTCGATTGCGATCCACAACATCCGACTTTCTTACACAAAAATTAGGGTTCAGTTTTACAAATACTACAATTTCGAAAATACATATTGACGGAAGCGTTAGAATTTTATGTTTTAAGAAATATGGCTTACAGCTGTGTTTAACCCAAACATAGCCCTTAAACAACGTTTTTGCATTTTGAATGGTATGTCCTTATCTGTAGAATTACCCCAGAATACTATGCCGTATCTAAGAACTGATGCCGCTAAACCGTGATACGCTATCAGCAAGGCATCTATGCTTAGTAACGAGGAGAGCTTGAATAAGGCATAAGCTGCGCTACTGACTTTCTTACTAAGATGTTCTATATGAGACTTCCAATTCAATTTGCTGTCTATTATAAGGATTTATATTATTTTAGGAGGATTTAAAGTAGTTCAGAGGAACTACTAAAAATCTATGGGCCCTGGAGAGCCAGGGCCCATAGATTTTTTCCACCCTGTATATCCTCACTTAAGTAGAATATCTATTGTAACTGGTTTGCGGGTATCAGGATGGCAACGCACCTACAGTATCAAGTGATTTTTCCTTGTTATTGCAGGTGTCTATAGGCGGCGGTAACCACTTACCACCAGGTGGGCCATCAGCTTGTTTGTCATCAAGTTGTATAAAAGAAATCATTTGACTTTCGTGAGAAAAATAAATTTATCTAAATCATTTACTTACTGAGATAATTTATTTTACTTATATTTTGACCGAGGTTTTAATAATAAAACAATACAGTTAGGTTAGGTTTATTGAATTTATTTGGCTTAATTCCATTGGTACAATGTTGTGTGGCAAAATACATGATGCTGATAGCGGTTTTACTTACAATCAATAGTTATAATTACCAAATAGCGTGTAAAATTGAAACCACAAGTGGTTTCTGTGATACAGGGGGTATTACATTTAAACTTATTCCATGTTAATTTTATAAAACTTTATACACGGTCGATTTACAACACCGTTGATCACCTTTAAAAGGTACATTCGGCGTCAGAAGATGATTAACACTTTAGTACTCACTGACACCAACTGTTCAATATACCAACCCCAATAGTTCTGAGGACGACTATACTTTACAATACATTAATGACGCACTTGTCATATGTCCATCATTAATGCGTCATTTGAGATATTAATACTTGACAAGGTCCTAAGTATAGTGAAGGTTTCCATAAATCGAACGTACAGTAGTTTTAGCGGTAATAAGTGATACTTAAAATTAAATCAGGCTACAATTTGTTTCATTTAGTTACAGGTAATACCTACCTACGTATGTGAAATGTAACAGCATAATATAGTTGTCTAAGTCATGAATCAGTTTTGAATTTTCTGCACATCAATATTTTTTATTACTTCTGTATTTTTTTTAAGCCGATATCGGATGTGATCTGAAACGGAATGTTTGCATGCCAGTCCATGATTAGCACCATCTATAGGCATCGAAGCTTTTCAGTTTCATAGTCTCTTTCATCTATTGCAAACATGTCTCATCTACCAAGCGTTTTACATTTTCGCAGTCATATAAGTGTTGTATTTGCTTATCCTTTCTTTACATTTTGTTTTATCTGTTGTCTTCCTTCTAACAACTCAACATCTCAAGGTATGACGCTATTCATGGATAGCAGAGTTTATATCACTTAACTAAAATCAAGTTAATATCTGAAATATGCTCGGAAAATACTTCATTATAGCATAATATCCATTTAGAACCATGCACATTACGCAGAAGGTACGCCTTAAAAGCATCTTGCAAGTGATGGCGGCGGCGTACTTAGTTCCCTATTAGAAAGCGGTAGGTATTTATATAAAGTTTGTACATCATATCCCTTGAGTCCGCGTCCGCGACATATTTACTCAGGACTTGCAACTAAGCGGGAGCTACATAGTAGATTTTCACAAAAAATAGAGGTATACAGGAAGTCTGTGCAGTGCATCGGAACTTTATGCACCATTTATGAATCAAATGCGCAACTAGCGCTAACAGAGTGGACCTAATCGTTATTAAATGGTTTTATATTTATTCAGGTGAAGAAATAGTATTATTTATTACTATCGGCAAAGGCAGAACTCGCATTAGAAGTGAGATCACTAAACAGCATCCGTATTCACTAACACGCCATTGTCGACAATCGATAAATAAACATTCCCGCTTCACTTCAAAAGTTAAAACGGAGTTAGAGTTTTCATTCAAAGGTGACGCTTGCAGTCATTGTATTGGTATTCCCCTTTCGTAGCATTATTGTTGCGGTGCAAACTCAAGGCAAGATTTTACAGGACATAGCATACTCCTTTATGAACACTCTTAAATATTTTGTATGACCTACCGCAGCGTATGTGGTCTACTTTTGGTAACATAGTAGCCTTTACGAAAATCTGTTTGTTCGGAAGGCCGGCGAGTCGTCAGACCTGCGTACAAGATGATTTATGACGACCCTCTAACATCTTATGTATACGTGTCACAGAGGCGTAATGTTTCTACAGTCCTTCCACAAGCCGTCGTGCCATGCCTATTACTGGCGTTGCACCGTCGTCGACGAGGGTGACGGAATCAAATAGTCTCTGGCGGACTTTATAGTACCGCTTTTAGAAGCTCGGCAGTAATTCCGTCCTCCCCGGAGCCTCGTTGTTTTTTTTTTAAACAACGGCCCACCTGGTGGTAAGCGATTACGGTTGCCTATAGACCTGCAATAACAAGGAAAAATCACTTGATATTGCAGGTGCGTTGTCGTCCTGAGGCCTATCATGAAACGCCGTCCATGCCCAGTAATTACACTGGCTAACTTTCCCTTAATCCGAAACACAGCGAACTGTTTCAGGACTGAAAGGCCCAGTTTCAACTGGTTCAGACCCATCCTTAAGAATCTCGCACATGTTGACGTCCAAGACATGTTCGGTGTAGGGTCAAATTAATTCGGCTCTTGAATCTTTCTCTTTCTGGTGCTAAATAATTATTGTGAATGGAATGTAAGTTACATAATACTTTGCACATAATACTTGGCACACTCAGGGAGTTTGAACTGACATCAGTAGGTAAAAGAATGTCACAAACTGGTACCATAATATTGCAGTTGGAATGTCTCAATCAAAGTTAAAGCAAATTTAAACCCCAAATTTTTATTTCACATAACTTTCATCCTAATATATACTTCAAGGGTGGTAAAGCTAGTGTAATCATTAAAAAGAAATAAAAACAACACTGTTTGATTGCTGTACGTAATTATCTAGTACTAATAAACGGGATTTTGAATTCCCACATGGTAGCTGGCTCACGAAAACTGGCTACGAAACGGTTCGAAGGGATAATTACGATCTACCTAGTGTACGAGAATCTTTTCATTTTAAAATGAAGTCGAATAATTTTACAAATAACGTCTTGTAAACAAAGAAACACTTTCCAACCAACCCTGTACATAAAAATACTTTTCTTTTTTATTCATCGAAGTTCATCATATCAGCCTAGTACATCATAATGTACACTGCTGAACAAAGGCGTCTCCCTATCGATTTCTAAATGGAACGGTTCTGCGAAGACTTCATCCAACGGCTCCCCGCGAGCGTGACCAGGCCGTCTGTCCATCTAGTGGGAGGCCGTCTGTCCATATAGTGGGAGGCCGTCTGTCCATCTAGTGGGAGGCCGTCTGTCCATCTAGTGGGAGGCCGTCTGTCCATATAGTGGGAGGCCGTCTGTCCATCTAGTGGGAGGCCGTCTGTCCATCTAGTGGGAGGCCGCCCGCTTTGCGCTTTCCGGTACGTGTCCGCATTCTAGAACTTTATCGCCCCACCTGTTGTTCTGCGTGCTATATGCTTTGCCCACTGCCTTTTCATCTTACTAATCCTATGAGCTATATCAGTCACTTTGGTTTTCTTGCGGATGTCCTCATTTCTGATTCTATCTCGCAGAGAAACACCTAACATAGCTCGTTCCGTATAGCATGTTGGGTGACTGCAAACTTGCACAGAAGGCCCTTAGTAAACGACCACGTTTCACAGCCGTATATCGTCGCTGGCAACACACAGTGGTCGAAAACATTCAATTTCAAGCACTGAGGAATTTTGGACTAACAAAATCTTACGCAAGTTTCCGAACGCTGCCCATCCGAGTTATTTCTCCGATTTACCTGTTTCTCGAAGTTAGATCTACCTAGCTGGACCATTTATCCGAGGTAAACGTACTCGTCTAGAACTTCGAAAACAGAACTCCCAACTTTAACGGTATTTATCGAAGTTGTATAAATTAAAATGTTACAAATCATTTTATTATGTTATTCAACGCATGAAAATGTCAATAGTAATTATGATCAAATGAAATCATTAATAAAAATCTATTATTTACAATAAAATACCTAACTAAAAGATTCAGTTACGATTAGACGGAACTGACATCGTGGCACTTTTACTTTAAACGAAAAGGTTTATTTGTGACTTTTTCGATGCCAAAACACCAACATGTATTCAAATCCTTACTTTCATCTTAATTTAACATTACGATTGGCTTTAAACAGTCTTCTTTTTGGTCACTACGCTAAACCAAAAATTAATAAAAGTTTTTTCGCGGCATGATGCCGTTCAAATGGCAACATAATAAAATATACTTATTTACATTAATTCTCACGAAACTCGTCACTAGTTATCAAGTAATACTTTCCTGTAATGGAATGTGTCGTTTTGAAACTGAACGTAGTTCTTTATTTCATGCTGCTCTATTCTAAAATTCAAAAAATAGTTTCAATACTTTAGAGATAACAGCATTATATGCTTATGATTATACGTACCTACAACTACTACTTATTCTAATAAAAACATTCATTTCTTAACTTACCTAAAGATAATATAATATATTACAATAAGAAAAAAAAGAGTTTAAAGAACATAGAAGTAAATTATATATAAATATTCACGATTTTGCCTTTGATATTGAATACCTTACAAAAAAGAAAAATATTTTATATAAGTAAGTACCATTTTTGAAATATAAGCAAAAACATAAGTAGGTACACAATATTTCAATAAGATACAAATTCACCATTACGTTTTTAAATTAGATACTTTATTATGTTATAATTAGATTAGTTACTAAACTGAAGACGTTAATAATAAAGTAGCAAGTATAGCTAGTAAATAAATACGAATATAGATAATTATCCAGACTCTTAACAGTTATTCTACACGAAATTCTCAACAATATGACTATGATGCTTGTTAACACTGAAACATGTATAATATCATGAGAAGAAATGGATAGACGGTTATTAACATCAATATTCGGTACAATTAAGATAGTATATTACGTAGTACAAATATTAAAGTAACCCTAAAATACTGCTATGGGTATACTGAATAACATGGACATCTATATTTTTTTTATTATTTTGAATCATTTTGCATACATCTAACACATTTAAGTATAATAAGAAAAACGTCGATTTTTTTTCATCAAATAGTATTACGAGCCGCCGTCTATCCGTCTTAGGATCAAAGTGACCATAGTTACTAGTTATCTTTGGTATGATTCAGACATAAATCTATTCCAGATATAGCGCTGTCGTTATGTGTGCCTACTGCTAAATAGACGACTTACTTAAGCGCAGCCAGAGCGACGATACATACGCATCTCACTAGTGGCAACAGCGATCCATTCATTTCTAGCAGAATCGAACCAGGTCAAGCCAAGACTGTATTTTCCATTGATATTGACATGCTGGCAGTGCGAAAACCACCATCCTCCCTCGTAGTTGCCTGCGCAATGGGTATTAGAAATGTCGCGGTCACGATCGATTGCCGAAAATTCCATGTGGTTCTGGTACTCAAAGGCATCGCTAGCGTTGCCCTTGAAGCCGCTCACGTCAAGAATGTAGCCAGTGTCAGCGCTTCCAACAGAGAAGTGGTCATACTGAGCGTACCAGCTGCCTCCGTAGATGTCCGTCATGTCGATGCGCATGGAGGAGCAGTTGTCGGCGGTAAGCTGATGCATAGTTTCTAAGCCAAGCCAGTATTCAGAAGCGGAGATCCCGAAGCCATGAACATATTCCTTGAATTTCCTGTTGAATTCGATGGAGCCGTTGAAGCGACGCTGAAGAAGAGTGCTGCCTCCGATGCACCAAGTGTCAATGGGGGACTGACCAGGATGGATCAAGTACGCGCCAGGTGGGCCGGAGATGCTGGAGCAGTCGCGAGGTAATTGGTTTACGAGGTCCTCATACTCACGTTGTACTGGTTGCAGTTCCTTGACTTCGCCCATTAGTTCTGGCAGAGGAATCATCTCAGTTTGGTTCACCTCGTTGTTGGCTTCACTCTAAAACAAGACGTATTATTAAAATAATTAAACTTTCAATATTCTTAATCCAGAAATGCCGTTATGGTCCCAACCCAGCCATTGGTCCATCAGCTTAATAGAAATTAGTATTTAGCTATCTAACACACTAAAGGCCGAATACTCAAAAGTCACATAAATTTTAAGTCTCCCATAGATCAGTGCTTAATTTGGAGTTTAGGCTCTTGCCAATCAATTTTTTTACACTGTCAATTCGATTGTAAAACTTTTGTTTTCATCCATATTTTTCACAGTGTCAGATTTATTTTGACGTTGTTTTTTAGTATTTAGAAAGGTATACAAGGTGAGCCAAGCCAATGCCCCCTGGAAGAAAAGTATCCTAAATATTGAAGTTAGTAAATTATATTCAAAGGATACATTCCTTTTATTTTATAAAAAATAATAACTGTTTTCAAAGATTTATCAAAAGTCACTTACCTGAGCTGGGAATCAAAACCCGAAAAATGTAGCATTTTGTATGCATTCTGTATTGTTATGACATCGATCGATAGGGTCTATCAAAATGAAATAATCTATCTAACAGACATTGACTCTAAAATAAAATAAAAACGATAAGGAAATAGAAAAAGTAAATACAAATAATCGTACGCTTCATGTACCTATTCTATACATACGCGTTATTATAAGAACTGCAATTTTCTAATCTAAGTAATTCCTTTTTAATCCTAATAAACAAATTATGTTGAAATTAAATTGCTAATAAATTCAATTATATAAACTCGACTAGTTATTAGTCGCAAATCTAAAATAGGAACCCTTGAGTAATTCCAATAGTTAGTGGCAGCTCAAACATGATGAAACACTAGCTTCGTCGTATCTCGTGAAACCACCCTACATTGTTTATAGGTATAGTGCGATCTTATGTATGAAGGTTCCATAAAGTAGGCATGGTGCTACCGATTGCTTGAAACAATCGAGAAGTTAACTAAGGGCGATAGTAGGCATCTTGCTACAAAATCTTACAATGATTGCCTTTGCCATTGTTTCAAGCTATGGTCTTCCTAAAATTTTACAGATAATGTTTATTAGAAAGATTCGTTTCTTATGATGGACCCTTTCGATCGGTTTCAGGATGTTCCTTTTTTACATTTGGAGGGATCTATTCCCAGCTCAGGTAAGTGACTTTTAGTAAATCTTTGAATACAATGTTTTTAACTTCTAAGAATAAAGGATTTTTTCCTTTTGGTATAATTTGCTAACTTTAATAATAAGGATACATTCCTTCCAGGGGTATTGGTTTGACTCACTCTGTATTCCTATTTATTTACTTATTTTTTAAAAATTTTATTGCACATGATATGGTAAAATTTGGCATGTATTTTCCTTCCACCTCCATTTACCGTTATCAATCACTATTAACTCCGATTATTCACAGGCAATTTGAATTTTATCAATACATTTTAAATCTAAGAAATAAAGTGTAGTTAGTAATATTATAGTAATAGTAATTAAAATGATTGAATAATGCTTTACCTTCATAATATGGTCGTTCAAACGGTAGAAGTGTTGCTTGGAACGAGTGTCCAGGTCGGCAACGGAATCGTTGATCCTCTTCATCGTCAAACGATCCAATTCGGCGCGGTCTATGGTGTTGCTCACGCTGACAGCGATAGCCTTCACAGATTGACGGAGGTTCTCCTGGTCTTCTTTCAGGTAAGATGATTGGGCGTTCAGCTGTTGTAAGTTGATAAAGTGTTACTTATGCTATATCATTTGACGACTAGAAGAAAATTAATACTAACTTTTGACATACATCTACTTGGAAGTAGATATATAATATTACAATTCAGTAATAAATTTAGTCATACAACTGACAATGGCTATTTCCTGACACGTAGTATATTTATCAAATAGGCGTAGTATATCATCGAAACCTTCGACTTGAACTAACGATTAACGTGTAGTACTTATATACCTCGTACATGCACTACGATCTCCTACGGTCGGGGTTTTAACAATGTTATTTAATTATTCAATGGAAATGTACGAGTTGCTCTGGAATATGAAACATGAATACTGTTTCTACTTTCCAGCAAGTAAATGCAATATTGTTTGAATTAAAGTTTTATTCCTTTTTAGATTTTTAGATTATTATCTTTTGTTACATTTATACATCAACCTCATGAACTTAATATAACACACGAAAGGATTTAGTTATATTAACCTTTAGTACCTTGCCATCCCGCCAGCGCTGTCCCGCCATATAATAGAACATCTACTGCATTTTTAAAGGATACTTCACAAATTTATAAATAATTAAATCAACCTTACCCGTAACAGTATATCTGAAGCTGATGTCAGGTAAGAGAGTTATACGAGTACAGCCTCGTACAAAATGACTTTTTTTTAAAAAAGGTATATTTATATTTACCTGAGCGACGTTAATGTCCAACTTCGATATTTCTTTACGGAACTCCGGAATTGTTTTATCAGCTTTGTTCTCTATGCTCTCAACGTCTTCACGCAGTTCAAGCATGGAGGCGTGGATCTTATCAAAGTCAGACACTTTCTGTGTGGTATTCTTCAATTCAACTTTAATAACTTTCGTTTCGAGTTCAAGAAAATCTACTTTAGCGGAGAGGAGATTCCAGTTGGGTTCTTCGAAGCGATCCATACGCCGTTGGACATCAAGAATCTGAGTTTGGAGGTTCTGTTGAAACTCTTCCATTTGGTTTTGGGCCCGGGCGAGGCGGGATATTTGAGAATGAAGCATCTTGTTGTGGCGATACTTGTGGTGCTCACCTCGCGGCTCCCCACGGCGACTTTCGTGTACATCATTATAGCCATCCATCGATAAATCATTCAATTGAATCTCTTTCACCTAGAACAACAAAGCAAGTGTAATTTAAGAGCATCCGATATAGCATCTTAACAATTATCCATAACATTTGAATATTCTCTAATATTATTAATTTTTTTCTCAGACAAAGTATTACACAGACACAGAGCTGCTATGCGATTCTCTAAAGTCAGCAGCCATGAATTCGTGGCTGTCGGCAGCGCCGTCATACTTTTGGCGTTTGTTTGACAGCCGTTGGCGACACCAGCGTTCCGACGTCGAGCACGGCGTGAACCGGAACTAAAACGTGGTTGATTTTTATATCTTTATGTAAAAAATCTATCAAATATTGAATGAAGTCATTGTGATACAATTTTAACACAACAAAAAAGAAATCAAAAAATATCGATTGTACTTCATGTCGTATAAACAAAACAGAGACAATCGTACACAGCCAAGGGACCGACGAAGAGATTAGTGAATACGGATTCACGCATCGCAGTGCGCAAACGTCAAAACCAATGGCAGCTCGTCGTCTTTGTCAGACGTCAAGTTCGATGTCGAATATCTTTGTTTGTGAATCACACTGCTGAGCTGTTGTTCTATCGTCTTAAATTTTAAATATTTTTTCTCTTGCCTGAATATTTTTCTTCTAAATATTTTTTTCCTGTTTATTGCCTATACTTACCAACCGTATAGAATAATATCGATATTTCATATTTGATCGATAGTAAAACAATTAGGTATTACAAAAGTATATCTTGTCTTAAGGAATTCAGTAATTTGTTATTATAAATAACGCATACTTATGTTAAATATTAATACGCGTTCCAATACTCGTGACAAGCTCAGCATTTAATAATTACAGTTTGGTAAGATGGTAAACATGTTACATAAACGAAGTCATGTTATTTGTTCAGTAATACAAATATTAATAAGGAATAATTAAGAACGGTTTGAAAGGGTTCCTATAAAGTGAGTAAAAGATTTTTTAGGATTTGGTAGTTTTGATTGGTTGGCGCTGTATTATTAATAATCTCCGCATGATCATATTACGCGTAAATACAACAGATTAATCGGAAATCAAAAAATTACTATTGTTGATAATATTTCGATTTTGTCCACCTTGTTTCATACTTTCTGGCAAGTGATATTCAATGACGCTGATTGCCTAGGACTCTAGATGTTTAATAATGACCAGTATACGAAATAATATAGAGTCTATATTTCTCTGTAACGTTAGGTGTAAAGAAAGCTGAACAAAGGACCCTGCCAGCCGCCACTCGTCTGGCGGTGTTTGTAGCTGAATGATTCAGGCTCAGACTACGTACTCAAACATTGAGAGGGCAGGAGCAGACGATTTTAATTCATACCGTGGTTGATGTAGAATATATAAATTGATAGGCATTGTGTATTTTACGCGTAACTTGATAAGTAATAATTCTGAGTGTAGGATTGCAATTGTTATCGTTAGTAAAAGTCGTAGTTTGCATCCCACCCCAGAACAATTGATTCCACGTTTGTCTCCCATAGTTAACTATTATTATCTGTGCCCATAATTAGCCTCACATAAAAAAATCCGTATTATACAGGAATAAAATGTAGGCCCACTACATGTTATCCTATTCCTGTTTATTCCCAACAATATCTTTTTCTTTACTACTTATAATAATTTTTAAAGTCTTTTGCTCTGATTTGCGTTCTTGTTTTGCCTTTGTATAATACTTTTAAGTGCCTTTTTACAGGGTCGGCAACGCGCAAGTGATACCCCTGGTGTTGCAGTCGTCCATAGGCAACCGCTTACCATCAGGTGGGCCGTATGCTTGATTGCCACCTTAGTAATATAAAAAAAAATCTTTTGAGTGCATATAGAAAAAAGAATGAAACACGAACAAAATATAAATGAAATACAATACAATATCTAAGCGTGAGTAAAGCCGGCTTTCGGAGTGCAATTGTTACACTTGATTTGCTGTCGTGCGTGCTTAATTTTCTGTGATGTACGCAATCTTTGTTCAATCAAACGCTTAATAGAATGTGCGTTTTCATGAGTGATATTAGAAATATTAGCGTAGAGTGAGTAAAAAACTGATTCTGTGTCTAACTAGCGGTTCCTACCTACACCAAGCAAGCCATTAAGGCAATTATTTATTTAAATCAGTCTGTGAGGAAGCATTATGAAATGAATATTTGTTATATATTTTTTTTAAATTGTTTCCATTAGTAAACTATTTATTTCTAACAGTCTAACAAATTAATAACAGATAATTTAAGAAAAAATACCTCTGGAAAAGTTATGACCATTAAATTGCACATTAAACTTCCGATAAACTGGCCAAGTATAAAAGGCAAAGTTAAATAATAAAATAATAAATAGAGCTCCATTTTGTGATCAGCAGCTCCGTTGTAAAGGTTACCAAATGAATTTTTAATGAAGCGGGAATAGACGTCGGCAAACAATCGCTTACTCCCACCGAGGGACTTTAGAACACTTACGATTGATGTTAAGCATTTCACAAAATGAAAATGGCGACTTTGCCTATTGTGCCTTGAATAAGAAATATATCAGAAGGTGCTTATGTTTTATTTAATTATTAAAAAAATCATCAAAATGTCCAATTAAAAGTTAGGGCTGCAATAATCACGGGGAGATTTTCAAGCATCTCTTCACCTTATAAGATGTTCTAAAATAATATTCCTCTGAAGACGGCATTCTCTATCGGTTTAGGTTTGATATAAATGGTGCCTCGAATGCTCCATGATATGACAGTTTTCCCGATGCCGAAGTTTATTTAAAAATATTAATTAATGAAAGGAGTCTCGTTCCGGTAGCCCAAACTTACAAAGCGTAATTATTATTAAATTGTGATACCAGCGTACATACTTAAATAATACTTATACTTACTATCTCAACATTATTATTTGTTAAGATCACCGAAAGTTTCAGAATTTAACTGCTAAGTATCTTACTATTCTTCACGCTATTTTGAGACGTATTCATTCAACTTTTTTCTATAAAACAAATGTACACCCTTGATTACAGCGAAAAGGGATAACCAGCTCACAATACACTTAATCCACGGCAAACGAAACTTTTATTAAATTTTCTTTTAGCAAGCAACAGAATTGGTTAAGAGCGTTGTGTTCTCGCAACATATTTCGCCGCAAAAAATGTGTCTTGAAAAATTCAGGACAGCGGGGAACAACACAATTGTACTTAGAAACCCTACAATTTGCGTACAACAGTAGGAATGTTGTACGCAAATTATAGGGAGTGTAGACAAAGGGGGACGGGCTGACGTTTATTCGGGAATATTCATAGCAGTGCAGCTAGTCGGATGATTCAGCCACACCTGAGCCGCGAGAGCTGTAAGCGCTCCAACGCAATGACGCTACGAAGGCGGATATGGCATGTAATGCATAGGTACCTTAAGTTAAAAGGGCTAGTTTAACTTAAGGTACCCATGCATAGAGAAAGAAAAAAGTTTGTCTTTTAACATCAGCAATCAATTATAAAATAGCTGATCCTGTTATATGGTACAAGAAAAGCATTATATTTTCACAAAATCAGGAAAGAGATTCACTTTTTTTACCAGGTTTACTTGTTTTATGTATTGTGGTTATACTTGACTTTGAGTACCTAAGTATCGTTCTCTCATCTTATTGCTTCATTGATATGTAAATTTAAGCAGAAGCTTTGTTTTAGCTTTTTAAGGCTTATTCCTACTGTCTGCTGATACGTAGTTTCATAGTCAGCAATGTACAGACGACAACACATTAAGTGTAACAGTTGCACTACGAAATCCGCCTCTATTATAAACGCAATAAGGGCGGTGTCAAGGTCAAACTGTTACGCTTGATGTGCTGTCGAATGTACACTTGGGGCACGCACTCAAAAAGATCTAATGGCCGGATTCTGAGCTAAGCATTCGAAAATAAACACGTCTATCTATATTTCATAAGACCCAAATGTCTTCTGTGATTTCGTATGAAGGAACATACCGTGCGTAGGAAGGAGGGTAAACGCTTGCTGGCGGGGACTTCCATACTTGCTACGGAAGTTTACTTAGTGAATTGTTAGTGAATTGAGGCCCCTATAAAAATATGTTCTGCCCTGATAAATTCAATTGGTTTTCATATAGTTGACTCGTTCTATTACGATCAGTCATTAGTTATATGAGTAGGTAAGTATCTAGTAACTATTTTCACGTGTATGATGTTCGCAGATAGTAACTATTTCAACACCCGGCGAAAAGAGAGAGGTTTTATAAATTTGACGTGTCTGTCTGTGTATCTGTGTCTGTCTGTGGTATCGTAGCTCCTAAACGTATAAAACCTGAATGAAGAATAAAAAACGGAACCAATCGAAACCAATTTCAAAAAATCGTACCAGTATGTAGCTGAACTGAAGACATTATACTGTCCATTTTATTGTATTCTATTTCATTGAGGTGGCATATTACACAAAGGGTGTTCCATCTCGTTTTTAACCCTGTCTGTCTGTGTATCTATGTATCTGTCTGTGGTATCGCAGCTCCTAAACCGGACGGAGTTATTTAATTGATAATAATATCTTAGTTTAATCCTTCAATGCCCAGATGTCAACATATGATGACATACCTAACAATTAAAATTTAATTGTGTCTGATTTATCGGGCTTTGATAATCAACTCAACTTAGATAAAAGTTTCATTTTTTTACTTCTCGTTATTTTGTCTGTTATAAAAGAACTGTTTAATTACTAAAAATTTTTTGTTTGATAATAGAAGAGAAGATTGGTTGTTTCTTTCATTTGCTATTTGATAGATAGATACGTACGTCAAAGTTTACTACTTAGTTAGAAATTTATTAAAAATTATAGACAAATAATACGTCAAACAATGTTTGATGCATAAAAGTCTATTGAAAAATTCGTGAAAATAAATGTTTATCTTATAATACTTATATATTTTTTTTCTAATTTAATCAAATATTGTGATTATTTGCAAAAGAATACACAAAACTGCCAATCACGCGAGTTCTCGAAATTGGCGAGATCTCGCTGTACTGTTATTCATAAACTCGCGGGATCTCGCTTGAGCCCCAATCTCGCGAGAATTGCATGCCTTAATGCTATGCCTTGAGCTGATCTTGTATTATCAAATAGTCTGCGGGATGCTCAATTCTTCAGAAACTTACAGCAGATAAAGCGTGTTTTTGCTCACGACAGTAGTCTCAATGAGATGATGTTAGATAAATGATTAATCAAGCCCGGGCCTGCTTAAAATTTTCAACTTTATATTATTGAATTATGATTTTTGTAAGAAGAAGTTTCGCCCAAAGTCTAAATAACTAACGTCTAAATAACTAACTTTTACGTTTAGTTACTTTACTGTACACGCAATTTCTTGTAATCCTATGTATAAGTTGTTTTTGGTTTCAGCAGTTTGGTATTAACAATATATTGAACTGCTCCCAAATTAGGTTGCCTTGTGTTATGGAAGACAGGCACTTTTAAGGACTGATTCTAATTAATAACTGTTTTTAGTGCGCAACAACTGAGTACACGTGTGTTTAGTAATGAACATTATCTAAATTGATTTATTTTTCACTTCCAATGTTAGTTCTGGAGTATTTTGATTTTCTAAACTAAATATTTTCTTACTTCACCATCGTTTATAGAAACTTACGGCATGAAATTAAAAGTTTTTGTAATTGGACACAATGATAAATATAAGCGCTTTTGAACTTTAATACTAACGCAGTAGAGTGCTTGCTAGATTGATTTCTTCCAAGTTTCGGTCTTAACCAACTCTATTGTAAAGTTTGCACCAAACTTGTTCAACCGACCTGCTTATAACTGTTGCCACAAATCGCCCCACAAGATAATTAGCTCTTAACAAAAGGTGTTTATTATTCTATCTCTAATTACGCCTTAGATTTTAGGGTATTGTTGCTTTAAAAAGTGTGAGTAAACTATAAATGAACCTGTCTATGTTTAGTTAAAACACTTTAACCTTTTTCGGTAGTTGACAAATTAAATTATTTTATGTCGTGTTTTACTAACCCATTAAATATTTCTGCCGAATACTCACAAATGGGAATACTACAGGGAGTCTTCAATAGTGTCGTCCAAACTACTTATCAGTTCCGCTAAGTGCTTTATTACATCAGTTTTAAAACAATACGTTTCTAGTTTTCCCTCGAGGTAGACTCTCCAACTTCCTTTGAAACTACTGCCGTGGCCATAGATATCTAAGCTTTAGTTTACTCGCAGACAGTGGGGTGTTATAAGAAACTTTTTACTATAATGCACCATCACAATATAGGTATTACAATACACAAAGGTCAACAATAAATATACAAAGACCCTAATAAAGCCAAACATCTTTCATTAATTTTAAACACTTGTCTGACCACGTCATTACAATAATAATTGTATTGTTTTATATATCATATCCTATAATGCCATATACCTCAAAAATCCCTCAAAAATGAATCTATTGATGAATATGTAGGTAAATTATTACAAAATCAAGGAAGCTTAGAAATGACCATTTCCACTAGTGGCACCTGTTCACAAGTATGACGCATGTGCCAGTCATCGCTCCGCTTAACCATATTATAGGGAACGGAGCGACTAAAATATTATCCTAAATATTAATTTCTCTACATTTTAACAACTTTCAATTTTTTTTTAGATTTGGGTCCTCGTATTTTATAAATTTTTACAACACTAAAGATTTAATAATTACGGGGATCCATAATTCCATTTTATTTCGTAGGCGACATAATCGATAAAAAAGTGCTAAAATGTTATACATATTTTATTAATGCTGTACATTTTAATGCTGGAGTGTATCAAACAGAATTTACAATTTAAAATGTGCTTTAAATAAATGTATGTAGTTAGACCGAAGCATAGCTATTTTTATCACATTCAAGTTTTATCGTTTTGATGATTCCAAGCTTCTCTTGCGAGTCCAGGTGTCCGGGCGGCCATATGCACACACGATGGATATTATTTATTTTGTACATTATTCCACTGAGCAGGTGGAGCGACCGAGTCATTACCTACCTACATGACTACGATAACAAGTGCCAATGTACGTACTTATATGTACTTTAATACGTATCTCCACTATATGCAAGTTTATAACATTACTCTTTTAAGTTATTTTAAAATAGAATCTTTCAATTATCCTTATTGAATAGTTTTTAATTATAATAAAGTTAACATTTCATTATGCCCTTTTTTATCCATAAAACTTGCAGTAGTGAGACATAATTTTATAACTGTGTACAATGTAAACAGCCCTATTACGGTGGTAGTCAAAATCGACGCCTATCACAGAGGTATTTTTTATTTCATGTTTAAATTAATCTGGTTTGAATAGCCAAACAAGAATAAAACACGAAAATAAAAATACGTTACACTTTATACCTATTTTATTTATGTGTTTTAATTTTGATTGGACCAAACAAGAATAAATCACGAATATAGAAATAGCTCCTCAATAGCCGCTCCTACCGCCGTAATAGTACTGGTGTATATATTTTATTTTAGGTTTGATCTTCCACAATTTGTACTACGTAGAAAAGGCAAAAAAACAAAGGAAATGTTTTCCACTGGACAAGTCGTAGTCAATTCGTGAAAATACTGTAACAATTTAATATCATAAATATATATAGGTACTATTCAAATAGTTAAATTAATCTACCTTGTGCCTTTAGTACAAAATGAGCTATAGGGTATTACAAGGATCACTGTCAATCAAATAGTCCTAGATCATGAATGAAATGAAAATGTTTGAATATACAGAATATAGAACGCCTATATTTTAAGTGAAAACTTATCACGTTTGAATACGTTAATGTTTTATATTATTCCGAATTAAAAATAAATATAATAGATTAATATTTTTATTTTATAATAACCAGTAAAAGCTAATTGGTCCTCTTTATAATATGTTCTCGTTGTTGTCAATGGATTGATAAAAAAAATATGGTTTTAAATGTATCCCTATAGTACAAGTCCGAAACTTAATTTAAATGACTCTTATTTGTGTTACGATGCGTAAGATTTTGCCATGTTGAATACAGCTACAAAATATTTGCATTTGGCCGGCCTTTGGTATATATCTAATTAATATACCTATTATTATCATTATTTCTCCGTTTTCTAGTATCCATAATACAAGCTCTTAATGATGCTTTCTTTGGGCAAGATAATAGGTGTGAGTGTATAAATATCATTATTATTATTATTATTATTTCGTAAAAAAGATTTCTTAAATTAATATTAAGTATTTGAAAAAAAGTGTCTAATGAATTTTTTTTATTAAGGTAATTTTTACTTAATAATATAATTTCTTACGCATAATAAGTTAAGCTTGTAATTGTGACCAATTATCAGCACTACGAAGAATTTAATCAGTTTACGCAGATTTTGCATCAAGAGTTATTCAGAAAGCTTATTTCCATTTCGACTTATTAGGTTCAGATTGACAGTGGAATAGTTTATAGAAGTATATTATTAATTGATCGTAATGCGGGGTGGATATAGGTAGGTATAATTGGGAATTCATATGATTTCGAATATTAATTATATATATAAGGACAAACATGTGACACTCGGTAAAGTAATCTGTCTATTGGAGGACGTAAAAGGCAGTTGACCCTGATGTGGTAGAGAGTTGTGAATTCCATATAACCTCGTAACTGCCTACAGTCACAGGGCACGAAGCATTATCCGTCCTTGAAAAGGGGAATGGGAAATATTTATTTACAATATTTAAAATCACAACTATTTACAGCAGATTTATGATGTCTTCTCTTGTATGTACCTATTAAAATGCGTACAAGTCTCAGTACCTAAATATTCTATTTACTTTCCAACTGGTTTGAGTTATATAAGATCAATCAATTTTTATAAGTGACTCTCGTATTTATTTTGGAGTAGATGATAGAAACCTTTTTTGTTAATATTATTGACATCTGGAGCCTGAGCTTCATCACCCACGAAGTTAATGCATTCTGAATAATGTATTCCTATTGTGTGTGTATTCCTAATTTCCAATAAACTGAAAAAATAAACTATAAGAATATCTCATGAAGTTATCCTAGTAGGTTTCATAATGTTCTAGGAGGACCTAGGTCATTGTAAAATCACAGAGATCAAGTGTGCATTTAATTAAGTTGTATGCTAAGTTAATTTTACATACACATACATAAACACGATTCTGAAACTTATATTTAAGGCTTCATCTGACTCAAATGTCAGATATGGCATAGTAGCTAGTTATACGACTATTGAAAAGAAATAGAACATAAAACAGTGAAAGAGTATTATTACAATACTATCGTGTTATGGGCATATCTATGCCATAAAATATTCAGTTTTAAAATAAGTGATTTGATAAAAAAGCAGGCCAATGAACTTAGCGCACATAGACCAACTATATATGTAACGAAACAAATAAATAGGTTTCTATTGTGTATAGTAATTTACCTAAACAATACGATTGTTAGATAATTCACGAACTAAACTCAAGCCGAAATTGTGACACGGAAGCCAAACTAGTTTGCGAGTTTATTTGCAGCTTTTTAAACAGCAGCTGCTGGCTGTTTTAAACAGTTATGCCAAACTTCTACATTGCTATGGCATCAAGGTATTGATCTGGTCTGTAAATAAATGTTTACTTTATCGTTTTTTAACTGACCAAGACTTGTTTAGTATTCTTCTGCGTTTATTTTAATTGATCAATTGACTAACTTAGGTAAGTATTATAATTTTCGATGCTGGTAATAAAATATTCACCACATAGTTATATGTATCATTTTTCTAAGAATAAAGTAGGACCTTCGTGAGAATGTGGGCTTTTCATGATTTATATTACTGTAATACAATACTTAGTAGTGTTTCCATTTCATAAGACGCCGCCTCGTTTAGTTCTTTGAATTTAATTATCCAAATGCCAGGTTTAGGATTACAATGTGCATTGAATTTGTACTAATACGTACCTACCTAAATACTTTGTCCTATCTCCGCGATTGCAAACGCTTAGTCATCTTTTCTTACTAAACGCGAGTAGGTAAATAGGAAATAAAGTAATATATTTAGTTTCGGTCACACTCTTTCTTTAGTACGAATTGTATAAACCTTTTTTTAGAACTGTGTTTTGTTTAGATTGTTTTTAAAATGAACACTTTTGAATTTTATGTACCAAATTACAAAAAATGTACTTGTAATGTCTAGGGAAACAAATCTCATGAAGATATGGATCTAGAAAATGTGCTAGTAGCACTTCGTATTTGCAGCTCCCCGCTCCAATGAATTCATCGCGTTAATAAACTTATTAGTCGGTGATCGGATGTCGTTGTCCACAAGGTGTGGTCCGTTTTTGCAGCAGCGCCTGCTTTCCCACAGAAATTCGGCATATTCTCACGATGAGACTAATTGGGCTGGCTAAAAGTAAACTGCCTCAGATCCTGTCTTACTATTTTAAAGTTTCGTTTCAAAACAGCCTTTTGTAATAGTTTGATGTGTGCAACTAATTTATTAGGTATGTAAAACGTATTTATTTTATCAAAGTAACAAAAAATCCATTTAGCCACTTCGTTTTTTTAACATTAATATCGGCACGTGTTACGTGGTTCACCTACCCTGTTCACAGTTATGCAACATTTTGCAAAACAAACATTGAGATATGGTGTGGTGTTGCGATTTCACACAATATTTATTTATTTAAAGTTTCATTATTAAGTTATATGTATGTAGGTATTCCTATTCCATATTTTCAGACACAATATCTGGTATTCTTAATCATTAAACATGTTAACCATGTCACTATAGCAGTTCAAGACTTTGGATGAGCAGAGAATGGTAGCATTATCATGTTATCAAGAAATTCTTCATGACAACTTAAAGATAAACAAACAACAGCAATTTAGCAAGAATATATAGAGTTTTTTTTTGTAGCAAGGTGCTACGAGCGTCTATATGCTACGGTGACCGCTTGCCATCAGTCGGTTTGTGGCAAACAACTTGTGACTCCAAAAATATGTTCCTAGGGGATGAGTGCCTACTTACTAAAATTTAATTTTGTATCTAGAAGCTATTCTCCATGAATGCACAAACTATTCCGCTAACAATTTCCTCACAGATTTGATTGAAATTCGTAATAAATACTGGAGCTTTACAGAAAAATGTGGAAACGCGTACGCGGATTTATATTTTATTGCATCGTATTTGAAAATACCAATACATACTACATGAAATATGTTGGGGACTTAATAAGCAGATTGAAAAGACCTAAACTTCACGGTATACATACAAACAGGAAGACAATTTATTTACCGAACTCTGAAAGCCACTGGCTTAAAAATTTCTTTTCGCTGTTTAGTTCTGAAAATGTCTTTCATAACTGAGATTATTACCCACAGAAACAAATAAAACTTATTGGGATGGCTTTTTATCTATCTTATAAATGATTAAAAATAAAAGTTTGTATGTTTGTCCTCTATTCGTTTTGTAACCATTTATAAGATTGTGATGAAACTTTGGTAGGGTGTTCTAGAGACGCCCGTAAAAGTTCCTGGATTATAAAACCTTTTTGTTCTTTACGGGCAATGCAAAGCATGCCGGTGCAAGTTATTATAAAAAGAGTTTTCAAACGACCCTTTTCATTACAAAATATGTGGTGTTCATGAGGAATGATTAACCCTCCCTATGTTTACTACTTCCTGAAATTTAAAGTAAATATTTTCTGTCCATTTACTTTTTTCGAATTCAGCGAGGGCCTGTAGTATAGTTAAACTTAGGGATCAATGTGTTGCGTCTTAGTGCTGAATAGTATGATAATCGTTTACATCACGTTGTTGAGCGGCGACACAATACTTTGCGCAAATATAATGCATACAGGTTCGGTTGTGGACCGCTCAACTCGTCCGTTTTGTGCATAATGCACAGGAACCCAGTATACGCCCTGTATTCGCTCTTTGTAATCATATTCCTAATGTTAGGGTTGACAAGTTTCTTTAGCAATAATACTTTTCCAGCACTTAATTTTTACCGATATAACAAAAACTATATAAAGCTTGTTGCATTTTCAATTGTATTATAGTAATTATTTTATTATAAGAATCGAAATAAAACTTTCGCTCCATAAAATTCCCAAAAATTTTCATACATAAACCAAACCAAGCAATAAACCAAATTTCTACTTTACATACACTCATATAACATAAACATAATAACTTTTTTGACTTTTTTCATACCAAAACTTTCAACGATTATTGTAAAAATATAACTAGGTGTGGAAAAACATAATAGTTATTGTTATTTATTTTTCAGACAGTTTATAATTTGAAGGAAAAACCAATAGTAGGTAGTTGTTTTTTTTAAACAACTAAAACTATTTGACATTTCTTATCTTGGAACCATTCTACTGTAACTACACAAATAGTATTTGGAAGAGTAGAGGATAAATGAGAGAAACGGGATGTAATCTAGTTGCAATACGGTTAAAATACGTTTGTGAATGTCTACTTGTTTTATTTGAAATGATTATTTGCTGGTTTTCAGCAGTAGTCATTATAGGTATAAGTTTTTTTGTAACAACAAAGTATAAATTTCGCAAATTGACAACCTTACGCTATGCGTAAACTCACAAAGAGTGCCTCTGATTATACATTCTATAATAAGCAATGGTACTTGTCCCCATTTACAAATGGCTTAAAATCGTCTACCGTAAAAATAGTCGGTGGTTTATTATTTACTTTTTGTGTTATTCAAGTCCACATATTGAACAGGTGGGATTTCTCACAAAAATATACAGATTTATTACCAACAAAGTTTTGACAATACTTTCATCTGCAGTCACATGAGGAGCTTGGGCCATAACACCACCACGCTGGCCCCATGCGGGTTGGTGGGTAAAAGCGGTTGCAGTAATAACCGGGACCAACGGCTTAACGTGCCTTCCGAAGCACGGAGGAGCTCGTGATTATAAATTTGACTGACCCATCCTGGGACCGACAATGGCGAACGTTGCTTTGTTTTCGTGATCTAAACCAGAGCGCTCAAACCACTACGCCACAGAGCTTCTCCCTACGCCATCGAACTCCGCGGTATAGTATATATTAGTAGGTGTTCTTATTTCGTATGTCGGGATAAGTCCAGCTATGCGATTCTATAAAGTCAGCAGCCTTGAATTCGTGGCTGTCGGCAGCGCTGCCATATCTTTTGGCGACGAGCACGGCGCGGGAAGAAACTATAAGGTTGATTGTTTTTATATCTAAGTAAAAGTCAATCAAATATTGGACGAAGTCATTGCGATACATTTTAAACATATGAAAAACGAAATCGAAAAATATCGATTGTACATACTTCATGTCGTATATCCTAAACAGCTTAACAGCAGTATGTTTGTACATACACAGCCAGGAGATCGACGAAGGGATTAGTGAATACGTTTACACGCAGCGTTGTGCTCTGTGATAGTACGTTGATGTACCTTCTATTCTAATTTTAATTTTGTTTTTTTCGCTGGGCGACACTGGGCTGGGTAATTTTTTAACTCAAAACATTGTAATTTAATATTTGAAAAGCGTGACTACACGAGTTTGTTGCTGGATTCTTCTCGGTATTTTAATTTTTGGAACCGGTGTAAATTCTGACATGACAGACAGACAGACACTATGGCGTTGATAGTTAATATATTTTTTGTGATAGTTATAAAAAATGTGTTTTTTGACGATTTTAAAGTGCTTCTTTGTAGACTATTTAAATTAAAATATTTTAACTTTGACTTTCTTTTTGCAGAATTTAAATCTATCTACTAATAACAACGATGTGGTGATATCGTCTAAAATAATTATATTTTATTATATGTTTCAGTTATCTGGTAGGTACAATACCGCGGAACAGCCTCATTTATTATAACTGAAATAGACATATTAATAAAAAAAACCATAGTTCTTTCTCTGTAGTTGATTGGGCATATGACGTGCCAGGTTTTCGGTTATACATTTTATCGGTAATTCCACATCGTAAACATAACTTGCATACGGGTTAAAGATAAATTTTAATCTATTTGATAAATTCGTGAATGTAGGGCTCTTCCTGTTTACATTTGTTATTTGATTTAAGATAAACTGATGCAACATGATGATTGTGTAAGTATTGAAACAATTTCTTATTCTAAATCTAGTACTTACTAAACAATAAAATAGCCTGTTTATTTTCCTGCTTAGGTACTCTTAAATTTTTCTGTTATTGTACTAGTTTTAATGTTTCACGACAAGTTCCAAGTAGGTAATCTCAACACTAAGACTAAGTGCGTGCAAATCAGGGCTTCACCATTCATTAATTGTATAATAGGTGCGAAAAGAAATTGCTACATTAAATAATTAGTTGGGAATGTCAATCAACATGCGTTACATAAAACGAAGTAAAATAGTCAATAAAACTTATCAAAGATAACCAAGAGTTATCAATATTACTGCAAGTCCTTTTATGGCTCATGTCTGTTGCTAATAATGAGGTTCCTATGACAATCAATGTCCGTCCAGAGGGGAAAAGGTTTAATTCCTCCCTCGAGAGTCAGGCAAGCATGAATCCTTTAATATTCAAATGATATTGTAAATAACAAAAGCATATTGACCAGTAAAAAGCACGCGCAACGGTCGCCGACGGTTATGGTCACATACCGTGAAAGGGCTACACCTGTTAAATTGACTCAAGTCAAACCAATTTAAACTTTATCGTAATCAGCTTACAGACTAATTACTGATTTGCGGTACGTCGATTTATCATTATGACTAATAACTCCAAAAGGAGAAATATGAACATCGAGAACTGCCAAAGCTGTTGGATATTGCGGAAATAATTCCGCTTTAAGAAAAGCCTCAGCATCCATAGTACTGGGACTTACTAATCCTTCTTTGAAGAACAATACAAACATCCGTTGAAAAATGTATACCTACCTAATCTGTTAAAGTTAAAGTTACCTATGCCTAATATTTATTTGGTCTATGCCTAATATTTATTTGGTCTATGCCTAATATTTATTTGGTCTATGCCTATATACAATAATAATTCCGTAGTCTCTTTTAAAGTACAATTATCTGGTGTAGATACGTGTCAGCATAGAGAAAAATAATGTTTCGAAGATAAATATGTGTGGGAAATGTACCACTTCTCTATATATGTATATATTATATACAACATAGCATATCGTATACCATAAAATGTTTTTTTTTTTTATACAACTAGATGACAAACAAGCTGACGGCCCACCTGATGGTAAGCGGTTACCGCCGCCTATAGACACCTGCAATAACAAGGAAAAATCACTTGATGTTGCAGATGCGTTGTCATCCTGGGGCCTAAGATGAAATGCCGTCCATGCCCAGTAATTACACTGGCTACCTTTCCCTTCAATCCGAAACACAGCGAACTGTTTCACGGCTGAAATAAGAAAGGCGGTGGTACCTACCCAGACGACCCTACATACGGGTCTACCACCTAGTAAACCGGGTCTACCATTCTTTGCTAATTTAGTGTAAAATGATTATTAAGTAGCCTGTTTTGTATTTATCTACCAAATATTACGTTTTCGTATTCCTAACGAAAACTAAAGTGCTCAAAGCTATGAATCAAAGCCTTTTTTTCGTGCAACTCTATATTATGTAGTGTTAAATTCTTGATATCATTAATATCAGATAATATTGTATTCCATATATACATATGTTTCACCGATCACTGACCTGACTTTATTTTAAATAATCTTATTCAAATATTTAAAGGTGTAAAATATTAAATACTGAGAATGAGTAATAAGTACCTACTGCCTACAAGCATAATAGTATGTTACTACTTTTAAAGATCCCAAATATAAACATTAATGGTGATCCTCTTGTCACTCTCATAAACTAAATTTTACTTGTCTGCGTACCCTTATAATGAACTTTAATAAGAAAGGGATAAAAGGACTCGGGATAAAAGAAAATTATTTGGTGCTCGACAGAATTTTAATAAAAAGTACATTTCAGCTAGCGGATGATAGTCACGCGACAGAATTGCTAGCAGTTAAATAATTAGCTTTAAATCTTGGCGATTTGTTACCATAAATAATACAAAACATTTTAAGCTTACCTACTTAAAGAAAAAAGGCAATAATAATTAACTGTTTCTTTGTTGTCTCGTGTGAACGTTACAAAATAAAAATGTTTTACTGGCTGTGCCCAGAAATAACAGAAAATAAAGGCTGGCTCCGTTAAATAAGTTTATACATTAATCGAGTTCTATGGCAAGCTATATAAACATTTAGTCAGTATTGTTTAATAAAAAGGCTTTCTTTGAAATAAGATTCCAATCCCTCCCATCATAATACACTCGTCATAAAACGTGCACTGATTATTTCCGCTGCTCTCTGCTTCATATCCTGTACAAGACTACCTTGCACACTAAAGTTCTTATTTCCTTTTCCAAAACGTGTATGTGTGTGTTATACGCCATTCAATTACATTTTCTTTGTTTATCTGACAGCATACTTAAAGGACTACGACAAACACAATACGCAACGAAGGTCGTATTTACTATTTCCGTTACAAATAAAAATGGAATCCAGGTATGAAAACTCCAATTCTATTGTAGCATATATCAAATTTTGTAATGATTACAAACACACAACCTCAAATAGGATAACGTTCTTTTTATTTTATGTAAATTAATTAGTTAATAGTATGTATTACTTCTTATATAAATGTGCATACTACGCATATGCTCTATAGAGCAACGGTCCACAACGTGTTACAGTCGTTGTCTTTGTTACATTAACTCAAATAGTTTTTCATAATAATATGGTACTGCATGTTTGTTAAGTCTATATCATTACGAAGAGCTTTGTGAATATAGTCTAAATCAAATCGTACGTCAAAGGACTTTTCTACTAATTCTACTAGTTAGATGAAATCTTCTAATTCTATTAGTTAAATAAAATCTTTTGTTTTATTTTATTATTCGTAATGAATGGGCGACTCATAATAATTTTATTATATTTAGGGCGTTGGAATCCATTCAGCATTCAGCTATAAAAGAGTACCAACCAATTGTACTCTCTGAAAATATTTGGAGAATATATAAATATTTCAAAACACAATAACGTAATGACCTGAAAAGCCATAAGAAACTATAGGCGGAAATTGTGACATTATTTTTCGTATTATTGAAGCAAGAGAAAGATTCTTTTGAAGAAAATTTTGGTAATCTCAATCTAGTTGAATATTGTTAAATCTTAAGCAACGTTTGAAGAAAAAATGAACAACAGGCAATATAATTTTCTTCTGCGTGCAATAGGGAGGGCCGGGACAATAAATTGGGAAAACATTTTTACATAAATGAGGGGTTGAAATAGTTATTAGCTCCCTTCCTTTGCAACCTTCCCGGGATGGTTACCCAAATCCTAATATATTTTGAGAAAGAAAATATTTATATGTCCAAAGATGTTTAGTTCGTTTTTTCTGTTTTTAAATAAATCCAACAAGAGAGACTGTAAGAATTTTCCATTGAAGTCGAAATCAAAGTAATAAAAATATGTTAGCTTAAACACTGAGACAATGATTTAATGACAAACAAATAATGAAGCTGTAATTCAATGTAAAATGTTGACTGTTTGGAATGTTAAGTACACTTTGACAATTCCCAATTTACTAACTAGTAGTACGAAGGACCAGAATGTAAATTAAGGCTCAGAGATAATTCTTATAATTTAATTATATCGGTCCCTTACAATGTCTGGCGTCTCAAGACTCAAGACTAAGGTATAATTATTTACTTTACGTAGCGAGATCATTATTTAGTAAACACGGAAAACACAATTTCAATTTTCTTTAGGAAAATAAAAAGGAATATATTTTATAATTCTTATAAAAACATAAAAATATTCAAGTAATATTTCAGCGCTAACCGGTAAGTAAATTCTTGTAGCAAAGGTTTTCCAAGCCAATTTCGTTCGCTTTCATATCAAATATAAATCACCCTTAATTATATCGAAAACGGTTTTGCAAAATTTTCTTATTATTAAATAGTTTACGAGGGACGAACGAAGTAATAAGGAGTTCGTAATTTTGTATAGGTATAAAGTGGTAGGAATTGGATGATCAATAATAATTAATATTAATAATTAATAATAATTAGAATAATTATAGAAATAACAGTACATGCATGCTTGGAGTCAGTACTTGCATATTCTAGTTGAATAATATACAAAAAAGACACTTGACTTCTTATCATCCATTTGTTTAAAGCGGCTCCAGCGTGTAGCGCGGCGATGAGACAGGAGAAGAATGAATTAGTACTCACCTCCTTAGCCATTTTGCCAAATTGAGATCTAAGTTCGGCGACCGTGCCCCTCACTTGCTGACCATCGTACTTGAGCCTGCCGACCTCGTTGTCCAATTTGTCAACCCTAGCCTCTTGGGTACGCGCCAGTTGCGCCAAATCAGAAGTCTCCATAAGAGCTTGTTTCAACTGTAACATATATCAACAATAAGAAACACTCATTCATAAACATTAAAACTGCGAATACTTTTTAATAATCATTGGGTAGGTACAACTTAGTACTAATATAACAGCGCTGATATGCTTTTGTCCTAATTGTAAATATTTAAACGTTATTTTTGAATGCTAAGTCAATTTAGACCCATATGTAGGGTCGCCTGGGTAGGTACCACCGCCTTTCTTATTTCAGCCATGAAGCAGTTCGCTGTGGTTCGGATTGAAGGGAAAGGTAGCCTGTGAAATTACTGGGCATTGACGGCATTTCATCTTAGCCCGTAGGATGACAACGCACCTGCAATATCAAGTGCTTTTCCTTGTTATTGCAGGTGTCTATAGGCGGCGGTAACCGCTTACCACCAGGTGGGCCGTCATCTAGTTGTATAAAAAAAAACATTATTTGTTACGCACTTTGTGACCACGGTACTAATATTACAACATGTAAATACGTACACTGCAGCGATGATTTATGTTTCATTATTTTATACTTAGTTCAATTGTAAATTTTATTAGCAACAAGTTATAAATACGCACCTCGTTCCGTATGACGTGCAGTTGACTTAAAAGCGCGGAATTGTTGACGCTCTCGCTGAGCTCCCTCATTTCCACTCGGAGTTCTTTCATTGAGTTCTTAGCCCACTGAAGGGTAGCCTGTTCATTGCGGGCGTGGTTATTAGTCGCATGGGTAGTAGCATGTTGCCTGAAAAGGATTATTGGTTTTAACAATGTTTCAAGAACACTAGATAAACATAATATTATACTATTAGGCAATGAGCATAAAATATTGTAATTGCCTTTGAAAAACCTAAATCACCGTAACGTGAAGAGCCTGTATTACTCATTCGATTTTTTTGTAGGTACTTATTTTAAGCAATAGCTCAGAATAGAAATAAGAGAGCAATAGGTATTAAAATACGTAGCTAATATGAAGCTTGTGTACCTGCTTTGCACTCTCAATATAAATACACCTTGCTTGAATTACTGCCGGTATTTCAAGCTGTCTAATGATAAAAGTCTATTGCTCTATGCTTTGTGAAACAATATTATTAAATACCCCAATTGCCAAGCAACTTTTCTCGTGGTCTGTCCCGTGATAGGTCAATGTTTGTAATCTCGAGCTCTTTCCTGCTTCGGAAACCACATTAAGCCGGTGGCCCCGGTTGTTACTGCAACAGCTTCAGCCCACCAACCTACATTGGGCCAGCATGGTGGTGTTATGGCCCAAACTTCTCATGTGATTCTCTCAGGAAGGAAGGCCTGTGCTGGACGTATATGGGCTGGTGTTGATGACCAGATTATCTCAAACGTATTTTTTGATAGCATAGCTTGCCTGATCGTAATAAGTAATGTGGAGCACAAAAAACTTACTATGTATATGGGATTTGGACCTGATTCAAGCAAGTAACAAAAGTTATAAGCCCACCATACACGCCGCAGAGCATTATACTTAGGTAAATGTCAAACGAATCTGTCACATCACTATCTGAGATGGTGAATACGGGCTAATAGACTAGCAATAAATGTCCTCTTGAAATACGGCTACGTTAAACATGGATTGTGTCGTGGCTTCACTTCTGTTAGCAACAATTTGATAAATTATTACATTAGTGATCGATGCTGCACCTTCACGAGTCACGGGTCATGAACTTAGTAATTATCTAGTCGGAAGGGTGGCAGGAGATACGGCGGAGTGCACCCCAGCCGAGTAACGACACGATCGGCTTATTCGAATGTTAAATCAGTCATTTCTATAATATCATTACAGGTGCAGTAGTCTCATTATTAATAACAAGACCTTAAACATTCGCAATGCATTTTAATTAAAAATACAAATTGATTAAATAAATACTACATAACAATGTAAACAGAGCAACGTATTTACATTTTTAGTATTGTTATTGCCACTTACCCAAAAATGTATTCAATGAAATATCTCTTCATACTATAATAGTTAATAGCATGTCTAACACATTTATGGGATGGCTGGAAAAGATCTCATAAAGAGATTAGTCCACCTTTGCTAACGTGTTACATGCATTATCTTTTGTAATTTTAAAATGCAAGAAAGATTATCTAAGTGCCTAAGCGCCAATTACCGAATAATATTATTCCGTTTCTTCGAGGCTTTTGCCAAAACTTTATAAATAATTGTGAAGTTAAGCTCTGTACCTTTAAAATTATTTTACATGCACGAATACATTAGGTATACGCAAGTACCTATCTCTTTTTTCTATTTTGGAATCCAAAAAATCGAATACTGGGATGGAGAGATCCAAATTTAATTTCCACACTGAACAAATATTTGCCTCAGAAGCCTTTCTTTATATGGTTCGTTGCACGTGGAAAAGCTTTCCTGTATAAAAATCGCAATTTTACTTAACCAAAACCAAGCTGAATACCACTTGATCATTACACTACTGATTCGGAACTAATGTAAACACTACTTCACAAGGTCTGTTGGAAATTATTCCAAAACCTTTAACAAAACTAATTCATTCAAAGGTATGCTTAGATGCAGTTGATGGAATTGCCAAGTTTTGTTTGAGGTATCAGATCCCTAATCGAGCTAAGCTAGCATAACTAACATGCTAAGTTATTGATGCTGTAGGTACCTAGTTTTGGAGTTATAAAGAGCAGTTGGGTACTATCTGCTCTCCGTGCTTAGACTTCTGCAAACTTCGTACGGATCAAGTGCTTTTCCGTACTCTTTTTTTATACAAAGCACGGCTACGGTACGGCACGATAAGAATAGTCCATATGCGAAGACAGCTAGTGCTCCTTGGGACACTATTCTAGCCGGCGCTAAGCGATGTAATGTCACGATGGAATTATAGAGGCTCTAGGTTTTTTCTTGACATCTACGTCGTCAAGGATACGGATACTATCCAATGCATCGAGAAGGTACTTGGCGGAGCCATCCCAAAGGTGTGATCAATATTCAACGCAAGCCTTGGGTCAGAAGGGAGCCTGGACCTGAGTTTTGCTTACATTAATTTAGCTGAAAGATAAAACTTATTTTTAAACGAGATCAATGTTGATTTGAGTACAAGAGCCAGACAGAAACACGCGTGTGCCCAAATAATTCTAACAATTAAAGACAGCTTGTGGGCAATCTTGAACGATAATAACAACACGGCAGATGTGTAGCGTTTTGGGCATGCGGCTTTGAAAAAAGCTTGAGTTTTATCGAAATACAAATTATCTATTGCCATATAGTTAAGGTCGCTTTTAGTAGATGCATTCCGTACCTACTTAAAAAAACATCAGTGGACCAAATGGCGGCGAAATAGACGGACCGCCCCATTAAAATATAGCACCTGCCTTTTGTGTCCATTAGGAGCCGAAATTTCTGAATAAAATGTTTAAATACTTTATTCGGGTTCGGAATAGATGCGGCATTAAAATGTATCTAATTATCTCTGGATAAAATGAGTGTAAGTTGATTTGATCCTAGTTTTTACTGGGAATCGGAAATAAATGATATTAAATATACTTAGTCATACAATATTCAAGCAAATCGCTTTTGCAAAGTAATGCTTATTTTCAACGAAGTGTATGAATATACTTATTATTATTATTATTATTCTAGTAAAAGCTTATATTGTATACAGGGTGGTGCCGTTAATGCGATAATAAATTTAAACATGGGCTATAAGTATTAGTTCCTAAAAATGGTTAGCCACTTTCAAAAATATCGTATTCATTTGATAATTTTATGACATTTGTATGGAATAGTGTAACGTTGGCATCGTTCAAATGAATACGATATTTTTGAAAATGGAAAACCATTTCTATGGACTAATACAGCCTGTGTTTAAATTTATTGTCGCATTGACGGCACCACCCTGTATAGTATTTTAATTTAAAAAAAGTTTATAGTATTTTAATCCAATAATATTATAATTATTAGACGTTGCTGCACGTATACCTATTTTAAAGCATCATTTTAGGTATCATTATTTTTGCGTCGTCGAGCGCAGCCGCACGCGCACCGTTTGCTTTTTTGTCGGGACCGGATGTGGGTACGTGTACCTACTATTTCCGGTCGGTATAAATAAACATATCGGCCAGATGTTGCCCCTATAATACCATTGTTTTAGGATTAGATCGGCGAACTGGTTCATAGGCGAGGCGGGCGAGATGAGTAAGTATTTTTTTCAAACCGGGAATACAATTATTGGATATGATGTGACATTTTTCTCTATTTACTAATTAATAAATAGAAAAAAAAACATATCGCAGGTATCACTTTATAGTGTAAGAAAAAAATAACAGAAAAAAGCAGGCAAGCATGTACTTACAGTCAAGAACACATCAAGCTTAACAGCACCCGTACCACCATCTTTTATCCCGATCCAGTTTAGGACCTAAACAGAGTAGAATCGTTTATTCGTACTACGACGCTATCTACGACTATGACAGCGATGCAGTTTAGGAACCAATACTGAATCGAGCGGAATATGAATTGCTTTTATAAAGATGGTGGTAAGGCCCCAGTTCGGCTTTTGACACCGCCCTTACTGACGTACTAGAACTAGAGGTAGCTCCCGTAGGTTTGGTATAGTGCAACGTCTTTCATGCTCAATAAAGTTATCTTTTAGTCATTTGTTGGTATTGCTAACACGCTTATACAATACTGATATTACTGATGGTATGGTATCTATTGTAATTTACTTTTGTATAGGTACTACCAAATTGGGTTACAACACTGACAAACATGCGATGAATTTTTTGATCTTTCTTGAGTGCTGAATCCTTATTCCCGTATCTGTATTTGCCTTCTCGATTTGGAAAATCGATATGCTTATGTATTAGTGTTTTTTTATAATTTATTTAAGGCATTGGCGTCAGAGATATCAGCCACTCTGAATATATTTACAAAATAAAATCTAAAAACTATATTATAAGTTAAAATATAAAAAAACATAAAAAATCACTAATAAAACATAAGCTACAAAGATCAATTTTAACTACCAATTCTTAATAAAATCAATAATAACAAAGTAACAATCAGTGTTTTTCAGTACATCGCAAACGTTTCTAGGTACAAACTTTAGTGATTTCAATTATTATTATCCTACCAATAAGTAACAATCGCTGCAAATTAATTAAATTAATGTTGCAGATCACAAAAGTCAGAAGGACAATATATACAATTAGTATTGTCAGCTAATTTTAAGCGATGAAGATGACAGTGACCTATTCTTAAACTATTAGGTAATAGTTGAATAAAAACCTCGACTAATATAATAACTTTTTTCAAACCAAGCTTTTACTTACGTCTTAGTGTAGGTATTAAGTTAAAAAATTGGTACTTATCCTAACTTACGAAAGCATATAAACCCGCCGAGTAATAAATGAATGACAATTAAAAACACAGTATGAAATAATCTTCGTCGTTTTAATACACTTTTTTTAAAATAGCTGTATCTTTAGTAGGTAACTACAATTTCCTCCTCACAACGTCACAGCTTCTGACAATAGGTTCTCGATCAAGATTAATTATTTCGAGGACAACACCAATAAATACGCGTTGCAAAATAAATCTGGATTTAGATCCAGAACATTTTGAATATTTGAAATTTTTTCTTTAGTTTGCTAAAGAAAAAATATTGATTCAATCTCATTAGTACAAACAACAGCACATCAAGTGTAACATTTGCACTACGAATTGATACAATGTCGTTGTAGTTAGTATAGTATAGATAAAGTTAACTATTTATTTTTAGCCGACTTTAAATTTATTAAAAACTCATAACTCTTCTTGTTCTCATAATAAGAGATATGATCTAAAACGTGATCGCTGACTGATGTGATGACTGTATAACCAACGCTAAGCAAATATAAAAGTGAAGCACCCAAATAATCGTAGGTACACATATTTAATTAAAAATTAACGCCAAAGTAAGCTCGCCATTATCCCCTTCTAACTGAAATTACAAAAAAAAACGAAACCCTTTTTATCTCGTTGACCTATAAGTACCTACGTGGCTCTATAATCCGCGATTCACTGAAAAAATTTAAAAATTCAACTAAAAGATTTTGGCCTTATGGTATTTTTATTTTCTAAGTCAACGCTCATTTTTTAAAGTGTTCTGTTTATGTATTAATACTTTTTAAGTGTGATTTATTATATAAAATTCGGAATAAAATTTAAGGGGGTGGTTGTTTTCCTTGTCAAGATTGAGCTCTGAAAGTTTGACACCTTTCGGACCGATTTCCTTTTCCGCTTTTGTTAAATCAACTTTTATCAAGTTGGAGGTTTATTTTTGTAAAGATGTCAGCTTGACCTGGCATTGCAAAACTTACTACAATGCGGTTGACTGCTGGAGAAATGTTGACTAAAATATTTTTTTTAATACAAACATTGTACTGCTCTCTTGACAAACCTCAAAACCGAAGTTTTATTAGGTATGTATCGTACGACACACTACAGTTATACCACACACACATACACACGCAACCCGCTAACATAGTACGATATCAACCTCCCGCAACCGCAGAATTCCTTTTTTTCGGAATTTTATAACTCCCGGTTTATTTGTGTATTATTTATTATTTATGCAAAAAAAAATATCAACATTCCTCCAGCCGTTAACCGCAAACTTAGTAAGTTTTGCAATGCCTAGGTCAAGCTGACATCTTTACAAAAATAAACCTCGAACTTGATAAAAATTGATTAACAAAAGCGTAGTAACAGCTGGCACTCCGTTGCATTTCAAGTATGCAACTCATCTTGTACACGAGCCACGACGGTGTGCAGCTGCCCGAGCGCACCACGACTTTACGTCTAAGTATTAAGGTTCATTATTTATTTCTGTAAGATATAATAAAACTTGTATAATAATGTGGCCCTTGCAACTTTAACGATCACCCAAGATAATTGCATTAATACTTAACTCTGCACGTGAAGATTCAAAATCGAGTGCTATCTCGAGATTTGAGTGTTTTTTTTATTATAAGGCTTACGTGCGACGAACCGGCGCAAGATCATGCGCAGGTGTTTGCATTTTGTCGATAGTGCTCAAAATGCGAGACCATTATGAGATAAATATAAATATTATTAAGTATATTTACTACCAAGCCCCCTCTTTTAAACAGAAAATTATGCGGAATATAAGAAATAAACCTTAAAATATATAGCATGCCTATCATTAAACAATATAGGTTTTAAGTCAATTGATTTATTTATTTAAATTTTATTGTGTTCGCAGAAATGACGATAAAAATGAAACACTATAAAATAATAGTCATAATATTTCATTGAATTAGAAAGAAAAGAAATTGAAGATAGAATTACTGGTGATAATAGACGCACAAACATAGCTAAACAGAATATAAAACCACTTATTCCCGCCCGACTAAGATCAAACAGCCTCTTTAGAATAAATTATTTGCGTCCCACATAGCACTTGTTAACCAAGAACTGCGAGTTTTGCCCAGGAAATTAAGTGCTAACTATTGTTTAGGGATCATCTGTCGGTGACAAATGCAGTCAGGATAATTCCGCCAACTTATGTTGGCGAAACACGTCTTTAAGTTTTGCAAACTATTCAAAAACATTGAAATATTTCAATTACCTACTCTAAAAAGTAATAGTGCCTTATGCATTGTGTAATAAAGTGGTGTTCAAGGAAACAAAAAATAAATCAAATATTAAAACTTTCTCTCTGAATTATTATCAACTGCTAACCGTAGTTTTACATAATTTTATTGGTTTCAACGAAACTGTCATCGACTGTAAGCGTAACGACCTTATTTATTACCGATGTAAGTACGGCGTATGCCGTATGATTAAAATGAAAAGTAATATATGCCGTATGATTAAAAAGAAAAGTAATATGATAGATAGTCTATCAGCCCCGCAGCATGGCAAACTCCCTGGGGAGTGCGAAAGAAAGAGCACATTTTGTAATAAGTGGATTTAGGTGGTAGAGAGGGATTTTGTCCACGGGCCGTGCTAGGCCTGCAGCCCCATCGTCCGAAAACTCAAACGTTCCCGTTCCAAATAAAGTCCCATTTATGTTTTCTCAATTTTACGTTTGCCGGATGTATGTTATAATTATTTTAATCAAAAGATATTATCCTAAATTCACCCGTCAAGCATCAGATTCCAGTTATAATTGAATTATCAATTGTTAAAGACCTCCAGAGGTATAACGCTGCTTGACAGATTACATAAATAGGACGTTATACGTAATAGGTAGGTGAAATCGTATAGTAGGTACCTTAGTAGTCATAGTCATAGTCATATCCATATCATAGTACAACGATATTATTAAAATTTAACGCATTTAATCGATTCAATAAATATTACAAGAAGAAAATCACAAAATATAAGTGTCTAGGAAAGAAACAGAAGCACGGCCTTCCACAGTTTCCCAAGAGGCGACATAATCGTGTCGATCAGATGACCTGATTCTTAGAGGGTCCTCCTTTCTTACGCGAACAACACTCTACGACTTTTTTAAATAACGACTAGCCTGACAGCATACGTGTGTGCCAAGTAGGTATACCTAACTAAACGATCCCCCGGGACCGATTTGTTTTGGGTTATGAAATGCGAAGTCTCCGTCTATTATTGTGGTTCCTGTTTTTCCATTGTATTCAGAAACATAAAGAAACAAAAACTACTTAGTGCAATCCATTTATATATGACGCCACCATCTGGTTAAATTCGCCGCTTAATTAGATGCCTTGCCCGTTGATTAAACGCCGGCGTCCAATTATATTATAGTTAATCGAACTAGTCTCATTCAACCCTTAACAACATGGCGTATTGTAAGTCCGCTCAATTAGACGCTTAGGCGGATCATCTTGTACTAAATGGTTTTGGAGTGATTGGTAGGTAGGAGGTTCAAGGTTCTTTTTTTACTAAAACGACCAAACCGATATTCAAAATGATTTCGTTGATAAGTGGTTATAAAAAATAACCTTTAACTAACCAATCACTCAAACAGTCACACAAGAGATTTTCGATTTAAGTGACATGCCTAGGCGCCCAATTGAATGACTAATTAACGGCTGATATGACGTTCAGCCATCTGGTTAAATGTTGCGCTCAATGACTTGGCTCCTTCAGCCACTTCATTGGATGTTGGCGTTTAATCAACGGCCTAAGCGTCTATTAGATAAGTGGCTAATTTAACCAGACGGCTTTGACATATACACCTATAAATATTTCAGCAGTGATCGTCCCAAATAAATTACTTTGTCCGAACGTCTTGTTGTTCTTGGTTCTACTCCTAGGTCAGATAATTGGAGGTTTTCTTAGAAGTCCCAGCAAGAAGCTCAGCAGGTAGGTACTATACAGTTCAGGCAGCACACAAATAGACTTATTAATTCTACTTTACCTACCCTCACTAATCAAAACATATTATATTCATTTATTTGCTTCGAAGTTAGATCAATAGGGAAGTCTTGTATGGCTTATGGTCCTACTCTCACAACTTACACACACTCACAGTACCTACTTATATTAAATGGAATTGTAATGGCCACTTCTTGTGAATACGAGAGTTTGAATTTTCACGCGCATTTATTCGACCCTCGCTGATGCTTGAAGCTTACAAAATAAGTAAAAATCCTACACAAAAAAATATTTGAGAGTTACAACCGAAATACTTCAGATTTGCTTTCAAAAGAAATTGTGCTTTATCACCAGTGACACAAGCACCCTCTACTCTGTTCAGAATCGTCAGTTGCTTAGTTGTTGAAAATATGAGAGTTTTGTTCTGGACATCTGAAGAATCTTTAAGTTCTCGTTCTCGCAATAATATGCTAAATTTTCTTTTTTGTAAATTGTTACATCTGCCTAAGTAAATTGGTCGGTCTCCTGCCTAGGTAAAATGTGATAGGAAACTAAGAGACGTAACTAAATCATGATAAATGCTAGTCACATTCATAACTTCTCCCTCGAGCTACCACTGTAGTTAGAGAAAATAGGAGACTAAAATTTCACGTTCTAGTTTTAAAAACGTTTAGTTCATTATAATAACTAATAATTAATAACATTCATAGACTGAATCTGACTAGAATTTTTGTTTGTTTGTTTTGGCTATTAATGACGGCTCATTTACATGTAAGCCGTATTATTCAAATGAGTAATAAATTGTGTAATATAAAGTAAATTGTATACGTAATTATTGTAACATAATCAAAGTATTAAAGAGCTTACACATTTACGTATTACTTGCTTTGTGTCAACTTTGTGTAGATATTCTAATGCATAACTGATAAATTAATTCACATAAAGATATGTCTCATATATTATATATTGAGATCTCTAAAAGGGGCTAGGCCACCCTTGCTAACTTACGTTACCTATTTAAGTACACTATATTTTTGTAATTTTAAAGTGCAATAAAAATTATATCATACTATTTATAGTTGCATACCTATTATGTTTAATTTCGATCGTGTATGCTCTTGAGAGAAAAAATATAGTTCCCACTGTAAAATATTAATTTGATAACGCATATTACAATGTCTTGAAAATACTTCATAAATCAGCTTTACTGCTCATAACAGAAAACTTTAATCCAAACTATAATTTCAATCCCTTGTAAGGGATAAGGAATTCAAGTTACAATCTGAATCTTAAAATAAAGAATAACAATTCGCTATGCTTGATAGTCATTCGCAATGTTTATAAGCTTGTAGTAAACGTAACTTTTTGACAACTAAATTATTTATATTACTTTTATTTACGGACTTGCGGATTATATTTCAAATCTTTGAGGATTTTTATATTTTATACATTCTAAAGTTGGACAGTTCTGTCTAAATAAAAAGTTTTTATTTTATTTCTCTATTTAATTCAATTAGAAACAGTTAACATACCTACATTAGGAACAGTACTCCTATAAAACTTTTTATCTAAACGACTTTCGAAATAAAACAAAATAAGTTTATCTTACTTGAGTTCTTCTACTTCTTTCTTCAGGCGCGTAACGTCGGTGAGATGCAAAGTTTTCAAGATCTCGATCTGCTCAGCCATGGCTCGCATTTCTTCCCTAAGCTTCACTTCAGCGCCATTCACAGTTAATATCATCAAAAAAGTTATTAATAAAGTCATAAGAACACTTTTGAGACACTTCATTCTGAGTGAGTTCAGTATATCGGGCGTCGAACGCGGGCTCGGCTCGGAGGCAATGTGTGCCTTGCCGGCGGTCGGGACGGGAATGGACGCGCGGGCTTCCGGACTCCTTATTATAGGGTGGCGGGCGAGCACTAGCGCAGATGTGCTCAACAGTTGTCAAGGGATCTTTGCCTTCGGCGCAGTAAGCTCCAAGAGAACTCCGCGTATATTTTTAGTTCTTTTTTATTTCTACCATTAATTTATACTAAAAAGCACGGTTGATAATGCTTCCTGTTCATTATTCTGTAATCACGGGCGTTTCATTTAAATTATAGATACTTATTTTACATTGGAAAGTCATTTTAGTTTCTCAATTCCAGTTTACGTTCATAATTGAACACTTCCAGTCTCTCTCTACTTTCTTCTTAAAACAATTTAATCCTCTTTTCAAAAATTTTGGAGTGATTACGAATACAAACAAACCTCCCAATATTAGTCAATTAATTTAGATCCTAAGAAGGTTAAGAATAAAATATAATAGGGTGTAGCAAGTTACTAAGCCAAGAAAAACGCTAGCTTGAAGCTAAAAACTTCTCTTTTTGTAATACCTATTATCTGCGCTTATCGTGAGTTCGGAAGATGTACCTACTTAGGTACGAGAAACTTAAGGAAAAGTTGAATCAACAAAGAGAAGTGTTGACTTTGATGCTACCGGCTTAACGGAGGAAGCTTTAAGGAAATTGTCTACTTACGGCAGCTTGAGACCGCCACCGTTACATTACAGGGTAAGCTCGCCAGATATTTGAAAGCAGCAAGCGTAGTAGCTAACGGGCCTGCCAATATTTACCATTCCTTATTACATTAATTTTAAATAAATTGATTAAGATGTCCGTGATCATGGACACAATGGACTTAACTTCTTTATGAATACGAAATTGTGCTACAATGTTTCTGAACAATTCATGTCGCAGAGGGTTAAGTACCTAAGCTCTATAATAAATTCAACTTCGTATACCTCCTAGTGATGTCGAACTATCAATTGCTTCGCTATCAATAGTTGGCTTCGAAAACTAGTTACAATATCTATAGAAAGAGGTAGCTACTACTAACAATATCAATAGCCAAATTGTCGCTTTTACTATTGACTACTGCAATAGTATCGATAGAATCGAATTACGAAAGTCACCACGTTCTTGAAATTGACACTATTAATTTTATATGGTAAAGTACTATCTACACCATCAATAGTAGGTATTGTTACTGTTGATAATAGTTCATTTTTCGATTGTATCGCATAAGGAGATCGTAAATGTGAAACACTAGTTAAATAGCAAAGAGTTTTTTTTCACTATAGTTACACACATACAATCAGACAACTTTTTTTTTTTATACAACTGTATGACGAACAAGCTGACGGCCCACCTGATGGAAAGCGGTAACCGCCGCCTATAGACACCTGCAATAATAAGCAAAAATCACTTGATATTGCAGGTGCGTTGTCATCCTGGGGCCTAAGATGAAATGCCGTCCATGCCCAGTAATTACACTGGCTACCTTTCCCTTCAATCCGCAACACAGCGAACTGTATCACGGCTGAAATAAGAAAGGCGGTGGTACCTACCCAGACGACCCTGCATACGGGCCTACCACCTAGTGACCTAGGCCTAACCTATACTAAAAACGAAGAATAACGGGTATGATATATTTTAGTGTGTGCTGCAATAATGCAAAGGGGCCATAGATCAAACTGATTTTCAGCTATTATCCAAAGTGGCTGTGAGTGCGTATCTTTCCGAGTGTAAATATAAAGTAAAGTGTATTAGCTCGGAACAAAGACTGTTTAGTACTTCGGTCTCGACACCAAAAGTGACATTATTACCAATGAACGAGCCATACAAACATAGAGTTTTAAGGTGTCCCGTACCTATAAAAGTGATGAGTAGGTATACTTAAATATACTGTACATTTAAATTAGAATTTGAACAAACATAAGTAAGTTGCGGAAGGAGGTAACCAATCGAATAATATACTAGATGGTAACAGACCGCTACTGGTTTCTCATGCTCAAACCGAACAGCAACCGTACTTACATTATGTTGCCTAATAACGAAAACTGCCAATAAATTCAGTAGTTTTGTGGTGTTATCAGATAAGTTTTTCTGATTGAATCGGGACGGCAAAATCTAATAGGCACCATATTTTTAAAAATGGGGCAAACATTAGTATATAGAGTGAAGATATTTCTGGTTTTTATATTTTATTACCAGCAACATTCCAAATTACAAGATAAAGATGTCTACAAGATGCAATGTATATTAGGATGAAAGCTTTATTAAAAAGGATGAAATGTGGCATGTTGCAGCAATATCGACAGCATTCGTTAAATACTTGCTGATTTGATCGCTGTGATATCACTAGCATACTCATCAGGGATGGTAATACTATCGATAGAACCGACCGTAAAGTATTTTGGTTTAATTTTATCTTTATTCGTGCTATTATGTACATTGACATCACTATTACTATTTTAAATTAATTTAAATATCGCGTATTTACAAAAGGTGCGAAATTAAAATATAGCGCCAGCAGATTCTTAGTGCTGATTCACTTTTACTAGATTCTCATTAAACAAGACCCAGAGAAATCACAAACAAGCTCAGTCAAAGAAATCTGTAGAAAAATCCATGATATTGCTTTTTTCTTCCTCCTGTGACATAAAGAAAAAGCGCATTAACGGTATTGCAAACTGCTCTTACGAGCTCTTGCACTCCCTTATACCGCCCTTATATTGCCGCTTATATTATATAATTCATAATTGTTGCAACCAAGCTACAAACCCACACATCCTATTGATTTTCTAAAATACTTTGTCGTAACAATTTTTCTTATAAGTAGGTACGGATTTGTGTTCCTGTAAATGTATTGTTTGGAGTTACGTAAAACTCTGCGACAGCCAATCAACTCAGAAATTCCGCTGAGTATTTTGTATGAACTCACCGAGCTTGTTTGAAACTCCGCCAAATTGCTATGACATTTTTCAGTTGTTTTGCGAAACTGGTTTCATTTATTCATTGACAGCAGGTCGAAACAAATGAAAAGTATCGCTACTCATAGCACCAGCAAAATCCTCAGAGCTGAACGGTATAATACTGCAAACAAATTCAATTTAACAGTGAATTTATCGTTGGATTTGTGAACCAAGTATTTTTTAATGGTTTCTATTTAGTGATTTGCAATCTACTTAGTCCTTCTTTGAATTTTATAAAAATGTTCCATGCATTACAAAATAAATGTACATAAGTACCTAGGTACTTTAGATAAATTATTATTTGGAACACTTTTATTTTTTAAATTAAAGCTTGTGTACACTTAGGTGCTCATAACACTGTTACAAATTAAGTGCCCTTCGTGATATGATGATTTTAAAGGAGATGAATTATAGGAGCTTATAGGGAGTTATTTTATTTTCGCCTAATTTCATGAAATCATGTTTCGGAGAAATTAAAATTGTATATGTAAAGATGACTGTTTATAGGGTAAAAAGGGAGTATTATTATTCTTGTTAGCTCAGCCATTCTACGATGTTTAAATATAGCTACATCTATACTATAGTGTGTATTTTGCATTGTTTAATGTTTATCATCACCATGTACTTCAATTAATACATAATCTCTTTTATGTATTAAGATTTTGTGCGTTTCCTGTAGACCAAATCATGTTCAGCACCCGTACCACCATCTTTTATCGCGATCCAATTTAGGACCTAAACTGAGTAGAATCGTTAATTCGTACTACGACGCTATCTACGACTATGACAGCGATGCAGTTTAAGAACCAATACTGAACCGAGCGGAATATGAATCGCTTTTATAAAGATGGTGGTAAGGCCCCTGTAGACTGTTTGCGGCATAGGTTGCTGCATCCAGAGATCTTTTAATTTTGAAAATACTTCCACTTAATTTAAAGTTACTTTAAGTAAAACCTATCATATTGAAAATTTATTTTTAATATGATATGTTATTTTTCATGTAATTTATAAAGTTTACGACGGTCCAGTTTCAAGTAAAAAAGGATTCTACAGTGTTCGCAAAAATGTAATCACTGAAAAAACAAACAACAAAACGACAAACATGACAAAATCGGATATTTTTAAAAGTAGGTATTTGTATAACAACGCTATTTTTATTTTGCAATCAACACGGAAATACGTAGCTTTTATCGTCTGTCTTTCCGGTCATTAATTGTTATTTCGCAGTTTCTAATAAGATTTGTGTGATACCACGAAGGAGAGGCCTATGCCCAGCAGTGTCTTTCATCTGATTTGATGATTCTACGAACTGTAAAGTTGGTGCATCACTTTTATAGTTGACAAAAAACAGTTCATTACTTCATTCAAAATTAAAATTATGAATTGGTCTTGTTAAGTAGCGGTAAAATGATAGAACGCGATAGTAACCGCGGCTTAGAACATATAATCTTAAATATTTCCATCGGCATAAACTAAATTATGTACTTATTTGTTCATTACTTTTGTCGAAAACGTCTACAGATGTGATGAATGCCTACAGATATGAGACTTTTGCGAAATATATCATATTGCTATTTGATATTAGATTCAAATTTATTTTCAGAAAACATTTGTAATATGAATAATTTATTTTTAAGCTCAATATACGCGGCTTAATTCTGAATTCAGTACAAAATACAATTTTGTAAACATTTGTGACGTAATTCGACAGGACATGAGTTTATGATTTTAATAATGTTCACATAAAGTAAGTAATCAAATTTTTATTTTTAACTTGTCCTGCTTGGTTTAACCTGAAGCATTATTATAGGTTTTATTTATATTTGTGAAAAAAAAACAACACTGACAAAAAATGGAGGCTAACATCTGTCTACAGAAATGACGTCTGCCTTTATAGAGATGTGATTTGATGTCTTCCTTTTTTACAGAGGATCGATCGATTTCGATCGCAAGAATGACAAGGCATAAAAAAAATATACTGAAGAAGAAAAAAGAATCACCTTAAAGAACAGAACAGGAGATATTTATAAAAAATGACAGAAAATGTCAGAAGACTGTTACTGTATGTCTCAAGTCAGGCCCATATGGAGTACTGCTGCCATTTATGGGCGGGAGCGCCTAGATACCAGCTTAGACCATTTGACGTGCTCTCCAAAGACGCGCTACGAGAATTGTCGACGATACTGAGCTCACAAGTGGTATTGAACTTTTAAGCCTAAGGAGAGATTTTGCCTCCTTTTGTGTGTTCTGCCGTTTGTATAACGGGGCGTGTTCTGAGGAATTATTTGACATGATCCCCACGGCTTCTTTCTATCATCGCATCGCTCGCCACCGGCAAGCGCGCGACCGCTTTGGTTCCAATTTGTGAGTTCATCCTCACAAATTGGAACCAAAGCGGTCGCGTACTGTACAGTTTCACAGAAACTTTCTCCCGCTACGCTCAAGTTGTGGAATGAGCTCTCTGCAGAGGTTTTCTCGAATGAGTAGGTACAGCATTGGGGTTCTTCAAAAAAGGCGTGAAAAGGTTTTTACAGGGTCGGCAACGCGCAAGTGATACCACACGGGCCTACCACCTAGTAAACAATATAATTTCTTTCTATAAAACAAAAATTAAAACCGACTCCAAAAACTGAAAAGGATAAAATAATTAAATTTTAGTAGGTACTCATCCCCTAGGAACATATTTTCGGAGTCGGTGCTTCACTATCTATGGTTTCTGGAAAGAACTTAGCACCAACTCCAAAAATATGTTCCTAGGGGATGAGTACCTACTAAAATTTAATTATTTTATCCTTTTCAGTTTTTTGGAGTCGGTTTTAATTTTTGTTTAAATATTTTTTTTTCACAATTTTTAGTGATAACTTTTGAAGGTCAAAGCTAGATGGGTGACCGTGAGCTTATATTGATTTCTACTATCGTATCATTTCACTAAAAATTCATAGGAAAGCAAAAATCCGCAATTTTGCATATGCAGACGACTTCATTTTTCCAGATTTTTTGATTTAAAAACCAAACTACCCAATGGATTTTCAAACAATTTTTATGGGACCAAATGGGAACTATTCCGCATCAAACAAAAAAAGAATCATCAATATCGGTTCACCCAGTCAAAAGTTCTGAGGTAACAAACATAAAAAAAACATACAGACAAATTGATAACCCCCACCTTTTTTGAAGTCGGTTAATAACCTTCTCCTTTTTTGAAGTCGGTTAATAACCTCCTCCTTTTTTGAAGTCGGTTAAAACAAAAACTTAACTCCTGTACAAATTGCTAAACTCTGACTACAATTAGTAGGAGGTTGGTACTTACTGTTAAGTACTTTTTCCCTTTAAAAACACTTTGTGTTTCTTTTATACCACAAACGTGGCAATCAAGCATATGGCCCACCATTTGACCATAATCAAAACCACAACTACCATACTCAAAACATTCAAACATTCTTTTTCAAACATTTATAATAATGTTAAAATCAAAAATTAAGCATACCATACTCATGACCATAATCAAAAGAAAAACAAATTAACCATAATAATTTTTTTGAAATGTGGACGAAAGACTTATAAGTAGGTACTTACTTTACTCATTTGGTAACAAGCAACTATGTTGAAAATCCGCAATAATAACTTAGCACGTAGCACAATAATAACTTAGCAGTCTGTTACAGCATACCCCTTTTTAGGGTTCCGTACCCAAAGGGCAGAACGGGACCCTATTACTAAGACTCCGCTGTCCGTCCGTCCGTCACCAGACTGTAACTCAAGAACCGTGATAGTTAGACAGTTGAAATTTTCACAGATGATGTACATATTTTTGTTGCGGCTATAACAATAAATACTAATTAACAGAATAAAAGAAATATTTATGGGGCTCTCATGGAATAAACGTGATTTTTTGCTTGTTTTGCTGGATATTGATAACGGCAACGGTAGACGCTTGTTTATAGATAATGGTACCTACATACAAAACCCTTAGTGCGCGAGTCCGACTAGCACGTGGCCGGTTTTTTCTATAGGTATAGGCCAGCGTCACACGATGACCGCCACAGGTGGGTAGTTGACAACTTTTTTTATTTTATAAATAAGAAGTTTAGATCTCATAAAGAAATATTGCAAAAGAAACAGTATGTTCAGAATCAATACTTAGCTACATAGATATAGTGATTGATGTGTTGCGGCGCATCGTCCAAAAAAGCTCCATAGGTTCCTAGACTACTAAGAAATGTATGGGAATATTAACATAATTAATGATAACTATGAAATTTGTATGTTTTTATTCGTTGTATAATAGTTGTACTAAACTAATATCTTTATAATTTTCGGTAAATATTGGAAAAAATATTGACCATTTTATAAATTTTATAAGCCATACAATTTCAACAATATAAATACTTACATTAACTATTGTTGAAATTGTAAAAGTTTGAATTGTTTTTATGGGTAACGGTAACCTATATTTTCCGAATTAGTGAAAAATAGCGCCATGTTCAACTTAGGCAACATCTTTATTAGGGAAAAAACGTAAAAATCACCATCGAGGTACGAATCTCTAATAATTGCTATTTAATTTCACCCTCGCTTATTCGTCCGAATAGATTCTAAATATAGTACAGGTGAACTTCGAAATGAAACTTTACCCTCGAGTTTTTTTCATTGTTATGTCGAAAGAATTTTCTCTGGCGGGTGTTTTCCGACGGCAGAAAAATAGTCGTAACTGTAAGTTTAGTGAAAATTCATTAAACTTATTGTAACGACTATTTTTAAAACTTATTGTAGCTTTGAAGTTTTTAATTAATTTTGCGCTTACGATTTCTATTTCGTTTTGTTAACCATTCCTATTAATGGTTAACACAACTGTCGTTGTTTTACTACTATCATCATCTATAATCGGCGTCTATAATAGATTATTTTAATACAAATGCCAAAATTTAGGTACTTAAAAAAGTAGACGGTGTTACCAGTGATAAGGTAACGTAGCTCAGAGGTTTCCTGCCCGGTATGTAAGGGATTTGTCTGGGAAAGCTTCGCCTCAGCGACAAAAAAAGAAAAGTTTTAGGTCAGCTAGAATTAGGAGCTTTTAGGTCTGCTAAAAGTACCTTAGAATCATGATGATCAATCAGTCAGTCAGCATGTTAGTGACAAAACAAGTAAAAAGTTCCTTGTTTTGTCACTGACGCACTTCAAACCTCACGCCCGTCTAAGGACGGGGAATAGATCATAAACTAGAAGTTCAAATTAAATGTTATTGAGAATATTTGTCTATGCCATATTATGCCCTATGTTTTACTGAAAATTCAGAATTATTCCCTCTGCGTCGACTCTCTTTACGTCGAGTCTCGCTACGGTGACTCTCGGGTTCTAGCTTTAGCCAGCAGAAAAATACAGCATGTTGAGTTGTAAATGACCTGAATGGCGTCGCAAAAAGGATGGTACAGCCGTGCCTCTTTGTTTTTCTGGACTTGGCGAGAGCACTGCCATGCCGATGCCCCCAGATTTCACTATCGTGTTTCTATCAGACAGATTAGTTCAGTTCACTTCCCCCTAGCCGCATCTCGTAAACCTTTGTTTGATGCTGATTCGCTTACTTACTCGTCAAATGCAATAAACGACTCCGTCCTAAGCTCCGTGCTGTCCGTAAAATCAATAGATATAAATTCGTAGAATCGCAAGGAATTAATGGATTAGTCCACGTACGTACGTGTACTTCTAATGTTAGGTTCGTTAGAAGTACATTTACATGTACTTTTAGTTCTGTTTTATAGTTTTATTTCTGTGCACAGTATGGTTAATTAAGTGGTTTTTACATAAGTTTAGGTAATTATGACAAATAAGATAGTGCTTAAGTATGTGGTGAAAACGGTATAAGAAACACTAATTTTGAAAAAATGCTTAAAAAGGTAGACAGGGAAAGATAATAAAAGAATAATCTGCCTCAGGATGTGAAATTTTTCTAGTTTTATTCTATTTTAATTACTAAGTAATTTTTCTAACATTTATAATAATGTTAAAATCAAAAATTAAGAATAAAGAATAATATTAATGTTTAATAAATGCTCATATCAGTAAGCTCTCACATTACGTAAATACCTAATAATTCAAGTATAAACTTAGCAACTTGATAGGAAGCCCTAATAAGGCTCATTTAACACTTGCCCGCGACATCTGTCCTACGGCCCAACACGAGTATGAATATTCGTATTGAATTACACCATGCCTACTGTGAAATTAATCACTTAGAAACGCTGCACTTTCTAAGGACAATCGTGTGATTAAGCTCATTTTAATATCCATCGGTATTTCATGAAGAAATAAATATTTGTTACATACAGGCTGGTGCCGTCAATACGACAATAAATTGAAACATGGGCTATATTAGTTCATAGAAATGGCTTGCCACATTCAAAAACATCTTATACTTTTGATAATTTTATAACATTTCTATGAAAAAATGCAGCCAATTTTATATTCTTTCGTACAAATGTCCTGAAATAATCAAATGAATACGATGTTTTTGAAAGTAGTAAACCATTTCTATGAACTAATATAGCCCATGTTTTAATTTATTGTCGTATTGACAGTACCACCCTGTATATGTGCCTACATTGGGTCAAGTTCTCGTGAAGCGGAGCACTTGCCGAGTAACGAAAGGTTAGAGGATTCACGAATATCGTTATGTAACAATAACAAACACATGCGAACCTACCTCGGTCTGCTTTCTCCAACTCGTCGTTTCATGTTCCGGCCGGCACACACATAATATCACAATAACGAACGATTGAACACATTGAATACTTGGTAAGTCCAACTACCAGAAAGAGGCCAACCGGCGGATCCCACTCGGCTGGGCAACTTCGGGAAGCTTCAAATCATATTCTTGGCCCAACTACCGCACTGTCTCAAGGCTAAAGTCTTTAATTCGTGTGTGTTGGCAGTGATGACTTACGGAACTGAGACGTGGTCGCTTACTATGGGCCTCATAAGAAAGCTCAATGTAGCACAAAGGGCTACGCTCGGGGTTCCTCTGTGTGATCGAATCAGAAATGATGAGATCCGCAAGAGAACTAAGGTCACCGACATTGCCCAAAGAATTGCGAGCCTCAAGTGGCAGTGGGCAGCCCACATTGCAAGGAGGACTGACGGCCGTTGAGGCGGGAAGGTCGCAGCGTTGGTAGGCCTCCTGTGGGAGGCCGACACAAGGTGGACCGACGATCTGGTGCGGGTCGCGAGAAGCCGATGGATGCGGACAGCGCAGAACCGATCGGTTTGGAGATCTTTGGGGGAGGCCTATGGCGAAATGTATGAATGAAACATGGGCTATATTAGTTCATAGAAACGGTTTGCCACTTTCAAAAACATTTTATTCATTTCATAATTTCATGACATTTGTATGAAGTAATATAACATAGGCTGCATTATTTCATAGAAATGTCATGAAATTATCAAATGAATAAAAAGTTTTTGAAAGTGGCAAACCATTTCTATATAATATTATAGTGAATTTATTTACGGATTTGACATTCTCACACTAGGGGTAGGTACTGAACGGTGCCATAACATTTATACTTATCGCAATACTGTCTCTACAAATACATTGTGAGTATTGTGACAGCAGATCACCAACAATAACTATATTTCCTGAACACCATAGATTGCGTGGCCGACAGCGTGATGAGATGGTCGACAATACCTTTACCTGCATTTAAGATTGGGAAGCATATAATTATATCATCACCAGTCTATATGTATACGTCCCGCTGCTGGGCACAGGCCCTCCTACAAGTAAGAAAAACATGAGGAGTTTGGGCCGTAACACCACCACTGACACAACTGAAAACCAAAGCAACGCATAATTTTATTCTTGTCAAGTATAAAATGCAAAGCATAAAATTATCTGCGAGTAAAAAACATGTATTATCTATAATGGAAAAATACTCTATATTGAATAATTTATACAGTGTGTTAGGGATCGGACTACCGATACTTTACCAACGTGTTGTATGTTAAATTTTATCGACAAAAAACTATACAAAGGGTGGTCGCACCCCTCACCCCTATCAATTGGAACCATTTTAAAATTTAATTTCTCGTACTTTTACGAGTTGATTGAAACTCGTTGTTTTATGATTTCATGTTGTCTACGTACACATAAGTGACCTTATTTTAAAGATATTGAAATGCACTTGCATTTAAAACGGTATTTGTTAAAAAGTTACTGAAAATAATAAACAAAACCCTTTGATTTAGACGAAAAACTTGGTAAAATTTTGTGATTTTTTTAGTTATTGTGGTCTACCTAGAATACCAGGTTGTAAAAATACCTTTAATAGCCTTGAATTAAGAATAACTTGTTTGTTTGTTTATTCACACAAGTAAATCGCAAGCTTTTATGATCATATAAATTGTGTATAATGAGGTTATTAGTATATGTATAGTAAAAATTTTAAAGGAAAATTTTATTTTATTCTTTTTAGAGCATTCATATAAAAGCTTTTTTTAGAAAAGGTTTTTTTGCTTTTAATTTATTTTTTCTTTTTAGTTATCGCTGGCTAGGTTTCTGAGTCTCGGCAAGCCCTTACATTTGATACCCATATTGCAGAAGTGCATTAATAATAACTATTTCGCCATTTTGGTTGGTTCGCCATATTGGATTTGGAATGACGTCACAGCTTATCGTGTATTGTCATCCAAACCAAACATGTATACAAAATTTCAGATCAATCGGTTGAACATATCTGCTTCAAAATCGGGTAGCAAGATTCCACCCGAACATAAGCAAGTTAAATAAAAGCTTTTAAAAATCATATCTTGCACCCAAACATGAATTTCTGTGAAAGGAGCTATAAAATTCGGCAATATGTAGCTAAAGTGAAACTTTATAAGTTCTAACTCGAACCGTAACCTCGGAATCTAACAAAAACCGTAATTAATTAACGCATGCCCATATTTTTCACGCCATATTGTTGCGGAACCCTGAATATCTTTTATGAAATAGAACTCGCGAAACAACGCGAAGAGAAAATCAGCTGCCAAGAATTATTATTGAGAGAACTTTATATAAAAATATTTTCATTAGGTACTCAGTTTAATAAAACAATTTAACGTAGTTACTAGGTTTCAACCTGCAATCTTACGTGAAATTAATTCACATAAGATTGAAATTGGTTTAACGAAAACAAATCACACCAGTCGCTAGGCGGTAAAGCGTGCAAAATGGATTAAGCTTTGAATTTACATTGTTGATAAAGTTTGTCACTTCGCCGCCACTCCATCAGCTTACGCTTATTTAATAATATAATTTACACTACTTTACAGGCCGTAATTATAATTCTATTATCTCTTCATAAACAGTTATGTGTACATAGATAATGATACCAACCTAAAGTGCAGGTGAACATTTCCGATAATCTGTGTTAAATCTAATTAATACTATTCAGCTTAATTAGATACAGACTTTCCATCTATCGACTGCGTAACGAGGCGCTGTGCGATTTATTGTCGTGATTACCAAATTTTATACAGGTTTTATTCAAATTTAAAAGGTTGATTTTATACAGTATATTTCTGAGCATACTAGTCTAGATTGCTATTTTGCCATGTGCGCCTGAAAATGCCGACTGCTTCCACAGGCTTGAAGGTTGGAAACTCCTTAGAAGTTGCTTTTTAAAAAGAACATGTCATATTTGTGTCAAGATGTTGTCTATCAAAATTAAATGTTGTGAGCGTACGTTTTTGTTTCTTTTTATTATAATATTTTAATTATTAACACCTGGAGAGTTTTTCAGACTTGTCAGTTAAAGATATTAAGAATTTAGATATAGTAACTTGTGCTGAAGGCCTTTTAAGAGTGAAGACTAGGTTAATTTTAGGAAATGAACTAGAAAATTTCAAATACCCAATTTTATTGCCAGGTGGTCATGAGCTGATAAATAGATTGATTTTTCAGAAACATTGTATGTTGCAGCATGCTGGAGCTACACTGGTAATTAGTAGTTCAAGTGAGTAATATTGGGTTACGGCTGCAAGAAAAGTCGTAAAAAAGTGATATCCTTGTGCGTTGTCTGTAGACGCTATAGTAGTAAGGCAGCTCAAGTTCCGATGGCTCAGTTGCCAGAAAACAGAATTAAATTAGGTAAGGTTTTCGATGTTGTAGGCATCGACTTGGCGGGACCGCTATCTTTATAATCAGGAGAGAAGTGTTGGATAGTTCTATTCACGTGTGCTATTTTTCGAGCTGTTCACTTAGAGCTGACACTTTCACTGAGGGTTTCATGATGGCCCTAAGAAGGTTTATATCGAGACGCGGTAGAGTGTCAGTGATATACACCGATGATGGGACAAACTTTGTGGGCGCTTATAATCTTTTGCAGGATTTGGATTGGAACGAGATTCAGGCACAGTCTACTGTTATACAGATACAGAGGATTTTTAATGCACCTAGTGCACCCTGATGGGGAGGGTTCTGGCAGCGCATGATACAAAGTATTAAAGATTTGTTGCGAAGAGTGTTGGGTAGAGCGGCGTTATCGTACGTTTTTGTCTCTTTTTATTATAATATTTTAATTATTAACAAAGGTAGTACCAAAACCAAACATATGCATAATATATTACAATCATATTATATTATAATCATAAGACGGGACGAGCTAAACACCGACTTGTTTTCCACTAGATAAATGACTAAATTAATGCTATATAAAGTATTAACTAATCAAATGCAATCATTTTAATACCGGTAAATTGAGTTTACAGCATCGATGGTGTGCAGTTTGAAACGAGGGCTATTATGAATGGGAACTGCAAGCTACCGATGATATTTAGTTCTATGTAGTTAGTGAAGTAGATTTTACATATGAAATATCCACAGACATCTGCTACATTATATGCAAACCCTAATATACTACTTTGTCAAGAAAGTACCGGAAAAAGATCAATAATACACAAAACGTTAGTTACTCATCAAAATTTATGTTATTTATCAACTTTTAAAGTTCAAAGTAGGTATGCTCCGTCAGAAACGATACACTTTCGCCAACGAATAATCCAATCATCAAAACATTTTTTAAACGCTGTTTCCGGAATTGAGTTCAGTTATCGCCGCGAATTCTCGTTTATGTCTTCTACCGATTGGAAACGGGTGCCACGAAGTGGAAATTTGAGTTAAGGAAAAAGAAAGAAGTCGGCTGAAGCCATATCTGGTGAATATGGTGGTTGCTCGATGGTATTTGTTGACCTTCCGGCAAGAATTTCGAGTGCACAACATCACGAGAGTCAAAGAAAACAATGAACATGACTTTGACTTTCGATCAACTTTGGGGTGGTTTTTTCGGTTTCGGTTCAGATGGAAGGCGCCACTCCGAAGCTTGTTGACAGTTTGCATGTCATACTCGTAAACCCACGTCTCAACACCAGTAACAATGCGTTTCATGAATTTTAGGTCGGAATTGACTCGTTCTGGCATGTCCTCAGTGACTATCCTGCGATTGAGTTTTTGAAGAAAATGTTTTATACCCAAGTGATTATTTAAAATGGTACTAACGGATCAACTCGTGAGATACAGAAAGTTCGCCGGCTATCTCTGTCAAAGTTGAATGAAGATTTTTAATTACTATGTCCCTCAATTTGCGATGTTTACTTCAGTTGCAGACGTTGATGGCCCGTCCATCACATCTCGACCGCTTCTGAACTCTTTGTACCACTCATAAGCACGTGTTATAGATGTAATTGAATGAAGAAACACGCGATATATTTTCATTGAAATATAACAATGCCATCGGTGATTGCGGGCGAAAATATGCACGGACGTAATTCTTTTACCTCAGTAAAATTCAATAACTCTATTACCGAACCGTGTATTTGGGTTCACACTGTTCAGATAAATATTTGCATTTACATTACGTTACGGAATATTGAATTATTGTTTTTCACGAGTTTTAAAAAATCATATTTGTAATATTCCGTACCGCAGCAGTGCTAACTTTTAGGATGGCTTTCTGGCACATTGTTTGCGACATGCACTCCGATGATGACTTTCGCAACTCTACATGTCTCATCAGACTATGGAGCTTTGAAAACTTAGAATATTACCGTGGAAACGCAAGATTGTGAAGGGAATTACAAATTAAAAGTACACATACCTAATACTTACAATAAATTTATAGAAGTTTTATTATGCGTTGCCTCTGTTTAAAATAGCCAAATAAGTAGTTACTTAGTTTAGTAGGCCTTATTAACAATATAGGAATACGATAAATGCAATTACGTCTAATATGTATGTTTTTATTTTCTGTATTCGTGAATAGTGGGGATTTGCGACACTGGTTTTTAACCGACTTCAAAAACGAGGTGGTTCTCAATTCGCTTGGTATGCCTTTTTTCTATGCAGGGATGTATACCGATTATGCCGAGATTTCTGATCCGATTTAGGTGATTCTTTTCTGTCGATGCGGAATAGTTGCTATTTGGTAGTTTTGTTTATAAATATTTAATATCCGAAATTGCGATTTTTTTTGTTTTCCTATGACTTTTTATAGAGATGACGATGCTGATGATGGATTAGATGTGATACAACTTTTTTATAGTTCGTAATGTGACTACGCACATACAAGTATATTCTGTGATTTACAAAGATACTTAGTATTCCAGCGAATTTGCCTGTGTACTTATAGATACGTATTTTAACACTGTATTACACAGCAAAATAAATTACATGCGAAAAATTCATTAATACGTTCCTACCTTTTGAAATCTAGTACTTACGTATCGGAGAAATTTTCGCCCGAGTATGCACTAATCCGTGGAACAAAGTTCCAGTCTTTTCTAGGAACTACAGTATGATCTTTTAAAATGAGAAAAATATATTTTCCATCTGGTGAAAAATTATAAAAGGTGTTGATTTTGCATGAATCATAGTTTATGTAACGCTGAATAAAAGTTTTGTGTTTTTCACAGAAACTGAATGAAACACGACAAATTTTGTTAATGTGCAAAATAAAAAAATTCTATCGATCTATTACTTAAATTATATCTACTCATCCAAAATTTGTATTATGGGTAATACCCAAACTCCTTAACCTACTTAACATTAAAAATGCTGAAGTGATTTGTTTTTTTGTTAACGGTTTCACACCTAAACCACCTTAGGATTTAGATGAAATTTGGTATGAAGATAGTTTGATACCCTGTGAATAACAAAGAATACTTTTTGGAGCGATAACCGACAACCACGGCCGGAACCGCGGGCTGAAGCTCGTACTCAATATTACCATGTAAATAGTTGGTTGAAAGAGCAATGATATGATAAAATAAAATTTAAAATATTTCAGCTAACACATCAAAAAAATGTACTCTATGGTTGCGACTCGCGAGTGTCTATAATTTTTTTTGTAGATACTTCGGACATGAGCATTTATTTAATTTTTTAGGTATTAAAAAAAATTATTACCTCTGCGTCGACTCTCTTTACGTCGAGTCTCATTACGGTGATCCTCGATACGTCGCTTTCCCATTACGTCGAATCTCACGACGTCAAGTATACAGCTTGCAAAGCAAGACGCAGTTGAGAAAATGATTCATAAAAAACACACCGATTGACATATTATTGTAGAAACCTCTAATTGATTTGTAGTCTTTTCATAAAACGTTTCCCGGTGTCACTTTCAAGTTTGAACTTGTCTTAGGTTCAAACTTGGAGAAGTTAGGTCCAAATGAAAGCTTCAAATTCCGAACAAGTTCTTACTTAGGCAGCTTCGTGTCGTCGTGTTTTGTATTTCATTGTTTCGTTCACATTCAAAGTTTCTGATAGTTTATTCTGGGTTGGTTGGGTACTGAATGTGGCGAACAGTCAGTTCAGAACGAAAATCGTGCCTTGTTCCTTATTTCTCAGAATTCATCATTATTTAAGTAGGTAGATATTTATAAAAGTTTGTCAGGAAAGTTATTGTGTGGAAGAAATTATTATCTATACATATAATCTATCTATATTGTATATATATATGTAATAAGAATGAAAGGACCACGTGTCTGTACATTGCATAATTATATTTTCAACAAAAAAATAGTTCGACTAAGAATAAGTAACAAAAAAGTAACAATATCTGTCCGTTTGTCTGTGCGGTGTAGCCTATCCCAATGCTTTCCGTTCAAGATGAGAAAGTATTATTATGTCTAAAGACCATTGTGGTCTAAGGTCAAAAGACGTCCGTTACCTTCACTGTTGTGAGCAGAATGGTCACACGAACATGTGGGAGACTACCTATGCGAAGATTTGAGGTTCACCCGCATTTGATGTACAGACGACAGATAACAAGCCGACACATCTTGGAAAACCGCGATAGTAGCGAAAAATTTTCATATTCATTTGCAAATGTGGGTTGTCGATTCACTCGTGCGAATGTGAGGGACCGGAGTAACAAAACTTGCCATGCTTGCAAGTCAGGTTTAGTCAGGCTAGTCCAAAAAGTTATCAGAAGATTTTTCGAAAAGGTAAATAATAAAGAAATTATTGGCGATTTTCGTTTGTATGAAAAGCTAAAAATTGCTCTTACATACAACAATAGGACTGCTGTTCATAAATCTTTCCTTTGATAAAGTTGATATCATACCGTTCAATGAAATTGAACGCAATTCTGTTGCAAGGTATTGAACATTGAACAGACGACAGCACATCAAGTGTAACAGTTGCACTACGAAAGCCGCCTCTATTACGTATGCAGTAAGGGCGGTCTCAATATCAAACTGTTACGCTTGATGTGCTGTCGATTGAGCATTGCATTGATTGCCTATTAACACACAAAATATTCAACAAGATATTCAATGTTCATTTCCGTAGCGATGTCGCGCAAAGCATACGTACGTGCAGGGTGATAGTTTAATAAATGTGTAAAATATCATTTTTTAAATAAAAATGAAAATCGTCTTCAAAACACAACATTTTTTGAAGTTGGTGATGAGCTGCTAAGCACCTCCTCCAAAACATAGCATTTATGAGAAAAGTAGTACTTACGTACCTACTTAATGTTTGTTTAAATTTTTTTTTCAACTTTTTAGTAATAAATATTTAAGGTTAAAGCTAGAAGGGTATTTTGATTTAAAAACCAAACTACTGAATCGATTTTTATAAAATTAGTTCTGTTAAAAATAACGGAGAAAATCTAGGCGTTCTCGTTGGTGGCCACCACGTTTCAAGAAGAATGAGCAAAGGAACCTCAAGCATTTTACTAGGTGGTAGGCCCGTTTGTAGTTTCGTCTGGTAGGTAGCGAGAGTAAATTACTGGTCATGGAATACATTTTATTTTAAGCCTCAGGACGACAGTTAATGGCAACGCATCTGCAATACCAAGTAATTTTTTCCCTGTTATTGCAGGTGTCTATGGGCGACGATAGTCACATAACACTAGGTGGGCCCACAGATCACTGGTGGGCCGTCAGATTGTATGTTATCTAATTGTTTATCTAAAAAATATTTAAACAAAAATTAAAACCGTCTCCAAAAAACTGAAAAGGATAAAATAATTAAATTTTAGTAGGTACTCATCCCCTAGGAACATATTTTTGGAGTCGGTGCTTTTCTATCTATGGTTTTTGGAAACAACTTAGCACCAACTCCAAAAATATGTTCCTAGGGGATGAGTACCTACTAAAATTTAATTATTTTATCCTTTTCAGTTTTTTGGAGTCGGTTTTAATTTTTGTTTAAATAATTTTTTTTTCACAATTTTTAGTGATAACTTTTGAAAGTCAAAGCTAGATGGGTGACCGTGAGCTTATATTGATTTCTACTAGTATCATTACACTAAAAATTCATAGGAAAGCAAAAATCCGCAATTTCGCATATGTAGACGATTCATACGTTCATACGGAAAACTCATTTGAGTCATTGTCGGTTGATGAAGAGGTTGAAGAGAACTTGTCAATAATGTCAATACACCCAAAACTAAGAAGAAGCTACCCAGACCTACGATATGAAAACTATGAACAACAAGAAGAAATGAAAAAGAAAATAATTGAACTAACGGAGAAATTAGAAATAGCTGAAAATGAAATTGTAAATCTTTTGTCAGAAAATACCATGCTGAAAAAGAAAGTGTCCCATTGTAACCTACAAGTAAGTCATTTAAAAGATTTATGTTAATCAACCCCAAGGAAAACTATAGACAGGGAAAAAAGAAAAAGTTTCAACAAAACTCGATTGGATTTTACTCAGGAAGGCAATGATCTAGACGCTTCACTGTGTCATGAAGATAAAGTTGGAGATATTACACTTGGCAAACCGAGAAGTGATTCCCTCCGAACCGAGATATCAACTAACACATTAGAGCAATCACTAACGGAAGCTGTCCCTGAATCACCATCAGAAATCACATCAAACAAAGATCATAAACAAAAAAGACATAACATTTTCATCATCGGAGATCAACAAGTACGAGGACTTTCTACCAAACTCACAAAAAGTAGATTAGGTAAATGGAATGACAATTATAATGTCGCTGGAATTGTGAAGCCCTATGCAAGTTCGAGTGATGTTTTATGTAGTCTTCATAGCCTAGCGGACAGCATTACAAAAGATGATTTAATTGTAATATCTGCTGGTAGCAACGATAAGGATCCTTTCACCTTATTGACTAACTTATGTAATGCTTTCTTTCAATTTAAATTAAATAAAATATTTATATTAAATATCTATCAAAATCGTTACTTGGACGTAGATATATTGAATTCCCAATTGAAATTTTTGACAAATCAATATGATAATTGTAAACTCGTAGATATTAAGTATTCTGACAATATATATTATAGACGATCAGTTCCTAGATTAAATTTTGTAACTTTTAAGCTTAATATTGAAATAGATTATGTGAAATACAATCACTATTACATCAAGGCCGGTCTTAAAAAATCTTTTAAACTTCATACTAATAAACCTAACTATCATGTTAATTATAATGTAAGCAAGTTTTTTCGTTCCCCATGAGAAACCATCTTGTAATCCCACTGTAAAATCTAATCCCACTGTAAAATTTAATCCTGAATTCAAACCTAGTATTACTAACTTTAATAAGATAACTATTCTACACCAAAATATAGCCGGACTTTATAATAAGCTTGATTGTTTTAGAGTTGACATTAAAAGAATTACAAGAGAAAGGTAGAGAGGTGGATATATTATGTTTTAGCGAAACGTTTGTTAAACAAGGTTTGGAAGCCAATATAAAATTAAAAGAATATAAATGGGCAGCAGCCTACTGTCGCCATGACAAACAAAGAGGTGGTTCCTGTATCCTTGTAAAACAAAATTGGGATGTTAAGCCTTTAGCTATAGCGAAAGATTTGGCGACTAAGAATTCCTTTGAGTGTTGCGGAATTGAAGTCACTGGCCTGAATTTGATAGTTTGCAATATATACAGGATACCAGATAAAAGGAAAGTCTGTATAGAGGTATTTTTGTATAAATTCGAAAAGTTGTTAAGTTTTTTGTGTGATAAATATAAGCGGAAAAAAGTTGTTATTAGCGGAGACTGGAACATAGATATCCTTAAGCGTACTAACTATGCTGAAGATCTTATAAGTATTCTAAGGGGTTATAATTTCCAAATTCACATAACGTCTCCAACTAGGAAAACTTCATGTTTAGATCAAATAGTAAGCAACATCAAACAAGTCAATCCGTTAATTCATAACCTTGGACTTTCAGACCACGAAACGGCTCAATCTATATCATTTAAAGGTAGTAAAAGGAAAGGTTATAATACTTGGTTTGAGCATAAGCGAGACTACAGTATAGACAATATTGGAAAATTTTGCGAATGTATTTCGGCGCTCACTTTTACAGAAGTCTTAAACGCGAATAAAATGATAGTTGCCTTTGATTCTTTCTATGAAATTGTCTGTCTGTTGTATGACATGTGTTTCCCTATAATTAAGGTTAAAATGAACAATCGACCAGGTAAATTAAAATGGCTTACAAAGGGATTGAAAAAGTGTAGCATAAAAAAAAGACATCTATATATTTAACATTTAAATTCTCAAAAACAAATAAAACTATACATAGAGCAAATTTTAAACGTTACAGTAAACTTTTGAAGGATTGTATCTTTAGATCTCAAAAAATAAGTAACAACAAATATATACAATTTCAAATTCAATAAACAGAAATATATTTGATAGTGATATTGATATAATTAAATTTGATAACTCAACTTACACTAACGCTCTTCATATTTCTAATTTCTTTAACAAGTTTTTTATAGATTTAATTGACAAACAAAAACCAATTCACGATTTTAAGTGCAATAATATAGTGAGAAATGTAAACTCAATTTATATAAATCCCACTGACGAGGGTGAAACTTATAATATAATTATGTCTTTGAATAATAGTAAGTCAAGTGGTATTGACGACATAGTAACCAGGGTGCTTAAAGCTTCTGCTAAATTTATAAGCAAGCCTTTAACTCATATCATTAATTTGTCTTTTGTCGAAGGGGTATTCCCAGAGAATCTGAAGTTTTCCATAGTTCGACCATTATTCAAGAAGGGCGACAAATCGAATCCTAGTAATTACCGGCCGATAACTATTTTACCCGTTCTTTCGAAGGTGCTAGAGAAAGCTATGCTAAAAAGAATAAATAGTTTTCTAGTACAATTTAATATTCTTCTTCCACAGCAATACGGTTTTCGGAAGGGTAGTTCAACCACACTGGCTTGCTTTGATCTTGTTAAAACTATATCAGAGAGTATAAATAATAATTGTCATGTGGTTTCATTATTTCTAGATATGACTAGTGCATTCGATTATGTTGACCATTCAATTCTGTTAAGGAAATTAGAGTTGTACGGTATCAGGGGAAAAGCTCATGACTGGCTGGACAGCTACCTGAGGAATCGAATGCAATGCACCGAAATAGCTAAAATAGTCAAAAACAATAATAAATTAGCAAAAATTAAACATAAATCTCAATTTTTAGCAAAAACCACAGGTGTTCCTCAAGGAAGTATTCTTGGTCCATTGCTTTTCCTGATTTATATTAATGACCTTCCATATGCGACCTCACATAAATGCATACTTTTTGCAGACGACACTACCCTAATTATAAAATGTACTGATAAGAATGTTGTGGAGGAAACCGTATACAAAGCATTAACAGATGTTATAAACTGGCTAAACCTAAATAAATTAAAAATAAATTTGTCAAAAACCAAATACATAAAATTTTCCTCTTATAGTACTCCGAAAGTACCATTGAAAATAGAATTCAATAACACAAAAATTGACGAAGTTGAACACTGTAAATTCTTAGGAATCAATATGGACACGCACCTAAACTGGAAGGAGCACATTAATACAATGTGCACAAAGCTAGAACGTTTTTCCTTTGCACTGCGAAGATTGCGGCAAACAGTATCTACAGAGGCTGCTCTTACAGCGTACCATGGATATGTATCTTCAATACTTAATTACGGGGTGGTGCTCTGGGGCAACTCTGTGGATGTAGATAAAGCATTCAAAATGCAGAAAAGATGTATTCGAGCTTTATGTAATGCTTGGTTTTAAGACAGTTGCGTACCATTGTTTAAAAAATTGAAAATACTTCCGTTGCCATGCATTTATATAAAGGAAATTTGTTTATTTTTAAAGAATAATTTAGGCTATTACAAAAAGAGAAACCACAACACTTTGAGGCATACTAGATCGCAATACCTAAACCTACTATATCAGCCTACCTGCCAGAAGTATCTGTATAAGCAAAATTCATACAACATGAGCATAGTTCTGTATAATAAGTTACCAAATGAAATCAAATGTTTACAAGGAATTTTATTTAAAACGAAATTGACAAATTGGCTATTAGACAAATGTTTTTACAGTGTTAAGGAATATTTGAATTTTAAGAAATTGTAAATGAATTAGAATCCTTTATTATATTTTTAAATCAATTTATGTGAGTAGTGAGTGACTTGATAAAAAATTTTGCACGTCTGCACGCAGACTGAATACACGTACTGTAACATAAACTTAAGATCTTTTAACCGTTGTGTTCATGCAAATAAACCTTTTGACTTTGACTTTGACTTAATTTTTCCAGATTTTTTGATTTAAAAACCAAACTACCCAATAGATTTTCAAAAATATTTTATGGGACCAAATGAGAACTATTCCGCATCGATCAAAAAAAGAATCATCAATATCGGTTCACCCAGTCAAAAGTTCTGAGGTAACTAACATAAAAAAAACATACAGACGAATTGATAACCTCCTCCTTTTTTGAAGTCGGTTAAAAAACATTTTATTGGTGGAATTGGCAGCAGAAGATGCGCCCGCTTCCTATGCCGTACGCGGAATAAGTCATGTTCAATGTTCGTGTTTACACGTTTCACTGGTCAATTCAATGTTCAATATTGATCCAATCGCATTGAAAGCTAACTTTGAATTTTAGCTTTCAATGAGATTGAACAATCACATTGAAACGTATTTAGACTGAAATATTGAACGGAAATTGAACCGTGTAATATTATTAGCTTAACTATTCCGATTAGCTTGATTTGCTTATGCAAAATGAACTACTTATAGTCTTATTAGTTCGTTTCCAATAATACTGTTTCATAGGCGACTGTTATTTGGCGTTTTAGTTGCGAAATTCAATCAGCTATGAAAACTATTTGACTTCATTTTTCACGGGAAAGATCCTATTTAAAAAGGTTGAGGATTTTAAGGTGTTGCTCGAAATTGAAAAATCGAAGCGTTGCTAGCGTCTTGACTGCGGATTCGGAGGTAAATACTTGACGTCTTTCTGGAAATAGTACCAATTTTTTTGGGTTGTTAAACTTTTTGAAGTTGTACAGACGACAGCACATCAAGTGTAACAGTTGCGTTACGAAAGCCGCCTCTATTACGAACGGTATAAATAAGGGCGGTCTCAAGGTCAAACTGTTACGCTTGATGTGCTGTCGGCTGTGCATAATGTACTAGGTTCCCGTTTGATAAAAGATTGGAGTTATTACGTCGAGATATTACGGACATATTTATACACTTACCTATATGATATAAGGCGAATATCTAAAGGTTATGGTACAAAACATAAGGAGTATAAAACACAACATCTCACAATTCCATACCTTGTTACACAGATCGAAGGTTGACTGGGATATCATTATATTAACAGAATGCTGGCTTCATAAAACTACCTCTGTTCCTTCGCTGGATGGTTATACGTTTGCCTTTACCACTAATAATAAAACGCAAAACGAAGGAGTAGTAGTATACCACAAATCTACCTTAACTTACAAAGTATTGGAAGCTCAGATGGTTGATGCCAATTGTTTAATAATAAAAATTAACAACCATACAGTGATTCTTGCAATATACCGTCCACCAGGCGAAAAAAACACGTCCAAATTCTTTGGATCCCTTAACACTGAACTGTGTAAATTATCTTCCTACAAAAGCATAATACTAACAGGTGATATAAACATAGACATATCTAATTCCTCAACCGATGCTAGTGCAGATACTTATCTTAACTTACTAGCTAGTCATGGGATGCTCCCAGCACATACCTTTCCTACACATACACGGACCTGCCTTGACCACGTCGTTATGAAAACAAAATTACCAGCACGATGCTTCATCGCACACACAACAGTAACTGATCACTACACTGTGTTATTCAGTATTGCATCTACCGCTCATAATACTGGGCCTACTAATAAAATTAATAGGGTAATAGACTATAAAGCCCTGGATGCGGCATTCTCCGAACTAGACCTAAGCCCAATATTTTCTATGTCTGACGTAAATATAACAGCTGACTTCTTGGTAGCGTCTCTGGAAAACGTACTTAACAACTGTAGCAAAATTGCTACAGTCCCTATTCGCAAACAAATAATCAAACCGTGGATTTCGCCAGGGTTATTAAAATGTATGAAAAATCGAGATAGATTGCATTTTAAATGCAAAAACCATCCAAACGATGAAGTACTTAAAGTGACTTACACACGCTACCGCAATTACTGTAACAATATTATTAAAAAGGTCAAACAAGAATACGAGAAAATACAACTAAAAAATGCTCAACATAGTAACAAAAGACTATGGGAAGTAATTAAAACTATAACTCATTTAAAAAGGCCAAACCGCTCTTGTTTAGAGTTATTAACAACTAGTGATCCTCGAGAATCAGCAAACAGAGTAAACCAATACTTCGCTAATGTTGGAAAAAATCTAGCTGAAAATATACTGACCAAAACACATAAGCCCATTGCTCATACACCTTTAATCACATCTAATGCTCACTCCTTTTGCTTACTCCCTACAGATATAGAAGAGGTAAAAACAATAATAGCAAATCTAAAACAGGTTTGTGCTATTGGTAAAGACAATATCCCTAATTCCCTCATAAAAAGATTCAATGATGTTATTGCTCCTAGTATGGTTCACATATGTAACCTATCAATGACATCTGGTATATTCCCGTCAAACTTCAAACGCGCTCTAGTACATCCCATACATAAGAATGGAGATAGAGACTGTGTCAGTAATTATCGCCCAATTTCTATATTACCGTCGCTTTCAAAAATTTTAGAAAAAATTATCAACAAAAGATTGACCAATTATTTAGAGACTAAAAACCTTTTATCAAACTCACAGTTCGGTTTCCGTGCAAAAAGATCAACAAACGACGCAGTTCATGAACTTACTAATTTCTTAGTTACTAATCTGGATGATAATAAAAAGGTCATTGCCGTATTTCTAGATCTTGCAAAAGCATTTGACACGGTCTTTATACCATTACTTCTTCACAAACTGGAAAGCCTTGGCGTACGAGGAACTCAACTTAGACTCTTTGATAGCTACTTAAAAGAGCGAACGCAGTGTGTTTTGATCGAAGCCATTCGTAGTGACGACCTCCCTATCTCTTATGGAGTCCCACAGGGCAGTATATTGGGTCCGACATTGTTCCTAACGTTCATAAATGACCTCTGCAACCTACAGCTACAAAATGGGAAACTAATAACATTCGCAGATGACACAGCCTTACTTTTCTCAGGTGACACTTGGGAAGAAACCTATCAGTTCACTCAGGCTGGACTTAACAAGGTAACCCAGTGGCTGGATAATAATCTGCTCACATTGAATGTTGATAAAACTAAATACATCGCCTTTTCTCCAAATAAAGCAAACCATCCGTATAAGTTTTCTTTCTCTATAATTGCACATACCTGCTCTGACCCCTCCACTTCCATATGTTCTTGTCAGAAACTCCAGTACACGGATACCATAAAATATCTAGGAATGATAATAGATAAGCACTTGACCTTTCAATCCCATATTGACCAACTAACTAGCAGAGTTCGAAAACTAATTTTTATATTTAAAAATCTACGCCATGTTGCTGATGAAAGTGTCATAAAGATGGTCTACTTCGCTTTGTGCCAGTCTATCCTATCATATTGTATCACAGCATGGGGTGGTGCAGCTAAATCCCATCTTATACACCTAGAACGTGCGCAGAGAGCCGTTCTAAAAGTAAGCTATTCCCTTCCGTTCTTTTTTCCGACAACAGAACTGTACAAGAAAACTAAGGTCCTAACAGTCCGCCAAATCTTCATTATGCAAACCCTGCTCAAACAACACTCACAATTATCATATGACCCTCTTCTCAACAAAAACAAACGACGTAAAAACAAAGTTTGCCAAGTACTAGGATTTAAATTAAGGCTTACCCAAAGGTTCTACTGCTTTCTAGGCCCTTACCTATATAATAGAGTAAACCAGTCTTTGTCTATTTATCCGCTAACTGGTGTCTACTGTAAAAGGAAACTTACCTCATGGTTGCTTGACCGGACATATAAGGAGACAGAAGATTTACTTCATACTCTGAACTAAAGCAAATAGCTCATAATCTCAAACACACACACACACACACACGCACGCACGCACACACACACACGTACGCACGCACACACACACACACACACACACACGCACGCACGCGCGCTTGCACACACACACACACACACATACACACACACACACATACACACACACACACACATTTAATTGTTCTGATTTTGCAACGATTACCTATTCAAAAAATGAGTAATTGAATTGACTAATGTCAAAGAATGTGTAACTTTGATTCCTATCTAAACTATTGTTAAAATTGGCCCTTTTTGTAAAAATATCTATGAATTAGCTAATAGTGAGGTGGTGAGAGCCTGGTAATCTGTAACACAGGTTTTCCTAGTACGGACGCCAGTCTCTCACAATATAGTTATTGAATTGATTTGTATTTTTAATCATAATCTGTGTAATGGCTATATTGTGAAAGAGAAATAAATAAATAAAATAAATAAAAATAAAATATGGCCCTTTGTATAAAAATTGCGTTAATCATACCCTATACATGCTGTGCCAATTAAGTATTTGTTCTGTATTATACTAGCAAAAACCAGTACCTGTATACAACAAAGTCAAGATTTAATACTGCCATCTGTAACGCCAGGTGATGTCGAAGTCATTATTATCTGGAGTGTAGGAAATACAATTATGCAGCTATCTACCAATTAAATAATATAAAAACAAACTTAACATAACTTTGGACTCTAAACACATAGTTAACTATCGCTGCCCTTTTTTTCTTTTTTCACGCTGAGGGAAAGCTCTGCCAGCCTATCTAGGGGGAAGAGGGAAGGGTGTGTGGGGCTCTCACCCACTAAACCCCCCAGCGATGCACCTCTTTTCTGATTCCTACCGACACAACGGGTTGGCCCGAAGACATTCACCGTCGTCGGTAGGGCAGTTGACCGATTTCGGTCCCATCTTTTGTGGTGGGTGTAAAGGAGACCCGCCAAACCGATTTTGTTCTTTAAAGTCGGCGCGCCGATGCATTGGCACGCCGACTGGGCTGTGCAAGCCGGGCTACGGCCCCCAAACGTACCCAAAAACTATCGCTGCCCTAGTTCAACTTGCCATAATCAAGTTTGTTAATACAACCCATGTAACTTTATGCTTCTTGTCAGATTATGGTGAGGATTCAACGATTTAAAATTATTATTATTATTATTCGCAACTTCACAGTACTCATATCGATAAATGGGTAAACAAGTATTTCAGGTCTTTTCAGAATTCAACCCCTTAAAGGGGGAAATTGGGTTCTCAAAATCAACGTGGGTATTTTTTGTATGGTTTATCAGATCGCTGATTACGAAAAACAACGGTGTGCGTGAATACCATTGTGCCCTTTAAGGGTTCCATTTTTAATTTTGGGGTAGGTACGGCACGAGACTCGCTTAATCTAATAGGTTCTTAAATTTGTATTTGGTGCCATCTCGAACGTCGCCAATCGGTAGTAGACGGTCTACTGACAACAGGTTTTTCAAAATTTACCCTCTAAAGATTGTATGGGAAACAAGATTAGTTAGACTGTTTTATTCGAAACTTCACAGGAGTACTCATAACGATAAATAAAAAACATAAAAAATAAAAACAGGTTTCTTCAAAATGAGGAGACGGAGCAGTATAGCCATTGAGAAACTTTCGTTGCATCCGTAATTAGTAGAATTAAAGGTGCTGCAGAAAGGTGGTTGTCTGCTTGCTTTTTATAAGTGTATAGGCTTGCACTCTATGTAAAATGCAAAAAATGACTGTTTTATCGCATCGGCACGTTCCCCTTAGGCCTATAAAATTCAAATGAGAAAACATGGTCTCAAAAAGTATTCTGACTGTTGTTCATCTGTTAATGAATCTAAGGGGCAGCACTAAACTTACTAAACTCCCAACGCTCCCAAATAAAAGTCACAGACATAAGTAATTAAGTTTTATTGTAGTAGTAGGTATACCAACTAAAAAAATTGCGATGTTTGTGTCCATCCTTATTTTTTTACAATTATTCTAACTCCTACTATGAAAAGAGTTTGTTCGAACATCACATCCATTAGATAAGAACCTAAGTAAGTCAGTGCCGATACGGCGACTCCTTGATACCACATCACACCAACTACTCTATTCATAATATGGTTGCAACTATCTAAATATATATATATAACTCAAAGGTGACTGACTGACTGACATAGTGATCTATCAACGCACAGCCCTAACCACTGGACGGATCGGGCTGAAATTTGGCATGCAGGTAGATGTTATGACGTAGGCATCCGCTAAGAAAGGATTTTGATTAATTCTACCCCCAAGGGGATAAAATAGGGGATGAAAGTTTGTATGGAAAAAGTCAATACTACACGCGGACGAAGTCGCGGGCACAGCTAGTTTAAGATAATCTACTTCGGAGCTCGACTGTATGTTTAATTTTACGGTTTTTTTTATGATACTTACTTATTAATTATAATGATCCAGTATTTAGAACTCAATTTGTAAACAGTGCTATAAAACCTTAATTTACTATTAACATGCTGTATGTATAATTAGGTATAGTTATAAAATACAAGTTCAATTAAGTTTTGTTTTATTTGAAATCATCACAACTCCATGGTTAGTTACACTTCAAAAGTTGTGCATCGAATTTTTTTATGGCGCAGCAGCTGACAGCATTTGGAAAGCAATAAGATTAGAGCGATAGCTACGCGTGCGCGGCCGTAATTTTTGGGGCACACATTGTTATTATCGGCAGCTGCGAACAAGACACGTTTCTTGGTTAAAAGCTCCAAAAATGGACACTACTTACTGTTTCAAAGACAAGGTTTTTTGACTGGAGGTGTTCCCTTTATTTTTTCAAGACTTGCCTAAAAATTTTATGAGTAGGTAAACGTAGTGATTACATTCACTTTGCTAATAAGTACCTACTTATGTAAATAATAGAAATATATTTTGGTAAAAATAACCATTAAGTATAACAGTTTCCTGAATAGTGTATTTTAAACAATTTATGTAATTTTAGTTTTCATTATCAAGTTTTATGCATGCTGATGCTGCCGAATGTAGTATCTACCTACCAACTTTCTTGTTGATTACGTAAATATAAAGTAAGCATGCCAAACTTTGGTTTGTAGAAACATTGTTTTGTCTTAGAAATAAGGAGTTTGTAAAAAGCATGTTGTAAAAAGAAATACTGTGAAACTTTCTTTTTAGAAACAAAGTGGCTTCAGGCTTGTAAGAAGAATGATTTGTAAGGAGAACGCTTAACAACATTGAATGTTGTTTTTAGATTAAAAACTATTGTTTCTCTTCTAAAAAAAATGTTTCACAATATTTCTTAGTTCAATACAAATTTGTTTATTACGCACGAGTAAACCCGTGTACAAGCAGGGCTAGAAAACTTAAGGGTGAGTACTACAAAAAGCATTATTTATTACCGTATTGCTATTGCTAAAATAGCTATATATTCCATGCAACCTTGGGAGAAAGTAATTAATTAAATCAAAAATCAACAGATTAGGTGCAAGAATATGGGGAAGAAGAGATATGTAGGTACGATCATCATCATCATCATCATCACCAGCCTATATACGTCCCACTGCTGGGCACAGGCCTTCCTACATGGGAGAAACACATGAGGAGTTTGGGCCATAACACCACCACGCTGGCCCAGTGCGGGTTGGTGGGTTAAAGCGGTTGCAGTAACAACCGGGACCAACGGCTTAACGTGCCTTCCGAAGCACGGAGGAGCTCAAGATTATAAATTTGATTGACCCATCCAGGGACCAATCATGGCGAAAGTTGCTTTGTTTTCGTAATCGAAACCAGAGCGCTCAAACCACTACGCCACCGAGCTCCTCCTAGTAGGTACGATACAATTTAATAAAAATAAGTGGAAATAATAAATTACATCTATCATCCTTAAAAATAATATAGGTAGGTACCCATTATGGCAAGAAAACACATAGAAAAAATTCAAATATTTATTTTATTTCTTCATATTTATTAACTGACTTCATTTATATTAGTACTTTAAACTTTCATGGTTTTTTAACATTTGAATTAGAATTAGATATTCATTTATTAATTTTTTTGTTTGTGACTTCATTTATTTGGGGTTTTCCTATGCCCAAGTAGTAGGCGTCTCTCGGCTGATATGATGAACTTACATCAAAAAACGAGGAGGCCATCAATTCGGCTGTACCTATGTACTTTTGTAGGTACGGAATAAGTAACTACATTTTTTTTGTGTTTTATGTCAGTCCTTTTGTTATTTTTTTTGCAATATTTTGAAACTTGTTTCTCATTTAATTAGGCGTAGGTGCTGACTACTATGGAGCTTTCCAAAAAAATCTTGTTTTAAATATGAAAAAATTAATGAATCTAGTCTTTTCTGAAAACTCACTGAGCACAGATTAGATAATGGTTCCATTATTCACAAGCGTAAAAGAATCAAGTAGAGATCCATATTCTCCATATCCATTTCGCCGTGTTTCTAATAGCACATGTACATACAAAGTCTGTAGGTAAGTCAATAAAAGTGTCTGCCACTGTCTGTGTACCTTCTTCCTTGCCTATCTAAGCAATTTACAATGAATCGGAAAGCAATGACTTATTAAAAAGCTAACTCTTAATTTTAATTATAATAATAGAAATGAATCGCGCCTAATTAGATTAAGTACCTACATCCAAGATCTGATTGAAGAAAGGTGCGGAGCAGAGCTCATTGTGCATAGCGGCTGCGACCGCGACAGTCGAGGTTGCGCAGTTTTTGTCGCGGCGCGCTACTCCGGCGCACATGCTGCGGCACATCTGTCCGAGTCTATCTCGCGCACAAATTACAAAGTAGCGCACGGGTCTGATCGTATATAGGGTGTGCACTAATTTTAATTTCTTATACTTCATTTACCTAATCTCATAAATGGGAAATAGTCATTATTGGCCGAAGCGCGGACACATATAGCAAAAAATAAGGATTTTTTATTCCGTTTTAAACTTTGTAGAAATTTAAAGCGAAATTATTAGTTTATCATCTATTTCCTTCTTAGAAAACATTAATAAGCTAATTTTTAATTTATTCATGGCCTGGAGACATCTCTCACAAAAAACAAAAGCTTCATTTTAGAAATTAAACCTACCGTAGGTTCTATTTATAAATTGAAGCCAATTAAACTTTCATCTCTTACCGGCGGGCGTCGTACTTACCTACCAAAAATTCTTATTAATTATCTCATAAGGTATTAACTGTGCCACGGTCTTAATCTTGTAACTAAGTATGATTAAGTCATCATCATCATCAGCCTATATACGTCCCACTGCTGGGCACAAGCCTTCCTACATGGGAGAAGCACATGAGGAGCTTGGGCCATAACACCACCAGGCTGGCCCAATGCGGGTTGGTGGGTTAAAGCGGTTGCAGTAACAGCCAAGACCAACGGCTTAACGTGCCTTCCGAAGCACGGAGGAGCTCGAGATTATAAATTTGATTGACCCATCCCAGGACCAACCATGGCGAAAGTTGCTTTGTTTTCGTTATCGAAACCAGAGCGTTCAAACCACTACGCCACCGAGCTCCTCTGATGATTAAGTACAAGAACCTTATTGAAAAGATACATCAATAGAAAGATAGGTGGATTCTATTTGTATAAAAAAATCAATAAATTATTGCCAGTATAAGGAACTCTACTGACTCTACTAAAAGATACAGTTAATCGTATTAAAACTACACGCATTGTAACACATGCTGTATATCGATATCGACTGAGATCGCGGCGACACCTGCGCCTGCGCACCTGCCCGCCTCTGATTCGCCAAAAACGAACAGACAGACCGATCACCTGCCGCGCATCGATACTCGTTACCAATACGTACTTGAGTGTCTCACAAAATTAAAAAGTAGGTAAGTTCCTACTATGCTCAACTCTGTATCACCGTGTGTCACCTTACTACGTACAGCTTCACTACCCCTAGATGCCCTTTGTTTATCTATATAAATTAAAGGTTTTGTTTCCAATGCTTTTTGTTTCATCTATTATTTTTATCAATTATTTATGTGTGGCTAATTTCGTTGTTTATAGCATAAATAGCTTACTTTAATGAGAAATTTTTTAAACCAAAATTAAAACCGACTTTAAAAAACTGAATAGGTTAAAATAATTAAATTTAAGTAGGTACTCATCGCCTAGATTCATATTTTTTGGAGTCGGTGCTTCACTTTCTATTGTTTTAACCCCCGACGAAAAAAGAGGGGTGTTATAAGTTTGACGTGTCTGTCTGTGTATCTGTGTGTCTGATTCGTTTTTTTTTTGTTTGAAAGCTGATGTGACTACGATGGTTCTTAGCTATAATTTATGAAGATCAGTTCAGACGTTTGATGACTATCAGCTCATATTCTACATGACAATTGGATTTTACTAACTTTTACAGATCCGATTGATTTAAAATTTAGTGTACTGTCACTTCGGTGACATTCCCATGACATACTAACTTTGAGCTAATCCTATACCATCAAAAAGTCTGCGAAATGCTTAATTCTTCAGAAACTTACAGCAGATATAGCGTTTTTGGGCTCTTATGAATAGTCTTAATGAGATGGTGTTAGATAGATGATTAATGACGCCGGGCGTTACTTAAATTTTTAATTTTGTAATTATTGGAAACAACTTAGCACCAACTCCGAAAAATATGTTTCTAGGCGATGAGTTTTTTTTTCACAATTTTTAGTGATAACTTTCTAAGGTCGAAGCTAGATGAGTGACCGTCAACTTATATTGTTTCCTACTATCGTATCGTTTCACTAAGAAGTCACAGGAAAGCAAAAATATACCGCCAATATTCGCGTACGTAGACAACTTAATGATTTTAGTTTTTTTTATATATATAAAAACAAACTACCCAATGATTTAAAAAAAAAATTATGGGACCAAATGGCAACTATTCCGCATCGAACCAAAAAAGAATCACGTAAATCGGATCAGTAGTCTCGGCGTAATCGGTGTACATACATAGAGTAAAAAAAACATAACGGCCGAATTGAGAACCTCCTCGTTTTTGAAGTCAGTTAAAAAGGCAAGATGTTTCGCACAATTAACTATCACCGAGGAAAAGAACCTGTTGTAGAGATACAAACTAACCTTTGCTTTACAAAAATCAACCGCACTAGAAACGAGATAGACATAATTATTTTTAAATATTTAGGTACTTAGGTAGGTAATCACAATCAATAGTTTTTTATTAGGTCTCGATAAAGTCTTTCAGCCGACTTTGTGCGACGCCAACTTAAATTGTAGAAACCTAATTAAGCTATATTTACATGTATTTTTTTAACAATAATATACTTAGGTATCTAGTGCCAATTAATATATCTAATGGTTAAAATAAAGCTACTTGATTACTGTATCTAGTAACTTTACGTTGCTTGTGAGTTATACTTGGCCGGTTCTTTGGGTTTGATATTGTAGCAAAACTCACTAGCGTTACAAATATTATTTCAGTGCCCTGCCACCGCTTTTCCTTTGGAAAAAAGGAGACTTTATCTTTTTATTTGCGGTCTCCTAGTATCAGTAGGTATGATAAATAAATAGTCGAGTATTTTGTCGAAATATTGAAGATCGCCCCCACTGTCTTCTGTCTTACTTTTCATAGTAAGAGTTTTTAAAAACTGTTTCGTATATTTGCTAAAACTGAAAAAACGGCTTGACCGATTTCAATTACCTACTCTCTTTTAGTTTTCTTCGCAGTAGGCACAGGGGTGGTTAAAATATAAAAATAAAAGCAAAAATCCTAAATAAAAGCAAAGAATAATTCATGAAGGGTAATTTAGTATGGAAAATCGGCTATCTGACGAGTGATAAAAAACTGTCATTTCTTTCATCGCCCCTTTGGGTTAGGTAGGTATAATACTTGCTTTAGTTACATTAAATAAGTAGGTACATGGCGTCCGTGACAGACAAAAGGAGTATTAAGGTATTTACATACTTTCTAAGAAGAGTCTTCATACTCTTGGCGTGTAACTGATGTACTTTAATGTCCTTTTATTTCTTCATTTTATTATTAGAACATGATTTTATCATTTTCTCATATTTTTTTAAGAGAACGGGTTTTTCATAAACTTTTCGTTCATTTCGGCCCCGAGAATCGGCATCTCTGATATTATATTTAATAATTATTATTATGTACTTATAACAAAAACAAAATACGGTCTAAAATTCGGCATAGTATAGTATAGTTGTATAGGTACTGGTTCCGGTGATGCCAGTAGATGAGGTTGTGAACATTATCTGTTCACAGCTGGATCAGTTGCACGATTTGCACGGTACTTTTCATCATATACCTACCACAGATCAGATATTAGTAGCAAGCATATACCCCCATCCAGCTAGCTGTGCAGAGTGCAGACTTACGTCGCGATTTATTAGCATTGTTTCGAGTTTTCACCAATTTTCATTCAGCTTTCGATGACATTTTTTTTTTAATTACTCAACAAAAGGTCATTTCGATTCGAAGTGGTAAGTTCAGTTCGATGAAGTCATCATCATCATCACCAGCCTATATACGTCCCACTGCTGGGCACAGGCCTTCCTACATGGAAGAAACACATGAGGAGTTTGGGCCATAACACCACCACGCTGGCTTAATGCGGGTTGGTGGGTTAAAGCGGTTGTAGTAACAACCGGGACCAACGGCTTAACGTGCCTTCCGAAGCACGGAGGAGCTCGAGATTATAAATTTTGGTTGACCCATCCCAGGGTCGACCATGGCGAAAGTTGCTTTGTTTTCGTATTCGAAACCAGAGCGCTCAATCCAATACGCCACCGAGCTCCTCAATTGATTGATTTTCAAAGGCTGCGATAAGTTCATAAAAGAAAAGTTCATGGAAACGGTGGCAATTTTTTTCTCGATGTGCTCGAAGGAACTGTAAAGACATTCCTCATGTCATGATTTTGGCTGCTGTTCGTGAGAAATCCGAAATTGATGTAGCACTATTTTTTTCTGCGATGCGGCTACCTACGTTGCTAGAGGGATACCGAACGGCTCATTTAGCGTTGAGATTGCTGTTAAACCTTTAAAACATTAAAGAATCGAAACGCAACAACATGCAAAACACTCAAGAAAAGCCAAAGTTTTCGTTGCAAGTAAAATACCTAATCACCAGGGATGAATGCACAATCGCGCAAGGGCAAAAACGCGCATTGAGGGCGCTCAATGGAACTATGAAAAATCCGGTAATGTTTGGCGGAAGTCGCCAGGCATCAACTGCCTGGCGACTTACGCCGAACATTACCAATCATTCCAGGATCGACCACTGCCGATGAAATAATCGCTTGCCTCAAATCATCGACTCTGCGGCGCTATTTGACGAAACATTATCTGACGATATCTGAGACAACATTTAATTTCAATGTTTCTGAAGCGGTACGAAGTTCGCCGGGTCAGCTATTTATAAATAATACACAATTCTAAATTAAATTCCATTTATATCATTTATTTACCTATGTAATTTACATTGGACGGTGGTATCACAAGTACAAAAATGTGTACAAAAATAATACATTACATACAGAGATCAATATCTTATATTAAAGAACCGTAAAGGTTCAGGTATTCAGGTGATTGTAGTCTTTTGTTTTTAATTTTATTCAGATATAACAAAAATTTTGTTCGGTTAGTAACATTATAAATACGGATAGTATAAATTTCAATTTAATTTACAATAGTTGTAGAAAACTTCGTGTAAAGTAGGTTTGCAGTTTCATAATGCTTTAACATATGAAATGGAAAGTACTATATTGTCACACTCTAAGTCAACGTTTTATCTTATTAAACATATTTTTTTATACAATATCTTGCACACAACACATAATTTAGATAGCTATCTAACACTAATAAATTATCCTTTGTAAGAATGGACGGCTTCAATTACAAATTACAGTACGTTTTTCACAGTTCTTAACAAAGACATCTTGGTATTAATGTCTTGAGCGTAGGCATGAGGGCAGAGACACTGGTTTCCCTGTCCTGAGTGTTGTTTAAAGAAAACCACATAAGCAAAAATGTTGAGTTATAACATTCCCATAATAGATCCATCATGACTACGCTCATAATAACTATTATAATTCCTCTATTTCTTAACATCTATCAAGAGTTAAATAGTCTATAAAAAACAATTTGATTAAATACTTATAGCTAACTATGTGGTTCTTATGTTATTAAACATTGAGATGCTTCAAATAAAATATGTTATGGTCGACATAGATCTAGAAGGGATAGATTTACATGGGTTATTCAGGAAACAAAACAATTCCAATGGCGAAAAGTAAATACAACTACCTCAAATAAAATAAATAACTCAAAAAAATATCCAATCATAGAAAATATCTATCACCTAAGCCTAGCGCGTTTGGTAAATACAGGCATTGCCACTATCTAGTTTTTAGGGAATCAATGGTATATATAGATTATTTTAATTTTGACGGCCTCAAACACATATTGAACTTTTGACCGCCATGTGTCTAAAACACACAAGATTCATTTGTTGAATTTCATTATATAATTAAGTTTAGAAAAGTGAAATATGTATATCATCAAATTTAAGGTAAGTAAAGTATAAATAAATAAAAGAAAGTTATTTGCTGAGTACCGCGTGGTTAAAGTTTTTAGTTTTATATTTGTACCTAAGATATTTTTTATGTGACAAGAATTATACACATACTTTTGAATCATCAAATTGTATTTGAAACCTAGAGATAAATTATACCTATAAACTTATGGCAAATAAAAGCAATGTACTACTTTGTACTCGATGGTAAAAATTGATCATCAACAGCCTACATACGGCCCACTGCTGGGCACAGACATTCCTACATAGGAGAAACACATGAGAAGTTTAGACAACAAAATATTCTAGTATATTGTGCGCTTAAATTGGTCACTACCATAATGACCATAAATTATACTCTTTTTATGACCAGTCCGATGATAGTTTAAATTTGATAATTGTGTTGTGTGGTATCCGCTAGTGAATCCCAATCGATTATTTAGTAGGAATATCGATAACATTGGGATCGATGTTTTATATTGCTAGATGAGAAGATGGCCGCACTGAAACATCGCCGATTATGTTGTATCTATCGCTAATTATAAAAAATTCTGCTTATCGCATTGCGAATTTTTAATAGCATACTATATTTTGTGTAATGTTTTTTTATAGAACTTAATTAATAGATAGGTATAGTTTTCGATTTAGGTTTTACGAAGCGTAATTTTTGTATTCTTAAAATAATGTAAAAATTAGAATATAAATCAATTTGTTTTTGTATGCGTAAATATTAAATTGGAAAAATTTGAAGAATCATCGGACTCTTGAGATGTAAAAAAGGGTAAAGTGTTGTGATGTGAAAAGTAATATACATATACTATTCACAATAATAATATTTACATATTCAGCCAAGTTAAGAAATTTTAAAATTCATTAATAAACCCTTTACAATGAAATTACACTTTGAGTTTGTTAAAAATTATGATTTTGATAATTATTTAATTCCAAGACTGTGCATTGGTTGGGCTACCCGGGGTGGAGGTAGAGCCATTGACCATAGAGTCGTCGGTTCCGTCGTCGTCTGTCTCCTTCTCCGGCGAGTGGCGGCAGAACGGACAGTGGCCTTTCGTCACCAATTGAATCTCGTAGTCTTCTAGGTAAAACAGCTGAAAGAAATGAGGTATTACTGAACTGTTTGATCATATCAATATATGCGAGAATTTAAAATACTTATACAGATTGAATTTTACAAGTAGGCGTAGATGACCAAGTCCGAAACTATGAGGAATAGCGAAAAGTGCTCAAGGAAGTCTCGACTAAGATTAAAGAGTAAGTACATCACATCATAGAAAATGGGATAGCAAATATTGTAAGAACTGTTAAATTAGTTGCACCTTGCACGGTCGCTCCGGTAGCATAGACAACTTTAGGAAACAGAGACAAATTCACTAAAGTTCTTTTTTCACATACAATAAAAATAGATAATGGCAGTAATTCTGGAGAACACATGCTACGTTTAAAATTGAGTTCAGTGCATTTCTTTCCCTCAATATGAATACAAAAAGGATGGCTGTCATATTATTTGACATTTAGAAACATGCGTTCAATTTTCGACCTTATTAAACGTGCTAAAATGCAGTGTTTAGGAGGCACTTGGCAGTATGGTATATCCTTGTCTTTGAAATAAATAAATAAACTCTGTTGTACTGTACTGTAACTGTCACCTGCATAGAGAAATGTAATTAGTCACCTGTCAGTCATCTACTCTTCTGCAATCGACTTTGCGTTGTTTTTATTTTTACGATTTTGCCGGTTGGTTTCTTGTGTTCAACATACTTTTTGTGCCACAAACAAAAAAACTGTGTTCAATAAGAATTCTATGCATCATAAACACTGCTACTGGATCGGCCATGGAACACATTTATAGACATAAACAAATCTGCTTAGCTCGTGGAAAATCTATATTAACCTGTAAAGCATCAGATTCTAGACACAATTCATTTTTCAATTGTATTGTTTCTGGAGGGATAACGCCGTTTGACAGATTAAGTGGACCCATACGCAAAATATCAGCCAATACTCTAGAAAGAAATATAATTTTGTAAAGTGAACCACTTCATCAGGTACATTTTATATTACTATGAATTATATATTTTTGTGTCATAATTCTAAAATTAAAACCGACTTCAAAAAACTGAAAAGGATAAAATAATTAAATTTAAGTAGGTATTCATCCCCTAGAAACATATTTTTGGAGTTGGTGCTAAGTGGTTTCCAAAAACAATAGAAAGTGAAGCACTTAGCACCAACTCCAAAATATGTTTCTAGGGGATGAATACCTACTTAAATTTAATTATTTTATCCTTTTCAGTTTTTTGAAGTCGGTTTTAATTTTTGTTTAAAATTATTTTTCACAATTTTAAGTGATAACTTTCTACGTTCAAAGCTAGATGGGTGACCGTCAACTTATATTGTTTCCTACTATCGTATCGTTTCACTAAAAAGTCATTGGAAAAGCAAAAATTCGCAATTACGCATATGTAGATGACTTCATAATTTCAGTTTTTTTATATTTAAAACTAAAGTACCCAACTGTTTTTGAAAAAAAATTATGGGACCAAATGGCAGCTATTCCGCATCGAACAAAAAAAGAATCACGTAAATCGGATCAGTAATCTCGGCGTAATCGGTGTACATACATAGAAAAAAAAAAAAAAAAACATACCGGCCGAATTGAGAACCTCCTCGTTTTTGAAGTCGGTTAAAAATTAACAGTATTTTTTGTATTTTGCTCTGCCAGACGGTATGATATTTATTTATATTATAAAATAATTTCATTCCACCTAATCTGTGTATTACAGATATGTTTATCTGTAATACACAGATTAGGTGGAATGAAATTATTTTACATTTACAGGTGCAACAGCTTAAGAAAGTCGGCCCATGTTGCTGGACTGCTGCAAACAAAAGCGTACGGAGGCAAGCCCTGATTGATGAGAAGAAGTGACAGTGGAAGAAGAAGCTGTTACTATGTCTCATCATCATTCACTCTTTCTGAAAGTTGGACCTACCAAGTTGGACTATTTGTCCCAGGTAAATGTATTCATCAACAACTTCCAGTTTAGAGCTCCCAACTTTCACAGGAGTGGGTACGACAAGGAGATTCGACATAATCTTCGTCTTATCCATGTTCATTTTAAGACCCACTTGTTGGGAGACTCTACAGAGGTCGACGAGCATTGTGCCCAAGTCTTCCAGGTTTTTAGCCACGACTGCAATATCATCAGCAAAACGAAGGTGAGTCATGTCCTCGCCGTTTACGTTGATGCCAAGTCCTCTCCAGTCCAAAAGCTTAAAAACATACTCCCACGCGGCAGTGAACAGTTTCGGAGATATAACATCGCCCTGTCTCACACCCCGCTGAAGTCGTATTGGTTTCGGGTTTTGGTCCTGGAGGCGGACTGACATAGTGGCGTTTTCGTACAGTGATTGCAGCACTTGGATGTACCGATAGTCTATTTGGCACCTCTGGAGTGACTGAAGCACGGCCCAGGTCTCGACAGAATCGAAGGCTTTCTCATAGTCCACCAACGCTAAGCATAATGGCTGGTTGTACTCTTCGGTCTTCTGTATAACCTGCCGCAGCGTATGTATGTGGTCTATGTGGTACTAAAGCCTTTTCGGAATCCGGCTTGTTCGGGAGGCTGGAAGTCGTCCAACCTGCGTGCGAGACGATTTGTTATAACTCTCGAAAACAGCTTGTAAACATGACTCAGGAGCGTGATAGGTCTGTAGTTCTTCAATAGGGTCTTCTAAGTATTACGTGTACTTCTGATAATTTTGATGTTTCTTTCACTTCAGAAAACTCACTTGCAACTCCACCGTTTGTGGTACCTTTGTTGGGCACGATTTAGAAATGTTACAGCAAAAGCTAAGTTTTTAGGATCATCGCCTAATCAGGGCGAAAGTCGTGATAAATGCTGGAATACGCTTTTGCAATATGTAGAAAAATCAAAATACACCCACTAAAAATCTCAGTGTTAATGGAGACCAATACCAGCAAAAGATAAATGAAGTACGTGCTCTCGGTAGTTCAACTTTTGGAACCGGTGTAAATTCAGACATGACAGACAGACAGATACTCTATGACGTTGTTAGTTAATATATTTTTATGATAGTTAAATAAATGTGATTTTTGACGATTTAAAAGTACTTCTTTGTGGCCTATTTAAATAAAATATTTTTTCTTTATTTCTTTTTTTTTCAGAGATTCGCGGATGAGAGTCTAAATTTTTAAAGGTCCTAGTTTATTTGCCCATGGGTTAGCGATACACAGTCTTGTGAAAGTAATTGAAGATGTCATAATCATCAAGTTAATGAAAAGCTATGTTGCGCGTTTTCAGATTCTAGTCTGTTTCTCAAAGGTTCATAACAATATATCAATCACACGCCACGAAATAATTGTTCATTGGGAACACTGACCGGCGTGGCGTAGGCCAAAAATATCTGTGTACTATGCCAGATAATACTATTCGTTAAACAGCTTACTTATTCCGGCTTATTTTTTTAGGTTATTAAGTTTCAACACCCAGCACCCCATACGTAGCGGCAGATGCGCATGTCTAAATCTATGAAAAAATTATTTTTAATTCCTCTTCAAATTTCGCCAATACATGCCACGTGCCAGCTGTAACGTCACCTATTCCTAAGCATTGGTAATCTGATAAGGTAGTTAATAATTATGTTTTTCCTTTTGACAGCGCCTGATTTGATGGTTAGCAACAAGTGACGACATACAGTTATACGACATGAAGTACAATCGATACCTTTGATTTCATTTTTCTTGTGTTGAAAATGTATCGCAATGTCTTCATTCAATATTTGATTGATTTTTACATAAAGATATAAAAATCAACAACTTTTTAGTTCCGGCTCACGCCGTGCTCGTCGTCGGAACGCTAGTGTTGCCAACGGTTGTCAAATGGTTGCTAAACAAACGCCAAAAGGTATGACAGCGCTGCCGACAGCCACGAATTCAAGGCTGCTGACTTTAGAGAACCGCATAGCTGATCTTACAGGCTGTACTCACGTTATGGCAGTGCGCGCAGGCAGCGGCGGGAAGCTCCGGCAACATATTTCGGTAGAGTAGCGTAGGCAGTGCGCCGCGCTTCACTATCACCACGCTTGCTGCACTCAGATGCAGCAACGCTTGCCGGCTACATATCACCACTCCGCTCTCGTCATCCTACCACCAAACAATGATTTAATTAAGCAAAAGTGTAGTTGACAATTTTTTTTTATTTCATAAATAAGAAGTTTGTAACTCATAAAGAAATATTGCAAAAGAATAGTATGTCTAAGATCAATAGTTTCACAGATATAGTATGTTTGATGTGTTGCCGCGCATCGTCCAAAAAAGCTCCAAAGAAAATCTACGGAACAGGTGACGTCACATGTTCCGATATTACTGAGAAATGTATGGGCATACCGACAAAATTATTAATTATTAACTATGTAATATGTATGTTTTTGTTCATAGTGGCCATAATAAAAGTTGTTTTAATTGATGTTAGAAATCTAACACCATTAACATTTTTGATAAAAATTGGAAAAAAAATTGACTATTATTATGAATTTCCGAAGCAGTACCAGTACTTTCCACAATATTCCATATCTTTTAAGTTTTAATAGTTTTTATGGGTGATGTATATTTTCCGAGTTTGTGGAAATAAGCGCCATATTCAAACTTAGGCAACATCCCAATTAATACAGGCTGCGCGGAATCTGCCTTGTTTAGCAGTGGACATGATAGGCCGATATGATGAATGATGATGAAGATAAATCTATATCTGTCTACCTATCAATAACCTGCTCGGATTCCGCCCTACTAGCGAAGGTAGTCCACTTACAACGAAGATGGTAGCAAATATGCGTTACGGCTTGCCTGTTGGTAACCAATTACCGTAAACGCTATTAGTACACTTCTCACGCTACTCAATTTATTATATCTATGGAGATACGAGTTGTTATTACTTTGTTCCTAACAAAATAATAACTCTCCATAGATTGAGGGTTTGTCATCTACAGACTATCACCTAGGGATTGCAATCGGGTCCGGCGGATCCGGTAATCCGGTGGATCCGGCATGCTTTCAAACCTACTGGATCCGGTAAAGTACAAAAAATTCTAAAAGAAAATGTTTCTATGAGAAATGCTGTCCGTTACGAGCGATGCTGAACAAAACCTAGTAAAGGACAAAAGGTTAAATTGTATTAAGCGAACCTCATCGACTTTATCCAAGAACGGGTCTAAAGAGTCAACGTCGTGGTCTATCCGCAACACCTCGGACCCCCCTGTAGTCTCCTTGTCTTCGGTCTCCGGAATGGGTGTTCTTTCGATCAGGTCCAAAGCCTCTTCTAATGTTATACCGTCTTCGGGCTCAAATTGTACTAGGGGTAACGCTTCTGTAAAAGATCAATATACCTACTGTTAGGGTCTTACTAATAATCATAATAATCATGTACTTGCAAAATGTTTTATTTGTTTTGTTCCAATTACAAATGTCATTCGCACGAACGTGACGCTGCACTCTATCCAGTGCAGTGCATCGAACCAATGTGTAATTAAGTAACTAGTTTCTGGTAATTTGTAGAGGTCTAACGTAAGTGTGTTGAGGAACTCGGTGGCGTAGTTGTTGGAGCGCTCTGGTTTCGTTTACGAAAACAAAGCTTTCGCCATAGTCTTTCCCGAGACGGGTCAACCAAAATTTCTAATCTCGAGCTACTCCGTGCTTCGGAAGGTACGTTAAGCCGTTGGTCCCGGTTGTTACTGCGACCGCTATAACCCACCAACCCGTATTGGAACAGCGTGGTGGTGTTATGGCCCAAGCTCCTCATGTGTTTCTTCCACGTATGAAGGCCCAGCACTGGGTCGTATATAGGCTGGTTATATATACACTATGTATTTTCAAAATATGTGAACTAAATAGGGCGATTTCTTTTTTTAATTGACAGTATATAATATAGTTACCGTGTGTGGCGAGCGAATGCGCCAGCGCATGCCTGCAGTGTGGACATCTGGTGGCGCATAGTGGTGGAGTGTGTCTTCTACACCGCCAACATAACGGCGATATTTCTTCATCACGACCCTCGCCGCAACTTGCACGAGTCTTTAGAATCATTAGCTCTACGCTTTCCTAAGAAAAAACTTATTGTTTAAGCTTACAATTTGCTGACGATACCAAAAGCAATACACTTGTGCAAAGTGAGTACTAGATTTGGCCAACAGTAAGCAAAATTGGTTTATAAAAAGCAAATTCAAAGTTCTATTTAAAATTACTTACTTGAAATTTCTGCGGTGTTTGTAGAGCCAGGATCTTGTCCAGCATTTGTCGTGCTAAAGTGAACGCGTTCAACGCCTTCGCTTGCTTCGCCAAACAGAGGTACAGACAACTGAGATTTTAGTTGAGGACTTATATTGTTGAAACAATTATTTACAAACATAGTAGGCCTTATTCTGAAACACTATAAATCTAATATTAAGTACAGTATATTAGATTACAGCAATATTAGATTTATAGTCATGTCACTTTATTTCATGATCATATAACATCTCCGGGTTATCATGTAGCAATAGAGACTAAAATGATTCCGAATAACAATTAAGAGGGCAAAAAAATTACTGTAGCTTATAGATTCAACTATCTACTTCGGTTATTTTGCTGAACCATGTTGAAAGGATACAATTTCGAGACTCCTGGTGGTGTTTCTTCTTCTATAAGTGCCAGAACATATCTGGCGGCGTTTAGTAAGGAGTCAGGTTGACTCAGAGAGAACGGTTCGTGCACGCAGCGATGTACTGCCTCGTACGCGTGATACACGCGAGACAAGCGCTCGTTGTGTCGGTACTGGCGAAGGACCGACTCGCGCTCCCTGTGGTATGTTTCAAATGATCATATTATCACACAATAGTTCAAATATTGGACCTAATATTTAGATATCCGCGAGCCTGTTATTTAACTAACTTTAGCCTTTGGCCTACTTTTACCCCACCAACGTCTAGTTAACAATTATTGTGGCTGTTTTCTGGCTCCTATATAAATTAATAGCTTACAGTCTTACTGTTGATTCTAATAATACTTATTTTATTTAGAACAATGTTGAGCATAGTTTGCCTTTCAGAGAAACAAAACGTTTTTAATTAGCATCTGTTGCCGAGATAAGCGGAAACCGTCCACAGCACCACTCCTTTATAAAGATATCTTATTATTATACGACTGCGTGTGTGCATGAGTGTGTGTGTATGAGTGTGTGTGTATGTGTATGATTTGTTTGGCGCTTTTTAGTACAACAAAAATCATCCTCACTTGACATCGTGGGTATCGGATCTCTCCAAACACTGCATCGCTAACAGGTGGTGGAGATAGCCAGCGTCGCTGAACCTTTCCTCAGCCACCGCATTGCTAACTAATATGCTGAATACGTTGATAGCTGTGTCGATTTCACCGGCCATGTAGTAAGCTGATAACAATATTTTACCGTTAATACTATTAATATAGCTACTGAAGCAATAAAAAGGAGAGGACCACAAAGGTATGAAGCCTGGGCTTTAAACAATTTTCATTTTGAACAGCAATCCTACCTATAAGGGGCAATAAGGTATAATTATTTCGAATTTTTAGTGCATTTAAAAATATTTTATAGCCCCCCGTTTATTTTTATGACGAACATGAAAAATTCCATTCAATAGTTGCTTTTTGCGTTTTGATATTGCATAAATTTAACTACCATTCTTTTTTTTACTTTTGAATGAAAAATGATAAAAAGTTCAAATATTTAATAGATAATGCAATAATAAGTGCATTTGACACATTCTACGACTTGAAAAACGAGGGAAAAAGACGAATTGCATTTAGTTTCTGCTGGGACATTTTTTACATAAAATCGAGTAGCTTATTTGATTAGCTTTGTGAAGAGGTGTATCACATTACTGTTCAAAATTATTCGGCATGAAAGCCCAAAAAAGACCGTGTCCTTTGAATTTAAATAGACAAAAAGTTTATACAGGGTCGTTTTACAGCAAGTATACTGAATTAGATTTATGTAACATGTCGCTTTAAGTAATGTAAGTGAAACTGCTGTAATTATGACAAGCTTTGTATATCACAGCCGGTTTTCTGATTGCGCTTCCTGTGCTGTTTTCACAGATGTAATCTGCTGTTACTAAACAAAAATAAGATCAACTAAATTTCTCATTAGCTTTCTCAAACGAGAACAACGTGCATTTTTTCTTAAAACTAATACTATCAAGGGGACCATACCATTCGGGATCGACTAACCTTCGCCATGATCGATCCCTGATGGTTCAATCGAAAATTTGTATTCTCGGGCTTCTCCGTGCTTCGGAATGTACGTTACGCCGTTGGTCCCGGTTGCTACTGCGGCCGCTTTAACCCACCAACCCGCATTGGGCCAACGTGGTAGTGTTATGGGCTAAAACATCCTCATATATTTCTCCCACGTAGACAGACCTGTACCCAATAGTGGTACATGATGGTGATGATATAGGCGAGGCATCATTAAAGTTGTAATTAAAAACAAAAAAAAATAAACAAAAATTAAACCCGACTTCAAAAAACTGAAAAGGATAAATTGATTAAATTTGAGTAGGCAGGTAGTAGGTACTCATCCTCTAGAAACATATTTTTTGGAGTCGGTTCATCGCTTTAAATTTTTTTTAAATGAAAACAACTTAGCACCAACTCCAAAAAATATGTTTCTAGGAGATGAGTACCTACCTACTCAAATTTAATATTTTTTTCCTTTTCAGGTTTTTGAGGTCGGTTTTAATTTTTGTTTTAATTTTTTTTTCACAATTTTTAGTGTTAACTTTCTAAGGTCGAAGCTAGATGGGTGACCGTCAACTTATTTTGTTTCCCACTATCGAATCGTTTCACTAAAAAGTCATAGGAAAGCAAAAATCCGAAATTTCGCATACGTAGACATACATTATTTTAGTCCGTTGTTTGCAGTCTTCCTTACCTTTCTGCGCCTCCACAAATTTATTTTCCTGCGCCATTCGGTGAGCGTAAGGCAAATATACGTCACGCTTGCATTCTGTGTGTTCCCGGGCTAAAGCAAACGCTCGAGCCCATTCACCGGCCGATACGGCCAACTCGGCTACCTTTCTAGAAAATAAACACAATCATAAAATCGTTACACGCAGAAGCTAAACGACTTTACATCGGCGCGTCTAATATGTTTCTGGTGTAAGTACCTTATTGACTTATTGTCGCCAAAACATGAAACTCTTCCTAGTAACATAAAGTACAGTCGAAGACATAAGTTGATGAACAGATCCAAATTTTCAAAACACCTGCACAATGTAAAGTTTCATATGTCGCTGAACAAATTGTTGATCAAATCTCTGTGTACATTGAAGAATGTCAAAAGTTAGTATACAATATTTTATCAAAAGTTGCTGGACTTACCAAATTTTCAAAACACTAGCATAATATAAAGTTCCATATGTCGCTGAACAAATTGTTGATCCAATCTTTTGTACAGTCGACAGCACATCAAGCGTAACAGTTTGACCTTGAGCCCGCCCTTACTGCGTTCGTAATAGAGGTGGGCGGCTTTCGTAGTGCAACTGTAACACTTGATGTGCTGTCGTGTGTACATTGAAGAATATCAAAAGTTAGTGAACAATATTTTATCAAAAGTTGCTGGATTTCATAAATCTACATAATTTGTTATTGATGGCAACGAAAGTCCATAAACACATACTTACAAAACACCTGCACACTATAAAGTTCCTATTGTTGCTGAACAGACAGTGCCGACTTGAGTCATTTTTGAATTTTGAACAAAGACAATCACTGAAAAGAGTGCCCATGTTTCGCTCTTTCGTTTTGGGAATGATGTCATTGTAGTGCCATTTTTTTTTATCTTATTCGCATAAGATTGACAAAAAAAAATTAAATAGAGATTTAATTTAATTAGGTCGGAATAGCGGAATATACAATGACCGATAGGCTGACACCGACTCTTTTTCAACTTGGCTGATGCTCTCCCGTCTGTTTTGATATCATTGTTATCGTTATCACATTACTTGATCTATCACAATTTTTTTTTAATTATACTTTAGTTAGTAGGAATAGTACTTGACTAAATCGTTGATTCTCTACTTGTATAGAATTATATATTATATATTATAATATAATATATTATACTATAATAATTATCATAATATATTATATAAATTATAATTATATATGCGGAGTTTATTCTATGTCTGATGCAGGCGTAGTCTATACTTCTTGCCACTTTTCCTCTGCGATAAACGGCCTTTATTTTCTTAAATAATTGATTCTTAGTTTAAATTTTACATGTCATAAAATTTGTCAGCAGGCTTTATGAAAGATAAAGTCATTGTGGTATGAACAAAACGTAACTTATATTAGAGACAGACATTCCTAAACACATATTTATGATAAATACAGCCTTGCCCAAAAGTATTAAGCACCCCACTTTTTCCTTTCTAACTTCAAAATAAAGTATCATTTTTCAATTAAGAAAATAATCAAAGACGTAAAATATTTAGTGTTCGCAAATCATTAGTAGATATGTATCATTGCGAAGTAGCTACTTTTTTTTTTTCGAGTGTGTGTTCGAATTGTCTAATAAGCACATGATTTATACCCATATACCTATATGGGTGCTAAATCATGTGCTTATTAGTCAATTGATTTAATGCAATGCATTTGTAAATAAAATAGGAAACATAATATTATTTATCAAAGTGTCGAAATAGTGTCCAGCTAATTTTGGACTTCTTCGTGGAATTTGAGCGTACAGTGACTTTTGGTTTATTTCATCTAGTTTAAGTGTCCAGCTACTTTTGCACTTCTTTGTGGAATTTTAGCGTACGGTGACTTTTGGATTATTTCATCGAGTTTTAGTGTCCAGCGACTTTTGATGTTAATAAGTGATGGTTGTGTTTAGTGACTTTTGAAATTTTATGACGAACAAGGAGTTTTGAACATACCTTTGTATATTAACATAGGGAAAGTTCTTGTGTACAGTTAATTTTGTAGCTTTATTTTGTTTTGCGACTTATGTCTTTGACTGTACAAGAAAAATAATGGCTAAAATTTTCTGTACTGGATTCAATGCCTGTATTTATCTATCGATTATAAAGCTATCGATATTATTATCGATATCGATATTATTAACGCTCACATTATTTACTGGGAAACATAATTCATTTAATTTTCAACTACTATTATCTTATTTTATCTTTTTATCAGGCCATGACTAAGTAACAGTGCACTTCGACCCATTGGGATCTTTTGTGCCTCCCCTGCGTTTACTCTTCCTGTGCCCAGAATATGTTGCCATTAGCCTTACTACTACAACAAACCTACTCCTCAACTACAATTAATCATATTGACGTAGTTTTTTTTTCGTTTTACTCACAGACATGATCTAGATAATAACCTGTGGTTTTACTCGTAGTAGTTTACATAATATTAAACGACTCTTTGAATATACCTACTTATTATAGTTTCAGATATTTACATTAAACATTATGACCGTTGTGTACATTAATAATATTTTAAAAAAATGGTTAATATGTACATTAAAATTGCTTTTTCTTTGCAATAATATTTCAAGTACAGAAATAAATGAAAGCAAATATTGAAGTGATGATAATTATGTTTATGTTACGCAATTTTACGTTAAGGAAACATGAATTTACTTTGCTTTGCTTTAGTTAACAAAAAACTCAAAGAGATAAGTCGTATGGAGTGGCGTCACGTCATGACAATGACTATGTTTTCGCGTGAACTTCGATCTCATAAGTAACGTTTTACACTTAACATTTACATTATTATCTTGCGGCCTAGTACTTGAAAGTTTACTAAATAAAAGGCCTTCTTAAATACTTTCTCGTTTGTCAAAGTAAAAAAAAAATATTAGGAAACGTCAAATTGAGCAATTTTATGCTGGCCATAATGGCCATAAGTGAAACAACAACTAGGTGAAGTGTAGCCACGAGTTTATTGCTATAATTTTAGAATGCCAATCAATATGGCATATGGCGGTAAACAATAGCTTCGGCTTAAATTTAATTTACTAAGCTGCGTGAAACATAATTAATTGTCTCAATTAAAAACCCATTCTATCTGAAATGCGTGCGACACCTTTGAGTATCCGGTCGATAATGCTGTAATTGTTGAATATACACCGAGAGGATAAAGCACTGTTTTATGTCACGGGCGCGATATTGAATTTTGAACGTAACGGAGGACTCCAGATTTAATTCCCGAGCGCAGCGAGGGTGTTATGAGTACTGAGCGCAGTGAGGGGTTTAAGCGCGCCCAAGACAAAAACAGCTTTATCCCCGAGGAGTGTAGTCTACTTTTCTCACCTTTTGCGAGACAACAAAAAAGCAAGGCTACTAAAAACAGCGTTTTATTATAGTAAATTAAAATTATAAGTGAAAATTGATGTTCAGAAGTGCTGATTCGGACACAGACTTTGCACCTTTTGCAGTTTTCCATTAGTCGAAATTGTTGTAGGCTTTCAGGTATTTTTCCTTTTACTTCCCTGGGAGTAGATTACGAACAATGCATAAGTTAAATCACATTCGTCACTCGACATTTTGACATAACTTTTCTCCTACTTTGATATATTTAAAAAAAACTTTGCAGTTGTTACGTATATTAATGCAGCGTCTTACAATACTCGCGGCTTTTGTTTAATTTCAAATGTGTTCCATTCATCTTGCCGTGGCCAGCTCGATTTTAGAAAATTTCGATTTTCAAATTACGTTCGATTTTTAAATAAGTACGACGCGGCTCCCCGGCCCTGGCCTTCGAGTATTAGTTGATCTATTATTGAGAAATTGGACTTAAAGGCCATTGCAATAAGAACAATGAAAATTGAAAATATTACAACCCAGCGGGTTATAATGAGATTCAGTCCAACATTACACCCCGGCTAAAGCCAAGGGCTTTAATGACTTGCTTTACGTAAGGTTTGCATGATATGTAATATGGCATTGTCGAGCAGGTGGTGTGAAAATAATATTATATATATTATCCTATCTTATCTACCTGTAGTCCCCTAATCGCTGGTAGACGTCGGCAGCAGTGGCCGGCTCCCCAGCTGCGACCAAAGCTTCCGCCACATAGCGGAGAGATTCACTCGAACCCTTATCTAGCTTGCGAGCCAGCTCTATCAACCTGCGTGTGAGCAACAATATTATACATATTAAATAAAATTGACCAAATTAGTACCTGAAAAAACAACATTGTATTTAGATTACATTATGAATATCAGGGCTGTTTCAAAATCGTTCTAAGCCATTAGACAAGGTTACAGTTAAATAAGATAAATTATTTTTACAAGCTTTTTACAGGCACCATTCCATACTAAATAGCACAATCACGATATAATTGAATTTTATAAATTATTCAAGTTTACAAACAATTTTTACTTTCTAAAATAAGGAATTCTTATAAAATTTGATAATTTATTCTATATTTAGGGTGTAATACTATACATATGGATAAAATTATAAACATATAGTTATAATTATATACCCAACTTTGACACTTTAGCATCCTTATCTTTAACTATCGAAAGTAAGTTCATATTAAGCCACGCCATGACACAAGTCATTCGTTGTCAAACAGCTTTGTTCGCCGTTATTGTAATATCAACATCTACCTCATCATCACATTGACAATTATTATTATTGTAAGAAATACAAATCACGAAAGGTGCAACCTACCAATTTCTTCACCGCTTTCTACTTTTATCTCACCACTTATTGAAGTTTTACAACCTTGATCCGACATAATACTTTTAAAAGAATTTTAAAACTTTCAGTATAGATGAAAAAGCCAATTTTATCACATTTACATGATTTCTTAAAAATTGTGCACCTTATCCGTCTACTTTATTGTAAGAAATACAAATACATAAGGAAAAAAAACGATGAAAAAATTGTATGCTTCAGAATCGAATTCGCAATAGACGATCGCCAACTGTTCCATCCTAGTCCATCGGATTAATTCAGTTTTAGTTTGTTAATTATTATACTTACATATCCCTCCGGCCGCTTTCCGCCATCAACTGAGCTGCCTTCTGCACGTCTCCCGCTGCGAGGTACATTTCAGCGGCCGCCCGCGGCTCGTTCACGTGCCGCGCCCACTCCGCCCTCCGTCGCGCTAGAGCGGCCAAGCCTTCGCCTTCACCAACGTATTCCTATAAACCAAACAGAAATACATTCTATTTGGCTGTGCTCTGCTTTGTGATTGGTTGGCGTTTACTACCTAGTACAGTGGTACCGATTATAATTGTCATTGTTTTTATTAACAATTATATAGATGACAAGCAAGCTGACGGCTCACCGTCACGTGACATTCTGAGGTCTAAGATGATGATGGAAGGCATTCCTTGCTCGGTAATTACCCTAGCTACCTTTCACTTCAATCCAAAAAAACAATGAACTGCTTTACGGCTAAAATAAAAAATTGTAATCCTTCAAAAGGAAAATAAATCTCACACACACACAGTAGGCATGTTTCAAAAAGTGCGTTAAAATAAAGCAAAAGGTTATAAACTCACTCATAAAATAAAACACTGGCCGGCACAGCATGCGAACGTACATCAAAATGTATATAGGCATACAGTCCTGTTCTGTCAATGACAAAACTGGCAAAGGCGCGTAGCAAGCGGACTTGCCTTTGATTTCAAAGATTCAAGACCGTATAAGAATGTTCGTTCACGTTCGTTTCACGTTAGATTGGATTGAGAGAGTGGCACTGATTGAATACAAAAACGAAATCATGTTTTAATGTTAATTGGTATCATTGCATGTCTTGGTGAAAATTTTAAAAACTAAACTAAGTTGAACCAACGATTTGGCAGCTAAAATAAAGCGCGTCTCATTTATTATGAAAGCAGGGTACAATACTACCTGTGCTTTGTTAAACATTCGCAGGTCGACGTAAAGGTTGAGCGCGCGCTCATCCCTGCCCACGCTGTGGTACGAGCGAGCGGCGTCCGCGTACCGGCCGCGGTATGCTTGCACCTCGCCGACAATCACAGCTTGTTTTTCGCCTGCTTCGAAACGTTCCTAAAATGTTACATAAAAAATATTCAATAATAAATCCATTTTAGGCAAATCATTTCGTGCCACGAAGACACTGATTTGAAGACAATTACTATTTTCTAAATATATTTGAAAAATATCTAAGCGATATTTTTACTAATGTAAATAATGCTGGACCGCTAAACATGAATTGTTTCATACTAAATAATAACACACTCGAGCTGTTTGTAGTTGATTTATTTCGGTATTTCAACATATTTTTTTAATAAGTCATGTATAAGATCATTAGCACAGTCGTCTGTCCTTCGTTTTCGAGTGTTCCCCCATCCAATTTTATGCAATTTAAGCAATAATAGCTATGTCACGTTTGTCTATAATATATCTTAGCGACTATTCAAACTGAGTTCAAGAAGGATTTAAGGCGACGACTTGACGACCGACATGCTGTAACCCAAGGCTTACAGCTGGAAAAGTGATTGGGGACTACAGGAAAATAGTGTGACGAGTTTAGTACAAATGTTGTATGTACGCTAAAATTGTAAGTAATTTGAAATTGCAAGCAATAAGGATGGTTTTTTTTATTAATGGCATTTTTTGTTACAAAATCTCCAGAATAAACATTGTGGTAAATATAAATCACTAAATTTTCAACTTGACAGTATCGACAGCAAACAATTTGCTCTAGGTATTTTCATTGATTTACAGAAAGCTTTCGATAAGGTCAGTTATAAAATACTCTTGGAAAAATTGAGATGCATTGGAGTAATAGGAATTGCACATAAGATTTTTGAATAATACTTAACAAATAGATCCCAAGTTGTGCGGCTGGGAGACTCTGAAGGTCAACCTACTGCGATAGAATGTGGCATTCCGCAGGGATCGGTGTTGGGTCCACTACTCTTTTTAATCTATATAAATAACAACAGTAATGTTGGTTTGTCAGGTCACATAACACTCTACGCTGATGAGATGACACATGTATGTTTTATTTTGGGAACACTATACACAGCGTAATCAACATAGCACAACAAGATCTTCACATACTTAATTGGCTCGAAAAAAAAATATTGTCTATTAACACTGCAAAATCTACCTATATATTTATTTTTGCTAACAACAAAAAACAAACAGATTATTCTTCCCTTACCATAAACAATATAAAACTCAAAAAAAGTAATAGTGAAAAATATCTTGGTTTAATTTTGGATAACAGGCTATCATGGATACAAAATATTTCAACAAGATTTGGGGTATTGGCTAAGCCATGTCACAAGAAGAGATTAATATTATGGCTTATTATCAGCAGCTATCGTAAGCAATATAACTATTACTTCCTTTTTTAAAAAAAAATTATTTAAGTGAATTGTAAAATTCTTAAAGAAATAAATATCTTTAAACCTAAATTTTTAACTAACGAAACGCACACAGAAAGCTATAGTATCCAGAAGGATACGAATCAAAAAAATATTTACATTGAATTGGTTTGATAAAAATAAAAGAACGCTACTAAAATAGAATATCAACACTTACCTAGTTAACAAGAAAAGATCATACAAAGTCCGATAAATTATTTTTTAATAAAGTATAAAAAATAACCATATCTGTTTTAAAAATAATAGGATAAAAGCAAATTGTGCGTAGAACGGCACGTTGCGGTGGTAGACATTTCAAATACGACGGCTAATCATCAACTTTCAGTAGCCATAGATACCATCACAGCGCCAACAACTAACAAATTATAAACGAAACATTATGATTATGGGGTCGGAAAGAGACACCTTTTGCAAGTCGCAAGAGGGTCGCTCCTATCAAATCACTCTCTTCTTGTTACTAACGAAGTAATCATAACAATGTAAAAGTTTAATTTAGAAACAAACCAATACAAATGACAATTAAATTACATGATCGGGTAATAATGACACTTATCTAACCATGACCTAGGAGATAGCTACTTTTTAAAATTCTTTAATGCCCAGAGGTCTTAAATTTATGACATAGACAATTAAAATTTAATTGTGTATTTGTGTCTGTTACTCACTATGACCATAATTTTGAAAATAAAATAATGTATATTAAACTGTTTTGACCTCAATAAATTATTTATAGACTTCACCTAGTAAATGGCGCATAAAGCGAAACTCTGATCTATGTTAAAAAATTACTGGTTATACAATATTATCTTTGCTGATTACTTATTGTTATATTTCTAGGAATCATGATAGTTTTTCTTGTGATTTCTTAATTATAAGTATTGTATGCATTTTTAGACGTTTTTAGACATTTTGTTATAATGAAGTTTATAATTATAATTCACTGAGTATCTTTTTTGAAAGACGATATTACCTGAAGGTGATCTATGAGAGTGAGGTATATGATATTCTCGCTTCGTTGGAAAGCTTTTCTGGCAACTTCGAAGGAGAGTTCTTCGAGGGCCGCCATTCCGAGTCGCTCCCAGTCTAAAGGCGTCACGCCCAAACAAGCCACTGCATACGCTTCGCTGAATGAATCCAAATTGAGTAGGCATTAATACACTTACAAAATAATCTGTCAAAATCGCAACAACGTATAGATTTCGAGGAGCTGAGGAGCTCGGTGGCATACTGGTTGCAGCGCTCTGGTTAAGATTACAAAAACAAAACAACTTTCGGCATGGTCGCTCCCGGGATAGGTCAATCGAAATTTGAAATATCAAGCTCCTCCGCGCTTCAGAAGGCATGCTAAGCCGTTGTTCCCGGTTGTTACTGCAACCGCTTTAACCCACCAACGTATTGAGTCAGTGTGGTGGTGTTATGGCCCAAACTCTTCATGTAGGAAGGCCTGTGCCCAGCAGTGGGACGTATTTCGGCTAGTGACATTCAATGACATAAATTTCGTAAAAGAGCTGTTATTTCCCAGACCATTTCGATCACGAAACACAAGATTCTTAATTTATTATGCTATAGTAAATAGTAGCTTTATATTTTTACAGAGGAAATGAGTTCCCCTGCTTCTAGTACTCTCTCTATTAGCTCTGGTAACCTTTCACATCGGGCAGGTTTAATAGAAGTAGTGGTTTTATTCTGAAAGGTGGAAGTCATACCCTGTTGGTCGCTTTTAATAGAAACTATTACTTACTTAAAATGTTTATGTTGCATATACTGGTGTACGGCATGAGACAGAGGAACGTTTATAGTCTGCATTGAGTTGGCTTGCAAGCAAAATACTCTACCACCCTGTAAGCAGATAAAAAACTTATAAAATCCTTGTATGAGCCCAGTTATAAAATGTGAACTCAAATATTGTTTTAATTTAATGGATGTATGGGACCATTAACCTTACCAATTTTTCTTAGGGAATATGAGGTAACCAAATGTATATTCTTTTAGGACCGCACGAGTATTTTTAGTATTTTTACAGACAAGCATTGTTGTAAAATATATTCGTAAATGTTACTTTTGATACATAAGTAAAATTTCAAGTCTTTCAAATTTATTTAACAATATAACTCTGTGCATATGTTTGCAAATACTTCTGTATCTGATGGTCACAGAAAAATAAGTGTATCGTTTTACATCCTTACTTAGTTTGTGTCTAAAGCATCTAATAGATTTGAATATGGCAGGGGGTAGTTAACGAACTATTTTACCTGAAATCCAACAACGGAGCCTATCAGAGGCTGTGTAGCTGGTGGGTGCTGTCCAGCCTTGATTGAAAGCAGGCCTCCACCGGATAGCCCGAGCATCTCATCACACCACGAGTTCCACGACACAGAAGACACATTTTCTTCCTAATAAATAAATAACACTTAATTAATACTGTATACTGCAGTCACTTTAAAAAAAGTGTATCAACTTTTGCCAGTTTGTTACTTTCATAGCACGTTTATCTATTTTAACGTGTTGCATATTTTTGATATTGCAGATGTGCATGAATAAAAACGGATGTGAAAGGATCTCCCTTGTCCTAAATAGTATGTGCTCTACACGGTCTATAAAGCTAACTTTTCTTAAAGTTATTATTATTATTATTTGTATTTGGGGCTTTTCGGTCTTGTTGAGACCGATTTATCACTGCGACCTAAAAGATCTATTGTGACATGTCGCCAATAGTTTATAGTAAAGCCTTGATTTGCACACTTTCCATAAATTTTAGGATTTTCCACAACCTCAAGGGTCTTAATTTCATTTGGGTCAATAATGTTACCAGATGAAGGCTTCGTTTGTGGATAAAAGGTCCACAGTTGCAAAGGAGGTGCATTGGGGTTTCACTTTCACGCTCTTGTGTACAGAATCTGTAAACGTCCGAATCACTTAGTTTTAGGTTGAATTAGTGTCTATTTAGTTTTCAGTGGCCCGTTAAAGCTCTTATCATGGCACTCGTGTTACTCCTGCTGAGCTTAATCAGCTCTTCAGTTCGTTTAGCATGGTAGCCATGTATCCGAGACTTTGAATGTATCAAATTAGGTGTCCTTAGCCACTGTTCGGAGGATTCCTTGATGATGATTGTATGAGTTTGCTTTTGAGAAAGTGCATGGCCTGGTTCTTTGAGATTCCGCAGAAAGGTTCCGGTCCAATCTGTCGTCCCTGAACCAAAGCTCTAGCTAATTCAGCGGCCTTTTCGTTGCCCATGACACCCATCTCATTGTAAAAGTTGTACTGTTTAGAAAATTCATAAAAATGGTACTTTTTTCCAGAAAAAATCAAATCTGTTCATGATATTAGATTGCTGACATCAATTGGAATAACTTTTATTACGACAATTATGAATAAACACATCCGTATTATACAGGGTGTACCAAAAATACAAATAGAGTGAAAAGGGTGTAAATGGGTCCCTTGTGTAGAGTTTATTACCAATGTATGACAACTGTAGTATGACATTATTACATGCTGAAAAATTAATTATTTTTGATAAAATAATAAAATAATCGACATTGAAGCGCAGCTCTATTCTAAGTTCATTCCCCCTAACAGACGTAAATACCTCCTACTCTTAGAAACTTTTCTACTCCTGGTAGCTAATATTTATTTGATCAAATCTTAACCTAAAATAAATAACCTATAATTCCTCAATTAAGGTATTTATTTTACTAGGCTAAGTACAAAAAAGATAAATAGATATTAGATAACTTTATTGAATACTTTACAAGAATAATAAGTGAGTGAGAATCAAGATAGGTATGAGTCAACATAAAAACCACAAATAAATTTTAAAGTTGTATTGAAGTAACAATCTGAGTAGGTAGGTTCTATCTACTTAATAGCTCAGATGAATAAACTAAGGTTTTAAGCCGTAAACCAAAAATAAAAATAATTTTAATTGAGTAGGTATGTATTTATCACACACATGATCCCGTAAGATCGATAAATGTGGTTAAAAATTTATCACGGATCAATCAATTAGGTACTATGTAATTGTACTAGCACTATCCTACCATTTAGAAATAAAAAACAACTTACCTCGAACTAGAAACACTTTTTTCATACAACAACGCAAGATGACAAGTAAGCCACAGATCAGATAATAGTAGCAAGCTACAGATGCGACAGTCACCGATAGTGACTTTTCGACTTAGTTTTAAGTGTTCCGTTTTGGCGCTGCAGTCGCCGGTTAGAGCACAGATTAGAGTAGGTTGATGGAAATATATGTGTAGTTATATATCTATATAAGACTAGTGATGTTCCTTTCTATTAATTACTAGTGATGTTCTTTTTCTTATCGATAAATAGTATGGGGAGGTATTCATTAATGGAAAAGTATTTTATTTACAGGATTACAAATAATGAAACAACAATTCAATGTTTTATTTACATAAACATGTTTTTCTAAAGTATTCAAATAATTCACATAATTTGAGACTTTATTTAGTAATATCATTATTTGTTCTTTAAAAATAAATCTTCCTGCCATGTTACTTTTTCTCATATTTTTTATGCAAATATGAGAAAAAGTAACATGGCAGGAAGATTTATTTTTTATTTAATTGTTTATTAAATAAATATAATTTTTCAAGCAGTTTTCTTCTGTTATTTGCAAGAGTTTACATGCTTTTGTAAGGCTTATGAGGCTGAATCATCAGCACTTTTTGCTTCAATTTGTGTGGCATATTTGATAAAAGTCTGTTTCTTTGATCCCAACTTTTTCTTCCTTGTGAAATCTGTAAATAAATAATATGTCTGGTACATTAAAAAAACAAAAAGAGGATTTTTTTTAAGTAACTACTGAATATGCAAAGATTCGTCACTTTTATCAAATAATATATAGGTCAAATACATGTGATGACCGGCTGCTTGAGTGGTCTTTACCCGTTACCATACAGGCTATTCATTTAGGGGTCCCGGCTTGGAATCTAGATAGGGGCAGATGTTTGTATGATGGGTATGAAGTATGAACATTAGTTCACAAGTCATGGATGTTTGTATGTTTATTTAGTATATATTTCTGATACTTAATACATAATAATATTAATATTTCTCTGGTATCTAGAATCCATAACAGAAGCTCTTTATTCTTATTTTAGAGTAGATAATATGTGTAAGTGTATAAATATTATTTATGTAGTTATATTTTATACATTTTAACAAAAAATAAAAATGAAAAAGTGTGATACTTTTTTTGTTACGTTTTCACACCTAAACCAATAAACTCATTTAGATGAAATCTGGTATGGAGATAATTGATATAGGATACTTTATGAAGTAATAACTAACAGATGTTAGTAATCGCTCCATAAAGATATATTATATTTGTATAAGATTATAAAAATATCACAAGTATACACATACCTCTTAGCTTCTGCATAACATTCTTCAAAAATTTGTATAATTTGTAATATCATTGGTCATCACATCAGACTTAGGACCAGATATGGAGCGTGATGGCTGATCTCATCTTAAATCTGAAAAAATAAAGAATAAAAACATGTCAAATTGTAAGTAAGTACATAAGTGTTCTCTAGTCTCCGCAAAGCTGATGTCCAGCCCTATGAAAATAAACAATGAATAATGTATATAAATGAAATGAAGAATACCAATATTCTAATTATACTTATAATACATACATACCTTTGCTTTCTGTAACTGCTGATGCAATATTCGGAGAAGAAATAAGGGTTGTCCATGAAATCCTTCAATTGAGCATCTGAAAATTTGTGCATTTAAGTTTTATTTACACCAAAAGTATTTTATTTTTACTAAAGTACATATATATTTTTTTCAATTTTACTATAACATAGAAGCACAAGAATGATGACTGTACAATAATGACTCACCTGCTGTATTCTAAGAGGCACACCGTGAGTTATTTCTTCTTGTAGGTAAGTACAGCTTGGAGTGAAGTGACACAGGGTTCGAACTTAATTTTGGTCTTTCTATGTTCACCGTTCTTGTGAAACTAAAAAAACGGTGGAACTCACTTGTTGCATTGCAATTGTGAATGTGACCGACCACCAACCACATTTTACTCATGAGAATAATACCGAATATCACATGTACAGTCAATATTGTCACAAACCAGAGAGGAGAAATTCACTGAAATGCGCGGAAATATCATATTATAAGGATTTGATGACCGAAATACACTTGAGAAAATAGAAATTTAAATTTTAAACTAGATTCGGAAGAATGACAAGAATTACAAAACAAACAAACATGGCAGCCATCAAAATGGCGTCTTAAGATGGCGGCCCCACTTAGCGACTGCAGCGCCAAAACGGTACACTTGGAACTAAAACTGTCAAAAGCTGTCACTAGCCAGAAGTAAGCTGACGGCTCACCTAACAAGCGGGACCACTTAACTCAATCAACACAGCTTTACAGTTCACATGAATATCTTACACAACAACATAACACTTACAACATAGCCCTAAGATTAGAGAAGCAGTTCAAAGTGTACCTACTCCTCCTTGCTGCCTCAACAACGACGACCATCGTCGGGACGGACACGGCCTGCGTCGCATTTCGCACCATATTATCGTCATCGTCCTTGTAATCGATGCCAACATACCTACTCATGGCATACACATAGCATTATCTCGCAATATTTAATAAGAATAACGACGATCAGAGATAAAATTATACGCGACTACACTTTACGAACTTATGATCAACTGAGCTCGGAAACAGATGAGGTGACACTGACGAGCCGACAAAGCGGGAAGCGGCTTTGAAATAGGTAGTCTGCGCGCGCCGCTCTGCGCCGCTGTTTTTTCCTTCTGCGTATGCGTACGGGGAATGACAGGGATTGTCAACATTTAACTAGTTTTTTAGTTTAGTAAAATTATTTTAGGTATGGATCGCAATAAGTAATTTAAGTATTATTGTATTACTGTGCCCAATAAACTTTTTTCTATTCTATTCTATTCAATAAACAACTTTGACTTTAGTATCCTTATAACTATTGGGTCCAAGCTAAGGCTGGTACCAAGAAATAATTACAACAATACAAGGTTTTCGTTTTCGTTAAGAGGGTTATTAGAGCGCTGTTCGACTTAAATTGGATTTAATTATCGTGGCAAGCAAGAGCTATTTAATTAAATGTTAAGATGATTTTTCGGAGTGAATCTTCTGTATTTGTACTATTATGTATCTGTGGTATAAGAAGTAGTGTAACATAATAACGCCAACGACGCAAACAAACAGTTAAATGCTTGTCTTGCATTCGAAGCCCAGTAAGATCCATTTTTTCAACGTTAAAAAAGTAGGTTACAAAATAAGTAAAAACATATCTAAGCGAGCACGGTCGCAAACACTACCTAATCAACAGTTTATAGGCACTTAGTCATAATCCGGCAGTACTCTGCTCTGTTTTTTTTATATCGAGTATTAAAAAAAATCTTTTGAATAAAATGTTGTGAACCAATGACACATTTGGGGGCGTTTAGGGTTTCATCGGAAAAAATGTAAACCAAATTTTTGAATCTCCTCTGAACTCCTAGTACTTACATAATCTTACAATTTAATTTTGACCGACAAATAACCTTGCTAGATCATGCTCATTTAAAGGAAAAGCTTGTAAAATAAAGGGAAGGCCGGTACATTTTAAATCCAAGTGAAGACTTCGGCCCGCTTTAATGCGTAGGTAATTCCGTCGACAGCACGTTAATAGTACATGCGCGTTCATTGTGACCACTTACTACTACCATACCATCATTAACATCATCATACCAACCTCTGATGTCCACTACTGAACAAAGGCCTCCCCCACCGATTTCCAAATGAAATGGTTCTTGGCAGCTGCATCCAACGGCTCCCCGCGACTCTGACCAGGTCTTCTGTCCATCTAGCTAGTGGGAGGCCGTCCTTCTTTGCACTTCCCGGTATGTGGTCGCCATTTTAAAACTTGAACGCCCAACCAGCCGTCTGTTCAGCGTGCTATGTGCCCTGCCCACGCCTCTTCAACTTGCTAATCCTATGAGCTATGTCAGTGACTTACCATACCATACAATTTTTTATAACGGCAGTCATCAGGTAGGCCATTTTACACGTAATGGTATAAAAACCAGTTTTATTGACCCAGAGCGATGCGTCACGTAGTTTATTTCCATTTAATAGTAATTTTGAACCCTGTTCTCGTTTGAACCGTCGCTTCGATTGTGCAATATCGCGCTGTGACATAAACAAAACAGCTTGAAAATAAGATCACACCTTTTCACATCGCGCATTTTTTGATAAAGATATGTACCTCCCACCCTGTCACTGTATTTGAATACTCCGGTATGTACGAAAACTTACGTATTATTTAAGTTTAAAAAATAAATGCGGAACCCGAGGTGTATTTTTTCAAATGGCGGTGAATTCTGCTGCAAGTCTAGTATTTTCAAAGACTAAGCGGTAGCAGATGAGTGCTTAGTTAGATTAGTGCAATTTGATTTTACATACTCTATTTATTTAAAGGTGTTTACGTAATATGCGAAATCGATACTAATAGCAATTTATTGCTTAAAAATAATAAACAACACCTAAACAAAAAGATAAATAATTGTTATAAAAATTAAAAAATTAATGATTATTTCAATAAAATTATTATTACTGGTCATCGTATTAGAAATTAAGGCATCGTATTATAAGTTTTATCGGCAAAGAAAGTTTTTTGCATCTCAGAAGGAATCGACGGTACTAATAGTTTGCATATTCTAGTCTTTGGAAATATAGTCTATTGATTTGATGTAAATTTTAGGTTGAATGACATTCACAGCCGATCACTAGAGTAGTGACATTTTCATTTTGAGTTTTCGATGAAGAATTTCTTTTTTTTGGGTACTTTTGATACACCGTGTATAAGTTATATTTAAATTTGACAGTATTTCCTTCGTGGAACGTGTGACGTCACCTGTTCCGTAGAGATTCTATGGAGCGTTTTTGGACGATGCACCGCAACACATCAAACATACCACTATATCTGTGAAACTATTGAGACATACTATTTATTTTGCAATATTTCTTTATCAGTTATAACTGAACTTCTTATTAATGAAATAAAAAAAAATGTCAACTACCCTATTATGTGGCATTTACCGAGTATAGCAGATCCCCAGTAGGCAAGCTGTAGACTCGGCAGACGGAATTCTCGTCGACGACGGCGAGCCGGCTGCGCGACGCGCTCACGTCTAAGCAGCGCACACTCGCAGGAGTTTGCAGGATCATTTTGGAACTTCCATCTATAGGCTCCACTTGCCAGATCTGTCCAAGAAAAGAATAACAACCTTCAAATTAAAATCAAAACCTTTCATTCCACGTTGCTTCATAATAAATTAGTACCGACTTTAAAGGATTGCGGACTTTAGCGTTAAAACCCGTCAAAATCAGTGCTAATTCTGTTGAAGAAAAAAATGGTATCTTGTAAACCATTTACTATTGTGAAAAAAGAATGTCCACTTCCCATACATGCTTTGACCTGTCAATTATTTTTTTTATTTAGATTAAATTAATCAATACTAAAATTATTACTGAACCGTCATTAACTCTAATTAACTATAAGTAAGTTAATAAGTAAGTTATAACACAAAACAAATCCGAAACCATGATTCATTATTAAGATTCCCAAAAAAATTTTTCCTTCTGGTTTCGATCTTCAACGGGGCCATGTACTGCATCTTTCCCACTCAGTGGAAAGATACGGACGTTATATAGGCAGTCGTAAGCCTGGTAAAGACTTCTTCCCCCTTATTATAAAACGCGGATTAAAGTTAGTCCAGGTCTAAAACTGATGCCGTCACTTATATTTGTTAAAAGAAAGACAGTGACAGCATCAGTTTTAAAGCAGTACTAACTTTAGTTCGCGTTTTATAATAAGGGGGCTTAAGTCTACTCAAGTCCCTTACTCAAGCTTACGAGATAATGTGATCTGTAATACTATCCCAAACGAACAGTTTGGTTTTCGCGCCAACCATTCATGTACCCACCAAGTGCACCGCTTAACGAAGCACATTCTCAAAGGCCAGAGTGCGGAAAGCACCCCGGCCTCTAGTCGCTCTATTGGCACAGGAGCGTTCGAACAAGACGAAGGCTTTCGACAAGGTGTGGCACAATGGCTTAATTTTACAACCTATATCAACTCAAAGTGCCGAACAGTCTCGTACACATTTCTATGTTTATTTTATACAAAGCAGACTATCACCACTTGATGTGAAGCGGTAAGAAAAGACCATAAACGAAGGCAGTTACTGCAGCTTGAAACAAACTGTTCTAGCCGCCTCCACCTTGCCGGCTTATAAGGTGCCTTTTAGCGCCTCCTTTGAAGGAACCCATGATATAGCAAGGGAAGAACACATGGGCTGGCAAATAATTCCAAGTTTTGGAGGTACGATAAAGAAACGAATTATTAAACTTCTTTGTGTGTGATGTTGAGGTCGAGACAGTGAATTGATGACAGAAGACCGGCACGCGTGCTCCTTAGTAGGGAGGGCGAAGATGGGATAGGGTCGAAAAGTGATACAGCCGATAGAAAACGCTAAGCGATGTAATTTCTCAACGCATTTGCAGAGGCTCAATGTTGTTCGTGACCTCTACATCCTCAATAATAGGGACTCTCGTTCTTCGTCCAATAAAAAGAAGGATAATTTTTTCTTTTTATTTATTGACATCTGGATTCCTTAAGGACAGAGGAACTGGCTATCTTACGTCCAACTGCCGGAACACAACAATGCTGTCAACAATATTGCTATGGTGGCAGACAGGTAAGACGGTGATAGCTAACCAGGCGGACTTAAAACAGTGCTACCAACAACCAAACCGAGCAGAAAATTTACGCCCCGTGGGAATTGAACCCCGGACTCCTAGATCTGAAGTAGGTTATTTTTCAGCCGAGAGACGCCTACTGCTGGACATAGGCCTCCACAAAGATCTCGATTCGCCCCAACGGCCGTCAGTCCTCCTTGCAATGTGGCGTGCCCACACACATGCCCATTGCCACTTGAGGCTCGCAATTCTTCGGGCTTTGTCGGTGGCCTTAGTTCTCTTGCGGATCTCATCATTTCGTGTAGTATTTTTTCTCCTAATTAGTGAACATAAAGGTGCATAATGGATGGAGAGATATTTTGTCGACCGACCATGCTACGGGAAAAAGACCAAACTTTTTCCCGTTTTCTTTAATAGGTTTTAAAATCCCTAGAGAAGGCTGTTTGTCTGAAAGTACATTAAAAAAATTGTGTTCATGAAAGGAAATTCTTTTTTTATTGATTAATAGGCTAAGGCCCAAGAGCCCGACTGATCTGACACTATACCGAAGATATCCCGGACGTCAACCTGTACGAGATTAGGATAGCCCTCAAGCAACTTAAGAACAACAAGGCACCGGGGGAGGACGGAATTACTGCAGAGTTTTTGAAAGCGGGTGGTACACCGGTACTTAAAGTCCTTCAGATACTATTCAATTCCGTCATTCTCGAGGGTACAACGCCACAAGCGTGGAGCAGAGTCTTGGTGGTGTTGTTCTTCAAAAAAGGTGACAAAACCTTACTGAAGAACTACAAATCCATCATGCCTTTGAGTCACGTTTACAAGTTGTTTTCGAGGGTTATGACGAATCGTTTCGCGCGCAGATTTGACGACTTCCAGCCTCCCGAACAAGCCGGTTTCCGTAAAGGCTGCAGCAGGTTATACAGAAGACCGAGGAGTATAACCGGCCACTTTGCTTGGCGTTTGTAGACTACGAGAAGGCCTTCGATTCGATCGAAACATGGGCCGTGATTCAGTCTCTTCAGAGGTGCCACATTGACTATCGGTATATCGAGGTGATGAGGTCCTTGTACGGGAGCGCCACCATGTCGGACCGTGTACAGAATCTGAATACGAAAACTATCCAACTACAGAGAGGGGTAAGACAGGGAGATGTAATATCTCCGAAACTGTTTACCGCTGCGTTGGAAGATGTTTTCAAACTACTGGACTGGACAGGACTCGGCATCAACATCAACGGCAAGTACATCACTCATCTTCGATTTGCCGATGATATAGTAGTCATGGCAGAATCCCTGGAGGAATGAACGTGGACAAGACAAAGGTTATGTCTAATACCCATGTCGCACCTATACCAGTTACAGTTGGGAGTTCTGTTCTCGAAGTTGTTGACGAGTGTACGTTTACCTCGGACAAATGATCCAGTTATCCTACCTATCCAGTTAGGTAGGTCCAACTTCGAGAAAGAGGTAAATCGACGAATCCAACTCGGATGGGCAGCGTTCGGGAAATTGCGTAAGATCTTCTCGTCCGTAATTCCGCAGTGCTTGAAGTAGAAAGTCTTAAACCAGTGTGTGTTGCCAGTGATGACATACGGCTGTGAAACGTGGTCGCTCACTAAAGGCCTTCTGTGCAAGTTCGCAGTCGCACAACGAGCTATGGAACGAGCTATGTTAGGTGTTTCTTTGCGAGATAGGATCAGAAATAAGGACATCCGTAAGAGAACCAAAGTCACTGACATAGCTCATAGGATTAGCAAATTGAAGTGGCAGTGGGCAGGGTACATAGCACGCAGAATGGACGGCCGGTGGAGCGTAAAAGTTCTAGAATGGCGACCACGTACCGGAAAGCGCAAAGTAGGATGGCCTCCCAATAGATGGACAGACGATCAGGGTCGCGGGGAGCCATTAGATGCAAGCTGCGCAGAACCGTTTTATTTGGAGATTGATGGGGGAGGCCTTTGTTCAGCAGTGGACATCATAAGCTGGCATGATGATAATGAACCTAATACTTGACCGAACTGTATTTTGTAATTTGTATCTTGTATTTTAATTACAAATAGTTCAAATACTGTACTTTGTATTTTATGTTTCAAATATACGACTTAAAAGTATCTCGCATATATTATTTAATTAAACATATGGGAGATAGTATTTTGGATTTTGTATTTTGCCCACCTCTGTGTATAAGGTTATTACGAACGCGGGGTAGGTCCGAGCGACGCCGTTTCTATCATTATAAAAGGATAAAGAGCAAACACGGCAGACGCCAACAGAGCCATTCAATGCCCGTCACCAACATGGGTTGCGCTTTCAGCTCAGAAGGAAGAGATTATCAACAAAAAAAATTATATCGTGATGTACACGTGATTTTTTTAAAATAACATCCTACTTTGAGGTTTAATATTTTATTTCTGGAAGTCATTAATTTATTCTCTACTTACTTGTCCATTCAATAATCCCAGCAGAAGTACTTCCTCGAAATATAAAGTGGTAACTTTAACATAACGTATTGGAGCGGGTACAATCCAGGACTTGGGCATTCGTCGTCCAACCATGACTAGTTTTGTATCCTGAAAATTTTCCAGTAACATAACCTAACAAAATTATACCAAAACTTATATAATTTACATTAAATTTAAACTATACCTGACATAGTAAAAGCGCATCACTGGTTGCAACTAGTAAGGAACATTCTATCCTTTGAGATAATTTTTCTTTGACTCTATATAACATGCCTTCCACATCGCCTTGTTCATAAACAACTACTCTTTCTGGTAACTGTACCTGTAAAAATTTAGGTTATTAAGCTTTCTCAAAAAAATTACAACTGCTACCTATGGGAAAACAAATAATTTTACTGAAACAAAGACACACATTAAACTTTTTAACACTTTAATATTTAAAAATAGGATTAACTTTTTTAACAGGTTCTGTGGTCTAGTGGTTGTAACTGCCACAGATCTAAAGGTCCGGGGTTCGATTCCCGAGGGGGCAGAATTTTTATGCTTGGTTTGGTTGGTGGTAGGGCTTTTCTAAGTCCGCCTGGTTAGCTACCACCATCTTACTCGTACCTAAGTCTGCCGCCCTAACAATAATGTTCCGGCAGTTAGAGGTAAGATAGCCAGTTCCTCTATGGTTGAGGAATCCGGGTGTAACTCGCTTCCATCGTCGGCCTTATCTTCACTTACCATCAGGTGAGATGAAGGCCAAGAGTTACCCCATTAAGATTAAAAAATAAACTGAACATATATATAAAAAGAGCAGTTGGTCTATTTCTATATTTAACTACTGTAATAGTCATCAGATCTTACAGCCAATCGATGTTTGTAAATGGCAATCTTCTGTACTCTGTCATGGCACTTGATCCGAACTTTGTTTCCTGTGGTAAGGTGTTGTATAATAACATCCGTCATGTTTTCTCTGTAAGCATACCTTTCGCGGTACAACCCGTGCACTGTACTGAAAACTACTTGATAACACCAAAGGGTACCATCTTGACAAGCCAAAGCCTACAATCATAAAAATTTTGTTAAATTAATAAACTAAATGGAATGGAAAAGTTATTTTATTAAATGCTTTTACATCATTGTCTGTATGTGCATGATGAAAAATTTTGTAGAATTTTAAAATAATAAAAGATATTGAAAAAAATCTAATCTTACCATTGTGTTTAAAGAAGGTGAAGGTGCTACCGCCCAAACCCATTCCTGCTGCGTAGTCACTATAGGGACCCCTTCAGCAGTCAGCACAGCCCAGCCACCAACACCCCCCACCAACACGAGGGCTCCGAGAAGTGATATTGATAATGCTGCTATACCTATAAAAGAAATAAAGAAATCATACCTATCTTTTGGTATAAAAACAATTACATCTTCTATGTGGTTAAATTTAAGTAAAACAAATGTGATACTATTATAGATATTTCTTTTTTATAGTAATTCAGTAAAATTGTCATAAATATAGTAATAAAAAGAGATGATAAGATATGATTTTTATTTGCTAAACATGTGTATACATCAAATGCAGTTGTTTCAATAGATAACGTCCAACATGTTTGACCTCAATGGCATGCAAATTTGAGGAGAATGAATAAATATTATTTCAACAAGACTGTCAGTCTAAGAACATCATTTAACAAAAAAGTCTTATTCTATTAGTATAGTAATTCTAATTCATATTGGATATTAATAGATACATGATGATAAGTTTTGATAGTGACATATATCGACAGTGAACTGCAGGATGCATTAAAATGTACTGGTCTAAAATTAACAACACCCCCAAATTTTACATGGTGGTATTAAAATTACGACTGCCATAAAATTATAACAATATGCTCATTTGTAGCCTAAATTTATCATGGTTTAAATTATTAGACAAAAATTTACAATGTGAAGCTTTATCAGTTTGAAAGTCAAAAAAAGTGGGCAAATACTGATAAACAAAAATATAAATATTCATATTCCATCATTGAAATTTCAAACTTTAGTTCACGCTACATAAAACCATTGCAGTACACAAGAGCATTGACATAAACCAATAGAATTTATAATTTAGCATTATTAAATATATTCACCTATATTTCTTTCCTTGTGTATCTGTTGGCCTTGAAAATTGTAGAAAGACAACACTTCATTCCAATCACAAACAAGAAGAGTTGATTTTGAGAAAGTCACTGCCCATACTGCTGCATCTCTTGTAATTCTTTGGGTTTCATCACCAAGCTGCATAAAAGCAATATTAATGAGGCAATAAACTAAAAAGAATTATAACAAAAAAATAAGCTGCTGTCATGAAATAATTAAAATGTATGAATATATGACAGAACATACCTTATCCCTTATTGAAACTGCACCAGAAGCCAAACCTATGGCCAGTTGTTGCCCATTAGTAGACCAAGCACAGCTTGTAATACGTCCTGACACCCTATACTTTTGAACAGCTTTCACATCGGCAGACCAAAATGCAAAATCAGATATCGCACATGATGCCAAATGTAATGTCATAGGGTTATATGCTAAACATTGTATTGGTTCACCATGTCTGTGCAAAAAAATCAACACAAAATGCTTATAATGCCCTTTTTAAATCCTTCGCTACGTGAAGCTCTATTTAAATACAAGATTTGTTATAATATTGGCTGTAGCCATATATAACTATTAACAATATTGTAATTATAAAAAATAATTCAATTAAAGTAAATTCTAAGTATCACTTACGAATATTTCAGTACACCTTCCATTTTAGAGGTCCAAATGATGACATTTTTGTCAGCACTTCCACTTGCAAATTTCTTCCCATCACTGCAGTATGCTACAGCATGCACCGCACCTTTGTGGGCCTGAAGAAGTTGTACGAGTGATCCATCACGGGGGTCATATACCATCACCTTCTCACCTGCACCTACTACTAGCTGGGTGCCGTCAGGACTGAAGCATATTGAATACACACTGAAATGAAATGAAAATATGTATCTATATTCAATTAGGCCCCCCAAGAAGTACTTTTGAATTGTCAAAAAACTGTTTTCACTGGAAACAAATGTAGCACACTTTGCATATTCATAAAAGTAATTAAAAATAAAAATAAACTTATTGTAACACTCACCTAGAAAACTCAACTTTGTCAGCTTCATGTATTTTATTTACCCACTTTGGAACTGTTCTCATGTTGATGCTTTTTTTAAAAACTCTATAGAACAATTATTGTCATAGCGGTACAAAATACTAAAAACTTCACCGCTCTTCTTTTGTTAAATCATCATAAAGGATGGAGGATTTCGGCTTAATTTTGGTAAAAATTTGGTTGCTAACGTACTCCCAAAAATGTAAACAAATGCTACGTAAGGTTAATTATAATAAAAAATATTAATACATCAAAATTCACTGATTGATATGAATATTTCAACCTGTTTCTACCTATTGCAAAAGAATAATTAGTGGAAATACAATGAAATATCTCAATGAATCAAATCAAACTTGAATAGCCCACGGTCGGTACGGTTAGTTAGGGTAAAAAAAAGTTTGACATTTCCTTTGTCAATATCAATAAACTGTCAAACATCTATTGTCTTTTGGCTGGCCTACCTGTCCTTAATACTCAAACATTACAAACGTTACATACAAACAGTGCAAACGCCTTGGGCCGAATTGAATACGGTGCTATGTGCACCATTTGCGTGCAACCAATTCGGACCGGCTTCGGACACATTGGTACAATTTCCGTAAGAGTACAATTCCACATTGGTACAATTTTAAATGTTTACCCAGGTGGCTAAACCGTGGCATGGAGGAGCTCGAGATTATAAATTTGATTGACCCATCCCGGGACCGACCATGGCGAAAGTTGCTTTGTTTTCGTATCGAAACCAGAGTGCTCAAACCAATACGCCACCGAGCTCCTCATCACAGTATTGTATCAATGGTCTGTAATCGAAACGTAATGAAAAAAAAAATTATAACATTATTTTGTTAGAGAAATACTGTTATAGGTAATTCATTTTTTTCATTTCATTTCGATATACTATTTGTAAAGTTCGTCATGTTCGTCTGGCCCGCCCAACCCCGCGGCTTTGGAAAACGAGATTTACATCAATCCTATGTACTCATTTACCCAACCATATGTACAACTTTCATTTTCAATGTAACGCTAATTTACATTATTTAAATATAAAAATATGAACACTAGAAATTATTTCAGCCCGGCCCCCTACAATCGTTTATATCTTTTTAGCTATTGCATCAATCTGCACAAAACGACAATGTGTGGACTCGTATACAGTAGTACTTTGATAAATTTTGGCTCATGAATTTACTAAGACTATATTCGACAAGATAATTAAAATCTAAGATAGTACTAGTGGAGTGACCATCAGTCACGTGTCAATTTCAGGACATGTGTTTTATCGAATGAAACAAGTAATAATTAGAGTTTTTTTTATTAATACACATTTTTAGATTTATAAAAATCAACAACCTTCGTATTTAAAATTATTAATACGTAATAGGGATATTGACAACAAGTAATAAAGTAGGATTTTCACTTAAATTAAAAAATATGAGTTATTTTATTTACAAAAATACTTGAAGAGCACATATTTTTATGTCATATTGGTCTTATTATTTGCAATTTTAAAAAAATGACGAAATAAATATAACAAAACTAATTATGGTAACATGGTGATATATAAAGTACTAAGATGCTATTAAACATTCAATAAAATGTTGTCAAATACCCTATTAATTAACTTCCATATAATCTATTAAATCACAGTCTTTCATTAGGTACTTCAAAAATTATAACTTATAAAAGTATTGGTTAATATTTGGTATACATATAAGTAGTAGGTAGCAATTACTTTTATAATCTAGGTAACTTCAATAAATTATTATGGTACGGTTGTAAATATTATATTATACTATAAAACATTGATATAAACTTATATCTATGTATAAATCAACCACTGTATCTGTGAAACTATTAAATTACACTCTAGGGGCAGGGCAGACAAGACTACGTGGTGTCTGTTTACAGCGATATATTTCTGTCACTGAATTTTAAAACGCAACGTCTGTTTAGATTCATAAGACAACATTTTAGTTAAATTATTTCAAATGTGATTGAAACTGTCTCTGGATAAAATGATTTTCTTCATAATAAGTCTTACAATTACTAAGCTTTATGATATTGATAACATAACCATGATAAACCTACTTTTAAACATATGTTTTAAGACTAGCAATATTGTTTTAAACCATCATTCGGACTAACAATATTATTATAAACTACCATTCGGTCTAACATACATTATACAATATAACACTTAAGACATGTGGCTTTATAGCAAGAAAAATTAGGACATCTAATTGTTATAGCACCCGATCTTAGGACACAAAATCATTAGAACTGAAGACGATTAGGTAATATATAATTACGTATACGCGAACCTTATGAAAAGTGATGATTGTAGCAAACGTGTTAGGCATGATTCTCGGACGATCGATATTCGGAGAAGAAAGGGACTACCGTTTCAAATAGAGGACATGTCCGTTACAATACCTGGCTTCATCTTAGACCATAAGAACAAGATAGACAGAACGTTTGGAAACAGTGAATGAAACAGCGCAAACTCCAGCCGAAACAAGAAAGTCATCCTATTTGAGTCGCAGTGTGACTGGTATGACAGCCGGCGCACGCTATTTCGAACGGTGTAAGGACGTCGTATTTTTATCTTTTCATCATAATTTCAGCCCAGAGGACCTAGACAGATGCTATTTGACAATTGCTATCGCTATCGCTAAATAGGAAATGTATGGGATTTGACATATTCGATTGAAAGTCAATCGAGGGCTAATGTCAAATCCGCTTAGCGATAGCAATAGCGATTATATAAAAGCATCTTGACTAGGCCCTCAGAGACGCCCACAGTTTTTCACAGTCCAATACAGATCGGTTCTGCGCTGTCCGCATCCATTGGCTTCCCGCGACCTTCACCAGATCGTCGGTCCACCTTGTGGGAGGCCTATTAACGCTGCGTCTCCCGGTTCGCGGCCGCCACTCGAGGACCTTTTTTTTCGTCTTAGGCCTGAAGATGACAAAGCAACTGCAATACCAAGTCATTTTCCTTATTATTGCAGGTGTCTATAAGCGGCGGCAACCAGTTACCACCAGGTGGACCATCAACTTGTTTGTCATTTAGTTGTATAAAAAAAGAATTAAGTATAACTTATCAATTATATAACTTAATTTAAGAGTTACCCCGTTATGGTTAAAAAATGTTTTTTTCCTTGTCTAAACCTCATAAAATCAATTTTATTATAATTATAATTGTTGATAGTAAAAAATAAGAATGTTGCTGAATTTCACCGAATTGGCAACCTCTTCGTTTTTGAAGTCTGTTACAAATCCTCTAATTATAAATTGTATCATTCAATAAAAACATGTTTCCTAGATGGTAGGCCCATATGTAGGGTTGTCTGGGTAGGCCTTTCTTATTTCAGCCTTAAGACAGTTCGCTGTGTTTTGGATTGAAGGGAAAGATAGCCAATAAAGTAATTAGAGGGCATGTACGGCATTTCAACTTAGGCCTCAGGATGACAACCGAACTGCAATATCAAGTGATTTTTCCTTATTAAAGCAGCTGTCTATAGGTGGCGGAAACTGTTTACCACCAGCTGGGCCATTAACTTGTATATCATCTACTTAGATCATTAAAAAAAATGTCCTGAAATTAGCACGTGCCTGATGGTCACTCCACTAGTACTATCTTAGATTTTAATTATCTCGTCGAATATAATCTTAGTAAATTCATGAGCCAAAATTTATCAAAGTACTACCGTATACGAGTCCACACATTGTCGTTTTGTGCAGATTGATGCAATAGCTAAAAAGATATTAACGATTGTAGGGGGCCGGGCTGAAATAATTTCTAGTGTTCATATTTTTATATTTAAATAATGTAACTTAAAAATAAAGTTGTACATATATACTGCACCTCTGGGAGATCACACACACATAGAATATGGGTTCTTAGGTTTTGTATTTTTATTGTTATTAGCTATTTCAATAATTTCAGCCCGGCCCCACATTACTTTGATATCTCCTAAGATATTGCATTTTAGTATGAAATAAAGGCTTGAATGTGTGTATTTTATGTAGTACATTAGTTCTCTAACAATATATTGTCACTAGTTGTTGTAGTAGTGGTGATGTAAAAGGGGCCGGGCTGAAAACGTCAGGCTGGCCCGGCCACCAGTGATGCTTCTAACTAATTTATATTAGCGTTACATTGAAAATGAAAGTTGTACATATGGTTGGGTAAATGAGTACATAGGATTGATGTAAATCTCGTTTTTCAAAGCCGCGGGGTTGGGCGGGCCAGACGAACATAGTTCGTCAATATCGTTTATTCCCGTTGTCACACCATTTTGTGTCACACTGTTACACCACGGGAAAAATATTCCCGTCGAGTAACACCATAACTCAATGCCACTATTTTTTCCCGTATGTATGTAGCTGGATCATCCCCTAAAGTACCAGGCTACCATATCTATGTAGGAGATGTTTAGCAGACTCTTATTTTATTTATATAATAATCGTAGGGGTACAATAAATAACCTCTCCTAAAGTTATGAAAATAACAAAAAAAAAACAGAGTAGACAGGGACGTCTAACTTTCATCAACAACTTTACACCGTCGTCTCCGGATTCGGGACTGCTACAGTCCCTGACGCCCATTTATTTAAAATTAACTTTCTGCATATTACCCATTGATATAAACAAAAAAGGGAAGATACGGTACGCCTAAGCATTTCATCGTCGAAAAACGGGCTGCGTGCACTACATACACACGAGTCCGCATACAGCAACATTTTTTTCTAAATACGCATGAAGCACGGTAATCAGGTAACAGAGATAGATAAACGCCCTTGACTGCCTAGTGCAAGCGAGACGACTGTTAGTGTATAGTATTACAAAAGGGAATTCCCGACTTCGTCTCCCACCTCCCCTTCTTCGTACTGCGGTACCGTCAACAAACAATCTTACGAAATAAGAAACTTAATTTTTTTTACTTAAAATATTAATTTTACTATAGTAAGAACAAAAAGCTTTTAGACTGTAAACATTCCCAAATTATTTAAAATCGTTTAAACTGTGAAAGCATACTATAATTTTAATTAGGAATTTTAATAATATTTTACGAGCATCAGTGACTAATCTAAGCATTAATAAAATTGTTGAAGATATAATTTATTAATTATACTGAAATATACAGGGTGGTGCCGTCAATACGACAATAAATTAAAACATGGACTATATTAATTCATAGAAATGGTTTCCTACTTTCAAAAACATCTTATTAATTTGATAAATTCAGGACATTTTATGAAATAATGCAGCCAATGTCATGAAATTATCAAATAAATAAGATGTTTTTGAAAGTGGTAAACCATTACTATGAACTAATATAGCCCATGTTTTAATTTATTGTCGTATTGACAGCACCACCCTGTATATTTTGCGTTGTTTTTTTATATATAAAAAGTACGGCAAATGACTCAACACCACCTGATGTTAAGCGGAAAGAAGAGTCTATAATATTATGAGAAGACAGATAGTGCTAGTCTGGCTGGACCCCAGGGCCCAGGAGACGTGGGATTCTAGCTTGGAGCATACAACTTTTTCATCGTTTTCTTTCTTTATTTGTAATTATTACAGCTAGTGCAGTTTAGACACTGACCGACTCCACCTTGCCGGTCCAAAAGTTGCTTGTTTGTTTTGAAGGACCCTATTTTATAGGAGGGAGGGAACACATGTGCCGGCAAATAATTCCAAATTTTGGAAGTACGACAAAGAAACACGGTACTAAATTTATTATTGCGTGATGTTAAGGTGGAGACAGTGAATTGATGACTCCGAAGGCCTGCACGCGTGCTCCTGAGTAGGCAGAGGGAAGGTGGGTTATGGTCAAAAAGCTCTTCATAGCACTCTTCGTGATATAGCCGTTAGAAGGCGCTAAGCGACGCAATGTCTCGATACAATTGCAGAGGCTCAAGGTTGTTCGTAACTTCCACATCGCCAATGATACGGGCAGCACGACGCTGCAATCTGTCCAGTGCATCGAGGCGGTACTTGGCGGAGCCATTCCACAAGTGCGAGCAATATTTCACGCAAGACCAGACCTGAGTTTTGTGAAACAAATATAATTGGCCAGGCGTGAAAAATCGACGCACCTTGTTCAGGACATCGAGCTTCCGTGAGGCTGTTTTGATCACGGTTTCGATGTAGTTCCTGAAATTCAGATTGCAACATATCTCCAGACCGAGTATATAAGTAGTAGCAACTACCCGCAGCTCTGCTCGCCTTCCAGAGTGTATCCCATCTGGCCCGGTGACTTGGCCCGGCGCCGGGCCACATGGGAGAAAAAAGTTTTAAATGGCCCGGTGATATATTTACCGGTCCAGATGACACAAATCAAGTGCCATCGTCCCCGGTAAGGGGAGAAAAGAGGATACGCCTCGTAATTTGTGAAATACTAACTACAAGCATCTATGAAAGGGATTGAACTTATAAATCAAACTAATTAGTATACAATAATCATTTTTTATTGTGAATGACGCGATACCAACTTGTGTCATCAAACTCAACCTGAAATAGACTTCTTATAAGTAGATCTTTTCTAAATCCATTTTAAAAATATACATATATTTGAAAATTTTATTATTTTAAAATGGGTTGGATTCCTAAATTGAAATTTAAATATTTAAAAAAAATCCATCTTGTTATAATAATATTTCTGAATCCTTTGAATAAGTCGCTTGATATTTTGCAGGTTATTGATCCAATAGATAGAAAAATTTTATGTCGTTTACGAAGTAAAAACCTCCTAAAATACGAATATAACCACGGCATTAATACCACACTAATATAACTTTACCAGGTGACTAGACGAGTAACTTTGAATTGAATATTTGCACATGGAGGCACACACACGCACGTTTACACGTCCATACACACAAAACACACTACACACTACACATACACACACAACATCAAGCGACTTATAAAACTTATATAATTACTATTATTGATTTAAATTAAATTAATATTATGACTCAATTATTCCCATTGTAATAGTCTATTTATGAAACTACCCACTTAATAATGTTATAATTATGTCTAGTAACATAATGAGTTTCTGTAATTGGCTTATGTACTGTTTAATCATAATTGTGTAATATAATATTTGTATGCTGTAGAAACTTTGTTGAATAAATAAAATAAAATAAAATATAAATATCGTCAAAATAAAAAAGTTTATATTTTTGTCTAGATTAGTCCGAATTAAAAACTGTATAATTAATCTAGCGGACTTATTCAATATTCACATTAACAAATAAAACTAAATTTTCTCAAAACATACATGGGGGTTCTTCGGGTAGCCCCTCCATGGATGGTTTTCTTTTGGACTGCATTATTTTTGGAAAGTACTGCCTAATATATTACGATTTTTGCTCTTACACGTTGGGGGTCCCTGTAACCCGTATCATTGATACGGCTGATACGGCGGATTATAAACAATCAACAATATACATATAAAATGGTCAAAAACAATCTTTTAAATAATAGTAATTCCTAATCTACGAAGCCGAAATGCTATCAACCAAACACAATTATTAATCAATACTTATTATAACATACAAACAGTCTTCAATATGGTTTTTTTATAAACAATCAAAAAATTCATATAAAATGTCCAAAAATTTGAACATAATAACAATCTTTTAATCAACGATGCCAAAATGCTATAAATCAAACAAAATTAAGTACTTATTATAACGTACAAACAGTCTCCAATATGATTTTTTTTAAACACAATCAAGAATATACATTATAAATTGGTCTCTTTGCCAAAATCAGAAAAAAATAACTAGCCTCTTATTATAAGTATATCACTATAATATTATTTGAAAAATTTTATTTGATTCATAGCATTTTGGCGTCGTTGATTATTATTATTATAAAAATATTGTTATTATGTTCAAATTCAAAAAGATCTACTTAAGAAGTCTATTTCAGGTTGAGTTTTATGACACAAGTTGATATCGCGTCATTCACAATAAATACTGATTATTGTATAGTAAGCAGTTTGATTTATAAGTTCAATCCCTTTCTTAAATGCATGTAGTTAGTATTTTACAAATTACGAGGCGTATCCTCTTTCATCTTTGAAAAATCTGTAAATAGCAGGATCGTAAACAAAACCATGACATAAAATGTGTATATATTTTTACTTATTATTTTCTTAATGTGTTTTCTATGCTAACGCTACCAGGTAATGCTACCTTTCGGTAGGACTCGGAACTACTCGGTCGCTCGGGAGTACGCGCTATCTCCGTCACTTGCATGCCTATACGTATAATTCTATCCCACTTATGCAGCAATATGGCGATTTTGGCTGGTTTGTTTATTTTAAGTAGATTTGTATTTAAAACTTAAATTTATATACTTTACGGGTGAAAAGTGAAACTAAGTGACTTTTTTTCTCTCCGTGAGTGGTTTGTACACTTATTAAAAGAACAAGACGGCATTTTAGCCAATGTTTAACCACAATTTAAACAAATTACCGGGAGAAAGTGTTCGTTTGAAATTCCAAGCGCAACTAGGACGCACTTTTAGCCAAGTGAGCCCATGGACATAGTTGAGCCGGAACGCGCGCCGAGCGTCGATGCCGTATCTTCCCTTTTTTGTTTATATCAATGATATTACCCCACGGTTTCGTTTAATAACTGGAAGTTGTCTTGTCTCGCTCACCCGAGGTATAACCTCGAACATAATTAATTTAATCAATTTCTAAATAGTACTTGGCTTTATCCCTACCACCCACCACCGATAAGCTCATACTGCTGAGATATTAACTGGCTTATTTTATTTAAAGTTAAACTCCTCCATGGGGTCCTTCTGACCCCGGGAGATTCTGTATTTGGAAACCGTAGATTTATTAAAAAAAATATAGAAAATTCTTATACTAAAAAAACTTAGACCATAAATTATTTTTAAGCTATTTCTTTATGAGTAATTTTCTATAAAATTTTAAATAAAGTAATTTTATATAAAAGTTTACGCGTTCGCCATACATTCTTTGAAATAAGTGATTAGTTCAATTAATTCTTCAGTTGATAATGGAAAAAAACAGAATGTAGATGAAGCAGAGCTGTTACAGATGCAGATGGAATTACACAAAAATTCCAACATTTTAGACAAAATGCTTCACCAAAATGCATCAACAATTTTGAATCCACGTCAACCTGCATCCTGCAACCTGTATACAGCTGCATCTACATGCGAATCTACAGATATTGATATAGCTAATTGATATCTTGACAACTATCTTCAAACTATTTTCCCCAGCAATTATGTCACTGTTTCTCCGGAAATCGCAGAAGAAACTGTTAGCTGTACCCTCAACGACCCATCGAAATGATGGGTCTATTGATAAACCAGTTATTTCGTCTGTAATAACTGGTTTATAGTAGTAGTCAAATAATTTTACCGGTTGCTATCCCGGATATTGCAGAATACAGAATCAAGGAATAGATTTTTATTCTGATGAGTCCATCGCCGATCCGGACTTTGTACCGCTATCTGATATCACCAACGTAAAGCCTGTGTTTCCAACGGTCTAACTCTCTTCTGACCTTTTTGTTTTCATTTTCTTAACTCTTTTGATGCATTCTGTCTTTAAATATTGTTCAGGAATAGAGTTGGATAACATAGGCTCTACGCTGATGATATCAGATAGCGGTACAAATTCCGGATCGGCGATGGAATCATCAGAGAAAATTCTATATCGGATTCTGTTTGTCAAAAGAAATCGCTGTTCTTTCTAACGTTTTTCTTATTACAACAATGGACAAAAAGTTGCAATTTAGTACCCAAAAATATCACGAAAAAGGGCACACGCAAATGGACGTAGATTCGGTTCATCCAATAGATGAAAGAAACTCAAAAATGGTGAAAATTGCCCGCCACTTCGGTATGCCTAATGGCCAGGAAATTATACCATTTTCAAAGACTATTCCATGTCTGGTAGCTTCCTTAGTGATAACTGTGTAGGAGATCTAAGAGTATTGAAATATAATCATAAAGGCTTAAAAACAATTTTTAAATGTTCATAGTCTATTACCCCGAAGACCAAAGAATATTTCAACATTATTGCTATGCAATGTGCTATTTCCTTATTCTTCGTAATTGCCATAAATCAGAGAGTAAATACAAGGATACACAACAATTAAAGAATGAGATTTGTAGTGACTGCCACCAAATTTAAGATAGCTTAGCGTTACAGAAAAAACAAGCAAGTTTCTATTACAATTTATAAAATGTGAGATCTCATATAAATTAAATAATTCTTATTATAATTGATGATAGATTAAGTTCCAGTTTTAATAGACGTTACTAGACTTTTCTGTAGTTTTCCTTTTGTGTTAGGAGTAAAGTAATAAAGTAAGTAAATAGTAGTAGTGAGAGTAATAGTAGTAGTAGTATAGTAGTAGTGAGTAATATATAAAGTTTTTTTCTTTCCTTACCACAGTTTATTTTTACGTTTTTTATGATGTGGTCATGTGGTCATTATCATTAAAAGTAACTGTTCTACCTCTTAAGCTTGCTAAAATTGTAGTTCATAGTGATTAGAATTTTAAGTTCGATTTATCTGAGATATCATAATTATGCGACATGACGTTACCCTATGTAATAATTGGGTTGTTTTAATAAATAATTCTAATTTTCAACATTTTTGTAAGTACGCGTAACTACTATAAAATGCGCAACTGCAACCCAATTAGGCAGGTCCAATAGCGCGAAAGTGCATTTTTTAATCGAATAGTGAATTAATTTAACGACACAAGAACTCCAATAGAAGCTAAAGCATACACACATAAATTCATAAACATTTTATAGTTCAGTCGGTTACAGATGTAGTAATAACGAAAATATTAAGTTTTTTCTCTCTCCTGTTAAATTGGTCTAGACCAACTTACGCGGTTTATGCCACTGTTGGTTACGCGGTATTGCAATACCGCGTAACCAAAGAGAATATAAAACGCTACGCTAGAAGAGACGGGACTTCAAGGAAAAAAAAATTTCTATAGAACGTGCACGCCAGACTCATACCAATATAATAAAAATTCAGCCAACAGTCTGGCAACAATAATGCCAACAGTCTGGCAACAATAATGCCAACATAAGCAATAAAATAGTGATGTGCTTAGTAGGCATTAGAGATATACTTTAGATTTTTATCGATAGTTATAGGTGTTTGAAATTAATATACAATGGTACTTGAAAAACTTTTATTCAGTATAATATACAATATATCAAGCTTGACTACTATGACAACATGGTAGGTTGTTAGGTTGACGGTAGGCGTGTGAATCGTCCTGGATCGGCCATCAACTCCGATTTGGATTCCGACTACACCAAAAATATGTCGCGATTTTGTTGTCGATTGGTACCTACACCAAATCCTTCCCTGTCAATTGAACCCACTGTTTACATCTGCGTAAAAAATAAAGTGGTTTATTTAATGGGCACGACATCGATAGGGAAATAAAATTGTACAGACAGCACTATTTTTTACTTAGGTCGGTAGGTAAATATTACTTTTATGTACTGAAATTTGTACTAAAATAACTATTTAAACAATAATAGCTTTAGAATAGAACTAATTAACAGTTATTGGTACTTACCGATCATCATTGAGAGGAAATTCAGACATAATATCGTCGTATCCCACGAAAAGTGGCGTAATTACAAAACAGCAACTTTTCAGGAGAAGCTTTTTTGTGTTTATTAAAAAACTTAATAAAGATATAGATAATGTTTTATTTTAATAACACGTATTCGCATCCTGTAGTTGGTCTAGAAATTTATTTTGGTAATAATAATTATATATAAAATAGTTATGCCCCTTAATTCCATATTCTCCGTTGTATTTCTACTAGAAAGCACCCAATTTGGGTCCTAAGGTACACAGTGACCTTTTTTGTCGGAAATATAGAGGCCACAATCGCCATTAAGCCATTTCTGAATTTGAAAATGCTAGTTAATCATTTCTATTGCTCAAGAAACTTAACAGTTTTTTAAAGAAAATTTGTACTATTTATAAAATATTCGGTAGTGTATTAAAATCAAAGAAAATTTTATTTTAAGATTTATATTTTTAATAAAATCCAACTTACTATCACAAAATGGTAACAATATTAAAAAACAATTAAATTGTCTCTGAGACTATAAAGTAAATCTAAAATAACTAATTGAGATCAGATATAACTTACTAATTGAGATCAGATATAACATAAAAAAAACAAAAAACATCTTTAATTTAAAATAATTATTAAATTATTATGTTGCAAAAATATAATTTGAGACTCTTTGTTTATTATTAAATCAGTCTTAACAAATCAGACATCAATACAAGCTATCAATAGTTTTTTATTAAAGAAACCGATTAATCATCGTCAGAACTCTCCGCAATATTGTCATTTCCTATAGGTAGTTGCTCATAAGGCAATCCTCGGAAAAATGAATGGAATTCTTCGGGAATTATTTTTGAGTCACACATAGATACTAAGTCTTTGTATTTATCATTTTTAACTTTTATAGGGGTCGTATTGGCAGGTTGGACCTCTAATTCCGGTGTTATGTTCTTCCCTCTTCTACTTTTTTTCAATGTTGTCATTGTTTTGTATTCTTCATCTAGTTCATATTTATATTTTATTACATTATAATTATTTTTGGTAATATGCACTTCCTTAACTTTACTCCATACCACTTTTTCTCCATCGTCGTTTTTAGTCCAATTTTTTCCAATAAGTAAAGTTCTATAGTTAAAAATATCTGTCAAAGCCATTTCCTTAACTCTGTAAGGTTCACCTGAAGTTTTCGCCCATCTGATTAGATTTACCCATTGGTCTGGAGTATAAATTGTTTTCTTGTTTGACGCTCCTTCAATAACAGAGTGGACACTGTCCCCTTCATTTTGTGTATGCCCAACTTCAAGAAACCGGTGTGTTATACTTTCTATTTGAAACTTTTCAAGTGTATACTGATAAAATGCAAAGACTATACGATTACGGTTTTGACCGGAACAATTATCCGACCAGAATCTGAAAATTTTAGCACCTTCATCAATCTTCGTCTTTATGAACAAGTTCAAGCCACTGCTAATTTCGTTTGCCCCCTTTTTACCCAACACTTCTGTCCACATGTAGCAATAACCACTTTTTTTTGCCACATCATACACAGTAAAATTGTAGAGGTTAAGTTTCCTTTTGTAATAGAAAATGCTCACGTTTCCAAAAGGACAAGTCAATATTTTTTGCATATCAAAAGTAGCAGTAATTATATTGCTGTTACTTTCGGCTTCGGTTTTGTCAGCCGCTTTGACAGTCCTACCTAAATTTTTGCGCTGCATGTGTAATTCCTGTTCAGACTTTTGTGTTTTTGTTGGTTCTTTATTACTAAGGAAAGCATGACACTTATCGCATTGATCTTTTTTTGGATAATAAAAAGCAATATTAAAATTTTTGTTGACAATGTCTTGATACTGACGTAGTGAAGCCATTTCACAGTCGTAATTTTCATGCAAAAACCATTCTGTGTATAAGTTATGCAGACGTTTGTACGACAGTTGCCCATCTAGATATAATTTCGTACTGTTTTTACGGCAGTAATGCGATTCAACAGGCGCAAGAGAACCAATATGATTTTTTACACTGTCGACTACAGCTTCTTTTATTTTCTTTGGCCGGTTAAGATGTCTGCCTCTCAAGTCTTTCAAGTGATGTTCGTTCGTTGATCTATCAAGTTTTTTGAACGCGGTACGTATGGTTTTTTCACCTATCGATAGAGTGTTCAAAAACATTTTGCGACAGACTTGAACGGTCTCAGTTTTGTTAATCGGTAAACTATAAACTCTTGTCTGTGTTCTATTCGGTCCTTCAGCTTTAATTCGTTTCGGTTTGTGGCACCTAGTGTATTTTAAAATGAACTCCCATTGTTTCTCGTGACTTCCAATATCCCAAAAACAGCTAAAAATATGTTCCCTGCAACTCTGTTCTAATTTTTGAAAACATTTCTTTGGACAGTTGCAGGGCTCCTTAATTTTTTTGCCCTGAACAGTTTGCCCTTTTTTATTAATAAAAGCTTTTCCTGAATTTTTGAGTGCTTTTCTTTTAAGGTCTTTCCATTCTGTAGGATATCGAGTACGGATCTTACCCAGACGACGTTTGGTAGGACAATCAGAAGGAGAACCTACCGAGGAATTCACAGCGGACGATGATGGAGATGGAATCGTGAAACTTGAAGTTGGACTGTTAAAATCTAAATCAGTCGTACAAATTGAAAAGTTTTCACCTAAAGGAGAGTCAATAGTTACATTGACAGCTTCGGAAATGATGACCTCCTCAGCAAGCACTGATCCTCCTACAAAATTAATTATTGGTGTTGGTGGTACATCGTTACCTTTATCTTGTAGTTCATTCTTTTCTTGACCTTTTTGCTCTATTCTTTCTTCTTCTACGTGTTCTGTTTCTTCCTCTATAGTAACAACGAGGTCTGGCAAATTTTCAATATTGTCTAATTCTAAAATTTCTTCTGCTTCAATTTGCAGTAAAAACTCGACCTCTTGTTCACAACCTGACGGCACTGGAGAATCAATACGTACGCTTTTATTGAGCGTAACATCTGAAAATATAAATTGTGGATAAAAATAGCCTACAAAAAGTAATATTAAAGTTTTATCTATAATGATTTTTTTATTAATTTATAAGATTTGCCAAAAATGACAAAACAAAAAAGCCTCTATGGACTTTAGGGCTCATATAGTGTAAATAAAAAACATGTAATTTTTTATTAAATTTGATGAAAACACATCGAAATCTAATATGACTTTCGTTTACTATTTAAAAGCCACTAGTAAACCTACATTCTAATAACAAAACTCATTAATTAGGGTAAAACAATTATTTTGACGTTGAATAAAGACCCAAATGGCATTATGACTTCTTCTCTTCCATACATTTGTTTTTTATCGATTCCAAAGAAAAGGCCACAATCAACACAGGGGCTTTGTTCTGTGTTTAACGAAGATTATGACAGTTCATAAGTTAAAAGTATTTTTTATTATAACTGAGCAATTTTAGATGGAGAGAACTGGGTAATTACTTATTTATCGATCTCCAATTATGTGTTTGTAACATCGAATTGTGATTTACTTACTTGTCAACTCCTTCAAGACTTTTTTTTTCTCAACCACATCATTCTTTGCAACTAAATCCAATAGTTTTCGAGCTCGACGTTTCATTATTAAGTAAACACTATTTATTATTCACGATATAAAATCTAATTATAATACGCACGGCGAATGCAGTCAGGACAGCGGTCCGCGAATTAATGACCGAGCGGCGCTCGTGCCTCCACCCCGCCCCGCATCCACACAGTTCGCGCCGCAAAAGATGGCCCTAGCGGCGATAGTAGCTTTTTTTTACGCAAAACTCGGCCGCCACGAAATTGTGGCCTTTTAATAAACTTGAATATCTAGAAAAATATTAAACATTTTAATACAATTATTATACTGAAAGATGCCTAAATAAATGTAGACTGTAAAAATGAAATAAAAGAAAAAAACCCTTATGATCATAGGGGCAGTTTTCGTCGGGTACGACGATATGTTCGTTTTACATTGGCCGCCGGCGTGTCTTTAAATTACATATTTCTTAACTTATTCGTTTACTCATTTAGTTTACTTCACATCACACACAATCCTTTTTGGGTCAAGCTTATTTCTTGAGGCAAAACACTCGTTTTTAATAATAATTTACATTAATTTCTGATTTTAGAAAATTCTCCAACACAACTAAATGAAATGTCAAACGTTTTGAAAACAAGACAACAGCGACAGAGACAGATGACAGATATAAATCACCTGTTTATGAAGAGCGTCGACCACCATATTGATTGTATGGATAATGCCTTCTTTCGGATTGAGGCGGATTATACCGCCATTACTGAGCGTGCACGTTTCATACAATTTTTTCTTCTTACGAAGTTGCGCTAGACTGCGCGTAACCAACAGTGGCCCTAATTCTGGCAAACACATGCTAAGTTTAAATTTAAGCTCAGTCTAGTTCTTTCTCTCAAAATGAAAAAGAAAAGGATGGCAGTCATATTAATTGACATTTAGAAATGTGCGTTCAATTTTCGACCTTATTGAACGTGCTAAAATGCAGTGTTTAGGAGGCACCTCTATGGTTTCTTTGAAATCTATCTAAATTTAAGTGACAGCTCTAAACCGATTCTTGCTATCTTTTTCCTATTACTTATTGCGAGAAAGAGATATACTGTACTTAAATTTAGAATTAAAGTGTGCCCAGAATTAGGCCCAGTATTGCAATACCGCGTATCACCGACGATATATAGATGTATGTACAGTGGGCCTAATTCTGGGAACACACTTTCATTCTAAATTTAGGTACAGTATGTCTCTTTCTCGCAATAAGTCATAGGAAAAAGATAGCAAGAATCTGTTTAGAGCTGTCAATTAAATTTAGATAGATTTCAAAGAAACCATAGACAATTTTAGACGGCATGTACGGAGGTACCTCCTAAAAACTGCATTTTAGCACGTTCATTATGGTCGAAAATTGAACGGACCTTTCTAAATGTCAATTTTTAGGGCAGCCATCCTTTTCGTATTCGTTTTGAAAGAAAGAAAGAGACTAAACTTAAATTTAAACTTAGCATGTGTTCTCCAGTATTAGGGTCAGTATCTTAAAAAATCAGCTGAATCCGTGAAAAATACAAAAAATTCGTATTAATGCATAATTTGTTTGTAAAAAAAAAATATTCTTCGTCGATAGGCTGCGGTTCGAAAGAGATTACAGCGCTTACAGCGCTACCGATTATAATCGCCCGGTTCGAAATAAAATGCGCGATAAAAGTGCTCGCAGAGCTTTTAGCGTACTCACGATTTCGGACCGAAGTTTTAGCGTGTCAACCTGTCAAATTACAATTTTCATATCAATTCTATTGTATTTGAGTATTCGAGTCTAAAACAGTGTAATCTGAGTACTTACTTTTGTGTTTGTGAATTCATAATCACAATACAACTTCTCTTTTCTGGACACCATCAATTCCGCTTACAATAAATTACCTAAAATAAATAAACAAACCACAGTTTGACAGTGCGCTCACAGTGATTTTTCTCGAGAGCTGTAAGTGTGCTATAATATCATCGATGACGTCACGCGGTTCCCCACCCCCGGTTAATGTTAGCGCGCTTACAGTATTTTGGGACGCATTTAAGCGCGCTAATATCGCTGATAGTGGCCCTAATTCTGGCAAACACATCCTAAGTCTAAATTTAAGTTCAGTGCATTTCTTTCGATCAAAAGGAATACGAAAAGAATGGCTGTCATATAATTTGACATTTAGAAACGTGCGTTCAATTTTCGACCTTATTGAACGTGATAAAATGCAGTGTTTAGGAGGCACCTCCGTACATGCCGTCTAAAATTGTCTATGGTTTCTTAGAAATCTATCTAAATTTAATTGACAGCTCTAAACAGATTCTTGCTATCTTTTTCCTATGACTTATTGCGAGAAAGAGATATAATGTACTTAAATTTAGAATTAAAGTGTGTTCCCAGAATAAGGCTCAGTAACTTTTGGCGGTTTTCGGACTGCAGCCATAGAAGTCAAATATATGTCACCCAAATGACATTCGCGCCAAGATGAATATTTGGCTATGTTGCAGTTTTCCTTTAAAAAATCTTGTATTGTACTGCGCAACAAAGAGAGAAAAGGACAATTAAACCCCGTTCTGCATATTTTTACCTATTTTTTGGTTTAATTACATAGACCTGGCCGGGTCTCCATACAATTTTTGAACATCGCTTTTGACATTTGCGCACACACTACACTGCACGACCTCTTTTTCGTGAGTAGGGGCGCGTTCCGAGCCTACACTCCAAACACTCCGAGTTGTTTTTTGTCATGCTCTAAGGTGTGGAACGACTCAAGTTGTTTTTAAAACCTCAAATTTTGACAAGACCTTCCATCATTATCTAAAGGCTTCCATTCCGCATTAAATTTTCTGTATTAAGCCTGTATTTAAACTTTTATTCACTTTTATTGAAAGTAAACTAAAAATAAGAAGTGCCTTTTTTGATATTTTACATACCCTCAGAACAATAACTAAATATTGTTCTGAGTACATACCCCATCTCATTTGACGGATGTTATGACGTTTTAAACGTCAGAGTGTTTTTTAACCGTCAAAATTTATCGCCAAAAAGTTGCAACTCCCGAGGCTCGGAACGGGTTAGTTGTGACAGCTAAATGTCATGCCCAAAGGTACGGAATGGCTTTAGAGTAAAAAGTTGTAGGCTTGGAACGAGCCCTAGCATTACTTCATGACGTCACTCATGACGGTACAGTCGGCAGCACATCAAGCGTAACAGTATATATAACCCTAGTAAACGCTATGTATAGCTATTAGAAAGAAAGCACACCCTCTTCGCTATTGGTTCAACTTCCACCATCTTTTAGAATCTGACCAATAGCAGAGCTTGTCAGAATGCTTCGAGCGTTTATTGGTTAAAATTGGTCGAATTGTTTGAGCTAACGCTATTTGTACGCGCAGTTTAGTCTAATTTCTATGACATCGCATTTTTTAAGTATGAAGTTGGGGCTCAAGTTTAGAAGATTTATTTTTGTATCTGTGGTATTTAAAAGTTGATTAGAGAAATAGGATGTCCATTTTGTATTGAGACCTGAATTGTATGGGGCTACCTAATAATAAGGGTTCAAACTATTGAATACAAAATAACAAAATCAACATTGACTTTTCTTGTTTAATTTATTTGTAGATAAATGTTAGTTTCTTTGAAAAAAATATAAGTAATATACGAAATGGCCACGCACTTGAATGGAATGAAAATAAAATAGTAGCACTACACAAATGGGTAGTTAATTATATGAAAATCCGACCAAATATCGGTAAGTTAGAATTTTGTTCTACTGTTTTTATGAGAACAGGACACACCAACCTATATTTTAAATAAACTGCACTTTTCTTCTTGTTTTTGAAATGACCGCCATGTGTATAAAAGTATTTTCCTTCATTTATTTTTTACCTATACGAAACAGGTTTTGGTCAATGTCATTTGATTTTCTTCAACTTCTAACAAAATGAAAAGTATTTGGAGACTTCCTTGCTAAACTAATTAACTTATAACCTTGCATAACCTTGATAAGTTAATTAGTTTCATTATTTGGTCTAAATATACCAACTAATCATATTTGTAAAATGATTCCACCTACTATAATGTTTTGTAAAAACATCTTTGATTAAGTAGCTGATATTCTGAAAGACTCAATCCAGTTTATTTATGAACAGGTACACATAATAAAACAAATACTACTTTGCAGGTGGCGGACCATATATTTTTGGTTTTGAAATATGAGATGAAGATCCAGGCTGTTGGTAGAGGCTACAAGATAGTGTGTTGATGTGTGGTGTATTTGTTCACATAATTCTTGTTATTAGTGAATTCCATACCTATGTCAGTGAAATAAATAAGTAACCACAAACCAGACAAGAGATATTCTATTGTTGAGTGGATGCCAGTGTCAAAATTTATTTAACTAAAAGCTTCAGACATAAATAATATTTTTACAAAAAGTATATATATGACCACCACATAGAGGTTAGAGTAAGTTTCAGTTTATAATTTAATGACTGACTTCGAAAAAAATGAAAGGTTATTGAAGATATTTTTTTAAGATACTTAGTTCAACATTTTGGCTTCACAATAGTGAGCACTTTAAATCAATACATAAGCAACCAGAGTCATAATTACATTAGTTTTTGTTTCCTGGGGTGATAAGATCAACAGGGCCTGGTAAAAATACTTATAACACCACCACATTACAAAGTAGGTTAGGAAGAGTTGTCCCTATAGGTACCTATACCTATCTCTGCCTGTACAACTGTAATATTCACATGTTCATAATTGTTCAGCAATAGCAGTGTTCCAAGTTCCTACATGATATTAGTGTAACTTTCATGACCTGTAAATTCAAATGTAATGTAAGGCTATCTAATTATGTGATTTTTATGATAAGAGATTGATATAATTTCAAAGAGCAATGGTGTTAATTCACCCAGAACATTATTTTCTTAACCCAAATTATAATAAAATATAGTTACTTTTCTAAACCTAACAGTCTTCTAACATATTTTCTCCTATTACTTTTGTTGTTTAATATTATTTAAATTCACTTACTTCTCATTGCAATGGTTATTTGATTTAGAATGGTGTTCAAAATTTAATTTAAGCAATTTTATAGGTTAATATAGGTTATATTTCTCACATCACAGGAATGGTTTTTGAATACCTGTCAAGTATCAGATTCCAGAGTTTCCTGACACAACTGATTTTTCAATTGTCTTAACACTCCAGAGGGATAATGCCGCTTGACAGATTAATAAATTACTAGCATGAAACAAAAATTTGCATAACTCTTTAATTAAAAGAGATTTCTGAAAGTTGTGATGTTCTACATATAATTTTGGATTTCATTAAATAATTATAGAAAAGAATAAGGGAGGTAAAATGGTGCTAAAAATACTAATATCTACCTACCTACTACCTACCTACTTAACTGCATATTGTTAGCACCTAAGTTATTCATAAAATTACCCTTTTTAGTTTTTATGACCCCCGACCCTAAAAGAGGGGCATTTTAAGTTTGATGTGTCTGTCTTTGTATCTGTAAGTTTGTCTGTGCCATCGTAGCCAGCACTGACAGATTTCGATGCATTTTTTTTTGTTAGAAAGTTAATGTGGTCAAGATGGTTCTTAGCTTTGAATTATAAAGATCTGTTCAGGCGTTTGATGATAATCTTTCACAGATCAGATTTTTTCAAATTTGGTGCACTCTTACTTTAGTGATATTTCAATAAGACAAGGCTGAGAGTTAATTAAAATTTTATTTTAATATTGTTAACTATTCAATAAACATGTTAAATCAATTTTGACTCAGTTTCTTATTTCTTACACATTCCCAATTAGACCTGCTCAAATAAAGAATTTCTTATTTCTGTCAAGCCATGGATTGCAGAAACAATTGGTTTTTAGTTTTGTCCAAAAAAAAATGTATTCTTAAGTAATTTTACTGTCATCAATCATCATCAATATCAGTTTATCTCAGAGAAGTAGATATCCAAGTAGCAGTTTCAGAATGTCAATGAAGTATTTGGCTAAATCATAATGCAATTTGAATTGCAACTTATGACTTATAAAATTACTAATCCAAATGTTTTTCATTCAAGAGACAGCACTTCACCATTTCACCTGTAATTTCAGTTTTATAATGCTACTTTTAGTTATTTATTACTATAATTTGAGATCAGTGTCATAGAAGAACTAGTAGCGACCAGTGTCTAGGAATTATTGTTGAGTCTCTTTGATTATATACTCATTGAACAAAGCTGTTAGCTTCTTAAACTAGTCATATTAACAACCTATAAAACTATATACAGTTTTGGAATTTGTTAGTATCACCTTGAATATTATAGCATTGCAGAATATTTTAAAACTAAGTGTTTTCTGTGTAAGTGAGGTCGCCAGATCTCTTGGAGATACTAATAGTAATGATCCAGTGCTCATGGGGTGTAGCATCAGTCCGATCAGTCTACCTGTCTGTCTGTGTGTCTACTTAATAGCTTCTTTGCACCATCATCATCATCATCAACACCAGCCTATATACGTCCCACTGCTGGGCACAGGCCTTACATGGGAGAAACACATGAGGAGTTTGGGCCAAAACACTACCACGCTGGCCCAATGCGGGGTGGTGGGTTAAAGCGGTTGCAGAAGCAACAGCTTAACATGCGAAGCACGGAGGAGCTCGAGATAACAAACTTTGATTTACCCATCCTAGGATCGACCATGGTGAAAGTGGCTTTGTTTTTCGTATCGAAACCAAGCGCTCAAACCAATACGCCACCAAGCTCCTCCTCCTTAGCTTAAAAAACTTGTATTAAAATTTGAATCCACTACACTATTAATTCCCTACTATTATTTTATTTTAATTATTAATTTAAAAAACCCTACACATTATAATCATCACGTCAGTTAAGAGATACCCACTACTGAGCATAAGCAATTGGGCAAGGACCTCCAAACCGATCGGTCCTGCACTGCCTAGACATGAGAGTAATTTTCAATCTTTAAATTACAAATCGATCCTAAGTAGGTAAGTATGATTATCCTGAAAAAGACAACATAAAATTGTGTGAAAAATATTTCAACTAGATAAAATGTCTGCCCCCCGCGCTCATAGCATGGCAAACTCCCGGGGAAACAATAAGATGGTCTCTCTCTATTCGTCAGAGAGAAATAAAGAAATAAAACAATAAAACACATTAATTTGTCTCTTAGTATGTGGACAGAGGTGGTGGAACAAGGTGGTTTTGTCCACGGTCCGTTCTACCTTCTACGGGTGCTCGGCGGTCCGAACCCGTGACCTTTCACAATTCGAATGACTGCCCTAACCACTGAGTTATAGAGGATTTAACTGAATCCTTTAAAGTTATTATAGATATTCCTTAGATATAAACAATTAATCTAAGTGATAATCTTTCAGTTTTTTAAGCGTTTACTTATGGCTAAAACTTAAAGACTAGTAACTATAAATTTTGAAATGTATTTAAACTAGTTATAACCCCCGACTTTACACAATTCTTTTACAAACTGATCGACTGCTCTATCCTTATCCTTAGACAGACCATCATAAGATATATTATCTCTAATCTATTATCGTAGGACTAATAACTAACACAAATCAAAAAGTAATGTAATGTCACAGGCGAATTTTATACCCTACCTATTGATCTAAATATCATGAGCCATATCTTGATAATTAATAATCGACCTAAAGTATCTGATATAAGGTCGAGATTCCATTGAAGACGTAACCGCATTGCACCATATATTGTTATGTCGTATGGTATTGTAATTAACTTAAATAGAAAAGGATTTAGATCCTACATAAGTAAGTATATTAGAAAAAAACAAATCACAAAGACCTATCTATCATACCTACTTCACATACCTAATTGAAAATTTATTCAAGTATTAGTAGTTGATAGTTAGTGATTTACACCAACAAATCAATACAATTTTATACATTTAACACAATTTCAACTTTAGCGTCATGTAATTAAGCTTCAAAATTGCTTGCTTCACACATCACTGTATCTTGTAAAATACATTAAATAAATTCGAAACAAATTTGCAAACATCCCTGGTTGATTGCGTTACATACTTGTCTTCATTCTTGGGGAACCCAGTTCAAATCTCAAATATTGTTTGTTGAGAATTTATTTTTAACAATAAAATTCAATAAGATTTTGTGTGTTGTAGTTGTGCTAGGTCTAATATTACTTTTCTTCAAAATTGTTAATTCATATTCACATTTGAAGAGTAGAATGTTAGATCTTTAAAATATTGTGAATGAGTAGTAGTTACAGGTATGACAATAGGAGTTGAACATTATAAATGTTTTGTTTTTGTTTTTTAACATTAAATAAATGTAGAAAAACAAACCTAAGTAAATGTTTATTTTCATTTCTCTCCATAACAATGGACCATAATAATGACCCGACAATAGAAATATTTTTTAAGTTAATAACAATAAATAAATAATGAAGCCTGTATTTTAATAGGTATAATATTAGTTGATTGAAATAACTAGGTACGCTGAGCATCATTGGTAAATAGGTAGGTAAATAAAATATCATAACCAGCCATTATATGTAGAAAACTTTTTGTTTTATTAAATTAAAGCAATAGTCTCAGCCGTACTTTAATTTTAAATCAAGTTCAAACAACGAAGCGAAGAGAGTAGACCGCGTACGTAGCTAGCTGTAGCTATAGCTACCTATAAACCTACACATATTTCGTCGGAGGCTATAACGAAGAAATACAAATTTTAATAGTCGTCGCGCTCGCGTTCAAGGCCAACTGCGAGTATTGTAGGTACAGAGTACTTGAGAGAGAGACGTTAGAAAGAGGCGCTGAGAGACATATGTTTATCCTTTGCTCACAAATTTTCTGTGCGTTGCGCTCTAGGTTCAAGGACAAACTGTTACGCTTGACGTGCTGCCGACTGTACATTACTATTGCTGGCACGAATACGTTTAATTCGGGGTTCGTTATGTGCGCAAATTGTTAATTTCGGACTGTAGGCCCAGTGCCATTAGACTCTGGCCAGTGAATCGTGTCACTGAGAAAGAGCGGCAATTTTAAAAAATCTTTAGCTGTAAACACTTATTTCGCAAGGAATAAATAGTCTTGATACTTCGTTTTTTAAGTATGTAATAATTTATTTACATGGATGCCTCCCTTATTAAATACATAATATTCTAATTACTATAGTTTTGTTTTGATTGACCCATCCTCGGATAGGCCATGGCGACAGTTGCATTGTTTCCGTAATCGAAACCAGAGTGTTCAACTTCAAACCACTAGGCCACCGAGCTCCCTCACAAGTATAATTTAAAGTTATTAGGGTTTTAAAAACCGTCGGGTATCAGATACTCTACCACAATGACGCCGAGTAAAACCTATTTTAGCTTTAAACATTTTATACATGGTGAAACGCGCGTGCATTAGTAATGTTCTATTTTTTTTAAATAATTTAATAATAAAAACAACAAAACATTTAAAATTTTAATACTCTTTTAGATGTTCTAATGGTTCTTGAAACACAAGGTGATATATGCTTACGCAATAATATGTTTCATAAACTTGAGTAGACTTAATATATCATGGGTATAATTCACGGATATATCATCCTTGGTATAGATAAAATAGATTTGATGAGCATTAATGAGTTAGACCATATGATAGACCAAGTATGGCTGTAGGTAGGCAAGCTATCACTATATTAAACAGTTATTATACCAGCTTATTAATTAGCTTGCCTTAAAATATTCGAATTGTTGTATGATTTAGTGCTAAATAGAACTTCTAATACTATTCCACTTGCCTATTCTCTATGTAAAAAGAAAAATGAGATATTGAACTTCACGTAAATTTTATCATCATCATATCAGCTGACAGATGCCCACTACTGAGCATAGGCCAACGATACTTTAATAATAAATAAATTATAAAAATAGTATCTTTCACTTAATTTGTTCACATCAATAATAGACTGGAAAAATTTAAATAAAATCTATACTACTTAACACAAATCTTAATTTTGAATCTCAATTTTTTTTATCATAATGTTTACTTACTTCACTTTCTTAAAGGCTCTACTTATAACATACCTAATTGTAATAAATTACCAGCTATTGGCTTACTACTAGTCATTATAGACGCTTACAGGCTGACTATCAAAATAGGGGAAATAAGAGGATAAAAAGTAATGGGCGGGTATTAAATAAAATTTGAAAAAATAGGCATATTTAATAAGTTGTTCAAGATGAATTATAATCAAAGTCAGATTCTAAATACATCTGTTGTCATAAACAAAGCACAATAACATTTGTATGGGTACTCTTGAAATGTTACATTATTTTCTATTAACCATTTCCGAATATCACCTTTGCTATTAGACATTGTGGGAGGTTTGTTTGTTAGTTTCACATGGTTACTTGCATTGCCTTATACATAAAAATTACACATGGCTTTCTTAGAATAGGTAGATATTCCCTTATCCATTTCAATAAGTTTTATGCATTCATGTCACCATGGTAATCAGCTGATTTGGATTTTGCACTGAAAACTATTATAGCACCAGGCAGAAAACTTTCTTCAGATCTTGCATGCAACATTTCGGGCTTCTCTAAGTTTTAAGTGAATTAATATTTTCAGTTTTAATTCTTCATATACACTTTCTGAAAATAACCGATAAACATGAATATTATGAAATATTGGATTTTATTAGGTAGGTGATGTGGGCAGAAAACAGAAAAGTATCAAGCCATAACGCCCTGAAAACAATTAACTAACCTGTAGCGAACGTATTTCCTCCAAATGTCGAATTTTCTCTACAGATTTCCGATTAAATTCACTATGTACATCTTTGTATTTATGTATCATATTGTATACAAGCTTTCGAGTAGTACTTTTTATTGATTTCGACATTATTTTAAAGTAAAACTACAAATTAAACTCAATTTAAGAATAAGAAATGAAACGTCAATATGGCATTTCAAGTGTTGCCATAAAAAAACTTCATTGAAAATACGAGTGACACGATACACTGGCCAGACTCTAATAAAGCAGCTTTAATTGGGTTTTTTTGTGCATTCTCCCTGTAACGGGAACGCAAAGGGAACTAACGCCCATACAGCCATATTTTCAGTATTTCTTTATTTATTGCATTGAAATGCTGGTGCTGGTGTTACAAGTTTCAATGCAGCTTGGGAAAATTTGACGAGAAATATATGATGACAAAAAAAAACAGACTAAAAATTTTTGATACAGTGCCCATAATAGGTAGCAAGCTACGCCACTGTGGATAACCACAAAAAAGTTCTCAGCGTCTTTCACACCATAATCACTTTTCTATAGTTGTATGTTACATCAACACAAACACTTTGACCATATCTACACCAATTTAATAACACAAAGTTCTCTCGGACACTATATTAAATTATTGTAATGTAATAATAATCTTGACTGTACCAACAAATCACGTGTTTGGCGGGATTTTTGGTGGTGTCAGTATATGTATATCGGTATAGCTTGTCTTCAACTATGACAAATGGATTTACTTTTAGCAGCCGTAAGATTATATTATTCATATTATTACATGGAAATGTTATTATTTTTCAATATAGAAAGCCAGTTATTTACTTTTATATCTCATATTATTCAAGATAAAAGATGAACTTCATCCACTAAAGTATCGTAGATACACTGGGCCTAATTCTGGGAACACACTTTAATTCTAAATTTAAGTACAGTATATCTCTTTCTCTCAATAAGTAATAGAAAAAAGATAGCAAAATCTGTTTAGAGCTGTCACTTAAATTTAGATAGATTTCAAAGAAACCATAGACAATTTTAGACGGCTTGTACGGAGGTGTCTCCTAAACACTGCATTTTAGCACGTTCAATAAGGTCGAAAATTGAACGCACCTATCTAAATGTCAATTTATATGACAGCCATCCTTTTCTTTTTCATTTTGAGAGAAAGAAATAGACTGAACTTAAATTTAAACCGCCACATTTAATTCGCCAGAATTAGGGCCACTATATCATTAATATGTGCATTAAAGGACTTTGTAATGAGAAAAAGTCTCATGGCTGTTTTCACTAACCATTCCCTAGGCTTAGATGACTCTTAACGACATTTGTCTCTTTCTACCTCCTTTATTAGACTGAGATAAAAATCGCTAAGAGCCTCTTAGCGCTAAGCAAATGTTAGTGAAAACGAGCATCAGAACAATAACAAAAAGCAGAAGAGTAAATATATTTTATTTTATAATCTAAGGTAACCTCCCCAAGTAGTTCCTTACTCTAGCTAGTTAATTATGTCTGTAGGTATATTGTAAAATAATTTATTATTTTTAACCGACTTCAAAAACAAGGAAGTTCTCAATTCGGTTGGAATGTTTCTTCTTTTTTCTATGTATGTACACCGATTACGCCGAGATTTCTGATCTGATTTACGTGATTCTTTTTTTGTTCTATGCGGAATAGTTGCCATTTGGTTTTTCAAAATCAGTTGGGTAGTTTGGATTAAATAAAAAAAAACTGAAATGAGAAAGTCATCTAAGTATGCGAAATTGCGGATTTTTGCTTTCCTATAACTTTTTAGTGAAATGAAACGATAAGATAGTACGAAACAATGTAAGCTGACGGTCACCCATCACCCATCCCCCATCTAGCTTTGACCATAGAAAGTTATCACTAAAAAGTGTGAAAAAAAAATTAAGCAAAAATTAAAACCGACTTCAAAAACTAAAAAAAACTAAAACTCTAGTGAAGTTTCGAATAAAATAGTCATAACTAATCTTGTTTCCCCATACCAACATTGATTTCGAAAAATCCTTTCTTAGTGCTCCCCTAAACCTCTTGAGGAAGGAACCTGTGTGCCAATTTTGGGATCTCGAGACTCAGCGGTTTGGGCTGTGCTTTGATATATCAGTCAGTATTCCTTTTTATAAATGTATGAACTTATACCTCATACCTATAGTCTACAAGGTTGAGGAGTAATTTGTAAAATTCCTTGCCATACTTCATGGATTTTTTAAAATTAAAGTGAATTTTGGGAATTCCTAAAAAGCAAAGGGAACAAGTCCGTACAAAAAATAAATACAACTTTCAATCCAAAGTCATTTTACAATCGCAAATTATTTGATTACCACACGTTTTGTGGTAAACAGAATCTCATTATGATATTATTAATCTATTTGATATGTCGCTCTAACGTATGCCTAGTAGGTAAGTGAAAACTGTACGTAGAATGCCAGTTTTTTTATTATTACTAAGCAAATGTATCGTCCTTATGTGAATTAATGAAAGAGCGTAACAGGGAAAGTAGAGATGTCAGTAGTATTGAGATCGCGTACATGTTATTATTATACCTGGCCGGATACGAAACATGTCCTTTGGCTTCGTCGACACGAGAAAAAATGACTGCAACCACCGCAACTGGCAAAACTTAAATTCGGAACTCGAGAATTCTCAAGTTCTGAATTTAAATCGCGCCCCTATGTATCTGATCTGCAGCTATTTTAGAAAATCAATATGAAATAAGTTCAATAAAACGTACACCCCGTATCGACAGTACTTATTTATAAGTATTCACATTCCAAGCGCTCGTGAGCTTATGACCGTCATATAAATGCCCATCTGAACCGAAAATGAGCGTGTTTTCTTTCAGTCTAGCTGGAAACATTGTGACCAAAATAAATTGTACTTATTTATGTAACCTACTTTCGACAAGTCGATTCTTGAAAGCCTGCTTCTTTCTGAGAGAAAAATAAGTTTGCTAATTATTAATTAGGCCCAAGTGAGAACTCTAAGCTCTTGCCGCCAAACCGGTTTCGAGTCAGCGTTGCTGGTAGGATTACATTTCTATTAGTACCTATACTCTGCTACTAATTATGTACAAATTATTCCTTAAATCATATTCATTGAATCTGACCTTTTAACAATTCATTGATTTTTCCGGAGTATCACATGCCCTAAGGAATATGAACGATCGTATCATTATGATAAGTTTCAAATTTTTATACCTAAACCATTGATATAAACAAATAAGGGCTATTAAGTAGGTAGTTATTCTGTGATCTAGTACAAGTAGTGCTAGGGTTATGAGGCACCAAATACAAAATAATGACTGAGGTAAACTGAGGTGCAATATGATTATCATCGATAATAAATTTCGGTTTTTTCTAAAAAGACTCTAAATCCGATAAAAGGCCGCTATACTCCTTATAGCGGCCTTGAAAATTATCGAAACTTGACCAAAAAAGGTCGAAAAATCAGAAACCTAAAAGTATTGGTAGGTAGGTATTAGGTATAAGTAGGTATCTGAACCTTGTATATAGTTCAATAATTACCTTGTGAATTTATTGATTTATTTGACTTCTAAAACTTCTGTGTTAGGAGTTTATTATAACATTTGTCACTCTATGTCTACGTGTAGCCTCTGGATAAAACTACAAAATCCTGTAAACCCAATATCACAATATCTTCAGGAGGTTTATAGGGCTGCCGCGCGCGCCATTGCAGTGCGTCGGGGAGGCGTTTACGGCGGAGGTCGATATTTTTTTAGCCATCATCAAAAAGCGCATTGCGTCCCTTACTTGCCCCAGAGCAGGGGCTTAGGGGCTTAGACACTAAAAATGACAAGGCCGATAGCTTGAATATAATTACATTGCTGTTTCACGCTACAGTGAAACGTAACGTTTCGCTGTGAAATATCAAGTATTTACACTGAAGATTTATCCAGACATGACAGAGTAATAAACCTCCTTTGTTACCACAAACAATTTAGCTATCATGTGGCTCATGCTACATATTTTCTAACGCCAAGCAACAATGTTAAGCTCTGTTGTGGTCCGGTTCCAAATGCTTTCCAAACTGGTACAATCTGGGGACGCCGTCCTTACAAAACGGCCATTATTCTCCATCGAAAAAGCGGCTTGATATCATGCTGAAAATTATTGAATATGTAATTAGAAAACTTTTTCTTTTAGATACTTAGCCGAATCCTTTTTTAACCGACTTCAAAAACGAGGAGGTTCTCAATTCGGCCGGTATGTTTTTTTTTTCTATATATGTACACCGATTACGCCGAGATTACTGATCCGATTTACGTGATTCTTTTTTTGTTCGATGCGGAATAGCTGCCATTTGGTCTCATAAAATTTTTTTCAAAAACAATTGGGTACTTTGGTTTTAAATTAAAAAAAACTGAAATTATTAAGTCGTCTACATATGCGAAATTGCGAATTTTTGCTTTTCCAATGACTTTTTAGTGAAACGATACGATAGTAGGAAACAATATAAGTTGACGGTCACCCATCTAGCTTCGACCGTAGAAAGTTAGGTATCACTAAAAATTGTGGGAAAAAAAATTTTAAGCAAAAATTAAAACCGACTTCAAAAAACTGAAAAGGATAAAATAATTAAATTAAAGTAGGTATTTATCCCCTAGAAACATATTTTTGGAGTTGGTGCTAAGTGGTTTCCAATAACAATAGAAAGCGAAGCACCGACTCCAAAAATATGTTTCTAGGGGATGAATACCTACTTAAATTTAATTATTTTATTCTTTTCAGTTTTTTGAAGTCGGTTTTAATTTTTGTTCAATTTTTTTTTATATCTACGCTTGCCTTTAGGTGAGCGGTTTTCTTTTTGAGTATTCTTATTCCATAATATCTAAAGGAACGTGAATATTTAAAAAAAAAGGATTCGGTTAGTTAAGTATCTGAAAGCAAAGGTTTTCTAATTATATTTAATTTTAAGCTTTTTTTTATACAAACACTGAAGATGATTCAACACCACCTGATGTGAAGCGATAAAAAGAGTCAATAATGCGAAGACCGCTAGTGCAGCTTGAAACACACTGTTCTAACCGCCTCCACCTTGCCGGCGCATAAGGTGCCTTTTCACGCCTCTTTTGAAGGAAACCATGTTATAGGAAGGAGGGGACACCTGTGCCGGCGTGCGTGATGTTGAGGTGGAGACAGTAAACTGATAACTCTGAAGACCGGCACGCGTGCTTCTGAGTAGGAAGTAGGATGGTGGGATAAGGTCGAAAAGCTCCTCAGTACACTCCATTATAAAGCCGATAGAAGGCGCTTAGCAATGCAATGTCACGACATAATTGTAGGGGATCTAGGCTCATAGGCTGTTCGTGACCTCTACGTCGTCAATGATATCAAGCAGCTGTTCTCGATGGAGAATAATGGCCGTTTTGTACGGATGGCGTGGCAATTGTAGCAATTTTAAAAGCTTATTTGGAATCGGAACACAACATATCTAAACAGTGATCGTCTTCTGTATATTCAAAATTCAACAGACTAATATAATGATTTATCTATTTTGCTCTAGCCGCTGCTGTAGATATATATGTGTGCAGCGCAGAAATGATCATCGCGGAAACCTCTAAGGGAATCCTTTGTCCAGCAGTGAACGTATTACGGCTGATAAGATGATAATCATTATGATAACCACTGGACCTGGTTTAAAAAAAATTGATATGTTTGAAAATACGGTAAAATGTAGATCCTCCTTTAAATTTGAATTTACCCGCTGTGACTTTCATACAACAGGAAATAAACAAGTCCTAAACATTAGTTTACATTTTATATACTTAATAGAAAGTAGATATACTAGAGTTCGCCACGCCAATTTGAGTTTTTAATATTTAATTTAATAATCCGAAAAAAATACATCTGTTTTCAGGACGCTCGGTTACTGATTCCACATCACTTTATATGGGACACATTAACATATGAAACTATTTAATTTTTACTTTAAAAAATACGTGTTGAATAGTTGTCTCAATGTCATCACTTGCGATTTATAGGAGGGTATTCTTTTTTTGTAAGACAAGGGAGGCAAACAATCGTACAGCCCGCATGAAGCCGTTATTAATCTGTGCCGTTACCGTAGACCTTATAGAAGCTTGTAGCACCTTGAGCACAACTTACGCGCGGCCTGCCCTGTAAAAAATAAGAGAAAATATATTATCTTGACAGCACGAAGGAGACGAGTTAGCAACATAACGCGTATTTTCACGTACAGATGACAGCACATCAAGAGTAACAGTTTCACTATAAAAGCCGCCACTTTTACGAACGGAGTAAGGGTATTCTCAAGGTCAAACTGTCACGCTTTATATGCTGTCGACTGTACCTATAGGAAATTATACCTTCTCCCGAAGCAAGTACCTATGTCAATTTATTAGGTATAAACGACGCACTTCGAAATTTCTAACATCCGGTGTAGGCGACAAACTGTCTGCTCGGATTCAACAAAAAATCTACAAACAGAAACTCCTGCTCAATCTTTTATACTGTTAATGTCACGTAAAGAAATAATAAAATCTCTAGGAGAATAGGCCGTGATAATTTGAATTCTATAACTGAACTAATAAGCGTCATGAGAATACACGTAAAAGATAGCCAGCTTATAATTTATGGAGACAAGTCGGCGAGGGGCGGATAGTAGCGCTTTGAATGTCACACGTCATTAATTAGTCTCGTCAGCAACTTTTTCTTTAATATCAACAAACTTAGCGTGCTGTCTTAAATAAGTTTTTAGCTTATTTGAAACTCTATTTCCTAAAGTTAAGAGTATTTTTATCAGTGAACAAATATTGTTGTAAGTTTGTTTGTCAATTCTGTGAAGAATATATTTTCTTTGGTGATGTTCCGCCTTGAGACCATGGGGTTCCGCTTGTTCACATTTGAATTGAGCCAAGGGCTCAGGAAATGGATGACCTACGAAATGTGAAACGATAAAATCCGATTCCATCAACAAATACGAATCGTTAAATAGGTTTTTATGGGCCAATAAGAAGACAAACAAATGCATAAAAATCAGAAGGCGATTTTTTTGGGAAAAATAGTATTTCTTCCTTCCTGATAGGGTCCAACCTATTATTGTAAAAGTAACCTAATTTTGTACTGTGTTGTATTGAACTGAAAAATAAAACTACATTACATATCTCACATATACATAACATTACGATTTTCGTGTAATAGCTATTTAAAATTAGATATTTTGGGTAGTAGATACCAACGAACCAAACAACGTGACGCGTCCAATTTTCCGGTTGGAGTTTCCAATTTTCCTTTAGAAACGCTCTAAGCCCGGGCATTACAAGCGTATTCGGTTGACTGACTCCGTATGCCAGGCGCGTAGTCGTCACACAATTAATCCATTTTGAAATTATCCGGTGCAAGCCCTCCGGTCTCAATTAAAATGTAAATTGTAGTCGGTTCTTTGGCAGATAGAACGGGCGGGTCGGTGTTGCTATCATGCCCTCAACACTGCACGCGCGTTGCTCAATTTATAAATTTAAATTTGCCATTATGAGACCGGAATTTATTATTTCACTCTGTTCTTGGCGTCTCTACAAAATTCTATTTTGCGCGCTAAGGACTGACTCAGTCCGTCGAATCCTAAGAGCGCAAAGTAGAGCTTAGTAGAACTAATTGAGAACTAATACCTAAGTGTAAATTTGGTAGAACTAATAAGTGTAACTAAGATATTAGTTTCTATGATCTGAGATCTTTTTCGTAAATAATACACTTCGTTTAATTATTCGTTATAACATTTTTTTTTTGTAAGCAACGTCATAGGTAATCACCAACTTCCATACCCTCTTAGTTTATATCCTGTCCATCTTAAGGTTGCCTGGAAGAGATCGCTCTTAGCGATAAGGCCGCCCAATGTGCAAGCTTATTTTGTTATTTCTTTCTGTTTCTTTATTAGTGTGATGGATGTGTGTTGGGCAATAAAGTATTAAATAAATAAAAATATATTTTTTATTAGCCAGTACAAGGGCTAAGTAAAAAATAATAGGCTCTCGAATCAACATATCAGTGATAGAAAATCTAAGAATGGTCTTCCAAGGCAGCATACCATTATAGCAGATAGGCCGTGTCAAACATCCTATTCTCAAGGCCTACACTACAAGCTTCCCTGTGATTCGATAAAAAACCTAAACCAGTCACTCATCGTTTTCACTCTGTACCTATCTACCTACACTTGTTATTTTTTATCTTGGAAGAGTAAAAATAGGTACCACCATACTATCTGTTATTAATTTCCTCACAAAATACGTTACCAGCTAATAAGTCAGCCAAAAATTGGTGTTTTACTTACTACATTTTTTGACACGAAAATTCCACACAGGAATTAAAACATTTTAAAGATTTTACACAACACTTCTTGCTAACATGTTATAACGACCACTTCGTGTGCATTCCTCTCGCTTGCGATACTCTGCAAGTAAAACATACAAAATATTAGAAATCATTATTTTGATAACACGAAAATTTTAATAAATTTCGTTTAAAAATGTTTTATTTTACGATTTAAAATTTTACACGCATTTTTAACTCCTGTGTGGAAGCACCATCTAAAAACTAGTGTTATTAGAGCTGCATCCTGCTTCATCTGTTAAAAATAGATAAGATAGTATTTTTTTTTTAAATAATCTATCTGTTCGCTGAGCTTGTACTGTAATATCATGCAATGCCTATATACTTTATAATAATTTACCTACCTCGTCGGGATGAGTTTTCACCTCTAAGCAAGGCTGACACATAGCCAGCCTTGCTTAGAGGTGGAAATTCATCCCTAAATGTAAATCAACTTTTATCAGCAAATTTAAAAGCATACCGGAAGTCCCAAATCAATATTCTTGACGGTGGAAAGGGACGGGAGAGGCTTAAATGGGCGCGGTGGCCCCGCCCATGCATCCCCACCACGTTTGGTACTGAACCCTAGCCCTTAAAACACGAGACATACCATCCGATATCGGACGTTACTGTTTTTTTATTCTTGACATAATAACTAGGCACGTATTTTTTTAATTCTCCGTGCTTCGGAAGGCACGTTAAGCCGTTGGTCTCGGTTGTTACTGCAACCGCTTTAACCCACCAACCCGCATTGGGCCAGCGTGGTGGTAATATGGCCCAAACTCTACGTGTGTTTTTCCCCTGTAGGAAGGCCTGTGCCCAGCAGTGGAACGTATATAGTCTGGTGATGATGATGATTTTTTAATTCGAAGCCAAAAAAATCTAATCATCTGTGTAGGTATGTACGTGGTAACTAAGTAGTTCTTGTCATTAGCTAGAAAATGGGTGACATTATAACGATTTGTTAGGATAGGTAGTTCAATCTTCTGAATGGGTAAAATGTAATCTAGTAGAAGCGGATAGAAGAGTTAGTCAGGTCTCAATATTTGAACATGTTTGGGTATGTATTCACTCCTCATGTGTCTCTCCCATGTATGAAGGACCTGTGCCCAGCAGTGGGAGGTATATAGGTGATGATGATGATGATGTCTTCCCTACTCAAAGGTTAGGTTTAGTGTATCATCTAGTTATCTAAACAAAGCAAAGATATTAAACGTGACATTGTCGTAATAAATAGTAGTTACTCTAGTACCTACCTACTTCAGCTATTAGCTCTTCGATCAGAAAGGCATTTAATGACGCTGGTGATAGCCACCCATTTGTTACACATTATTCCTACTACTTTACCATGTCGCCGGGCGGGCTGACTACTAATAGAATACATCTACTTAATAGGTACGTGTGTAATTCACAGAATGACTTCAATACCATTGTGCTTCTTTACTTCTATTTGAACTCAGTTAAAAATAGCTATAAAAAAGTAAAATTCTCTGCTTGATTTCTTTTACATTGAAATACCTACCTTCATAATTTATTGTAATAATTAGTACTTTATTTGTGAAACGAAAGAGACATCTTTAGATATTATATTACATAATTAGGCCCTAAAATTATTATTATTATTTTTAAAAAATGTGACAAAACCGAATCGTTACGTTTACGAAATCGAATGGTATGTAGACACCGATTTAACCACAATCAGTCCCAGGGGTTGGTATTTAGTTAGGGGACTGGCCTTTACTTCCAATTGAACTTTATGTAGCATTAGGTTAGATATATATGCGAAGAAATTCTATTCAGTTGTCACAAAAAAATAAGTTATGATGCAGGTTACTAAGAAAACTAAGCATTATAAAAATCGTCTGAAGTGGACATTGTTTCCATAAAGACCGGCATGTAGATTACCTACTCCACCAATAAGGAATCTTTTTTTACTTTCTAAAAATTTTAATTTAATTGATTTCTAATTTCGTGAACGTCTAAAGCAAAATACAGGAAAACAGTTAATTTACACTTATAGGATGGAAAGAAAAAATATATTTGTCGAACCAAATAAACTCATATATGTTTTGGAGAAAAGGAAAAATGAATATACCTCCAACCTACATTATAGACCAACAACATTTAATTTCATTTAAACATTATCGTTAAACATTATCACAATTATTATCCAATAACAGTTATCGCTTTCCGCTGATGTTACAATGCAGCGTTTAATACTCTTACGACTGTTAATATTTGTTTATAATTTCGGTGAGTACCTACCTATTTGCCTTGTAGTTTGCGTGCCCTTATCCTAAAAATATTAAGTACTTATTAGATAAGTAAGTACATATATAAATAAAGTTTCTCGTCACAAATTATTGGTCGTTTCACTATTCTATAACTTATAGAAAAAACAAATAGGTAGTAGCCGATTCTCAGACCTATTGAATATAGGTACTTACATATAAAATTTCATGAAAATCGGTCAAGCCGTTTTGGAGGAGTATGGTACCTAAATTTGTGACACGAGTATTTTATATACCTAGACTAGGTAATTTTATTACAATTTCATATTCATGCAGTACCTATACCTAGCCATAAATACTGAAACAAAGAAAACAAAAATTTTCTATTGCAAATAAGATTAAATTTATTACTTTTACAGTGTGTTAGTTTAATACATAAATATAAAACAATTTAAAATATAAAAAGCTTATTCGAAGTGGTCTCCGTTGGCTGCAATAGGTACAGTCCTTTAAACGTTGAGGCCAGTTATCAATAGAAGCACGCACTCTTTCCATGGGTATATTCTTCACTGCCAATCGTACGGATTGTTTTGGAGTCCCTCCAAATTATCAAAGGTGTTTAGAGCAAGCCGTACTCTCTAAAACTGACCATAAATCATAATCCAGCGGATTAAGATCGGGACTAGACGACGGCCAGTCTTCAGCTCTGATAAAGTCCGAAACGTTCGTTTCCAACCAAGACTGCGTAGACCGAGCTTTATGACCCGGCGCCGAGTCTTGCTGGAAGGACCATTCTTGGTTATTGAACATAGTGTTGTTAAGGGGCTTCACTACCTTCTCAAGAATGGTATCTTATTACACTTGTGCCGATGTTTTGATACCTTTTTCACAAAACTAACACACTCACTCCTTATTTTCATGAAATTTTATATGTATATTCAGTAGGTCTGAGAATCGGCTACTATCTATTTTTTATTTTATATAGCAAAAGAACGTTTGCGGGGCAGCTAGTATTAATTTATAACTTATTACAGGTTCACCGGCTGACTAATTGCTTTGATTTTGAATTTCTCTTTATAAAATTTTAGATCGATGGCGAGCTAACGATGCTTTATTTAATAAAGAGACCATCATGAGGATGACGTATAAATTAGGCGAAATGGAACGAGAACTTATACACGATGCTATCTCAAAAGCCAATAGCATGAACGTTTATAAACGCGTCTACGAAAGGTAATTATCCTTGTCTCACAAAATCATTAACGAATAAAAATATCAACTACAGTATACGCCCTTTAATTGTTTCGTTTGTAGGTAAGAGAGATAGGGCATAGACTTAAAAGTCTAACTTGTTCTGCTAACCAACATTCGAGTGTAATCACTCGAATGTTGAGCTCCTTTGGGTTAGCAGTGTTAGCACCTCCTCTTAGAAGAAAAATAAAAAGAAGAAGAAGAATATAAAAATATAATTTTAAGTAACGTCCAATCACACTATAACTGCTGCAAGTTTCTGAAGAATTGAGCATCCTGCAAACTATTTGATGATACAGGATCAGCTCAAGGTTAGCATGTCTGGGAAATACCTACGATGTAACAGTAAACCAAATTTCAAATCAATAGAATCTGTGAAAGTTTGACCCTTTTGTCAAGTAGGAAATGAGCTGATAGTCATAAAAGTGGACAGATCTTCATAAATTATAGCTAAGAAGCATCTCGATCACGTCAGATTTCACAGTCAGACACGTCAAACTTATAACACCCCTCTTTTAGCGTCAAGGTTCAAAAATAAAGAATGAAAAAGTGCTAAATACTACTATGTAGTGTTTTGTTCCTGCAGTGAGTAAGGTAGCCATAGAGCTCATTCATAAAGCATCACATTAGAAACAAAGGGGTTCGTCTCCTATGCCCTCAATGTAACGCTTACCTACTAGCTAGAGTAAGACTGGCTACGACTAAAGACGGGCAACGCCTGACTAATACGTGGTGCCAAGGTGCTACGAGCTTCTGCTACGGTACTCGCTTACTACCAGGCCAAGCCGTAGGCTTCTTTGCCACCCTTATCATATAAAAGAGGAGATGACTCTTCTATACAAATCAAGCAGACACCAATAATAGCTTAGACCAGACCTACAGCTTCATACGCAGAAATCTACCATAAGGTCATTTTCTCAAAAATGTTATAAGATTGTTTACTAGGTGGTAGGCCCGAATGTAGGGTCGTTTGGGTAGGTAGCCGTTAAACAGTTCGCTGTGTTTCGGATTACAGGGTACCTAGCTGTCCCTGCAATCCGAAACACAGCGAACTGTTTAATTAGGTAATTAGGTACTGGACATGGATGTCACTTCATCTTGGGCCCCAGGATGACAACGCACCTGCAATGTCAAGTGATTGTTCCTTGTTATTGCTGGTCAGACAGCTTGTTTGTCATCTAGTTGTATGAAAAAGTCGATCTTAAACCTCTCATACCCAAATTACCAGACACAATTAAATTTTGGGTATCTATGTAATAAATTTATAACGTCTGGGCTTTATAGGATTAAAACTTCGACGTAGAATAATGTTTTTCTCTGACCTAGAAGTTTATTGTCATACTAAACTACAATTTTAAAAAAAGAGAGAAGTGATCAAATGTGGATCACACTTGTACCAATATGGAAAAAATCATTATAGGTACTCAAATTTAACTAGTGTGATCCTTCGCTCGTTTAGTTTAAAAACAAAATTCAACTGACGTCAGTGCTTCGGTCTGCTATTACCCTTTAAGTTCTGCAGACAAGTTAAGTCAAACAATTTTCTTTTATTGCACTTCTGCCGGAATTGTAACTGTATGATTTTTAGATTTCTGTAATTTTTAACTAAATTTAATTAATGACAGTGCGCAGGATTACTAACACTTTTAAATTGCTTTAAGTATCAACTTTTAAGTTGATAATATTGGAAACGAACAAACCGACTCTAACAAAACTTGCCATGCATTAGAAAGTCAGGTCAGTCTAATTAGTTGTAAGAGGATTTTTCGAAAAATTAAGAATTATTTGAATTTTGGATTTGTATGTAAAGCTAAAAATTTCTCTTAATCAAATATTATTAGACAGGTAAAAAGATCCCCATGAAACTAATTAGACTAACCTGACTTGATTATGCATGTAAAGCCTTATTAGATTCGGTTACTATGTTTGAATTGCCGCGCGGCGTAAACCTCCACATCTATTTTCCTACTTCACAACAACGTGGCGTTTCATCATGCTAATATGTTCGCTAAAAGTATGTACAAGGATGATTTTTCTTTTGAAGAGAACAGTGGAACAAGGGAAAATTTTACGTTTTCCGAGCAGCTGGCCGAGTGGTCTATACCTACCTCTTACTATACAGGCTACTCGGCCAGGGGTCCTGGGTTCGAATCCCGGTAGGGACAGATGTTTGTATTTTTATTTAGTATATTTCTAATATTTATATGCATTTTATTATCAATATTTCTCCGTTACCTAGTATCCATAACACAAGCGTTTAATGATGCTCACTTTGGGCTAGATAATTGCTGTGAGTGTATATAAAAAACTGTATTTTTAGATTTCTGGTAAAAAATGATTTATGACTGTGCCCAGGATTACTAACACTTTAAACTCTTTAACTATTTTTCTACTTCACAGCAACGTGGCGTTTCATCATGGTAATATTTTCGCTGAAGTACGAAAAAGATATACAAGGATGATTTTTCTTTTGAAGAGAACAGTGGAACTATCGGAAAATTTTACGGTTCTCGAGGTAAAATAAATTTGAGAAAAATCATGTCCTGAAGCGGGGACCGAACCTCGGCACTTTTCACAATCTGGGTGAGGAGAAGAGGGTAAACAAAGAAAATAAATATATACTAAAAGACATTCATAATTATAGGGTTAACCCATGTCCTTGGTAGTTCAGATAGTTAGAGCTCCCACCTGGATAAGGATGTTGCCTACGTTGAATATGACGCTATTTTTCACAGCTTCTGAAAATATACGCTATTTGTACCCATAAAAAGTTGTCCGGCTTGAAACATTTGTAAAAATGGTAAATTATTCGAATATTTATCAGAAATATAAATTTTATTAGATAGCTCACAAAGAATTAAAACAACTATTATTGCGACAATATTGATTAAAACATACATACTTACTTTGTATAGTTTTTATTAATTTTGTCAATTTGCCCATCATTTTTTAGTATTATAACAATATGTGACGTCGCCTGTTCCATAAATTTTCTATGGAGCGTTTTTGGACGATGCGCAATTACACACCAAACATACCACTGTATTATGTGAAACTTTTGATCTTAGAAATGCTATTCCTTCTGCATTATTTATTTACGAGTTTTAAGCTTCTTATTTATGAAATAAAAAAAGTTGTCAACTACCCTATTGTAAAAGTTCGCTAGTTTGCTCCCCGCCCTAGGACTTTATTTTTTCTACTTTAGATATATTTCGAAGTAAATAGATCATAAATACATCAAGACCTATTTTATTGAAGCATTTATAGAGCAGTTGTACGGTCGATCACATAAGTAGCTGAACACTTTAGTACCATGTCACAACGACTCTAGCGTCAATATAGTACGGTAGCAATTATAAAGTAAGTGCACAAGATCGGTGTGACATGGTACTAAAGTGTTCAGCTACGTCTGTAGTCGACTGTACCTAGCTTAATCTGTAAAATACCTACCTTGCTTGCTTTGAAATACCTACTTTGCTTGTTGCTTGTTGACTTTTGCTGTTGGCCGCAGATGGCCTTTACAGCGTAGCCGGGGTTTTAAGGAGGCGAGAACCTTAGTGAGTCCTCAAACCTTGAGGGGCGAATTTGCTTCTGGAGGATTTCTAATCGCCAGGCATCACCTCCGGAGGAGGTGTCCCGCTGATTCTTAGAGTTAACATCATTTTAGATCCCCCATAGCTCGAGCGCCCTCGAGCTATGAGGGATCTAAAATGATGTGAACGCCGAATGGCAAGGAAAGGTTTCAGTTTAGAGCTGTTTTTGAATTATCTTCAACGCTAAATGACTGTAATGCTAATTTAAGTATTATGATATTTGTGGTGATTCATATTTTAGGGATACAAATTAAATAGTCGATCAAAATCAAAAAACTCTTTATTTAAATTCAAAAGGACTCAGAAATTCTTCGCTTCGACGCCACGTCAAAAAGATTTTATGAAATTTCTTTTTTCAGCATATAAGAAACTTAATTGAAATCGATTATTTGACTCTGGAAATTGACAACTTGATACGTATGATAGATTTGTGGGAAAATCCAGAGATACCAATACTTGATGAAGACGCAAATCTTAGACAAAATCCCTTAAGTCATAAAATTCTAGAAAGATACGCTTTCAGGAAAGAAAAGGTAAACGCAGTAACTATGAAGAAGACAAAGAAGAAAAACATCATTTGGAAAGAACCTCCAAAAAACAAAAATAATTTGAATAAATTTTCTACCAAAAAAGATGCCGGAGAAGGTTTCGATTCAGATTTAAAATGATTAAATGTCTTTTTCTTGCGAAACACATTTTGCATTCAATACTATAATTTACCTTCTGCTTAATATTTTTTTTATATACAATGGGTTACAACTAAGAAACAAGCCTATGGAACGCCTGATGATTAGTGGTTACAGTGTGTAGGCAGCGTTGCCTACACTATAAAATCAAGCCAACGCATTATGTTAACAGCATACGACGCGAGTGCCTTATATATTTGCTCTCAACTTATCATTTTCTCAAAGAGCTCTGACAATCTTACTCATTGCAGGACTACAGATACAATAATACCAACTAGTGGTATTTAGCTGCGATCTTCTGTAATGGTAGTTCTATTCTATTCGTTATGTTAGTTTAGAACTAGGACCTTAAAAATAAAGAAAATAGAAGAGCCGTAACTTTCGAAGTCCCGTAACATCGCGATGGTAAATATTCGCAATGTAGTGATTCGCGTCACATAGGTACTTAGCAAACACACGTTAAATAGAACTTCCCAGTTCAATATGACAGACTTTTTTTTTTCATTTTTAGCGGGTTCGATTGCCGGCTTAAGCAGGCGGTTTATTTTAATCGACATTCTTAAAATAAAAATTAAGTCTTCTTTTAGTATAAATTACTTGTCTGCATTCATAAAGTAATTTTCCTCTGTGTGGCTATTATAATGAGCGTTTTTTATGTAACCCTTTAAATTGTTATGTGCTATAAGTTTTATTGCTTTTCTTGGTGAGGTAAATTAGATTCAGACGGATTTTGATCATTGTAGGTATTTGCTATGTATCCAGTTCTGTTACTTTTTTCGTTATATAGTAAGTACCTATCCAATTTCTATAATTATTTTATAATATAACCAGTTAGCGATTGAGTTAAACGATATGCTTAATTTATGTAAGCAAATCCCTTAAACATCTAGAATAATGACGTTTTTGACCTCTCCGACTTTGGTTACTTTAAGCTTTTACGGGTATTTTATATTTTACATACATATAATATAAGTTATAATTGTGGCTGTCTGTGCCTAAAGACGTTGGTTACCCACATTTAGTAAAGAGAGGGGAAGGGGGCAAAATGAAGTAGGAAAAAGCAAGGCAAAGTAATATATATATATAAGTACCTAAGTCTTTTACTTAGGTACTTATATATATTTTCACATAAATTGTCTAAGTTATATAGGTAACGAACGCAAATTCCGTAATAAGTAATCAATTTCTGCTTTAAATAATTTAACTTCAACAGCATTATGGCAAGTCAGCGACGCATATTACGCCGATCAAACCATTGAAAGAATGAAACACAAGATTATGACTTTAGAAACAGAGCTCATACACGATTCCGCGGCGAAAAGGGCAGCCATTGATTGGATGAAGAAATACTACAACAGGTATGGTACAATATATAATTTTGGAAAATGACAAATAAATTAAATCCAAAGGCGGGTTTCCCAGTAAGTGTTGCGGGAGTGTATGAGCCAACTGGAATCGCGAATGCTTTTCAGCAACATTTTAATGTAGTGTCTTCTTTGTCTAGTGTGCCGCAGGTGAGCGATGCGAGAGCAGCCGTTGCCGCAGATCCGCTTATTAGTTTCTCGACCAAAGAAGTGGAGTGTGTAATTCGGCAGATGGTAAGGGGTAAGTCCCCTGGGTATGATTGCTTGAGCATCGAGCACCTGAAGCACGCTGGCAATCATTTGCCACGAGTGGTGGCTATGTTTTATAGTTTGTGTTTAAGTCATGAATGTTTTTATTTTTTGTTCATGAATTTACCTAATGAGCTAATGACCGCAGTTATAGTTCCCATTGTGGAAAATAAGACAGGAGATGCCTCTGACATTTCCAATTACAGACCTATTTCACTGGCTACAGTACTGGCCAAGGTGCTGGACAGTCTGCTTGATAAATATCTCGCCAAATATATTGAACTTCAGGATAGCCAGTTTGGTTTTAGACCTGGTCTATCGACTGAAAGTGCCATTTTGTGCCTAAAGCAGACTGTTCAGTATTACACTTTTAAAAAAACACCGGTTTTTGCCTGTTTCTTGGATTTGTCAAAGGCATTTGATCTGGTGAATTATGACTTACTCTGGCACAAGCTTCAATGTGAGACAGCCTTGCCTAATTGTATTGTGTCATTGTTTCGATTTTGGTATAGTCATCAAAAAAATATGGTAAAGTGTGGTAATTCTTTTTCTGACGTGTACGGGTTAGAGTGTGGAGTGCGGCAAGGGGGGTTAAGTTCTCCACGGCTCTTGAACCTGTACATAAACATGCTACTGGGTGAGCTCAGTAGCGCCAGTGTTGGATGTCATATCGATGGCGTTTGCGCCAATAACATCAGTTATGCCGATGATATGGTGCTGCTGAGTCCATCCATTGGTGCACTTAGGAAGCTCATATCCATTTGTGAATCTTATGCATCGACACATGGGTTCAAATATAATGTTAAAAAGAGTGAAAGGTAGTTGTTTAAAGCAGGCACCATCACATACACTGAATTGCCAGAAGTCTCACTCCAGGGAGAGCCCTTGTGTCGGGTGCGTAAGTTTAAATACTTGGGTCATTGGGTCACCGATGACCTTGATGACAATTTGGATATTGAAATGGATCGTAGGTCGCTGGCTGCCAGGTGCAATATGTTGGCTCGCAGGTTTGCACGTTGTTCTAGTTTAGTCAAAATAACGCTTTTCAAAGCATACTGCCAGTCATTTTACACGTGCAGCTTGTGGGTTAACTTTACACGGAGGGAATACAGCGATCTACGAGTCCAATATAATAACGCACTTAGGATGCTGTTGGGGCTGCAGAGGCACTGTAGTGCGTCCGGAATGTTTGCGGCGGCGCACACTGACGGCTTTGCTGCCGTTATGAGAAAACGATGCGCCTACATGTTAACCCGTCTTCGTGGCAGCGTTAACAGCATCCTGAGGTTGTTTGTAGACAGGTGGGACTCTCCAATGTTGCGGACATGGGTACACCTCCACGTTGGTAAAAAATAAATATTTATAATGCCTATTTATCTACTGCTGTGCCTGTGGATAAATGGGCATTAAAGTGTATTAATTAAAAAAATATTAAATGATCATTGTTACGAACACCTAGCTTATAAGAATCTTTGTAACTAACACTTTTATGGACTCCGGTCTGAAATAAAACTTATTATTATTATTATTATAGCTAAATAGTATGAAATAAGTCAAATACTTCATTCTTAACATATAGACAAAACTTACGACCTTTCACAATTAACTTTGTTTTAATGCCGGCAATAGAGGGATATAAAGAGATATGACTTCTAGGCACTCAGAAAAAACAGAACAGCTATTGTTCTCTTTTCTCACGCGTTCCTAAATAACACAACGCAAGAGAGAGTTTGGAAATAAATTCATTATTAAAAATTTTTTTTTTTTAATTTGGGGATGATTCCAGTTATGAATTTCCTATCAATTAAACTTAATGCCCACATTAAGTTTATTATAAAGGAAATAAACAAATAAAGGAAATAGTCTATTTGCCTATAAAATGGAAAGGAAGAAATAAAGTGAATGGGAGAGATCTTTGTTGTTTTTTCTATAAAATTAATATATTGGCTTTTGTAAAATACTCGAATGATTGGTCAACTCCAGCATATTTGAAAAAAGAACAACAATAATTAGAAAATATAACAAATCCTTATTAAAATTATGAATATTTGCGAGATACCCTCTTATGCACTAAGCTACCTAGAACTTGGGGAATCCTATGAAGTGCTTTATTAAATAATTAAATTTTTGATTTTGTTATTATTATTACTTATAAAATAGAACAAGAAAACTTTACAACAAGAAAATTTTCTTAATTATTGTTTGATTTTTAGATCTCCCGTGTACCAGTTATCTGAAGTTTGCTACGGTATAAAAAGGAAATTCACTCGAATGGTATTCGTTTACATGAGAGCGGTTGATGATAATGAAAACGATGAAATAAAGTTACAAAAGGTAATGAAATTATACAAAGTACCTACTACTGCAAATAGACTGCTCTTTTTGTTCTATAACATGTGCATTAAATAAATGAGTTACTGCACTTATTAGCAGTAGTATATAGTATTGTAATTGCAAGATTGTGCAAGTACTTACAATGTAAGTACTTAATTAGTAGTGTTATCCTTTGAATGAAATTTTTCGAATAGATTTGAGTTATTGCTAACGTACTTTAGAAATGACAGCTCTACGTAGCGTCACTCTTACGAATAAAATAAAAGTTGAACTTTGTACACAAGTGCAGACTTGTGTGCAGAACAGAAACGGCTGCTTTTTGTGTCTGTCGTGTATTTTTATATTATTTTGTTTTATTTTTCTCAATTTGATCAGCGTATTTTAGTTAAATTAATGCCTGTTGGAATGCCTAAACTTAACTGAAACGTCCGTGTTTGTAGTTATATTCGTTCGGGAGTTAAAATGTAATGATTTGGCATTGTAATTTATAAATGTAAGCCATAAATTCTATAAGAAGTTCACAATCTGAAAGATCGTGGGTTTAATCTCACTGCAGAACTGTCAGTATAGATTTAATTTAGTCTATATAAGTATTCATTTATCATAATAAAAATATGTGAGTATAAGTTACATCTAATGAGATGTATTGAACTAAGTTTTTTCTTGTTATTGCAGGTGTCTATAGGCGGCGGTAACCGCTTACCATCAGGTGGGCCGTCAGCGTGTTTGTCATCTAGTTGTATAAAAAAAAAAAGTTTTTTATTTCACTTCACGAATAATGTCAGACTGATTACGCTTCCAGCTGTTGGAGTACTTGCTAGAAATTCAACATCTAACAATGGACATCGATAACATGATACAAATGTTAGAGGAATGGGAGGATAAAGACACGCGCAAGAAAAGAATTACTAGAACTGGCCAAGGTATTGAGGAGAAACCCTTCAAAGAAAACTCACGGAAACGCGAGGAATTGGTACAGAAAGAAAAACAAAAAAGTTATATCGAAAGGAAGAAAATCTTGTGGAGTTTGGCTCAAGGAAGCCCAAGACAAAATTTGCGAAGGGACCATTTTAAAAAGAGAAACAAAGTGGTGGAAGGTTTTGATTCTGACTTAAATATGTATTAATTTAGAAAGTAGGTCGTTCTTTCCGTAAATCAATACAAAGAGTATTTCTACAGCCAGCAGGCCAACGTCTATTGATGTCGTTTATCATGAACGGGGATCGATTTATATCGTGCAATAAAAGAATAATTGCCGATATTATGAAAATTTATAAATGCTCGATATTTAAAAAAGCTCTCATGATCACGTAAAAATGTATCTAGGATCATGAGAGCTATTCTATCATAACTCGAGCTTTGTGACCTGATATATAAAATTCAACAGACCTGCAGATGTAGCAACAACCTAAGGATATTTTTATGACAAACTGAAAATCTGGACCTCCATAGTTATTCAGTTTAGTAGCGTTGCTGAGCTACTTTACTTGTGCTGCATTTATCTACGTTATCAATTTTGTAGCTAAATTAGCGAACCGGAAGTTTTTAAAACCATAGTTTAGTAACACAAAATGCTATACTTAGATACATAAAACAGATGTGTATGCTAGTGAATGTTACCATAGTTTTAATGCATTATCTTTGTGTGCTATGAAATTTGTTTATACAAAAGTCGGGTCAAGAACGCGAAAGCGGAGGATACAAAAGCACTCAAACTTTATGCCATTCTGGCCTGCGCACAGGCAGGGCCCACTAAATACGGGACGCGACGATACGCGTTGGTTTACTTTTGGTTAAGAATTTGTTTTTGTTAGCCATATGGGCGCAGGGCGCGGTGTTTTTTCTCGTACTACGAATTGAAGCCATCGTTAAACAATGGGACATGTGCTTAACCGTACATCTGTGATGAGCCCCAAAGCTGCCACGAAAGAGTTACATGATACACAACTTACGTTCTTAGAAAATTTAAAAGGTTAAAAATATGCTATTCTGCATACAGAAGGTAGTTATTACATTATCTAAAAATAAACAATACGATACTGTTTAATTTAATCCTTAATTTGAGTAGTTATTGTACCAATTTTACACTTTTCTTGCTTACTTAAATGTTATTTATTTTCGCACTCGAACTAAATGCTCTTTTTCTAAAAAAAACTGGTTTTTTTATTTGAAACTTTTTTTCTAAATATAGACCAACAAAAATAAATTAACAATCCCATTTTAGTCCTTTTATCAATCATCATAGAAATAACGGATATTCCGGAATTTCGGACATATTTTTAATGATTATTCTCGGTTATTCTTAAATTGGTCATTTTAGTCGTCTGTGGTAATTCATTTGTTATTATCACAAGCCAAAATGGTAGCGACTTCGGAGTGAAGGAGATTATCATTAGAAAAAAAGCATTCGTTAGTTAGAGGCTAACTCTTCTGGACAGAAGCCTTCCTGTCCCTCATTAGATAAAACAATATTGGATTCCAATATTTCCAATCCATACTTATTTCTAAAGTAAAACAAAATAACGTATCCCATACCTAACATAAATTTATTGTTTACCACTTTCAATTCATTGTTTAACCTTTGGAATACATATAATTATTATTTCCTTTCCAATCTTGATATTGAGTATAGGCAGAAAGATGAAAATTTCTTACCAAACGTGCACTAAGGTTAAAAAACCGGCCAAGTGCGAGTCAGACTCGCGCACGAAGGTTTCCGTAACATTATCTATAAACAAGGGTCTACCTGTTGCCGTTATAAATATCGAGCAAACAAATCACGTTTGTTGTATGGGAGCCCCCTTAAATATAATTTTATTCTGTTTATTAGTATTTGTTGTTATAGCGGCAACAGAAATACATCATCTGTGAAAATTTAAACTGTCTAACTATAACGGTTCATGAGCGAAGTCTTAGTAATACGGTCCCGTTTTACCCTTTGGGTACGGAACCCTAAAAATTTAAAATAATAACAATATTAATACTGGGATGTAAAGGTTCACAAATAAGTCAATATAAGAACGTTTTAACACATAGGTATAACTGCTTGTTCCAAATAAAAAAATAAAAAAAATATAGGAAAAACCTGAGGAGCTTAGGTTACCACCATCACGCTGGGCGCCATATTGAGCAGTTAAAGCTGGGAACAAAAGCTTAATGTGCAAAACAAAGATAATGAGCTCAAGATTATCTAGTCTAGCCGGTATGTTATTGATGGAACCTTAAAGATCATTTTAGATGGCATTGGCTGTTTTCTGTAACTGATTATGGCGTAACTATGGCAGGAATTTTAAGATCCATTTGGATAGTGCTTACAAACTAAACGTAATAATATAGTAAAATTTTAAACAATGGTCACTGTTCAAAGTATAAATGTAGGTAGATTTCCTGCAGATTTAAGTAAACCTGCAGCTAAGCTACCCGTACCCACACTAAAACTGAGGCGACAATTACTTTGTTATACCATTAGCAAGTATAGGTATTTAAAATAAGTAAAACATTATAATAATCGTGGAAATATAATATACACATTGTTAAACCTACTTAGCGAATTAGTATCTATTAATGGCAAGAATATGCTCAGGTACTATCTAATAAAATCAGATAGGTAAACATCTCTAATTTGCGGCATCTCGAATAAGAAAACGTTTACCAGTAGCTTTAAATACTAAAGCCATTATTGTAATGATTATGGAATCTGGTTACTCAATAGAAAAGCCGGGCATCGATGCCCAAGTGGTAAGTCTCAACTTTCCTTTGAATATTAATAATATTAAATATAATAAGTACTGAAGTGGAGCCAACAGATCGCTGTAAGATGAGTATAATCGTTACAGCTATAAACATAATATCATGAAGTGGAATAGAATTCATTATTTCTTAGATAAGGTATATACCTAATCTATACTCTATACCTACTTTACAGGGTGGCACATTTAGATCGGTCAGTATGGGAAAGTCTGAAACTATAAGACATGCGAAAATCTCTTCTTAGGAACCATGTCTTCGATTTTAATAATAAGAAAAACTGCATTCATACATTAAAAAAAAACCCGGAAGTTTTGAAAAATAAAACTAACACTATTTCTATTTAGATATCGATTGTGTAGATCTTAAGCAGTAAACGTTTCTATGAAACATAATGTCTGAAATGAATAAAATGCATTGTTTTCCTATCCTTTCATTTATTTTAGTAAGTGCTCGAAATTACCACTATAAAATATTTAACAAGTGAAAGTATTATAGTGATACGGCTGCTTTTCTAAAACATCATAGTTATTTTTGAGCACTCTGAAAGCTCACATAATTCTGATGCTGACTTACATCTGTTTTAGAAGAAATCAATATCTACACAAAAGTCCGCGATATCTAACTATTACAGTTGTCTAATCACTTCGTATTCAAGGCTGCTAATACCAAAAGACAATCAGGGAAGATAGCGATAGCAGTTGCTTCGTCAGGAATTGCTGCAACTCTCTTATAGGATGGAAAAACTACTCATTTTACTTTTAAACTTCCGCTATCTGTTAATCTTGAGCCACAATCAACATGTTCTATCCGCAAAAATGGGCCTCTTGGGAAAATACTACAAGACGTCTCATTGATTATGTGAGATGAATGCACCATGAGACATAGAGCACATATAGAGGCTGTGGACAGAACTTTAAAAGATCTTAGAAACTCCTCTGTTTTCATGGGCGGAATTACTTTTGTATTTGCTGGAAATTTCCGACAGAATCTTCCTTTCATTAACTAGAGGTACGCGAGCAGATCAAAGCATATTTGAAATCGTCTCCCTTATGGACTTCGATTGAAAATTTAAAATTATGGCCGCATATTGGAGCTCATCTTCATGAAAACACAGATAGTGATTTCCCACAACAAGTGATAAACTTGGGGAAATATTTTTTCCACTCCAAATTCAAGCAGAAATTGTTGACTTCTGGATTAGTCTCTAGGCCAAATAGTCCATAATTTTGAAATTTTAATAGATGCAGTATAACCTGACATCTCGAATTTCCATGAAAAGTACTTTTATTGGTTGTGTTCTAGGCAAAAGTACCTAGGAATGATAATGTTAACGAAGTAAACAATCTTATTTTCAAAAAGTCTAAAAAATAACTTTAAAAATCGGGATTCCAATTACGCTTTTGAGAAATTTAAGCCCCCCGATCACGTGCTGACGAGGGGACGAGGCTGCATATTATGGAATTGAAGGACAATTTATTTGTAGCGACCATTATCACCGGCTCAGCGACTGGTCAACTAGCTCATATACCGAGGATACCGATAATCCCATCTGATCTGCCAATCCCATTTAAACGACTTCAATTTCAGGTAAAAACATCTTGCGCGTTAACTATTAACAAGTACCAAGGCCAAACCTACGAATTAGTAATCGTTCGACCTGCGAAAAGAATGTTTTACTCAAAGCCAACTGTATTTTCGCCTATCGCGGGTCCTGAAAAACAATTTGTTTCGCTGCCACAAAATAAAACAACATCAAATATCACACACAGGAAATCTCTGACCCAATAAATTCAATGTTTTGTTTTTTATATAATAATATGATCTTTTTACAAACATTAGACATAAATATAAAATAATCAAATATTTAAAAAATAACGAAAAAATAAACAAGTAACAAAAAAAATAATAAAAACAATAATATCCACACTTTTGATACTAACCCTTTTCAAACCCGGCATACCAGACACAATTAAATTTCCATTATTTAGGAGATAGATCTATGACGTCTTGGCGTGAGAAGCCCCCGCCGCAAAAAGAAGCGTGTTTGTGTGTGTGTGCTAAAATTAATATTTTTTGAAATTTTTCTTAAATACCCGTGCGAAGCCGGAGCGGGCCGCTATTACAATATAAATGTGATGCAACATCGCAGGAAAGCGTTTTTCTAGTGCTGCAATTTTATGATGTTTGTTGATTTGCGTATAAGTGAATCTTCTATTTTAGATTAGTAGTAATACGAAATATATAAAGTATAAAATACCAATAACTTCATTAATTTTTTTTCATAAGAATAAATAAACAATTTAGTATCATTGTCTTAACAGGCTGCCATATTTTTTTAATTACATTGATTATATCTAGTACCCTACCGATTCGCAAATATCAAAAATTGTTGAAATATAAAATAATTTCGACATTGTGAAGGTAAATGACGTAAAAAGAGAAAGACTAGAGGTCATTCAAGAGCCCTTCCAAGTTCTCAGTAGCTTAGTGGTAAGAACAGTCTCCTGGATTGTGAAAAGTCGCGGGTTGGAATATCGCCCCAGGACATGGTTTTTTCTAGACCAGACATGTTTCTCAATGGAATTAGTCTAAATATAAATGTAAATCTAAATAATAATTAAAAAAATAATACGCCCATTCCGCCTACCTCGCTTATGAAAACGTATTCCATGAGTTATTCAGGCACTACAAAAATTCAAAAGCAGCGTGGGCAGTTTCGAATTGACAAAGGGACTATACTGTTATGAGAAAATTGTCTTTATTGCATCGGAATAAGAATCATAACGTTTGGTGTATTGGAAGAAGTACTAAACGAATGTCACGGATCAAACCGACAATAAATGTTAAGTATTTACTTTACATTTACGCTTTAATTGTGAGCCTTAATGACGGACGGAGAGTTCGCTCGAATTCCGTCGATGACAAGGCAAGTTTACCAGTAGGCAATATTATTATTTGAAACCTTAGGAGCGATATATAACATGACATGAACCGCCTGGTAATAAATGCAGAGTCATGTGCTGAGGATATAAACCAATTGCTTTATAAAATTTTACTATAACTTGGACCCTTTTAGCTTTGCGTAGCATCGTATTTATTTTCAACAAAGTGCTTTATAAAATTGATTATAGCAGTCAATATTATGAATAATGCAACAAATTTAAATATTAGGACTTTTTATATAATCTGTGAATCACCTATATAATAATCAGACACAATAGGTTTTTTAGATAAGTGACATAAAGTTAACGTCGTCGCGTAGGTTTAGTAAGAGACGTTAAGGCAAAATTGCATTGTACAATTGTGAAATAAGTGTCTGTGTTGACTAAAAAAAAATGTGAAATCATTATAATAAGTTCGGTAAAACTGTGAAAAATAATAATAAAAAACTTGATACCACTTTTTGGCGCCAAATTTGATGTCACATGTTCAATAAAGTTACGAAGAGTAAAAAATGCAAGGACAGTGGAATTTTTCATGCAAATTTTTATCGCCCGACTGTAATAGCAACTCCATCATACAAAAACGCTACTTACTTTATAATGTTGTATTTTTGCGGTTAATAAAGTAGTTATGGAAGATTCAAAGCGTTGTCTTGCAAACGGGGAAAATTGTCTTCCGTGTGGTCAACATAACGCTTCTTTTTTACAGGGAAGGCACGTGTGAGTACTATATTTTGGCACAGGCAGGCCATATGCCTGTACACTACTCTAATGGAATTTACGAAATCTGTTCTGTCACGTCCCCATATTTTTCGGTGGAAACAGCTTACCTTGTTTACTAACAAAACTCGTTTATTAGGTAAATTCGCACGGGATGGCTTTACATAAGTCTGCCAGAGCTCAACATAAGGACCTAAATATCATAAGGCCCCGAGACCCGTTCTCAACAATATTTAGTCGGAACCAGTTCCGGACACTGAAACATTATTACTACCCGAGGACGCATATCTCTACCTATAGTGGATCTCCATTTCCAATTAAAATTCAAGTAACTAATAGTAAACTTGAACCATAGCTCCTAGAACCTAAACCAATTAAAAGTGATATCGAATAAGCTTTATAGATTACTGGATTTGATAGTTTCATTTGACGGCCGTCTCGTCAAGTGATGTACTCCTGTCTAATAATCAATGGTCCTGGGTTCAAATCCCGGCAGGGAAAAGGGGCGTGTATAGATCAGGCTGCTGAAAAATTATAATAAATTAGGAAAGGCATAAAATTAAATATTCGAGATGAGAGAGAAAAAATTATGACAGAGTTCCTACTCTGACCTAGGTACACTTTTCAAAAGTAATTTTCCTGGTCTAATCAAGGTATTAATGGTTTAATGTGTGATAATAATACAGAACATTATTAACAGTAATTTGATAGATCACATCATAAGAAAATCGCACTCCGTCTATGTCACGTACCAATGTGTATCTGTATTTAAATTTGCATGGCGTAAGCATAGGTACGGAGCGACAGTAAGTCACATGGAATGTGTTATGTGGACAGGTATATAAGATGAGTGGTGTTTTGGCATTTACAATGCTGGCAATACATATGTTGGCTCAAGATACCGGGGGAACGAAGCCTCCGTTCAATAATGTGTGCCGTAGAGCGCATGCGCGGCGCCCCAGGCGAGGCGGCGACCTGAAACGAAACAGGCCTAGGTGAGTGCAGATTTGAGACTTTGTCGCAGTTGGTCGCATTTATGTTCTACAATTTTAATAAAAGAGGGACAGTTCCAAATAATACCCAATAATAAAGGTACACTGTGAAGTAAAGCCATCGTATTTGATCTATTCACCAACAATTAAAGACCCATTCGCTGTAACTTATTTTATAAACATAACTTAATTATTTCAAGTCTACCCAATCAACTAGCGATAGTTTTCTATATAGTGAGTTTGATTAATAGAAAATTTCCAAAATTATGTTTTGCCGCCTATTTATTTACATCGTAAAATTAAGTTACAAACTTAAAAGTCCCCAACTAAAAGAAATATTTACTTCTCTCTAAGCCTGTATGTCTCGTCTATGCAAGTCGTCAATGTGCGAATGCTATACCTATCAAGTTATAGGTTTAGGTACGGACAATACTGAAAAATTTTTCGGCAAAAGTAAAGAATATTCTAATATCAAAGCTTTTTATACAACTAGATGACAAACAAGCTGACGGCCCACCTGGTGGTAAGTGGTCACCTTCACCTATAGACACTTGCAATATCAAGGAAAACATCACTTGGTATCACAGGTGCGTGGTGATCCTGAGGTCTAAGATGAAATTCCTTCCATGCCCGGTAATTTCACTGGCTTTAACCCATTTGAAAAGAATGGCTCCGGAATTCCGGAATGAATCCGGAACACAGCGAACTGCTTTGCGTCTGAAATAAGCAAGGCTTTGGTACCTACCCAGATGACTCTACATAGGGGCAACACAGCTAGTTGAGCTTCTTTATTTTACCTACTATTGAAAAATGTAGACTCTACATTTTTGATACATACTCTATACACTTTCACGTTGTAGAGTATATTATTTCACGTTATGAAAGATTTTGTTTCTTGAAAGATTTTGTTTTCTGCATTGTAGAAAAACAAAATCTTCTCAAACAAAATCTCAAACGTTGTCTGGTAAACTCGAGGCTAAGGTTTGGAGCGCCTTTCGAAAAACACACAACACAATTTACGGCAGCCAAAACATGGTTATAATATGGTTGGCTTATATCGCTGCAGATCGTCGCTGCGGTATGCAAAATTTTCCTGGAAATATTCGAAAGGAAAATATCTACTTATAATAGCAGTGGCCATTTCTATTATTAACCCAATTACTGGTTGCACAGTGCACAACATATAGATGTTTTGATGCAATAATGTTTTTTTATATGTGCATTTAGAATTTTTGTTGGTTATGATAGTACCTATGATGGTCCAGTTAAATAAAACCCTTTTCAAAGTTCTAGCCAGATAGTGCACGCTGTGCATGTACTGGCTTGGTGTTAAAAGCGATGGTATATACAAAGTATTTAGGGTTACGTTTCACCATAGACCAAATCACGAATGCTTGCTTAAATAGAACCTTAAAAATAAAAGATTTTTCAAAAACATTGTTGAACATTTAATGGAGGACTCACTTGAGCGCTTCGTAAGTATGAGCTTCTCTTCAATATTTTAAGTATTGTCAAAGTAAAAAAAAAACTTTAAAACTTAATCGGAACATACAATTTAAGTGACTTTGAGTATTCGGCCGGTAATGAGTAATAAGTAAGTAATTGTGTCCCGCGAAAATATTTTGCAAAGGTAGGCCGGATTCTTTTTTGATCACTTGATGATGGTTTTCACTCTTATTTATGAATAAGTATCACTTAAGGTTATTTTACCACGGTCCACAGTAACATTATTACTGTGACGAAATTCTAACAGGCTACTAGGTAAAAAAGTTTTTCCCTTCGTTTTTCCCTTGTAAAATGTGTCAAACAAGCATAAGGCCCGCCTGATGGTTAGAGGTTACCGTAGCCTACATTACCGTGCTATAGCGGTTTTATTTAACTCAAAATGTCGACAAATTAAGAAAAAGTAAGTTGTCGTTTAAATAGATATAGGTACTTTTAGGAATATTATTATTTTTATCTACATTGATACATTAAAATTAATAACCAATTAAACAATAGTGGTTTCTTATTGGCGAATAGTGATATTTGCTAAACTTACTGACACCTCTGTCATCCGAACACCAGGGGAGGTCTGACCACATAAAAGTGGTTACCCCACCTCAACCAGAATCAATTCATACCTTTGTATGAATTGATTCATACAAAGGTATGAATTGGGATGATGACCCTAACAAAATATCGTTGATATTATTATGGACTCTATTACTTGTAGACAAAATTCATTTTCACATGCTGTCTCGAGAAGGGTGTTCGTAACTACTTGAACAAATATTTTTTTGCTATTTTTATAAGGCAACAATAGGAACTTTTATTGGCCGTTTTGTAGTTGAGAAACTGTCACAAAACGTTTATCCATCGGCCCATCGGCTGTGTAAACATTACAAATTAAATTGGAACTTTGACGAATTGGGAATTCATTTTGCGGATAAAAATACTAAATTGGAACACCTGATGTCTCTTTTTTCAGCTACCCGCCTAATCAGGATCTTACAAATATTAAGTTGGCATACAAAATGTATCGCATTTGTTAAATAAATAAGTTGCTTGGTGATCCCGGCCTAGCCCGCCGGCGCTTAAACACAATTGTAAGTGTATTGTTTCTGATATGGGGTGCACCATGGACTAAAATTATGATTAATTAATTATTTATGAATGAATGAATTTGAATTATGATTAATTACAATTAATAAATATTAAAAGTGTTTCTCTAAGCAATATAATATACTAGCTGCGACTTCGTTCGCGTGGATGTCGGAAAATAACAACAGTAGTAGGTTACATGATTTTATTTTGAATCATGTTTATAAAACCGCCTCGCTCGCGCCTGTCCGTCTTGGAAATCATAAATGCGTGCATGCTATATATCTATCTATTAGGTTGGGGAAAAAGTCCTTTCGCAACATAGTATGTATGAACTTGTTATAAAATCTCTTTGGCTGTACTATTTGTATCTGGCTGGTTTTGGTATCATTAGATATAAGTTTAGATTTTAAAAAAGATAATTCCAAATTCAAATTAGGAAAATGTGTGTTTTTCATTTATTTTTCGTACTGTCAAGATGAGATCTAATGAAGAAATTCGATACATTTTAAAATTTTACTACTTTCAATCCGGAAATTTTGATGTCAAAAATGCACGTCGCACTGGTCGCCCTATTACGGATAAAATTGATGCCAACCGACGACGGGCGACTGCTCAGTTGGTTAGAGCAATCGTCCGGATTACGAAAGGTCGCGGGTTCGATTCCCGCCTCAGGACGTGAATTTTTTCTAGTTTCGATATATTTTAATTACTAAGAAACGAAAAATTATATATATCTATCTGGGTCTAATGGGAAATATTCGAAAATACAGTAATTTATGACAAAACTCATTCCGGAATATGTTTTTTAAAGTTTAGAATGGATTAAATTTTAATGTAAATATTGGCCGAGTTTTAGAGTAAAAAGATAAGAAAGAATGGCATAAATGTTATTACGAGAATTTCCACTCGCCAAAGAAGCCAATCATCATATCGTTCATAAATAAATACCAAAAAGAAGATCTAATGGTAGCGAAACTCGCTTCATTTTTATTTTCATACAAAGCACGGCAATTGACCCAACACCACCTGATGTGAAGCGGTAAGAAGAGTCCATATGCGAAGACAGCTAGTGCAGTTTAGACACTGCTCTAGCCGCCTCCACCTTACTGGCCAAAAGGTGCTTTTTCACGCCTCTCTTGAAGGAACCCATGTTCACAGATAATTAATTTTACGGATATTTTTTTAGATATTTACGCGCAATATTCCAATGATACGGTATCGTTTGCTGAGTGATTTTAATCTTGCTAACATAAGCGGAACATCTGAACCACATAATGTTTATCTAACACCTATAGTAACTTGCAAGGTGATTCACAAATCTATTTTATGTACACAATCTACCAAAGTAATCTACACCAATATAATTGGGTCAGAAATAAAACAAACAATCGTTTATTAGACCTTATTTGTTCTAATATTGACGTAACTGTAGATACCTGTTATGAGTCGTTGGTCCCCGAGGACCGACACCACTAGTCCTTAATAATTAAAATACGACTAGAAATAGTTCATAAAAAATATGTAGCAACGCTAAGCGTGAATTCTTCTATAAGCATGATAACTAAGTACTCCGCTATTCGTGATTAGTTAGATAAAATACAATGGTTCTCAGTTTGCTCGTAGGGATGTAAATCAAAGTTTATGTTTTTTTATGAAAAAATAAATGACTTAAGGAATGACTTTGTACCTTACAAACAAATACCATAGCAATAATACCCACTGCGGTACAGTTTGGGACTCAAAAAAGTAATAAGAGATAAACTTAAATACTACTAAAACTTTTTTATTTAAGCAACATTAAAATAAAATAAAATTATCTTTATAACACTAACATATTGACAAATCTTCAAACGTGACATTAAGAAAAACCTTACAAATACTACTGTAAAAACAAAGTCTATAAATTCATAACTACAAAAATGGACGAGGGTGTTATGGTACGCACCATTTTCACAGTTATTACTGTACCTAAATGTTTTGACCGTATAATGTAGATCATTCTTTTCTATTAATTTTTTAAATGACTTGTCGACCGGCATGCTTCAAGTATTCAAACATTCTCCTATTCGCGGATGATACGAGATTTTTAAAGGAAATTACAAATGTTACAGATTGTGTCCTTCTTCAGGAAGATTTAATAAGTTACAGAAACTAACTAGGTACTGTGACACAAACAACCTTGATTGATCTCAATATTTTTAAGTGTTTCCGGATAATTCTTTTGCGTAAACTGATGTTTGACTAAATAAGAGGCCTTAGTTTGATTCAAGACTCCAAGATTATGAAGCTACCAAAGCGTTATTCGCATACCTACATTGATCGTTTGTAAGACTTCAAAATATTACATGAACCTTTTCTGTACAGACGTAAGTACAAAAAAGGTTCATGAAATATTTACAATATGAAATTATGAATTATAGATACACTATATGACAATAGAAAATACATACGAAGAGTGATGTGTAAGTGTAAGGCACGTAGCAGACTTAACGTACTTTTCTCACATATTAAAAAATAATGAAGATCCCATGGAACTGCTAAAAGACGTTAAGCTAGTTGTCCCTCGCAGTTATAGAACTCGCAAAAAGTTCAGATTACACATTGCTCCTGCATGAACCAAATATTGACAAAACAGTTATTTATCTCGATCATGTCATGTCGCTTGTTCTGCTCAATTAGCGATCATACTGATGTATTTGCATCAGTACTGCTTCACTGAAGCGAGCATTGGCAAACGAACTGTTTCGTAATTAAAGAGCACATTAATACCTACCTAGGTATGACTTTTTTTATTTTTTTTTATTTTTTGTTGTTGTCATAATATTTTGTTGTATATCTATATGTGGGGGTTTGAACTAGACCAATAGATATTATTATGTTGTTCATTAAATATTAATGCTGTAAACCTTCCTTAGTAAATAAAAATAAAATAAAGTGAACTGAAAAATGAAGAGAAATATTCAGAGTAAATACCTTTGTATAGCTAGATACTTAAATTAGATGCTTTACTTTAAATGACTTACTAAGTACTTTACAGTTTTTTACATCTTTTTAACACAGTTATACAATAAGAGGAAGTGACCTCCGCATTCCCACCGGCCACGACCGACGGGACACCGGAGTCATTTGAACAAATAGTTCTTAATCCACATTGTGTTGTACGTCGCAATAACATACCACCGCAAATTCATCGCCGCCACAATGGGAATTAGAAGTGTGTCCTATTGAAGTAAATTGGACAGTCCCTCAGCCGTGAAATCGTCATAGAACCAATGACAACGGGCGTTAATAAAAACATGACAACATGTCAAAATTTTACTAGATTTGGTAGGCGACAAGTGACGTTCATTGTTCTCGGCCTTTAGAATTCAGTGTGGCCCTCTTACACCTACGCGGTGCGATGACGTGGCTGAAGACAGTGTTTGCGCATCGGATTGTTCCCAGATAATCGGCCCGGATAAAAATTGAGCACGACCCTCATTCAGGAAGAAATTCTCGGCGGACATGAGCTCCAATAGGAACGTAATTACATTATTTTTAATGTTAGGAAAGTCACGTTTTTAATCAACCGACTAAAAAAATCTTTTGACAAACAACATCTTTGTCTAGCGATCTGTTTGAGAATTTTTGTTAACCGACTTCAAAAAGGAGGAAGTTGGTATGTTTTCTTTTTATTTACATTTTAAAGAAAATTTACTATACCGCACACATCTTTTTTTTGTGTGGTATTGTATACCCTATTAAATGATAGGTGTGAGTGTATGAATATTATTATTATTAATCCCACGCTAGCGGAACATAATATGAAAAACCGACTTGAAAACACTAAGAAAGATAAAATAATTAAATTTAAATAGGTTCTTATTCCCTAGAAACTTATTTTTTTGATATCGGTGCTACATTTTCTGTTGTTTCTGGATTTTTATCAACAACACCATTTTTTTTGTTTAAAATTTTAGTTTCACATTTTTAAGTCATAATTTTCTAAGGTCAAAGCTAGATGGGTTACGTCAGCATATATTGTTTCCTACTATGGTATTGTTTCACTAAAAGCCATAGGAAAGCGACAATCCGCAATTTCACATACATAGACTACTTAATTATTACAATTATTTTTATTTAAAAATCAAACTACCCAATTGATTTTAAATATTTTTTTTATGGGACCAAATGGCAACTATTCCACATCGAACAAAAAAATAATCACGTTAATCGGATCAGAAATCTCGGCGAAATGTGTATACTTACATACATAAAAAAACATACTAACCGAATTGAAAACCTTCTCCTTTTTGAAGTCTGTTAAAAATATTATATATGCCTTACCATCTTTCTCGGTGTAAATATTTCAACTAAATATGGATGTACCTACTACTTGTGGGATTCCTAATTATTTATTTGATTGATATACAATGGGTACAGCAAGGATAAAGATATTCTAAAAAAGAAAGGATTAAAAAACTCTAAAATATGATATGAGTTACATAAACGAGGAGGCAATAACATAATTAAGAATAACATCAGATCTTAATTTACTTTTGGGGGAAATACTACTAACCACAGCCGCACGCAGAAGTCATCGGAATTTTAAAAGAAAATTTAAGGGGCTCCACTGATAACATTGTGGCTATAAAGGTATGTTCGTTCAGCTATTCAGCAGTTCCCAGCAGTTCATAAATACAAATCCCAAAAATGCGATAGCCGGTAATCTCGGCGGCACCTAAGGGTTGGCGCACCGGTTCGGCGCCGACGCACGTGGCTCTGTTATTGCAGTGCTTCGCGGCTAATTACTGATTTATGCTAACCGACGCGCCGCTCGCTACGGTTGGCGCAAGCTATGGGACATGTACCTATTGTTGTATGTACAGCTATCAGTCATAGTTGTAAGCAATCACAACTTTACATTTACTGTTAAAAAGAAAGCAACATGCTTTAAAAGAAGTCGGTTAATGATCGCTTCTTTTCATGACTGTCTGTACGTAACAGTAAGACTCTGTACCTCCTCCGTCAGTCCCGTAATATAAAGTCCGTATGACTGATCTCCTACAGTACAGCGAGGTCACTTCTACTTCTCACTTCTTCTAATTAAATTAGTTACTTGAATAATATAAGTAGACCTGCTTTTTTAAAAAAGTAAATTCCAGTCCACATTGCACCTTTAATTAAGATGGCATTTAGCATTATTGTGGCATTTTTTTTAAGAAAAGACGTATCTTTACATGGGTTCACATTATGTAGGTATGTACTACGTAGATACTACAATAGAGTCCATATTTGAATATTCTGAAGCTTTGAATCCTCAGCATCTTTTCAGACGCGACTGTAAGTACTTAATTATGTTTGTAAGTACGAGTATCACGTCAGACTTAATAAAATAATACTATTCTGATGCTAGTACCTAATGCTAATACCTAGATGTGATGGTTGCTTACCTGATGGGGAACTACGCCAACGTGGCCATGGCGTGCTTTTGTCCTTTGCTATTTAAATTAAACTACTTGAATTGCGATAAGCCGTCAAATCAACCTTTTTACAGTAAGTTTTTTTTTTGCCAATAAAAAACGTAAAATAATTTGTACATTGTTTTTATTTTACGGTGAACTAAATTCATAGAGGAATATAATTAATTAAATTATTTTGACAGTATCTACGTTTCCTATTAAACATTATCAATAACCTTTAAAAATTATACAGGTAGATAATTAATAATTATACCAAAAAAGACGCTAAATATAATATGGGCAAATATCATAGAGGCTTATTATGAGAGAAAATTTAAACACAACAAGGTGTATCAAAAGTAAAAGCGAAAATTGTGTAAATGGGTCCCTTGTGTAGAGTGTAGAGTTTTATTTTATTTTTCATCAAAAATAAATAATTTTTCAGAATGTAATAATGTCATACTACAGCTGTCATACATTAGTAATAAACTCTACACAAGGGACCCATTTACATCCTTTCTGCTTAAAGGGTATTTTTGATACACCTTGTATGTATACTTATAAAAATATCTAAACTAGAAAAATTTCACGTCCTGAGGCGGAGATCGTACCCGCGACCTTTCACAATCCGAGCGACTGCTTTAACTATGACTTGGGATTACCCTGTGAAATTATTCAATTCTTTTTGTTGTCTTTTTAATTGATATGTGAATATATGTAGGTATTACTCGTAAAAGTCAAGAAAATTATAATTTTAAAATCATGACATCACCGAATTTCTATTTAGCTTGTATAACTATCGTGAATATGTAGGGACATTGGGTTGCCCACAGATGCACTTAGATAAGTAGGTTTCAAATGAAACTTTTGAGTGTTTCCTGTTGGTCAGATTGTTGGTCAGACTAATCTGACCAACGGGAATTCTTTTTCCCGTTGTTCATATCAGCTTGTAATTTAGTAAAGTACTGTTCAATACGAAAATACAAAGACGTCATATAATTTTTAAATAGGTTTTATTTGTGACATTATGGAGTCTATTGACACTGATTGTAACTCTTTGCAAGTTTGTTTTATTGTTGTTTACGTTGTTTATAACAAAAAAATCCTGTTTGTCATGAATTGTCAATGTTATTATTTTCACCTTATTTTAAATGTGCTTTGTCTTGGTCTGTTTTTGGGCAGAGGCACATAACTACTTACTGTATAGAAAATTGGCATCAAGAACTAAATAAAAAAATAACTAGAAAAGGATCCGGGATTATTAACTTACTTAGAATTTTGCTGAAAAACGATTTTACTAAAATAACAAACCAAAGGGCAAACGAAAATGTAACGAGAGACGAGTTCATAATGTATTCACAAATGATGTTAACTAGTGGCGAATTGAGTGATGGTCATTTTTTAGAACGCCTGAGATAAAATTGTAAGATAATAATTAATGTGCAAACTGTTTTTTACTTTGACTGTACTTTTTATATGTTTTTTCCAGCTGTCATATAAATCTGGCCAATATAAAAAAAATCCCGTTGGTCAGACTAGTCTGACCATCACTCTGACCACTGGAAAAAACTCAAACTTTCCGTACACTCTGTGTCATCCGCTGACTTTTATGACTTAAAATGACTGCCGCCGCTGCCTCAGGCGAGCAGGCACGTCACACACTCTTGGCTAAAGCAAACAAACCGCACTAAGTATAACCACGGCTTAGGCTCGCGCCACTCTCGGTGACAAATTTTATAAAAGCTCATCCTCAAGGAAATTTATACATGCCCGAGGGTCATCACTCATATTGCATGAACTTTCTCTGGAGCCGTCAGCAGGAAGATTTATAGTTAATAAATTAAATACAATTATAAACAGATTTTAGTGGCTTATAAAGGGATTTGTTCTACGAATGAATACGTAATATCGTACGACACTAATGAGTTACTGCTAAATATTATATTTTTTATTTTCCTAGCATCCAAATAATATTAAAAAAATACGTGTCATCACTCTCATGCTACAATCTTTATAGACACCTACTCCACCACACTAAAAACTCTTGCCAAAGATTATACCAACATAATTAGACAAATATTCCGTTTACAGAGTGAAAATTTTCTTCAAGAACAACAATTTCCGAAGTCCCCGCAAGTCAAGGGAGTTATTAAATAAATAAAATTGTGTTTATGGAAAAAGATAGAATAAACAAATAAACGCGAGCGAGAGCTGAGAGTGACTTGACACCGGTCGTGTTTATCTTGTATTTTAACCGTATCTCCCGAACAGTTTAGTTACAGCTTACAGCCTCGTACCTATACTTGTACGGTCCTGTCTTCGATATTCATCAAACTTTTTATGCTTATGTAATTCAATAAATGACTACATCTATTTATTGCTTTCTAGATTTATTAATCAGATATATGCAAAAACTCATGCATAGGTACAATTACCTATTTAATTATTACGGAAATTAATGTATGGGCAAAATGGACAAAATTAATAATTACTATATAATATATATATTTTCATTATCTAATAATTTTTATAATACTAGTTCTTTTACCTGATGACAGCAATCTAATATCATTAACATTTTTGATAAATTTTGGAAATAACATTGACCATTTTTATAAATTTTTCTAACAGTATGACTTCAACAATATTCTCTTTTAGGTTTGAATTGTTTTTATGGGTAACAGCACCGTATATTTTCCGAATTTGTGAAAAATAGCGCCATATTCAAACTTAGGCAACATCCCAATATACCTGGTACCGCTGGTTCACGCAACCACAACAACCATTAAGTAGTATGGAAAATAGTCTTCAAATAAAAATTTGATAGTGAGGGTAATAAGTAATAACATTATAAGTATTACGATCGCTGGCGAACCCGTCCGGTGGATCATCGTAAAACGTGAATAATAATGTTGAACATTGTGTGCCCATGTGCCGACCACATTGAACCGCAGCCGCCAGTAACGATTGAAGGTAACCAATGTGGTACCATCGGCAGCCTTTATTATAGCTTTGTATATTGGGAACCAATAATGATTTTTAGGCAGCGACCCCGCCTGCCTGACCGGCGCCGATTACTGTATGCGACAACTGTCTTGTAAAAATCAAAACTAATTATAATATCATATAATAGATAAAAAGTAACTATTCAAACTCTAAACTTTTAAACCAAGTGTACGTACAATTAATTATGATGGTGGTGTAGTTTATAGCACTTTAATACTTGTTATCGCCCTTTACGGACAACAATTTACTGAAGATTTTCCAAGCGTCACTAATTACGATATCAAGTACAAATATTAAATACATACTTATTTATTATAATAAATCACTTCGGCCTAGGAGACCTTACTCGCCTTAGGAACACAATACTACTAATTAATATTACTTATTTGGCTGTGATCTTCTGAGAGTCTCTGCAAGGATGATAAGATAAAGAAGCAGGTTATCTTACCTTATGTCTTTATTGTTATCACAATAAATGAGTAGGTTGTCGGCGCCGATAGACTGCTTCTTTATGTTATCACCCTAAGGTAGACCAGCTTTCCATTCGGCTGAACTAATTTCTAGAAAAAACCAATTCACAGCACCTTCGAACGTCGCTTCTTCGATATCAACTTGCGATAATCTTCGCAAAGCAACTACGATCACAATAGTTCACATTTATTATTAAATTAATCAATAAGTGCGGAAAGATCATTAATAATATCATCAAATTCATCAATTAGAGATCTAAGCTATATCTCATGAAAAGAAATAGTCTTTATTGTTATCACAATAAATGAGTAGGTTGTCGGTACCGGTAGACTGCTTCTTTATGTTATCACCCTAAGGTAGACCAGCAAAACCACTTCGCAGCACCTTCGAACGTCGCTTCTTCGATATCAACTTACGATAATCTGCGTAAAGCAACTACGATCTCATTATTTCACAATTTATTAATTAATTAATCAATAAGTACGGAAAGATAGTGCATAACATCATCAATTACAGGATCTAAGCAATTATCTCATTAAAAAAATAAACCTCCTCGAAAGTGTCCCCAACACTTCAATGTGTATTTTAAGCGCTTCGTATCCAAATCAAGGGAATAAAATAAAGAATTGGTATTATGGAAAATTTCAGCGCATGCTCGCAACTCGCAAGTCGCTCTATGAAAATTCTCATCCACAAATTCGGTCGATACAGATAATAAGAAGGTACAATAAAACTCGCACACACGGGCATATTTGAAGTAAAGAAGAGAAGGAAGGATAATAATACGATAACGTTGTTTTTAATTTTGTGTAGGTAAAAAAGTGATACCTTAATTTATAATTCAAATCTTTAAGTATTTTCTATTATGATATTTTTATACCAATTCATTAAACCCGCACCAAAATAATCCTCCGCCACAATTGCTGTTAGTACTTCAGTAAAACAAAATAAGTTCAAGCAAAATAATACAAATCCTTTACCGAAAATAGGGCGAGGGCACCACTTTATTACTTTACAATAAAGTTGTAAATCCTCTCGGCGGCAGTTGGGCTAAGATAAGCCATTACTTTCATCAGTATCTATATTAGGGGTGATGTGTTTATACTAGGGATATTTGTGAGTATGTGTGTGTCTATTTAATGTTAAAATAAGTCGAACCGAAATTAGGCGTGGAGGTTAAATCCAAATTGCATCTGTTTGCTTTGAGCAGAGGCGAGCCGGCGCAGGCGAGTTCTCGCGAGCGGGAGACTACGGGGCCGGAGCTTCACTTGATAATTTTATTACATTAACATTCGATTATAGTCCACCACAATGAACTAAACTTAAGGTAGGTAGGTACTAATTAATTCAAAAATTCACATCACGTAATGTTACTTTAATACTTAAAATAAAAGATCTAACTTTTCTAAGTGTCATACATAACATTAAGGCAGTGGAGTGACTACTTATAGTTCCTTAGAAACTGTAATTCACAACATAGATTATTAAAAAATCCTTGGACTATCGAAAAGTAACCTCGATCCTAAATTTTTGTAATTTGCAATTTAATTTTAAAACTATATAACTACTATTTAGTTTAATGGTTAACATCGTCACACCTGTACTCAAACACTATTTTTAATGTGGCAAAAACATAACGCAAGTGTCTCTACAAATTGAGCGTAACCCGTCAACGGGCGGGCAGTAACCGAGTCAACTTTTTACCGAGGTTCGCTCAATTAATCGCACCACCTTTGAAGTCTATTATGAGCAGGCTGGGGAAACGCAAGTGTCGCTCGCATCTGAGAATGAAATCAATGGAATTCTATACTAATGTCCTGGAAAATATTCGAGTAATTTAACAATAATTTACGTTTAACAGAGGAATTATAAAACGAAATTATCTGCTACAGTACAGACACTGCAATATTCAACGATGTCTCTAACATTTTGACTTATTTTATTAATAGCAAATAAACTAAAATCCAATTTACTGGTATGTATGTATTACCTTGTCAGTCTTATCATTCTACACATAATCGGGTTCGTAATGACTAATAACAATTATAAATATTACATCCTGAGAAAGGATACACCTTTTGGCGCGAACACCGACATCCATTCGGGTGGAGTGGCGAGCGGCCAGTAGTGATATAATAATTTCTCACCGTTTTATGAAGTGTACCATAAAGACTTCCGGTCTCTATTTTGTTTTAGGTACTCATATTATTTCTGGAAATATAAATACGATTAAATTCAACGAATTTCTTTGATACTCTATTGGGTGTGTTGTCATCGGTCTGAATAAATAGATTCGCGATCTTTGATCTTCATGGGGCAATGATGGATTGATGGGAATCGGGATAAGACCCTGCTTCCGTTCCTCTGTCAAGATAATATGGCAGCCAAAGTTTGGCAGTTGTATTCTTTGGAATTAACCACTGTGATCATTTAATTTTTATAAATTTGTTTACCCAGTTAATAGATTAATTGAACTTCTGTTCGTTAGTAAGCATATAAATGTTACATTATGATGCGCACAGTTGGTTTAAAAGAAAATTAACTCTTTTAGTAGCACCTCATATAAAAGTAAAAATGTATAATTATTGCGAGAGCTCATCCCCAACTCATTTATTGATAGCAGACTCAATTGAGTCGGCTCACAATGGGACCAGTGTAAAATATGCTGATCCGACGACAGTTTCAAATTGAAATGGCACTCACATGTAGTCAAGGAGCCTGATCGTGCACATTGTGGGTACGTTTTTTACTTTACCATTGCTATTTTAACGTTGATGATCGTCAACAATAAATATCTACTCATTATCAATGCTAATTCGTTTAGTTTTTATTCCATTACTTACCGTAGTTATTTATTAACAGTGTAGGTATTATAAAACGAAAGTGGTAACACTTACTTTTTTTTATGAAATGGACCGGACGACTAAGTGACCAATTTCTTATCAATCGTACTATTTTATTTGTCAGTGATAGGAATGGCCTGTGCAAAAAATACAAGATTATGCTTTATTTCTCTTTTTACTATAAATAAAATGGGGATTCAATATAAGAAGATAATTCATTGTAAGAAATACAAATAAAGAAAAGAAAACGATGAAAAATTGTATGCTCCAGGCGGGAATCGAACCCGCGTCTCCTGGTGTCCGGCTAGACGCGATAACCGCTACGCCACCGGAGCACTAGGTGTAACCTACTAATTTATATACCTGATTTCTTTCTCACCTTTCTTTCTTGCTTGTAAAAGTATTCTTTCGGGTCCCTAGAGGTTGTAAAACTTCAATGAATGGTAAGATAAAAACGTTGCTATAAAAACGTTAAAAAGGAGAAAGCGGTGAAGAAATTGGTAGGTTACACCTAGTGCTAGTAGCGGCTATCACGTCTGGGGTGCGGGCCCAGGAGACGCGGGTTCGATTCCCGCCTGGAGCATACAATTTTTCACTTTCTTTCTTTATTTATTATAGTATCGAAATACTAACTACTAATTTTTATGCGGTATAATGTAGCTAATTTTGTTAACTATAATATAATTTCTCTAAACTTATCCCCAAGACTATGAGAAAGGGGTCGCAGGGCGTGCATCACAGCGATAACGCGGCGCCACCGATGCGTGAGCGCTGATCCGCCCGCGGACAAACCGCGCCCGAACAATTGAACAATGTGAACAATAACTCTCGCTAATCCCAGCATTGTAGCCGCCGCCGCTACGAGACCTACCGCCTACACTTGCTACGAATATTTTTTCTGTATTTGAGTACCTGTCTCTTGGTCTAATATTTTCATGAATAGGTTTGCCACAAGAGCGAGTTTATGACATTATTTCGGGAGTTTATATAAATGGAATAAATTGGGGCTAAATTTTGTGTAATTTAGTGGGACAAGCCGAATGCTTATAATAAATGCTTAACTACATAATTTGAAAAACGTTGAACGTTTTTAGTTAATGGTTATAATTTTGCACACAAAACTTTGTTCTAGTCATTCGATTGAAATGGAATTTTAAAAATACTATAATTCATTTCATAAAACACTTACTTTCTCTTAAATAATCCTTAAGATTTAAGCTAGAGCTAAAATTTGAGCAACTTAAATATTCGGCCGGTAAATGATCCAGAAAGGTCTATTTGATTTGCTCATGACTGAAACACTTTTATATGAAAAGATAGCCGATAGTTAATCAAACTTGTTTTAATAATTTCCACATTTGGGGATTTAATCAGTATAAGTACACCTTTGTTTTATAAAACACTTATTTTTTTAATTTCAAATAGAACGTTGTAAAATTCTAGCGTGTTAAATGTCAGGTAGACGTCGCATAGTGTATGTCATAAATACCAACGTCAATACGTAAATCATAAAATAAGTCGACGTTTAAGCTTAGAATTTCGCGTTGCCAAATGTTAGTTTAAATTAAACTATTTTTAATGGATAGCGATATGTAGGTATTCTGTAATTATTGGATTTGTCATGAATCAAATATCGACTATCAATGATTAATTAAGGCGAATCCAATTTTATGCCATAATGCCATTATTCGTTTCAAATTTGAATACAGCCGAAATATTGTATGGGTATGTACATAATAGTAGGTAACATTAATTAAGTATATGCTGTAAGGGCAGAACGCAGTTGGACCTACTTTATATGATTAAAACAAAATCGTATTACTTAATGCAAGCATCGCGCAACACAACGAAATATCATTGCAAAAAATCTGATTGGTAAACAATTTTTCAGCAACTCTCCGTTCAATTCACAACAGGTTTATTAAAAGATCAATTCCAATGGAGCCAGTTTACATAATCCTTTATTTCCACCAAATGTTGTCGCCCAAAATTAAATTACAAAATTTGACGAAGGTCTTTGTTTACTCAACAAATGACATGAATGGTTGCCGGAGGGTTTCATTAAGAAATATTGCTGAGAAAAGTCGCCGCTGTAAATATAATCTATCTTTCAACCGAGGCAAATTATTTTCAACCTTATTGTTAACCAGTTAACTTTTAATATTGTGCTTTCATACAAACTTCACAAAAAATCCGCTCCGGTCCAAGCGGATGGGATGAATGGTGTCAAAATGACATATCAGTTTTGGTTTTTTTGCACGCATTTGACAGACTCAGTAGCGTTATTTTATTACTAACGTCCGTTACGATTTCCTTCACATTGCAATGCAAAATACCTAATGTGTCTGTCAACTTTAACCCCCACAAAAAATAAAAACAAGTATTACAAACATTATTTCGTCTAAAATAATAAAGTTTTCAATGTACCAATTAGTACACGTTTTATTAAAGTACTTTTAAAAAATAATAATGCCATGCTTCTCCAATACCTACATTTTTCTGTAATTGTGGTTAAAAGCAACCATGTAATTATAGGTAAAAAAAATCGTAGTGCAACTGTCATACTTACTTAATATGCTACCGTGTGTACTTTACATATGCTTCATTTATTTAACATTTTATTAATGTTTGAAAATATTAGAAAACCTCTAAATTATTCCTTAGGGATGCCTATGCCTATGCCCAGCAGTGGGCGTCTCTAGGCTGATATGATGATGATGATATAAATTAGAAAAAAATCATATCCTTAGGCGGGGACGTATCCGGCCGTACAAACTGTATGGGAAAAGTTTTTGACTATTTCTGTCATTTTTAGTACTCATACGTTAAATGGTCCCATAGAGTCTTTTGATCAAGAAATAGGATCGAAAGGCATGAAACTTTTTGATGTTGTATTGTAGCAGTTTTTTCGTTGACTGTACTTTATTTTACAAAATCTGTGAATGCAGTTCAGAATATCTTAAAAAGTTATGATTGGTCTCTTAATAGGACCGTTTTCCTGTTACTACTTATAACGGTTTTGTTACCTATCTTTACCATCCCGTCTCAAAAATCCACCATGTAATAGGTTGGGGAAAAAGTTTGTTCGTATTTTTTAAGAAAATTTAAAACATTTTTTACATAGTTTATTTACATTTAACTAAAGTATGTAGGTACCATTTTGTTCGATAACTTTTTGCCATCTTGTAGGTAGGGAGGGACATGATCCCATTACTATAGACATTTAGGGGCTTCTGATCAAAATACCGCGACAAGTGGTTTTGGCAGTCCTCTCGTGATGTTAACCTGACACTGCCTAGAGAATTCTGAAGAGAGCGAAACAGGTGGAAATCTGAAGGTGCAAGGTCAGGACTATACGGCGGATGCATTAACACCTCCCAGCCAAACTCTCTTAATTTTTGCTGAGTGGCTAAAGATGTGTGAGGTCTAGCGTTATCATGATGAAAAACCACACCCCTCCTGTTGATTAATTCCGGCCGCTTTCTCTCAGCTTCTTGCTTTAATCTCATCAGTTGTTCGCAGTAGAGTTCAGAATCGATGGTCCTGCCTGGTGATAACAGCTTATAATGAATAATGTCATACATCGTCCACTTTCCTTACCCTATATATTATTTTATATCCTGTCCATCCTAAGGTTGCCTGGAAGAGATCGCTTTTAGCGATAAGGCCGCCCATTGTATAAGTTTATTTTAATAATTCTTTCTGTTTGTTTATTTGCGTGATGTGTGTTGTGCAATAAAGTATTAAATAAATAAATAATGCCCTTCCAATCCCACCACACACACAGCATCACCTTGTTACGAGTTAACCCGGGTTTCGCCACAGTCTGTAAAGCCTGACCGGCCTTTGACCACGACCCTTTTCGCACGTTCTTGTCGTACGTGATCCACTTTTCATCACCAGTTATCAGCTTCTTCAAAAATGGTTCGGTTTCATTACGTCGTAATAAAGAATCACAAATGAGTACACGGTTCATTAGGTTTCTTTCAGTGGGCTCGTGGTGTACCTAAATATCGAGCTTATTTGTGTGCCCATTTTTTTTAAATGCGCAAAAACTTTTATGTGGTCAATTCCCAGTTATTTAGCTACGTCATAACTACTGATATGCCGATCTTGCTCCAGTTTTTCAAAAATGGCATCAATTTTATCCGTAATAGGGCAACCAGAGCGACGTACATCTTTGACACTTAAAAATTTCCGGATTGAAAACGCTTAAGCCAAATTTGTGCTACTCTCACAGACACTGCACTAGGTCCATAAACATCGCAAGTTTTTTTTCACGGCTTGCGTTGCTTTTTTACCTTTTTAGTAGTAAAATTTTAAAATATATCGAATTTCTTCATTAGATTCACTCATCTTGACAATACGAAAAACAAATGAAAAACACACATTTTCCTAATTTGAATTTGGAATTATCTTTTATAAAATATAAACTTTTAATGTTACCAAAACCAGCCACATACAAATAGTACAGCCAAAGATATTTTATTACAAGTTCATACATACTATATTGCTATAATGCGAAAATACTTTTTACCCAACCTAATATACTGGATAAATATGAAATTGTAGGTGGGTAGGTAGTAGTAGGTAGGTACAATATATAAAAATATTGTATTAACTAAAGTTCTTCATTATAACACATTATACTTATGTAATAATACCGCCAAATTGGATGCACATTCAAAAGTCGATTTAACTCAGAAAAATCTAAATCATGCCACTGAACCACAAAAAATTATCGGCATTTAATACACACGTCTGAGAGATATCTTGTTTTGATTGGCCGCTTTACGAATCCTATAATCAAGCCGAGTAAAAAAGCGCAGCATTCTTCAAGGAAAAAACTAGTAGGTACATTATTAAATCGCTCACGCCATCTATCGAAGAACTCTGAGCCACTACACCAACGTCAGACAGGACGATTCTAAATATACCAGTCTCAATATTTACCTGTAAAGACTAGAGCACCAACAATAAAATAAAATAGTCGATTTATTGTTAACAAATTGAATTAAATCGTATGCGTAAAACGTTACGTTTTTGATCCGCAAACAAAGGTGTCTCGTAAAAAAGTTCGCAATGCTACTAAAGCTTACTTTAACAACCACAACCGTATTCCTTATTTCCAAGATGTTAAGGTGCGAAATAAAATGAAGGCCGTATTAAAAATATTGGTTTTTATCGTTAGAGATAGTTTTTGCAGATTAAAGTGGCGCTATTGTTCAGCACCCGGAGCCACGGTGGCGCGCGAGGTGGATTACTCGCCACATTACCCCCGGGTGTGAGTTCGACTGCCGATGCGGGTATGATCCCGAGCTGAAAATTGTTGCGCATTTTGATCAGCCGTAGAGCATTGTACGATGACAGCCTCTGTATTGATCTATTGTGAAGTCTGTCAATTGGGGCAGCTTTTGTAGCAACTAATGATCGCCTCTACATTTAAATGTATTACTTCTTTTTAAAATGTCTGTTCGTTACATTAAGTTTTACTAATTTGAGCTTTAATATGTTGTTCATCAAGCCCTGGTGAAACCACCTCAGTGAAAATCGTAAAGGAAGTGCAGCATATTTGGAATATCAGTTTCTTTTTAACCGACTTCAAAAACGAGGAGGTTCTCAATTCGGCCGGTATGTTTTTTTTTTTTTTTTTTTTCTATGTATGTACACCGATTACGCCGAGATTACTGATCCGATTTACGTGATTCTTTTTTTGTTCGATGCGGAATAGCTGCCATTTGGTCCCATAAAAATTTTTTCAAAAACAGTTGGGTACTTTGGTTTTAAATTTAAAAAAACTTAAATTATGAAGTCGTCTACATATGCGAAATTGCGAAGTTTTGCTTTTCAAATGACTTTTTAGTGAAACGATACGATAGTAGGAAACAATATAAGTTTACGATCACCCATCTACCTTCGACCGTAGAAAGCTACCACTAAAAAATGGGAAAAAAAAATTTTAAACAAAAATTAAAACCGACTTCAAAAAACTGAAAAGGATAAAATAATTAAATTTTTTGAGAACAAGTGGAAAAGGAAACCACTTAAGCCAACAAAAAAGCATGAATTATTGGAAAATTAATAACTTTATCTATTAGGTTGGGGAAAAGTCTTTTCGCATTATAGTATTATAGTATGTGTGAATTTGTAACAAAATTTCTTTGGCTGTACTATTTGTATCTGGCTGGTTTTAGTATCATTAAAAGTTTAGATTTTAAAAAAGATAATTCCAAATTCAAATTAGGAAAATGTGTGTTTTTCATTTGTTTTTCGTACTGTCAAGATGAGTGAATCTAATGAAGAAATTCGATACATTTTAAAATTTTACTACAAAAAAGGTAAAAATGCAACGCAAGCGGCGAAAAAAATTTGCAATGTTTATGGACCTAGTGCAGTGTCTGTGAGAGTAGCACAAATTTGGTTTAAGCGTTTTCAATCCGGAAATTTTGATGTCAAAGATGCACGTCGTTCTGTTCGCCCTATTACGGATAAAATTGATACCATTTTTGTAAAACTGGAGCATGATCGGCATATCAGTAGTTACGACGTAGCTGAAGAACTGGGAATTGACACCAAAACAGTTTTGGCGCATTTAAAAAAAATGGGTACACAAAAAAGCTCCATATTTGGGTACCCCACGAGCTCACTGAAAGAAACCTAATGAACCGTGTACTCATTTGTGATTCTTTATTACGACGTAATGAAACCGAGCCATTTTTGAAGAAGCTGATAACTGGTGATGAAAAGTGGATCACGTACGACAAGAACGTGCGAAAAAGGTCGTGGTCAAAGGCCGGTCAGGCTTCACAGACTGTGGCGAAACCCGGGTTAACTCGCAACAAGGTGATGCTGTGTGTGTGGTGGGATTGGAAGGGCATTATTCATTATGAGCTGTTACCACCACACAGGACCATCGATTCTGAACTCTACTGCGAACAACTGATGAGATTAAAGCATGAAGTTGAGAGAAAGCGGCCGGAATTAATCAACAGAAGGGGTGTGTTTTCATCATGATAACGCTAGACCTCACACATCTTTAGCCACTCAGCAAAAATTAAGAGAGTTTGGCTGGGAGGTGTTAATGCATCCGCCGTATAGTCCTGACCTTGCACCTTCAGATTTCCACCTGTTTCGCTCTCTTCAGAATTCTCCAGGCAGTGTCAGGTTAACATCACGAGAGGACTGCCGAAACCACTTGTCGCGGTATTTTGATTAGAAGCCCCAAAATTTCTATTGCAATGGGATCATGTCCCTACCTACAAGATGGCAAAAAGTTATCGAACAAAATGGTACCTACATACTTTAGTTAAATGTAAATAAACTATATTAAAAATGTTTTGAATTTTCTAAAAAATTCGAAGAAACTTTTTCCCCAACCTATTATATTATATAAAAAATGATAGAAAACAACTACCTACTTTTTAACCGACTTAAAAAACGAGGAGGTTCTTCAGATTTTGAATCATACAAAATATCGCAAAAAGTTTGATATGGCTTAGCCTACAGGTAATTTGGAATACCATATAACCATACAGCAGCCTAATTGCTACATCTTCGGAAGTATCTGTAGCATTCCTATTGTCATTGCCATCCATTTTGATTCGAATCTTATGATTCAGTTTCTGTCATATTTTCCTGTCTTTATTTATTGATTTTATTTTATTCCCTTTTTATTTTTCCTTAAATTAATGGGTGATTTCTGTTTTTTGATTTTTATTTCTTTTCTCTTTTACCTCCTCTTAATGTATTTGTAAACAGAGGATATTTCTAAAAAAAACAAAATCAGAAACTATAATTAATTTTTGAATGAACATTCCAAATTTATTTTCAGAATGTGTATGTCATTTAGCAACAAGGTGCCCTAGTCTAGACCTCTTACGTCACGTTTTTCATATGAGAAATATTCATAAAATCTATTAAAAAAGTTATAAATAAATAATAAAACCTTTAATTATGCCATTATATAAAATATTTTACGTAACATATTAAGTACTTATCATGGATTGGGTACTTTTTTTTTAATATACAACTAGATGACAAACAAGCTGACGGCCCACCTGATGGTAAGCGGTCACAGCCGCCTATAGACACCTGCAATAACAAGGAAAAGCACATGATATTGCAGGTGCGTAAAAAAAAAATATCCAAATAACCCTTTCGTATCCGTACAGAAGAGGCGTACAACTGCTTTCTGCGTTATACTGCCTTCAAGACTTATCAATATAGTATGTCGTGTGACATATGCTTAGACCGGAAAAAATAGATGGCACTTATAATACTTTCGAAACCTGAGTATACCAAGTATTCTAAATATGCTGCGCTTGCTCTACTAGATACCCAATCATTGATAGTAAATCAGTAATTCGGACTCTCTCAAAAAAAAATTGCTGGTACCTAGTAGAAAACACAGTTTTGTGTTAAGCTCGCCTATGTAAGTTATTTTTTATTTTGTAAATTTTGTTTTAAGTTGCTATTGTGTACAATAAATAATAAATTTAAAAAATCCTACAATCGTGCTTTAGTTAAAAGGTAGTTTCTTTTATTTATTTATTTAACATTATCTTCTGTAAATAAATGAAGTAAGTTTAATCTTTTCTACCTATAATACTTACTAAAATGTTTTATTAAAGACATAAAAAACGTTAACATTCAAACATTCTATTAAAACATTTAAGTCTAATGCAGAGGAAACGTGAAAGGTACAGTAACTATATCTTCACACTGGCAAACGACATAATTTGGTGAACACGATTTACGACTTCCAGATTGCGTAAAAACTTGCCTATAACAAACTAGAAAACAAACACAGGCGCGCGCGCACCGTCTATAAAGCACAAGTTATTCACATTTAATTACATTCTGGTATTTTGGTTAGAGTGCCGACGACCGCCAGCGACGAGCCACGAGGTGGCCATTTCAATTACAATATAAAGTGAAGTCTTATTTTAACAATTAGGTATAAGTTTTCCATTCTGATTTAGTGAATTATTTCTTAACTTAGACGCTAAAGTTCATGACGTACTCGTCATGAACTTTAGCGTACTTTGAAACGCAGATTTTAATTAAGCATAAATGACCATATTCATAATTTTGTTTGACCTACTTTACCTACGTATTTTTTTATATTCGACACAATGAAGTATTTTAAAAGGTGACACTTTGAAACGCATAATGTTTATTGTCATAATTTCAATTGACATACATCATAAGGCATCAAATTAAAAAGCATAATAGTTTTTAGCAAAGTTTTAATAACGCATAAACATAATAACGCAGATTTGTTGAAAGACATAATAATAAAACCCATAATCATATAAATCTATATTTTCATTTGTCATATTTTTATAAAGCATACATTGAAACGCAGATTTTAATTATGCATAAATGGCCATATTCATAATTTTGTTTGACCTACTTTTATAATGCATAACTCAGTTAAGCCATACTTTTATAAAACGTATCTATAAATATCCGTAAATTTATTGTTTACTTTTACTATGCATATTTACTTATACCTACGTAATTTTTTTTTTATTCGACACAATGAAGTATTTTAATGCTAAAATTGTGTATAAATTTAGAAGTAAAAATAAAGAAAAGCTCATAAACGCAAATACAGATAGACTAGAAGAATTTCACAGGGATATCCCAAGTCCTGGGTGGCTCAGTGGTCAGAGCAGTCGCCCGGATTGCGAAAGGTCGCGGGTTCGATTCCTGCCTTAGGACGTGAAATTTTTCTAGTTTTATTCTATTTTAATTACTAAGTAATTTTTCAAACATTTATAATAATGTTAAAATCAAAAATTAAGAATAAAAATAAAGAAATCAATATTAATACTAAATTAATTACATTAAACCCTACTGGCCGTGGTCCTTCGCCGTGGTACTAGTCTGTCCAATACTAGAGTGTAATTTAAAAGCCGGAGGCGCGGAGGGAGTGAGCAGAACCTATTGCACGCTGTATGCCTGCTTGCTTGCATGCATGCATGTCTGGTTGCATGCATGCATGCCTGCTTGCGTGCTTATATGTATGCAGAAGAGTTTAGGTATTATGCTTGCATGCCTGCTTGCATGCTTGTATGCATGCAGAAGAGTCTAGGTATTATGCTTGCATGCATGCTGCTTGCTTGCCTGCACTACATGCATGCAATCAAAATCAAATCAATTATAAAAAATAATCTTTTATGCATAGAAAATGCTTTTGGTGAAATAATGGCAAATAAGTGTTATTCCTTGGGAGTTTAGGGATTTTGCCGGTTATTCTTATTAAATATATGCTTTTTGAATATTATGTCTTTTGAATATTATGGCCAACAAAAATAATGGCTTTTATTACTTATGCTTATCAAAATTATGCCTTTCTATGATTATGCATTACAGGTTTCAGCCATATGATATTATGCGTTATGAAGTTATGCTATAATGGTTTATGGCAAGTGACTGTTATGGCCAGTAATATTATGAATTGTCAGTTTATGGCGAAAAATATTATGCGTTTTAATAGGTAACCTCCCACACTATTGTTAGACTTGTTTGTCTTTTTATGTGTTAAGTGGTGGTTGGTGTTAGACTTGTTTTGTCTTTTTTTGTGTTAATGCAATAATACTTGACTCCCTCTTTATATTTTTTTGTTATCTAAATTTTTAGAATTTACTGGTACTGGTTCAAAAAATTATATTTAAAGTAAAAAAAAAACAAGTAAATAATAAATGAGAAAAGAATAAACAAGTACAAAAAAGTGGATTCATAAACGAACTCCCTTAATGGGAACGCCAAGGTGGCTTCATGCGAACAACAAGCGTGGTTTTTTACGCTCCTTCTTTTCGAAGTCTTTTGGACCTAGTGACAGTGAACGCGTCTGGTACCTACTCCTAGAGAAGACGTTTATGTCCAATCGTATATCTTCTTGGAATAAAATTTTAAAAAGTTTAACTGTACTGTATTTGAATTTGAAAAGATAAAAGAGCTAACATCTAAATTTAAATAAAATGTTGTGCACTATATTTAATAGAATAAATTGCACAAAAAACTTAGTTTTATAAAGTACTTTGTGCAATTTTTATACTATTTCTAAGCTTTATTATTGAGATAATTTTTAACATTTATATCCAATAAAAACATAACAATTGGGCTAACATAAAGGGATGTTTATTTAAAGCTGAGTATATATAGGGGAGCGCGGACAAACATCAAAACCCTATAAACCGTTTTCAACTTGCCCAGGGCGGTGTAGGCCCAAACGAGGGTTGGCGGGAATAGGCAAATATTTGCCCTAAGGGCTGGCTAGCAGCCGACTAATTGTTCTTTAAATACCTCAGACCCACCCTTCGGCAAACATTTTTCAAATCAATTTATTAGAACTTACTCCCTGCTTTTTCTCATTTTGTAAACATACTACGATGAGCTGGGATATAGGTTACCACACAAACATTCTAAAATCAACTTCGGTAAGTATTTGGTTATTCATATGGAATGTTGTTCTATACTACATAAGAATAAGTAAAGATAAAATGGAATAAGGTCAAAAAGTCGTTTTCAAAACTCCTATTACTTACGTTATCTAAATAATGAGTAAATATGTTTATAGTAATAATTCGTCATTCATTATATCTTACAAGAAAAACATTATTTATGCATTTGTGTTCTAAAAAATGTAAACTATATAAAATGTAATGAAGAACTGGTTTTTAACAATTAGGAATTGGTATATATCACGTGTGCTTACGAATGATTACAATCATTACAATGAAATTATTGAATATATAACGTAAATAGTCATATTACGACATAAGTCAAAATCGACGCCTTATACGGAGGTAATTTTATTTTTGTATTTTATTTTTGTTTGGTGATCTAAGCAAGAATAAAACACCTCCGTAATAGGCATTAATGTTATTTTTGTGTTTTTTTCATATTTGGTTATTTGAACAATAATAAAACACGAAAGTATAAATACGTCCGTAATAGGCATTAATTTTGACTACCGCCAAAGGACTGTGTACGTTAAGCAGGTATATCTATAATAAAAAAAATATTTTAGGGATATTTCTAAAAGTTACGTATTTCAAGCGATTCACAAGCACTACGTAGGTATACCTATATTCTTGAAAACAGTTGCTTCCACTGATATCCAACACTATTTTTGTAGAAATGAAAAATGGAATCTGAGTCCACATTTAGACATGTGAACAGATCGACGTATGTTCCACTGTCAGCGTTCACTATTTCCGTCCGTCTATTTGTCACGTTCCTTATCCAATTTGTACTGAGTTGAAGTTAAAGATTTATCGTTGCAGTTACTGCTACATTGTTGAAGTTGTAAAGACTACTCACGTTACACCATCATTATCCTATCCTAATAAAGAGCACTATAAATAACTAAAATTCTATATTTTTCGTCTAGGAGCCCGTAGATGCTGGTAATATGGATTGGATCTCGATGTGGAAAATATAGTACAACATAGGACATCAAAAAGGAGCTAATTCGTTTGCTAATAGTCAAAAGCTCGTTTTAATTAAGCATGCCATTGAACTGAAAACGGTCTAACTTTAAAAATCCTACTTTTGGTATAAAGCAGAATTTATGGTTTAAATTTTAACAAAAAAAAATATTTTCTTTCTCAATCATAAACTCCATAAACTATATTGTAAAATGTTAATTTATACACAGTGAAAATAACTAAATGGAACAGTTGTTAAAAGAAATAAATTAAAATAACCTAGCGGGCTTGTCCATATGGCCTGTGTCTCGGCTATCCTTTCTGGACCTATTTTTACAGTGACAGTTCGCAGGCGGTGCCCGAACCCGATTCAGGGAAACACCTAATTGTGAATGAACAATTTATTCTTCTGAGAGAATAATTTGGAAATTAGCTCGCCAATTTGTTTACTGAATCGAAAACATGCTGTTTACCTTAGTTTTTATTAAAACTGGTAGATGTCATATTGAAACTTAAAATATTGTTATATATAAAATTGACTAACATACTTTTAAATTTCTTGGTCTTATTATTGTAATAAATTAATAAGTGATAATTAGGTAGCTATGACAATAATCTCGGTTGTTTGTGATACGTGTAACGTTTTCCCCCCTGTTCTTAGTAAATGTTGAGGTTTATAAATTAATTCCAAAGATAAAACAAAATATACTTATTTTAATTGCCGATGTTGTTTTACGTAATTTAAGTAAATGTAACAAAATAGTTGTATTGATTGAGTGATATTACAACATTTAAAAATCACAAGCGCCCGCGCGCGTCGATCTCACGGCTGTAAACGTTGCCGAGTCAAGGATTAGTTATACAGTTTATTTTAAAGCGTCTCTATTTATTTACTCAACAAGTGCTTAGCAATATAAACGTAAACCAAAACGTCTCTACATCGTTACCCGAGCCGAGATTCGAACCCGGCGGGCCTCGACGACGGCGGTCCGTCATTTCCGACATGTGTAATTTTTTTTTATCATTAGTAGTTTTTAGCTGAACCCATTTGTAAAATATGTGAATAATTTTGTCAGTTAGTTCCGATTATGTTAATAATAATTATTAGCTGTTCGGTAAATAAACGTTTCAAAATAAATAATTAATACATTATGTACAATGATTATGACTATGTATGTGCGACTGTGTCCGACCACAACCCATGGACATGATGTGACATGTAATTTGTCATTCTTTAAGCAAATGATTGTGTAACTACACAAAACTAAATAATAGTATTTTTTGTTTTTATTTACAATGTCTCCAAAATTAAGCTTATCGCGTATAATATGTCACTTTGGCTTAAGAAGTTAAAGCTGCTACGAATACGGTTTTACCGACTTTTTGATGTTACGTTGTATTTCTATTAAACGTCTGTGTGCACGGTGGCCGGCGCGCCAAATTAGACTCGATAAACCAAATATTTATCTAAGTTTCAATATAAACGTAGGAGGTGAGATAACCGTCAAATCAAATTGCTTTCCGCCAGTCCGCGGGTGGCTTTGCTCGGAATTTCTCGGATTTTGAACGGCTAGCTTTTAATCCGTTTTATAAGAAACGTTTCCTTCTCCGGGCGAACGAGAGCGATATCCGACGGGAAAACTTGTGGAATTTAGGTCCAACTACTTCGTGTTGCTTTTAATTTTGAAATCTGATTCACTTTAAGTTGTTCGACGAAGGATACCCTGCAATAGCAAATTGAAGGCCTTTATTTCTTCTTGAAATACGTTTTGAGTATCTTTCATAATTACCAAAGAGACTGATCTAAAAATAACATTTTTTAAAGTAGTCATAAATTATATGATTTAATGATTTGAGTATCTATTAGATTAATAGTGTTACTTACTAATTGAAACATGACTTTTAAAGGAGTCTATTTTTAATGCAGCTTTTTATATGAATTACTTAATCTAGTTTATATAAAGAACGTTTTTCTAAAAAGTTTAGGTAAATTACTACAAAATATCGTCAAAACTTAACACTAAAAATTTAAATTTTGCTACTAAAATTTTCTAGTGTGACAAACTAGACAGGAATAATGCCTTTTCTGAGAAGGGCTAAGTAATTGCTCGACTGTCAGCTCCAACGAAATTCCATATCGTGTTTAAATATAACTCGGACATCAGTCAATAAACTAAATAACAGTTGTGACAGCAAGGGTGAGGGGACCGTCGGCGAAGGGTGGGGTCTCCATTTTGCCGTCAGAAGTGTTCACGAACTCAATATATAATGTACAGTTTTACTCAAACCTATCACCCTCTTATTATATTACCTTTAGCAGGAACTACAACTTTATACGTGCATAAATAAATCAAGATATTCCTCAATTTTATCTATCCATAAACTATGATTAAATTCTTGTATTGTCCGTCCTTATTTTGCCCTATTACATCTTAAATGAAATATGTATAACAAGGTCATAAAGACCTAGTTAAATATCTTTGTCAGAAAAGCTCTACATAGGTAGGTACTCTAAGTAGTCTTGAGGAATATATTTTCTGTTAAGTATTTAAGATGTACACCCGGTCGTAATTCAAAACGATGGATTATTTTGTTATATTCATGATACATGACTGGGTGCAACGGCTGCCGTTCCGAGGCATAGGCACTATTAGAGGCGTTGGATAAACAAAGGATTAAATTATCGCGTTAAGACGGAGATAATCCATACAGATGAGATGGTTGTTGACCTTTGATCTGACGAAAGTGCCTCTGACTCACATATGATAATTTTAAAAGTATAGTGAAATTTCAATACGTTCACGTGTGTTCATTTTCCATATGTTTGACGTCTTATCGGTCCAAAATTAGTACGCGAGCGTGAGTAGACGTTTAATACGGAACAAGGGTGACTGTCAATACACTAACGCTTTTACTTTACCTACCAACACCACAATGCGACAATATTTCAATGTATCTCGAATATTTTATATCTTTTCCAAGATGAATCAATTGGTAAGTACTTATTACGATAAGATAATGGCCGCTATATTCGACACCAGATAAAGTGAAATCTTAAATGTGCAGAAATCCGGACATCAAGCAAAGCGCTTTGGCTAGAAACAGACTCATACTTTACTGCGACGGATTCATAACAAGGCAATTGTAAAGTGTTCCATTTGATCTGCAGGCCTGTGTATACGAGTAATTTGCTTGTTGCGCTACGATTCCAACTTAAAATGTTAACTGCAGTTTCAAACTAAACATCGTGCAAGTAGATCGAATCTTTCGTATTTCACGGGTATGGTTTTGTTTGGCTTGCACTTGTTATTTTAACGCCTCAGTTTTGTAACGTTACCTGTTTGCACAAGACTTACCATTTAAACAAATAGATTTTGTGCCAATACCAACATTGGTGTTGCTGATAAAATAATAAACAATGCTGTAGTTCATTGACCGGACTCTCTGCCAAAATAAGCACCCCTTACCTTGCACAATATGCTAACAACCTAACACTGCTCATAAGAAACATTTGTAGCATTGTCTTTTTGTTTTATTTAGGATTTTCAATGTTAGGTATATTATTAAAACATACACTGGCCTTCCAAACTTACTTCCACACTTTTAAATTTGAAATTCCTCCTCAACCATCTGGTGAGCGATACATTCAACATGGCATTTCTTCTGGAGGTCGCACAGCGCTAGTGGCCATAAAATGGCATGGCACCCTGCCTGGGGAAAGATGTGCTCAAGAGATAATCAGAAGCCGAAGACCAAGCCCTCTGGGCACTAAAATAGGCCCTGACGGAAGAATTGGACAGTATTGCCACAGTCTATGGTATTGCTCTGAAACCGTTTCTCCTCAGTACGCAAAACCAGCTCAAAGCTGTAATCAGAGCCTGAGGAGGCAATACCAGTTATTAAATGTAAATAAGGCGTATAACATACTTGTATATTAAATTTTGTTTGACTTGTTTTGCCAGTTAGTGAAAATTGGCTATTTTTCAGTTTTATCTGTTTTTAAGTGAAAAACGATTAATAATAATCTTTATAGCTACAAATAAAGTTGATGCTCGTTACAGATTGTTTTTTTATTTCAAAAATGTAACTTCTGTAGGTAATTTAGAAGAAATTACAAATTTACAAATAACAAAGTGACTACTAAGCTTTTAAAAAGAAAGACCAGTGTAGTATGCCATTACCTTTTTATTAATCGTTCATGTCGGTAGTTTATCTGACTAAGGGCCGATTTCACAATCCTTACAGTCAACAGTGACCTTATTGTAGACAGTCTGTAAAAACATTATTTACTGGATAACATAAATGGACGAACGATAAATGGATTGAGGAATTGACTCTAATAGGTAATGTGTTTCCGTAAAGTACGCACTGAAAAAAATGACAACTGAACTTTCGACTACATGTAGCTCAAAGAAAATACTACTCAACTTAGGGTAACATCTAGCCAAAAATAAAGTTGCATAGAGATGCATCGTTTTGTAAACTGTAATTACACCTCGCAAAATTTTGGTTATTGCAAATGTAACCGAAGTAGTTTGGTTAAATCTTTTTTCACTGCATTAACAGTTAATTTATTACAACATTACAGAGAAAAAATATTCGTGTAATCCTTATCTGTTTTATCACAGGATTTTTAACACCCTTAAAAAAGTATAAAAATCAAACTGAACACAATGGGTTAGGTCAAGTAATTAAAATTAAAACTGGCCGAGTTTGACACCCAAAGGGCAATGCATAGGGCTATGCTTGGAGTTTCTCTGCGTGATCGAATCAGAAATGATGAGATCCGCAGGAGAACTAAGGTCGTAGACGTAGCCAAGAATTGCGAGCCTCAAGTGGCAGTAGGCAGGCCACATTTCAAGGAAGACTGAAGGGCGTTTATAAGGTCCTCGAGTGGCGGCCACGTTAAGGGAGACGCAGCGTTGGTAGGCTCCCACAGGGTGGAGCGACGATCAGGTGAGGGTCCCGGGAAGCCAAAGGATGAGAGCAGCGCAGGACCGATAGTTCTGGAGATCCTTGGGGAACGCCTATGCCCATCTCTCGGCTGATATTATGAGTTTCCCCCTAAGCCGTACTTACTACATGAATACAGTAGGTAGATACGTTAGCGCGTTTTCGTCGCACGGCTTTTCATACAAACTCTTAAGTAGAAAATATTGGAATCGAACCAACCGATTCTATCAAAACTTGCCATGGAGTCAGGTTAGTCTAAAAAGATTATCACAGAATCTTTGAAAAAGTCTATAACAATGAAGTTTTGTATTAAATCCTGCAATCCAGTTTTTTGAAAAAAAAAACTGAAATCTATTTAGACTAGCCTGACTCACATAGGCATGTAAAGTTGTATTAGAATCAGTTGGTTCGTTTCCAAAATTTGCAAAATTACTTTATTTGAATCAGATGGGAAGAGGGTTACATTTATAATGTAATATATGTAAGTATTCTTTTGAAAACAGACCATGCGTGTGGTTGCAGGTCAGCCTGAAGGGTAGAGCCTGACAGAGAGGTCCTCTAAAATCATGATCACCAGCCAACTTATACGGAGCCTAGGCCCTCCATATAATCATCCTGATTACCGAACAAATAAGCCGGATCGGAGGCTCTGGCGATGTGGTGGGTGTCCATTCATTGTTATGCCTCAGCTCCTTGAAATGACACTCGAAATTTTTTTAGTTACTTCGGAATGCGAGACTCAATCCGAACATTAAGAGCCACCTACAACGCGTGGACATTTGATTCGAATATATTCAAAATGTTTTTATCATAACAAAATACACATGATGCTGTAAGTACGTAATATATTTAATGGTTTCAATTAGTTTAGAGTTGCGCAATGAACTGAGATCTTTTTTAATTAAATAAACAATTTACATTTTCCTACTCATACTAGTTTACCTACATGCATAAGACAAATGTTATTATTCAAATTATGTTATATAAGTAGATAGAAAAACAATTGTATTTTTTTATATTCTTGGATTCTATATATGAAATAAGAATAATTATATATAGGTATTTGATAAGGGAGATGAACTAGTGCTTACTTTAACATAATAAGTATTCGTAATTACTTTGCTACGAGAATTCTTGCACAGGGAATGCTTTCTGCTTCAAGGTACTTTACTGTACTGCCCATCCTCCTGTTTGTCTTTCATATATCAATCATTATAAACTTATGAGTTTATTAGATAACTCTACAGAAACAATTTACTTATTACAGAAAGGGATACAACTGTCTCTAAAAAAATATATTTAAATACTTACGTTATGAATTACGATACCATTAAAAATTAAAATTCTGTAAGAAAATTATTTTGAATCTTATTTTTCTGCATTCACCAGTGTTAAAAAACTGTTTAGTTAATTTTCCATAATTGCATTTTTAATTGATTTCAATAGATATTAAAGTCTTATTTATTTGAACACCATAAATTACTATTATGTTGTAGTTCCATAAGATTTTTTATAGATATTTCGCTCTCTCTGGGTCTAAAATTAAATTTTATCTGAACGATGATGAGCCACATTATAAATCTCGACGGCTGTCAAATTGACAAAGTGGCCACTCCTCGTATTCGTTCGCGTTTAACAAACATCTATTGAATTATTCAAACATTCAAGAAGCTGTTCTTCAGAAAATGTCGTATATTTAAGAGTCAGTACATTTCAATAACAGTTTTATATTTTTTTTTACATATCTATCTCAATGCAATTATTCTGTATTCATATTAAGTATCTACCCAAGAAAAACTTTCGCCATTTTAAAACACGACGAAGACTTTCTATTGATAAAACTGTTTACTTAAAAATTCATTAAAATTTTACGAAATTGTACATTTATTCTAAATGTAATACTTAGCTATCAGAAGTTTTAAGCGTGGGTCTTTTATTTAAGTTAGACGCATCTTTGTCTGATTGTTATTAATCATTATGTTAATACGTAGGTACTACGCACTCACTGACAAAGAGAATTTTCGCGTTAAAAATAAAGGTGCAGTGTTAAAACTCGTCTCAATTCATGCTTCTCTTGTTTGATGATTATGTAAACCATCACGCTAACGTGCACTGACTTTACTTGTGATAGCCATATCACGCAGTACTTTTAAGATACTTGTCTGATAACAATAAAAAAAGGTTTTCTAACCCAGGAACCTTTGCGGGCAGCTCCAGATTGCCCTACCAAAGTTTCAAACGCGCCCACCTGTGTTTTCTTAGCATTGAACACAATAAGATTGTTAGCCCCCCATTCAGATATGAGGTTCAACACCCTGTTGAGCTCAATGGTAAGATTCTCTCTCTCTCTCTCGGTTTCAGCGCGCCCAGCCCCTGGGCGACCCTAATATCCCCCATGAGGACACGGATTCTCCGCTCATACAGGAAGCCGGCGATTCAGTTGCAGAGCTGAGCAGGCAGACCGTATGCCGAGAGCTTGGAGAGAAGAGCCCTGTGCCAGACCATAACTTTTAATAGCTAACTATGCATGAAGGCTTGTTAATTACAAATGTATAGTTAACTAGTGGCCGCCCGCGGCTCCACACGCAGCTCCGCCCACGTGAATGTCGGTTATAGCGCCAAAAAGATGCCTATGTTCTTTCCCAGGATATAATCTATCTCCATGCCAAATTATCTAAATCGATCAGGAAAAAGAACAGACAGACAGTTTCTTTCGCATCCATACTAATATAATAAAATGCGAAAATTAACTAACTCTGTGATGTTATTTACTTCAAACAAGTAATAAAACGTGGAAATGTATTTTTAAATAAAATACGAATGTTGCTGATTTTCACAAATCTAAAAAGGTAAAAAGACCTTTTTCAGATAAAAAAAATACTCGATTTTTTTTCATTCGATAAAATACTTGTCCTGAAATTAGCACGTGACTGATGGTCACACCACTGGTACTATCTTAGATTTTAATCATCTCATCGAATATAGTCTTAGTACATACATGAGTCGAAATTAATCAAAGTACTTCTGTATCAAAGTCCAGACATTATCGTATTGTTCAGATTGTAATACCTAAAAAGATATCAACGACTGTAGGGGGCCGGGCTGAAATAATTTCGAGTGCTATGAGCACTTTATATATTTCAACAATATATTATACTGCTTCTCTGGGCAATCATCCCATTAGGTAGGTTTATAAAAGAAAATCGCTTCTAATGTTGACTGCATAACGTGAAATTTAACATCAAACATATTTCAAACTTTGGTGATTTTTAGTTTTGTGCACATAGAATATGGATTCTATGTGCTGGACATGAATTTTTCTAGTTTATTTATTTTTCTGATACCTATATACAGTTTAGAGTAGTTAATGATTATCAGCCTAGGTACCTATGTTCAATAGCTGGGACAAATTTCATTATATGTATTAAACAGAATAGTACCAAGATCGGAGACTTGCATAATAAACAAGTCTCGCATATTATGTGGTCATATTAATCAACCACCTTAGGCTAACATAAACGGTTTCTGCTCCCACATGGTCGATGGTCGAGAAAATCGGAAATGTCCCGGAATTAGATCAGGTCTAGTATCGAGTGGTTATACTTTCCAGACCCAAAATTTCCGAATACTTTTTTACAAAGTAACAACTAACATGACGCCAAAGTCAAAACTGTTCTTCTTTAACTTCTTGAACTTCCCGTACTCCGTATCGCGTTAGATCGGTCCCGCACATCTTTTTTGCAAAACATTTGTATTATTTCCAAAAAATAAGATATTAAAACCTAATAGTATTTAAAACGTCTGTCTGACTTGGAATCTAATGTGTTAGGATGCTAAATGCGTTTGTACGTTAGCACAAAAGTGACCAGGATGTGAAAGATCTGTAACTAGCAACACTAGTTGTAGACTAGCAACGGGAACAAGTGGTCTCGTCATATGATAATATATACTAAAGTGCCCATTCCGACTGTCCACTCATTAAATTTCCGCACATTTACTCAGAACAAATTAGTACCAATATCCCATCTTACAAAAAGTGTTCTCCGCGTGATAGTGTCGTGTCGCGTGGCATATCAATACACATCTTACAACCTATATATTATTATAACTTATGCTTCATTGTAAAGCACTTAGTACCTCGTTTGAATAAAAAAATATGAAAATTTTAGTTTTTTAATAAATATGTACCTACATTGTGCTAGTTTATCATATCAGTCGAGAGGGATATACCTACATTCATTGGGGGGGTTTCGTGGGGGGGTTTCGTGGGGGGGGTTCCGTCTCCCATCACGCTGGCCCAGTGCCGGTTGGCGGCGAGCGTCAGAGCCCCATCTGTTGAACGGCAGGGTGCACCACGTACCTACAAACGATGTTGGCTTGTATCCCGTGAGGTATTGTTTGGGAGTGGGACCTATTACACCCCTTGTGTTGGTTCATTTTATGACTATAAATACTTTATTTGCGAAGCTCGGTCAATGTTACAGATATCGGATATAAATTAGAGAGTTATGGAATAATTGTATTTTTCACAATAAAAAAAATAGAATTGAGAGCACTCAATAGTAGGGGAAGTACCTATCTTCTATGCCTAATAACACTACTTTGTAGTAATGTGCACCTGCGATGAGGGATTTGTCGTCCGTCATGATTTTTACAGGGTCTGCAACGCGAGAGTAATGCCCTTGGTAAGCGTCTAGGTATAGGCTACTACAGTAATTATTTACCATCAGGTTTTGTATCCTTGTTTGCCTCCCTAGCTGTATGAAAAAAAGATCTTTGGGATTACTTATTACAGATACCTAGTGTAGTATATATACTACACTAGGTAGGTATACAGGTACGGTACTGGTAGGGTACAGTCTACAGCACATCACACCAAAGTTTGACCTTGATACCGCCCTTACTCCATTCGTAGTAGAGGTGGCTTTCGAAACGCAACTGTTACACTTGATGTGCCATCATCTGTACATTTAATACTTAAATTGACAGTCGTGTGATGTCTAGTTTTTGCTAAATAATAGTGTATTAGTTGCATGGCATAGCTACGCTACTTAAATATCAAAACTAGTAATAAAGCGTATTCAATGTATTGTCCTCTATAGTATAAGTGACTGGTTTTGTGTATCTCACAAAGGTACTACAAATGTTTAGGTAATCCTGGAGGGAAAGGAATAAAGGGAGCTCACCGAAATGCAGCAGCGGCTACAGCAGATATCTTGATACGCTTGTACCGGCGGGTCGCCACTCACAAGGTATGTTTAAATTTAAATAAACACTGAACAGCGGTTTAGCACAAAGGAGTGGGAATTTATCCCTTTTTACGGCCTGGCCACGAACTCATCGCACGCGCGTCCTGCGTCTCGCGAATCGGCAACCAAGCACTGCGCGCTGTCTGGATGTCGGCCTCGCAGCGCGTCGTCGTGACCGCGCAGTGGTTGCCGAGTCGCCGCCGCCGCCGCTCGCCTCGCCGCCGCCGCCCGTTCCCGTGGCCAGGCCGTTACTTTTATTAGAGAGCGCTACGGGAGCAAAGCAACCCACGAGCAGTTTATACAGGGTGGTGCCGTCAATGCGATTATGCGACAATAATTTTAAACATGGGCTATATTAGTCCATAGAAATGGTTTGCCACTTTCAAAAATATCGTATTCATTTGACATTTGTGTGGAATAGTGTAACGTTGGCAGCATTATTGCATACAAAGGTCATGAAATAATAAATAGAATACGAAATTTTTGAAAGTGGCAAACCTTTTCTATGAACTAATATAGCCCATGTTTAAATTTATTGTCGCATTGACGGCACCACCCTGTATATTCAATGGGTAATGCATCACTGACACGAGCGCGAAGCGTCTTCGTTGTCCACGCACGGTGAGAGGGTAATAGATAAAGGGGTAGGAAGGAACGAGAGAGCCATACACTTCTATAACGCGTGGAACCAATGGAAATAATTATCGAGATGTTAACTATTCCTAGTTTCAAATTAGAATGTTTTTGTATTAATTTACCCTACTCATTTTGACCTAAACAACCACCATGGCCATTTTCAAGTATTTTTAGTTAAAAACATTATAATGTAATGATGAAAAGAAAACGTATTACCGTCCTCCGCATATACATTCACTTTTGCATTTCAATATGTTTGTTATTGTCCATTCACTCTAGATACCTACCTGCATTGTACAGCAAGGAGGATAACGACGCCGTGGGGTTCAGCGGATGCGAGAACGGTGTCACTGTAAAGAGAAAATCTATTTGATTTTAGTAGAATCGTATTAAATTAATGCGAGTAAGTACCTACTAATCACTTTACACGTCTCCACTAACGCATTTTATGATTCTAGTTGAAAGCCAAGTAGAATCATACTACTTGACTTTCAACTAAAATCATAAAGTGCATTTATTAATAAAGAATAAAATACACAGTATAAACTAGTATCTCTTTTAATGGTACTAAGTAGTATCAGTAGTTTCATTAATGGTACAAATCAATGGTACTATAGACACCAGGGCATTTTTGGAACGTTAGAACGATATGTGATTAGTACTAAATCACACTAGGTGTATACCGTTTACTTTTCGATTCATTTACTCTAATAATTTTATGGGATATGAAAAAGGAAAAATTATAAGCTAAAGATTTTTTTCCAATGTCAAGCGCGATACAGAAAAGCGACTTAAATGCGTCTAGTAATACCTAGTAGTGCACTGCATGTTCCCTGTATTACGCAACGTCTACGCCTGTAGAACGCTACGACTACGCCTGTAGAACGCTACGACTACATATGTAGCACGCGACGACTACACATGTAGCAAGCAACGGCTACGCTTGTAGCACGCTACGAGTACGCCGGTACCATGATAGGGCCTGGCCACGAACTCACCGCCCGCGCGTCCTGCGACTCGCGAATCGGCAATCACTGCGCGCTTTCTCGATGTCTGCCTCGCAGCGAGTCGTCGTGACCGCGCAGTGGTTGCCGATTCGCCGCCGCCCCCGCCGCCGCCGCCCCCGCCGCCGCCGCCGCCCGTTCTCGTGGCCAGGCCTATACGTCGGTGTGCAAATGGTACGTTACGAGTGCGTCGGTCCTTAGCACAGGCGCTTCGATGGCATGCTATTCAATTGTTTGATTTTAAACTGAACAAACATGTTTTTAAGATAAAGATATTGTAGGCAGTAAAATATATTCTGACATTGAACGTGGGTCTCCCTCTATCCTATTTCAACCATCCTTTTCTTTCATGATGTACCTTTACACATTTCAAAAATATCTCGTCCTCGGAGCTACCCCACTCTCCCCTACTACTGCCACAGATTATCTGATAGTCTAACTACTGCATGACAGTAACTTCTTTAGTACATTCCTATAGAAGTGAATTTTATAATAAAAATTTGAAATGAATTGTTATAGAATCTTTTCTAGACAGCGCTGTTTAGCATCGTTATGTCAAATAAATCTTATAAAAATAAATCTTATAAAAACTGAATCAGCGACAACGTCTATATCTGTAGGCCTCTGTTTTTAAAAATACAGTAGTGACACTCCGAGCCAAGTAATAAAGCCAGGCATCAAATTATTTCTTCCTTTATACGACGTAGGTAATGTAGGCGTAATAATTAATTAAACAGGTCGTCAGCAGCAAAGTTCTAGATACAAATAAACATTTATTGTTTAAATACATTTATGTACACACAATTACAATAATTATCACAAAGTTATTAGCTACTGAATCGTCTACGATCAATTACAACTTGCACCTAGTAATACTAATAACTTCACTGTCCCGTGAGTATTAAATGAATTATATTATACAATTTTCACTATATCTACATTTAGGACACTCGTGAAAATAATGTTACCTTTTGAAACAAAAGAAAGCACAAAATAAGCTTCGATTAGCGATGAAAGTTATTATTCTTTCATAAAACTATGGGTCACACACTCCATCAAGTTATACAGGTAGTAAGCTAAGAATATACAAGGTTTTTGGTACTCGGGATAACAAGCGAGCACCTACCCGAGCAACATAGTTATATAAATACTTAGGTGTTATCAAAAGTTCAAAATACAAAAATTAATTTTAAAATTTCCCATGCATTTTGTTTAACTCACCGTAGTATTTTTGTATGAAAAATTTTGAAATTTATTGTTAAAAACAATTTACCGGAGTAAAATCCGGTGAATTGGTTTTATTTCAAATGTGTAGTGCTCGCGAAAATGTAAGACAATACTATTTATTTACAATTTTTTTTTGTCTACACCATAGCATTTATATGACTAAGTTCATATGGGTAGGCTTGTTATGGTGTGTACCAAACAACCTGTATACCTACACTAACGCGATATCGGTACCTTACACAAATATGTAAATTATTTAACTTTCTTTGTCTAGCTTTACACAAAATATAAAATTTCATCGTTATGAAACTTATTCTTTCTTTCTTTCACTATCCAAATGGAGACAGAGACAGTGAAGTTGTGCTATTTCGTAATAATAATAAATAACACATTCTTCTTTATGCACGTTTTAACGGTGGGCCGAAGGCTTCGATGGCAACTGAATATCCTCATCGTGCTTATGGACAATAATCGAAATATTATAAATATAATGTAATAATATCCAGATTTTTTGAACTAAAATGTAAGGCCGCTCTGATATTAGGGTCTTATAATAGTAGGTAAGATTAAATTTATACGTTTCAGTTCATTTTTAAATACGACATTTTCTGGAAGTTTCGGTGATGAAAAAAGTTATTACAAAGTTTTCCTCCTTTAAAACTACTTATGACCGACACTTTTAGATCTCTAATCTTTTTATTTAATCCAGTTTCGCTATTCTGTTCAAAACGATTACCATTATTATTAAAGAATCTACAGTAAACAGGTAATTGATAGAAATAACTATGACAGATGATGAGAGAAAGAAAGAGAGATATTTATTTTATAATTTAAATGAGTATTTCTATTTGTCATAATGATATATTACATAACCTTTTTAACTGTGTACCTATTTCTTGTGTTTGTGTGTTATTTGGCTTAAACGCTATAATTTTAAAAGGTAATTATGTAGTCGATTATTAAAATAGTTGGCTAATTCTATGTTTTCCTTCTACTATATTTTTATATTCACTGCTATTTTTCCTATTTGATATTATTGAAAGATATTTGTGATCTACAGTAAGTACCTAAGTACATGACTATCATTCATTATACTGGGTAACATACAAATTTATTATTTTTGTTATTTTAACATGCTAAATGAAAATTATACAAGTTGATAAAACACAGGAATCGTAATAATACCTATGCATGGAAGGCTTATAATAATATGTATAATATGAAAGGCAAATTATAGGTAGGTACAGTCGACAGCACATCAAGCGTAACAGTTAGACCACCCATACTGCGTTCGTAATAGAGACGGCTATCGTAGTGCAACTATTACACTTGATGCGCTGTCGTCTGTATAAAATGTCAGTATAAATACACAATTAGAACATAGGGCTCATTGAAAATAGATTCAAATTGTTACTCTACTTGAAATATATTACAATACTTTGAGTACACACCATTTAAAACGTTTTGCGGATGCCTAAAATTTTGGTCAAAATTATTGATAAAAGAGGATAACTGCTTCGCAGTAGGTGCTTAGTGTAACTATTCCTGTAAACTATTGAGCCAATATAATTGTACGACACACATAAAAAACAAACTATTCCGAACTAGCCGTATGACTCTAATACTCGTATGTTCCATTTTCATACGACTAACTTACCTTTCTAAAGTACGTACTTTAATCAAATCTGTGCGTTAAGTTGTAAATTAAATGGGTAGATACTTAAGTACTTTAGATAAATTGATTTTAGTTACATTGTTACCGAGATTGGAATGACTAAATGCATGTTCTAGGTATTTATCGTAAATTTTACTTCAAGTTTTATTAGATAAAGCTACTTCACCATAATGTATAATTATTGAAATCATATAATGTGACTTTAGTGTTTGTCTAGCTGCACAGTGATCAATGTCATTAGGCCTAAATATGCGACAAAATCATGACTATGCCTACTTACTTTCCAGAAGTAGTAACTACCCACAAGAATCGTGAAATTGTTCTAATTTGAAAGTTGTAAAAAGTACAATCCATAACCAAATTTTACAGTTTTCTTTATAATGATATGCGTTCGTCTTTAGTCCTGTGGAAATACATAGGGAAGTAAGTAGGTACCTATACTAAATATTTTTCATTGATGGCGCGTGTCTAATTAAAGTTGATAACAACGATCTCCAGGTTTCACATCATTGGAACTTTTCGTTTCATCTCCTATCAAAAGTTTTGACTCGTAATTTATATAATATAAAGCATTTAACAAAAATAGCTGTCCTTCACGGAGTATTATGTCCTACTAGCAAATGTAATAAGTAGTTATAATGATTTGTAATGAAATTGTGTTGCGCTTGCAAAAAATTTATCCACAGACCATTGACCAACGCTGTTTAAAATCATCACCTACATTCACTAACACCTTTTTATCAACCAAATTCGACTCTAACCACGTTAAAGTAAAGTTTAATTTTAGTGAGTCCTTGCCACAGTTTATATGTGAGTCAAGCAATAAAATTCCTTTTGGAAAGTTGCGAAATGGTCCATCTGCCCATCCCTGGAGATTGGTTTTATATATGTAAATTTATCCACGTGAAATGTAGAGTTATGAGATACAATAGTTAGTGAGTAGTTAATCTACTCAGAGACCCACTCATAGGGGTGCGGATGTGCTAACGTAGTCAGTACGCCGGGGGCACGCTCGGCACGCTCGCCTCGCTCGCTCACGCTTTGAGTTCACAGTTTTATTTAACTTAGCCTAGCGCGTAATGTGTTCATTAAATGAACAATTAAGAGAACTCTTCACAACACTAACGTTTAGGAGACATTAAACATCAATCAGCCTTTAGTAAAATAAACATAACGGCTGCAGTTTTCGGACAAATTAATTATTTATTTAACTATATTATATTGTAAGGCTAGCCGGATTAAAAAGAGGGAATACAATATTTATTTTATACTAAGACTGTGAACGATGCTTCTGATTCATAAGTATACTATACACAACATCCAAAACCCCGCAATCTCAAATATAAATAGCCTTCATACACTTTACGACATTTTTACAATACTAGAATAAATATAATTTGAACACACATTTTACAGAAAAAATATAGTACAATTTTTCAGTTGATTTAATTACGTATTTCCTTCGTAAGGCTTACCGCACGAAACATGTAGTTACTTGAGATGGTTTAGGTTTCGGTTGTGGGAGACTATGTGCGGCTTGCACAGCCCGTCCGTGTGTCTATGTATGGACGTGCGGATCAACCGAAGCTTTGGAGACGAGCCGGGGGGATTGTCTCCAAAGCTTCGGTCGGACAGGAGAGGACTGACAGTCGTTGGTCGTCTGCCTGTGACGGTATTGCGGATGTCATGCTCTTGGTGTCCACCGCAATATCGTCACTCTGCACCAAGAAGGGTACATCACTGAGTGGTTTAATGAGTGAAATCCCCACACCTCTTCCATCTCTTCCTCCGAGAGTTGAGAGTTAGGCTGGTAGAATGTTTCTACAATGTTTTATTGTTGTTTGTATTGTATTACTTGGTGTAACTTAATATTTATTAAGTTTACAGATCCGTGGCACATTTTCAATAGCAATCTTATAACAATTACGACTATCGCTTTACCTTTAATTTTCTTTAATAATCATAAAAGCTGAACGATGTGTAAAACTTTCTTACGTATTGGTTCCAAAATATAGAGACTAGAATATAATTATCTTAATTAATTTCAGTAAAGCTTGGTAAAGTAATATTTAAGCTAAATTTTATCGATATTTAAAATGTATTTACAAAATCAATATAATATGTATAATTCTAATGATGTCTACTAATAATTTAACCTGAATTTATGCTTTTTAGATGCAATAATTTATTTATCAACGAATATTGATACAACTTAATAAAAGGTTCAGTGTTATTTTCTATACAACGTGTATGACAGTTTTAAGTACTTTAATACAATATGTCACTGTTAAACGAATATACATACCTATTAGATAAGTCTTCTGGCACTATGAAAATATCTCCAGTATTAGAGATTTACATAGCATTATATTAACTAACACATAGTTCGTATTTCTCCGCGGTTATTGGCCGACTTCATGGCACAGTAGCTCACTACATGTCTTCAAACTCTCTGCACCTCGCCTCCCACTTTCTTCTGAATCCGTCATACCTACGACAAAAGATACATATACTTTGTGAATATCGTAATAATATGTAAACAGACCTTTGTTCCTAGAAGTTAGATTATGTGTAGATAGAGAATTTGACTATCAAACTAGTCAGAAGCTTTTTCACGCTAGTTCTACTTTTGTATCGCGCTTCAATTAGTTCAAAGCTTCAGTTAGGTATATAATGAGTGACGGGCAATAAAAAATATTTAAAAAGAAGATTCTCATCCCATTGTCGTAATCAAAATATAAATTAACTCTTTCATTTTTATTGTAACAAAATCGGTTACTGAAAAAACAAATTAAGTTCATCGAAACTTTATCGAAAAGTCAGGTCAGCTTTTTTTTTAATACTAATATTTTTTTCGTGTAAAAAAATTGTTGAAGTTCTTTGTTGGAAATACAATTTTTCAATTGTTGTCAATAGCGACGGGTCGCTAAATGTTTGGTGTAGATAGTAATATAAAATCCAGGCAAAAGCTCTTTATACTCTTTCAACTTGAATTAACGACACACTGTTTAGTGTGTATAGTGAACATCTACATAGCTTTATACTTAAAAAAGTTTTACTTTAATAGAATGTAGTAACAAGTAACATGAATGAATGTGAATAATAACGATACTTAACCAAAAAATTAACAATTTAGACATGCTCATATTTATGCTCTTGGTCTAAATATTATTCAATGGCTATCTGCTACTTTCTATACCTAATAAATAACCATTAACATGTAACATGTATTAACATGCAACAGTTGCACTTCGAAAGCCACCTCTACGAAAGTAGTAAGGGCGACCTGAAGGTCGAACTGTTGCGCTTAATGTGCTGTCGACTGTACACACTTTTTTTTACTGTATGACTAGAGTAAAAAAAATGTCCGTTTTCACTAACCATTCCCTAGGCTTAGGTGACTTTTAACGACATTTGTCTCTTTCTATCTCCTTTACATAGACTGAGATAAAAATCACTAAGACACTCCTAACGCTAAGCAAACAAATTTTAGTGAAAACGAGCATAAATCACATTTTAATTTATTGATTTTGTGCGTTTGTCAGGTATGTTCTAGGTAGAAAAGAACAGAGTCGGTAGGTGTGGCCCCAGCCCAATTACGGAGGAATTGACTTCAAACAAAAGTTAATTATTTTTTCCTTGCTAAGGTATTTTTTTTTACACGACCTCTATAGGACCCTTTTTACCAAATCTCATTGCGTGAATAAAACTCAATGATAATTTACTATTTATCATTTAACTTCCGTAAAAAATGGAAGTTGTTGTATACTCGGATACAACAAACACAACAAGTGTTTGTAATAATTATGTGAATAGGAATGAATATTAACTTATTTTATATTATGTAAAAATAAATCATTTATAGATCGTTGCGATCAATATAAATCAATGTACTTATAATGCTTTCAGTCTGTGACATGAATTGCGACAATGACAAAGAGCAGCTAAAAATGTAGGTGTATCCAAAGAGTATATTTTTTACCATGGTGGTGACGACAGTGCGAAATATTTTGCATCTTTTATTCTATTCATTTAATAATTACAAGACATTTATACCTTTAAAATAATATAACGTTGGCTGCGTTATTTCATAGAAATGTTATTAAACTAAGTACCATCAAATGAATAAGATGTATTTGAAAGTCGCAAAACATTTCTATGGACTAATATAGCCCGTGTTGTCATTTATACCGTCACCGTCCTGTATAATTTCCGTATTGTTTATATCACTGATAATTTGCATTAATTTGTGTAGTTTTGACTGTCACGTTACGATAATTTTCAATTGAAAACCGGCCTAATCACTGGTCTTCAGAAACTTCGATGTATGCACTGTGTGATAGTTTAATAAGATGCACTAACACTGTGGAAAATTGCGCGCATTGACAACTTTCAACAACTCAAATCTATCCTTTCACAGGCAGATAATATATAAGGAGATCCCTGTATGACGAGTAGGTATTATCAAGGAGGCTTTGTGAAAAATATCATTCGTTTTGGAAATAATTGGGAGCATCTGGAATACCTACGGGGCGCATTCTGGCAACCAAAACTTACAACCGAATATTCTAGAATAAGTATGTAAGTAGTACCTACAGTAAGTGGTACGACGGAGAAAGTATAGGTAAACATTCCATTTTATACGCACAGACTGAGTATGTTTGGAATTTTGTAATCTCCATCTTAGGAATACAGGAGAAAATCATACAAATTTAGTTATAGCTAAGTACTATCATGTACCAAATAAAGATTTGGTTTGATTGTAGTTTTTCCAACTTTAGAAGTTAAATAATTTGATGATTGTCGTAGATATATTAGTTATTACTCTGGAAAATTGAGTCATCCCAATTACCTTAAAAATGTAACTAAATGTACAAATTGCACCTAGGTCTTACTGTACCTCCTTCGGAACATATAAGGTAGCATTTTATGATCATTGCGAACATGCCACTACTTTACTTAAATATTTTATGAATTATGCTGTAGTGTAGCTTATTGATTTTCATTAAGCATTTCATATATATACACGACCAGAGAAAGTTTGATAATACGTTGGCATCCAGCACTAGATATGTTTCATGACTCTGAAATAGGTAAACCAAATTTCGATCAATTAATGATTTGTAAATCAATAACACGTCAAACGACTAACTATTTATCGATATAATACATAACATTATTCAGCATGTTCTGCCTTGGCACTTCATGGTTTCATGTTGATTAATACAAAGACTATAACTTACGTACCGCCATTAACAACATTTTATTATTCTTAGAGATAAATATGGATGAGAAAGTATAAGATAAAAAAGAAATATATTTCGCGGCAGTGTAAAAAATCTATACATCTTAAGAATTTAAAACGTATGTACCTATCTAGTATCCACTATATATATTTTAGTGACTAATGCTTCCATTTCAGCCATCTAATAATTCTCCTCTAATGTATCTGAACGGCCAACAAAGAATGCAAAAGAGATTATAAGCTAAGCAGTGATTACATTTTAAAAGCTAATAATTCCCTTTTCCAAATTCCGGATGTCTTTAGCGGATTATTTTTTACGTGAGCGAATTCTTTATGCATTTGGCACCCTTTCCGCTTCCTGTCAGGGACGGGCTTGACTTTCTAAACATGTGTTTGCCCAACCATTGTTTAGTGACCGGAGGCCAGAAAGAATATGCAAAAATTAGATTGGTTTAAAAAGTTTTTGTGTTTACAAATCCACTGTGGTCCGAGTTCAAAGTTTTGCAGACTGATGATAGATAGTGTACCCCGAGGATTGGCTGTATTTCAGTAAAACGGACCTTCCTCTGCTCTGTCAATAAGACAAGTGTTGCAACAAGGATTCACACCTCTCAAGTGCTATAAAAAATTTAATGGATCATTTTACAATACTATTCAAATTCAAAACTAAATTCAAAATCTTTTTTCCCTTAGGTAGCTTTAACATACTGACCTATACTAAAACTAGATTATTGCAAGTATTTCGTAAGATTAAAAATTAAAAGCGCAAGGAATATTATACGAATTTTTAAATTATGGTATGTCTGTTTTGACATACACTGGAACTAAACCACTCAAGGCAAATAATAATATATTGTAAGAGATATCAAAATAAATATTTTATATTTAAGTAAGCACCTACCCTACGAGAAGGTATGTATTTTGCTTTGTGTAACTCAGGGGCTTGCTAAAATAATTTTATAGGTTTACTCAATCATAATGTTTAACGAGTTGTTTAATAGGCCTCTCATACCCGATTTTTATTTAGATTGTAAATTTCATTGATCCAAGACCTGTCTGTAGCATCCGCTGTAGTATACCGACACTCGTATATCAAAGTAATCAATAATACAACAGGTAATATTCGTATTTGCTAGACCTTGTCACAATTTGTATTTAGGTATTAAAAAACTGTTCAAAAACATCGGTCTATGTTTATGTGTATTATTTAAATTACTACCTAGGTACATTAATAAATGTATATAAATACCTACTTACAGGTATGTATAGTTAGAAATAGTACCTAAGTATATTTATTTTAGACGTAGGTCCTATTCTTTGTCTGTACCTAATTGCTTTCCTTTCGCGAGTCTATCTAGAAGAGATGTCTGTAGTACCTAATAATTTGCAGCCTTGTGAATTATATATTTCTCTATGTTATAAGTAAGTAATAAATGACAAAATCATCATCATATTCATAACAGCCTAAAAAGTCCACCGCTGAATAACGGCCTTCCCCATAAATCGGATGTGCGCGCAGTCTGCATCCAAAGCTCCCCTGACAAAGACTGACCAGGTCGTCTGTCCATCTAGTGGGACGCCGTCCCACTTTGCGCTTTACGGTACGTGGTCGCCATGCTAGAAGTTTAACTCCCCATCGGTCGTCCGGTTCTGCGTGCTATGTGCCCTGCGCACTGTCACTTCAACTTGCTAATCCTATCCTATGATCTATGTCAGTGACTTTATTTCTCTTACGGATGTCCTAATTTATGATTCTATCTCGCAGAGAAATACCCAATATAGTTCGTTCCATAGCTCGTTGTGCGACTACGAACTTGCACAAAAGGCCCTTAATGTGCGACCACGTTTTACAGCCGTATGTCAACACACCTAGTCGAAGACTTTTGACTTGAGGTACTAAGGTATTTAAAACGAGAATATATTACGCCATTTCCCGAAAGCTAGTCGGATTCGTCGATTTACCTCTTTCTTGAAGTTGGACTTACCTAGCTGGATAATTTGTCCGAGGTAAACGTACTCGTCAATAACTTCGAGAATATAACTCCCAAATTATGAAATAAACAAAATTAAGGGGAACTTATTCGATAGTTTTTTTACGGTAAGTGATGCGATTCCTCTGCCAAAAGAAACATTATAAGCAACTCCTAAACTCTACTCATCAATAATAAAAATAATGAAACACTTTATTATATGTGTAAATTTCGTTCTAATTAAAGTGGTAAATTTCTAAAATAACTAGGTACTGATAAATTGTTAAAATACGGCATTAATACCTATAACATCTACACATGCCTGTTAAATGGGTCTTTCATGGGAAATACAAACCCCAAGCACTTCTCCTATCACAAGTGTGTTGTAAGAAATTTCTTTTAGAAATAGGCTACCACTACAAAAGTAGAGAAGATAGCTCAACCCATTTGTGCAGAATAATATATTTAAGTTCCTAACTAATTAATTTTTAATTTATGCAAACATGACACATAGATAAAACATACAATTAATAGAAAGGAATGTAGTACAAATAATCACATCTTCGTAGCGAATGTTTGCCAACAATGTTATTGTGCAGGAAAAAGTGTCATTTATTTAAAACAAATATAAGAAAAGGGTTGCTATTATTACTAACTTGAGAAAAAAATATCATATTATTAAATATATTATTTTGGTTTTAGTTACCTAAGAACTTAAAGGATTAGTAGCAGACAATAGACGTTTATTGGAGGTTATTAGTATGGATATTTGATTTGATTTGATTTGTACACTCACACCTATTATCTAGTCCAAAGTAAGCTTGCGTTACGTTATGGATACCAGATAACGAATAAATATTGATAATAACATGAATATAAATACCTATTTCAAATACACTAAATAAACATCCATGAGTCGTGAACAAATGCTCGTATTCATCATACTAACATTTGCCCCTACCGAGATTCGAACCCAGGGCCCTTGACCGAGCAGCCCGTATAAATATATGTAAAGTAAGTAGTAAGTAAGCGAGTATGTAAAGTGAAACTAGAGATAATTTACAAAATTAACATAAATAAGTGTTTTAATTATAAAATAATAAATAAATCAAGGACACCCTAAAAGTAAATGTAAGTAGGCACCTAATAGCTCTGTATATGTTTAGTACCTATACCTATTGTAATGGTTTGCCTACATAGGTATGTCGTAAAGTCTTTTAATGAATATAATAGAAAAACATAGAAGATTAAAATATATTAATCTTGGTGCAAGTTTCGACTGTTTCTGTTCAAATTCAAATATAATATAAATTCAAATGTTGTTTTAGTGGTAGGTATTGTCAGTTTTATTAAAGGTTTGATTATACTCTCCTTCGGAAATTCATTATGCATACACACTGAAGTTACGCTGTAAAACGGAACTATGCCATATTACATACGAACCCTAAAAACAATACACATTTTTTTTAAGGCAGGGAAAGAAATGGTAAACTCCTGCTGTTTTATTATTGAAACCCCTCGTTGTAGATATCTCCAGTTTATTTAGATGATGTTTTTTAGACCAAAATCGCCACTTGCTCGCCACATGTCCAGCTTAGTTGTGTCATAACAAGCCAACTAAAAAAACCACGATCGTGTAGGTAGAAACTGCATGACACGTTTACCCAAACATCACATCGTGCATTGCCATGCCATTCAAATAATTGTTTCTGGCTCTTAGGCTAATATTATTATCTGCTTGATGGTAGGCTGTAACCTAGTCTATAGACACTTGCAATATTTAGGTTTCCGCGCTGCTAGCACGAGACGGGAGCTCATTGGGAGACTCAGAAAAATCGGGGAGAAGAGTTTTTTGTATTAACAGCATAGGTTGAGGGGTTATAGCTTCCCGTACTGGTGCCTGCGGTGACCATTCTCGCTAAATCTCATTGTAGAATAAGATTTAGGGAAAATGGTCACCGCAGGCACAACAGTACAAAAGCAGTGAACGTTGTTATCTTCAGTTAATAAGGTTTCCTTAAAATCGAGATTTCAACTAAGTAACACATAATTTTATCTACAATGCACAGTAATTCTATGAACCACTAAAACATTATGCCAATATAAACTTTTACTTCGTCTAATTCAGATTGCAATAGTGTAGTAGGTACTTACCTACAGCTGCCCATATTCCTATAAGAATTGAACTTTAATCAGTCTCGCGATGGTCTTACATGTTGCACACACCATTCATCACGCACGCACACCGTCTTCTCATGATCCACATATTGTTACAGCTAACTTCTAACACATGTTCAGTTTCGACATACCTATAGGTGTGAACGGAGCGGGAGGCGGCAGGGTCGGCCGCCGATCTGTAAACAGTGGTTATCGACGCGCCGCCACTTGCCTTCACGGCATCTCCGGCTACTGCGCTATATTTATCCGCTCTGGAACTGGCGCGGGCGGCTAAATCCGTTCGGCGCCGTGTGATGCCGGCCTCCTGCAACCACAACCACGTCACGAGATGCCCGCTGCCCTCAGCACAACGAGCTCACCCTCCGGCCGCAAGGGTGAACACGCGCACAATTCGCCGAGCCTAATTCGCGAACGCTACTTATAATAAGAAATCGCCAAGCGCTAGCAAAGTCAAGAAACAGACTCTTACCTGAGGGCAATATCTCAGTAGGACTTGTGAGCTGGCGTCGGTGCAGCAGCCACGCATGCTTGGTGATGATAGTAGGAAGGGGCCGGCGAGCGGTAGTGATGATGCGGAGGCGAAGAGGCCCGGTACGCATCGGGGCCTGGCGATCCGCCGCGGAATCCCGCCAACTGGCAGCTAGGCGGCTCAAAGAGATCTCGGAATGCTGGGGGTAGCTGGTCTGCAGGAGGTTCAGGCGCCGCATACCATCCCGACGTAGCCGCTCGGAATTCTTCGGCAGCCAATGAGTAGGGTTGCGGTGAACAATAAACTGCTGACGGTGGCAACCGGGGCTCGCTAAATTCATCGAGAGCCTCGTTAGTTTTGTCGTAACGTGCACATTCAGCGCCAGGTTCTCGTTTCGGCCGACATTCGAAAATTCTAGGTTTAACATCGGGTTTGACGTCTCGGGGCTGACCCAAGGCATCCGCAGCACTAAGAGCTTCTTGAGCCGCTAGAGCCTCTTGCGCCTGCTGTAACTGGTGCTGTCTTTTCAATGCTTCTTCCTTTTCCTTTAAAGCGTCTTTCTTTTTGAATCGACGACGTCGTCTTAAATATGAACCATTATCAAACATGTTATATGAATCGGGGTCGAGAGTCCAGTAACTACCTTTGCCTGGTTTTTTGTCGTCTCTCGCTACTTTGACGAAGCACTCGTTTAGGCTCAGATTGTGTCTGATAGAATTTTGCCAACCCTGTTTGTTTTCCCGGTAATAAGGAAAACGCTCCATTATAAACTGATAAATTCCATTTAGCGTAATCCTCCGGTCAGGCGCGTTCTGTATAGCCATCGCAATCAGTGCTATATAGGAATAGGGTGGTTTAACCATGTCTTTGGGAGCTCCAACATGCTGTTGGTGCGGATGCAGGTAAGGTGCCCCATATCCATAACGATACTGTTCGTAAGCATAAGGCGTCACTCCGGCCGAGTAGCCGCCGGCGGCTCCTCCACGGTACGCATAGGGGCTCTGTTCACCAAAGAGCGCGTGCATCGTGCCGAATTACGTTCACTGCCACAACATGCTCGTATCGCGAGCACGGAAACCTCGACGCGTTGCTCTTGCGACAGCAAAACGACGACTGACTGATATTGTTTGGATTCACAACAAGCCCCGTTTACATAGCGGACGCTAAACGAGAGACGAATGAGCGAGTTTGTGGGCACAGCCGATTGATAGGACGAGCCGGGGCCAAACCCCGCCTTTGTAGTGATGTCTCGCTCTAGCGTCATGGTTTGGTAAGGCAGTGTCTCTGTCGGCCGCAGCAGGTGGAGCGGCAAACGCCCAGGCGGGCCGAGGGCGGCGCCGCCGTGTCTTCGGTACACTTCTCCCGTGCCATCCCTCACCCTAACTATGCTTATTGTGTTCGACAAAATGTTACTATTTTACTATAAAATGCAGGGCTTTAAAAGATATTAATATTGAAGCGTCAATCATCCCATACCTCGTATTACAGAGAAAGTGAAGTTTTTTTTGCAATCCACCTAATTTATAGCAAATTTTCCAAAGCCAAAGTGGTCGCTATTGTCTACCTAAATATCTTTTGATAGTTAAATTATGAAATCAGCTTACCAAATATCTTTATTGTTGAGTACCTAACACGAGGAATAAGGGATAAGTATTTACTTACCTATTATAAGTATTTATATTATAGTTCCTAAGTATTTAAAAAAAATCTAGATATCTCAAAATAAAATTGCTGCCTCTATTTGGGTAATACCTATTATTATAGTCATCTCCTATGCTTTGATAATATAATTAAAGAACCTACGAGTAATTAAAGCTTAGAAGAACTATACAAAAATGCTTGCAAAATACCTCAATGAAAATAATAAAGTGAGGGTGACTAGATTTATCTTATCTACATATAAATTGACTTTTTATTTTTTGGTTAGTGAACTTCGACATAGCTACTGGGTAGGTGCCTAGGTACCTACTATTAATCAACAAAACGATAACTATTTCGACAATATGCTTAGTCAAGATGAATTTTTTATCCTACATTTTGGTCGTTGATATTTTTTTCTTCAGAACTCTAATTTATTTCTCTTAAAACCTTTTTTCATCATTTCTAAAATTTCGTAACTAGCGTGATTAGGTGTACCTAAATAGGTAGATACTTAGATATCTACTACTTTAACCGTGAAATTGATTACCTACGTACTTACCTATTCGGCAGAAACAATAACCGTGAAAAATGTGGTAACAGTAACAAAACTTAGGTTTTAGGTTAGGCTTAGGTTAATGAACAGAAACGTAATATGCTTCATGAGATATTATGGTGTCTACCTATACCTATAGGTAACCATGATTTTGTTGTAGGTAGGTAAGTACATGTAGTCTGTATACTATGCTTTTACGGGCATAAGACATTTCTTATGCCCGTAAAAGCATAGTAAAGTGGACTTAATCATTATTCAGCACTATTCTCAGTAGGTAGGTGGGTTCTTAAGTAGGTAGGTAAGTTTTAAAAAAAAATCGATAAATCGAATCGATTAAAATGAAGAACATGTCTTTCCATCAGATATTTCATGTTATTGGCAAGAGTAAATTTTGGCCATAGACCAAAAAAAAACAAGTTTGGATACCTACCTAATAATACCTACTTATTAAAAAAGACATAGCATAGCCCGAAAACTACAAAATCTGATTCGGATAGTTAAATAAGTACTGAATTGGTGCCTCATCGCACTATTTTTATTTTTATAAAGTTTACCTACACTAGATGATGACGACAATACTATAAATTAAAACAGCTCATAGCAATGTTTTTCAACATTCAAATACTTACCTACATGATATTCTTTTGGTAATTTTATAACATTTCCATGAAATAATGCAGCCAATGTTAGGTATGTTATTTTATAGAAATGTGATTAAAATAGCTTTCTCACCTTAACTGGAAGTTTAAAAATATTTGTAAAAATATTCTTTCGGATCATTAGAAGTGTAAACTTCAATTAGTGGTGAGAAAAACGTTGCTATAAAAACGTTGGAAAAGGAAAGAAAGCGGTGAAGAAATTCGTAGATTCTACCTACAGCTCCGGTGGCGTAGTGGTAATCGCGTCTGGCCAGTAATAAGGAGACGCGGGTTCGAATCCCGCCTGAAGTTTCATCATTTTCTTTCTTTATTTGTAATTGTTACAATAAAGTACGCGTTTAAACGCATCAAAAACATTAAAATGTATTATAGCTCTGTTTTAAAAGCTTTTATTTAACTTGCATACCTACCTACAACCTATGTTTATTTGGGTGGTATATTGCTACTCGATTTTGAAGCAGATATCTTCAACCGATTGAGCTGAAATTTTGTATCCTTACACGTTTAGTTTGGATGACAATACACGATAAGCTGTGTGACGTCATTCTAAATCCAATATGGCGGAACATCCAAGATGGCGGAATAGGTACCTATTTATTTTTAATGCATTTCTACAATATGGGTATCAAATGAAAGGGCTTGTTGAGAGTAACTCGAAAAATAATGTAACTTAATTCTAAATCCAATATGGCTGAACATCCAAGATGGCGGAATAGTTATTTTTTATGCACTTCTTTCTGCAATATGGGTATCAAATAAAAGGGCTTGCCGAGAATAATTACAAAAATATTCTGGCATCACTGTTAATCCTATATGGCGGACTTTTAAAGTTTTTTATGCTTTCTTATAGTATGGGTATTAAATGAAAGGGTTCGCTGAGAATGAAAAGGCAGGTTAAAAAAATTAAAGCAAAAATTTTTTTTTAATAAAAGCTTTTATTTAAAATTTACATGCTCTAAAAAGAAGAAAATAAAATGTTCCTTTAAAATTTTACCTTTATACTAATAACTCTCTACACACAAATTTAGTGGTCATCATAAAAGCTTGTCGCGCGATTTACTTGTGTAAATAAAGTAGGAGGTAACTACCTATTTAATCGAGTAAATTAATCTGCTAAGTTAATTTTTTTTTTAAATTAGTTTATGTAAGTACTTATTTACGCAAACCTCGCCACCAGCTTTTATGATCATATAAATTGTGTATAATGAATGAGGTTATTAGTTTATAGTTATTTAATTTAATGTCGTCTTGTCGCCACCACCATGTATTAGGTCGCTGTAGGGTGGGAGGAGCTCGGTGGCGTATTGGTTTGAGCGCTCTGGTTTCGAATACGAAAACAAAGCAACTTTCGCCATGGTCGACCTTGGGATGGGTCAACCAAAATTTATAATCTCGAGCTCCTCCGTGCTTCGGAAGGCACGTTAAGCCGTTGGTCCCGGTTGTTACTACAACCGCTTTAACCCACCAACCCGCATTGGGCCAGCGTGGTGGTGTTATGGCCCAAACTCCTCATGTGTTTCTCCCATGTAGGAAGGCCTGTGCCCAGCAGTGGGACGTATATAGGCTGGTGATGATGATGATGATGATGATGAGGGTGTGAGTGAGCTAACTGAAGTGGGAAGATAGTATCTACAGTAAGTACCTACCTAGGTAAAAATTGGCGGAGAAAAAAATGCATTACGTAAATAGAGTCTTTCATAATTTTATAAATTACAAGGTCCTATCTTATATTATACAGGGTGTTAACAAATCGTGTTTAAGATGACCAGCACTGCCACCTGCCTTCGTTTCCGAGAGCGTCCCCCTAACATCCTGACTTCATTATTTATGCTTATATTTAGGCATTAAATATTACGTAGGATCTATGAGCTTACGCCCGTCTCCAAGAAGTTTCAAAAATACTTCTTAGATGACAATGTAAAAATAACGTCTTTTAGAATTAGTTTAAGCATCGAGAAATACCCATCATACTTACTAATTATTATCATAGGAAGTCGTTGTGACAACGTGTTGACACAAGTAAACGTGCTACGGATTTGTAGTGTTAAAAAAATGGATATGCACCGGATATGTTGGCAGTGGTATAAAATCGCAGTTCCATGCGACAGTAGCTTTCTTCCGCTCACAATGTTTAATAGGGCTACCTTGTAAAATCAAGTCAAACATTATTCTTACAGAGGTTGTTCTTGGCCTCATAAGGCCGAAGACGGAATGCGAGCTACCCGGCCACCCGGCTACCCGGCTTCCTCAACCACAGAGGAAACTGGCTATCTTACCTTCAACGGAAAACAACAGTGCTGTTTTAGCATTATTGATGATTAAAGTTATGGATGCATACTTAGGTAAGATGGTAGCAGCTAGCCAGGCGGTCTTACAAAAACCCTACCACAAACCAAACAATGAGCAGAAACAGGGAGCACCCACGGTATTGATCCCCGGACCTCTAGATCTGATAGGTAGGTAGATGGTCTAAATCATTAGACAACAGACACCTATCGTAGTGTTGTTCTCTATACGATAGCATCGGTGGCAAGTTAGTTGCAAACACGACCCAAGCCACGGCAGCCCTTTTGTTATTAGTGCGGTCGCCGACTTTGCTGCGGAAACACGTGCTGTGTCAGTCAAACTCTCAGGCCCTAGGTAAGTCGTTTTAAAGATAGCTAATTACTAATTGATCTCATTACTTATTGTAAATATGAGTTTTGTCTGCCTTGTTTTTTTGACCGCCTATTGGTTCTGATGTTGATTTTAAATAATAGGTTTCATTTGATTTTGTTTCATTTCGTCAGTCCCTAGACGGTCAGGCCCTAGTCGTAATAGTGACTAGGGCCTGACGCCACATCAAGGGACTGATGGTCATACTGTGTGATGCATGTTTTTAAACATAATACCAATGTATTTGTTGTAGAATATGGCGCCTAGAAAGAAAAAACATTGTCTAAAGAGGAAATTGCAAAAAAAGGCTGAAGAGGCAAAGACGCAGATTTTTTTTTATATACAAAGCACGACAAATGACTCAACACTACCTGATGTGAAGCGGTAAGAAGACTCCATATGATTAGACAGCTAGTGCAGTTTAGACACTGCTCTAGCCGCCTCCTCCTTGCCGACCCGAAAGGTGCTTTTTCACGCCTCTTTCGAAGGAACCCATGTTAAAGGAAGAAGGGAACACATGTGCTGGCAAAGGATTCCAAGTTCTGGAAGTACGACAAAGAAACGAGGTACTAAATTTCTTTGTTCATGATGTTGAGGTGGAGACGGTAAATTAATGAGTCTGAATACCAGCACGCGTGGTCCTGAGTAGGAAGGGAGAAGGTGGCATAAAGTCAAAAAGCTCTTCAGAGCACTGTCCGTGATATAGCCGATAGAAGGCGCTAAGCGACGCAATGTCTTGACGCAATTGCAGAGGCTCGAGTTTGTTGGTGACCTTTACATCGCCAACGATACGGACAGCATGACGCTGCAATCTGTCCAGGGCATCGAGGAGGTACTTGGCGAAGCCATCCCACAAGTGCGAGCAATATTTCACGCAAGACCGGACCTGAGTTTTGTAAAGCAGGCATAATTGGCCAGATGTGAAAAATCGACACACCTTGTTCAAGACACCGAGCTTCCATGAGGCTGTTTTGATCACGGTTTCGATGTAATTCCTGGAATTCAGATCGCAACATATCTCCATGCCGAGCAAGTATAACGAGCACTGTGCCGAAAGAGTGGTGCCCTGACGAAAAGGCGACATTTTGGCTGTGAACGCGCATACCTGTGTCTTCTTAATATTGAACTCAACAAGATTGTTCCATTCCCCCATCCCGATATTCAACACCCTGTTGAGCTCAATGGTAAGATTCTCTCTCTCTCTCTCGGTATCAGCGCGCCCAGGACGATAATTTCCCCCATGCACTGTACTGTCATCCGCATAGAAATTAATGTTTCCTAACGGAAGCATATCGTTGATATTAAGAAGAAAGATTGTGGGGGATAGAAAAGAGCCTTGTGGTACACCAGCATTCACTGACATGAACCGCGAAGCGCATCCATCTGCGAGGACACGGATTCTTATTCGCTCATGCAGGAAGCCGGCAATCCAGTTACAGAGCTGAGCGGGCAAACCGTATGCCGGGAGCTTGGAGAGAAGAGCCCTGTGCCAGACCCGATCAAACGCTTTGGAAATGTCAAGGCTAACAGCCACTGACTCACCACGTTTGTCAATAGCTTCACCCCAGACATGCATTACATACGCTAGAAGATCACCCGTTGACCGTTTCGGCCGAAACCTGTACTGTCGATAATTAATTAATGAGCGACGTTCTAGGTTTCGGATCAGCTGTTTATTTATGATCCGTTCCATGATCTTGCAAAGAACTGAGGTGACAACTATTGGGCGGTAGTTAGCTGGGTCTGAACGGTCTCCCTTTTTGGAACTTTATTTAAAATAATTGTTAATTACTTAAAAGACTATTAGTTTGTAAGTATTGAACTAAAAGTACAATTTGCTTGTTAAGAAATATTGCTACATTATTTTCATGTGCATAATTAAACAAATAATTTCTACGTTTATGGTTCATATAATTTCTGAACTTATGATATAATTTGTTGTTTAAGTTGATTTTGCAATAAAAATTCGATTTGACATATTAACCGTGTTTGGCGTCAGTCCCTATTACGTCTCGTCAGTCCCTAGAACACCGATTTTAAAAAATCATAAATTTCTCTAAAAATACCAAGTAAAGAGACTGGCCCTTTTAGATGCAGCAAAGTATATGTTATACCCACAGCATAGAACTTTACTGATTTTTAACTAAAAACACCACCTTCAAAATAACGTCAGAAGTTAACCAAATTTCAAATAATCACCCAATTACTAATTATACTTTCATGTAACGTGACATTATTGTTTACTGAATTAACTATATATAGTTTTTTTTTTTCAAGAAAACATCTATTAATTAAAATATTTAAGCTTAGAAAATAAAATAAGTAATTAAATTACATACACACACCGGCACAATTAGGGGAACGCAAAAAAGGTCGATTTTTGTCAATACTTTCGGGTATTTTGACAAGTTGTTATAATTTATGTATTAATACCCTCTCTAGAAATTAACATAATAGCTTTCTCATTTACAAGTGTGGTGACAGGTTTTATGGCTCTTTAATAATCTGCTGTGATCTGTGCTGACACTTAGCGTTAGAATTGCTTTAGATAAGATCTTTCTTGGGTCCCGTGTACAGTGACTGTGGCTCATTCCACTGTTTATTTTTGAATTGTTTACACATTCCTGATACGAAATGAGTGATTTGCCATCGACTTCAGTGTCTAGGGCTGTAACCATGATCGAAGAGAGGCACACCTACCGCTCAGTAAGTAGAGCTTTAGGTGTATCGACTTCGTTGATTCACCGCATTGTTTAACGAGGAGACGGGATCTTACGTGCGAACAAATACTCCCAAGAAGCAAATGTGTTACGGCAGCATTTTAATGCAATAAAAGAAATACTAAAGATATGGCTGTATGGGTATTAGTTTCCTTTGCCTTCCCTTATAGGGAGATTAACAAAAAAAATACTTTGGCTCACGTTCCGTGCAAAAAACGGTTTTCCTTCGAGATTTTACGAAGCAAAAGAGCTATTTTGCTGCTGGAGGTGAAAATTTGATTTTCTCCTTTTTAGGGCATCTAAATCAAAGCTTTTTTAAAAAAGGTTTTTCATTGTTGTTTTTAATATTACATATTACAGAGAAAGCAAGAGAACTTGCCGGTGCAACACATTTCAAAGCATCTCGGGAGTTTGGAGCGAAATATATGATGAGTCTCACTTGTTTACTTAAATTTGAAAGATCTTCCAATTGCACTTCAACTCATACTTACTTGCTTAATAAAACTAACTAGTTACATCAATAATTGATGTGACTAGTTAGTTTTATTAAATTGTGTCTGATCGAATTTGTTCTAGAACAAATTCGATCAGACACAATTTTGTAGTTACCGTTCAAGGTAAGCTTTGTGTTCAATCAGAAATTCAATGTCTTCCCGTTTTCAAATTAACCTTACTTGTACTGAATGCTTGCAATAAGAACAAATCAAAGTCAGTGTTTAATATAATACATTTTTATTTTATAATAAAGTATAAATTAGTTCTTATTATTATTTTTATTACTTAGTCTTACATAATAATCAGTTCATTAATTGTGCATTAAGTATACTTAGTAGTAGTACAGTCAGCATCAGAAACACCAGAACTCTGCGAGTGATCATAAATATCTGCGCTGTTGTCTTTCACACTGCAATCTTTGACCTTTTCACACCACCTGCTCGACAATGCCAAATTACATATCATGCAAACCTTACGTAAAGCAAGCCCTAGGCTTTAGCCGGAGTGTAATGTTGGACTGAATCTCATGCTGGGTTGTAATATTTTCCCTTTTCATAGTTCTTATTGCAATGGCCTTAAAATTTAATTTCGTAATAATAGATCAACTAATACTCGAAGGCCGGTGCCGGCGCCGCGTCGGACTTATTTGAAAATGGAACGTAATTTGAAAATGGAACTTTTTCTAAAATTGATCTGGCCACGGTAAGCTGAATGGAACACATTTGAAATTAAACAAAAGCCGCGAGTATTGTAAGACGCTGCAATAATGTACGTAATTAAATGGAAAGATTTTATAAAATATATCAAAATAGAAAAAAAGTTATGTTAAAATGTCGAGTGACGAAAGTGATTCAACTCCGGAGTCCATTAAATTGGATGCCTTAGGCATTGTTCATAATCTACACCCAGAGAAGTCAAAGATTTCGACAAATGGAAAACTGCAAAAGGTGCAAAGTCTGTGTCTGAATCAGTGCTTCTGAACATGAATTTTCACTTTTAATTTTAGTTTACTATAATAAAACGCTGTTTTTAGTAGCCTTGCTTTTTTATTGTCTCTCAAAAGGTGAGAAAAGTAGACTACACTCCTCGGGGATAAAGCTGTTTTTGTCTTGGGCGCCCTTGAACCCCTCACTGCGCTCAGGACACGTCTTAATTCCTTAAATAGCTGTCATAAATTATACATATTTAAAATTATGTTAAAATAATATACAAATTAATTATTATTTCAACAAATTATTACTCCTCTGACTTTTCTGTTATATTATGAAGCCAACTGACAAAAAGACTATACAGGGTTACAGGAAAAGTCGACCTAGATCTGTTAAGGGCGTGTAGTACACATCATTTCTGAATGATTTCACTATGGAACCCCCCATCCTAAACTTAACCGTTTTCGAGATATTCGAGTATTAATTTTTTTATGAAAATGCCCAATTTTTCGGCTATTCAATTGAATATTTAGATTTTTTTGATTCTAATGATTATTTCTTTTGGTTTTTACATGAAGAATGAGATGGTTAATGACCTCAATGACTAAAATTGCATGTAAGTTAAGTGAATAGGTCATTGCAGACGATCGAAACTTAAGAAAATAAGTACAAATTATAAAAAAATATTTTTCTTTTCTGGATATCTCAAAAAATTATTGTTTCTCTGCAGATGTGCTTAAAAACATCTACATTTTATCAGCTATCCAACGAGGTATAACAACCTAGGGTTGTATTTAAACTCATAGAAAAAAACATAGTGAAAAGGTTCAGGTAGTAGGCCTAACGGGTCCCTCGGCTATTGTCCTTCAAGTTTATCCGGTGCGTGTGAGCGAGACAACTTACGATTTATGCAGGTGAGAGTAAGAAAAATAATGTGCAAAAACAAGTTTGGGGATACAACATGCCCACTGTTTTGTATTTGGTCGTTTGTTTGCTTGCCATCCATTTTAGTCTGCTCGTGCGATTCGTCCATGGTAGATGCGAATTATTGTGCTTTCGGATTCCCACACGACTTGGCTTTGTTTCTGGACTGATTTTTCTAACTGTGACTACTGTGCTTGTTTACTGGACTCTGATTTGTGCTTGTGATACTGGACTGTTGAAAATGGCAACATACTCGAACGAAGAATATGCGGATATGTTTATCTGCTACGGATACTGCAATTGCGTGTCCGCACAAGCTCGGACTGAGTACATACGACGCTATCCCGACCGTCGAGTACCTGATGTGAGCGTTTTCGACGGAGTTTACCGACGACTTCGTGAAACTGGCTCTGTTTTGCGACGACGTACGGACTTAGGAAGACCACGTGTCATTGATGACGACGAGAAACAAGACAACGAAATCGTAGAACGGTTCAGAAGAGACCCAACCACTTCGACCAATATTGTTGCCCGTGAACTGGGCCTAACTCAGTGGAAAGTGTGGTTTACGGTTCATACGGCAGGCCTGTATCCATACCACTACACGCCGGTACATGTAATTGAAGAAGGAGATCCCGCGAGACGCATGGACTTCTGCAGATTCATGCTCAATGCAGATATCGAGGACCCGAATTTCCTAAAATTAATATTGTGGATAGATGAATCCAAATTCGATAAGGACGGGATTACTAATTACCATAACGCACACCATTGGGCTCCTAAAGAACGAGGCAATCCAAATAAGAAAAGAGTAAGGGGTCACAACGACGATTTAGTGTAAATGTGTGGATGGGCATCATTTCCAACCATTTGATTGGGCCTTACTTTCTTCCAGACAACCTCAATGGTGAAACTTATGAAAATTTCTTAAGAGGTGACTTAGGTGACCTACTAGATGATCTCCCATTACAATTACTGCGGGACATGTGGTTTCAACATGATGGCTGCCCTGCTCATTTCAGAAGAAGCGTTAGGGAATGGTTGGGCACTAACTATCCTAACAAATGGATTGGACGAGGTGAGCCTTTACCCTGGCCAGCCAGATGTCCCGACCTGACCCCCATGGATTTTTATGTATGGGGGCACATGAAGAGCCTCGTTTACAGTGAGCTCAACCCAATATCGTCAGTGGAAGTTCTCAAAGAAAGGATAATTAATGCTGCTAACGACATAAGAAGAACATTAACCACTGGTGTAGTGAAAAGTGGACTACGTGAAAGAATGAGAAAATGTGTGCGAAATAGAGGTGGACACGTAGAACATGAACTATAAAATTTTATTCAAAAACATTAGGTGAATTATTACTGAATGATCTCCTAGGTCAGGATAGCGGGACATCGATGGATGCATGAAGATTGTACCTAGCCGAGGAAGGCCGTTCAGTAGTGGAAGCCAGTAGGCTGAAATGATGATGCTGAACTTAAGTCACATTAATTAGATTAAATAAGCGCTATTTATTCTGACTGCCCCATGTAGCCTTAGAAACTAAGTTTCACCGTTAGACCTACTACCTGAACCTTTTCAACTATGTTTTTTTCTATGAGTTTAAATACAACCTTAGGTTGTTATACCTCGTTGGATAGCTGATAAAATGTAGATGTTGTTAAGCACATCTGAGAGCAAGCGCCATGATAATTTTTTGAGATATCCAGAAAAGAAAATTTTTTTTTTATAATTTGTACTTATTTTCTTAAGTTTCGATCGTCTACAATGACGTATTTACTTAAATTACGTGCAATTTTAGTCATTGAGGTCATTAACCATCTCATTCTTCATGTAAAAAACCGAAAAAATAATCATTAGAATCAAAAAAAATCTAAATATTCAATTGAATAGCCGAAAAATTGGGCATTTTCATAAAAAAAATTAAAACACGAATATCTCGAAAACGGTAAAGTTTAGGATGGGGGGTTCCATAGTGAAATCATTCAGAAATGATGTGTACTACACGCCCTTAACGGATCTGGGTCGACTTTTCCTGTAACCCTGTATACATACAGGAGGAAAGAAAAACCTTTTTTCTAAAAAAACCGTGTTACAGTATGACCAGGAGTACATGTATATGTCATATTGATATGACAAATTAGTATGACCAGCAGGAAACGGCGCTTAGAGCAGTGCTTTATCCCTTCGGTGTATAGGTAATCTACATTACGTATACTATGCCACGTCAATTTTGAGTTTCTATGTGGATGTAAAGGGTTACCGCAAATATATAAATTACTCTTTAAATTACCAAAAAAATAAAAAATTAATACAGCGAATCGATTATGATTCAGTAAATGGGAAGCAATGTTTATATCATATTCTCACTGTCATCGTACTTTCAAGGGCGTCCCCAGCCTGTTGCCTTTGGTCAAGTTGGAATTATGGAGGAAGAGAAAAGCTATTTGTCTGGCATATGCATAAGAACCGTTGTTGGCAGTTGATCGGATAACATGGACATTGACGTTGCCGTCCCGCAAGGCTGTCTATTGCTGGAGTACATTGTTATCAAGATAACTGTATCTGGATAACAATGTAGTCCGGCAATAGACAGCATCCCGACATCGCAATTTTCCTCTACTGTGGACTACTTACTGAGTCACAGTAAAAGACAGCCGCAGTCGACTTGTGTCTGTTCTTCTAAATAATCTAAAGGTCTTCAACCAGAGGGCCTAGACAACATGCCTTTCGATAATCGTTATCACTATGGCTAAGCCGAAAATGTATGGGATTTGTCAAGTTCTCGAATGTCTTCTGATCGTAAATGTAAAATCCCATTCATTTTCCATGTAACGATAGCGATAGCGTTTGTCAAATGGCTTCTTGCCCTCAACGACTGGGGAATTGAGGTAGACTAAACTTGGGGAAGACTAAACTTAGTCTTGGCGAGTCTACACTCGAAGTTGTCGACGAATATGAATACCTTGGACAAACGGTCCAGGTAGATAAGTCCAATTTTGAACAAGAGGTTACTCGTCGAATCCAACTCTGATCTGCAGCGTTTGGGAATCTACGGCATACGAGTACCTATATTCACGTCCCGAATACTGGGGTGTCTTTTTTTTTATTCAACTAAAGGTTACCGTCGCCTATAGTATAGACACCTGCAATAACAAGAAAAATATCACTTGGTAAGTATTGAAAGTGCGTTCATCCTGAGGCCGAAGATAAAATGCCATCCATGCCTAGTAATTACACTGGCTATTTCACCCTTCAATCCGAAACAGCGAACTGTTTAACGGCTGAAATAAGAAAAGCTTAAGACTGAGTCTTAAAACGAAAGTCTTGGACCAGTCTGTGAGTGATATACATCACCATTGACACAAATAGGTCTCATTAAGAGGCTCAAGATCACTCAGAGGGCAAAGGAGCAAACAATTTGATGCGGAATAATGACGTCACACCTTGCTAATGTGTGTCGTCATTATTCCGCAGGAGAGACTGAGAGATACTGAGGAGCTCGGTGGCGTAGTGGTTTGAGCGCTCTGGTTTCGATCACGAAAACAAAGCAACTTTCGCCATGGTTGGTCCCTGGATGGGTCAATCAAATTTATAATCTTGAGCTCCTCCGTGCTTCGGAAGGCACGTTAAGCCGTTGGTCCGCGGTTGTTACTGCAGCCGCTTTAACCCACCAACCCGCACTGGGCCAGCGTGGTGGTGTTATGGCCCAAACTCCTCATGTGTTTCTGCCATGTAGGAAGGCCTGTGCCCAGCAGTGGAACGTATATAGGCTGGTGATGATGATGATGATGATGACCTTGCTAATGGCCACCGTGTATGTACACGGACAAAATTAATGATATCTTTGTAATTTATGCGTTTGCACGCAATGTGAACAAACTAATAGTACAATTTTTTAATGATTTTTTAAATATATAGTATCTAATAATATAAAGTCGCCATTCTTTGAAAATTTTTAAGCCACAAGTTCGATACCATACAAAAAACATACAATGCAAAACATTTTTTAGTTATACAACTCATATTTTCGAAATGTAATTGAAAAACCCTCATTTTCACTTGTAGGAAACACTCCTATTGTAGCAAAGGCGATACTTATTCTGTAGTACCTAATACGGTTGCTTTTATAAAACATTGTAGTTATTTTGAGCACTCTGAAAGCTCCGATAATTCTGATGCTGACTGTACACGCTTATCTAAAGTTATATAATTCAACGCCACACAACAAATTCGGCGATAACAGCAACATTAATTTTTAAATCTAGCCCTACCTAGCCTTCACTTTTGTTCTATAAGTAATGAATGATATGAGACAGAAATTTACGAGAATTAATTATATTTTTTAATAGTAAGGAATTATTGTGCTACTACAATTCACTTTAAATAAATGTTGAATTCAAACTATTTTTGTAAACCATTCTTTTTTTGTTTGCTTTCACATTGTGTTTATTTAATAATGGGGGAACAACAAAAATTTCACAAATCTGTATGATTTGTGAAATTATTTTCAGACTAGATAACACTCACATGGTCACGATTTCTAATTTGAGTTCTAACTCATTTATTTATATGAATTATCACTTTGAATATAGTGGTAGTAATTATGCAATTGTAATCAGGAAATAATTTGAAGATTCTAAATAATTAAATATTAAATTTATTGTGTAGGTAGGCATACTACACATTTTTGTTTGGTGGCTAAATATTACGAATCTGTCACTGTCTTTGCTTCATGGATGTCCATGCTGTGCTGTGCCCTGTATATTTTCCCCCTATTAAAATATTAAAACACAGCTTTATCATTAAAATATTTGAGGTAATACCTACTGGCAATATTTAAATGAAAATTGGTGATTAACAGGAAGTTTAATAATATTAATATTTTTACAGCTGTTATCTAGCTGAAATTGAGTATCAATAAGAGCATTTGTAATAGTTACTAGATAACAGAGAATTATAACATATTAGCCCTAATTCTAGAGAACACATGCTAAGTTTAAATTTAAGTTCAGTGCATTTCTTTCTCTCAATATGAATACGAAAAGAATGGCTATGGTATGATTTGACATTTTGTAACGTGCGTTAAATTTTCGACCCTAATGAACGTGATATTATGCAGTGTTTAGAAGGCACATGCCGTCTAAAATTGTCTATGGTTCCTTTGAAATCTAAGAGACACCGCACATATACAATTTCAAATCGAACAACTAAATTGCGTAAAAAAAAAACCTTAAAACAACAACAACAACAGCTTGCAACATCATGACAGGCATAAGGTGCGTACAAATAAATGTACATCACAGTAAAGCAGCCTCTGCCCTTCTGGCACGGGAACTGCAAAGAGGCAAGTTTGACATTGCTTTGATTCAAGAACCGTATCTTTACCGGGGACTAGTCAAAGGATTGAGTGGGACAAATGGTACATTATACTATATGTGTTCTATAAAAGATATGAGAACTTGCATTTATCTCAGAAATGGCTACAATGCGGTGGCTCTATCACAGTTCTGTTGCAGGGACCTAACAACAATCAAAGTCTATACAGGGGAGGGGAGGGACAGGCGGATACTTGTACTGGCGTCAGCTTACCTCCCCTATGAAAAAGCTGATCCGGTGTCGGAGGAACTACGAAACTTGATCAACTATGGCAACCGAGAAGGAGTGGATGTTCTCATCGGCTGCGACGCGAATGCACATCATGTCGTCTGGGGGAGCTCGGACGTCAATGCAAGAGGAGAAAGGTTACTGGATTTTCTGGTAAGCTCACCCATGCAAATACTTAACAAAGGCAGTAAGCCCACCTTCTTTAATGCTCGGAGGGCTGAGGTTATCGATATAACTGTAGCTTCAAATAAGGCAGCTAGATATGTAACAGACTGGCATGTATCAAATGAGGTCTCACTTTCAGATCACAATTATATATGCTTTAAGTACGGAAACACCGGGCAACCGAAAACTGTACAACGTAAGAATACGAGACTTACTAACTGGGATAATTACAAACGCGATCTTAGGATTTAATTAGGGAATCCAAACAGCAACCTCAACTCGATACTTGATATCGAGTTTGAAGCGGAGAGGTTGACAAAGGCTGTAGGGACAGTGTGGCAGCAAAACTGCCCAGACAGTAAAATAGTAGGGAAAAAGGTACCCTGGTGGACACATGAAATAGCTCAAATAAGAAAAGAGACAAGGCAAGCTTTTAACATTGCAAAGGCTAGAAACGACTATAGTGATTATAGGAAGGCGCTAACACGGTATAGTACTGCAGTTAGGAAAGCAAAGAGAAAGGCTTGGCGAACTCATTGTGAAAACATAACTTCAATCCCTGAAGGAATGAGGTTAGCCAAAGCAATGTCGACGACAAATGCGATCCCATTAGGAATAGTTAAAAATCTAAATGGTGTAAGCACAGATACGGGAATGGGGACTCTGGAGGTCATGTTAAATACGCACTTTCCAGGATCAGAAATCATAGAACAGGAGCAAGACCCTATTGAATTGGAGGAACTAAGAGAGAAAACCTCTAAATTCGACTGGGACATTGCTAAAAAGGTAGTAGACGAGTTAAAAATAAAATGGGCCCTGGCTAGTTTTCAACCTTTCAAAGCACCAGGACCAGATAACATCTATCCTATACTACTACAACAAGGTAGCTCCTACCTTGGACAGCATCTATGCAGGCTTTACAAAGCATGTATTGCCTTCGGATACATTCCCAGAACTTGGAGAAAGGTCAAAGTAATCTATATTCCAAAGCCTGGAAAATCGGATTATGAAGAACCAAAGGCATTTCGGCCTATCAGTCTCCAATCCTTCGTTTTAAAAACTTTGGAGAAAATGGTGGATAACTACATAAGGGAGGGGCCACTAAGGAAATTCCCCTTAAACAGACTACAGTGTGCATATCAACCTGGCAAGTCCACGGAGACAGCCTTGCACTATGTAGTAAGCAGAGCAGAAGCAGCTTTGGTGCCTTTGTAGACATTGAGGGTGCCTTTGATCGCACAACTTTTGAATCCATTAGAATAGCTGCCAGAGAGCATGGAGTTCCCCACACAATTAGGAAGTGGATTAACGGCATGCTTAAAGGCAGAATCAATTACTCTGAACTACTAGGGGAGAGTCTGCTAGCAAGGACCACAAGGGGCTGCCCTCAGGGAGGGGTACTGTCCCCGTTGTTGTGGAGCCTTGTGGTTAATTCCATAGTGGTTAGACTAAATGAAGGACCACTGTTTACAGTAGGTTATGCAGATGACTTGGTCATAATGGCCAATGGGAAGTTCCCTGGCACTGTATCGGAGATTATGCAGAGAGCGCTGAGAAAACTGGAAGAGTGGTGTAGCACCAACCACTTGTCAGTAAATCCCAGTAAAACGACGGTGAATCCCTTTACAAGGCAAAGGAACCTATTAAGGCTCAAAACACTGCAACTTTACGAAACGGAACTAACATGGTCCAGTGAAGTGAAATATCTTGGCATCACGCTAGATAAAGGGCTGACCTGGAAACTACATATGGAGAGAACTGTGACCAAAGCTCAAAGAGTTTCTGGGATGTGTCGCTCCACTTATGGTAAAACATGGGGGTTGAAACCAAAGATAATAAAGTGGATTTATACACGGCACGGCAATGGTACGGCCATTATTAACATATGGCAGCACAGTCTGGTGGCCTAGAACAAGGCTAGCAACTTGCAAAGCTGTACTCGGCAAATTGCAGAGAACAGCATGTTTAGCGATCACCGGAGCGTTTAGAACCACTCCAACGGCAGCGATGGAGGTACTCCTAGACCTTCCCCCGCTGCACATAGTCATTGAAACAGAGGCGAGGAAAGCATTGCATAGGCTTAAGACTATAGGTCTATGGGACAACACCAAACCTCTGTTTAAACACACAAAGTGGGCAGGAGCATCTGTCCTAGACGGGTATATGGGTGCGTTAAATTTTCGACCCTAATGAACGTGATATTATGCAGTGTTTAGAAGGCACATGCCGTCTAAAATTGTCTATGGTTCCTTTGAAATCTAAGAGACACCGCACATATACAATTTCAAATCGAACAACTAAATTGCGTGCTTTCATAGGCCGCACACTTCGTCGACTTAGTTGGTGGACAGTGTTGCTAGCGCGGTGAAGTCTGCGATAAAATGCGGAAAAACAACGCACTTCTTAACTTAAAAAAAAGAAGACGAAAACAGAACAAAACATTTAGGGTGCATCCGATATTAAGTGACAGATTAGAGCGTGGGAAACATAATACCTTACATTCTAAACTGAGATGTTACCCAGATAAGTTTTTAAAGGCTTGCCTTTTTTGGACTTCGTCGATCAGCAGTTCTATTTTTTCATTTGTTACAAGAAGAGAATGCAGAGATCGACTGGCTGCGGCGGCTGCGTGCCCGTCGGCAAAAATCCAAGCGTGGGGAAATCACGCGCACGGGTCTGGTCACACTGCATTTTACCGTGCGACTGAAAGAGAATATAAAACGCTACGTGCGACTGACCAACTAAGTTGTTATAGTGTGCGGGCTATCGGCCGATAGTTGGCCAATTATTTAGTTGAACGACTTAGTTGATATAATGTGCCGGCTATCATAAGATTCTATGCCTATTAGACATTCTGCGATTTAGTTGGCCAACTTGAAATTGTATATGTGCGGTGGCTCTAAGTTTAGTTGACAGCTCCAAACAAATTATTGCTACCTTTTTTCTTTTACATATTGCGAGAAGGAGATATACTGTTTTTAAATTTAAACTTATAGTGGCCCTAATTCTGGTAAACACATGCTAAGTCTAAATTTAAGTTCAGTGCATTTCTTTCTATTAAAAGGAATACGAAAAGGATGGCTGTCATATAATTTGACATTTAGAAACGTGCATTCGATTTTCGACCTTATTGAACGTGCTAAAATGCAGTGTTTAGGAGGCACCTCCGTACATGCCGTCTAAAATTGTCTATGGTTTCTTTGAAATCTATCTAAATTTAATCTAAGTTTATGTAAGGTGACAGCGGGGAAGTCCGTCTATGGGGCAAGTCCATTTATGCAGCCAAAATTCAACTTGAAATCGATCAAATCAATTATTTCTATAGAAAAAAAAACTATCATGGTAGGATGTCAATCTACAATCATTCACAATCCAGTTTACTGGTCTACCACTGACCTACCATAGACTTTGGTGAACCCTATGAATATCTTCTAGTATTTTTGTTTTTATAATATCCACCAGCTTATAATAAAAACGAGTACAGTCGGCAGCAAGTCAACCGTAACAGTTTGACGTGGAGACCCCCTTACCCCGATGCCGTTTGTAATAAAGTTACTGTTACGTTTGGTGTGCTGTCGTCTGTACATTTTAAAGATACTATAACTCTTAATTTTATTTGGGGTCGGAGCCCAGTTGGTACTCTAAGATCATAAAAATAAATTGTTGCTATGGCCGAGCTGTTACTGTTTAAAAAAATACTATATTGTTAGATAAAGTTCTATTACTATACTAAACATTATGTTTCTTTACAAGCAGATTGTACTCATCTTTGACTTTCTTACACTCACTTTGCAGGTCTTCAAATTGGCTCTGAAACAATCATGAATATTTCAAATATCAACACAGTTTCTATAAATAGAAAAATTTATACTTTTACAGGTTACTAAAACTAAAATATAACAATTGTCATGTATATATTATTGTGTTAACCTGTTAAGCTATGTATTCCAGGTACAACAGATTTTTAAATGTTATAATTATGATCCCGTCTCCGGAGCGGTCCCAGAGTGTAATGTGGCTTTACATATTAATTAGATACATCATGAGCAGGGCTTGCAATACAAATATTCTAATGTTGCGAATATTCGCCCATATTTATTATTTGAATGTTGCGAATATTCGTTCATATTTACAATATTATATTTGAATATTAAGCCACTATTATTCAAATATACTTGAACTATTTCAAATTTTACTGTTAAAAAAAACAGCCATAGAAACTGTAAGAAAGCGAGGCAACGACAAACCGTTTTGGACGTTGTTTTATTGGTTTAAATAATATGAAGACCAATATCTGTTTTGTTTTATTTAAGGAAACATGATTCTAAATATAAAACAATTTGTGATGATGACGGAAAATAACAATGGTGGGGTAGGTAGGCTAAGGATTTAAATCATGTTTATAAAACACCTTCGCAATTAATGCATTGATCGCCCCACCCGCGCCCTGTTCGCCTTGAAAATCATAAATGTGTGCATGATATTTTAAAACTATGATATCTCTTAAGATATTCATTGAAATTAAATGATGTCAAGAACAATTTTGCTCAAAATTAAATACTTGTGGTGAATACTTGTGGTATTTATTTGGATAAGGAATAATATCATGTTTACAAAACCACCTTTGCAGATAGTACTATTAGCATTATTTTATAACAAATTTGATTACCAAAAAATGGTTCTAGAGAGTCAATTTCAAATAGACATATGCTGTCACAGACTTTTTTTCATAACCTTCAAGGAGAATAATTCCTGCAAACATTATTTTTATATGTAACTCTAACTATTTACACAACGCACGCAACGAAAGCTCTGAAAAGGAATATTTTTCCCCATTTTTGCAACACTTTTAATTAATGCTCAGCTCCTATTAGTGGTAGCGTGATGTTATAAGGCCTATATTATACCTCAATAAATAGACAATTCAACTCAAAAAGAATTTTTCAATTTGAAACTGTAGTTCTTGAGATTAGCACGTTCAACCAAACAAACAAACAAACAGCTTTATATTTCAACTTATAATATTAGTATAGATTGTATTAATTTTTTTATATGTAAATATATACCTACAATTGGAATACATTTGGATATATGTAATTGAATATTAACAAAAAAAAATAAAAAATATTTGAATACCTAAAATTTTAGAATATGCAAGCCCCAGTCGAGAGGAGGAGGTACTAAAGGAGTATGAATAGGGCTACTTCCTTCAAGCTAATCAGATCAAATGTAAGCGTGTATAAATAAAGCAAAAAAACAAAGGTGAAATTGTTGAAATGAAATGAAGAAATGAAATATATTTATTTGCATAAGAGACATGGTTCGATAGATCATAAAAGCAGCAGATAAATAAATGCAGATAAAATAAAAGATGCAGATAAATATTTAAATTAATAACTCACATGATACAAAGAAAATATTGTTTCAATCTCTTACTTTCATTACTAGATTTCCTTTCATTAATAGAACAAAACAAGTTTTTTCGAAAAATATATGACCAATTTTTAAGCTATTAGAATTTAAAATTGTATAAACTTGAAATGTACAAATATAGTACACCTTTTGGCAATAATGTTTAAATAAATAAATAAATGAAAGATACCTGACATATTGCAGACTGTTGCTTCATAGCCACACAACTCTCCATAATATCTTTAAAATTCTCTTTATCTACTTCATGATTTCTTTGAGTTTCTGTTAATAACTTGTCTATTCTGTTTTTATATTCTGTAACCTCTGTAAAGTAAGAATTATTTCCAACTAAATACTTTTTACAGGTTACCAAAAAAAAAATGGCTAAAAGGCTCCTCCCATGTAGGAAGGCCTGTGCCCAACAGTGAGATGTTAATAGGCTAGTTATGAATCAGTTTCTCTGATATGAAATTATCAGGCGGACGCCTGATAATTCAGATTTTTCAAATTTACTTCTTTTTCTGTACTGGTTTATCATTCTACAATATTATAAAAATATCTGGCCAATGCTAATGGTGATTGGATCACCATTTGTGTGATTAATTCCTTCACATGTCTCAAGCACATAAGTCACTAGTCAGTTTTGTGTTTGCATAGCTTAAAAGTTAGTAATTTTACTAATAAAAGCCAAAGCTTCCCAAACATTATAGGACTAACCATTCAATTGATATTTCAATGAACTTAATTCTGATAAACAACGTTCCCCTGAATACTGAACACTTCTCTTCTCTTGTAAGTAATTTAAATACAAATACATTATGCTAAGAACTATCATCACAGCTAAAAATGAAACAAATAACTTTTCCTTTGTGATGATCAAATACAACTTGTACATTGTAAGCTTTCTGATTTCCTTTACATTGCTTTACATTGTAAAATTGTAATTTTTACATTTCCCCACAGATTTTTCTGTTATGTAAACATAGCAATTTTTTTTAAAAGTAAAATTATTTATTCTCGATTTTGTAAAACATATTTTTTTTGTTAGTTTTTTTTATTTTATTTTATTCTCACTATAAGGGGAAGGCAAAGGTAACTAATACCCATGCAGCCATGTCTTCAGTGTTTCGTTATTTCTTCTTTTATTGCATTAAAATGTTGGCGTAACACATTTCAATGCTTCTTTGGGGTATTTTACACGAAATATATGATGACAGTCACTTTATGTTGATGAAGTGGATAGCCACAAAAAGTTCTCATCATATTCCACACCATAATCACTTTTATTCTTTATAATAATCTTTTAATTGCACGTCAACACAAACACTTGAATAATAAAACTACGCCACTTTTATAACTCAATGTTCGCTCCGTCACAAGTTTTAATTATTGTAATAAAAATTTTCACAGACGCCACAAAAACCCGCCAAACACTCCTTTTTTTGTTAATTCTCTCTATAAAGGGAAGGCAAAGGATACTAATGCCCATATAGCCAAGCTTATATTTCTTCTTTTATTGCATTAAAATGCTGGCGTAACACATTTCAATGCTTCTTGAGAGTATTTGACACGAAATATATAATGACAGTCACTTTATGCTACTTGATGAGGTGGATATACACAAAAAAGTTCTCATCGTATTTCACACCATAATCACTTTTATTCTGACAATGTTTCAGTTGCATATCAAAACACAAACACTTGAATAATAAAACTTCGCCACTTTTATAACACAATGTTCGCTCCGACACAATTTTTAAATATTGTAATAAAAATCTTCACTGACGCCACAAAAACCCGCCAAACACTCCTAATCATTTTTTTATATTTCTTTTTTCTTTTTTTTTAATTCATTGTCCCTGTAATGGGAAGGCAAAGGCTACTAATTCCCATACAGCCATATGTTCAGTATTTGTTATTTCTTCATTTATTGCATTAAAATGCTGGTGTAACGCATTTTAATGCATCTTGGGAATATTTGACATGAAATATATGATGACAGTCTCCATATGATGCTACTTGATGAGGTGGATAACCACAAAAAAATTTCATCGTAATTCACACCATTATCACTTTTATTTTATCTTTTAGTTGCATGTCAACACAAACACTTATTTTGTAAAACTATGCCACTTTTAAAACATAAAGTTCACTCCGACACAATTTTTAATTATTGAAATAAAAATCTTGACTGACGCCACTAAAATCCCGGTTTATTTATTTTTTTGGTTCATTCTCCCTACAATAGGAAAGGCAACGGAAACTAATTATAGTGTCTAGAAACTCATAATAACTGAATATTTACCCACTCAAACACATATCAAATAATACGGACTTTTGCTTTTAATACTTTTGTAACAAGTGACATATAAAGAAGATAGTGGCCCTAATTCTGGTAAACACATGCTAAGTCTAAATTTAAGTTTAGTGCATTTTTTCTATCAAAAGAAATACGATAAGGATGGCTGTCATATAATTTGACATTTAGAAACGTGCGTTCAATTTTCGACCTTATTGAACGTGATAAAATGCGTGTTTAGGAGGCACCTCCGTACATGCCGTCTAAAATTGTCTATGGTTTCTTAGAAATCTATCTAAAGGACATGGTAAAAGTTTCTATGAAGTTTGGGCCAGCTCATGAGCACCATTTTTTCTTATAGCTATATTTGTAAGAAACCGTAAAATCTATACATTTCTTCATAACATTACTGATTACAGCCGCAGAAAATTATAATAATTTCAATAAAATATTACAAAGGTAGCCATTTTCAAAAAACAAAATGTCAATGTCATTGTCTTGTCACCTTTGAAAACTATATCTCCTCGTCGTTTTTTATATTTTACAGAAACTATTACAAAATAAGAACACTTCAACTCGTTCAAAGTTGGGTCAGACAGAGTGGCATTCATGGTTTTCTCTTTACAGGTGTTTTAGGAGTAATGACTTCAAAAACATGTACTTACTATGTATATTCATAATGCATTCCAGACACTGATGTTTTTGTCATCGACTCCCGGGAGTCTATCGCGGCTCGAGAGAACAAAGTGTATCGTTTAGTAGGTATGCTACATATGCCCCCGATTATGGTCTAATCTGATTTGCGAGATGACATTCTATAATTAACTACCAACCCGCATTGTGCCACCGTGATAGTGTATTGGCCCAAGATCCTCATGTGTTTCTCCTAGTAGGAAGGCATGTGCCCAGCAGTGGGACCTATATGGGTTGGTGATGATGTTTCAATTATTGTTACTTATTTCTCAAAGTAAATAAATAAATATTCATACAGTCACACCTATTATCTAGCCCATAGTACTCTACTTAATAGGATTACCTACTTGTGCCAAAAAATAAAAAGTCCATGCATCAAAGATAACAAACTTATTGTATGTTGATTTTAAAACTACTCTAATGAAATATTCATGAAGTATGTGAATAACCCCTTTTTATGTGCTTTGTTAGTAATAAGTTTCATCTACAAATGTGGTGCAACTACTTGTATTATAGGTAATTATGTGATGACAGAATAAGTTTCAAGATCCTACTAAGATCAAGGCAACTTCATAATGCTTATGACCAGCTGCTAAAACTAATAGTCTATTCTCCACTGCTTGTACCTTCTTAATCTGTCAACCAGCGTTAGACCTCTGGAAGTCAATGTCCATTGAGAAATCAATTGTGTCTAAACTCTGATCCTTGGCAGGTTAAATGTTTCAACAGATGACATTGACTTACTGTAAAAGCCAACTATATTTTTCATTGCCACCATATTATTTGGCAAACAGCAAAAGAAGGAACTACCACTGCACATTTAACACTACTCATTTCACATATAAGGTGGTACTACTTTATGAGGAGTTACTGTAAAGCTTTAAAAGAGGCTTCACTGTAACTTCTATAATTTAAGCTCTGAGATAATGAGGTTTTTATAAAAAAAAATATATTACACCATGCTAAAATGTCAAGCTAATTTTGATTCCAGCATCACTTGGTATAAAATAAGGTTGTGAAATTAAAGAAGAACAACTCCTTTTATCATTTATTGATATTTATTCACAATTCATATATTATAATTCTTTTTGAAGTAAAATACCATCTTAAAATGAGGCCGGAGGCTCAATATTGGTTTGGTGTTGAGCCCAGCCCCAATACCACACTATTGTTATCACATGAGAGCAATACCACACTGTTTGTTTGCCACATATGCAACTACAATAATATTCATTTATTCTGCACAGTTTTAACCTTGTGGCCTAGTAAATATGTTGTATATTTCTGAGGACTGATGCTTGGATAAGGTGCTCCGGCAACTGGGCAGACATGTGCTGCTGAAGGTATCTGCAACAGTAACAGCAATATATTTATTCCATAGTATGTTTTTTAAAAAAATTATAATAGTACACATTTGCTTTCATAAAAAAATTAGAATATAACTAAACAAACATTTCTAACATACCTGTTGAGGATAAATCCTTGTCGTTAGCTCTTCACGCTCAGGGCCAAGCAATCTATACTGCCTATGATTCAAAGAAGTTGAGCACCTGTCGCTATCACCAAGCTGCTCACTGTCATCTCTTCTGGCATGACATTGAGCTGCTTGCCAACAACCCAACAGACACATCCACCTCCAGTAATCTACAAACACAAACATGAAGATATTTTCATACTCATTTTTAAACAAATTAACAGTAATATAATTAAAAGAACTTAGGTAACTACCTGTCTTGGCTGAATTGTAGTTGCAATATAATTCCTCTCTAGACCATATGGTAAAGAATGGGAACATATTCTAGCAACAGAGAATCCACAACATACACAAATGTTTGTATTCTACGATTCTTCAACATATTCTTCTATATTTTGTTCCAGTGCAACATTTTGAATATCATTCCAACATGACACACAAAGTGTAAACTGCCTTCAAGTAACTGTAATCAAAGTATTGTTACATTAATTATTTACTTACATAACAGTAATGGATCATAATTAATGAAAAAATGCTATGAGCATGTTGATATTACTAGGTGGATAGACCCTATTTGATTGGATACAATGTGTCTGAGTGGGTCAAGAATACAGTGTGATCTTCTTCTGAATTTATGATGATCAACACCAAATACATACATGATCATCATGAGATACTGCAACTTCTATGGTATGGTCAACATTTTCTAAAATGTTGTCAAAACAATCCTGACATAGCTCAATATACAGCGGAATCTGTAATAATTAGGTTTTGAATAAATACAATTCATTTTAAGCATTTATAATATTAAAGATAGAAGAGTCATTAAAATATTATACAAATAATGTTATCTTACTTCATGTCCCATCTGCAATTCTTTTGAATTAGGTGATCTCAATGCCCATATTCCATAGATGATATTGAATATCACCTCCAATGATATAATCGCACATCAGGTGCTATTTTACAAACCTACAAAGAACATGTTAGAATAATTGATAGAATACTAGAAATCAATAAAATATGCCTCGTAGAATGGGAGACAACCATATAAATAACATTCTTAGCGGTTCTTTGTAAACTACGGCAGAAAAACTATGTTACTCACCAACTTGTTTGAATGACAATAATCAAAAACAACAGCGTATATTAATCAGAATCAAGGTTCACGCCAAGTCACCAGATGCTTATTCGTGATGAGAGAAGGTCTAAAGAGAATAGGCTGGATCAAATAGTTCCAGCAATCAACAAACACAGCATAATATAATCATAGTCGAAACAAAATGACAACTAACTAAAGTATCACAAAGACAATAAGTTTAACTTTTTAACGTCGTTTATAGCTTTGGATAATACACTTTTGGGCACTTTTATGAATGCAGTGCTGCCATTTTACTAGAAAAATTATTTTACTTTATAATTTCTTGCAATCAAATGAAAGAGTTTTGTATAAGTTATAGGATACTACGTTATTCAGTACATTTTTGTCTACAATCTGAAATGGTGCTCATGAGCTAGCCCAAACCTTTACTATCTCCTTTAAGTGACATCTCTAAACAGATTTTTGCTATCTTTTTCCTATTACTTATTGCGAGAAAGAGATATACTGTACTTAAATTTAGAATTTAAGTGTGTTCCCAGAATTAAGCCCAGTGCTCCATGGCAATTACCATAGATGGCTTTTTATCAAAACCTCTTTTCAACACTCCGCCTCACGAAGATGTCGAAGATAAGTTAATATTCTTCTTCAATGAAAACAGCTTCGTGCCATTCAGAGGTTCTGTCAGCATGTCTGTAATCATATCTTCGGTTGCCTTATATTCCACAATGACCACCCCATTAGCTACAATTTCTTATAAATAATGTTGCTTTATGTCAATATGTTTTGACTTAGCATGAATGACTGGGTTCTTGGCCATTTTCTGCGCAGCCTGGTTGTCAGTAAATATGGTAACTGCAGCAATACTGATTTCTAAATCATTTAAGATATATTTTAAAATATGTATCCTCTTTGGCGGCTTCGGTCATTGCCATGTATTCGGCCTCTGCCGTTGACAACGCTATGGCGCGCTGTTTTTTCGCTTCCCAACTGATGGGGGTTCCAGCTATCGTAAAGACAAATCCAGTCTTACACTGGATTTGTCTTTAGATATTGACCTTCTGTCAATTTCACAGGATGCCCAATCTGCATCTGCAGCGCCCGATAGCAGATAGTCCCCCTTCTTATAAATTAGACCGTAATTAATTGTGCCTTTTAAATATTTTAGGACACGTTTCGCTGCTTTAAAATGTGTCTCATCATAAGAGGAGTTAAATTGGCTTAGGTAGCTTACAGTAAACGCTATGTCTGGTCTGGTAGCCACCGAGTATACATTAATGTGCCAATTAAATTTTGATAAGGTAGCTCCTTTTGGCATGTTTTGGTCTTTTTTAACTTTAATCCTGCTTCTTTAGGAGTTGCAGCTGATTTGTAGTCGCTCAAGCCATATTTTTCTAAACATTTGTTAAATCAACAATTTTTTTTCTTGGCTCAGTTTTTTTTGTCCATCTTTAAGGGCTGATTTTTTAATCCTCAGAATTTTTTATCTAGAAAATAATTTTGATGTTTGGACAGATTTTCTATAGATTTAGATTAACTGTCAACTTGTCAAAGTTATTCTCGGGATAATTATTGGTGTACACCTGTACACCTCAGTGTACACCAATGTGTATAAGGGGCCATTCATTTATTACGTAAGACGATTTAGGGGGGAGGTGGGTAGACCATGCCTTATTTTTTCTTACAAGGGGGTGGGAAGGAGTCTCGATAGGTCTTACGTAAGATCACAAAAATGCGCAAAGTTATTTTATTATATTTTGAAAAAGCGCGGGCAACCACGCGGGTGCGTATACAGGTACGTAAACAGGTAATAATAGGTATATACAAATAAACATTTCTAAAAGTTGTTACTTTGAAAAATAAACATTAAAACAAACTAATCGTGTATTTTTTTTCCTTTACATTCTTACATAATAAATATTAAACAGGGGGGAGGGGGTCGGCCTATTCTTACTTTTTCTTATAATTAGGTAGGTATACTTAGGTCGAAAACTAGCAAAATTCGTCTTACGTAATAAATGAATGGCTCCTAATGAATAGGTCACAAATAAAACATAGAGGTACTTTTTGGTTTAGGTTCTCTCTATAGAGGAAAATAATAATTGGTTCTCAATAATACAGAGAAGGTATGGGGAACTTTATTTCTCATCTACATTATACATACACTTACACTAGCATTTCAATGCAATATTTGCAGAATTAAAGAAATTTAGCCATGTCTTTAGAGGCATTAGTTCCCTTGCCTTCTCTGTAATAGGAAGAATATATAATTATATGTATATACAGAGTGTTTGGTACAAAGTATAATAAGCGAGCACCTACCCATGTTAACATAGTTATATAAATACTATGGTGTTATCAAAAATTCAAAATTGTGAAATAAATTTCAAATTTCTTCATGCAAAAAGTTCGCCCACTAAAACAAAAATGTATGGGAAATTTCAAAATTAATTTTACAATTTAGAATTTTTGATAACACCATAGTATTTATATGACTATGTTAACATGGGTAGGTTCTCTCTTGTTATACTTTTTCTAAAAGACGTTGGGAACATTTTGTGGTTATCCACCTTATCAAATAGCATCTTAGGGAGACTGTCATCATATATTTCGAGTTAAATTCTCCCAAGGTGCTTTAAAATGTGTAACACCAGCATTTCAATGCAATAAAATATGAAAAAGTATTTACATGGCTGTATGGGCATTAGTTCCCTTTGCCTTCCCGTTACGGGGAGAATGATCAAAAAAAGAGAATTAAAAAAGCTAACACATCTAGTAATTTATCTGTGCTAGGTATATTCGACAGCGCATCAACTGTATCAGTTTGACATTGAGACCATGCTGAAGCAGCTAGTAATATAGGCGGCTTTCATAATGCAACTGTTACACTTGATATGCGGCTGTCTGTTGTGACTTCCTATTTCTAGTAATCTGTGCCAGTTGTTACCGTACGTGGTAGGCATGTTCATGTGGTAGGTATAGAGAAATTTAATAGTGGTAGTAGGTAGTAGGTAGGTACCTACCGATCTGTGCTACCCATACCAAGTCTTTCTCAGAGTACTCTTTCTACACGCACTTTACCTCAAAGAGTATTAATTTTACAGCTAATACTATTAATCAGTAATTTCTGTACATTTATTTGTTAGATCTTTTGGATAAAAAAACATGTTGGAAGATGATTATGTGTAAATATTAACCGACGAGGTACTGTTATTAGTACCGATCTGCGCACCACACACTCAAAAATTACTATTTCTATCTTCGGCAAGCGGTAAGAAATCAGTTTTACTACACATTTTTGCACGAGTTCATTTTCTTTGCGAAATTATTTACTATTCCATTCCTTGTGGCACTTCGTTAGCGAAGCATGTGGCGGAAATTTAGTTATGTAGGTACCTACTAATTAATTAAAGTTAACAATTTGTTAGTATATTTAAATTAATAACTTATTTTCTTGAAATGAAGGATGAAAGTAACTTTTATATATTTTTATATAGTAGGTATGCATTGAAACATTCTGCTATTGTAGGAACGCCGTTTCTTCTTGAGATTAGACTTTGACACCCAGCATACTTGTGTTTGTGTGTGTATGTGCGCGACATAGCGAACGCTGTAGAAATCCGTTTTTTGCGAATGTAATAATGTGTATGTTATTTATTTTGGAAAACTTGGAATCACTTTCCAATTTCATTTTAATTTGCTTGCTGCACCTTACGAATGTTTGATGCGCCTAATTGGACTTTCTTTATCCATCAATTGTTTTAATTATCTAAATTAGTGAATTTTTCTATGAAATTATGATTTTTAATGAAAAATCTAAAATTTAGAACTTCTTGTTATTGAAGAGATTAAAATCCTCTTAATCTACCTCAATAGTAATATGACACACATTCCACTTAAAAATTAAGCTAGTTTTCATGACTACTCTCTTTTTGATTGTCTGGTAATTGTATGCCCGCTCTAAAGCCTAATAATAATAATATATAATAATAATATATTTATTTATTTTCTCATCACAATAGGTTACTAATGTTGACACATGGTATTTTACTTGATACCTCAAGCAGTGTTATCCCACTGGAAGGCTATGTCAATTTAAAAAATCAATTTTGTCTGGAATCTGATGCTTGATGGGTTAACTAGGGATGGGATTAGGTACTTGATATTACAAGAGATATCGAGATTTTTACCTAACATTCTAGTTTTTATAAAAACGATGCCTACAAATAAAGAAACTTCAAACATTATTTATACATATTATGAAGTTTCGTGTACATAGATGATAACATTACACTAACACAAGCTAGGGTACTAATTAATTCTATGGGAACATTTTATCTTACTATGATTATTATTGATGATTATCAGTCAGTCAGTCTTGGTATTAATTTACTTATTTATAAAATCTGAAAAGTAAGATTATTTATGTATATTAGTGGAATAAAAAACATTGTAATTAGTATTTGTATTTGCATTTTGCTTTTTTTGTTTTGTTTTGTATTTATTGTTTTTTTTTGGATTTGTTTTTTCAAAGTCATATGTGTCAAAATTAGGCTAATATACAATAACTATTCACTACTGCTAAAACTGCTATGAATCTGATGATGAAATAAATAAGAAAATGGATAAATCCATAAAACTCTATTTTTATTTTTAATATTTAGACTCTTTTATAATATTCCTGTTCATAACATTATTAATTTGCTTTCATAAACCATATTATGTATAAATGAAATTAAGATTGATTAATCTGATCACCTAAGAATCATAATTATTTATCATAGTTAAATATAGATTTACAAAAAAAAATACTAAAAATTAGACTTCTTTTTCAAATGATTAAATGTTTTTATGTATTATAATTAAAAATGAAAACTTTATTCCTAGGTATTTGAGATTTATTTATTTAAGGGAAACATACAGCAATACAATAACACACAAAAAATTATGCATTGTAACTAAACAAAATGCCAACAAAGTTTCCACTTATATCGCATTTCATTGAAATATATCTAAACAAACACAAAATTTATCATTCAATAGAATAAATACCTAAATACATACAAATTATATTATACAAATGTTTTAAAATACAATATTTAACAATTAAAAACCTAAGTAATATGTTTTTGTTTGACTGCCGAGACAAAACTATTAAAAGTGGTGTGGAAAATATCAATGTCTGAATAACTATTGTTATAGGTAGAACAAGCACGCACTATAAAACGGTTCTGAGAGTACTTAGTTCTACAAAGAGGAACTGAAAAATAATTATAATATGTACCTATTTACTTTTCAACAAATACCTCCCTGTTTCTTTGTAATCTAATTGGCAAGTTGCTAGTCTCTCCCAACACAAGTATCTCTGATTACTTATTGGGAAGTCTTATTGTTTTAATATTATTTTTTGAAATTTTTTAATTATATTTTCATTTTTGTAGGTGGTAAATTAAGATGGCAGAAGCTCACTCAGCTGTTGCATTTTCATTTGCTATTACTCATGATGGGTGGGATGTGAATTTTGACCGTGAAGTACTTTATTTAGTCTGGGAATCTGGTATACGGTCATGGAAAAAACGAGTAGCCAGATTCAGGGTTAGTATGATTTAACAAACTGACATAATACATTCTTTCATGTTTTTGCAGCTAAACATTGATATAAAATTTCCTTTTACAGAACAGTGTCCACAATGGTGTATACCCTGGTCACTTACAGTCTCTCTATGTACTATGGAGTTTACTTGTAGCAGTGCATTTTAGTGGTTTTAACATACCATTTGGATTAGTTCAAAAAGCCTTAACTATATTACCTAGGTGTGTATAATATGATCATAAATACCATGACATACATACATATACTTCATGTTTACATTTGATTAATTTGAATTAATTAGATCATAGTGTGATACACAAAAAAGAAATTATAGGTACTGATATATTTATTGTTTATAGTACTTCAACAATGTGGCAAGTAATAGCCTGTCTGCTGGCAGCTCTTGTTATGTGGCTCACTGTTATTTTTCTAATGAGATACCTACTTAAACTACTGCTAATGTACAAGGTAAAGTACAGTTTTAATATTGTAAGATAATTGCTTTATTATTACTTAGGTATAAAAAATAATTATCTATGACTTATTTTAGTAAAACATAGATTAAGTGTATAAAGTATTGACTGTGAGAAAATATTATGATAAAATCCTAAACTGTGAGAAATAAATAGTGTTTATGTCCATATGTGTCAAATACAAGAAAAAAGAATTAACAAAAAAAATATTTTTTTTAGCAATATAATGTCTTTGTAAGTAATTATTTACTTTAGCAATAAGATAAAAATGATTTTTTGAAAAAGCTTGCCAGACTAAGCAGTATGTTTGACTTTTTTTCTATTTTGTGACACAGCCCACTACAGAGCTGTTAATTATTTTTTGAGAAATATTTTCAAACAAATATCTTATGACATTCATTTGCAATACCTGGATTTTTAGCTGTAAAAATCAATTGGTAGTACAATAATAATGATTGAATTGCATTTTCAAAATTCAAAGTTTCAATTCCAATAAAATTAGAAAAAATAAATATGTAGTAATAGTGACTACTAGGTGGTAGCTCCGTATGTAGGGTCGTCTGTGTAGGTACCACCGCCATTCTTATTTCAGCCGTAAACAGTTCGCTGTGTTTCGGATTGAAGGGAAAGGTAGCCAGTGTGATTACTGGGCATGGATGGCATTTCATCTTAGGCCTCAGGATGACAACGCACCTGCAATATCAAGTGATTATTCCTTGTTATTGCAGGTGTCTATAGGTGGCGGTAACAGCTGACCATCAGGTGGGCCATCAGTGTGTTTGTCATCTAGTTGTATAAAAAAAAGTAAATTACAACAATAAAAATATCAACAACAACAACATTAATTAATAAAAAAAAATCCTATTATATGTCTAAGTTTATTTCTTACAGTTTAGGATTTTAATCTCAAAAACTCAATTTAATGTGAATAATTGTATAGTGGTATAACATTTTTGACAATTGTTTGCATTCAGGGATGGATGTATGAGTCTAGAGCTCCTGGTTCAAAGATCTCATTAAAAACAAAACTATGGGTCAGTGTAGTGAGAGTACTTTCTGGATGGAACAAACCAAAACTATATAGTTTTCAAGGATCATTACCAAGATTGCCACTACCTGCTGTTAAAGATACCATGAGTCGGGTAGGTTGAATTTAATTTCCTTCCACTTACAATTTAATAGATTGTTTGACATATTTATGCAAATATTCTTTCCAGCTTGTGTTTAAATAATAGGGTAATCGTAATAGGGGAGAGTGGGGTAATTTCACATGCAGTGTAACTATGGACAAGGCTGTTTACATCACGACAAGCATGCTCAATGCCAGGCTCTAGGTATGGGTTGTTTAGAGTGAACACACCTCTTTATTTCAAGGCAGAAATAGGTTATCAAGTGTTGTTATTTATCATGATGCAAACAGCCAGAGTTATCCCGAGTACGAAAATACCCCACTCTCCGCCCCTTTTTTTTTACATGTTGTCAACATCCCTATTAAATACTTCAAGGTATAAAAAACATATGGAAATTTAATATTTGAGTTCAAAGACCAATGAATCTTTGCATAAGTATATTTAAATCAATGCAACATCAAACATCATTATACATTATGAAGCATTCGAACCTGGTGGCCTATAACTTGTGTGAAATTCTGAAATAAAATATTTTTTTAGTACCTTATTAGTGTTCAGCCACTTTTGGATGATGAGAACTATGAAAGGGTTAAGAGACTAGCAAAAGAGTTTGAAGAGACAATTGCAGTAAAATTACAGAGATATCTCATACTAAAATCATGGTAAGTGCCCATTTATTACATAGGCAGCTTTTAGTTAAGTGTTTTTAAGTGACTAGTAACCTGTCGAGCATTGAATTCCAGACACAATTGGTTTTTATTTGTAATAAGAGTCCCGGGTGTCTGATGCGGCTTGACAAAATTACACTTTTTATTATTGTTATTTATTCAATTAATTTTTAACAAAACAAGGTATCAAATTTTAAATACAAATGTAGTATTTAAAAATATGTCTGTACAGTTTAAACAGAACGAAGTTAATTAAAGCAGAATATTTTTTATACAACTAGATGACAAGCAAGCTTACGGCCCACCCACTTAATGGTAAGTGGCTATAGATACCAGCAATAACAAGATAAATATCACTTGGTATTGCAGGTGCGTTGTCATCTTGAGGCCTAAGGTGAAATGCCAACACAGCGAACTGTACTCAGACGATTACGGGCCTATAACCTTTTTTTCGCGGAGATAATTGACTACAACCCTACCCACCGCCGCTGGCTAAGAGACGAACGTGGGTAAGGGTCGCCCAGCGCTTTTGGCTTTTAGCGCACTGGGCTTACTTAAACTGCCCGGTAACTCCACTGGCCTTCGCGGGGGTAGCCTAGGGTCTGCCGAAGCGATTTCAACCCACCCTAGGTATCCCGGCCTCACGGCCAGGTTTCGCGCCGATTGAGATTACCCACAGTCGCTTGGGTAATCCCAGAGAACGAGCCTACCACCTTATATGTGTGATTTTGTAATGTTGTTAATTACATTCTACTGACTGTAAGATATTCAATACTACTGCATTATACTAGTTATATTTTTGCTTTGTATATTTGGATGCTTAAATTAAAACTTTTTTGGCTTTTACAGGTGGTCTAGCAATTATGTATCGGATTGGTGGGAAGAGTACGTGTACCTGCGTGGTCGGTCGCCACTCATGGTCAACTCGAACTTCTACGGCACTGATGCTATTCTCCTGAAACCTACTTCTAATCAAGCTGCTAGAGCTGCCATGTTTACGTACCTTTGTCTGAAATTCAGAAGACTTATTGACAGACAAGAGTTAGAGCCTGTAAGTTTATTTAAATATCTATTTATTATCATTAACAATAGATCATTTTGATTTCTAACGTTGTTTACGTTAGAAATCCGAGTACCTACTTGTTGTACTATTACCTATTTTTAACGATTTTAAAAATGTTGAAAGTTGTCGTTCTAATTTCAAATTATTGCCGGGCATTGCAATAACAAATGCGTTCCATTTTTAACTTTTCCTCAGATTGCCTAGTGTAAGAACGAATTGTGCATTAATATAACAATTTTAATGGTTTTCATAACGAAGTCTTCAATAAGGTACTTAGAGATAAATAACATTAGCAAACCTGTACTTCATACAATATCTTTAGATGTAAGAGAGATAATAAAATTAACGTATGGTTTACTTGTTACAAATGAACATTACAATACTAGGTACTAGGTAGTTAGTAAAAAACTTTAATAAATATTCAATTTCATAGGTATCTCGTAGAACAGATTAGTGTGTTTGTTAGACAAATTTTATCCTGCACAATAATCCTACCGATTCGTTTAATAAAAAAGCGACGCTTTATTTTCTAAATTTTTTTGTTGGTTCGACTCCCGGGTGAGACAAGCGAATTTTAGAAGATCTTTGAATGCAGTTTTGTTTCTTTTCAAAAATAAAGAAATGTTTCCTTTCTGTACAATGAGCTAAATAAAGGATTTAAAGTAGTTCCCCTCCAGGGCCCATAGATTTTTTCCATCCCGTATAATACAGAAATCTACTCTGCAACTGTAAATAATAACAAATGAACGCAGTACAATGTGATGCATCACATTGTACTGCATTCATTTTATTTCAATGACTTAGTAACTGCGTAATTAACAGATAATGCTGCAAAACATGGTGCCGCTATGCTCATGGCAATACGAGCGCCTATTCAACACCGTCCGCGTGCCCGGCGTTGAGACTGACAAGATTGTGCATTACCAAGATTCCACCCACGTCACTGTCTACCATAAAGGGAGGTACTTCAAGGTCATGGTCTACTCGAGAGGTCGCCTACTGAAGCCGTGTGAAATTCAAGTGTAAGTATGCTTTACAAATCAGTAATCTTTTGTATTTAGGCAACAACCTGCCAGCGACTCAATAGTATATTATATATCGGTAATATATATCGGTGACGGTAATCCATAAATGAATTCAAAATAAAAATTATATGAACACTGACAGTACCTCAGGCTCCGTATCCACTATGACGGACTAGTGGCATAGCAGATTACGAGTTATATGAGACGCTAACTAGTACCTTTATCCGATAAATCTCCATGGATTAATCCGAACTCTACAGAATTCTATAACAGATTCCCGGCTCTGCAAGTTACCAATTCTACAGATTTTCAATTCTACAGATTCCCAGCTCTACAGATTCCCAGCTCTACAGATTTCCAATTCTATGGATTCCCAATTCTACAGATTTCCAATTCAGCTAGTTCCCATTTTTAGATTTTTTTTTCTACAAATTCCTATTGCTACACTATCCTCACACATTTTAAACCTTCGTGTCTATAGTTAGCCGTTTCTACGGGTTCTTGGTCTACAGTTATTCTAGAGTTAGAGTTGCTAAATTAAGTAATACGAGTAGCATTTAATAGTTTCGGTACTTAATTATTATTTTTTTATACAACTAGATGACAAACAAGCTGACGGCCCACCTGGTGGTAAGCGGTTACCGCAACCTATAGACACCTGCAATAACAAGGAAAAGCACTTGATATTGCAAGTGCGTTGTCATTAAAATGTCAACTTTCGCTTGCTTGCAACTATTTTATAAATGCGTACTTTTTCTAGGGAGTTGAAACTATTTCTGTAAAATAATAGATGAATAATTACTGGCTGGTTATCGTATTTTATCTCGAGTACTAGGGCCTGAGAGTAGGAGTCTGTGTGGTTGGGAGTCTGAGGGGCTGGGAATCTGTAGAATTGGGAGTATGTGGAGCTGGCAGTCTGTAGAATTGGGAATCTGTGTAGCTGGTAAAAATTGATCTCCATTGTTATAATTGATTTATAATTGATAACATTATTATTGACTAATAGAACTATTTGAATATTTTTGTTAAACTTCTTGCAAATTGCTAACGAAACAAAAAAATAGGTAAGTAATTTATAGAGCGAAAAAATATTCGCATCGAACTGATTTTAACCGCTTCTATTATCCCTCAAGCGGCGTTATTCCACCGAAGGGGTAATGTATGACAATTGAAAAATCAATTGTGTCTGGAGCCTGATGCTTGACGTGCTAAGATGTTAATAATAAAATACGGCGAGTTCTGTGATTCCTACTATCTACTTAGACCATTCTTATGGTCTAAGATGACATTTAATTGTTACTAATTGGCTTTTACTTTTCAATATTTGTTTAATTATTTATCTAAGAAAATATTTGAGCATTGACAAATAATCTTATACTGATGTTTAATCCAGTATAATGACATCCGCAGAATAACAGCGTTGTGACAATCTGCCACTATCTGATATATATTATGCTGATAGATTTTGTAACCCTCATTGAGGAAGGTACCTACTTAAAATTAATTTCAACTAAATGTTTGACATTTTGTAACTGAGAGCCACATAGACATTTACTATTCTATTGGCATTGACAATAACCTGATAAATAGCTCGACTGCTTCCGTCTGTGGGACTCTAAAAATAACAAGCTCAATGCCAATGTTAAAAGCCGTAATAGGTCTGGATGAGGACATCCATAGCTATCTATTTACCGTAGGATTATTACTACAGAACAGATACATATCATGGTCAATACCTACCACTGAATGTATGGAGTGTTAAGATTTTGGTATCAAATATAGCAAACATGGAATATATTTTGGAATAGTAAGAATGATATTGTCGATTATCAAAATTTCTACCTCAATTATGAAATAACTGTCTTTATTTGGACGAAAAGTACCTAGGTACTTATTAATTACCACAGTAATTAACGGTACTTAGGTACAGGGTATTTAAAAAAGTGTTTTAATTTCAAAAGTACTTTAATTGGGTATTCGAATTTATAATTATTTTCATAATAGTTCAATTGTGTGCATTTATATTAAATTAATATCCAACTTCTCCTGTACAGACGACAGAATATAAAGTGTAACAGTAGCACTACGAAAGGCGCCCCTATTACGAACGGAGTAAGGGCGGTCTTAAGGTCAAACTGTTACAGTTAATGTTCTGTCGACTGGACCACATTTATTTCTGCACGGGGTAGTATGCACCTAACCCGTCCAGAAAAATAAGTTATGTAAAGCAAATCTTTTCGTGGCTTTGTAAAGCAAATCTTTTCGTGGCTTTGCTGTCAGTGTTGGTTTGAATGGCTCGGCGCTTAAAATCACTAGTGTATACAATGGTGAAGGTTTATAATATAACCAACTAAATTAAAGTATTCATAACTCTATTTTTTTTTCTTAATCGAACGTATTGGGAATTCTTATTGAATTGAATTAGTGTACGATTACAAGTGGCCCGTGTTTCTCGCATCGTTATTTAATAATAATGTATGTGTATTACGGTCAATATAATTAGTTGTGCATTATTAATAATACAAACTAAAATAAATATTGCAGTAGTTTTACTACCCTGACTTAATTAATACCACATACACGTGGCAAAGGAGATGGTAAAGTTTTGGGCCAGCTCATGAGCAGCATTTCACATTGTAGACAATTATGTACTGAATAACATGGTTCCCATTAGATAACACAAAACTCTTTTATTTTATTGTAAACAAATATTGAAATGAAATAAGTATTGTACAAAATAGCAACACAGAAGTCAGAAAAGTGTCCAAAAGTGCATAGTCCATAGCCACAAAACGCTATTAAAAAGTTGAAGTTGAATTTAATGTCAAATTGACATTTATTAAAATTGGCATTCCGTATTTAAATGGTGGATGTTTTGGGTGGGCTTAAAGTATTTTTGTTCTTTTCAGCTTTTACTATCTCCTTTAATGTACATAGCTTATTACTTTTAGTTATACTGTGGCTACTTGTCAAAACGCGCAGTTACTTAATTAGTATAGTTAGTAATAGAACAGTTTTGATCTGTGAAGTACCCAGACACAATAGATTTTCTGTTGTTTGTAAGCGATTGATGAAAACTCATTTGACAACCAGACCTTTTTGTCAGCCGGGGTCTTTGAAATAAAACTACATTCTCGAATTTAATGCGCTCAAATATAAGTAATCGCTAATTTTTATTGTAACGAAAATGTGTTTTTTTTTTTAAATTAAATTCTGCATTTATGACACTGTCCGTAACAAACATGATAAACATCGCCGGGAAAATAGCCGTGCAAGGAACACCCCAAGTCTCTAGACAGGAGACAGTGTACTAAGTGCACGTTATCGTCGAGCTTACGTACGTATGCGGTTACGGGTTAACGTACTGATAAGGAAGCGGATCTTTGCACGTGACACGTAATTATATTATCTCGTTTTGATGAGATCAACAAAGATAATAATTTATTTTTATATCGAAACTAGAGGTACTTTTTACCGACTATAAAGATCTCAAATACTGTTAATCTGACTCTTTTGCTCGTTTTCACTAACACTTGCTTAGCGCTAAGAATCTCTTTACTATATTTGTCTCAGTCTATCTAAAGGAGATAGAAAGAGAGAGATGTCCCTAAACCTTGGGAATGGTTAGTGAAAACGGACATTATATATTTTATATAATGTCCGTTAATGTCCGTTAAACATTATATATTTTCGCATTAATAAATTCATAAAAAAAACTAATAGATTAATTAATAGGCAAAATCACTTCAAGAAGCATTTATTATTGAGAAAAGAACGTATATTACTGATAAATAAATTAAAGTCATTTAGTAATAAAGTTCAACAAAATCATTCCTCACACGATTGCACAACCAAATTATTAGAAAATAGATTAATGCATTTGGAGCATTCACTAAAGGACATGTTTAATGATCAACTTAACATGAATAAAAATATGATTGAATATCAAATCTCTGCAAGGCATGATATGATTGACTTGTGTAACTACAGTACAGAGAGATATGCTTCTTTAACAAATAAACATTGCTCATGTTCTAGTAACAATAACAGTAATCATAGTAGAATATTAACAAACAATGAACCAGTTCCTTTGCAGCCAATTCAAAGTGAATTTTTGCCTGTGCCGCCAGTATTAGAATGCTCTAACACTATAAAAACTAAGATGACACAAAGTACAGAGTACACTTATATTTTTTCTGAACAATTAGGACAAGGGCTAGGGCACATACTTTTAGATCAAACAGATCAAATTGTGTTTAATAATTATTCCCCTGGGCTCCACTTTGAAAATATTATAATAACGTGTGAAAATTTAAAAAGTAATAGCAACTTAATTATTCTGTGTGGTGATAGTTCAGGAGTTAGGAAAAATCACATAACAAGGTGTATAACCAAGCTATTAGAATTAAATAGCAAAAAAAATTGTAAAATTACTCTGTGTGCATTTCCGTATGCTACAAATATGGATTTTAATTATAACAAACAAATTCATTATTTGAATGAACATATGTACAATTTGACGTGTCGTCATAGTGACGCGCTTTTATTTTTTGATTGTAACAAATTTGTTACTAACTTTACACTGACCAGAGATACATTGTATCTGTCACCTAGATTTAAAAGACAAATTGCTACATTGTTAGCATATAATATAAGGAACAAGGTTATGAATACCATAACTAAGAAAAATAAAAACAATACCATATTTTCTAATGAATTGGTCTCGCCTAATAGTAATTCATTATCTTTAAACTGAACCATAAGACAAAAGCTAAGCCTATGTTATTAAATATTGTGTACCAAAATTTACAAGGATTAGCTGGCAAAGAACTAGAACTTGAATTGTTTACAAAAAGTCAAGATATTCATGTGGTATGTTTAACTGAACACTGGCTAAAAGTTTTTGAATCAGTGTCTATTGCCAATTTTCAGTTGTCAAGCAATTTTGTGAGGAAATCTGCAATTCATGGTGGCTCTTTAATACTTGTTAACAATAAAATGAAATGTAAAGAACGTAAAGATATCGTAGGTCTTTCAGTCGAGCGTATAATTGAATTGTCTTGTGTGGAATTAGAGAGTTATGTTATAGTATGTGTGTACAGACCTTCTGGAAATTATAACACATTTGAGTCCATAATGGAAGATGTACTCAAAAAAATAAGTACTAAAAGGAAACATATTATCTGTGGCGATTTTAACGTTAATTTGTTAGAGAGCACACCATCATGTACTCGTTTACTTTCCGTTTTTAAATCCTTTGACTTAGTTAATCAATTTCATTTTTTATTATTTATATATATATATATATTTTACCTAATGTTAGGGAAGTGGATACAAACATTAAATTAAATAATCAGTCGCTAAATTTAATTCAATCCACCACGTTTTTAGGCATTACAATCGATGCGAAACTCCAGTGGAACCCTCACATCACAACACTTTGTAGTAGACTTAGCTCCGCGGCTTATGCTATTAGAAAAATAAGGCAATATACTGATATTGCCACGGCGCGCTTGGTTTACTTTAGTTACTTCCATAGTATTATGTCGTATGGTATTCTTCTGTGGGGTAAAGCAGCAGACATTGAAACAGTATTTATCTTGCAAAAACGTGCAATTAGAGCAATCTACTGCCTTGCTGCTCGAACATCTCTTAGAGACTTATTTAAAGAAATAGATATACTAACAGTGGCTTCTCAATATATTTATGCTTGCATAATTTTTGTACGTCAAAATTTAAATTCCTACTTAAGACACAGCGATGTACATGCATTAAATACAAGAAATAAAAATAAGTTGATCTTACCGTCTCTAAGACTGCATAAAGTTTTTAATACTTTTATGGGTCAAAGCATACTTTACTATAACAAGATTCCTAATAACGTACTAGACTTGCCATTTGACAAATTTAAAATTCACATTAAGAAAATTCTAATGTCCAAAGGTTACTATACTATTAACGATTATATAAATGACAAAAATGCTTGGTTGTAACTTATAATGTCATATAGTTATTTCCACCAATAGCATTTCATTGATTTTGTGGTTGCTGGAAGATGTCATGCTCTCTATAAGTTTCTGCGGTGGTGGCGTCGTGTGCCGGGTCGCTCCGTTCCCTATGATATGGTTGAACGGAGCGATGGCTGGCACATGCGTCATACTTGTGAACAGGTGCCACTAGTGGAAATGGTCATCTCTAAGCTTCCTTGATTTTGTAATAATTGACCTACATATTCATCAATAGTATAATTTTTGAGGGATTTTTGAGGTATATGGCATTATAGGATATTATATATAAAACAATACAATTATTATTGTAATGACGTGCTCAGACAAGTGTTTAAAATTAATGAAAGATGTTTAGCTTTATTAGGTCTTTGTATATTAATTGTTGACCTTTGTGTATTGTAATACCTATATTGTGATGGTGCATTGTCGGACATCCTTTAAATATAGTAAATATTCTTATCATTAGGTACTTATTGGTACTTTAATATACCTTTTTTATACTCTGTGCGACACTGCGCTGCTAAATACTATTACAGTGTAATTAAACATTGTAACTTAATGATTGAAAAGAGTGACTACACGAGTTTGTTGCCGGAATCTTCTCGGTAGTTCAACTTTTGGAACCGGTGTAAATTCAGACAGACTGACAGACATACTGACTGACAGACAGACTGACTGACGGACAGACAGACAGACTGACTGACGGACAGACAGACGGACCGACAGACAGACCGATAGACAGACTGACTTAACATTCTTAGCTTACGTAGATCCAGATAAGACAGAGAGACAAACATTATGAAATTGTTAGTTAGTTAATATTATTTTTATGTGATAGACTTAAGGGTTTTTTTGTTGACGATTCGAAAGTGCTTCTTGGGGGCCTAATTGAATAAAGATATTTTCATTTTTCATTTTCATTTTTATACTTTTCAATATCGTATTTCGACCTTTACCAGCTCACTGGCGCTAGTTCACACACAATTAAAAACCTATATTGGATGATATGTAGAGTACATTTTTTTTTATGACGGATCACTTAGTTCGGTATTACGATTTTGACCAATGTTTTGTGTGCCGGTATGGGAGGTCACTTCAGTTTAACTCTCATAATATAAGCATTCCTAAATTCATGATTATCACCGCAGCCCTAGTGGCGTTTGTCTTCGGACATAGGCCTTCTTCAAACATACGGGCATACCCTTTCTGCTGCCACACGCATCCAGTTGGCTCCAGTTTGCTGCCGGATATCATGTCCTCCTCATCGGCGGGCGCCCTCTGCCGCGGGTATTAGTGCGGGGTCGTCGTTCCAATAATCTAGTTGTACAACTAGATTATTGGAACCGTGGTCCATTATAGCTAAATGCCCTGCCCATCTCCACTTTCTGTGCTCTATTTCCATGGCAACATCGACGGCTTGGGTCTTCTGCCTTTCCAACTAATTTATCTTTCGATCCTTGTGCGACGCGAATCTTTCCAGCACACTTTTCTGTCAGGGTGGTGGTCTATTCTATATGTGAAGACCGGCAGGTCACACTGGTTGAACACTTTGGTTTTAAGATAAATTCATCAAAAAATGGTTCACCGAAAAACCATTACTGAACTGTTTTACTGTAAGACTCGAGGAACGGCTTTCTAATACCTATCGGTAGAAATTTACATTTAAAGACAGGTTAGTGCGCCTACGAGTAGAGGTCAAGTCACTTATTTAAGAGTATGAGCGCATGTATTCCTTCGTATCTGCTGGGCAACCGCCTAAGTGCATTGGTATAAACATCGGTATTGTTTAAAATGTCACATTGTCATTTTGAAATCTGTTTCGAAATGGCAATGTGACGTCATAAACAATACCGATGTTCATTGGTTAGGCGGTCGCTCCGCTGCAATACATTTAATATACTTTAGTGTCATGGTCCAAAATCCTAACTTTTTATTATAATATCGGTATAGACAAATGCAACAAATCTTGGACGATGAGTCTGGGCCAGTAGTGGGCGAAGAACGTCTGGCAGCACTGACGGCCGGCGAAAGGTCCCATTGGGCACACATCCGGCAGACTATGTTCAATCGTGGACACAACCGCACTTCCCTTCACTGCATCGAGCGAGCTGCCTTCAACGTTAACTTGGGTATGAAACACATTTTCTTTCTGCATAACAGCTACTAATCTCGCACTTAAAGCTAAATCAGATTTAAGTTATTGCTTTAATTTAATCTATAAATTATATGGTTCATAAAATGTAATTCATAGACTACTAAAAGATATGTTCAGTCAGTGTCTTTCCTCGCGCTGAGAAGTTATATCTCTATCCCTCTCTATCTTGAGCGAAACAAAGTTCACGAGGTATCGCGCTTACACGGCAACATTATGCCGCGCTCTCCATTCTTATCTTCTAGAATGTTCTTAAAGCTCAAAATATACTATATACCTACTGTTGTCACAGAAATAATTTGAGTATATTTTACAGCAAACACCTATTTTTCCTCGTTTATTACTGTTGCTTATATAATTCCAGTAGACTAGACGATTCTAAGACAAGTTGTATTCTTATCTTTATTATCTATAGCCAATTCGCATATGACAGATTGTCATCATAGAGATTGTCACACTCAGGAGGGTTTGTCTGTAAATATGTGTATTTTATATTCCTTATCAAAATTATCAAGGTCTCTCATTTAATTTGTAAATACTTTTTATGCCTATTGAAATTTTTCGAATAAGTACCCGATAAAATAAAATTTTATAATAGTTCATAATCATAGCAAATAGGCTAAGCCATATATAGCTATATTACACATTATAATGTGTAATAGGAAGATTAAGTTACAATACACTTTACACCAGTTATGTCAACCTCAAAGATTAATTTTAATTAAAATCTTTATTGTGCATTCCCTAAAGAAGAATGTTAACATTATAATAGAACAACTGCGGTGGGTACTGAAGTGTGTTTAAAAACGTTATATGTCCAGTCACAAGAATTAAAACATACTCTCGTTTGTCATTTTCGCATCTCTATCGCGATTGAAATAAGAGTCACTGTTGGCGTGAGCTAGAGTGAGCGTTGCGTGAGCACCCCTCTGTGTTACAAGCGTGGCAGTGCGTATGCTTGGTTGCCACGTTTTCACTTTATTTTATGAAAATAATATGCCTCTGTTACAGATAACGAGGAGTACGTTATCGACAAAAACGACCTCTCAAATCTTGACGAATACGGGCGCGTGTTACTCCACGGCAAGGGCTTCGACCGCTGGTTCGACAAGTCGTTTAACCTATGCTTCAGCACGAATGGCATTGTGAGTATCGATATTTTCACATACCTATTTAACATTTTCTAGAAGCTGACATTTTGAAAATTTAGACAGATTTTATCGAAAAGTTAAATATGTTTTTATTTTTGCAAACAGGTTGGCTTCAATGCTGAACATACTTGGTAAGTAAATGCATTAATATGTACATGTCCATTTGTTGTTTTTAAACCCCGACGAAAAAAGGGGTGTTATAAGTTTGAGGTGTCTATCTGTGTGTCTGTCTGTGGCATCGTAGCGCCTAAACGAGTGGACCGATTTTGATTCGTTTTTTTTTGTTTGACAGCTGATGTGACTACGATGGTTCTTAGCTAATATAATTTATGAAGATTAGTTCAGGCGTTTGATGACTATCAGCTCATTTTCTACATGATAATAGGGTTTTACTAACTTTTACAGATCCGAATGATGTGAAATTTGGTGTACTGTCACTTCGGTGACATTCCCATGACTATCCTTGAGCTGAAAAAGTCTGCAAAATGCTTAATTCTTCAGAAACTTACAGCAGATATAGCGTGTTTGGGCTCTTATGAATAGTCTCAATGAGATGGTGTTTGATAGATGATTAATGTCGCCGGGGGTTATTCATAACAGAGCTGCTTATAAGAATTTCAGAACATTAATTCAGAACTTTAAAAAAATATATTATCAATCAACGTAAATGGTTTTTAACTAATGATTATAAATTATTCATTAAAATTACAGTGGGAGGGATAGAGGTTTAATAGTAATTTATGAGTTATGACATCGTTTAGTCTTCCTTTGCTTGAAGTGACAGCAAACCAGAGAACTCTTATTCTTACCGTAAATAAGTCAATTTTAATATTTCTATACACTAACAAGTGCTTTATGGTATTATGACACATGCATTTTTTACAGGGCTGACGCACCGGTTATGGGTCATCTGTGGGAATATGTTATTTGGTCGGAGATAGAAATCGGGTAAGTGAAATTAAATAAATAATTTCATTGAAGTAAAGTTTTGGTCATAACAATTGAATATTGTTCCTTGCACATCGTTATTGTATGCAGGCAATTATAACGACAACGTTTATTTGCTGATAAATTATTTTAAATATAATCACCACTCTAGATTAATTTTAAATTATTGTGACAATATTGTACTGCAAGATCAATACCCAGTAATATAACTGAAAATAGTATTTAATTCTTTCTAAATGTGTACAAAAATTAGATGACGTATGTAATTCCTATTTTTTTAAATATTAAGTGATAGATAGGATAAGGAAAGAGTGATAATTGGTGTTTCATTATTTTAAGTGGCCTTTATTTATATCAAGAGTGCGATATTATGAACTGATAATTTTATAATTTATAATAACTGTATTGTATTATATTTTAGATATGATGAGCAAGGCAACACACTAGGTACAGTGGACACTCCTCCGCCGCCTCCGATTCGATTACAGTGGGATTTAAACAAGGAAGAGATATTGAGCGCCATAGACCTTTCCTACTCCGTTGCTGAGAAATTACTCAATGACGTCGACCTCAGGATTCTAATGTTCACTAAATATGGCAAAGGTATTTATTACACACGATAAATGACAACGTTATCGTTTAATTATAACTTTTTATACTGATTGTGCTGATTTTTTCATTCGATAGGAGCTCAATAATAATAATAATAATAAATTTATCTTTATTGCGGACATAAATTATCCATACAGGTTAGTAACAAATTTTTCTTATAGACTATGGTTAGTAAACAGGACAAACAATATTTATTACATTACATCAGATAAGAAACCGATCAGGCTCACCGAGGAAGGGAGAAACCATCTACTTGACGGCATGAAGCCGTATCCAACGCCCCAAAACCGGTGAATCCCATCGGTCAGCTAATACGTTTAAGATTCCATTGGTGCTGGCGAGCACTCGGTGCATTGCGGAGGCACATCGCTTGCGCATTAAAGCATAAAAGCAGTCTGTGCGTTCCTCCGCAAACATACCAGATGCACTGCAGTACCTTGCCAGGCCCAATAGCACCCTAAACGCATTATTATATTGGACGCGTAGGTCGCTATATGCCCTCTGCGTATGCTGCACCCACAGACTGCACGAGTAAAATGATTGGCAATATGCTTTGAAAAGTGTTACTTTTACTGCTTTGGTGTAACGTGCAAACCTGCGAGACAGCATATTGCATCGGACAGCCAGCGACCTCCGTTCCCGCTCGATATCTAAATTATCATTTAAATCTTCAGTGACCCAGTGGCCCCCAAGTACTTGTATTGCACAACTCTTTTTAATGGGGCACCGCAGAGTGTAACATTAAGTGTATGAGAGTAAGTTTTACTGCCCGCCTTGAAAACCATTAGCTCGCTCTTTTTTACATTGTTTTTGAGCCCATGAGTCACCACGTAAGTTTCACAAATCTTAAGTAAGCTCTTTAATGCACCAACCGATGGACTCAACAGCACCATATCATCAGCGTAGCATAAGCTGTTAACACATATACCATCTATGTGGCAGCCAACCCGTGTACCCCTGAGATCCTCGATTAGCTTATTTATATACAGGTTAAATAGTTTGGGAGAAGTTATCCCCCCCCTGTCTAACCCCAGACTGCAATGTATACTCTTCAGAGAGCGTACCTGCCCATCTTACACGGTTCTTTTGATTATTATACCAAAACCTAAAAATTGAAATTATTTCTCGCAGTATGCTGGTATCCTGTAATTGTTTTCTAGAGTATATCATAAGATACGAGATCAAATGCCTTGGAAAGATCTAAGTAACATGCAAAAATAGGAGTTTTCCTAACTGTATAGTAGTGTACAGTTTGCTTCAGGCACAGAATAGCGCTTTCCGTTGAGAGTCCAGACCTAAAGCCAAATTGCGCATCATTTAATTTAATATGTTCATCCAAGTGCCTGTCAAGCAATCTATCCAGCACCCTTGCAAGTATAGTTGCCAGGGAAATTGGTCTGTAATTTCCTATGTCAATGGCGTTGTGGTTCAAGCGATCTGGTTTTTATTGCGAAAACAAAAGAACTTTCGCTATGGTCGATCCCGGAATAGGTCAATCAAAATTAATAATCTCTAGCACCTCCTTGCTTCGTTAGACACGTTAAGCCGTTGGTCCCGATTGTCACTGAACCTCTTTAACCCACCGTTTCGCATTTTGCTAGCGTCTAACTTCTCATTTGTTTCTCCCATGTAGGAAAGCCTGTGCCCAGCAGTGGGACGTATTTAGGGAGGTTATGATGATATGCTGATTTTTATGATATATGGTCGTAAGTAATAAAGTTTAAAAAAAAAAAATAAGATAACTCAAGTACAAGTCCCTTGACAGAGTAGCTTAGACAAATAATAGATATTTGTACTGTCTTCAACACGTATTTTCAATAGAGTACCATCTTGACCTTTGCAGTTATATTATCATATCCTACTGAAGATTTTGTATCAAGTTTGAGCATTACGTGTAGATTGAGCGTCGTTGTTAAATTTTAACGTAGCGCGTCGCCTTCAGTGCATTAAATGCATCATTGGACTAAGAAACAAAAGTATTTTTCATACTGTAGGACATAAATATTATTATTTAAATCTAATATTTTAGACATAAAATCAAACTAATAGCAGCCTAACGTTCCGCCCGCGTGGAGTCCGACTTGCACGCAGACGGAGCCGTCCTTCCTATTTCTAGGACATTAGGGTCTACAACTATCTCCATTCCAAACTTAAGCTAAACAGTTTGGTTAAAATGAAATGCCTACCAATGCCAATAACTACACCGGCTTAGGGTCTACAGCTATCTCCATACGAAATTTGATCTAACGGTTCGGTAAAAATGAAATGCTTTCCGTTCCCAGTAATTGCACCGGCTATTTTTCCTTCAATCCGAAACACATCGAACTGTTTCACGGGCGAAATAGGAAAGGGGGCGGTAGGCCCTTAAGTAGGGTCGTCTGCTACTTAAGGGTCTACCGCCTAGTGTAGTTTTAAATTCACGCTGCTTAACTTTTGTCAATAGTTTAGTTTCGGAGAGTCTGTTTATTTTTTAGGGTTCATGAAATGCTGCCGCGTATCGCCCGACGCGTACATCCAGCTGATCCTACAGCTGTCGTACTATCGTGACGCCGGACGGTTCTGCCTCACGTACGAGGCGTCCATGACGCGGATGTTCCGCGAGGGGCGCACCGAGACCGTCAGACCTTGCACCATCGAGAGCTCTGCCTGGGTTAAGGCAATGGTCGACCCTAATGCCTCGGTAAGTTCAGTACTTCATTTTAAATTTCTGATTACCCATAAGATGCCACAGAAATATTAACTATTTTGTTAAGAGGTTGTTGTTAAGCTCGGTTAAAATCAGTTTTGTAACGTGTTTGAAAAAAAAATGCATTTACAAAGCCTGTCTATACAGGGTGGTGCTGTCAATACGACAATAAATTAAAACATGGGCTATACTAGTTCACAGAAATGGTTTGCCACTTTCAAAAACATCCTTATCATTTGATAATTTTATGAAATTTGTAGTAATAATATAACATTGGCTGCATTATTTCATAGAAATGTCAATGAATACGATGTTTTTGAAAGTGGCAAATCATTTCTATGAACTAATATAGCCCATGTTTCAATTTATTGTCGTATTGACGGCACCACCCTGTATATGTACTTCGAAAGTTAAATATTATGCACCATGCAGCGGAGCGTGCGGTTAAATAAAATACACAGTACCTATTTTACGGCGCGCTCCGTTTGTATGGCACCCTTTGTAATTTCCTTACCTAATTATTGATTATGTCCTTGGAAAAGCGCTCTATTATTGAGCTGTCTCATTTTATTAGTAAAGAGAAAAAGAGACAAAAGACATAGTCCTAATTGTCAACGCGTAAGTTTTTGAGAAGGTCTGCTATGCGATTCTCTAAAGTCAGCAGCCATGGATTCGTGGCTGTCGGCAGCGCTGTCATACCTTTTGGCGTTTGTTTGACAACCATTGGCGACACCAGCGTTCCGACGTCGAGCACGGCGTGAGCCGGAACTAATAAGTTGTTTATTTTTATATCTTTATGTAAAAATCTATCAAATAATGAATGAAGTAATTGCGATACAATTTTAACACAATAAAAACGAAATCAAAAAATATCGATTGTACTTCATGTCGATAACCAAAACAGAGACAATCATACACAGCCACGAGACCGACGTAGAGATTAGTGAATACGCTTTCGCGCAGCGCCGTGCGCAAACGTCAAAACTAATGGCATCGGTCGTCTTGTCAGACGTCAAGCTCGAAGTCGAGTATTTTTGTTTGTGAATCACACTGCAGGGTCAGTGGTTATTTCAAAATTGGGAGTAAATTTGATTATTTATCGGGGCTTTCTAACGATAAAAAAAACTAGGCACCCTTGCTTCAGTAATAATTTACTGTAGCCTAATTTAAATTTATCAACAAAAATTAAAAAAAAAATCATAAAACTTGTTATACTACGGCGAAAAACTCTAACACCGCCATTTAGAAAAGACATGCTTCGGTACAGCACCATCTATTGGCCACAAATGGAACTAATGTTCCTACATCACCAAGCACATAAACATTTATTATTATACTGTTTTCTCGCAAATCTGTTGAAAAATGTTCACGTGCGGATTTTGTTTTTACAAACTTGTTACTATGGTAAGCCCTCGACTTCGTCTCGGCCTTACATTCGTCTACACATACTGCAATAAAACTTAAGATCTTTTAACCGTTGTATTCATGCAGATAAACCTTTGAACTTTGACACTCGTTTGTAAACTTACCGCACTAGTATTATTAATAATAATAATAACTTGGCAAATTATCGTTAGTTCAGTTTAAGCCAACTGTAAAAAGCTGAGATATTAAACAATAATAATAATATTCATACAGTCACAACTATTATTTAGCCCAAAGTAAGCATCATATCGAGCTTGTGTTATGGATTCTAGATAACTGTAGTATTATAAATAACTATTCCTATCCATGATTTTAATAGGAATTATGTGGACTCGCCGGTGACACTATATCGACACTTGCAGTGCACAATTTCCTTAACTTTCCGACTTTGGAATCAACAATTATTTCCTAAAGTTTTTTATCAGACATTTTGTATAAATTGAATTACCTATTTAGTATTAATATTCTGTATGTATACTAATATCTAATTCCGACGATGCTGTAATAGATTTAATTTATTATTATATTTATACAATTTAAGTCTTAAAACCGTTTGTTCAGATTGAGGAACGTATGAGCCTATTCGTAAAGGCGAGCCAACGGCACCAACTGGGCTATCAAGACGCGATGTCTGGCCGCGGCATAGACCGCCATCTGTTCTGTCTATACGTCGTCTCCAAATATCTGGAACTGGAGTCGCCGTTCCTTCAGGAGGTGTTCAATGAGCCCTGGCGTCTATCCACCAGTCAAACGCCACATGGTAAGTATTGTACTAGTTCATACTCATTCTCTCTAGTTCATATTAGTAGGTACAGGATTATGTTTTTTATACAACTAGATCAGAGGTTCCCAGGTATTTTTCCTCATAGACCACTTTCAAAATTTAACTGGTTCCGGTGGACCTCTTGCAGCTACATTTCTACTAAATTCCCAAAATTTAACAAAAAATGTGATTTTGTCACGCTAACATAGACCCTAGGGGTCTATGTTGGTCCCGGTTGTTACTGCAACCGCTTTAACCCACCAACCCGCATTGGGCCAGCGTGGTGGTGTTATGGCCCAATCTCCTCATGTGTTTCTCCCATGTAGGAAGGCCTGTGCCCAGCAGTGGGACGTATATAGGCTGATGATGATGCGAATACATATTTTTGATATCAGGTCAAACGAGTTTCTTGGATCTAAAGAAGCACCCGAACTGCATAAGCGCCGGCGGAGGGTTCGGACCTGTAGCTGATGACGGCTACGGTGTCTCCTACGTCATCGTAGGCGAGGATAAACTGTTTTTCCACGTGTCCAGCAAGAAGAGTTGCCCTATTACTGTAAGTTATATCTTATACAGAATGGTGCCGTCAATGCGAATACAACAATAACAACGACAACTTTCAAAAATATCGTATTTATTTGATAATTTCATGACATTTGTATGGAATAGTGTAACGTTGGATTATTTCATACAAATGTCATAAAATTATCAAATGAATACGATATTTTTGAAAGTGGCAAACCATTTCTATGGACTAATATAGCCCATGTTTAAATTTGTTGTCGCATTGACAGCACCACCGTATAAAATTCTCGACTCACAAATTTAATAACTATACTCCTCTGAAACGGCATGACCGATTTTCATGAAATTTAATATGTATATTCAGTAGGTCTGAGAATCGCCTACTATCTATTTTATTTTTGACAATTTTTTTATGGCTAAAGAACGTTTGCCGGGTCAGCTAGGAATTTCATATGTAGGTATATTCAGTAGGTCTGAGAATCGGCCACTATCTGTTTTTTTTTGGACTTTTTTTATGGAAAACAACGTTTGCGGAGTCACCTAGTTACTTATATTAAGTTTATATTAGTTAATTTCTCCTACAGAGTTCAGGGTTTGCCCTGAGTCGCCTTTGGCGGACTTTTTAGAAAACATGTCAGTGTTAGAGTTATTTGTGAATCAGCATTCTAATAATGTTTTTTAAGTTTATTATCAACATAAAAATACAATTAGAGCGTTACTAATTAATGAGCATTGAAATAACTATTGAGGTTTGCCAATCATGCCGCGAACAATGTAACTTTAACGGTAATCCTAGTGGGCATCGTTATGTAAATATAATATAAATAAAAATATACCTTCACTTCTCAAACGAGCGTGACCAAAACAATGATTAATAATGTAATACTTAAAAATAATCAATATTTTCATTTTAGGTTTATTTATAAGTTTAAAAGTATTTACTTATGTATTTTTGTCGAGTACCTACACTTTATGAAATATTAATCAAACATATTATTGATCTTTAAAGTTCTTCACGTTAGTACTTAGTATTTATGAATAATAAATGATAATTTTCTGTTTTCAATAAAATTAAAATATCACATAAGTTAATTATGTTCCAAACCAAACCCAATATCACTAACGGGAAGATAGTTTCATGTCTATGATATTACAAAATGTTGATGGCTATAAGCTATTTTATTTGAGTACCATAGTAGGTCTATCCAATTAAAAATTTGTAAATAAGGACTGAACTAAAACTCCTTTGAAGGCAGGATGAGCGCCAATACTGCCAATTCATAGGTGTAATCATAATAAAATTAATCAAAACCAAAAAATTGTTTGTTATAGCTTGCAAAGGGTCTAGAGGTAATTAAATACGAATTGAATAATCTTAAAAACCAAAAGTATTCAAACAATCCATAAGAAGTCATTGAATGCAGTAAATTGTAAACCTAACAAGTCACTATAAAGCACTACTACGACGGGCTATTTCGACATGACGACCGCAAGACAGAACGGTCCAATCTGTATGTGAATTACTTGTCATTAAATGCTACTCACCGGTTGTTAGACCAGTATGTTGTTAGCACTTTTTGTATGTAAAATTAAAGTTTTTGTAACGCAGTTGTTTATCAAGTAAAACCGTGTCGAAACGAATGCAAGGAGTATCCATAACCTTGCGTGCTTTTATTATTGCTGGGAATCGTGACCTCTACCACCAATTAATTTCTCGTTAGACGTATCCTCGCCGTATATCAGTTTCTATCTAAACAAGAAGAACACAAGGGGATGCTTATACTTAATCTTGCACAGATCACGAATAGAGCACTAAACTGAGTTATTCTCCAAAAGTACTAAATAAATAATAGTATATATTTAAAAATCAGTACCAGCTTAACATTACATTTAGTTACCCTTGACTGCACATTTCCACATAAACAAGTCGTGTGAAACTCAACTAAATATCTCAATATTATTATAATCGTCATGAAAATGTTTTTATTGTTTCAGAGCTCTTCTAATTTCGCGAAGCAAATCGAACGCTCGCTGAAGGACGTGCAAGACCTCTTTGTTGAATACAAGAAACTCAAAAACGGAGTAGAAAAATAAAGTTTTACCTAAAAATAGTGCGATATCCGATTTTTGGGATATTATTATTCCTTTTTGTTGTTGTTGTAATACGTAGTCTATACATGTTCTTACACTTGTTTCTTAGGCTAAATGAAGACTCAAAGTATTCTTATAGATGTCTTTTACAAACCATTGTGTGTGTCGTAGATAACTTATTAATATTAATTATTAAAACAAGTGTTCATGACGCAATGATTAGGAAATTAAGTGATATAGAGATATTTATATCAAATTTTAATACAAAACTTTTCTAGATGTGCTTAAGTGATGGTGAGTACAAGCTTTTGTTATCTCGAATACAATTATCAATCCAATAATACCAAGTACTTCTTGTGTCGGATTCGTACTTTATCAGAGAGCCGCCGTGCTAGCCGCTAGGTTAAAGTTAGTTGCATTTTAACTTCCAGCTTATTCCTTCTAAGTGTACATCCATTTGATAATTCTATTTTACTGTTTCTAGAACTTTGTGATACAGTTCGGTCGATATTTCATACTGAATTAGTTTAACGTTTTATAATAATTTACTTAAGGGAAAACGGGTTTTTAGAATTTGCGTATTGTTATTGAATTACAGTGCTAGCCTCTAGAGACACGGCAGCTACCTCCACAACCCGTCCAAGGTACATCTATAGACAATTCATTTATTATTATTATATTACCACCCGAACTGTTTCTAATTGTAAATTAAGGACTATATTCATAAAATTATATTATAATAAAAAAAACTAATACAATCCACGTGGTGGGGTTGTTTGCTATATCATGTTAATTTATGTCTTATGTTTTATTGCTTTTCAATGCATTTTGATAGTAAATATTATAGTTTTATGCGTCAATTCAACATCATGTATATTGGTATAAGGGTAATAATTTGTTTTACAACAGAACCATAATGTTTAAGTACATAAACAAATTAATGTTATGAAAATATTTATTTTTAAATCAATACTCTAATTGTTATTCTGTCCATTAAACTAAGTAGATGTGAATTTTATCATTTTAAAATAGGAGGTCCGTAATGAATGAATGATAGATAGGTGACAAAGTGGAATGTGCATACAGATGCTTCATTGATGTTAATTTTTTTTTTATTATATATAGCCTTTGTCTGGAGAAATCTGTCTACTTTTTGATATTTCTTTTGTTCTCTTTGTGGTGCTGTTGTGGTTATTTTATTTTAGATTTAAGGAAACTTATAGCTTACAATATTTTCAATATTGTATATTTGACTCCTTTTAATTACTGTATGCGTATTTCTTCATCCTAAGCCCCGTTCATGCTATTTACTACCCACACACGTGCCTTTTGTATTAAATTAAGATGTAATAGTAGAATTCATATTGGAAGGATGACAATGCAATAAAATGAAATTGAACTTATTACCCATTAAGGATCTTCTAATTAGTTTATTTGACTATTAATAAAAATAATGTTTGGATTTGTGTTAAGCTACTTACAAATTTTTATGAGTACTGTAAATAAATATTTTAACACAAATCTTAGTCATAGTATTGTTTCCCCACGTATTTGCGGCTACCCAGAAAAGTAGACTTAAAGGTCATTATCGCTTCGTGGTTATATGATAATTGAGGTGATACTCCGGAATAATTTATCCTTTTTATGTAATGGTACGAGATCCCACTGCAGAATTAGTGCACTCATCGCGTACATGCTACAAACTTAATTTTTACGCATGTTTATCGTCAGAAGAATATATATCTACTAGGGTGCCTATCAAAATGTGGCCGCAAGTATTTTTAATAAAATTATTTTTAATTGATTTTTGGGACAAAATTTCACTGATTTGTTTTTTAAATAAAATATCGTCCACTGCACGGCAATATACAGGGCGTCCCACGGCCATGCCACACGGAGGGAAAGTATATTAAATATTGAACGTAGGATATTTTACTAAAAGAAGACATCGTTTTATTTTTAATAATAAGTAGAACTGCATTCATGCATTCACAGATTTTTTTAAAATCGCCTACCTCAACCGGGAATCGAACCCGCCAAATGTGATAGAAAAATTACTTGTATTTTATAATAGCGTTTGAAAGGGCTACTCATAAGCATTATTTTTTCCTAAATAACCTAGCATATTAAATGAAACTAAGATCATAAAATTTTTCATTTTATTTAAAATTTTGTTCAGGGAAATTTCCTCTGACTTGGCCATGCTTCCAATAATTAACATTATCATTTCAAAGACCTACCCACTTGAGATACGAGATTTCCGTGGTGTAAGTACATGATAATAATAAAGCGATACATGAAGTGTAGTAGGTACTTGTATGCATTTCTTCATGAGCTCACAATTTCTATGCAACTGGCTGATATTAGTAAAAATAAATAATTCGAAAATGGAACACGTAAATTTTCAAGCGTCTGTTCTTTTGTTTATTGTGAGTTTCATTTTCGTTTATTAGCAATTTTTGTGTTAGTTTACTTACCATGGCGTACCAAAATAATTTGGATTTAATAGAAGCATACTTTTTAAATCACAAAGACATTTCATTAGCTTTGCGGTGGTACCGCGAAAGATATCCCGATAGACGCACACCATCTCGATATGTGTTGAAAAGAATGGTGGATAATTTAACAAATTTAGGACGTTTTGATCACCGCTTACAGCAACCACAGCAGCAGATAATAAACGTCAGCGATGATGAACTCAACATTCTGATTTACTTTGAAGCGTACCCGAAGAGTTCAGTGAGGGAAGGTGAAGAAGAAATTGGACTTTCAAAGAGTAGAATACATCGCGTTCTGAAAAAATACAAGTTTAAAAGTTATGTTGAAGGGCGATTAGTGCAAAAATTACGGCCGGGAGATGCTTAAAGACGATTTAATTTCTGCCAACATATCGAGAGACTCATCCTTGAGGATCAAAATTTTTTGAACACCATTATTTGGTCAGACGAGTCAAACTTTAGTAACAACGGTATGTACAACCGGCGTAATAATCGCATTTGGTCCAGACAATCCCTTACGAATCCGCGAGACTAATGATCAAGTGCGTTTTTTTTTCAACTGTTGGTGTGGGATTGTAAGTAACCGGGTTCTCTTAATACATTTTTACGAAGGAACTCTGAACACGGAAAGATATCTAGAAATACTTGAGATTTTAAGAAATGAGATTAATAATCTTCCTGATGCAGATCGACGAAATCTCATATTCCAGCAAGATGGGGCTCCGGCTCATAACAGTAGGAGAACAGCCGAGTTTCTTAATGAATATTTTCCTTCCTGGATCGGCACTTTTGGACAAATTAGATGGCCACCGAGATCCCCAGATCTAACCCCACTTGATTTTTTTTATGGGGTTATGTAAAAGATTTAGTTTACAGGAACCGGTACAACAGTGTGCAGGAGTTACAAAATGAACTTAGACGTATCTATTATTTCAAACATCCACCATGCAAAAATAAGTAAATCGACAGGGAGAGAAATTATCAAAAGAGTGAGAATTTGTATACAACAGAACGGATCATATTTTGAGCATTTGATAAATTAATTTTTTTTCAAATAAAATGAAAAATTTTGTGATCTTAGTTTCATTTAATATGCTAGGTTATTTAGGAAAAAATAATGCTTATGAGTAGCCCTTTCAAACGCTATTATAAAATACAAGTAATTTTTCTATCACATTTGGCGGGTTCGATTCCCGGTTGAGGTAGGCGATTTTAAAAAAATCTGTGAATGCATGAATGCAGTTCTACTTATTATTAAAAATAAAACGATGTCTTCTTTTAGTAAAATATCCTACGTTCAATATTTAATATACTTTCCCTCCGTGTGGCATGGCCGTGGGACGCCCTGTATATTGCCGTGCAGTGGACGATATTTTATTTAAAAAACAAATCAGTGAAATCGAAATCGGCCATATTTTGATAGGCACCCTAGTAGATATATATTCTTCTGACGATAAACATTCGAAAAATTAGGTTTGTAACATGTACGCGATGAGTGCACTAATTCTGCAGTGGGATATAACGGACGGGACTACCTATAACGGATTATACATTTCTTCACATACTTATCTAGGACTCGACAAAAACCAGAAACGCCATTTTAAGATTTTGTCTCGACCTCGGGAAGGTTCCGACACACGACATTGTTATTATAGGTATTTATACGAAATTGCTTTAAAAAGTTGATATTATTGTTCACTATCGTAAAGTAGCATTTTTTCATCGTAGCTATCTTCTCCTTATTTAATTAATAAATTGTATTTATATTTAAAAATGAAATGCTGTTCGTTAATCTCAGTCTAGCGCAAGTTCGTAAGAAGAAAAAATTGTATTAAACGTGCACGCTCAGTAATGAAGAGGTTTTACCTTCCAATAAAACCGCCATTGTGCTCCGAGCCTTGTCCGGGGTACATGGTGAGAGAGAGATGCTAATTTCGTATGAAAACACAGTTTATTTTAGCCTGGTAACACTGGTTTCCCGCCATTTCTGCTCCAACTTCCATAGATTCCTAAAACATAGACGAATTACCCCCACCAGAGGGCGCGAGGCACGACTGCCATGGCGCATTTACTTTTGTCATTGTACTCACCAGGTGCACTAAATCGCCCGGACAAGGCTCGGAGCACAATGGCGGTTTTATTGGAAGGTAAAACCTCTTCATTGTGCCTCCTCGCCTTGTCCGGGGTACATGGTGAGAAATGTCTGTTACCACCTGGTGAGGGGTAATGAGTATAAGCTCATCCTTCGTATTAGAAAATAGAAGCGGATTAAAAAAAAATATATAAAAAAAAATAACAATAACTTTACATTGTATTTAATTTAATGCAGGTAATAAAATAAATAGTTATCAACCAAAAATAAAAATATTTAGTTAAAAATATAGTGATACTTTAAATTAAGAAATACAATCACACAGAATCAAATAAATTGGACATATTCTGAATGTTGTAATTATCATTCACTTTTTTAACTTCTTTACAGTAATGCTTGTAAAAGGTCGAAGCCTGCTTCCAGTTCCCTTTTTTAAGGATATTATCGATTGGCACATTACATAGCCAATTAAATGATGCTACAGCCGATCGACTACTACCGGGGCTGGCATCTATACCTGCTGATTTAAATATAGTTTTTACCCAATTTGCTATTACAGTTCTGGAAGCAGGTTTCGGCTCACCTTGGGTTGTAATAAATAGTTGCTGAAGTGAGCCTCTCCTTGACGCTGATAGCTCAATGACTTTACGAATCCAGCCTACTGGATTCAACATCTGATCGTTGTGAGGTATTAACTTCCAACCAGATTGTTGACACTGAGCAGAATCAGTCTTAGACCCAAAAATTGGCCACATTATTATATTGGTACCATCATCCTCTAGATGAGCGGGAGAAGTATGCAAGAGTGTTAAATCATGAACACGCCTGCCGGAAGCTAGTAAAAGAATGGTTGCGCAGCGTCTGTTTGCCTCAAAAAGCGTAATTGAACCTGGGACATTATTTTTTAACCAAAGAACAACCATTTGAGGATCCCAAATAGGAACTCTGTTAAATTTTGGCTTAGAATTTGAAACCGACTTTAGAACACGTCTTACAAAAATATCTTCGCTTAATTTTTTGCCCACGTGAGGTTCGCAAATTGTAGATACGACAGATTTATGCAAGTGAATAGTGGAGGGTGCAAGGTTTTCCTTCAAATGAAGATAGGCTAGAAACTTTGCCAAGTCTCTAGCCTGAGGAGCTATAGCAGAAATATTGTTGCTTGCACACCATTGTACCCATCGACCCCAAGCTGGTTTATAAGATAATAAAGTGGACTTACGCCAACCATTCAATAGAACTGCTCTTTCTTCTGGGGTCCAACTTTGGAGGAGATGGTCCCAGCTCCAATCAACCAGGCCTCCAGAGTGAGGTCGGTTACCTTGGGCAGTGGACGACCTGTCGTCGTGTCCACCAGAGTATCGCTCAGGTTCTCTATTTGTACTGGCCCGATGAGGGCCCTGTTCAGTAGGTCTGGTCTCCAAAACGATTTCAGCCACCGAGGAGCAATCACTATGAATAGACCCCTGCAACTGTTGAGATGTATCAATACCCTTGGCATTAGCGATGGGGGTGGGAACACCCATGCAAGGCGGTAATCCCATTGCCTGCTGAAGGCATTGTGGAATATCGCCTGGCCGTCCCAAGGGTCCAGTGACACGTAATGCTGAACTACATGTGCGCGTGCAGATGCAAACAGGTCTATTTGAGGTACCCCGAATGTCAGAAAAATCTTTGAAGTTACTTTTGGTAGGAGATGCCACTCTGGGATTGGTTTTCCCCGAGATAGGCGATCGGCAATGCCGTTGAAGCATCCCGGTAGGTGTTGGTATGTGACAATCATATTGAGATCGTTTATTAGTCGACATATCTGGCGAGTCTGATTCATTAGCTGAACAGACTTCGTACCGCCCTGATTTTTTAGATACGCTAAGGCTGTCATATTGTCCGATTGTATCAGAAGAGTCGCACCTTGCAGGTCGTTCGCTTGACATTCTATAGCCTTTTGTATAGCTACTAACTCTTTGAGATTGCTGTGCCATGCCTGTTGGTGTGGTTCCCATTGGCCTGCCAGATAAGTGTCGTTTAACAGGGCCCCCCAGCCCTGTTTGGAGGCATCGGTAACCAGATGATGTGTTATCCGAGGTAAATGTATTAGTGAAAAATCGCTTACCGATCGCTGCCACCATTGTAGTTCCTTGGTAACTGCTTTTGGTAACAAGAGACGTCGTGTCGGTCGTTCTTTGCGAAGCGCCCTTAGGTGATCCTGAAAAAGGCGACAATGTAAGCGTCCTTGTGGTATTACGTAATTCGCAAAGTTTAATCGACCTAGTATCGATTGGGCCTCTTTTAGTGAGCAAGTCTTCCTCGACAGGAGTCGCTGAAACTCCGATCGAAGCTGGAGTACCTTCTGGTGAGGAAGGTACTTTTTGTTGCTCAATGTATCCCACTGGATGCCTAAAAATTCTAGATTTTGCGTGGGATACAATATGGATTTTTCGAGATTCAGCACCCAACCTAGAGCCTGTAGAAATTGTACAGTCAACAAAACCTGCTGCTGAAGCAAACGTGGGTTCTGATGAGCTATTAGAAAATCGTCTAAATATACGATTATTCGCATCCCAGATTCCCGTAGCTTTTGTGCCAAAAAATTGGTGATCATTGCGAAACATTTGGGGACGCATGCAATACCAAACGGGAGACAAGTCATTTGATACAGAGTTTGTCTGAAAATCAACCTTAGAAAGCATCTGTGGCTTCGAGACACGTTCACGTGAAAATAAGCTTGGGACATGTCTATTTTTGTCAACCAATCCCCTGGCTGAAGAAAATTTGGAATTTCGAAATGGGACACGAGATAAAACTTCGTTACTGATAAGTATTCGTTTAGGCTTTTCAGGTTGAAAATGGGTCGAAATGATTGGTCTGGTTTTACTATCAAAAACATCGGGGAGACAAAACTGGGAGTCATTGGAGCAACCTCTATTATTTTTGAATTTATCATTTTCTGAATTTCCAAAGACATCTGTGGTGTGTCTGATGTTTGGTATAAATTTAAATTTGGTAAAATCAAAGGAGGTTTTTTTGTAAACGGTATGCGGAAATTTGAAATTAGTTTTAAAATTACCGGGGGCGCGTCGATAGCTTTCCACCTCCCGAGAAAACTCTTTAGACGTCCCGCTTGAAATTGATAGTCAATCATAGCGACGTCTTTTAGAGCCACCGCTATGACGGCTTCCACTAGATTTTTTAGATCCAGGATGTTTTCGTTTACCTCGAAATGATACATCCCGTTGAGTGCTCCTCGAAGGTCCGGGAACTCCGGGTCCACTAGTATCCCCCCGAAAAGGTTGCGAAAACTGACTCCCCCAATATTTAGACTGACTTTTATTAGACAAAACATTTTTCTTAGCCGTCTGCGGCTTAAGAAAAATTTTATTAGGACCACCCTCTTTTTCGAGTAATTTATTAAATTGTTCAGGTTCAAATAAAAATTCTGAAGATGGCGGTATCTTTTTAAATTTATCTACCGTAAAATTATTAGATATTGACTTTAAGAGCTCGGTTCTCCTGTTATTAATAATGGAGGCCCGTTTACCACATATAATTTGCATCATGTCATTTGAAATAGTATTAAAATCCTTTTCTTCAAATAATAATTCGTTAATTTTTGAACTTAAACTTTCAAATGTTACACTTTCTAAATTTTTAAACCACGTTAAAAACTGAGAAACATTATTTTGAAGCACATTTCTTTGCATTATAACTGCATTGGACAAAGCAGCTAATGTGCGTTCAACTGAGGGCAGAAATTTATTTTTATCAAACGGTTTAAAATCATCGTTCGTTTCTAACTCAACAAATCCTGGCTTAGATAAATAAGTTTTTTGAATTTCAATAAAATTTATATTTGCCCAATTAGGTGATCCAAATAACTGCAAAGAATTTATAATATCGGCACGTTCTTGATCAGTTTTACCTAAGCCAGTATCTTTAAGTGTGGTATGTAACGATTTAAAGGAAAAGTCGTTATTTTCCGCCGGATCAACCCGTTCACAGAAAACAGCAGGTTCTTTGGGGGCTGTACCCTCCGATACCTCGGTTTGAAGTTCTGTTGGAACTGGTTGTTCGGTATTTTGCATAAAATTGTTCATGAAATTCGTTAATATTTGAACTTGATTACACAATTGATCTAAAACTGTTGAATTTTGAGAAAAATCTTTTTTCGACTTATCTGTATGCCGCCAGTTCGCCCGATCTACGGAGCTATCCGGGCTTGTCGATGTTGTAGAAGAGTAACTTGATGATCTGCGTCTTTTCCTTCGCTCGCTTTTTCCTCGCCTACGCCTACCAATGTTACTAGACTGCGAGGTATCCATATCGGCCCGTATTTCGACAGAATTACCTCTTAAACGTGTTATCACTGTGAAATTCAGCAACGCAATGACAAAAGTAAATGCGCCATGGCAGTCGTGCCTCGCGCCCTCTGGTGGGGGTAATTCGTCTATGTTTTAGGAATCTATGGAAGTTGGAGCAGAAATGGCGGGAAACCAGTGTTACCAGGCTAAAATAAACTGTGTTTTCATACGAAATTAGCATCTCTCTCTCACCATGTACCCCGGACAAGGCGAGGAGGCACAATGGCGGTATAATCCGCCTCAATCCGAAAGAAGGCATTATCCATACAATCAATATGGTGGTCGACGCTCTTCATAAACAGATGATTTATATCTGTCATCTGTCTCTGTCGCTGTTGTCTTGTTTTCAAAACGTTTGACATTTCATTTAGTTGTTTTGGAGAATTTTCTAAAATCGGAAATTAATGTAAAATATTATTTAAAACGAGTCTTTTGCCTCAAGAAATAAGCTTGACCCAAAAAGGATTGTGTGTGATGTGAAGTGAACTAAATGAGTAAACGAATAAGTTAAGATATATGTAATTTAAAGACACGCCGCGGCCAATGTAAAACGAACATATTATGTCTGAATTTCCTCTCAATGATGATCGGTAAGTACCAATGACTGTTAATTAGTTCTATTCTAAAGCTATTATTGTTTAAATAGTGATTTTAGTACAAATTTCAGTACATAAAAGTAATATTTACCTACCGACCTAAGTAAAAAATAGTGCTGTCTGTACAATTTTATTTCCCTATCGATGTCGTGCCCATTAAATAAACCACTTTATTTTTTTCGCAGATGTAAACAGTGGGTTCAATTGACAGGGAAGGATTTGGTGTAGTTACCAATCGAAAACAAAATCGTGACATATTTTTGGTGTAGTCTGAATCCAAATCGGTGTTGATGGCTGATCCAGGACGATTCACACGCCTACCGTCAACCTAACAACCTACCATGTTGTCATAGTAGTCAAGCTTGATATATTGTATATTATACTGAATAAAAGTTTTTCAAGTACCATTGTATATTAATTTGAAACACCTATAACTATCGATAAAAATCTAAAGTATATCTCTAATCCCTACTAAGCACATCCCTATTTTATTTCTTATGTTGGCATTATTGTTGCCAGACTGTTGGCTGAATTTTTATTATATTGGTATGAGTCTGACGTGCACGTTCTATGTTCGTCTGGCCCGCCCAACCCCGCGGCTTTGGAAAACGAGATTAACATCAATCCTATGTACTCTTTTACCCAACCATATGTACAACTTTCATTTTCAATGTAACGCTAATATAAATAAGTTAGAAGCATCACTGGTGGCCGGGCCAGCCTGACGTTTTCAGCCCGGCCCCTTCTACATCACCACTACTACAACAACTAGTGACAATTAATTGTTAGAAAACTAATGTACTACATAAAATACACACATTCAAGCCTTTATTTCATACTAAAATGCAATATCTTAGGAGATATCAATCAAAAGTAATGTGGGGCCGGGCTGAAATTATTGAAATAGCTAATAACAATAAAAATACAAAACCTAAGAACCCATATTATATGTGTGTGTAATCTCCCAGAGGTGCAGTATATATGTACAACTTTATTTTTAAGTAACATTATTCAAATATAAAAATATGAACACTAGAAATTATTTCAGCCCGGCCCCTACAATCGTTTATATTAAAGCAGCTGTTTATAGGTGGCGGAAACTGTTTACCACCAGCTGGGCCATTAACTTGTATATCATTTACTTAGATAATTAAAAAAAATGTCCTGAAATTAGCACGTGCCTGATGGTCACTCCACTAGTACTATCTTAGATTTTAATTATCTCGTCGAATATAATCTGAGTAAATTCATGATCCAAAATTTATCAAAGTACTACCGTATACGAGTCCACACATTGTCGTTTTGTGCAGATTGATGCAATAGCTAAAATGATATAAACGATTGTAGGGGGCCGGGCTGAAATAATTTCTAGTGCTCATAGTTTTATATTTAAATAATGTAACTTAAAAATAAAGTTGTACATATATTCTGCACCTCTGGGAGATCACACACACATAGAATATGGGTTCTTAGGTTTTGTATTTTTATTGTTATTAGCTATTTCAATAATTTCAGCCCGGCCCCACATTACTTTTGATTGATATCTCCTAAGATATTGCATTTTAGTATGAAATAAAGGCTTGAATGTGTGTATTTTATGTAGTACATTAGTTCTCTAACAATACATAGTCACTAGTTGTTGTAGTAGTGGTGATGTAGAAGGGGCCGGGCTGAAAACGTCAGGCTGGCCCGGCCACCAGTGATGCTTCTAACTTATTTATATTAGCGTTACATTGAAAATGAAAGTTGTACATATGGTTGGGTAAAAGAGTACATAGGATTGATGTTAATCTCGTTTTCCAAAGCCGCGGGGTTGGGCGGGCCAGACGAACATCACGTTCTATAGAATTTTTTTTTCCTTGAAGTCCCGTCTCTTCTAGCGTAGCGTTTTATATTCTCTTTGGTTAATCTCGCTAAAGCCCAGAAACGGCTTAACTGATTTCAAATATTCTCTTTAGTTTTGTTCGCTTTATTACGAGGGTGGTTTAAAAAAATAAAATAATAGAAAAAAATACTAGGTGGTAGGCCCATATGTAGGGTCGTCTAGGTAGGCCTTTCTTATTTCAGCCGTGAAACAGTTCCCTGTGTTTCGGATTGAAGGGAAAGAGAGAAGCCAGTGTTATTACTGGGTATGGACAGCATTTCATCTTAGGCCTCAGGATGAAAACGCACCTGCAATATCAAGTGATTTTTCCTTGTTATTGCAGGTGTCTATAGGCGGCGGTGACCGCTTACCATCAGCTCGTTTCTTATCTAGTAGTTTAGAAAAAATCTAAAGAAAAGCTTAAATATAATAATTCGAGAACGGTAATTTAGTATGGAAAATCATAACCCGCGTGCTTTTTAAAACTGTCATTTCTTATAAATAAAGAAATACTAAAGACATGACTGCATGGGCATTAGTTCCCTTTGCCTTCCCTTTATAGGGAGAATGGGAGAATTAACAAAAAAGAGGAGTGTTTGGCGGGTTTTAATGGCGTCGGTCAAGATTTTTATTTTTGTGATTAAAAATTGTGTCGGAGCGAACTTTGTGTTATAAAAGTGGTGTTGTTTTATATACAAAGTGTTTGTGTTGATACAACTAAAAGGTTATTAGAATAAAAGTGATTATGATGTGAAATACGATGAGAACTTTTTTGTGGTTATCCACCTCATCAAGTAACCGCATTAATTCAAGCACATTGGGCCTAATTCTGGGAACACACTTTAATTCTAAATTTAAGTACAATATATCTTTTTCTCGCAATAAGTAATAGGAAAAAGATAGCAAGAATCTGTTTAGAGATGTCACTTAAATTTAGATAGATTTCGAAGAAACCATAGACAATTTTAGACGGCATGTACGGAGGTGCCTCCTAAACACTGCATTTTATTACGTTCAATAAGGTCGAAAATGGAACGCACGTTTCTAAATGTCAAATTATATGACAGCCATCCTTTTCGTATTCCTTTTGATAGAAAGAAATGCACTGAACTTAAAGGACATGGTAAAAGTTTCTATGAAGTTTGGGCCAGCTCATGAGCACCATTTTTTCTTATAGCTATATTTGTAAGAAACCGTAAAATCTATACATTTCTTCATAACATTACTGATTACAGCCGCAGAAAATTATAATAATTTCAATAAAATATTACAAAGGTAGCCATTTTCAAAAAACAAAATGTCAATGTCATTGTCTTGTCACCTTTGAAAACTATATCTCCTCGTCGTTTTTTATATTTTACAGAAACTATTACAAAATAAGAACACTTCAACTCGTTCAAAGTTGGGTCAGACAGAGTGGCATTCATGGTTTTCTCTTTACAGGTGTTTTAGGAGTAATGACTTCAAAAACATGTACTTACTATGTATATTCATAATGCATTCCAGACACTGATGTTTTTGTCATCGACTCCCGGGAGTCTATCGCGGCTCGAGAGAACAAAGTGTATCGTTTAGTAGGTATGCTACATATGCCCCCGATTATGGTCTAATCTGATTTGCGAGATGACATTCTATAATTAACTACCAACCCGCATTGTGCCACCGTGATAGTGTATTGGCCCAAGATCCTCATGTGTTTCTCCTAGTAGGAAGGCATGTGCCCAGCAGTGGGACCTATATGGGTTGGTGATGATGTTTCAATTATTGTTACTTATTTCTCAAAGTAAATAAATAAATATTCATACAGTCACACCTATTATCTAGCCCATAGTACTCTACTTAATAGGATTACCTACTTGTGCCAAAAAATAAAAAGTCCATGCATCAAAGATAACAAACTTATTGTATGTTGATTTTAAAACTACTCTAATGAAATATTCATGAAGTATGTGAATAACCCCTTTTTATGTGCTTTGTTAGTAATAAGTTTCATCTACAAATGTGGTGCAACTACTTGTATTATAGGTAATTATGTGATGACAGAATAAGTTTCAAGATCCTAATAAGATCAAGGCAACTTCAAAATGCTTATGACCAGCTGCTAAAACTAATAGTCTATTCTCCACTGCTTGTACCTTGTTAATCTGTCAAGCAGCGTTAGACCTCTGGAAGTCAATGTCCATTGAGAAATCAATTGTGTCTAAACTCTGATCCTTGGCAGGTTAAATGTTTCAACAGATGACATTGACTTACTGTAAAAGCCAACTATATTTTTCATTGCCATCATATTATTTGGCAAACAGCAAAAGAAGGAACTACCACTGCACATTTAACACTACTCATTTCACATATAGGGTGGTACTACTTTATGAGGAGTTACTGTAAAGCTTTAAAAGAGGCTTCACTGTAACTTCTATAATTTAAGCTCTAAGATAATGTTTTTATAAAAAAAAAAAATATTACACCATGCTAAAATGTCAAGCTAATTTTGATTCCAGCATCACTTGGTTCTAAAATAAGGTTGTGAAATTAAAGAATAACAACTCCTTTTATCATTTATTGATATTTATTCACAATTCATATATTATGATTCTTCTTGAAGTAAAATACCATCTTAAAATGAGGCCGGAGGCTCAATATTGGTTTGGTGTTAAGCCCAGCCCCAATACCACACTATTCTTATCACATGAGAGCAATACCACACTGTATGTTTGCCACATATGCAACTACAATAATATTCATTTATTCTGCACAGTTTTAACGTTGTGGCCTAGTAAATATGTTGTATATTTCTGGGGACTGATGCTTGGATAAGGTGCTCCGGCAACTGGGCAGACATGTGCTGCTGAAGGTATCTGCAACAGTAACAGCAATATATTTATTCCATAGTATGTTTTTTAAAAAAAATATAATAGATAATAACACATTTGCTTTATAAAAAAATTAGAATATAACTAAACAAACATTTCTAACATACCTGTCGAGGATAATTCCTTGTCGTTAGCTCTTCACGCTCAGGGCCAAAGCAATCTATACTGCCTATGATTCAAAGAAGTTGAGCACCTGTCGCTATCACCAAACTGCTCACTGTCATCTCTTCTGGCTCTACAAACACAAACATGAAGATATTTTCATACTCATTTTTAAACAAATTAACAGTAATATAATTAAAAGAACTTAGGTAACTACCTGTCTTGGCTGAATTGTAGTTGCAATATAATTCCTCTCTAGACCATATGGTAAAGAATGGGAACATATTCTAGCAACAGAGAATCCACAACATACACAAATGTTTGTATTCTACGATTCTTCAACATATTCTATATTTTGTTCCAGTGCAACATTTTGAATATCATTCCAACATGACACACAAAGTGCCTTCTGTAAGTAAACTGCCTTCAAGTAACTGTAATCAAAGTATTGTTACATTAATTATTTACTTACTAAACAGTAATGGATCATAATAAATGAAAAAATGCTATGAGCATGTTGATTTTACTAGGTGGATAGACCCTATTTGATTGGATACAATGTGTCTGAGTGGGTCAAGAATACAGTGTGATCTTCTTCTGAATTTATGATGATCAACACCAAATACATACATGATCATCATGAGATACTGCAACTTCTATGGTATGGTTAACATTTTCCAAAATGTTGTCAAAACAATCCTGACATAGCTCACTATACAGCTGAATCTGTAATAATTAGGTTTAGAATAAATACAATTCATTTTAAGCATTTATAATATTAAAGATAGAAGAGCCATTAAAATTTTATACAAATAATGTTATCTTACTTCATGTCCCATCTGCAATTCTTTTGAATTAGGTGATCTCAATGCCCATATTCCATAGATGATATTGAATATCACCTCCAATGATATAATCGCACATCAGGTGCTATTTTACAAACCTGCAAAGAACATGTTAGAATAATTGATAGAATACTAGAAATCTATAAAATATGCCTCGTAGAATGGGAGACAACCATATAAATAACATTCTTAGAGCGGTTCTTTGTAAACTACGGCAGAAAAACTATGTTACTCACCAACTTGTTTGAATGACAATAATCAAAAACAACAGCGTATATTAATCAGAATCAAGGTTCACACCAAGTCACCAGATGCTTATTCGTGAGAGAAGGTCTAAGGAGAATAGGCTGGATAAAATAATTCCAGCAATCAACAAACACAGTATAATCTCATCATAGTCGAAACACAAAATGACAACTAAAACAACAATAAGTTTAACTTTTTAACGTCGTTTATAGCTTTGGATAATACACTTTTGGGCACTTTTATGAATGCAGTGCTGCCATTTTACTACAAAAATTATTTTACTTTATAATTTCTTGCAATCAAACGAAAGAGTTTTGTATAAGTTATAGGATACTACGTTATTCAGTAATTTTTTGTCTACAATCTGAAATGGTGCTTATGAGCTAGCCCAAACCTTTACTATCTCCTTTAGACTTATCATGTGTTTACCAGAATTAGGGTCATTAAGTGACTGTCATCATATATTTCGTGTCAAATACTCCCAAGAAGCATTGAAATGTGTTCCACTAGCATTTCAATGCAATAAATGAAGAAATAAGAAATACTGAAGACATGGCAGTATGGACATTAGTTTCCGTTGCCTTCCCATTGTAGGAAGAATCAACCAAAAAAAAAACTATCAAAAAATGTCAACGTCAAACAAATGTCAATTAACAATAGTTCAGACGTTCATTCAGAAAGATCATTAGAATTTTAACTTTTGTTTACATTAATTTAGATATTGCTCTGCCTAATAAATGTATGCAATAAATTTCATCAATATTAAAAAGTTTATTGCAATAGATAACTTTTACAATTTTTGTCAGTGTTGTCCAACCACGCATTTATTTTTAACTGATTTGTGAATCATTATGAATAAAATGTTGGACGTATTAAAGAGATAACATTATAGGATGTCTAATATACTTAGAGTAATATTGTACAAGCTATGGGTTGTATCGACATTTACTTTATTTTCGAGTATTATTGTGTTTTGGTTCTATGGATTTTTGACAGCCTTCGTCGTTTTTATTGCGGGCATAATAGGTAAGTTTATGTATTTTATCGGATTTATCTTTTAGAAAATTTAATACGCTTAATGTGGCTTACGTCAGTTAAATTTATTTCGTTTTATCAGGTGTTTTGTACAGTGCCCAAGATTTGTTACTTTATTATCCCAATGACCCCCCAGACTCCAGGGTGTTTGTTCTACAACCTAGCAATTACAAGCTCCCATACGAAAGTATCAAGATAAATAATAAGGATGGGTACAAAATTCATATGTTTCTTATCAAACATCCTACATACAGTAATCATAGGCCCACAATGATATTTTTTCATGGAAATGCAGGGAACATGGGACAGAGGTGGGTACCTATCAAGGAAATTCTATGTAACTTTATAACAAGCAAGCAATAAAAACAAGATTACCTGGAATACATTCAAAACTTGATAATGGAGATAATTATGTAAACTTTAAATTAATGGAAATGTAACAACCTTTTAATCTTTAGGTCTAGTCTAGTCTTAGGCATTGTCTAAGTTTACTACCCTGATTTAAGGGAGATAGTACTGAAGAGCACTCTTCAGTACTATAGTCACATTTTATATCAGACCACAGTAAATCAACTATGTGCATCAATATCAGGATGTAGAATGAGATTTCCAGCTAACACTCCACAACCTTGACATTAAGTTCTTAAAAACCTTCAATGATCTAGGAATAATAATTTATTGGTAATCATTCTCACACTGCAGATTGTCTATATAAGAAGTGTGGTCATTGATGTTTGCCTGATGGTTGTATGTATTTTTTTTAAGGTACAGATTCCAGATAATTGGTTTTTAATTGCCACAAGCCCCCTGAGGATATTCTGCTTCTTGACGGATTAATTAAATTGTTGAAAAACTCTACCTTTAATAAAAAAAAACAGCCTATATAATCAGAATAAGTGTGTAAATAACACTAAGTAAATAATACTTTTTACTATCTAGTTACAAAATAATAAAATGATGATATGTTCATACATATGAAATTTATTATTTTTTTATTAAAGGTGGACTGTTATGTCAGCATACAGTAACTCAAATTAAAAGTTTACTACATTTAAATAAGTACAAAATTTATTTTTGATTTTTCTAGATTGTTAAATGTCTCCGGCTTTTATCATAAATTGAACATCAACATACTTATGGTTGAATATAGAGGATATGGACTTTCCGAAGGTGCACCCTCTGAAAGAGGCTTGTATATAGATGCACAAACAGCGATGGACTATATCTTGCAAAGAACTGATATAGACCAATCCAAAATTATTGTGTTTGGAAGGTCTTTAGGTAGGTATTTGTTATTCCTATTGTTTCAGTTATGAATACAACCAACTGATTTGTTGTTATTTTTTATTATAAAGTGGTGATTGAGATTTCTAATAATGTATATCTTAAAATGGGTCTCCTAAATATCTCTCAACATACATATATGTCCATAAGTGGGGATGTGCATTGCAATCATACAAATCTTATCCTAAAACAGACCAAGTGTTTTTTAACTTGCTCAAAAATATACTGTGTCCATTAAAATAGTATTTTAGTTTATTTTAGTACTGTTAGAACTTCACTGACTAAGTCCAATATGTTTTATCGGGTGTGGGAACTGTAGTCTTGTTTGTATTTAAGGAGATATGAATACAGCCACCAGATATACCTGTAGCACATTACTCATCGTTATGGAAATCATTGGGGGAGGCCTTTGTCCAGCAGTGGATGTCTTACGACTGAAGTGATAATGATGATAATGAATACAGGACCTTTGGTACATAGTAAAATGAACAAGTGGGCACCTACCCATGTTATTAAAAATTCTAAATAGTGAATTTATTTTAAAAATTTTCCATACATTTATTTTTGAAGAAAATTGATATTTATTTTTCAATTTATTATTTTTGAAATTACTTACAACTTTACGCTTGTTATACCATGTACCAAACACTCTGTTTAAATATGGAAATTGACATAGTGGTGAAGATCACTATACTATAATTAGTGTGGCATTTTGATAAAGTAAGCTCCTGAAATCTGTCATGTTTGTTTTTCTGTAATGCAGGTGGAGCAATAGCAATTGATTTAGTGTCTAGATTGGAATACAGAAATAAAATCTGGGCCCTCATAGTAGAGAACACATTTACTAGTATACCTGATATGGCACAGATTATTCTCAAATGGAAGTGTTTGATGTGGCTACCAGAATTTTTCCATAAAAATAAGGTAAGACTTGCTTCATTCTTGTGTTTAAATTAGGGTTGCCATCCGTCCGGGTTTCCTCGGATTTGTCCTAGTTTAGAGGGCGTCCGGGCGGGGCTTCATTTGTAGTCCGGGTTTAAAATTTAAAGTCTTGGGCCGCCCATCGACTATGTTTAAAAAAACCTGTTGATGTGTCCGGGTTTTGGGCACTAAAATCCGGGGTTTTCACGCGTCTTGTCCTGGTTTCCAAATTTTAGAGATGGCAACCCTAGTTTAAATACTATTAATTGAGGGAACACAATCACTACAATACAACACACATTTAAGAATCTATGTATGACAAATAACACATTTATATTGTAGATTGCAATGTGAAAAGTATTATTCCTCAGTGCGTAAGATTAGTTATGCAATATAGGTTTTTTAATTTCATATTTCTGATAGATAGGTATTGTGGAAATTGACATCTTGATCAAAACTCATTGACGTCGGATTGCTGTTATAGTTTACTAAACCAGTAGTCCCAGGTTCTAATCTCAAAAGGAGTGGTTGCTTACTGGATGGACTAAACATTGTCATCCTAAAAAAAAATTCCTAAAATCACAATATGAGTACCTAACTTATTTAATAGTTGTTGGTACTCTTGACCAGATCAATTAAGTGAATATTAAATTTGGAGTAAATAAAATGAAATGTAATGGAAAAACATTTTTAAAAATCCTTTTTATTTTAAATTTTAATAATTAATAGGATTTCAATTTCAAGCATTCCTCTGAAAATATCAGAGCTTAGTACACTATTTCTGTATTATGATAGTGAATTATAAAGTTTAGCAATGCAATTGTCTATGCATACCTACTACTGATATCTTAAATGTGATGTGAGCAGGATTTATAACAATGGACTAAAGTTAATGTTACATGAGAACACTGCTATTTTTTATTTTATGTTAACTCAATATTTAAAATTATTTTTCTTCGTTTTACTTAATGGTTTTATCTTACAAATAAAATTAATAACTGAAAAAACCGTGAACTCAGTTCTGTTTGAGAGAGCTTCGACATTGAATTACCATAGTTAATTAACATAATTAAAATAATTAAAATTAACATAGTTAATCCTTGTTACAGTATATGTCCCTAAAGAAAATTGGTACGATATTAACTCCCACGTTAGTGATGTGTGGGTCCAATGACGCGTTAGTGCCGCCATCAATGGCGGACGAACTTTATATGAGATGTGGAGCCATTTGCAAGAAGTTGTCGGTTATGTCCGGCGGCGGCCACGACGACACATGGACCTGCAGGGACTACTACAGCACTATACAACAGTTTCTCTTGAATGTTCCACCACTACCGGAGGACTCAATCCCCTACTTCGACAATGATTCTAAGGACTCTGTTAGCAGGCTGACTTTAGTGCACACTGTGTAAACTAAAGAAAGCATCAACATCGAGAACAAAGGAAGGTGTGGTTTTCATTCAAATTAAATATGATTTAAAACAGTGAAAACAAGCGGACAGTTTCGCATTTTTTTTACTATTAAACTTTCTTTAATGTGTACTAATATTGTTGTAAGTGGTGTAAGTAAGTGGTGTAAGTTGTAAATATTGTAAAAAATGCATTTACATCATTTTAAACCTCATTCAATTGATAAATCTAGTTAGATCACTTTTATTTGTTGTTAAAAATTTACTTCAGTCAAGTCTGGAAAATTTATAGAAAATCACATCTCCCTAGGTTAGCAATAAAAATAGATAATTTAATTATAACCTTTAGGTTATTAGCTTTAGCTAGGGGTAATTTTTTGAATAAATTTCCAAATTATGTTTTAATACAAAATAATAAATTAGTGTTGTGCTAGGTATTATTAAAAAATTATTTTCACTGCAATAATAATCGAATAAACTGGATTATGGATTAAATATCACTGTTCTTAAAATGTTGGTAGGTGTACAATTTGTGGCAGAAAAATTATATTTTCTGCCAAGAAAATTTGCCAGCTAAGCTGGAGTATGTAAGCATGCACTAACGGCCATATTATAATATTTCCAATAAAACATTTAGAAAAATGTCTGGAGTAGACATAGAACATGTTCTAGATTGGAATGCGTACAGTCAGCTTAAAAAGATGTAAACATTGTAATCCCTGTCACTTTGATTTATGAGATGTTTACACCATTTTGATGCTGACTCACATATTTCACATGACAACTCTTACCATAAAGGTATCCAACGATTTTTTTGTAGTCCAGACATTTTTAATATAATATTTCAAGCATTTATTAAAATGTTAATACATGTTATGTTTCTCTTCATCATTACTAGCCTATATACGTCCCACTGCTGGGCACATGCCTTCCTACATGGGAGAAATAAATGAGTTTGGGCCCTAACACCACCACGCTGGCCCAATGCGGGTTGGTGGGTTAAAGCAATTGCAGGAACAACCGGGACCAACGGCTTAACGAGCCTTCCGAAGCACAGAGGATCTCGAGATAACAAACTTTGGTTGACCCATTCCAGGATCGACCATGGCGATAGTTGCTATATTTTTCGTATCGAAACCAGAGCGATCAAACCAATACGCCACCGAACTCCTTATATTTCTCTTACTCTATGCAAAATAAAAAGATAAACCATGTTTACCTAACAGTGCTTCAACCAAAATAGTTTTTTAATAAACGAGCGATACGAGATCAAGGGCGTAAATAAAAATAAGTACCTATTTAGTGATTAAAATATAAAACTAGAAAAATTTCAGGTGATGAGGCGGTAGTCTATCTGTATTTACGTTTATGTGCTATGAGACTAGTAGAATTTCACAGGGATATCCCAAGTCCTGGGTGGCTCAGTTGGTTAGAGCAGTCGCCCGGATTGCGAAAGGTCGCGGGTTCGATTCCCGCCTCAGGACCAGAAATTTAACTAGTTTTATAATTTAATTACTATTTAATTTTTCAAACATTTATAATAATGTTAAAATCAAAAATTAAGAAGTACCTATTTGTTTTTAATTACGCTTACGATTATATCTTCCGTGAATGTGATGGTTTTAATGTTATTCCCTGGCGGTACAAGCTAGTGTAACAATCAGCAACAAATCCTTTTTATTCATTGGACCTTAGCCACAACGAGGTTTTTAATTTTTGGGATAAGAGAGCACAGAATACTTTTAAGTGTTCACACATTTATAAATAAATCTAACATATGTTAACCTAACCGAAACCATAAAAAGCCTAAAATATCCGCAACAAATTTGCCTTCGATAAATCAATAAATACCTTTAGCATTTGTAATCAATACTATTTTTGTATACAATACAAAAGTTGATAAAGTTAACAGAATATAGCACAATTAAATTTATTTTTATTATAGGTATTCCCATTGATACATAGGTATAACAAAATTTATCGAAGAATCCTTAGCAACCCACACAGTGATGCATTATCGAAAGTAGTATTTTCTTATTAAGTAATGGTAGGATTCATTACTATTTTAAATCAAAGCCAAAAGGTCCGGATCATATGGGAAGTAACAAACCATTTCCACTAATATTTCTTATCTCCGTTTCTTCTCTGCAGTGTGATGTTCTAACTCTTTAGTGAACACTTGAGAAGATTATAACTAGCTGTTTTGATTTATAACATTCACCTGCTACGACAAATAAACTGATATATGGATATCCTAAGATTAAGTTTTATTTATCCTTCTGACAATCAAAAAATGTATTTATTGTAAATGAACCATATTCTTAGTACCTATCTACTTTAGGCTACTTGTAATATGCTCATATAAGTTGTCCATATACAGGATGGTGACGACAATATGACAATAAATTAAAACATGGGCTATATTATATTATTTAATGACATAACAATAATATAATGCAGCCAATGTTATATTATTTCATAGAAATGTCATGAAATTATCAAATGAATAAGATGTATTTGAACGTTGATAAACATTTCTGTGAACTCTTAAAGCCCGTGTTTTAATTTAGGGATTGTCGTATTATCGTCACCACCCTGTATAAGGACTTAACACTTTCCCCGGTGTAATCAAAACAAAATGGTGAAAAGCACTGCAATGGATATATAGGCAATAAACTTCAGAGTTCAGATGAAGTCCTACATTATACTGGAGTTACATTACAAGACGAATGGTTTAGGGTTGAAGCTGCCTTGCTTTTGTTAAGACCGCAGAGAGACGGCATAAGGCTTAAACCAGGTGTTACCACCTTTTTTAAAAGATTTGTATAAAGTTGACCCCAAGTCAATTCAATGTAATCAAAACAAAAACGTCCGTCGTCGTGGTAACTGGCAAATCATATTAAAACGACAGCAACACCTCTTGTGAATTATTACAAATAACTTAATTAAGCTAATATCCGAGATTCTTTGCAAAAAATCATTTTAGATTTCCATTGTTAATTATCAAATTACTGTTTCTTATGAAAAAAATAACGTCGTATTTAAAAATAATATACGAGTGTCCAGTACTAAAAGACTGGAAATAATTTGAATGTAGGTATATAATTGGAGATTTCTGATCAGGTACTTTGTAGGAATGTTAATGTTTTGTGGGTGTCGCATTCCCTCCCTCTCAATTATCATGGACTGACGCATTTATTAATGATTATTTATATTATAATGATTCCTGTATATTAGGCATATAAAATTATCCGTGTTACAGAAATAAAGAATTCGATAATATATCTACTCTCACTCTTATTATTAATACAACTCTTTGGTATTTACTGACCACGATATGTAATTAGCAAATCGATCAATTTTCTTAAAAGTTTATGTAAATGGGCCATTTTGTAATTAGAGATTGGGACCATTGGCCCCAATCGCTCTGGCAATAGAATTTTCTTTTTTGTTCAATTTTGCTTATTATTATCTACTCAGCAGTAGGTACCTATTTTTTTAGCCGCCTTTGTGTTCTAGTGCCTACCTACTTTGGTTCCAGACGTCCGGGGTTCAATTCCCGTGCCGCCATTACAATATCATTGTTGCAACTGCATTGTTGTTTTCCGGCAGTTGATGGTAAGAGAGCCAGTTCCTCTGTGGTTGAGGAATCAAGGTGTAACTCGCTTCCATCTTCGGCCTTAAAATCATTTACTACCTATTGAGATGAAGGAATCTATGATCACATATGTTCTAGGGTTAGCTCTTGTCCTTCATCTCGCCTGATAATGCTGAAGTTACACCTAGATTTCTCAAGCACAGAGGAACTAGCTATCTTACCTCTTACCTCCAACTGCCAGAACACAATAATGCTGTTAATGTTGTTTTTATATGGCTGCAGACTTGCGTAATGTAGTGGTAGCTAGCTAGGCCGTTTTGTTTAAATTGTCAAATTTAAACTAAAACATAAACCGACTTCAAAACACTTATGAGGCAAAAATTATTAAATTTAAGTACTTAGGTACCTATTTATCTAAAACTAGCTTCTATCAGCGTCATCGCCCGCGTAGCATATAGGAAACAATTCTTATTCTTTTCGGAAACTGAAAATATCAAAAACAAAGCTATAAGAACGAAGTTCTTCATAAAACTAATATTATTATGGGATGAGAGTAGTGTGGTTTTAACAGAACTGAAGTCGTGTGTGAAAGATCTAATTAGGAAACAACCCCCTTATTCACTAGGCCCGTATGTAGGGTCATCTGCTGGGTAGGTACCTACCACCACCTTTCCTATTTCAACCGTTAAACAGTTCGCTGTGTTTCGGATTGAAGGGAAAGGTAGCCAATGAAATTACTGGGCAATTTGTGGGTATGGGTATTTCATCTTAGGCCACAGGATGACAACGCACCTGCAATACCAAGTGTTTTTTTTTTCCTTGTTATTGCAAGTGTCTATCGTCGGCAGTTACCTCTTAATAGCAACACCAGAACTAGTGTCTAGTTGTATAAAAAAAGTCATATATGATAAGTGGCGGTGGATAAAATATGCGGTGCTTTTACTTAGGGTCGACAGCACATCAAGCGTGACCACCGTTTACTGCGTCCGTAATAAAGGCCAAGCTGCCTTCTATTACGAACGCAGTAAAGGCTGCCTTGTAACAGTTCTACGAAAGCTCGTAGTACAACTGTTAGTTGAAGTTGAATATCCCCTCAGGTCAATAGCCCTTTCAGATGCATCTGTAAATATGTGTATTTATGTATTGATAGACTGGTTAATTTACACACCTAAAAATGTTTATATTATTTGTGATTATTTAAAAATGAACTAGGTAATTCTATTAACGACTTATAAGATCGTCAGTCCGTCTAGTGAAAGGTCACTCCACGGGATCTCTATTTCTTGGTCTTCACTCGGGAATTCTGTGGGCCCCTATCAGCAATTACATCGGCTATTGTGTTCCGTACGTATATTACCCCAAGTGTAAGTTTTAATCCAAATGTATCGTGGTTGCATTCAGCCGTTCAAAAAGTGGTTGCCAATAATTCTGAACCGAGGCCTTGCTCATTTTCAAACGATTTTACAGCTGAACGCAACCATGACCGAAACGTTTAGAGATTCCATTGAACCTTGCACTGGGGCATGGGGTTACCTATCCCGATGTCGCCACTTTCATTATTCGCCGGCGAATTTATTAACTAGTTACCTACCTGTTTTATTCTTCGCAGTTCAATAATAAAACCCCGATTATTTTCTAAAATATTTATTTCAATATACCGAGTTCGTTTAACAATCCACCGTATGGTATTTTAATGTATGTAAACAAATTTTCTATTATATACGTCTGAAGGAGAGGTAGACATTTGCAGAATGAAATAAGGAATTTAGGGAAAATAATATATAATTAAATATGTCGAGAAAACTGCAGTAGTAAAAAATGATAGAAAATATATTGTATAACGAATATAATGATTGTCGACAAATAATAATTTTATCATTACCAACTGAATAATTTGCTGGCACACCTGTGCAGGCCATATTGTACAAGTTCATTCATTATTCTAAAATGTAATCAGTGCGTTGGTACAAAATATACAATGCATCAAGCAAGCAACAAGACTGGAGCTTAGTAACATGGACAATTACTATAGACATAATAATAATTAACAATGTTCATTGATAAGGTATATTTTGCTAATAAACATGAAAATAACAACATATAAAAAAATAACTGCAGATATACAAAATAATATTATTATCTTAAATTCATTATTAAGTATTATTAATTTCCTACTATAATAATTATTATGTTTTTTTATTCGATACAATCTTCGTCAATAAAATAAGTTAAAATATAATTAATTATAATTTCGTAGTGTATAACTTAATATTTTCATGTTTATTTATAATATTTTATTTTACACCATAATCGGCACTATTTGTTGTTGATATAATAGTTAGGATCATCGTTTATTATGGTACATCGTATTCACAATATTAACAAGACTTTCCATTTGTCCCGTCACTGTCCAGCGTCGCGCGGCCAGCTCGCACGCACTTCTTACTTAATACGAGCAAGTAGGTAACAGATTTATATATTATATATATTTGAACGGCGCACAGTATTAAATGTTCCAAAAGGCAATTCATCACGTTAGGGTTATGTCTCTTTACAGAAATGATACATTAACACGGTCCATGCTAAACCGTTTAACATCATATAATATCAATGAAGAATAACATCAAACGATCAACGATAATTCTATCTATGATTGAACATCTATACAGGTAAACCCTCGAGGGGATGTTAATATTGCCCTTTGTTCCTGTTGAGTCACACCATTTTGTGTCACACTGTTACTCAACGGGAAAAATATTCCCGTTGAGTAACACCGTAACTCAATGGCACTATTTTTTTCCCATTGAGTGACAGTGTAACTAAACAAAACGCTGTATTCCCGTTAAGTAACGCCTTCTTGGGTAAAATCATTGTTCAAATTCGTATGTATGTAGCTGGATCATCCCCTGAAGTACCAGGCTACCATAAGTATACGAGAGGTTATTTATTGTACCCCTACGATTATTATAGAAATAAAATAAGAGTATGCTAAACATCTCCTACATATATATGGTATCCTGTTACTTCAGGGGATGATCCAGCTACATACATATGGGGGAAAAAATAGTGGCATTGAGTTACGGTGTTACTCATCGGGAATATTTTTCCCGTTGATTAACAGTGTGACACAAAATGGTGTGACTCAACGGGAACAAAGGAGTACTGCGGGTTCATTTCTGCCAAGAGAGATACTAGTGTCCTTGATTCACAATAAGTCGTAAATGATAGCGTATATGATTGTTTCCATGTGGGGTGCTGTGCACGTGGCACAGTTGAGCGTGTGCGATGGTGATTCGGTGGCATCGTACCACGGGAGCTGTTGCTAGCGGCGCGCGCCGAACTCGACGGCGTCGTCGTCGGTGATGTCGCCGTGCCGCCAGAGGCTGAGCCGCGACCGCTTGGCGTGCTCCTGCGCGGCGCGGTACTCCGCCGTTAGGCCCGCGAGCCGGTGGTCCCGCACGCTCTCCATCAGCACTAAGCCCTCCTTGATCAGGTTCTAAAACAAACATTCTAACTCAATAGCGAACTAAGGAGCTCGGTGGCGGTTTCGATACGAAAAACAAAGCTTCGCAGAGGCTGGCGATGAACGCTTCCATCATATCCACCACTTGCAAATACAACAATAGGGTAGTTGACAACTTTTTTTTATTTCATAAAAAGAAGTTTATAACTCATAAAGAAATATAGCAAAAGAAATAGTATGTCAAAGATTAATAGTTTGACAGATTTAGTGTTATGTTGCGGCGTAACGTCCAAAAACGCTCCATAGAAAATCTATGGAACAGGTGATGTCACATGTTCCCATATTATTAAGAAATGTATGGGCAAAATTTATAATAATTATGTATTAAGTATGTTTTTATTAATAGTATTAGTTGTTTTAATTGATGTCAGCAATCTAATATCATTAACATTTTTGATAAATTTTGGAAAAAAAATGACAATTTTTTTTATTTTCTAAACAGTACAACTTCAACAATATTTCATATCTTTTAGGTTTGAATTGTTTTTATGGGTAATATTTGCGTATATTATTCGAATTTGTGAAAAATAGTGCCATATTCAAACTTAGGCAACATCCCAATTGTCATGATTTACACAGTCATGTCATTACTGAATTTATAATCCCATTCCCTCTGAACTGATGTTTCATGATTAAAGAACCAATCTGCTGTTTCAAAAGTAATTCCAACTTTAGAAAATTAGACTCCCAAAGAAAGTTAAGGAGGAGCTCGGTGTCGTATTGGTTTGAGCGCTCTGGTTTCGCTACGAAAAACAAAACATCTTTCGCCATGGTCAATCCTGGGATGGGTCAACCAAAGTTTGTTATGTGTTCCAATCCTCATGTGTTTCTCCCATGTAGGAAGGCCTGTGCCCAGCAGTGGGACGTATATAGGCTGGTCATGATGATGATGATGATAAGGGAACTAAGCCCTCCTTAATCAGGTTCTAAAACATACAGTATTTCATGTCGCGTAAAAGTACCTATTATAACCCGAAATAGATAACATATTTATGGTGTGGCAATGTAATTGGTATACAGCTTTACTTATAAAATGAAAGTGTCAAACTAGTAATTATTTCCACATATTTTGTTTATAATTATGTATCTTTCTAAATACTTCATCACATATTTAGTTGTATTACAGGGTGAGTTAATTATATGATGAGAGTCAAGCAGGTGTCTTTAATACAGGTTCGGTAGGTACCTTGCCGAGATCCGCATTCGTGGTGGGATCCACGAGGGTGACGCCCGGCGGTGAGCCTCGCATCTCCACGTTGAGCAGCAGCTTCTTGTTCAGGGTGTCTGCGGAGAAGGCAGCCACTGCCTCAGACCGGTCGTCAGGGTCAGACGGGAACTTCACACATGCCACCACGTATTCGGTTGCATAGCCTGCCTCTGTCTCTGTGCCTGGAGGTAGCGCTGCCAATCTAGTTGAGCTCACAATCTACAAATATTATGAAAGCTTAGAAACTAAAATTAAAGAAGTAATTTTTTCCCCCTTCAGATCAATAGTAACACTCCAAAAAGTGTTCTACATCCTGCGCAGGGTCTTAAACTATCTCAATACCAAAGCTCACCTAAATCGGTTTAGGATTTTATGTGTCAAAAGAAAACAGACACTGAGTAACTATTGCATTTTTAATATTAGTATGGACTAATCGGACAGGTCAGGACTGATCGGGTTGGAGATCCTTGGGGGAGACCTATGCCCAACAGTGGGCGTCGCTGGGCTAATATGAAGATGATTATGATGATGTAATAGACGCTAAGTTTCTGGCAGTCATACATTGCAAACGTGGTTGCTGCATTGAATAGGTTGTGTAAACACTTGAAAGAGGGACTTTTTGGTATACTATGACCTTTCAATAAAATATTCTGATGTCAGAACAACATTTTTTTTACAAGGATGACAACCAAGATACTGCCCGCCTGATGGCAAGCGGTACCTCTCAAGATTCTGTGATATAAAATATAATTATTACCTCTCGGTTACCGTAGTCAATGTAGAAGATATGAACTTTCTTATCTTCAGATATTTTTTCAACTTTTGCTCTGTACCACTGGTCGTCCATCGTAAAGCGAGCTGCACAAAGAGCGCCTCGCCTCGGCACATACGAACCCGGCAGTGGGGCATTTGCTTTAAACTCCTGATGAATCTTTTCCATCAGGCTTTCTAACTTTGTGCCCAAATCCACATTTTGCGCATAGAAATGGCCTTCAGATGTAATTTCAGTAATAACAACCTTTTCGTATTTCACAATACGGTCTTGGATGGGCGCGTTTCTTTCTTTCTCAGTTTCTTTTTCAACTTCGACAAAGTCTTTCCAGATGCCAATACGATTTTTGATTGCATTCTCTTCCGCAGTCTTAATTGTGCGCGCGTATTCAGACGCCTCAGCTGTGTGGTGCATTGAAGCAAGGCCATGTTCTACTAGGGACACTGATAAGTTCTCATTGTCTATCCAAAGCCAGCCGATGAAGTTACCAGCCTTGTCCATCTCCTCGATGGTGACGTTCACATCGTGTTGTAAACATTTCTCCTTGGTGTACTGAAGGGCCTCTTCACCAAACGGTTCAGCATCTTGCATAGGGCCGCCTCCGACGGCGGGTCTCGCGCCTCTCGGGCAGTTAATACCCGCAAGCAAGAATGTGACGAGGACAGATTCCTTAGGAATGTACAATCGCATACGTGAACCACTGGCAACAAATTCCACTGTCGCCTCTGTTTTTTGGGCACGCTTCAAGAATGGGAAGAATTTTTTCGCCTTAGCCGAGTCTCCACTAGTATCCTGAATGCGATGGGCAGGAATGTCTTTCTTGGCGTGCACTCCGAGGCTAGCTTTTGTTGCTTTAAGTTCAGCTTCTAAAAGTTTGTCGTAATGTGAACTTCTCTGGTCGTTGTCGTTCCTGTACCTCACGACTGTAGCATAGCCTTTGCCGACTAAAGATTCCGCAATATTTCTGTAAAAAATTTTTTATGTAAGTAAGTTAAGGAATTGAATCTATTCAAAAAGACCAGTCATAACGACAAGTGTTACTCACACTCCACTGGCTAGTACCGTGCAACAGGTTTTTTCGGGGAAGTTGTCCTTGGCAGGTTGAATATAGTCAACTGTTACACTAACTTTTTTCCCAATAAGTTTCTTTCTGAGGCACTCCCGAGCTTCATACATCCATGGGATATCATATAAGGGTTTGAATCCTTTTGGTCTGGGAGATTGTTTGCCTTCCTCATCTGGGCTATTCCTATTAATATGAAGAATTTAATTTTTATTAAAAAATATAAACTTAAATCAATAATAATCAAGCTATTTTATATTATATACCAAGCGACATACTTTTCACGCGGTGGACGGATGCTGGCCAAAAATACTTTCTTCTGCGTATTGTTGGGCATTTTAACAACTAAAGCATCACCATTAACAACTTCCAGGACTGTAGCTGTAAACTCTTTGTCTTTGGCTGCGATCGTGGGAGCATTGCTTGTATAATTAGTCCAGATTCGTAGTCTGGCGTCTTTTGCCGCACGTTCGGCTGCTCTTAATGCCGATGCACCTAATTGAAATTATTGCAATAAGAGATAAGGTTAATAACAAGAAACGAAATGTGGTGTAAAGGTATTATTTTATATTTCACTGAATAATAGCAAAAATCTATAGGTGTAAGGTATAGGTATATATAATTAACAACTAACCTGACTTCATAACAGCAAGAGACCAGTCCACACATCTCGCAAAACCTTGTCTGAGGAGAGCTTCCGCAATATTGCCTTGAGGGTGAAGGATGGTTCCAACAAAGTTGTTGTTCGTGACTGATTCAAGGATTACCTCCACATCTTTTTGTAGAAGTTTAGATTCAAGGAAGAAGCGGGCTTCTTCTGCATAGGGTTCACCATCTTGTTTTATAGCAGGACACTAAAGATGAGATTTTTATTGTTTAAATTTCTATATTACTGCCTACCTTAAAAATATTTTTGTACAAAAATTTTAAATATATGTTAACCAAGAAACTAGAATATGTAGATGAATAAGTATACTTAAGTCAAGTAATGCAAAAGTAAATATATAGGAGAGTAAATGATTCATGGAAGAGATACTGGTCTCTGAGCGAAGTGATGAAAAATTAAGGCATACCACTTAAAGATAAGAGGAAAGTATTTAAGACATGTATTTTGCTCTGTCTATCACACACATACAGAAAACAATGAGCAATAAACTAAAAGTATGTCGAAGCTCTTTAGAACGATGTGTAGTGGGTGTCAAGCTAAAATACAGTAAAGCACAAAATAAGCAATAAAAAACAAAATGTAAAGGTAAAGACCTCTTAAATGGTAATAGGCAGGACACATGATTAGAGAATGTGTACCTTAATAGACCACAATAAAAACAAAGGCAGACAGAATTTATGATGAGATGATGAAATAAAGCGGACATCAGGAGAGTTATGGACAAGGATAGCAAGAAATTAGAAAGAATGGAAAGCTTTGGAGGTGGCCTTTGTCAAAAGATAAGCTATTAGTAGTTACTGCATTAGAAAATAAAAGAAATAAATACCTAAGTAATTAATAATGTGTATGATAGCAAATTTATAGTTACCACTAATGTTAAAACTTGTTAACAAAAATAAAAGGCTTTATTATTATTTTTTTACTGAGCTATTTTATAGACACTGCTCTAGCCACCTCCACCTTGCCGACCCAAATGGTTCGACAACCAGCTGGCCGAGTGGTCTGTGCCTCTTGAAATACAGGCTACTTGGTCAGGGGTCCCATGTTTGAATCCCAGTAGGAGCAAATATTTGTATGATGAGTATGTGCCTTTGTTCCTGAGTCATGGCTGTTTATATGTTTATTTAGATTTTTTCTAATATTTGTATACACATTATTATCAATTTTTCTTCATGTACTACTAGAAAAATTGAGCATAATTAAGCTCTAGTATGCTAATATGCTCACTTTGGGCTAGATAATAGGTGTTAAAAAGTCATTTTTCATGCCTCTTTTGAAAGAACCCATGTTAAACAAATGAAGGAACACATTTCTATTAAATAAGTTTAAAGAGTAAAACTCTTACCCTGATTCCAGACAGCATCAATGTTATCTGACAGAAGTCAGGTAGGAGGCACAGTCTGACAGTGGATCCATCACGAACATACTCAATAATTGCCTTGATAGGTTGACCATTGTATTTGTTCACAAACTGCTTAGTACTTTCAATATTCCATTTAATATCCCGAATGTGCTCCTGTTTTAAATAAATATTGGTTAAATTTAATTTATCAGATTTAAATTTATGATCTTGAAAGGAACAATGAACCCATCATATTCATGAAAAATAATTTGGGAAAACTAATTATAAGTGATGTTGATATAGTACCTGAAGGTCTGTACCCCAAATACCTTTTCCTTGTGACTTTGCAACATCTTCAATTTCCACAAGTCTTTTCAGTTGAGGGATGTTACGCCCACCATCTCTAACTTTCACAAGGCCTTCAGCAAGTAAGCTCTCAGTCACATTTTCGTCCTTGGTAGGATCTTTTCCAGCCCAAACTGACCCATATTCTCTTGTTGCAGAGTTGGGTGGTTTTTCAGCAGTGAAAATGACTTCTTTGCCAACAAGTTTTTTTCGGAGAAATTCACGAGCTTCCCATGCATAAGGCTCATCTCTGGTTTCCAGATCACTAAAAGAAATAATTATTATTACTTCACAATCTAATAAGAAAATCTAAGAAAATATAGCAATGATTTCGCCAGTGCGCAACTGTGGATTTGATAAATATTTTGAGCTGGTATCTTTTTTGCTTCATATTTTAACCGAAATATTATGATTGAGATAGTAAGTAGTAGTTTGTTATAACTTATGATAGATAGATTTTGATGACATAAATATATAGATTATATCAAAATAATGTTTTAAACCCTCACATTCACTTCCTACTGACTAAATTTAATAGGATGTGAGAGGTCAAAAGAAGGTAGCACTGTTTTCTCAACCAATGAAATGGTGAGAACTCACAAAGCACCCCCTTACACTTCATAAAGTTGTATAGTTTCTAAGAGAACTACCACAGCGTCAGTTTTGATATAGAATCTACTCTATAGACCATATAGCTCATGAAATAGATTTTAGTTAAAACATGTTTTGTTACTCTCTCTCACTCACTTGTCAAAAGAATAAGACACACCATGCTTGTCAGTGCTTCAACCAAAATAGGTTTAATGAGTTATAATCAAAGTGATACAAGAGGTATTTGATGAATACAGCCAGAATAATGCTCATTTACAGTCGCTATTATTTCTGCATTTTGTTTAATTACAATAATTAATAAATTATTATGGAACAATCGCTATGCAAATTCTACTGACACTACTTACTGTTATCAACATGGAGGAGTTTTTATTCAATTGGTTTTGAATATTATTGACGTACTTGATATTTCTTGTAAGTGTATGTACAAAGTTATAAAATATTATTATAATCAATTACACTATATTGATTTTTGTTTTAATATTAGTAGAATAAAGTTATAGAAACCAAATTTGATTATTAGTCTTAAACGAAATACATATACCTATCTGGGGTTACAAAAATAACTACCTAACCAAATTATTTTGTGATAACTCAGATAGTCTGCTATGCAATATTAATTATATGTATATAATCTCGTACTTATCAGTGAAAACTTATAATAATATGTGTGCAGATTATAAAATAATAAAGGTACAACACAGATATGAAAATAATGAGATAGTGTCAATTTCGCAATTGCCTTTTACATTAAAATTAATTATAACACAGAAGCACTATGACTAACATTTCACCTATAGAAACATAACTTTTTTTAGTGATTTTAGGACTGCGACTAATCTAATAGCCAATTGTTTTTTATTTGCTAAATATAGAGGACACTGATTATAAAAACATTTATTACATAATGTTTTAAACTTAGTAAATAATTAGATTATCATTTTAAAATTTACTAAACAATAACCCAAAATTAAATATTATTATGATAATTCATTATTTGTCTTGAACAACTATTGGGTTCTTATATGAATATTTGCTATTCTTACACAAATAGTGCTACGTATAAGTGGTGGAAGAAAAACCATTAAGTTCAATTTCAAATTAAAAACAATGTTGCAGAAAAAATTTGGTGATCAACTTTTCACCATTTGCTAGGGTAAGAATCCTGTTAACCTTTTACTTTATGCTTTGTGATCCTTTCGCCTTTTGAAAGCTAAATAGGACTCTCATAATAAACCAAACATATTATATGTAACACTAATAGGACTTTCATAATAAACCAAACATATGTAACACTAAAAGGATGACACATAGTAAACAAATAGTATAAACTTGTACACAAATAACAGCAGTTTCTCTTACCTATTAGCAGTTCTCTGGCGAGCAAGCTTAGGCGCGGTGATGCCAGATAGAGCAATAATTTTCTCAGGTGGTGGACCACCCTGAGGTTGCCTTCTTATGACCACTGTATCTCCCGATAATACCTACGGCATAAACAGTTTGAACGATTCCATGAAACATAAGAGATTAAAACAGTAAACCACGGCAATTCCTTTGAAACTAAGTAAGTATCGCGACCTTATTTCAATGCAAGCAAATATTTATCACATAAAGTGGATAGGGTATAAAATATAAAAAATATTAATAGGCTAGTGACATGTGTGAACGTTTCGGTAGATAATTTAATTAATAGAAGATTGGAGTGGACTTTGTTATGGTCAATTCTAAGCACAGTATGGTGCCAACAGGGCAAATTAAAAGAAATCTACACGAGGCTCATAGGATGATGTTTACGAAACGTGGATTATTGTTTCACTTTTCATTATTATGTATTACCTGCTTCACTATTCCGATTTTGTAGGCAGGGGCTGGTGTTGGAGCACTCATTTTTGTTTTAAATTGCCCTGTACACGTGATAGAAGATTGTAAAGTTGAAAAATACTGTCGTTGCCGAGTGGACAACTAACAAGACTGGCGAAACGTGGCGGGCCTAGGGATGTCCGATTTGAATCGATATACATTCAAAATCATTAAACGATTTTGATTAGAATGTAATAATTCAATCCGAATAATTTAGACAAAATAAAATTTAGTAAGCCTCAAGTAAAACAAATATTATGTTTTAGATAATTTCCTGCAGAATTAGTAACAATTCTTAAGGTCACAATAGAGTGGCAAAATACTGCTTTCGATCCATTATTACGAAGTTTTTAACATCTAATATATAAAATCTCGTGTCACAGTATTTGATATCGAATTCAGAAACGACTTGACCGATTTTTTTTTTATATATTTGGTAGGTTGTAGGTTCTTTTTAATTAGTAATAAAGGTGGCCCTTCTAATTTTTTATTTTTACGGCAAAACAACGTTTGCCGAGTCAGCTAGTAGCTATATATAAAAAACACGCAAGAACGATATAAATATTTAACGTTAAAGCGTGTAATTGATTATCATACAGTTATAATTCATGTAAGATTTTTCTGATAATAATGATGTTGGTATATAAATTTAAGAAATAAACTAAATAAACATACACACTTCCATGACTCGCAATCAAATGCTCGTGTATGAGGAAGAAACATCTGCCCTTACGGGAATTCGAATTCGTTACCACTGACCGAGGAGCCTGTATATTAAGGGGTAAAAACCACTCGACCAGCTGGTCATCTAAAATGAAGAAATATATAATATAAAAAATAAAGGCAATAATAATAATCAAACACTTACACCTATTATCTTAGCCCAAAGTAAGAGTAATTAGGAGCTTGTGTTATTGATACCATTCATTCAGCATCACCAGCCTATATACGTCCCACTGCTGGGCACAGGCCTTCCTACATGGCAGAAACACATGAGGAGTTTGGGCCATAACACCACCACGCTGGCCCAATGCGGGTTGGTGGGTTAAAGCGGTTGCAGGAACAACCGGGACCAACGGCTTAACGTGCCTTCCGAAGCACGGAGGAGCTCGAGACTAGAAATTTTGGTTGACCCATCCCGGGACCGACCATGGCGAAAGTCGCTTTGTTTTCGTAAACGAAACCAGAGCGCTCAAACCGTTACGCCACCGAGCTCCTCAATTTCTTAATACCAGATAACGTAGAAATATTGATAATAATAATATATTAAAATAAGAAATACTAATGTTCTATTATTATGTATAAACATACAAACATCCATGACTCGCAAATAAATGTTTTTGTTCATAATACAATATCGATGTTTGATCATGATCCCAACCGGCATTCGAACCCGGGACTCCCGCCTATACTGTAGTTAGGGGTACACGCAAACCTCTTGGCTAGCTTATCGTCAAATAACCTCACAATATTTATTGTAAAGTCAATAAAATTATATAAGCTAGTTTTTATTTATATAAAACCTACGTAGACGATTTCAAGCAAACTCAATTGTGAAACGGGACGAAGTCAAGACAAATGGCGCTGTATTCAGTGATAACGCTAAAAAAATATCGAACCAACACATGAAGCAAGTGAAAGAAATCGTATTAAGTTATAAATCGATTCAACGAAGAACAAAATGCTTAACAATTGATTAAATGAACATCCCTAGTAGGTTGCCGGTGTTTTCACAATCGAAAAATTATACGCCACAGATAAATAAAACGAACATACTTTCTATTATTCTGAGACTTTCTCTACAGTCGTAGTCAAAGACAAACAAAATAACGCGCAAGTAAACAAAAATGAGAACCAATTAAATAAATATCAATTTCACAAATTACAAATCAAAAATGTTTTATAGATTTTTGGTTATCTTTAAGTGTGGTCCGAATTATATAATAACAACGTTCGCAACAACGCTGTTTCAGCAGACGGAGGGCTAGCATATTTTTTAAATAGTTTTATTGTAGCGATAACTAATCAAAAAGCTAAATAAAAATATGTTTGAAATTAAATAAAAATTATAACGTTATTTACTAAGATTCCATTGAGAGCTCATTTCGGACAATACGAGACGCAAAAAATATGACGTAGCACCCAAATATCACAGCGTGGAGCTTTGACTGATTACGTAGCGCATGTACAGTCGACAGCACATCCAGCGTAACAGTTTGACCTTGAGATCGCCTAAAAAGTGCTCGTAATAAAGGCGACTTTCGTAGTGCAACTGTTACACTTTTGTACTGTTGTCCGTACAACATACGTAAAATCCCTTGTATGCATTTTATGTGCCCTAAACGTCCTGTACCTGGTAGGTAATGATAAAAGGTGCAGACAAAAATACAGGGTTTCATCATCATCATCATCACTAGCCTATATTGGTGAGGCCGCCAAAACATGATCATTTGATGACTGACTTAGCGTACGGGCACTTTTTTTGGAAAAAAAAATTGAAGTCTACCAAATTTTATCAATTTCCTTGTAGTTAATATGTATCATTTTATTAGTATTTTAAATACTCGAACGATCCCAAAACTATTTCTTTCCATAAAATAAAACGATGTTAATAGTGACAATAGGTGACAATACACACATTGCTAGAACAAATAAAAGTGTCCCAAATGATCCCCCATACAGAATTTATATTAATTATCAAATTTTGGTTCATTTAAAAACAAAAAACAGTATTTTCTTTGATGAACCGCCTATTTTAGACAATGTATACTTCACTTCAGTCTAGCAATTATAATTATATTTATTTTCATATAATAAATTTGCGTCCAAGTATTTAATGCTTATAAGTTACCGACTACCATATTTTTATCCATCCTGAAGCAATCTAACAGTAGAAACCTTTCATAATAATTTGAAAACACTACTATCTAACCTATTTAGGGTATGTCAATTTCTTGTCGGCCTTTAATTATAAAGATAAATCAGGTAGTTTGACCCAAAGAGTACATTTTTTAGTTTGACCCGCATCTTGGTTTCGGTCGCCGCAAAAAAAGTATTGAGTGATTTTAAAGGTAATTTTGTGTCATTTTGCTTTAACTGACAAATTATTTAGTAAATTTAGTGTTTGAATTAGAGTTTCAAGTTGATATTTATTGATTTTAGTGGAAAGTCGTTATTTATTGATTTTAGTGCCGTAGATTGAGCCTCTAACGAAAAGTGGTTAGGTTTTATGTTACCTTTGTTGTTTATTTTATGTTACGTAACATAAAAGTGATGTAAAGCATAGTACATTTGGAACTAAATATATAAAGCGTAAATAAAATTGCAGTGCATAAGATAAATGTGATGTTACTTTTTTGAACTGATATCGAATAATTTGTGTGGTTTTGTAAGAAAAAGTGTCATGAAATAGTATTATCAAATATTTTTAGTTTAAATTATTGAATTGTTATTACTTCTTGTACACTAATTATTATAGTTTCTTCATCAAACAACAATCGTTAATGCTATTATAATAAGTCATTTTTGGATTCGATTGGATAGAATTTTGGTTTTTTGTACACCAAGTACAGCTATCGCTAACCAAGTACGTTGCGCATCTGCACGCAGCTACCGTCCATATCGCGTTGTTCCGACGTTCCGTATTTTAGTAGTGCGCAGTGAATCGACTCATGTTCAGAGTGAACTAAAAGTTAGGCGCGATCTCTACCAACCTATATATTTTAATATGAAGCAAATAATTTGAGATATTTTTTAACCTAGAGAGAGGTATTTTTTTATTTATTTCTTCACATAATTTAAATTTTAAATAAGTGTCTTTAATGAAGTTATCATGAGGATATATTTAATTTCCGAAAAACTGATGAATTATTCCCTCTTGTAGACATACCCTTAGGAACTTTTATGTTACTTTTAAGTTACCCGGTAATTTATACTTTTAAGTTATTTTTATGTTATGGAGGCCAATTAGACGGCCTTACCCATATACGTCCCACTGTTGGGCACAGGCCTTCCTACATGGCAGAAACACATGAGAAGTTTGGGCCATAACACCACCACGCTATATACAGGGTGTATTTGTAGGATATTTTTCGTGTTATATTAATAATCATATTCATACACTGATTCAAATTTACACCTATCTAGTATTTAGCCTTTGGATCATAATTTCTAAGTTTGTGTTGTGAATTAGACGTGTGCGCCGACGAAACTCCGGCGGCGCGACTGTGGTCCAGGTTTTAAAATATGTGGTCGTAGGATTAAAAGGCATATTTTGGCTCAGAAAAAAAATTCTAGCGATAGCTAATTAAGCGCTGATCAACGTTTATAAGAACGAATTTTCATAGAAATAAGTCGGTCAGAGGAGCTCGGTGGCGTAGTGGATTGAGCGCTCTGGTTTCGATCACGAAAACAAAGCAACTTTCGCTATGGTCGGTCCCTGGATGGGTCAATCAAATTTATAATCTTGAGCTCCTCCGTGCTTCGGAAGGCACGTTAAGCCGTTGGTCCCGGTTGTTACTGCAACCGCTTTAACCCACCAACCCGCATTGGGCCAGCGTGGTGGTGTTATGGCCCAATCTCCTCATGTGTTTCTCCCAAGTAGGAAGGCCTGTGCCCAACAGTGGGACGTATATAGGCTGGTGATGATGAAGTCGGTCACACTAAAAAAATATTTAAGAAAATAAAGTAGGTATGGGGAAAATCGTAATAAGTAATTATGGTAAGTATGTATCGTCCTATCGTCACCCATCCGCACCTACCTAGATTTCTGCACATGTAGTTTTAATTATTTGTTTAGTTTATAGTATAGGATCCCGCTATAGAACGACCTTCACTGAGATGTTTATTTGATGAAACGTATTTTATATTTAATTTAATATGTCAATATATATATATTGCATAAGGGTTGCCTAAGAAATTTTAGTCCAGGGTATGATTAATTAATAATTTAATTTTTTATTTTTTTTTAAACATTTCACCGGTTTGATTATTAGACAAATTCTATACCAATCAAAAGTATGAAGCCCATAGAATATGCAAACGTTAGGTTGCCTATTATTTTCCGGTCACAACTCTCGGGTAGCCAGGTATACCTAAACAGGTAAATCGATACTAGCATTTTGCACCGGTCTGATTATTGAATTAAAATTAAATGAAATTAAAGATTATTTCATTATAAACACGGTGGTATAGGGTTGCCTGCGACAAATCAGTCTCGTATTCCGGTTGGCGTATTTTGAAAAAAAAAATTTAAACAAAAATTAAAACCTACTCCAAAAAAGTCAAAGGGATAAAATAATTAAATTTTAGTAGGTCCTTCCCTAGGTCATCCCCTAGGAACATATTTTTGGAGTTGGTGCTTCACTATCTATGGTTTCTGGAAACAACTTAGCACCAACTCCATAAATATGTTCCTAGGGGATGAGTAAGTAATCTACTAAAATTTAATTATTTTATAATTTTCAGTTTTTTGTAGACGGTTTTTTATAACACATTGTATGATAACCTACAAATTCATGTGACGCACTGGGTAGCTCAACAAAATTGTATTTAAAGTTTTGTCTTATACGAAAAGCTAACTTTTATACACAGTTTTTAAAAGTTTCATCATTAAAATCAATTATATCATCATCCGAACCACACAAAAAACACTTTTTTGCCATTTTTTTTAACAACCCTTTTCAGTTTATTGAAGTCGGTTTTAATTTTTGATTGATTTTTTTTTCACAATTTATAGTGATAACTTTTGAAGGTCAAAGCTAGATGGGTGACTGTGAGCTTATATTGTTTTTCTATTATCGTATCATTTCACTAAAAATTCATAGGAAAGCAAAAATCCGCAATTTCGCATACGTAGACGACTTAATTTTTCTAGTTTTTTTTAAAAAAAAACAAACTATCCAATGGATTTTCAAAACATTTTTATAGGACCGAATGGATACTATTCCTTATCGAACAAAAAAGAATCATCAATATCGGTTCACCGAGTAAAAAGTTCTGAGGTAACAAACATTTAAAAACATACCGACGAATTGATAACTTCCTCCTTTTTTTAAGTCAGTTAAAAAGTGACTGTTTTGATTAAAAACTATAACGAATAATTTCATAATTTAAGTTCTGAATATACAGTAAGTAAGTACATAATAATTGAATCTCTAAAATTATCTTAGCTAATACAACTTAGGACGAGGATTCATTGGGGATCATACGCCTTTAAAGATAGAAGAGAATTGTCTGTCGAAAGAACTGAAACGGAGAGTGATGACGAAGAAGATTCAGAAGTTGGAGATCATAGTTATATGTCCGATGAATCGGAACCTGAATAATTAAAAAAAAATGTATTAGGTTGGGGAAAAAGTCTTTTCGCATTATAGTATGTATGAACTTGTTAAAAAATCTCTTTGGCTGTACTATTTGTATCTGGCTGGTTTTGGTATCATTAAAAGTTTAGATTTTAAAAAAGATAATTCCAAATTCAAATTTGGAAAATGTGTGTTTTTCATTTGTTTTACGTACTGTCAAGATGAGTGAAGTTAGTGAAGAAATTCGATACATTTAAAAAATTTACTACAAAAAAGGTAAAAATGAACCCAAGCCGCGAAAAAAAATTTGCGATGTTTATGGACCTAGTTTAGTGTCTGTGAGAGTAGCACCAATTTGGTTTAAGCGTTTTCAATCCGGAAATTTTGATGTCAAAGATGCACGTCGCTCTGGTCGCCCTATTACGGATAAAATTGATGCCATTTTTGAAAAACTGGAGCAAGATCGGCATATCAGTAGTTACCACGTAGCTGAAGAACTGGGAATTGACCACAAAACAGTTTTGGCGCATTAAAAAAAAATGGGTACACAAAAAAGCTCGATATTTGGGTACACCACGAGCTCACTAAAAGGAGCTTGCTCCAGTTTTTCAAAAATGGCATCAATTTTATCCGTAATAGGGCGACCAGACCGACGTGTATCTTTGACATCAAAATTTCCGGATTGAAAACGCTTAAACCAAATTTGTGCTACTCTCACAGACACTGCACTAGGTCCATAAACATCGCAAATTTTTTTCGCGGCTTGCGTTGCATTTTTACCTTTTTTGTAGTAAAATTTTAAAATGTATCGAATTTCTTCATTAGATTCACTCATCTTGACAGTACGAAAAACAAATGAAAAACACACATTTTCCTAATTTGAATTTGGAATTATCTTTTTGAAAATCTAAAGTTTTAATGATACCAAAACATGGTATCATTATCGTGGTTTTCAGGGGTCCTGATTCTGAATACAACACCAATTTTAAGATTCAAGATGGCGGACGCAAATTTTTTTAACAAAAAATCAAGTTTGGTAACATTTTTGTAGTATTCGGCGGTTCCGATTTAGAATGCATCGTCAATTTCGTGATCCAAGATGGCGGATACGACTTTTTTTTATAAAGACTCAATATGGGTATCAGTTTGTGGTTTTCTGGGGTCCTGATTCTGAATACAACATCAATTTCAAGCTCCAAGATGGCGGAAGCAAATTTTAAAAAAAAATCAATATATTTCCGTCTGGGATCCTAAAACAGATGTTTTATTTGTAATCGAAACCCCGAAAACCCCGATTTTTTGTAAAAAAAGTTGTGTCCGCCATCTTGTAATTACTGGGCATGACGGCATTTCATCTTAGGCCTCAGGATGACAACAACTTTGGCAGCATTTGGCCTGATTCTGAAGACACACTCTAAGTTTAAATTTAAGTACAGTATATCTCTTTCTCGAAATATGTAAAAAAAGATAGCAAGAATTCGTTTAGAGCTGTCAACTACCTAAATTTAGACAGATTTCAAAGGAACCATAGACAATTTTAGATGGCATGTACGGAGGTGCTTTCTAAACACTGCATTTTATCACATGACAGCATTTAATCATATGACAGCAATCCTTTTCGTATTCATATTGAGAGAAAGAAATGCACTGAACATAAATTTAGACTTAGCATGTGTTCTCCAGAATAAGGACCATTGACTTATATGTATATTACTAGCTTTTGTACGCCGCTCCGCCCCCGCGTGAAATTCGGTTATTGCTCCGAAAGTATCCTATGTTATTCCAAGGGTCTCAAACTATCTCTATATCAAATTTCATCTAAATCGTTTTATTGGTTTAGACGTGAAAGCGTAACAAACTCACTTTCGCATTTTTATTATTAATTAGTTAGGAAGTCTCTACCGACTTGGTAGAGATTATGAATCCAACGTTTGCATTAGAAAAAAGGTCAAACAAAATATTAACTTCGTCACAGTTTATAAAAGAAAATATAAAATTTAAATAAGGAATAAAATAAATGACAAATGACTTTTCCATTACTTTCTGACCGTCAAGCTATGATTTATATTATGTAGGCACTGTTGTTCGTTGTATTTTTACAAATAGTGATTTAACCTTATCAGTTTTAAGTTGAAGAAGTGTTAAAATGGCTAGCGCAGATTTTCGAAAGGATGTGACCATGCCGGTCCGACCAAGGAGCGTGTATACTGCACATTCCTACAATCAGGTGATTTCTACATTTCTTCTATCTATATGTCTGAGCTGCTAGCTTGTCAATCAAAAACGTATGAGATCTAAAAAAATACTATGATGATAATTGGTTTATAAAGAACTTATTCACAGATTAGTCTAAACTAAAGCAATAATATGACAGTTTTTTTAAAAAGCTGAGTTTTGATAGTATACTCGTATTTATAAAGCTTTTATGCTGTTAAGCTAATAGGTTTTGTAATATGCCTTTATCTTACTGCTTATAACTTATAACTATTGCATATTGGATAATTTGTAGCTATATGACTTTTACGTGACTTTAACACCCGTATTCACAAACGATACTTAGGTAAGTGAAGAAGCAATACTATGCGAAATAAGGCATTTCTCAGTGGGTTCACTATGTCAAGCCTTTCATTCAATTCACAAACAATACTCAAACGAATCTTTACTATGCGGACGCATAGCGTTGAATATAGCTCTGTGATTGGTTGATTAGTGTTACCTAGTTCACTTCATTGTCTGACATTTTAATTTTATTGTTTATTTGCTTTTTATCGTAAGCTCCGTAGTGATTACATTCTCTTTGGTGAGCTCGACACTATGCGTTGATTAATATAGCCATCAGGCTCCCTTAGCTACGTGTTCATTATGACAAACGCATAGTGCCGATTGTCACTCAAGTATTGTTTATGAATAGGAATTTGGCACCCTGTGCGTCCGCCGGTACTGTGAGACCTCATAGTGTCGTTTGTGAATACGGGCGTAAGTCACATAACGAAGCTCATATGTTGCATTTGTGGTAGCTGAGATAGAGATAGACAACGAGACGAACTAAGAGTGTCCGTATTATCTTCGTTTTTTTATTTTTTCGACTGAGAAACTTACAATTTCGTCATTATATTTTTTTAATTTAGGAAGAGTCCAACCTGTCCGCTTTCCAAGACTACAGCAAGTTCTTAGAGGGTGGTCTTGGGCAAGCCGAGTTAGTCGGTGCGGCTGGGTGGCAGCCGCCGTGGCGCGCGCCCTTGCAGCGCAAGGCGCCGTTCTACCCTGGGGACGACATCTACCACGCCGATACTTGGAGGGAACTTGAGGTAAAGCACACACAAATAAAAAGCGTCTGGAAAAAATTGAAAAGTATAAAAAATTATGAGCTAGCTCATATCAAAAGTTTTTAAAGTACTTTCCCGTCATGAAAACATAACATGGGTTATTCATCATCTGGCGACTTGGCACCTTTCGAATTTACCTAATATTTCTGTCGTTAACTCGCACGCTCATTACAAAGTACAGCCAGGTAAAAAAATTTGAAACTTAATTTCAGAAACGACTTTGAATAAAACGACATTGTATTAATCTGAGTAGTTGACTGTACATTTTTATGGTCGTTACCTCACATTTTTATGGTCGGGCGAGTTGACGACAGAAATATTAGGTAAATTCGAAAGGTGCTATCGGGCAAGTTTTTGTCGGGCGAGATGGCGAATATCCCCATAACATTACAAGTGTGAAGTGATAAAATGCTCTACGTAAACAGGACCTTCAAGTTACACGAGAAGGAAGAAAAAAGACGATGACGGACGTTACGTATTTTGGTTTTAGGTTACTGACGTGGTGGGTGGTGCGGGGTACAACGCTTCCGTTACTCCGCATGGTACTGTCTGTCTTAGACTTAGAGACAGAGTAAAGTAAGTTCCTTTTAAAATGCTAAAAAAATAACAAGTCTTATTAGTCTAAGATCCGGTATAAGAAATTTATACTCTCATTTGATATATAATGATAATAATAATAAAGAATATATAATGCTAGATAATGTATTTATTGATACATCGCAAATAGGCGGCATAGCTAAATCACGTGCCGATGATGTTAAACAATAATATATTAATTTCCCTGATTATATAGTTTATTATGTATGTCGAGCATCAGCTGCGAGGATATTATATACCTGTTTATATCTGGCAACTCCATAATTTCGCAGAGGGGAAAGAACCTTTATTTTTTCAATTCCTTGGGTACATTTAGTTGAAAAAGTATCGGGAATGTATGATTTGTTTTAGTTCCAATTCAATTTTTGATTTTTTTTGTTGTTGTTAGATTGGCACAACTGTTTTTCATTTTGGCGCGGAGTTTCGAGTTGCAGCTGTTATTTATATTTAATACAGTGCTGTTTTTAGTTATATCATATCTAGTGTGTATTGCGAATTTCATATTGGACAAAAACATCGAAGAAAGAGTTTGTCTTAAATTTTCCGTCGCCAATGGAATTTCGTTTTCGGAGTCACTGAAAATGTTACAGAAGGCTTACCGTTAATCGACTTTATCAAAAACACGTGCTTATGAGTGGTACACAGCGTTGAAAAGTGGTCGAGATGTGCCTGTGAAGATTTGTCTCGCTCTGGTAGGCCATCAACGTCTGTAACTGAAGTTAACATCGGAAAAGTAAGGGAAATGGTGACGAAAATCCTTATTCAACTTTGAGAGAGATAGCCGGTGAACTTTCTGTATCTCACGAGTCGATCCGTACCATTTTATATAATCACTTTTGTATGAAACATGTTGCCGCTCGGCTTGTCCCAAAAGACCTGAATTTTCTCCAAAAACTCAATCGCATGAGAGTCGCTGAGGACATGCTAGAACGAGTCAATTCTGACCCAACATTCATAAAACGCATTGTTACTGGTGACGAGACGTGGGTTAACGAGTTTGACATGCAAACTAGTCAACAAGCTTCGGAGTGGCGCCTTCCAACTGAACCGAAACCGAAAAAACCACGCCAAAGTCAAAGTCATGATGACTGTTTTTGACTATAGCTGTGTTATGTGCACTCGGAATTCTTGCCGGAAGGTCAAACGGTAAATAAAGAATATTATTTGAGCGTTATGCTGCGTCTAAGAGAGCAAATTCGACGAAAAAGGACAGATTTGTGGAAAGAAAATTCTTAGATTTTGCACCACGATAATGCGCCTTCGCACAAGGCGATCATTGTGAATGAATTTTTGACTTTGAATTTGAATTTGGTATTTGTTGAGGGTTTGCTCAACAAATACCATCGAGCAACCACCATATTCACCAGATATGGCTCCAGCCGACTTCTTTCTTTTTCCTAAACTCAAATTACCACTTCGTGGCACCCGTTTTCAACCGGTAGAAGACATAAAGGAGAATTCCCGGTGAGAACTGAACTCAATTCCGGAAACAGCGTTTAAAAAATGTTATGATGATTGGATTATTCGTTGGCGTAAGTGTATTGTTTCTGAAGGAGCATACTTTGAAGGTGATAAAATAAATTTGGATGATTAACTAACATTTTGTGTATTACTGACACTAATGAATATTATATATGGTAGGCAATATGTGTAGCTATTTAGTTATATTAGGCTTAATAATGTACCAGTTTTAATTTACTGTCAATCTTGTTTTTTTAACTGTCTCCATTTTTTATTATTATAATTCTTCTATATGCGGAGACTTTCATAGACTTCATGTATTTAATAGCATTTATACCTTGTTTATGTAGTCATTAGTCTTCCAAAAATAAATAAATAAATAAATTATTGATCTTTTCTTGACAGTACTCTGTCAAGAAAGTACTGGGAAAAGATCAATAATATATACATATATAGTATATTCTCTCAGCTGATACTCGACATTGACAATTATGCGCAGGCCACACCGCAAGCAGGCGGGCGAGCGAGCTATGCGGGCGGGCGAAGCGAGAGAAGAAAACTATACAAATTATAAACTACGCGGGTAGGCGAGGCGGGCGAACGAGCTAGGCGGGCGGGTGAAGCGAGAGAAGGAAACTATACGGCGCGGCGAGGCGGGCGAGCGAGCTAGGCGGGCGAGCGAGCTAGGCGGGCGAGCGAGCTAGGCGGGCGAGCGAGCTAGGCGGGCGAGCGAGGTAGGCGGGCTGGCGAAGCGAGAGAAGGAAACTATACAAACTAGCGAAGCGGGCGCGCCTAACCACGTGAACGAGTAGCTTCTCTGGAATCGTTGGATATTTCGTTCTCTTCGTTCGCATCGCTGACGTAGCTTAGCTCTGTAGTTCGCGGTGTGAACCATAGTATCATTATGAAAAGAAGTGAAACGATGCCCGCCCGCCTAGCTCGATCGCCCGCCCGCTGGCGGTGTGGCCTGCGCATTAAGTAGGTAACTACTTAATCAGGGAAATTGGTCAGAAAAAATTGATCAAATAATCTGTTTAACATCTCCGACACTTGATGCGATGTATCAATTTACATACCGTAGCTCGTAGTAATACTTCGTTTTATGAATATAACATAGATCACACCCTTAAGGTAAGTAGCATGCGTCCTTATCCACGTCATGATATTCAGGGTGGACATGACTATCGATGGAGCCGTGCGCGTGACCAATGCGAAGAACAACATTATCCTAGCGCTGTCGAGGTCTGGCGCCGCCGCCGCGCTCATCCACCCCAACGGTCGCGTGTATCACTACGGCTCACGGGTCGAGATCCAAGCGAGACATCAGCAGGGTAACAACAAGTTAGTATCATTCACACTATTTGTTCAGGGCGGCGGTAACCGCTTACCACCAGGTGGGCCGTCAGCTTGTTTGTCATCTAGTTGTATAAAAAAAACATACAAGCGTCCATGACTTAAATGTTCATACTCATCACACATAATTGGTCTATTTGGAACCCGATTCAAAACCGTCACCTCTGACTTAGTATTCAAAGATACCGATGACCACTCTACCCAAACTCGGCCCACGTTTGGGTAGATAGGTCATCATCATCACCAGACTACATGCGTACAGGTAGGGTTGCCATCCGTCCGGGTTTCCCTGGATTTATCCTAGTTTAGAGGGCGTCCGGGGAGCGTCCGGGCGGGGCTTCATTTGTAGTCCGGGTTTAAAAAATTATGGTCTAGGGCCGCCCGCGACACACGCACTGTGCCCGCAGGCCGCGATCAATCGACGAACCGACTCGCTAATCGACTATGTTTAAAAAACCTGTTGACGTGTCCGGGTTTTGGGCTCTAAAATCCGGGGTTTTCACGCGTCTTGTCCGGGTTCCCAAATTTTAGAAATGGCAACCCTACGTACAGGCTTTCTTACATGTGAGAAACACATGAGGAGTTTGGGCCCTAACACCACCACGCTAGCCCAATGCGGGTTGGTGGGTTAAAGCGGTTGCAGGAACAACCGGGACCAACGGCTTAACGTGCCTTCCGAAGGAGGAGCTCGAGATAACAAACTTTGATTGACTCATCCCAGGATCGACCATGGCGAAAGTTGCTTTGTTTTTCGTATCGAAACCAGAGCGCTCAAACCAATACGCTACCGAGCTCCTCAGGTAGGTAGTTAGTTGTTGATAATAAAGCGGGATAAGGACTTGACATGATTTTGTCAGCATTTACCTTTGCTCTCTCTTGCCATTGATATTCCTATCAAAGTATGGAACAGCAAGCATTTATTTCGAACATTGTCAAATTCAACTCTTTGAAAAGGGCGTCGTTGTCTAGATATGCCAAAATGTGGTACAAAGGCGTGTCGTTCACCGCGGAGCAGTGCGCGCTCGTTTACCTGGTGGACGCGGCCGGCACACGCACCACCACCGACACCTTCCTCGACATGAGCCAGGACTTCACCCTTAATGTTTTCTACAAGTGAGTTTCAACATTGATCAAATATTTTTATTACGGGAAGGTACTCCAAATTATTGGCTACTCTCTCAATCATAGTTTATGACGCAATAATAGAAAGATGAGAATAAATATTAGGTTGGGGAAAAAGTATTTTCGCAATATTGTATGTATGAACTTGTAATAAAATCTCTTTGGCTGTACTATTTGTATCTGGCTGGTTTTGGTATCATTAAAAGTTTAGATTTTAAAAAAGATAATTCCAAATCCAAATTAGGAAAATGTGTGCTTTTCATTTGTTTTTCGTACTGTCAAGATGAGTGAATCTAATGAAGAAATTCGATACATTTTAGAAAGCGCGAAAAAAATTTGCGATGTTTGTGGACCTAGGTGCTAGGTGCGGTTGTTTGTGCTACTCTCACAGACACTGCACTAGTGCACTAGTGCAGTGTCTGTGAGAGTAGCACAAATTTGGTTTAAGCGTTTTCAATCCGGAAATTTTGATTTCAAAGATGCACGTCGCTCTGGTCGCCCTATTACGGATAAAATATATGCCATTTTTTAAAAACTGGAGCAAGATCGGCATATCAGTAGTTACGACGCAGCTGAATAACTGGGAATTGACCACAAAACAGTTTTGGCGTATTGAAAAAAAAATGGGTACACAAAAAGCTCGATATTTGGGTACCCCACGAGCTCACTGAAAGAAACCTAATGAACCGTGTACTCATTTGTGATTCTTTATTACGACGTAATGAAACCGAACCATTTTTGAAGAAACTGATAACTGGTGATGAAAAGTGGATCACGTACGACAAGAATGTGCGAAAAAGGTCGTGGTCAAAGGCCCGTCAGGCTTCACAGACTGTGGCGAAACCCTTTTTTTTTTTTTAGTCAGAAACCCTTTATGGGTACCCAGGAGAGCGGCGGAGGCTTGCCTCCTGGGTTATGTGGGAGTCACCGGTGTAAAGTGCCGGTATACCCCGGGGCGCTACCGAGGAAGCTCGTCGCACACATCTCGGTCGTGCCTTGTGGCGTTCTTTCGAACTCTTCTTTTTGGTGGGAAGTACCGCGGGTACTTGGCACTTCTCACACCGTCAGCGGAGTGTCCACTCCACACCCCTAGCTAGGGCGGTTGAAGCAGGTGCGCAAAGAGCCGCCTTGCCCGGACTGTGGCGAAACCCGGGTTAACTCGCAACAAGGTGATGCTGTGTGTGTGGTGGGATTGGAAGGGCATTATTCATTATGAGCTGTTACCACCAGGCAGGACCATCGATTCTGAACTCTACTGCGAAGAACTGATGAGATTAAAGAAGGAAGTTGAGAGAAAGCGGCCGGAATTAATCAACAGAAGGGGTGTTTTTCATCATGATAACGCTAGACCTCACACATCTTTAGCCACTCAGCAAAAATTAAGAGAGTTTGGCTGGGAGGTGTTAATGCATCCGCCGTATAGTCCTGACCTTGCACCTTCAGATTTCCACCTGTTTCGCCCTCTTCTGAATTCTCTAGGCAGTGTCAGGTTAACATCACGAGAGGACTGCCAAAACCAGTTGTCGCGGTATTTTGATCAGAAGCCCAAAAATTTTGTTAAATGTAGGTAAATAAACTTTATTAAAAAATGTTTTGAATTTTCTTAAAAAATGCGAAGAAACTTTTTCCCCAACCTATTACATAGGCTTATCCCATGTCCTTGGTAGCTCATAGCAGTAACTAACTGCTGCTTGCACCCAAAATTTAAAACTATAGCCGCATATTCAGGAGAAAATAATTGTATTATTCCGGCGGAGTTAACATTGGGAAAAGAAACGAAACGACGATTATACTGACATTACATGATGAGCAGATTTTACGATATTCTCCCACATATTATCATTCACATCGACTGAAAAGTCAAATTTGAAATCCGTGATGTTGGTTCCGTGAAGTAGGTTGGTTGGTGACATGTAGTGGAACTTGTATAGAATACTTTTTGGACAGTTATTCAGAAATACGATTGAACAATATAACTAGGACTCAAAATGTTCTGGGGGTGGATTGATGAAATTGCTTCGGCAGAGCCCAGGCTACTCCCGTGAAGGGCAGTGGAGTTACCGGGAAGTTTTAGTAGTTACGATCAGGCACTAGCTGCTGACCCCCACACACGCCCGTCGCTTAGCCACTGGCGGTTAGGTCCGTAAGCGGATTCCTCCCCGAAAAAAAAAGACTTAAAATGATATTAAATATTCTCTTAGTGAGTCTCGGCACGGGCCATCGTTTGTGAACGAGGCGCTATCCTTGCTACAGGCGGCGCAGTACTGGCTGACGGATGACGGCATTGACAACTGGATCATCAACAACGTCCGCGTCAGTCAGACCGCTGACGGACTCGTCAGGTAAGTAGTTCTCTCCATAATTTTTACGTTGCTTAACTAACCCTAGAAATAAAAGATCTTACAATTTGGTTGTTTTTCGGAGACAGTAGTAGATATTGGAACGGATTAATTGATTCTCTACTTCAGCTGAAAATAACGGGGATAGGTTTTATACAGGGTGGTGCTGTCAATACGACATTAAATTAAAATATGGGCTATATTAGTCCATAGAAATCGTTTGCCACTTTCATGTCTGATTGCATAATTTCGTTTTGTGCTTCGTGCCGGGGTGTGTATGTATTTCCAGGAGGATATTTGCTGTCGCCGTCTTCACGGCCTTGGAGACAGGGAACTGTCGGTTCTGTGGGTGGGTGTTGATCACGGCGGCCACACCCGCATCTACTCGTGCCTTTACAGCCCCTCAATTCTGCTATTGTATTTTGATCTGAAACGAATCGGAAACGCTTAAGTTACAACATTTTTGTATTCTGCTAACACAACGCAATCGAAACGTAGCCGAAACGCATCAGTTTGGTATTCTACTAACAAACACGTAACGCGAACCGTTCGGTTCAATGATTGTTTTGTATACTGCAAAATATTTGACACTTCTCGCAGCCGAAACGCATCGGTAGTTCTTTGGTTGAAATGTCAAAAGTTACGGTTTTACAACGGCAGTAATTGTATAACATTTAATTTCGCAAAATAGAATAAAAATTTCTCTATAACTAAGTTCGCGTCCCCAAAGGATTGCATCAAGTATAATTTGGATAAAAAACCTTGGGCGTGTCATCGTAATTATCATGAATGTATGATTTTTTCCGATATTTTTGGAAAATAAAATATTTTTACATTAACTTATATGTAATATAATTACCATTTAATTTATTTTAAAACTACTTTAAGTATTTTTTAAACAAATATAACTACCAAAAACACTATATAGGTATATACCGATTTTTTCAATTTATGACAGTTTCTGTCACCAACGTTTCAGTTAAACAAACCGAGAGCGTATCGTTAGCGTTCCGGCTTGTTATTGGAATACCTATTTTATAACACAACTGCATACCGAGTCGCTGCCGATTCGTTTAGGTAAACAAATAACAGAATCAACCCTCTAATTTTATTTTAAATGAATATGATTTACAAAGACTTCCAAAACACGAAATACATACCGAATTTCGCAACTTTTATATGTTTCTGTCACCAACGTTTCAGTTGTCAAATAGTTGAACCAACCGAGAGCGTTTCGTTAGCGTTCCGGTTTTATAAGCAATGTTAGTGGAATACCTTTTTTTATCAATAGCGCAATAGTAACGATACCGAAACGCTGCCGATCCGTTTAGGTAAATAAATAGCAGAATTGAGGGACAGGCCCCATAGCGTTGACTCGGACACGACGCGACTCTTTGAGCACCTGTAAAGTATTCGAGCAGCCCCTCAATTCTTCTATTTGTTCACCTAAACGGACCGGCAGCGTTTCGGTATCGTTACTATTGCGCTATTGATAAAAAAGGTATTCAATTAACATTGCTTATAAAATCGGAACGCTAACGAAACGCTCTCGGTTGGTTCAACTATTTGACAACTGAAACGTTGGTGACATAAACATATAAAAGTTGCGAAATTCGGTATGTATTTCGTGTTTTTGGTATAATTTTTAAATCATATTTATTTAAAATAAAATTAGGGGGTCGATTCTGCTATTGATTTACCTAAACGAATCAGTAGCGACTCGGTATGCGGTTGTGTTATAAAATAGGTATTCCACTAAAATTGTTTATAAAGCCGGAACGCTAACGAAACGCTCTCGGTTGGTGTAACTATTGGTTGGTGACAGAAACTGTTAAAAGTTAAAAAATTCGGTATATACGTATAATAGTGTTTTTGGTAGTTATATTTGTTTAAAAAATAGTTAAAGTAGTTTTAAAATAAATTAAATAGTAATTATATTACATATAACTAAATGTTTTATTTTCCAAAAATATCGATTAAAATATACATTCATGATAATTATGATGACTCGTCTAAGGTTTATTATCCAAATTATACTTGATGCAATCCTTTAGGCACAGGAACTAAGTTATAGAGTACTTTTTATTCTATTTTGCGAAATTAAACGTTACACAATTACTGCCCTTGTAAAACCGTAACTTTTGACAGTTCGACCAAAGAACTACCGATGCGTTTCGGCTGTCACAAATGTTAAATATTTAGCAGAATACGAAACAATGATTGAACCGACGGTTCGCGTTACGTGTTTGTTAGTAGAATACCAAACTGACGCGTTTCGGTTACGTTTCGATTGCGTTGAGTTAGCAGAATACAAAAACGTTGTAACTTAAGTTAAACGTTTCCGATTCGTTTCAGATCAAAATACAGTAGCAGAATTGGGGGGCAATACGGCCTATGGATTCTTGAAAATCTTGAAACTGGTTCATTCTCCTACAAGAATATCAGATATCGAGAACCATACGAGCTCTTTACTGGACCTTCTGCTGACTACGCGTCCGGACGGATATACTATCTCAGTAGATGCGCCTCTGGGCTAATCGGACCACTGCCTCGTCCGGACCCAAGTGCAAAGCGCGCGACCCGATGCACCCCGGCCTGCTGGGTGGCGCCGCATGTGGCACTACAAGTCAGCAGACTGGGATGGGTTGCGTGAGTCACGTCAGACAATCCTGATGACTGTGCAGCAGCAGTCACTGAGACTATACTGGCGGGTATGGAATGTTACATTCCTAACACGCTAGTAGCTGCAGGGGTTGAGAGGCGACCGTGGTTTAATCGGCAATGCAGGGAAGCTCGCATTAGCAAGCAGCCTGCGTTTCAGGCTTGGACCACGGCTCAAATCAATCAAGATCCAAACATCTCTGACGTGAAGCAGAAATTGAATGCTGCTTCGAGGTTCTGTAAAAGAGTGATTGCCAGGAGCGAAATTCGATTTCATCAGCAGAATTGCCGATCGGCTTGCAAGATACCCTTCTGGGAGTCGTGCTTTATGGTCGCTCACCAATGCTGCCGAGGGAAACTTTTGTAGGTCGTCCTTGCTACCACTACGTAAGCCTGACGGGAACTTGGCCCACAGCGCTAAAGAGAAAGCCGATTTACTGGGTGCTAGAAGGGTTCGAAGTTACCTACTTACGGGCTACCTGAGGGGCTCTGCAAAGGGGTCGCTAGCTTTTGTCCGGCAGATGCATAAGAGCCGTCGTCGATGGCAGTTGCTCGGATAGTATGGACATAACGCTGGCGTCCCGCAAGGCTCGGTGCTGTCTCCAACTCTGTTTCTGCTACATGTCAATGACATGCTGTCTGTTGGCGGGCTGCATTGCTATGCGGATGACAGTACTGGAGACGGCTACTATACGGGCCATGCCAATGCCCCTCGGTCTTCAGTTGAGGATAGTCGCGGTCGACTTGCCTGAAGTCGAGAGTTCTCTAATTAGAGTCTCCGATTGGGGACGACTAAACTAACCCCATTCGTTGTGTCTCCACAATTTTATGACACACCCTTTTCCATCTCTAAGAGTATCCGGATCCTTTGTGTCGATATCTCTAGTAACGTGCAGTTCCGCGGTCATTTAGAAGATAAAGTCAAGCTGGTATCTAAGAAACTTCGTGTGCTCAATAAATCGCGGCGGTCATTCTCTGCAGAGGTTTTCTCGAATGAGTACAGCATGGGGTTCTTAAAAAAGGGCTTGATAAAGTTTTTACAGGGACGGCAACGCGCAAGTGCTACCCCTGGTGTTGCAAGCGTCCTTAGGCTACGGTAACCACTTACCATCAGGTGGGCCGTATGCTTGATTGCCACCTTAATGTTATAAAAAAAATAGCTGGTATGCAGCTTTTGTTTCGTTTCAAAGATATAAGTTATTCGAAACTTGCAGGATTCACCGTTGCAGTCATAAGTATCAGCTGCGTACTAGCCCGAGCAACGGGTCCGCTTCCATCACTAGCCCCTTTCTCCACTGTACTGCTTCTCTGGGACAAACGCAGCACCTTTTCGTGAGGTAAATACTTTGACGTATCGACGCAATGGTTCAATGTAAAGATTTTCAAATAAAATACTTTAATTGAATTTTTTTTTTGGTTTGCCCAAAAATCCCAAAATAGTACAGAGCTAAATATAAAATGGTAATTTATGAATTAATATTAAAAGTGGTTTTGTTTCGCAGGCGCGGCGAGCGGCGGATGCATTTCGACGGCAACTCGTTCATAGTCCGCAACGCCGGTCACTCGGCTGGCTTCGACGACAAGAACCAACTGAAGGTGTACTGAACCAGCCAGTCAAGACCGACTGCATGTTGTACAGAACTTAGCCATAACTTACAGTACCTACTGTTCTTTCTTCTATTTCCTTTTCGTTTTCAATTAGAAACACGTGGACAAGTCGCTCTTGAACTCTACTGTGAACTTAACCATATTTTAATCATACGACAGTGTGTAAAGCCTTGCTTGAGAGTTTTTGATTATTATTTATTTCTAGTAGCAATGTTCATTAAAACTGCCAAGCTTCCTGTCGTAGTTTACGACTAGCCACCGAGTAATAGTAGGTAATTAAGATTACAGTTTCATGATTAAGTGTTAGATCATCGACGTCTTGCAAAGTGCGTGCTGCCTTACAATTACTACATTCTTTTATAACTTTTTACAATTTCATAAAGCTTCGCAATAGTCTAAAAGAGAGCAGTGTTTTGTCATTGGATATTTTTATTATTTATTTTACATTTTTGTAGTTAGTATATTTTATTCAATACGCTGTGTGCTTAACTAACAACAATTCAATTTCAAATATGCCGCTCGTTTTAGGACGATAAAAGAGGATTGTTCAATAATAAATGTCACAGTAACAGCGCTTTGAATCCCGCAATAGACCCTTAACTTATTTTCAGTATGACTCCAACCATTTTTATCATATTTTAAAAGTATTGTTTCATTAGTAATGCAAAATGAAGACGCCTAATCATATCTTAGCTTGGCAGTATTGCAATATTGGATATCTGATTTTAATTCTCTGGTGTTTCGACTTGTCCGATTTGTTTCTACGTGTAAAAAGTTCAAGTACAAGTTTATTTATGAAATAATAAAGCCATTGTTACTTCAAAATTTTATGTTTTATTGATCAATATTTTTTCAAAAAACATTCCATTTACCGTCGCATTTGATTAAGATTATATTTTCATATAGAAAATTGAAGTTACTTTCGTTTGGTTAATATTAAATATCAATTTCACCCGTCAAACTGACCGTCAGAACTGCGGCTCACTTTGTTATTATATTTACTCCTGTTCCATGGAGGTACTTTGGATTTCAGTAAAGGTACTAACTAGTACGTTGTTTGTACATTCCGTTCATAAATAAAGCATTCATTTCTGCCACAATACACCCGTCATCTTGACCCACACTTTACCTATATTGTGATTGTGTACATTGTCGGACAGCCTTTAAATAATGTAAATAATCTTGTAGTTTGGTACTTTCTTGGAACGTTAATACCTATTTTTCTATTTTTTTTGCTCTGTACGACACACATGACAGACAGACAGGTACAGACAGTCACACAATTTTGTGTCACACTGTTACTGAACGGGAAAAATATTCCCGATGAGTAACACCGTAAATCAATGCCACTATTTTTTCCCCAGTAGTACCAGGCTACCATAAGTATAATATAATGGTTGAATTTGATGAATTAATTATTTTACACATGAAGGTGTTACTTAACGGGAATACTGCGTTCTGTTTAGTTACACTGTCACTCAACGGGAAAAAATAGTGGCATTGAGTTACGGTGTTACTCATCGGGAATATTTTTCCCGTTGAGTAACAGTGTGACACAATGGTGTGTGTGACTCAACGGAAACAAAGGCTTTTAAATATATATTATTCATTTGATTATTTTATAACATTTCTATGAAATAAGTAATATAACATTGGCTCCATTCTTTCATAGAAATGTTAAAAATTATCAAACTTAATTTTTTTTTATACAAAGCACGGCAATTGACCCAACACCACCTGATGTGAAGCGGTAAGAAGAGTCCATATGCGAAGACAGCTAGAGCAGAATAGACATTGCACTAGCCGCCTCCACCTTGCCGGCCGAAGAGGTGCTTTTTCACGCCTTTCTTGAAGGACCCCATGTTATGTTATAGGAAGGAGGGAATACATGTGCTGGCAAAGAAATCCAAGTTCTGAAAGTATGATAAAGAAACGAGGCACTAAATTTCTTTGTGCGTGATGTTGAAGTGGAGACAGTGAATGGATGACTCCGAAGACCGGCACGTGTCCTCCTGAGCAGGAAAGGGGAAGGTGGCATAAGGTCGAAAAGCTCTTCAGAGCACTCTCCGTGATAAAGCCGATAAAAGGCGCTAAGCGACGCAATGTTTCGACGCAATTGTAGAGGCTCAAGGTTGTTCGTGACCTCTACATCGCCAATGATACGGACAGCATGACGCTGCAATCTGTCCAGTGCATCGAGGAGGTACTTGGCGGAGCCATCTCACAAGTACAAGCACTATTCCACGCAAAACCGGACCTGAGTTTTGTAAAGCAGACATAGCTGGTCAGGCGTGATAAATCGACGCACCTTGTTCAGGACACCGAGCTTCCGTGAGGCTGTTTTGATCACGGTGTGAATGTAGTTCCTGGAATTCAGATCGCAGCAAATCTCCATTCCGAGCAAGTTCAAGGAGCCCTGTGCCGAAAGAGTAGTGCCCTGAAGCGAGGGAAGGGGAAGAAACGGCGACATTTTGGCTGTAAACGCGCACACCTGAGTTTTCTTAGCATTGAACTCAACAAGATTGTTAGAGACCCATTCAGAAATAACGTTCAACGCCCTGTTGAGCTCAATAGTAAGATTCTTCCTCTCCTTCTCGGTTTCAGCGCGCCCAGCCCCTGGGCGACCGTAATATCCCCCATGCACTGTACTGTCGTCCGCATAGCAATGAATGTTTCCTAATGGAAGCATGTCATTGATATGAAGAAGAAAGAGTGTGGGGGATAAAACAGAGCCTTGTGGTACACCAGCATTCACTGACATGAACCGCGAAGCGCATCCATCTACGAGGACGCGGATTCTCCGCTCGTGTAGGAAGCCGGCGATCCAGTTGCAGAGCTGAGCGGGCAGACCGTATGCCGGGAGCTTGGAGAGAAGAGCCCTGTGCCAGACCCGATCAAACGCTTTGGCAATATCAAGGCTAACAGCCACTGATTCACCACGTTTGTCAATAGCTTCACCCCAGACATGCATTAAGTACGCTAAAAGATCACCCGTTGACCGTTTCGGCCGAAACTCGTACTGTCGATCACTTATTAATGAGTGATCTTCGAGGTATCGGATCAGCTGGTGGTTTAAGATGTATTTGAAAGATGCAAAACATTTATATAAACTAGCTTAGACGGTAGACCATAAGAAGAATATGATCTAAGTAAGCAGCATAATTAATCTTGTATTTAAGTATAGACTTTATTTTAAGCAAGTTTGTGAAGAGTGAATAAACGATTTTATTATTTATTATATATCTGGCCCCGACCAAAGTACCTAATGATAACCCTTCATGGTCAACTGATCTCACATAAAAATCATCCCGAATAGGTACCTTAATATAAGTTTATAGCTCTAAAATTTAATACAATGTACAATTTGGCTTATTGTCCTGCAAATTATGTTTTAAATTACTAGGCGAATTAAAATTTTGGTAAAAAATTTCTTAGTTTTAGAAGCGGGTTATTGAAGGAGCGATGATACGTATAAAAATATCCTTAACAGACAAAAACCTTATAATAACCTCTTTTCCCTGGCAATTGGAACTGGTAAACTCCGTCAAATGGCTTCGCGTCTATTCTCATCCTTATATTATTATTAGGAACGTAACGCCGCGCCGGCCGCATGTAAAATGCGTCCGCATAGGATATTCGTGGAAAATGGAAAAACTATAGATGAAAAGTAATTTTGCTGATTAGATTAATATAGAAAACTATAATAATTACCTATTCTTTGGACTTGTGGTGAGACTATTTGGTATGGGGACGTGTTATTGGGGTAATTTAGGTGGGTGGTTTCCATATTTAATTTACATATATTTTAAGGTAGGTACCTACTGCTAAAACGAAAACTAGATTCTGGTACGTTTTTCATAATATCCCCTTTTAAAGCAGGATTTTAAGAAAATTTTCAACTTCGATTATGACAAAAACGCTCATTTTACACACGACCGAGTGGTTTTATTTGAATATGCTTAACAGTTTATTGTTTTGTTACATAGAGATAGGCCGGCTTTTGAGGTTATGTTGCAATACATCGTCGGATATAGGGACGCCTTGCAATAGGCGCGCGGCGAGTTCTTGAGACGCAATTTGCGCCGTTCGGCAGCGGCATGTTATTGATCACGGGCGCGCCGGTGGCGCCTCGGCGCGGCCGCTGGCGTCGTCGATGCGGCTACGTAGGTACGCTAGTTGTCAAAACTGTGACGTAACCTCTAGGGCGGCGCACACACGGCCGCCGCCAGCCGCTCGGCCCGCTCAGTACGTCCGTGTACGCTCCCGCGTCTCGCTGCATTCGGCGCGCGGTCCAGTGCACTCGGTGTCTACGCCGCCGCACGTTTCGCGCGGCAGGTGAGCTTGGTTGGGGCCGGCGTGCCCCGGCCGCAAGCAGCGCGCTCGTCGCGGTATTGATCGCATCCCAAACGACTGTTTCAATGTTTATAAACAGCCGGCCGCATCTATTCGATCCTTCTTGTTTTTGATACATTTGTCTGGTGATCGATTCGGCCTGTGAATCTGAATGCACCATCCGTGCCGGCGTCGCATCGACCGGACCTTGTACGTATGCACTTGTTTGTTAATTTCAATGTGTCCACGCTACATTCTGCCTATGACACCACGTTACGTATTTACGTTGTGGCAGGCTATAAATAAAATAATATTAGAATGTTTGCATGTAAACATTCGCATGTTGTCATTGTATATATATTCCAATATGTTGTCATGACCAGACACATCTTTTGCTCTGTATTTCATTTACCTGGTTACTTGGAAGCGGCATTTGCAACATGTGTGAAATGAAATGTTTCGGTGAGAATACTTTATTAAGTATGTATACAGGATTGCGTAGTCGCTATATCAGACTGAGGCTTTGAACATTGCGCAACTGATACGGATACGTTTCGAACGATACGAACTAGTTTTAAAGGTAGGAAGGTAGAATAAAAAGTATTTTTTAAAATAAATCAAGAACAAGTTATATGTGTCGGGATCAATTAGCGATTTTACAAGTATTTAAGTACCCACATAATTTATACCTACCTACATACATTGTGTTACAAAAGTCCTAAATAAAATGTAATGGGTGGTGGTGTTCCTTGTTCCTTCCTTCTACCTCTGAAAGTTTGACACATTTCATACCACTTATAGTTTTCTATTCAATTGATTATAGCACACTTGCTCGTGAAAAACCTCTAAAATGCAAACTATCGCGTATCATACGAGTCATACAGCCATACGTACGACACACTACAGTTATACTGCACACCATAACCCGCGCACATATTACGATATAGATCTACCCCCCTTAACCTCAGAATCCCAATTTTTTTCGGAATTCGCAATGTTACACCACCGAATGTTACAACTCGGTGTAGACGAATGTACAGTCGACAGCACATCAAGCGTAACAGTTTGACCTTGAGACCGCCCTTATTACGTTTATATAGAGGCGGCTTTCGTAGTGCAACTGTTACACTTGAGGTGCTGTCCTGTGTACGAACTTCAACAATTATATTGATTATTATTATCTAATATGTAGTAACAACAAGAAATTAGGAAAGGTCTTTCAATTTTTAAGTTAGTAATACTTTTTAGGAGTTTATATTTTCATATCCTCGCTATATTGCTTTTCATTACAATTCAAGACACAGTCACAAGCATAACAATACTTACGAAACACACGTTTTCATAAATACTGACGCTCGCTGGAACGTCCTCACAGAATTCAGACACGAGTACCTGAATCTCGGAAGTAGAAGCTCAAGGTTTTTCATTGGACTGAATCGCGACCGGATATAAGCAATTTGGCGGCGTTAAATGTCTCGTTTTGAAATTTTCAACAGTTAAAAACTTATAAAAATGTTAGTTTATGTTATCATGATTTTTTTTTGAAACAATGTAATTAATTGAATGCACTGGTGTCACTCCCGAATGTAAGAAACCCCACACATCCATCGGGTTTGCTGGAAAAGATCTCTACTAATAGAGTTAAGTCCTCCCTCGCATAATAATGTGCATTGAGAGTTTGCAAAGTTTATTTTATTTGTAGATCAACATTTTTGTGTAACAAATTACAAAACTACAAAACACATGGAAAATCACTTTTACGAGCGTACGGAAAGGTTAAGGTTGTAGCTATAAATAGTAGAATTTAACAGCTAGAATAACATTATTATTTTTGCGGGTTAATTGAGACAAGTCGCACTAAAACTGTGACCCAGTTTTGGTAGTCTCATTAGGTGAGCTCATGTCCTAGATGATTCTGTCTGCGTGGTGGCAGGAAACTTGCATTTTCTTAGGTTGGTATCTGCTCGACTAAATGTAGGATGTCCTGGCTTCATGCAAATCATGTTGGAAGCCAATTAAATGAAAGTAGGACAAAATATAAACCCAAAAGTGGGTCAAACTTAGCAGGATTTGGCAGGTCACTTACATTCACCTATATTTATTGTTTATTTTAGTGTTGGAACTATTTTTCTTTGAAACATCATGTAGTATTTTATATCCATATCCATATATCCATCGAATTCAAAATAGAATATGTTTATATTTTTAAACAGTCCACGTGTGTTTCATCTGTAAACTGCTACATTACATAATATTTTAATAGGATATTGTCTATCGCTTGCATCAAAATATAAACATTTGACAACAATTTACAAAAGTAATATTTCTATTCCTACGATACGAGTAATAAATATGGCTTTGTATCTAAATACCGTAAAGAATTTCGTAAAAAAGTATTGTTTTTTATCATTGCAAAAACTAAATGTAGTACAAACGACGGCACATCAAGTGTAACAGTTGCACTACGAAAGTCGCCTCTTTTACGAACGGATTAAGGGCGATCTCAACGTCAAACTGTTAAGCTAAGATGTGCTGTCGACTGTACAATATAAAAATGTTAATAAAAACTTAACATTGCTTCAGCATAATAAAACCTAAAAGAACAAGAGCTTAGTCTAGCCAATAAGAATGGCAGTGCCAGAACTGAGGAGAGCAACGAAATTCCACCGGTATTGGGAAAACCAAGATAAATTATTTACTAAGTACAAATTACTATAGCAAACTATGGGCCAATTTGCAACCGTATTCACGACACGTATGAAATTGTCTTCTGCATAATGAAAATTATAGAACCACGGAGGAATCAAACAATATACGTTCTAAGTGACAGTCATGCAGCTGCCCGTCCATCAACTCTTAAATGATATACAGGCTTGATAGGTAATGGGTAAGTCTGTCCTAGGTGCCTGGCCATGTGGGATTGATGGACAATGAGAAGAGCTGATGAATTGGCAAGGGGGCTCAGATGGCATAAAATTCCGGGATTGAAATAATCCTGAATTTGGCTATAATAGAGCTGGGCCTCTAGAGACAACATATTGGATCAAATCTTTTTTTGCCAAATGGGTACAAAGGTACAAAGGAGAATTGTCTCTTTTCTATAATGTGTGTTTACATGAATAATAATTAATAAATCTATCTGTATAAATAAAAATCAATGTTTGTTTGTCCCCTATGCGCTTCGACAGCATTGATCATATTTTGTGATGAAACTTTGGTAGGGTGTTTCGGGGACGCCCAGAAAGGCTCCTGGATTTTAAAAACTTTTTTAAATGTTCTTTATGAAAAACCTTACAGTTTTCTCATTACGAGCGTGGCTAAGCATGCCGGGTGCAGCGTAATAAAATTAATAATAAATTAGGGTACCTATGCGTTTTCTCAAAACCAAAAACACGTAGAAGTCCACCAAACAATTATTGGGTAAAAGGAGATATTCGTGGATCTATCGATCCACTAGAAGTCCTTAATGCGATAGAACTTTAATTAAACTTTGAACTTCTTTCTTTAAAATTGATACAGATTCCACAAGAGGTTGCATAGTCCCAAGCCCCAAGATACAAATAATTAAATATCTAAATAGTAAACTTATTTTTTAAATACCTATTAATAGACAGCAAAATGATCGAGAATTAGTTTACGTGACTTAAAGGGAGAAGGTACCATAACAATTGGTAAATAATTAGGTAAAAAATAATCGGTACATCATTACGTTTTATTTTATTTTTTGGAAGGACAGTACAAAAAACCCATTACTTACTGTAAGAGTCAGACAATTTTGCGATTCATAACTGCTACTGATACTTTATGAACTCGGTTAAAAAATTGATATAACTAGTGCATGATAGTCTTTGTAATAGCATAATGGGCGGTCTTTTACGCTATATTATTTACTTACATGTAAGCAAGTGATAAAGTTTTGGCAGTGCTGTGTTAGGCTGGCTTAACCACATGGAAGGATCAATTTTTGAGAGGAGACGTTGTTGTGATTTGTGTGTGGACACTTGCATAGCATGGCCGGCGCTCTGCCTCCATTGTCAGGCTAGATCTCTCGTCAAAAACTCCTTACAGTTTTAGTTACAAATTCTCTTGTAGCGAAAGCACACATACGGGCCTGCAGCCTACTCGGCACGTAACTACTATGAGCAACCTTCTCTGACCAGAAACCTGGAGGCTTATCTCATAGGGCTTAAAAAATATTATGAGAGCAGCCGCTTCGGGCCGTCTGGATGCATCGAAAGCTGTAGCAGACCTACAACCTATCTCCTCTAGATGACTATGATCTTAAAATACCTACATCACAGGCGCGGGTTAGGTGTGTATGTAGCTTACAGTTATGGATTCATGATAGTGTATATAGTATACAGGGTGGTGCCGTCAATACGACAATAAATTAAAACATGGGCTATATCAGTTCATAGAAATGGTTTGCCACTTTCAAAAATATCATAGTCATTTGATAATTTCATGACATTTCTATAAAATGGCTAATGGTGGCGGCCAATTTATATTATTTCATACAAATATCATAAAATTGGGAAGGAACTTCCCAGTAGTTCAACTGGTAAGACTACTCGGTAAAACTACTGGGAAAAGGGGAAAATTATCAATCGAATAAGAAGTTTTTGAAAGTGGCAAATCATTTCTATGAACTAATATAGCCCAGTTTTAATTTATTGTCGTATTGACAGCACCACTTTGTATAGGTATAATAAGTCTCTGTCTTACGTACGACTTCTTATGATACTAGATTTCGTTAAGAGCTCCTCTCATTCGAGTGAAGCTTACCAATAGGCAAGTAAACTTTACGAAGTTTTGAAGAAACACTATTGAAATGAGTTACCCGCGTATGTGGGTCTGGCGTGTTAAAGCTTTGTCGATAACAGATCATGATAGTGTAACGGTCTAGGTTCACGGAAGACGAATAGAAAGTAAGATAAAGATCTTGGCAATGTTGTTTATAGAATTTTCGCTTAGTCACCATCTCTATAAAGTATAATTAGCACACGGTTTAAACGCGTTGCAATGGCCTTGTGATGTCACATATTATACCGAACAAACACTGGATGTCCGACAATAGTCGGACCACGTCAGCTGGGTGCGTCAAATATGTCCGCCTTTAAAGGTACTTTAGGGGAATTAAATGAAACTGAGATTTTGTTGATTTTAGTAAACACGCATAAATGACTAAGCTACTGTTTGATTCCGGTAAAAGTAATAGACTCCTTGAATATAACTAGTAGCAGGTTATCAAATCGTCTATGTTCTTATTTGATAGCAATAGATCTTTAACGTCACTTTGTTTTGACCATATCCTTTCATAGGTAGGTACTTCTTTTCGTGACAATCTCTAATACATCTATCTAGTTTTTATATCCATGATAAGATAAGATGACTTGATACTTAAATATGATTCTGAAGGTGAAGATAGTTTATATGGACAGGACTGTTTTGTAATTTGCTTCAGTAAAACAAAACTGGAGGATACGATAGAAATATTATCTATCGTTTGAATTATCCACTCTACATAAACGGCGTTCTTGTTTGTTACAATACAAGTACCTAACATTTTGGTTGATAATTAAATGAGTTATAGTCATAGTATACCAATATTGTCATTTTTTTAGCCCATAGGTATTTAATGTCGTCCTACTAATCTTATTCGATTATCTACGGTAATGTTGTTTCTGCCGACTTTCCCTGAAATGCTACCGCAAGAACAACGTTTATGTGGATAATCTAAACGATGAGAATTTTAACGTATTACCCTTTTGTTTGACCATTTAACAACTGCTTATCAATACTGTTTTTTTATTTAACTAAAAACTAACACGATTTTTGAGTTATTTTTAATTATCAGAGTTATAAAAATTGTCTTGACATTTCAGACTAGTAAAAGGAATGTAAGCGTTTATATTTTTAAATATTATGAAGATTGAATTCTTATAAAAGGAAAGTTTGTCCACAGAGAAAAAGTTTGAGAACACACACTGTAGTAGTGTGATAGCTCAATCATTTGTTACGGCGGCATGCCGTTGTTGCTCTACATATGTAGGGCTACTTTGAAATTTTGATTCTGGTAACATATTAAAACAAATCGTATCGCAATTGAACTATTTTTAAGATTTGTATTTTGTAGAGTCAATTGGGATGTTGCCTAAGTTTGAACTTGGCGCTATTTTTCAGAAATTCGGAAAATATACGCTACTGTTACCCATAAAAACAATTCAAACTTAAAATATATTTAATACTGTTGAAATTGTACTGTTTTGAAAATAAAAAAAATGGTATTTTTTTTCCAAAATTTATCAAAAATGTTAATGATAGTAGATTGCTGACATCAATTAAAACAACTATGATTATGACAACTATTAATAAAAACATACTTAGTTACTACATAGTTATTATCAATTTTGTCAGTATGGCCATACATTTCTTAATAATATGGGAACATGTGACGTCACCTGTTCCGTAGATTTTCTATGGAGCGTAAACATACCACTGAAACTATTGATCTTAGACATACTATTTCTTTTGCAATATTTCTTTATGAGTTATAAACTTCTTATTTATAAAATAAATCAAAAGTTGTCAACTACCCTATTGATGGGTGAAATTAGTACTATAAGTAATGCGGAGAGCATAGAAAAGAAGCACACCTTCCACCAGAAAAAGTTTGGTTTAGGGTTACGCTTGTGGTGGTAATATCTGTGGATATCTATGTCAAACAATATAACATTGGCTGCATTATTTCATAGAAATGTCATGAAATTATCAAATGAATAAGATGTTTTTGAAAGTGGCAAACCATTTCTAAGAACTAATATAGCCCATGTTTTAATTTATTGTCATATTGACGGCACCATTGTGTATATCTCCTAGTCACAACACTTTAGTACCAAGTCACACTAAGTGTTCATACAAATTATCTAAGTTTATTCCCGGCCGTCCCCACCCTGTCGTCCCCACTGGGTACGAGTGGGAAACAAAAGTTTCGTTCGACTCCAGAGGTGACGATTCACTGGGGACGAACGAAACTTTTTTCCCAGTCGTACCCAGTGGGGACGACAGGGTGGGGACGGCCGGGAATAAACTTAGTCGTACTCACTTTAGTACATACCATGATGGTACTAAAGTGTTCATCGATTTCTGTTGCTGACCGTACTTTACAGATTAAACAAAATTATCTTGCAATAAAAAAGGAGAAAAACCAATGAGAATAGATTCAATGGTTTTTCAGAAAGCCTAATTATTCCTAATTTAATTTTAACACTATTATAAATGTTTGAAAAATATACATATTTAGGTTCTTAGAAAAATATCTGACGTGAAAAATTTCACGTCCTGCAGTGGGACTCAAACCCAGACAAATACAGGTAACTAGAAGAATTTCACAGGGTTATACCAAGTCCTGGGTAGCTCAGATGATCAAGCAGTCGCCCGGATTGTGAAAGGTCGCGGGTTCGATCCCCGCCTCAGGACGAGAATTTTTTCTGTTTAGTTATTTTTATAAAGTAAAGCCTAATTAAATGCTCAACTTTACCTAAAAAGACAACAGACAAAATTGTGAATTGTGACTGTGACTCTACGACCTTATTTGTACATAATCGCATTTTTTTCGTTCTTTGGTCAGTGATGTGTCTACTACCTACATAATTATATTATAAATACTTACTTATCTATCAATACAGTAAGGGATATCATCATGATGAAATAGGTGAAGTACTTATTTGCTGAATACGGGCTTACCTACACATCGGTGGTTTACAAAATTGTTGCTATATTTCTGAGAAAATGATGATACTAAAAAAGTCTTTATTAATAGTAAACAAAAAATTACAAGAAAAGTAGAGACCTTATTCACACTCACACCGAATACTTACTCATAATGTTGTAATAAAACCATTATGAATAAGTATTCGGTTTATTTTTAGTCTTTTCGGAGAGTTAAGAAATTTTAACCCTTAACCCACATAATTCTCAAATCTTACACAAGGATTTAGTTATTTTTTCTCGTGCCAGTTGTCCATGTAACCGCGGAAGCGCAAAGAAACATGTAAATGTAAACATTCGATTCCACCGGAAACAAAGTAGGTAATGTGAATCGGCCACCAGGCAATTTGTTTTGATAATGACGTCACTTTCGATGGTCGCTGTTTTTATCACTGTTTTCACCAGTAATATTGAAATGTAATCTAGTAATATATGTATAATCAATGAATATAATAGTCATTCGTGTAATACATACTTACAATTTTCAAATAAAATCGGTAAGATGCAATGTTACTCATATAATTTATTGAGCTAATTTGAATCAATTAGGTCCATTTGGTTACTGTACTTTGAGCCATCAAATATTTTTTACAGTATTGATTTTTAAAACCTGTTTTTTTAATTATAATATTTTTTAACAATGTAGAAAATTCTACAGATTGCATATCAGCCTGATAACGGTAGATTTCTGATTGTTTGATAAATAGATTACCATTGATAAACTCTTAAATAATTTAAGTATTAACAAACAACACGTAAGTAGGTACTTGCAAAATTGGCAGAAAATATAAGTCTGTGAGTATTACCTTACCGTGGTATTAGTCTCACGATTATTAATGTAAAAAAAAACTTGTTGTATACGATATGTATATATCCGTCCTACAGCAATTTATGAAATATTTATGACATTCTAATGGAAATTAAAATGAGTCTCACGTCACCATTGTTTTCAAACCAATGTCAATGTCTGGTACTGTTTTCGCGACTAATGATATCATTAGTTGTTCAATAATTAGTTCAAGCTGTTTAAATATTCAGTTACTTACATGAAATAACTTTGTATTGGGAGATGTAATCATCGTAACAGCAGAAAAACTTAACTGAATAACTACTTAACGTCAGGCAGACCATATGTTTGCTACACTGAAATAACAAACATCATGCTTTACAATTTGAGTGAATTGAGTGGATGTTACAAGGTTCAATCGTTGTTGATATAATAGATAACATAAGTTTTTAAACATAGCCAATGGTACTCGAATCTATTATTTCGAGATTTTCGAGTAGGTAATACCACAGAATATGGTATTGCGTTTGCGACACAAGGTATAGGCGTATAGCCTATACGCCTATACCTTGTGTCGCTTAGTGTACACCTATACAGTATAGGTGTACACTAAGTAGTTAGATGTGAATTTAGCTGGATGGAGTCTCCTAATTTTTTATTTTATTAATAGCCATACAAAACAGGTATCAATCATAAAACATACAATGAAAAAAACTAAAATCCCGACTGCAACCTTAAGACGTGTAGGTACATATAATCTATACTAACTAACATTGACGGCCGGCTGGCCGAGTAGTATGTACCCCTTGCTTTATAGGCTACTCGGTCAAGAGGTCCCGGGTTCGAATCCTGGTAGGAGCAAATGTTTGTATGATGAGTCATTGTTTGTTTGCATATTTGTTTACGAGTCATGGATGTTTATATGTTTATTTAGTATATTTCTAATATTTATATCCATATTATTATCATTATTTCTCCGTTATCTAGGTATCCATCCATGACAGTGAGTGTATGGATATTATTATTATATAATAAAGCTTACCTGAGTCTGCCGCTATTGCAAAGGTGAATAAATAAAATGCTATGTATTGAAAGAGACAATGGCTATCATTTTATTTAAACAATAAATCAATAATGTTTAAGATGTCACCCACTATTATTCTGTATCTATAATTTTTTGAGCACTGAATAAATTTCATTTCATTCTTTCTTCTTCTTTTCTTCTTTAATAGGTTTAAAAGTTAGGTAACAGGGGTGTTACGGATATTCGCATCCGCATCCGCAAAAATGCAGAACATTATGCTCCACGCCCACTTGAAAAATTCACCGGGTGTTACGATTAAATCATGTTATTTATAAACTCGCCGATGAGATAAATAAAAAATATGCCTAACGTAAAGTACCGATTACGGCGGTCATTGAAACCAACGCCTATTACGGAGTTACTTTTATTTTCGTGATGGATTATTATTTGGATAACCAAATAAGAAAAACATACGAAAATATAAATACCGTTATCGCCGTTTACGTTACATGTTTTGTACCAACAAGCACAGAACCTAACCTACAGTTTTATACTATAAGTTTTTCCCAGTTCAGTTTGATGTTTATGTGTGGTCACAATTTCTAACTTTTTTTTTACGTTAGAAAACCCCAGAGGACTTGCCCCTGGGTTATGTAGGAGTCTCCGCCTGAAGGCCGGCATACCCACTAATGTATATCTGATCTAAAACTATTCTAAACATTCTTGCGGTTTTCTAAATGCTATGCTATTGCTGTAATGTTATGAATTAATTAATTTCTCAATGTCATTCAGCTCAAAAGAAATGTCAAAATGTTAGTTTGAATAGTTCCAGATTACTCTGTAAAGCAAACTTTGACTATCTCCGGTTTTACTTTGCTGATGCAGCATTGATTTCAATGAATAGCTCTGTACTGTAGTCCAGTAGTTTTTATTTTTATTGTTCCCTAACAAACGTGAAAGGTCAGTCGTGACGTAGAATTAAGCAGCTGTTTATGCCAATGAATATAAGTTGTTTGGAGAAAAGGACCCATTTTTAATAGCGCTCAAGCTTTTGACGGACCCGAGTGAGTAATAAGAAGCTTTTCAATGATTCGCTCCACTGCACAGGATATTAGGATTCGTGCATGAGGGTATACAATACTGATGGAATGTACCTACCTCCTCAAGTCATAGCACTGATACTCAACTTTGCAGTTTATTGGGGAGCAACTGTGAAAAAATCAGCTGTAACATGCAAACAAATTGCCTAGGTAAATATTATAATATTTTATGTTAAATTTCTTTTTCGCGATTTAAGAGTTCCTCCGTTGAGAATGTTTTTATTTTGATACATACAATCTCTTAAAATTTCATCACGTATTAAAAACACCCAGTAGGTATTCTTAATTTTTGATTTTAACATTATTATAAATGTTAAAATCAAATCTTTTTAATTCTTTTTTTCTTCTTAATCTTTGAAATACCCAGTAGGTATTTCAAAGTAGGTAATATCTTACAACAATTACAATTAGAATTGTTTAAGAGCCGTAAGAGTAATTGTTATAGTTAGGTAGTTTAAAAACTCTTTTGTAATCAATACATAATGTATTAATATTTGAATATCTCTATAGATACAAATGTTTGACGTATTTGTAACTATATAAACAAAAAAACATGTCAACTAAAAACAAAGAATATTGAAATATCAAGATTCGTTTGTAATGAAGTTAATTTTTTTCAGAGTTTTTTCTCTAACGTTCAAGTAGAGAAAAAAAGTGTTAAAATAAACCATGTTTAACAACTTTTTAATATCTTACTTATCTCCATTCAATGAAAATAATAAATAAAAAAATACAAAATTAATGGTGCATATTTTAAATATTAATGAAATCCTAACTAAACTTAAAGTGTAAAACTCATTTTTAAATTACCTTAAACCATTATAGTTCCAGGAAAACGGTCTAAGGAGACCATTCATAACTTTTTAAGATATTCTGAACAGCATTTACTTGTTTGTATATCTTGGCTGTGTATGTTTGTATTCGAGAATAATAAGTAAACAAAATCTGAGCTCAGTAGGGTTGAAACTAAAAAAGTTACAAACATATTGATTAAACTTTTGTTTTCTTTAACAAATATAGTCCAAATTTGTTTTGAGGAGCCACACATAGAATTATTCCTCGCAAGTACACTTTCCTCGTAGAAAGTATATATATGATACTTACCTTTTCAGTTTCAGCTCTACCGAGCTCAGATTGTTTGTCTTAATTATTCTCGAATAGTACAAAATCATACCAAATTTTGATAACTACTTATTCATCCATGATTATGAGATTGAGGAGCCACTTTATATTCATTTAACTTTTGAAGTATTCCACTGCAAAATCCGGGATTAATAAATAACTGTAATAGGTATTTTAATGATGCGAAAAGTGGCTTCTCAATCTAAGCATACATAGAAAATAATATACAGTACCTACCTAAGTATAAATAACATTGCCTGGCCCATTCATTTTCGTTATAGGTGCCTCAGTAGTGGTTCCCCAGTCCATAAAACTTAGCGAGCTCATGTTTCTAATTAGAACTGATTGCAATCATTTGAGGTGAACTCTTAGTTCACAGGCAACTGACCTTTTCCTCAAGGTGGAATGCTATTGTATTGTCATTCCCATACCACTTAACACGATCAAGTCGTACACATCCAGGTGACAAGATTTCCTATGATATTTTTCTTCAAAGATACAAGTAAGGCCATTATCGGCGGCTTTTCTAAAAAAAATAATATTTTAGTTAATCTGCATCATGTGCTGCTCTCTCCTCTATAAGCTTATTTTCGTAAAAGGAACCTAGTAATTTGTAATAATAGTGATAATAGCACAGTAATTTAATCCGTGTATTTAAGGTAAGATGAGCAATTGTATTGTTTATATTTTTAGTGACATTTTTCATTGTGCCCTTCCATCCTAGCATGGGTATTTCTGCACTTTTTTTATATAACTAACAACCTACCTAATTCAAAATTTTATTATATTATACTTATACTAAAATTTTACAATATTTTATCATATAGGTACTTATCTACCATTGAAATTTTCATCAACCATTAAACTTGTTTAGTGAATATCTAACAGTCAGGTACTTACTTTAAACAATTACAAAAGCATCAACATTGTCAATTCCATAACTAACAATAATAATGTTCTACAACTTTACCATCTTCCCAAGAAATTCCGTTCATGGTTGTTTAAAAGTGAATAAGCTTAATTTTACGAGCTGATTGGCAACCATGACTGGCGGGAATGGGCTTCGTCAGTTATATGAAAGTGGTAAATGAAAATAAAAAATCCTTGATGTTATTATTTGTCTTTTATTAATTTTAATCAAGATATAAGGTAGTAACAATGTACAGCGAACTTTTTTATAGTTTTCTTATGAATGAACATAATAGTTGTGTGTGTAGGTATGCATATGCTTATGTGTTTATTTTTAGTCTAATTCGCTATCGTCCGCTCGTGCTGTTGCACGGATTTTTCGACGCGCCAAATTTACGGCGGGCGTTCAGGTTCATGGCCGATATAACACGGTTTTAGACGCAAAACTAAAACAGGTTACGTAAACTGAAAAAATATATTGAATCTCTATGATATGACTCAGGAAAATAAAACACATTTTTGCCACTAACGAAGAATGTTTAGAGTAAGTATGAATGTGGATGGTTATATATGCTTTAGTTATTGTTCTGAGGTTATACATACATCTGAGGAGATGATGGCCGAAGAAAAGATCTCTTATGACTAAGCAAGAAGAACATGTTGAATGATAATAGTGAAGAATGGAGGAGCCCACAACTAAAATTGACAATAGCCCCCTAAATCTTACGTTACTCCAATAAAACAATGCCAATAAGCTTCACCTGAAATGTATTTTTTATCCACTGCTGCGGCAAAAGGTAGATATCATGGTAAAACGGGAGTGGATTTGTAATTAACTTTGGACGAATACATTGCCTTTATCATTGGACTTACGTAATTGAGAGCAAGGCAGGGCATCAAAGATGATGACATATGTTATCTTTTGAACCACAGATTAATGATATATGTATCTACGTTTTGAACGAGTGACAGAACCAATACCTGCGTAACAAATGCGTTAGATAACGCTCTGTATACAGTCTCGTTGTCGCACTCACAAAGGCGAAAATAAATTTAATGGTAGATATGGTTTCTATGATCTGAGGGTGGACCGCACATCAAGTGCACTACGAAAATGGCGATCAAATGTTAAAGTGATTAAACTTTTCATTCACAAAAGAAGCTAATGCTCATTTTCACTAAGATTTGCTCAGTCTCTGCAATTTTTAGTTCAGTCTATCTTCAGGAGATAGAAAGAGACAAATGTCTATAAGAGTCATATAGGTAAGCCTAGGGAATGGTTAGTAAAAACGGACATATACTTAGTATACAAAAAAATCTAAAGAACAATGGAAAAAAACGAATAAACTGCTTCTTAAAAATGTTAACAGATTTTATATTCATTCATAAACCAATTAATAATTTTCGTAGAATTTTAACGATTGGTATTTTTTTTTCAGAGTTTTTCTGATGTGCTGAATGAAAAGGATAGTGAGAATTGTCCCGCTGAAGAGACAATAAAATTGGGTAAGTAGTTTGTTAGAAAGAAATGTCTACAACATTTAACTCTTACGAGAAAAACCCACATGTATTACACATGTTATAATAACAAATACTTACATTGCTTATTTCCTGAATACCATTACAGTTATATTTTCGTAGTTATATGTCCCGCTCACAGTGAGCTCTTGGTCTTAAGGGCTTATTACATTATCCTATTTCCTAACTCTCTAACTAGGAAATAGGACGGTGTAATCGCAGTTAGAGCAGTTAGAATCCTATCTAGAGAGTTAGGACGGCCCTATCGCTCTGTTTCCAAAATACAATATTACACGATTTAAAAATTTATTGAAATTATGATAAAAACGAGACAATGAATTCATAAATATTATAAACGCGAAAGTAACTGTCTGTCAGTTACGTATTCGTTCCTTAGCTGCTGAACTGATTTAGATAAAAATTGGCATGGAGATAGATTTCACCGTGAGAAAGGTCGGAAATGTCGTTACGGCTGCGTGGTCTCTCCGATTTGGAATCCTATCTAGGAATTAGGATCCTATCTAGTGTAGTGTGATAGCTGGCTCTCTACTGAGGTCTCTAACTCTGTTTCTAGTTAGGAAATAGTATAATGTAATAAGCGCTTTAGACATACGATCTGAGTAATTATTACTCTTTGACCTTGGCAATCACTATGTGTATCAGTCTATAAGTAGATATACTTACGAGTTGCGACCAATAGTGCATGTCCATCGTATGTCGTGCAAATGTTTGAAGTTGTCGATAAAATCAGGTAATTACATATGAAAATACATATGATTATATCATCATATTAATGCTGCTTCAATAGCAGCATTAATATGATGATATAATCACATAATCTTGCATGTATTCTATGGGTGACATAAACATTAAGTAAACGAGCGTAGGTATTTTAATTTTTTTAACATCGATCACATCATACTGTAACTTGACATTGGCTTTACGTTCAAGATCAAGGGTATAATAATTACTTAATGTAATCGGTGTTGTATTGTATTTTAACGAGTTAACTACTTTAGAACTATCAAGCTGCGTCGGAGTTAGGAAGAGTTGGGGGGATGAAAAAGCTATTTTAAAGTTTACAGACGCAAAAGAGTTTATTTAACTTAAAAAAGATTGATACTGTATGAAAGGGTAAATTAACAAATTAATGAAAATAATATACATATATATAAGTAGTTAAATAAGAAATTAATAAAGAAATTCTTGTCGTAAAGAGTAAGTATCATTGAAGTGGATGTTTTTGGCACAATAATTAGCGTGTTATACTCGTATTAAGGTCTATTGCGAGGTCACGATAAATCTCACAGTACCTACACTTCCTACCTTGCTCCACGAGGAGCTAACTTATTTATCACAGTTTTGCAGTGTATTGCACTGGAATTTTTTTTAAGCAAACACTATTTAGGCTACATTAGTAAAAACGAGGTGAGGTGTGTGTAATTACATTTTATTTGACTGAACAAAATGGTGGATCTCTAGGCAACTTTTTGTTTGGCAAGGTATCACCATTATTATGATGTCACTTTTTTTAAGCTACAGGTAGTCGAAAGTTCAATTGTCACTTTTTCTGTGATTCCGGACATGATGGTCCTGTTCCGTGGTCCTATTAGTAAGACAACCCCGAGGAAACTGGATTAATAAACCTAGAATACTCATTCAAGTAATTTTTCTACATACAATAATTTTTATTTTTCCAGTGATTCATTGCTACTCACTCTACGCCTCGCTTATTTAGCAATATTTTCGGTGTCAGTTATACTAGCGATGAAGTAGGTTTATAAAATATTTTAAATATAATTATTACTTAGAGTGTGTAAAGTATGTCAGGCAGGTTTATCAGATAACTATTATGTTTGAAGATTATAGAAAAAAACTAGACAGTCGGTATAGTATGATAAACTTGCAATATTAAAATTTATTGAAGTTGGTAAACCATTTATTTCAATAATTGATATTTACTCTGATTTGAAGATAATAATAGAGCCAATACATAAGGGGAGGTGTATGTTTCACCTACGCCGCCATGGAGTAATGATAGCTAAGGGTTGACCGAGACAGGATTTTTGTTCTCGGCCGAAACCGAGGCCGAGACCGAGAATAGATAAATCGTGAATTTTTTTTTATTGCATAAAATTGATAGAACTGAGCAAGGTTTTTGCATAACGTTGATAATATTATGCCAAATCTGCACTGACACTCAGCGACGAATTTAATTTGGGTCCCATAGACATGGACATAGATGTGGACATAGACATGGTCCACAGACAATAGGGATGTTAAAAATATTTTTGTGTAAAGTTTTTTTTTTCTAAAATGGCGGTAACGCATGCTACCTTCTTATATCGATAGTCCACATCAATACAAACTCAAAATATAGATTGACAAAATCTCATAAAGCGTCACGTTTCCAAGCTATGAGCTGTCATAGATGTACTATACTTAGTGGCACCGCAGAATTTATAATACACTCTTGGCAGTTGATATTATTATCTAAAAAGAATAAAACTATATTCAATGATATGCATTTGCCAGTACAAGTTTTGCTTCAAAAAAACTGAGATATTTAAGAAACTTTAAATCTACAACCTCCTCGTTTTTAAAGTCGGTTGATTAAAACTGTAAGCTTTGCTAAACTAGTCTGGGAGGATATAGGTTATTATAATTAAATTAAACATTCAAAGAAAAAAGCACTACTTATACATCTTTGATAGCTCTTAACTTGGAAACGTGGCCCTTTGCGAGATTTATGCAATCAATATTTTGTGTTTGTATTGATGTACGAGTAAACTATAGATTTATGAAAATTTCATGCGTGGCCAATGGCCATTGAAACAAACTAAAAGGACAGTACAAAAGTTTCGAACACCTTGGGAAAATGTTTCATGACATGTATAAATACTTACCTATTTTAGGCCGAAATAGTTATCACAATTACTTTAATAATGACTAATGAGATCGCGGTCGAGCCTTATAAGATTGCATTGCCAGTTATAATATGCGCCGCCCCGCCGTGTATGTCTGTATACAATTCAAAGTATTCAAACAAGCTATGACAGACTCCGTAGAGTGTCAATTATGCAGACTTATGCCTGCTTTCACCAACCATTTCCAGGATCTAAGCGTCTCTTAGCTATTTTTGTTTTTGTTTATCTGAAGCGCTAAATAAGAATAAGAGAGATAATATTAAATGTCAAGTGTCTTCTATAAGCCTATAGGATGGCTGGTTTTATTGCTTTTACTTAGTTATGTAGATTACATCATTTATGGCCGATTCATCAGTACTCATTAGAAAATCTACCAAAAAGTCGAATTTATTTGTTAGGCATAATATCGACGAGAGAAAAATCAGTACTTAAAATTGTTTGCATAGGTACTTAGTAGGTAAACTGATTCAGACCTATTCCTACGAATACTTACTCTTATGAAATATGCCGTTGTCGAGATTATCCCAATCCAAGTGACAAAAACTTCTATAACCAAGATGTTTTATCACTAAACAGTGATAAGGAGTCCTATAATAGTAACCATTCTGACTGCGTGTGTTAAAAAGGGTTTTAACATACCGTTTTGGTTCTATAATTTAATGCTTACAAGAGCATATAAAAATCTTTAAAGTGTTGCACTGTAATAAATATGAAAAAGCGATTGAGGGACTATAGACGTACATACGTACTATATAGACGACCTTACTGACATTTTTATAAATCTGTTTTGCACTAATGATGCGTCATAATAACTTTTACAGTACTAGTATTATAGCAGTATCGAAAACACTATTGCAGGATCAATCTGTACTATAAAATGTAGCTTGCACAATCTTCCTGCCTGCCTTACCTTTTAGCTTCTTAAAAGTTCCCTCAACATCGCTATCGGGCTAGTTCTGTAAAAGTCATGAAAACTCTCTCATAGTACTTAAATACCTATAATACTATAGCAACTACTGGTGAAGTTGCAAAAATAACTTAAATTCTAAATAGTTCTATCGGTGAGTTTGTGTTACTGCTATGAGACTAAAGAGTATATAAGTATAATGTTGCTGTTGTTATTGGTTTGTTGTTTTGTAAGTAAGAATATGTTACTCTTTAAGTTGAATAAGGATTTTCAGTCACTATTTCCCTCACTTTTCCGATGTTAACTTCAGTTACAGACGTTGATGGCCTACCAGAGCGAGGTAAATCTTCTATCACATCACTACCACTTTTAAACGCTTTGTAGCACTCATAAGCGCACGTGTTTTTGATAAAGTCGATTCACCGTAAGCCTTCTGTAATATTTTCAGTGACTCCGAACACGAAATTCCATTCGCGATGCAAAATTTAAGACAAACTCTTTGTTCGACTCTTTGTTGTCCATTACGAAATTCGCAATACACATATTTAATATATGTAAATAACAGACGCAACTCAAACTCCGCGCCAAAATGGAAAACAATTATGCCAATCTTACAACAACAAAAAAAAATTAATTCGGATCCATAAACAAACCATTCATTCCCGATACTTTTTTGACTAAATGTATATATATACCAATTAAAAATACTTCTATCAATCTTGGTGTTACTTACTATTCCCAGTAAATTGGGCTAGTGGAAAATTGGGCGGAGGAATTTTGGTATAAATTTTCCAGGGTCTTTCCGATACTAACTGAGACATAATTATGCAAATTTTTTAACGATTTCTATTTCTGTAGTATGTATTTACTCGATTTACAGAAAATAGCTAAATAACTAGTGGTAGCAGCTATTCTTTATTTCATTTAACTAAATATTACAATTATCTATATCAAAATATAATAAAACTAGAAAAATTTCACGTCCTGAGGCAGGAATCGAACCCGCGACCTTTCGCAATCCGGGCGAAAGGTCGCGGGTTCGATTCCTGCCTCAGGACGTGAAATTTTTCTAGTTTTATTATATTTTAATTACTTAGTAATTTTTCAAACATTTATAATAATGTTAAAATCAAAAATTAAGATTATCTATATCGCATTTGTGTTTTACGTTGAATCATTTGTCTGCGTATCTTTTGTGTTTTTAATTATTTTCTCCAAAGAGTACTAATCCAGGTAGCACAAAGTGGTCGAAAAAAGCTTGCGCAACGTTTCTCAAGCAGCACATTGAAATAACTTTTGTCATATAAAAATGTCTTTATAATCGTATAATACAGGTCCTTTAACGACGGATTAGGCACAATTTATCGTTGGTTTTTGTTCTGTATCGGCTTTATAGTAGCTATCTTAGAGGCTTTGAATATAAACCAACATGCATTGTCACATAAAAGTTTAAAAATAGATAATATAAGGTTGAAAGTCATGTTATGATTTAATAATTTATTATTTAGTAATATGGACGCGTGATGCAGAGACGCAGATAATAAGACCCTTAGATCATATAATTATGGTCTAAGATCATACCGAAGAGCTCGGTGGCGTATTGGTTTGAGCGCTCTGGTTTCGATACGAAAAACAAAGCAACTTTCGACATGGTCAATCCTAGGATGGGTCAATCAAAGTTTGTTATCTCTAGCTGCTCCGTGCTTCGGAAGGCACGTTAAGCCGTTGGTCCCGGTTGTTCCTGCAACCGCTTTAACCCACCAACCCGCATTGGGCCAGCGTGGTGGTGTTATGGCCCAAACTCCTCATGTGTTTCTGCCATGTAGGAAGGCCTGTGCCCAGCAGTGGGACGTATATAGGCTGGTGATGATGATGATGAAGATCATACCATTAACAAAATTGTAGCTACTTTTAATTTATTTCGATCAAAGCATACACGATATCATAATGGATTGGGCTTAACTCATATGCGCATGTGATTTTACTGATAATATGTATATATGTTTAGTGTACACAATTGATGCGCTCTTTTTTAAATAAATTATACATTGCAGACTATACATATAGCCAAAAAATATATTTCTTTTTTTCCATTTAGACCTGTAAAAATATTCGTAGCAAAAAGATAACTGTTGGATAAATGATATAAATGAGATTATTTTTGTAAATTCTATGAAAAAGTTTTATTTAAATTATTTAAGATTATTATTTTCTCTATTTGAAAAATAAAATATGGTACTATAACGGCATTTTATGTAGCGGAAAACCTTCCAAAGATGCATTAAAATTGCTATTACGCTGAAGAAATTTAAAATTATATTCTATGAATCTTTAATCGTACCAAAAGTTAAGAAATAGTTACTTACATGGCTGTTGGTGAATTAGTAATAATATAAACAGTATTTTTTTTAATAATAATTATGGAACAATCACTTAAAAAGGACATAAGCATATTAAAAGCATTTTACTTAACTTTTAAATAACTTTTTCATTACGTTTAGGAAAAGTAATGATAAAAGCTATTATGTGACGTTTCTGCAGTATAAATGCACTTTTATAATTAATAAAGAAGGTGTTTAAACGCATCATAAACATTAAAAAGTGATTAAAATAGCTTTCTCACCTTAACTGAAAGTTCAAAGATATTTGTAAAAATATTCTTTCGGATCATTTGAGGTGTTTACTTCAATAAGTGGTGAGAAAAACTTTGCTATAAAAACGTTGGAAAAAGGAATAAAGCGGTGAAGAAATTCGTAGGTTGTACCTACAGCTCCCGTGGCGTAGTGGTAATCGCGTCTGGCCGGTAATCAGGAGACGCGGGTTCGAATCCTGCCTGGAGCATATATTTTTTCATCATTTTCTTTCTTTATGTTAAATTGTTACTATAAAGTAGGCGTTTAAACGCATCAGACATTAAAATGTGATTAGATACCTATTAGTTCAATAAAAATTAAGCGGAATTCACCAAAACTACCTATAAAATGAAAGATTTATATGCCACATGAAAAAGGTACAGTAGCCATTAGGTTCAGACGTTGGACAAAATGGTGAAATGTAAATCAAAGATTATATCTATTTATTACCTGAATAACATTGGCTTGCTTATGATAAGTTGAAACCTAAGTAAAATTTGCAATTACAGCAATAGCCAACGAAGCAGCATGGGATTAATACAGGGCCTGGGTAGCCTTGAATACCCACGAAAAATTGTATTAATCATAATACAATAAATGTAGTAGGTATAATTAGTATTTATAAATGAAGTAGCAGTTCTTTTTGTTTTATAATTGCTCGTGTCATTTAGAATTCATTGATGCGAACTTGCACTATTGGGCCGGTCGTTTATATTGGGCAACAAATTTTCACTACTATCTATAAATAATTTTACTCACGTGTAACTTAGCAATTATTTATGATAGGCATTCACATACAATCGGTTTTATCTTTCAGGTGTCTTGATAGTGCTGTGAAACAGATAGACTGAATTAAGGAGAGATAGTTTCGATTGGATTTTTAAGAATGGATGACATAGCGGTGGTTAAGATAATTGTGGTGAGCGGAAGTAGAGGGCTGTGAATATTTGATGTCCGAGGATAATTAAGAAAGCAATGTTGTCGTACATGGTGCCAGTGGAGGAGAAGCCGCCGCCAGTGCCAGTGAAGGGGCGGTTGGCGCTGGAGCTAGCGGGCAGCCCGGAATCGAACGTGCGGCGAAACCGCACCAATATATCGAAGGAGTCTTCGACGAGCTCGTTCGCGAGCGACCTCACGATTTCCTCGTCCACGCCCACTGGAGCCGTCGACAAACCCAAGCATAAGCTACTCAGCAACGGAACGAAGCACACCACTTTAAAGAGGTGAGTCCATTGAGCTACGCGAACTGTGTCAATCGATTTCCGCGTGATATGGTCAGAGCCGCGGCCGCTTCATAAAGAAGCGTGGTTATTTCCTACGGCTGATGGCCTTTTATTTTTTGTTTGACATTTACTGTAAGTTGAACTGATTTAATTTTAAATGAATTGTTTTTTGTAACAGCGAGCTACTCGCAAGTTTCTATTCTTTCCTGTTCACAAGTTGTTAGTTTCGCTGGACAAGTCATTTTAAGTAATAATTTGTATTTTAAATCGATTATATCATAATTAGATATCTATAGTTGATTATTGAATGCGTAGGATGTGATAATGACGGACTCAAATACCCAATGTAATTAATAAACTACCTAGCTATAGGTACCTTTCTACCGAATACCTAAGCAATATTTTACTCATACTCATAGGAACAAACTATGTAACTCATCAAAAATAAAGAAGAATACTTCTTCTAGAACATTAATTTTGACTATAACATTTCTGAAGCCATCAAAAGTCGTACGTTTCAACATGTAAAAACAGTGACATAAACTGTGTGGTTTTAATTTAATAACAGGTGTACTTTAGCAAAACTATTGTTTGAAGAAAAACACATACCCCCAAGAGTACGAACAATAAAACTGGTAGTTTCTAATTGTGCAAGCAATTATGTTTTAATGACAGGTTAGGTGCCTGTAACAAATTGCTCAGTTTAGGTTGAACTAACGTTATATTTCAACGTGAAGTAATTTAAGCATTTCAAACTCTAATTAACTATCAAATAAAACACATTTTGACAAAGTAGCTGCATTTTATTTGTTTGCGTGAAACATATTTCTTCAATGTTGAGTAGATATCTATCAATGTAGATATCTGAAAGTAGCTAAAGTCAAACTATATTTTTTTCTGCGGCCCCAAGTACTCACTATTGTCCCATGCGTCTGGTAACCTTACAGGTACCTTTGAAATCCATGAAGTGTATATTTCTAGTTGACAGTCCGGTCTAAAACAACAGAATTTTTGATGAAAAGAAGAAATTATTTCTCAACGAGATGGAGCAACGGAATATTTGTTTCTGGTAGCAATTATTTAACTATTAAGTACTGCTTATACTTGTCTTCGTGATTTCATTAGCAATATTTGAAACCTAATGCGCGATAATAAAAAGTTGATCGATCTTTGCCATTACATGTAATTCATTATGAGGTCTTCACCCAGAATGTGACAAATTTGACAAATCGATTTCAATACACAGCTTAAAAGTAGCAAAAAAACTCAATCTACGTACTAAATACATTTCATATCGTAAACAGACCTGTTACAGCAGTTGTCAAAATACTATTATTTTGATATTACGGTTAGCGCCTATTACGGTTTTATTGGTTTTTCCAAAACCAGAATAAACCACGAAAATAAAAATACCTTAATAACCTATATACCTTGTTTAAATAACCAAACAAGAATAATAACTCCGTAATAGGCGTTGATTTTGAATACCGCCGTAATAGGACTATTTTAATAATACCTAAACTAAATCCTCTAAGGTCATCAAAACACAAAATGACAAAGTATTCAGAACGATTACAGATCGCGATCCACATAGAGGTACAAAGATCGCAAAACTCAATAAATGGTACCCGCATTTTATTTATAATTTTTTTTAGTAGACACATACACTCTACACACATAATTGAGTTACTTAAGCTATTTCTAGATTCTAATCAATCCGCCGTTTTAATTGGCAATTTGCATCTACGTAATATCCAGTTTTATCAGTACAAAGATTTGTTTCAGTTTTTTAGCGCAACGTGTCTGAAGTGCTAAAAGGTAAATCATGTCCTTAGACGAATGTAGGACAGGCTTTCAAGCTGCTGACGAACATTTTTCCTTCAAAGACGAGAGGTTTAGAAAATCAACACCCTGCTATTACCGTAAAGCCTGGATGAAGGTTTCAAAGGTTTTCAAAACTATTTTTTCTTTTGGATTAATGGTATTATCACAATTTAATACCTGGTCTAGATAAAAAAACCGCTCTTATGACCGAATGGTTTAAAAAATATCTCAATTGGTTCTTTGTAGCTTTTGTTATCACTAGACACTAATGCAACATACAGATAGCAAGAGATAGATGTACCTAGGTATATACTGTCTATCCAATTATTCAATTGTTCAGAAGAGGGAGAGTATAAATAGAAAAGTCTATACTACGGCATAAAGGTGTCCTAATCTATACTAGGTAAGATTATAAAGCTGAAGAGTTTGTTTGCTTGGTTGAATGCGAATCTTAGGAACTACTGATTCAAAATAAAGAAATCTTTTTGTGTTAAATGGCCCATTTGTCGAAAACATTACGCTACGACCAATAGGAGCTGAGCCTCAATAAAAATAAATGCAAAAACGGGGAAATAATATTTCTTTTCAAAGCTTTTGTTGCGTGCGCTGCGTAAACGGTTAAAGTTATGCAAAACTCATGTATACAAGAATTAGTTATTTTCTAAAGACAACATTTGTCTATCTTTTAAGGTAGACTCACTATAACCAATTGGTACTATGCTGTAACCTTTTTTTTGTAATCAAATTTGTTCTTAAATAATGCATTATCTACGAAGGTATTTTTGTAAACATGATATTCTTATAGTTTGATATCATTATAGTTTTAAAATAACTCTCAAGTAATGTACACACACTTAGTTTATGATATTCGAGGCTGCGCTCATGAGGGGGGAGAGCGCGTGACAATTTTTTACCACTCTTACAGATCATTTGTTCTAAAATAATCCATTAATTGCGAAGGTGTTATTATAAACATAATTTAACTCCTTAACTAGATAACAACTAATACTCAAGTAAAATCACGTTCCTTATTTTCCGACATCCGCGAACGAAGTCGCGGGCACATGTAAGAACGTTATTCAAATTAAAATAACATTTAATGGAGTATGTTGAAATTCTATGAATATTTGCTCTTTAAAATGTTTTATTTCAAAGTGGCATGTACTTATTCTAACTTCTAATAATTATCAATATTATCCTCTAAAAATCGGACCTGCCTTCTAAATTATTTAGTCAGCCACAATTTATGCGCTTCTAAAAATTGCTATATTAGCCGCAAATATTGATTTAAGCTCCAATATTAATTTTTAAGCATCTGAATTTATGACATATATTCAAGCAATAGCATCCAAAAAATCTGCAAATTGACACCAAAAACATACTGTTATTGACATCTAATTTTATAACTTAGTGTAATTAAAAATAAAATGAAACCTCAAATTTTATAACTCGTAAAATATCGTTTGATTATTAAAATACAGCTACATAAACTTGCGATCTTTGGGGGCTTCGGACACATTGGTGCAATTTCCATATTAGTACAATTCCACATTCGTACAATTTGAAATGTTTACCCAGGTAGCTAAACCGTGGCACGGAGAAGCTCGAGATTAAAAATTTTATTGACCCATCCCTGGACCGACCATGGCGAAAGTTGCTTTGTTTTTCGTATCCAAAACAGAGCGTTCAAACCAATACGGCACCGAGTTCCTAGTAACAGTATTGTATTTATGGCCTGTAATCGAAACGTAATAAAAAAAATTATTATAACATTATTTTGTTAGAGAAATAGTGTTATAATTTATATTTCGTACCACTTGCTCAAAAAAGTGACATTCTATGCCACAAAAAGCGAACATTACAATAGACATTTTTAATCTGTTAAAAACAGGGAAAGAAAATTGTACTGAATTTCATTCATCCTCTAGGGGGAGAATGTGATTTAAATTTGGAATACTTACCGAAATTTATACTGAACTACATCTGTATTTACACCATTGAGTGTGTATATAAAGCATTATACATCTTTTTGAAAAAGGAATACGCACAAAAATATGTAACTCTCTTTAGCAATAATTGGACCAATGTTTCGAATGGTAACTTTTACTTTTAATTGTCATTATTTTTAATAAATGCTTATATCATATTATTATTGTGTTAATTTTTTCGCAAATGGTACGAAAAGTAAAGTATTTTCCTCGGTGATAAAGCTGTTTTAGTCTTGGGTGAACTTAAATCCCTCGCTACACTCAGGACTCGTCTTAAATCCCTTGCTTCGCTCCTGATTTCAGTTTTTAACACCCTCGCTACGCTCGGGAGTAAACCTCGAGTCCTTCGTTACGCTCGCGATTTAAATCGTCACCCGCGACAAAAGACACTGCTTTATCCCCGTGGTTAATAATCGACTATTTTTAATTTCATTTCGATATACTATTTGTAAAGTTCGTCAAAATAAACTCGTTTTGAGTTTTATATTTTAAATTTTACGATGTGAGAGTAGATAAAAATAATTAAGTTGGTTAAAAAGTTGTTAATTTTGTTTTGTTTATATTTAATTTTTCATAAGCCGCATGTTTATGCTATGTTGAAGTAGCATGTTTTCATTAAAAGTTCTTATTTTTTGACATAAAAAACTGGTTTTGTATTCGTTAGCGAAACATTTACAATTTGAACAAATATGGAAAATGACTCATTAAAAATTGTACAAACTTGTACTGCCAATGCATTTGTACAAATATGGAAATTGCACGAATGTGTTCGAAGGCTCTTTGGGGTAGGGGTGGGGTAAGGGTGGGTTGTCTATTGTTTGCCCGAAGATTATATGCAATAATACTCATTTGCCCGAATGTTTTGTTTACCATAAAAGACATGTCACATTACTCTTATTTACCCGAAAATTAGATTCCTTAGTGATGATACGATTGCCATGCGTATTGTTATCCATTTTATCAATTGCAATAATATTATTAGAGGAGCTCGGTGGCGTAGTGGTTTGAGCTCTCTGGTTTCGAGCACGAAAACAAAGCAAGTTTTGCCATGGTTGGTCCCGGGATGGGTCACTCAAATTTATAATCTCGAGCTCCTCCGTGCTTCGGAATGCACGTTAAGCCGTTGGTCCCGGTTGTTACTGCAACTGTTTTTTTAACACACCAACCCGCATTGGGCCAGCGTGGTGGTGTTATGGCCCAAGCTCCTCATGTGTTTCTCCCATGTAGGAAGGCCTGTGCCCAGCAGTGGGGCGTATATAAGTTGGTGATGATGATGAATATTATTTAACAGAATATTTTAACGCCATACTATATTATTAATGTTTTCGAATCTATCTAAGCTATGCATTTGCTCATGATATTTCACTATAATCGATCCAATACGCTTCCGTACAAATTTAACCTAACGGCTTTGTCCTAAAAAGCGATTGGCTTTCTGGCACTTCGCCGGCTGCCGCCGCGGCACGCTCGCTTCGCTCGCTTGGCTCGTGCGTTGTCTTTCATGTTCTAACCTAACCTAAACCTATTGATTGTTTAGTTTAAACTAACCTAACCTAAATCTATTGATTGTTTAGTTTAAACCGATTTTAATATTTTTTTTTAGAAGCAATGTCGATGTTATGGCATGATAATTACGGCTTACAATCATTATAACAAATGATGTTATGGAAATTGACTTTATGGAAAACAAAGTTTCAAGCAGGTGACTAATATAGTATAAAATGAGTATCCGCTGCGGCCATCTCATTCGCGCTAAACAGATCGTGCAGTGTCTATTTTCATTATTATAGAATATTAAGTGTTACTTTTGATGCTAAATTATAAAATATGATATTCTTAGTTGAAGCTTAAACGATGTTTTTTTGAGGAACCTATATTGAATGCGTAAAATTTTAAATGTGGGCGAGTTACAAATTCCGTCGTTGAGTCATTAAATTAGGTGCTAGTATAAACTAGTGAGACAAGTTATAATAATTGTTGTTTATAATTTGGCGCCTTTTTTAGATGGCATTCTAAAGAAGGCGAGTTATTTTTTTAGAAGATTTTTCATTTTCCCGTGGCTTAGTTATTAATTTTGAGGTTGGTTGCGGTGTCCAAAAAAAAAATTTTGCGGCTCGTTTTATAATATCCCTTTAAAGTTCTTTATGTAGTGTAGGATAGGATGTATTAGGGGTTAAAGTATGAAATTGCCGATTTGTAGCGAAAAATAAATATTCGTTTTTTTTAATTTAACATATTTATTTAATCAAAATATCTACCATTATTATCTACACATTGCTGCCATCTAAAAGGAAGGTCATTTATGCCTTTGTGATAGAACTGTGGTGATCTAGATTCTACAAACTCAGTGAAAGCATTTTGTACTGCCTCCTGGGAAGAAAACTTTTTATCGCGTAGAAAATTGTCCAAATCACGAAAAACATGGTAGTCCGTTGGAGCAAGGTCTAGCGAATACGGAGGGTGACGAATGCTTTCTAATTGCAGTTCCTGTAGAGTTAAAACGGTTTCTCGTGTTGTTTGAGGTCTCGCGTTATCATGGAGCAATAACGGTGAAGATCGGTTCATGAGTCGGGGCTGTTTCACTGCAAGTTTTGCTATCATTGTTCGGAATTCGGCACAGTAGAGATATCTGCCGTTATTGCTTGACCAGTTTGGAGAAAGCTATAGTGAATAACACCATGCTGAGACCAAGGTGGCGTCACATGAATGTGCTGATCTAGCACATTAGGACATTAGTTCAGCCACGCGCTGCGGCGCGGTCGGGAGCTGAGTCGCACTATACACCGGGTCCCGGGAAAAGTCTTTGTTAAATTCAGTAAAGTGTAATGGAGTAAAAAGTCTTTAAAATAATATCGTTTTGTAAAAGTTAAGGTAATGTTCATTTTTCATATATTGTTAATTCTATGTCAAGTTGTGCATGGCGTTACTGTACAGGGCTATAGTTGAGTTGAGCTATAGAGCTGATTTTTTGGATTATTGCAGATCATGCCTTACAGTAACTACCTAAGCCATGATATTTTGCTGTGTCTCTCCTGAGGCACCATAAAGTCGGCCCTGAAACAAGGTGTCCGCAAAATGTAAAGACATAGGAATGTCAAAAGTATATTATGTATTTTATGTGTAATTATATTTCTTTTTATTTTCTTGTTAATTAGTATTTTGGAAATAGTAATGTAAAATAAAACCAGTAGTAATGCAATATAAAAATTTATTTAACAAAAACTTATTTAACAGTAGTGATTAAAACTTATTCTAACTGTTCTATAAATAGAATTAGAAGTATTCGTATTAAGCTTAGGAATGCGTCGGAACGCAACACCCAGTTAATACAATGTAAAATTGAAACCTTGCAGTTTGATAAGCGAGCGAACGCTGTAGTAAACTACTTAGTTACCTTGTTGGAATTGTATAATTTTTAGGGTTCAGTAAAATGAATTTATGTAACATGTATTATTTATCTTAATTTTTTTTTTCGTCACATGAATGTGCTGATCTAGCACATTAGTTCAGCCACGCGCTGCGGAGCGGTCGGGAGCTGAGTCGCACTATACACCGGGTCCTGTCAGGTTCATTCTTTCATGATTCAGACATTGTTAACTTATTGTAATTTGGAGTCAGATATTAAATTCAGTGTTAAGTAATTTCGGCCTAAAGTAACTGTACAGTGTTAGTGGCAAATAATAGCTTTTACCCGTTCTCAAGACTTTCATTCAGTCACCACGTAACCCTCAATACACGGTAAACTACCAAACAGCTACCACCACCAGCTACCAGCTACCTTTTTATTAGTAAGCTTTGCTTTAGGACAGTATTGCGGCGTTTGCAGACATTGTATTTTTCTCTTACGGTTATCGTAAAGAATCCACTTTTCATCACAAGTCACAATTTGATCCAATATTCCTTCATTTCTATATCGATTCAACAAGGCAACACAAGTTACGACACGCGTTTCTTTCTGCAGATCAGTGAAATCATGAGGCACCCATTTTACATATTTTTTTATTTTATTGATTTGACGCAAATGAGTCAATATTGTTGGTAAGGTAACGTTAAACCATGCCGCTAATTCCTGGGTAGTTTGGCTCGGATCGGCTTCCACCATCTCTTTCAATTCATTGTTATTCACCTGTGTGGGCGGTCTGCCACGTGGTTCGTTCTTCAAATCAAAATTTCCATCAAGAAAGCGTTTGAACCAAAATCGCACGATGTGTTTATTAGCTGTCCCCTCTCCAAACGCAAAATTGATATTGCGAGCTGTTTCTGCCGCGTTAGTTCCGCGTCGGAACTCGGATTCAAAAATCACTTGAATTTCCGAAGTATCCATCTTTCTTGTCTAAGCTGAATAAAAAAAACAACTGAAAGTTGATAATCGAATGTTGCACAATTTTTAACCCCCGACGAAAAAAGAGGGGGTTATAAGTTTGACGTGTCTGTCTGTGTATCTGTGTGTCTGTCTGTGGCATCGTAGCGCCTAAGCGAATGGACCGATTTTGATTCGTTTTTTTTTGTTTGAAAGCCGATGTGACTACGATGGTTCTTAGCTATAATTTATGAAGATCAGTTCAGACGTTTGATGACTATCAGCTCATTTTCTACATTATTATAGGGTTTTACTAACATTTACAGATCCGAATGATTTGAAATTTAGTGTACTGTCACTTCGGTGACATTGCCATGACATACTATCCTTGAGCTGATCCTGTACCATCAAAGAGTCTGCGAAATGCTTAATTCTTCAGAAACTTACAGCAGATATAGCGTGTTTGGGCTCTTATGAATAGTTTCAATGAGATAGTGTTAGATAGATGATTAATGACGCCGGGGGTTACTTAAAATTTTTAATTTTGTATTTTTAAAAGAAGAACTTCCTATAATATAATGGTAACTAACCATTTGAAAGAAGTTTCACTTAAAAATCTCAAACCATGAAGGTTCTATGTCAATTCGAAGTTCTTATTACAATAAAACGGCAACTTCATACTTTAACCCCTATTATTTGATTGAACGTATACTATTACGATATAGATATCTACATAGTTCCGGGTCTTGGCTTCGAGTTTCGAGAGCCCCGGCTTATAGTTTGACTCTACGCTTTGTATTTTTTTTTTTTTTTTATACAAAGCACGACAAATGACTCAACACCACCTGAAAAAAAATGAACCACCTGAAATTTAAATGAAGCCTTAAATAAAACGGTAAAACTCTTTCCATTTACATTAGCGTAGCTAGGGAGTTACTAGAAAACTCGGGAAAAAACAACTGTTTCTTGTTTCATAAAAGTTCACGGTCGCGAATACATTTATATGCTTCCTTCCTGTTGAGTAAGCAAAGAATAGTATTTTTTTTGTAGGTTTCGCTTACTTTTTTGTTGATGGCCTAGGGGAAAGGGGGGGGGGGGGGGGGGCACAATGGGGTAAGCTAAGGAAAATAACAAAAATACACCAATCGTCATTATGTTTATTATCCTTATTTATGTAAAGCACAATAACGTTATTAATCTAACTACAAATTGGCATAGTCTTTGGGAGATAAAGTTTTCACATTTTTTTCTGAATAATAATTACTAATGGACCTTGCGAAAGCCATCTTGCCCCTACCATGGGGTATGATGGGGTACGATTCTCACAAAACACACAAAATGTGGATTACCTCGACGTCTGCACCAGACTATAGGCATTATAGGTTTAAAATTTTTCATAAGTACCCTAAGTTTTTACCGCCGTTTTTTAACTTCCCAATCATAAGAGCAAAAGAGGGCAATTTGTGCACGGTGACAACTCTCTAACTTAACCTGACCTATTTGTTTTCAAAAATCAGATTTTATCATTACTATAAAATAGTTGGACTCGCACAGAGAAAAGAGGTTCTGTGGGCTAGATAATACCTAATAATAATGATGAAGTTAAGGCCATTGAGGTTTGTCCAAAGTCCAAACCAAGCAAGCTAAAAGACTCCCATTTCAATTATTATGGGCGCGCTCTACGTCCGTCCGAAAATGACAGCAGAAATTTGTAGGGTACTTCGACGTGATTCATTCCATTTTAGCCTTATCATAATTATTTACGACAAAAAGGCAGGAAATAAAAATACTAGGTTTTAAAATATTATAAGGAAGTCTAACTTTAAGCGAATTTTCTTCTTAAACGGTTATGTGCAGAATTCTTATGCTCACAAAGCTCTGTACAAGCGATCGGCAAAGTTGAATCGGCAAGTACTTACTTAGCCGTTGAACAGAGCTTTTTGGATTGCTATATATACATATCTGTACACAAAGTTCTTACTAAAATACTAATTCTTATTGGATATATGGAAAAATAAAAGTGTATTGAGTTTAGAATACTAGGAAAAAATTAAGTAATTAACGATTTGAGGCAATATTTAGTGTACTTATTCTGTGACTTACTTTTTGTTACCGTACAACGAGGTAACTTTTGACATAAAACTCAGTGAGGCTTTATCACGTCAGGCATTGAAGCACATAACATAACCGACAAATTTACCATTCATCAACGAATGAAAAAAATGAAAATATCTTTATTCAATTAGGCCCCCAAGAAGCACTTTCGAATCGTCAACAAAAAAACCCTTAAGTCTATCACATAAAAATAATATTAACTAACTAACAATTTCATAATGTTTGTCTCTCTGTCTTATCTGCATCTACGTAAGCTAAGAATGTTATGTCAGTCTGTCTATCGGTCTGTCTGTCGGTCCGACGGTCCATCTGTCCGTCAGTCAGTCTGTCTGTCTGTCCGTCAGTCAGTCTGTCTGTCAGTCTGTCTGAATTTACACCGGTTCCAAAAGTTGAACTACCGAGAAGATTCCGGCAACAAACTCGTGTAGAAGTATAAAAAAAAACTCAATACGTTAATGAACCCAAGCTATCAGCACATCAGGCGTAACAGCAAAGTTACGCTTGATGTGCTATCGACCTTGAGACCGCCCTTACGCTGTTCGTAATAGAGGCGGCTATCGTAGTGCATGTTACACTTAATGTACTGTCGTGTGTACATAAGTTAGATGGAATTTGAAGAAAAGACACATTATTATTTAACTTAATCTTAAAAGAGTGCTCAATTTGACGAATTAAAATTTAATCCATTTTTAACCGACTTCAAAAACGAGGAGGTTCTCAATTCGGTTGTTTTTTTTTCTATGTATGTACACCGATTACGCCGAGATTTCTAATACGATATACGTGATTCTTTTTTGTTCAATGCGGAATAGTTGCCATTTGGTCCCATAATTTTTTTTTCAAAATCAGATTTTTTGATTTAAAAACCAAACTAAGTATCCAGTTTGGTTTTTAAATCAAAAAATCTAAAATAAGAAAGTCATCTACGTAAGTATGTGGATTTTTGCTTTCATATGACTTTTTTGTGAAAAGAAACGATAGTAGGAAACAATGTAAGCTTACGGTCACCCATCCAGCTTTGACCTTAGAAAGTTGTCACTAAAAATTGTGAAAAAAATTATTAAACAAAAATTAAAACCGACTTAAAAGGATAAAATAATTAATTTTAAGTAGTTACTCATCGCCTAGAAACATATTTTTTGTAGTTGGTGCTAAGTTGTTTCCAGAAATAATACAACGTGAAGCAACAACTCCAAAAATATGTTTCTAGGTGACAAGTACAGACTCGTCACCTTTTCAGTTTTTTGAAGTCGGTTATAATTATTGTTTATTTTTTTTTCCTTTTGCTATCAACTTTTACCGACATAATTGTAAACAAAAATACCACCTTGATTTCAAATAGATTAGAGTTGTAATCAATACAGAATTTTACAAACACAAAACATGAATGCAAAGATTTTTCTCCAGAGAAAAGAAATCCAAACATGATCCTTTTTATTCCGATTTATAAGCAATAGGGCGATAATTTAAATAAAGTTTTATATAAAGGCAATAAGTGATTGGAATTATTCTCAAAAGAGTTTAACAAGTTGATTTAAAACATAATTGGTGATGTTTACTAACTTCGTGGCTAGCCATCCGACGAAGCCAGTAGATGTAACTGGCACGGGCTTCAGTGATTTCGTTTCATCAAACTTGCTAACATGAGCTGGAAAAGCCGAGGCAACTTCCTGACGTATCTTATTCGACTCTTCCAGAGCCTTCCTGAAACAAAATACTTTGTTTGTCTTTGTTTGTATGCATAAATAAGAAAAGAAATACATACTATACCCACAGGGTGTAAGGGGACGGGGGTAGCTCCCGAATCCGAAACGCTACTGTGAATAGCGAAAGCGCTCGCGGTTTTATTTGTTTAGTATTTTCCAACACACACTAAGATAGAATAACACATGCAGCCTTACCTCATAAACGCCCATTTTACCTATTTTAGATTAAACACTATTGGGCTATGTTTTGTTTCTCCCACGCTAAGCGTTAATATACTTAGCAAATGAAAAAATGAAAACATTAGAACTTTCAATTCAATATCTATATCTCAAGTAATCTCAACCGATACAGTGTTAGAGAGCTAATGAGTGTCAAATTCGATTCAGTCCTGCGAGCATAGATCTATTGGTCGACAAAATTTAGCACTAAGCGTCTACATTACGACTTTTATATAACAACAAAACAGTGATTTTACCCTTGACATCTCGTCTCTCGACCACTGTCCAGCAGTGGTCGTATTTCGGCTGACATGATGTGATGAAAACTTTACGATAGACTTGTACAGTGTACTGTCTAGTAAAGACAAGGAGTAATATTCCCGTATAAGTACCATGTTGACTATGCTAAGCTGGCAACCTATAATTTATATGTTTTATATACGATTTTGAAATGTTTCTTTTTTGTACTTTGACATTCTGTTATTCTTTTATCTTTAATACGTCTTTGATAGAAAACGGACGTTTCATTCTTTACAAAGGTCAAGTTATACTTATCGTTTTATTTGCTTATCAAGAGATATGCTCGCATACTGTTGGAAATCTCTATTCTGATTACATCTCACTTCACATCATTAAGAAAGGGATAGAATCACTTTTAGAAACATTAAGTTAGTTGACATTTAGCCGATTCTTACCTATGCTATAGCTTTATAGCTATGACGGTTTACAAAGACCCCATATTTCACCGTTAAATGAAGCATTCTGCCATCTGTCCTTAGCAAGTCGGATTTTAATGAGAGTTGAAAGAGAGACACTGATAAAAAACTAAGATTTAGTCAGTGTGCCACAGAATCAGGGTCATTCTTAGTTATAATGTTGCATTGATGAAAGACTTCACGCGATATTTAGGTAGCTACAGAATTTCATTTCAGTAATAAGCTTAGTAATATCTCCATAAAATCTCTGCACAATTCTCTATGGCGATTGAAGCGGTCAAAGGCGTTATTCGTGAACAAGGAACGATCGTGTTTGACATTGGCTCCGCATGATAAATTTCATTCGCGTGACCGATGGGAACGCTTTGATGCACCTAGGGTTGTGCGTCCAACAAAGTTATTGTTTAATATCTGTATCTCTAAGAGAGCCCGAAAATAGATTCTAATGCACAAATCAATAGCTTAATAACGAATTTTAGCCATGGTATTCTGTAACGGAAACGTGTCAAATACAATAATTTTAGATTTATATAACTAGGTCACTTTTTGATTTGAAATCAAATGTAATCACTAATTACGGAGTTATAGTTACTGTGTGTTGACATACTCTGAACCTTGCAATTATTTATCTTTGTTTAACCATTTTATAATGTATTTTCATTAATATATAACACATTATTATTTGACATTCTAAAGCCCATTGTACTCAATTAAGCAGATAGGTAAGGCAGCCCTATAACCCAAGTGCGCACTGGACAAGTCCGGATTAGGTAGCTGCAACACTCACTATAAATACGGGTCTATGCTAAATTATCTAGCCAAAAAATAAGTATAAATTTTGCTGATTAATGCTATTTCATTTCACATAATATAGGTACCTAGGTATAGAAATATATTATACAGATATAAATGTATTTCATTGATTGTATTACTAGTATCTTAATTTATTGTCTAATTGTCTGATAAAACTTCATAGTGTTGCGAAGCTGTTTCTCGTAAAACAATTCAAAAACAAACAGGGTCATTTTTTAATCTGCGTAAATAAACACGTCTAGTCTAACTTTCGCGCTAACACCTCGGTTCTTATTGACTTAGAATTCTTTCCTCTTCAATCTAAGAGCGATAACGTCGAATGGCTTTTCATACAAACCCTGGTTTCAAATATTTTCGTATTGGAAACCAACTAACAGATTCTAACAAGACTTGCCATGCATATTCAAGTCAGGCTAGTCTAAAACGATAACAGATGATTTTTCTAAAAGTCAAATAAAAAAGTAATTATTGGCGATTTATGGTTAGTACAAAAAGTTTAAATTTGTACGTACTCAACCAAAATACTGTTTTTCGAAAAATATTCTAATAAATTTACTCAACGTGACATGCTTTTATGCATGGTTAGTCCCATTAGAATTGGTTTTGTTCGTTTTTAATATTTTTTACTTAAGAGTTTGTGCGAAAAGCCGTGCGACGTTAACGCTCTTTATTTTGGTTCTAACTTCGTAGATTAAAATATACATAATTATTCCACTTCGTTGTGCGTTGTCATCCTGAGGGCTAAGACGAAATGCCGCCGATGGAAAGCGGTTACCGCCACCTATAGACACCTGCAATAACAAGGAAAAATCACTTGATATTGCAGGTGCGTTGTCATTCCGAGGCCAAGATGAAATGCCGTCCATGCCCTGTAATTACACTGGCTAATACCTCTACCTTCAATCCGAAATACAGCGAACTGTTTCACGGCTGAAATAAAGAAGCTGCGGTACCTACCCAGACGACCCTACATACGGGTCTACCACCTAGTTGCCTTCCGTTGCTCTTTTAAACTCATTCGTCACATTGCTCATCCAGCTGTCCTCACATATTTCTTTTTCAGAAAGTATACAGATTTTAATTAAATCGATAGTTTAAACAAGTAACATGATTTTAGTACACTTTTATAGAGTTATTGGCGGCCATTATTTTTTTTACTCGAACGGTTCAAATTCTGATTATTAGTAATTAAATGCTTTTAAATGACTGGAAACTTGTTAAATACACATAATTATATTATAACTTGAGTTTTTGATATGGATTTCATATGTTTTAAATGAATAGTTTTGTCACATAATTTTGGCGCATACACCGAGCACCCTGATTCAGGGTGATTACGTAATATAACTTGTATTTTGTTATATCTCTGGTTCTATTCAATCTATATCGTTGAAATTTTGTACACAGACTAAGGAAAGTATACAGATTTTAATTAATTCGATAGTTTAAACAAGTAACATGATTTTAGTACACTTTTACAGAGTTCTTGGCGGCCATTATATTTTTTTACCGGGCGGCGCGCCGTGCGGCGCGCCTCGAACGGTTCAAATTCTGATTATTAGTAATTAAATGCTTTTAAATGACTGGAAACTTGTTAAATACGCATAATTATATTATAACTTGAGTTTTTGATATGGATTTCATATGTTTTAAATGAATAGTTTTGTCACATACTGACAACCCATTTGGGCCTCTCGGTCAAGCAAACTGAATAAGTTTGATGACGTCAGCTAACTTTTATTTTGTTATATCTCTGGTTCTATTTAATCTTTATCGTTGAAATTTTGTACACAGATTAAGGAAAGCATACAGATTCTAAATAAATCGAAAGATTATACAAGTGACATGATTTTAGTACACTATTAGAGAGATGGTGGCGATTTTTTTTTTAAATTTCGGGGGGAGGGGGGGCCTTCGCCTTTTGTAATGCTTGTAATATGGAATATTGAATAGAGAGGTGTGTACTTTTTTTAATAATTATTGAAGGGAATAATGTAAGGAACGAAATTAGATACAATTTGTTATAATTAATGGTTTTAATTTTATAAATTACGTAATATGTCTTAAAAAAAAATATTAATAAAAATAAAAATATAACTTACAATTAACCACATTTAGAGAAAACAAAAGTATACTAATGCCTTTATATTATTTTTAGCAAATTTTATGACGATTCTAAATATATAACTATGTAAATAGGCCTACAAGACAATATTAGAGATATAATCGTTTTAATGATCAAGCGTGCACGCTAGCGTGCACGCCCGCGTGCACGCTCGGCCGGTGAGCGGAAAGCGTCTAGGAGCAATGGCGGCCGAGGGGATAGACTTAATAATAATGTAATTACTGGCCATGGACGGCATTTCATCTTAGGCCCCAGGATGACAACGCACCTGCAATAACAAGTGTTTCCCCTTGTTATTGCAGATGTCTATAGGCGGTGGTAACCGCTTACCATCAGGTCGGCCGTCAGCTTGTTTGTCATCTAATAGTATAAAAAAAATATGTTTAGATCATACCTGCATAATGCAATTTGTTTTCCTCTTTACGTGTATCACCCTTAAAATATAATATATGTTTAAAGTTAGGCTATTAAAGTTACTTTTCATGAAAATGAAAATTTTATATTGTTTTTGTCATTTTAACCTACAGTCACCAACAGATACAGACAACAGATCTCAAAAACATTAACACATACTTATTCTCTTGAATATGCGTTTATGACTAAATGCGGCTAGAAAAACTGTGATTATGAAATGGGAGACTAAGGTAATAATCAATTATACATAAAGCACAGGTGAAAAAATACGATCGTGGCAAAATGCGTTTAGGGAAAAAATCCTACCGATGAAAAATGCATTCGAGGCACCCACGTACCAAACCGATATTGATTTCGTAATTCGTAATCGTAGCCTTCTCTATTTATGACTATAATAATTAGACAATTATAATAGGTTGGGGAAAAAGTTTCTTCGCATTTTTAAGAAAATTCAAAACATTTTTTACTATAGTTTATTTACATTTAACTAAAGTATGTAGGTACCATTTTGTTCGATAACTTTTTGCCATCTTGTAGGTAGGGACATGATCCCATTGCTATAGAAATTTTGGGGCTTCTGATTAAAATACCGCGACAAATGGTTTTGGCAGTCCTCTCGTGATGTTAACCTGACACTGCCTAGAGAATTCTGAAGAGAGCGAAACAGGTGGAAATCTGAAGGTGCAAGGTCAGGACTATAAGGCGGATGCATTAACACCTACCAGCCAAACTCTCTTAATTTTTGCTGAGTGGCTAAAGATGTGTGAGGTGAGGTGTAGCGTTATCATGATGAAAAACCACACCCCTTCTGTTAATTAATTCCGGCCGCTTTCTCTTAACTTCTTGCTTTAATCTCATCAGTTGTTCGCAGTAGAGTTCAGAATCGATGGTCCTGCCTGGTGGTAACAGCTCATAATGAATAATGCCCTTCCAATCCCACCACACACAGCATCACCTTGTTGCGAGTTACCCCGGGTTTCGCCAGAGTCTGTGAAGCCTGACCGGCCTTTGACCACGACCTCTCGCACGTTCTTGTCGTACGTGATCCACTTTTCATCACCAGTTATCAGCTTCTTCAAAAATGGTTCGGTTTCATTACGTCGTAATAAAGAATCACAATTGAGTACACGGTTCATTAGGTTTCTTTCAGTGAGCTCGTGGGGTACCCAAATATCGAGCTTTTTTGTGTAAGTACCCATTTTTTTTTAAATGCGCCAAAACTGTTTTGTGGTCAATTCCCAGTTCTTCAGCTACGTCGTAACTAGTGATATGCCGATTTTGCTCCAGTTTTTCAAAAATGGCATCAATTTTATCCGTAATAGGGCGACCAGAGCGACGTGCATCTTTGACATCAAAATTTCCGGATTGAAAACGCTTTAACCAAATTTGTGCTACACTCACAGACACTGCACTAGGTCCAAAAACATCGCAATTTTTTTTCGCGGCTTGCGTTACATTTTTACCTTTTTTGTAGTAAAATTTTAAAATGTATGGAATTTCTTCAGTAGATTCACTCATCTTGACAGTACGAAAAACAAATGAAAAACACACATTTTCCTAATTTGAATTTGGAATTACCTATCTTTTTAAAATCTAAACTTTTAATGATACCAAAACCAGCCAGATACAAATAGTACAGCCAAAGAGATTTTATTACAAGTTCATACATACTATAATGCGAAAAGACCCAACCTTACTATTTTTCTCGATAATACGATGTCAACATTGTCATATGCCTCGCCTACACGTTTCTAATATGAAATAGACGAAACACCTTTAAGAGTCTATTTATGCTTTAATACATTTGTGGTGGGCAGTGGGAAATGACCTAGAAATTTTCTCCCGAAAGGTCAAGTCGTGGAAGGTATTTAATAAGGTTTTCATATTTATGGGCCACTGTGTCAGCGAAGGCTAATATTTAATGGTACTAGTAACTTATTAGCTATTGGTAACTTTTGTATATAGAACAGATCAACGATGAACAGCTATGCGATTCTATAAAGTCAGCAGCCATGAATTCGTGACTGTCGGCAGCGCTGTCATACCTTTTGGCGTTTGTTTGACAACCGTTGGCGACACCAGTTGGTGAACCGGAAATAAAAAGTTGTTGATTTTTATATCTACCTATTTGTAAAAATCAGTCAAATATTGAATGAAGTCATGGCGATACAATTTTAACACAGTACAATTTTAAAACGAAATCAAAAAATATCGATTGTACTTCATTTCGTATAACCAAAACAGAGACAATCATACACAGCCAAGAGACCGATGTAGAGATTAGTGAATACCTACGCTTTCGTGCAGAGCAGTGCGCAAACGTCAAAATCAATGGCAGCTGGCAGATCGTCGTCTTGTCCGACGTCAAGCTCGATGTAGAATATTTTTGTTTGTGAATCACACTGCTGTACGTTTGATGTATTTATCAGCACTGATGTACGTAAAACAGTTTTGCAGAACTACGAAGTGTTAAACTTGAAATCTTGGTTTTAAATATCGAAATATACACTGTCCTTCATAAAATTACAATTTTTTCTTGATCCATCCCGGGATCGACCATGCGAAAGTTACTTTGTTTTCGTAATCAAAACCAGAGCGCTCAAACTACTGCGCCACCGACCTCCTCAGTCCACACCAGCACCAGTTAAGATTTACTACCTAATAAATACTTTCATTTTGTTAATATTAACAGAAATTTACTTTAAATTCTATAAAAATAATATTAAAACAACTTCATTAATTTATCCTGTAAATAAATAAACTAAACTATTATCCTAAACAGTGGGAAATATTAATGAAAATTTAATAAAACCTAATTTTATTGCTTTACTAAAATACACGTGAATTATCTAGTTTAAAACTAAAATTATTCATAGCATTCAAATAAAAGTTTCTTCACCTTTAAAAAAGGTAACACAACGTATTAAGAAAGCTTAATACGCTTACAGTTTGGTAAATACAACCTACAACTTTCAATTTTCATATATTTCTGTACGAATTATTAGAGAGTTGCAAGTGGTACTGATGCAATCTACGAACTGTATGTAACTTGTTAATACTACTCATGCTAGTGTCATATTACACTCAGTCAGACATAACATAACACACAGCCTGAACCTGAATGTGTACCAAACCAAAGTTACGCAAGCTTGTGCACAGTTCTAAGCATTCACTTGACACTATATCCGCGTACAGTTTTGTGACAAACATACGAACTTAAAAGGACCATGGTGTTATTTCTACAGAAAGACCAAATTCATTGTAATAGTTGTCTACAAAATAATGAAAATACCTTAAATACTTACCTATCTAGTAAAAAAATTGCATTCTAAATAAATAAGTCTACCACCTTACCAATAAATTTATTCGGTCAATTTTGACCACTCTATCACGAGAACACTTAAGATCCCACTACACTTCGCAATTTAGATAAGCTTAGTATCAGTAATTGAAACGAATTCGCCTTTGAACAATATTAATAGCTACAATAAACCAATAATGATACTGATAAACGTTATTACCGCTTTTACATTGCCTCTTTATTCAGAAACGCTGAAAGGCAAAAGCTTTTTTAATTAAAAGAAAATTCTTTTTTAAAAGAAGTACATCAGGAAGATCATTTACACAGTGTAAGATAAATCCCACAGAAACTGTTCGAAATAGGCGGCGGTTACCGCTTTCCATCAGGTGGGCCGTCAGCTTGTTTGTCATCCAGTTGTATAAAAAAAAAAATGGCCAGAGGTTTTATTTCCATACCTCATAATAAAGTGTCATCAGTATTTGTACCGACAGTATTGTACATACTTGACACGTTTTGATTATTCAGAACACAAATGCCCATGGACAATGGGTCACATGGGTGCGCAATATTTCTAGAAAATTTTACTAAGCTTTGGGCCTAGAATATTCTAAGGTTTTTGGGATGTATGTACAGTCGGGGAATTTAATTGTTTAACAAGTTAAGGATTTTTTGATTTTGTCGTACTATAACTGAATATGATATGAGACGACAGATTGTAACTTTCTCCGTAATAGTCAGTGTACCTATCGCTATTATACAATTAAATGCGAATATTCGTCAACCAGCTGAACACATTTAAAAAATATATATATTTTGAATGGTTCAAATCCCGAGTGTACTATTTCTGTCAAACAATTTGAAGCATATTCTGCTCTTATAGCAATATTTATATGATTATAACAAAGCAAAATTTAATTTATTCACTTAAGGACACATTTAAAAACCGAACAATAACATAATTTTTTCTTGTCAAATAATATATAATATTTTAATGTTATAACATAAGGCGGGCAATGTTACCATCAGGTGGGCCGTCAGCTTGTTTGTCATCTAGTTGTATAAAAAAAAACGTTATTAATTGTTTATCAGTTATGCTTTATGCGGCCTTTTTTCTTAAATATTTGTTGAACATAAACTAATTAATCGATATTTCTTATAAAACACTACTTACTGCTATTTGTTAAACATTTTTTGCTAAAAATTTGTCAAGCCGCGTAAAGCTCCCGGGAGACACATAATTAAAAACCAATTGTCTCTAGAATTCGATGATGGATAGGTTAACTAATAGGTAAGTGTATCTAATCTAACTCTGTGGATGGCTCTTAACAGGCCTCGAATCATTTGTCTTACTTTCTTTCCTCTAGAAGCCAACTCCACCGATCGAACCATTGCTTTCTACAGATGTCGACTTTTTTCCACTGGGCTCTCATCTGAAACGCCTCAGTATTGGGATCAAACTTTGGATTGAAGTCCTTCGCCATTACGTCAGTTTCTGGAAATATTGTAAAACATTTTTTTATTGCGATCGTTAAAAATAGTCGGCCTTGACATAACAGAGCGGGATTCTCCATTCAGCGGAATGGACCCAACCTACCGAAAAATTAGGTATTTTTCTTATACATATAATATTTCTTTTTGTGTGCAAAAATGATTATGCATATTCAAAAACTCAGTTCATTTTCAACTGGAATCACCTATGGGTAATTGTAGTGTAATAGTTAAATATTGCGAGTAATTTTTTGCCAAACATTGCTATGCTAACATTAATTGTTACGAGTATGTAATTGGTACCCACTCGTACCTCAGAAATATTTAATAGTACCAACATAATGAATTGCTAACATTAATTAATGTTAACAATTACCTTAATTTTAATCCGGCCCGATTCGGATAGGTGGCTGAAAATTAATCTGAACCAATGCCACATAGTATCGTACCTTTCAAAGCGCGGGGGTTCACTTTATATAGAACCATCCGGGATAGACCATGTCATGGCCACTTTTTCCAAACTAAAGAACTCAAATTCCACATGTGTAAAATGAAGCGTGATGTTTTGGTTCTGTAGCAGTAACAACGTAAGGCTTGCCAAGTAGCACTGTCTTAACAAAGCATCTATTGTACAAAGAGTATCCTATTAGCAGAGTAGAATAGTGTGGGTGTGGAAACAGGGGCTGTCTAAACATTGTATCATGAAGCTTGAGAATGGCAGTGTGCTTAAATTGGAAATAGACAATATGACGTATCTTGTAAGGTTACAACTTTACAAGTATCTGTACTATAGCGGAACAAAATGCTACAATAAAGTCAATAAAGTAAGTCGGTAAAGTCAGAGCGCCATAACTAAGTACTAAGCCTACCTATTTCAAAAGAACTTTTTATTAATTTTTAAATTTCGACGATTCCTTGACATTTCATAGATAGTTAGTCCTCGTTTTCTAATAAGACGGTGAGTCTATGAGTCATTGATTTGATTACATCAATTTGGAATTTGATTTAATTTAATATAGGTATGAAGGATAAACTAGTTTGGCGTATTAATTTGTATTGTTGGTGATTCATGATAAGAGATGCCGAAAACAACCCTATTACGGCGGCAGTCATTGTCATCGTGTTTTATTCTTGTTTGGTTATCCAACCAATAATAAAGGACGATAATAAAAATCTATGCCTAGATTTTGACTACCGTTACTGGACTGTTGATGTTATTATGTTTATTATGGTATAATACCCACATTTGTCTGTTTCTGATGTGTATAAGTATGTAACTATTTATAACGAAATAGATATTTCACCAATAAATGAAATCAATTATTTGCATATAATGTATAGCTATAGAGTTTTGCAGTTATCGGTTATCGGTATGGTCAAAATAATTATAATTAGGTATCAATTTAATTTAGTAAACATATCACGTTTACTGACAACCAATGGGACTTGTTGGGAATCCTAGAGCTTGCTAATGACCTTTAAGCTAGATAATCACAACGCTGAGAGGAACATACGCTTCTTTATTAACAAATATTTAAAGCAGACAGAACAATACAATTTTTTTTTCTACACGTCAAAACCCGACCGAGCCTTCAAAACCGAACAAAACATCATATTAAAAAAAGGTAGCAAAACTTTAAAAATATACTAAAGAGTTTTGAGCTGACGAGATTTCTAACAGGACTAGTTGGTTTGACGCAGGAGTGGGATTTGCTTTATTGTATTGAACTACGCCCAAGGAACAGTGTTTGGATTAAGTTGCTTTAAAATCGTTGTGCAATAGTTAATCATTTCAGGAATCTAAATTCTGACTGCACTCTAAGATTGGCCGCACTAAATTTAAGTAAGTAATTACTAACAATATATTTTGCTTTAGTACTTACATAACTTGGTTCATTTCTCATGAAACCTTAATAAAAAAAATCTGTTAATAAATAATTATGTGAACATTTTACGCAAATCACAGAACTCCGTCACATACTCAACTGATTTGGATTTTTTTTTATTGAAAGAGTATGCTTACAGATTGCTCCCATAGAATTTCTTTCAATATTAATTGGGTAGTTTGGTTAGTAAATCAAAATAACTGGAGTAATAAAGTCGTCAACATATTAAGTATTAGTTGTTATATTATTATGCGAAATTGTGGTTTTTAACTTTCCTGAGACTTTTTAGTGGTCAGTATGATACGATAGTAGGAAACGCTATGCTGAACCCTTACCTTAGAAAGTTATCACTATTAGTAAAAAAAACCAACTGTAAAACACTAAAAAATAAAAAAAATATTAAATTTAAGTAGGTACATACTTATCTCCGAATAATATATTTTTTGGAGTTGGTGCTAAGTTCTTAATTTTGATGGGTTATGCCCTGAGGATCACATTCCCCGAGGATCATGTCCCGGAGGATCACGATTTGTTTTTACCTTCATGAACTTAATCAATACTAAGTTCAGCTTAAAAGTACCGTCAGCAGAAAAACTGGTCGTTCAAATTTTAATATGTAGGTATATTGTAATATTGAAAAAATAAAAGTCTGCTTTAGTAATCACAGGTTGATTTATTATCACAATATTTCTTTTTGCGATACAAAAATACAACTGGAACTTTTCAATCAGTCTTTTCAGAACAGGTAAAATCAACATTATTTAAAACAGATATAATAATAATAATTTAAGCACCCAGTCATTTTGAAATGTAAATTTTAACATAAATAATCATTTTTTAAATATTACTATAAATTAGGTATACATAACAATTATAAACAATCAACTTTTGTAAAAAAAACAATATCAACATTTTAAATTACCTAGTCTTATCAAAACATAAAAAATGACAACTATTAAAAAATACGTATAAATTATGAAACTTATCTTTAAAGGTCTCAAAATACAACAATAAGTCTTTTACAAAATAAGGATAATAATTACAAATAATCAACTTTAATATTTTTTACAACACAAGCATAGTCTGAATTTTTCACAGTCATTTTCAAACATTATTAACAAATTTATATAATCAACTTTAGTATATAAAATACATATTAAAAATATGGTACTTAACTATAAAGATCTCAAAATACAACAATCAGTCTTTTAAAAAATAAGGATAATAATTATAAATAATCAACTTTAGTATTTTTCATTCACAGTCATTTTCAATCTGTCAATAAATATATCAGCTTTTAAACACAATTAAAATTTTTCTTTTTAGGAGTTAGTAGCACGATTTTACTAAAATTTTCCAAAAAAATACTTATTGCAATATGTCCTTCTTCATATTTTTTTGTTAGTTTTGCGATAGTTTTTTCGTTGAGAATACTTTTGATAATACCTTGAGAAACTCAAGGGACCGAGCATTTTTTATCGTTATAGAGAGTTACCGTTATATGGAGTGAAGAAGTTTTCTCCCTTTTCAATCGCACATATCACACATATACTTTTTCGTCAACTCATAACGCTTTTCTTTTACTGGCCATGTTAAACAGTTTCAAAGTTAGTTTACGACTGATAATACGATAGGTGGGTTTTTAGTTCGATACCATCATTTTCAAGCAAACCAAGCACGTGTTTAAGGTAATAGGCAATTAACAATAACCAAAGCAAGACGGCTGTTTACGACCTCAGAAGTTTCGGGGCCTCAAAGAATAGTCGGCGTCTTTTGTAACCTGATAAGATAACATAAACAATAACACCGATAATGACGATTTTCTGTGTCTAAAAATGAACACATTTCTTCGTAATAGAGAATGGCTGCTGCGCTATAAAGAGTGTATCAATGTGTGGGTTTTAAGGTAAACCATAGTGTCATAGAGAGTTTATCCTTATAAAGAATAATGATATAAATAAACTAAAAATATATTAATTTAATAAATTAATATGTTTTTTGTTAACGGTACAAGTTAAACACAACAGAAAATACAACAAAAGTAAATGCAATCACATTTATCGCATTCGTGATCCTCCGGGACATGATCCTCGGGGAATGTGATCCTCAGGGAATAACCCATTTTGATTTTAACATTATTATAAATGTTTGAAAAATTACTTAGTAATTAAAATATAATAAAGCTAAGTTGTTTCCAGAAACAATAGAAAGTGAAGCACCGATTCTAAAAATATGTCTCTAGAGGGAATAAGTGATGATGAAGTATGGCTACCATTAGCAATGGATGTTTGCAGTCTATCCTCACAATATTACATTTCTGTAGCTATCCATTGCTATAATCGACTGAAATGTTTGTAGAACTAATATAAATTGTAACGTGGGGCTGTCTATTTAAAGCTAGCTAGATTTAATATTTCAAACTTGAATCTGGGCAATTTCTGAAATAATCGGTAATTCAAGACAATATAGGCCCCAATAACTATGTATTGACATTTAATACATTAAATAGTCCAAATAAGTACAATTGATAATATTTTATTGTCATTTTAGCTAACATTGTGTTATATTTATTACAGTACCTACAATTACTTCCTTACAATTACTGGACTATTAAAACGCTGGCCTTACATGGATGTGAAATCGATAGATAGTTACGATATTTACTATTTATCCTCAATCAATCAAAAAACATAATTATCTATACTAATATTATAAAGCAGAAGAGTTTGTTTATTTATTTGTCTGCTTGGTTGAACGCGCTTATCTCAGGAACAACTGATTCAAATTCAAAAAAATATTTAGTGTTAAATAGTCCATTTATCGAGTATTTATATAAGCTATATAACCAATAAGACTTGAGCATCAATGAAATATGTCGAAAAAAAGGGGAAAAAAACCTTTTCAGAGCTTTCATTTCGTGCGCCGAAATTGTTCCCCTTGAAAAGTTCTAAAAAAAGTCCGCGATAGGTACCATTTTTTTGGTAATCAAATTTGTCTTAAAATAATGCATTATCTACGAAGGTATTATATAAATATAATATTGTTCCTTAGCAAAATAAATAAACATATTATTCAATCAATCAAATATTCTTTATTGCACAATAGGACACTATATTATTATTATTACCGGCCGACGGCCGGCTGGCCGAGTGGTCTGTGCCCCTTGCTATATAGGCTACTTGGTCGGGAGGTCCCGGGTTCGAATCCCGGTAGGATCAAATGTTTGTATGATGAGTACGAGCATTTGTTCATGAGCCATGGATGTTTATATGTTTCTAATATTCATATACATATTATTATCATTATTTTCTGCGTTATCTAGTATCCATAACACAAGCTCTTAATGATGCTTACTTTGGGCTAGATAATAGGTGTGAGTGTATGAATATTATTATTATTCATCATAAGTATTTTATTTTAACAAAATTGTTCTTGATATCATTTGATTTCAATGAATATCATAAGAGATATCATCAAAGTTTTAAAATCTGCAATAAAATAATGATAAAGTACCACGCACGCATTTATTAAGTATTGATATCCAAGGCGGGCGGGCGCGGGGGCGGAGAGATAATGGCGAGTGACATTTTTTTACCATAGTCACCTCTTACTGATCATTTGTTGTAAAGTAATGTATAATGCATTTATAATTTAAATCTTTAACCAAATAAATACTCAACTAAATTCATGTAACCTACGTACGCATGTTATTATTTTCTGACATCTACGCGAACGAAGTCGCGAATATAAAATAAAACTTATTTACAAACGTATAAAATTGATGGTAGATTTATTATTTTCCCCACACTCGGTGTAAAATTTTATTAGTTCTATATTTATTAAATGAAATGATGTCATTTCATTTAATAAATATGAATGAATGAGTAATAGGTATAATGATACCTATTATTAAGTAGGGTTCCATTGTAGTGGACGCCATTGATCTGAGACGATAATATAATAAAAATAAACGTGATACCCTCCCTTAGAAAAATTCCAGGAACATGAATGAGATATTAAATAGAGCGCGTTACGTACGGACTTATTCTGTGGTGTCGGTGATAAAAATAAATATAAATACTTACATTCTCGTATTTTCAATATCTTAAATCCTTGTATCCGTGATCTTTAATATTTGTAATTAAATTACAAATTGAATTTTCCTGTGGAGTAGTTCCGTGATCAGAGAATATGAAACAATCAAATCAATTGCAAAATTATCTTAGTTTAAGCTACAGAAAATGATAAAGAACTTCTCCTTAGTTAAGTCAGTTGAGCCAAAAACTGCAGGAATAAATCCAAAACGCCGTATTGATAGAAAGGTACATTCTGCCAATTACCAGTAATGAAAACTTCAAGCGGGAGAAACCGCGGACAAAAATAGAGCGTTATTGAAATTTATTTTCTAAATATACCTGCACTTGACTGATTTGATTACACAATGCACGTATAACCGACTAGGAGGACTTAGCATCAACCTACGGCGAAGTAGGCCAATCCTAGACAGAATGCTAAGCAGGTGCTGTACTGCTAAGAACGGATACGGAACCACTTTAAGTTATAAATGTTAGGCCGGATACATACTGGCGAGTAGAAATGTTATATAACACAACCTTGTCTACTATCTGATATCAAGTTGCACTAAATAAATAAACGAATATATTTTAGAAGCACATGGCTGTATTGCAAGATTTTTTTACGTCAAGAGTGGCCAACAAGCTTACGGTTCGCCTGATGGCATTCGGTTGCAGCCTATAGACGGAGACGTGTATTCCCAGTAGTGCCAGTGGAGTAGTTCCATGATGGGACTACAGGTATTTTTTCCCAGAGGTTTATGATCGATTTGGCCTACATTGTCGACCCGACTTTGGTTGGTTTTTGAAAATAATAATATTAATATTCATACACTCACACCTATTACCTAGCCCAAAGTAAGCATCATTAAGAGCTTGTGTTATGGATTCTACATAACGGATAAATATTGATAGTAATATGTATATAAATATTAGAAATATACTAAATAAACATCAATGACTCGTGAACAAATGCTCGTATTCATCATACAAACATTTGCCCCTACCGGGATTCGAACCCGGGACCTCCTGATCGAGCAACCCGTATAGCAAGGGGTACAGACCACTCGACCAGCCGGTCGTCTTTTTTAAAATCTTTTTAAAAAAGGGGTTATATCTACTTACGTACTATGAAATGAAACACATACATCTACTACGAACAGTCAATACCTACCCAACAGTCCAGTCATGGAACCTCTGGGATTAAAATTACCAGTAGTCCAGTAAATGGAACCTCTGGGAAAAACTACCAGTAGTCCCATCATAGGAGTACTCTACAGAGACTAGTGGTAATACACGAACAGAGACGCTTTCTCAATGATGACTACATCATCCGTAGGAAAAAAAAAACTATATAAGCAAAGTAGTGTAAATTAGCTGCGATTTGTTGTAAGGTGGAGGTGCTTACCCAGTCGGGCGCTCAATATTCGATTATATTTAGTAAATATCACTATGCCCTATCTCTTTTGAAATAAAATATTTACTATTATTTGAATAACACTTTTAATTTAAAAACTCCCAACTTTTAGTTTACCCTGCTATGTTTCTTTCGCTAGACTAAGTATTTTTTTTACAATTCATTCAGTATTTTTTTTATTTTCAAGATTTCTAAATGCTTATTCGAGGTCAAAGTTTATCGTTCTTGCCTTGTATTTTATCGTCATATTTTTAATATGCTGTAATCTTTGTAATACACTTAATAAACTATGATATGTATGTACCCTTCTTTACAATACTAATAGACATAAGTAGGTCAACTGTGTCTAGCAGCAACTAATAATTATCGTACGTATTCTCTTTATTAAGTAAAAAAATGTTAAATGTATAATGAACGTATTAAAATGTTGATGAATTAAGAATTATGTATGTACATAAATACCTTCTTAATTTTTTTATAGAATTTCACAAAAAGCATGCATGAATTTTTCGTGGAGTGTAAAAGAGTGATTTTTAGCTAAGAAATTTGATTAGGTATTATAAGTTGAATAATCAAAATCTATTAAGAAAATCGCACTCAAATTATAACCTATTATCGTACCAAATAAGTATGGTAATAAATGTAACAAAAAAATTATTAGAGTAATGTGAAAAGTAATTACCTCAATAAATTTTCTGGAAAAAATCTTGTTTACAGAATGTAAACAAAATACAAAAAAGAAAACTTTGTACGTAAGCTACTTTTTCACTATCACACATGACAGACAACTACTGCTATACGCATGACATTACCACCTACTGTCAAGCATAGAGCAAACATAGAGTGGAATCATGACGAATACAGCCTTTTCCACTTTTTACCCCACTCTCCTTACTACATTAATCGTCAAATATACTAATAATATGTCAACAGTAAACTCATTCCCACGCTCATTGCATAATAGTGATTACATTCTTTTTGTCATTCGTCATTCCCGTTTGATTAATTTGTGTAGCGCTTGCAAAAACATAAACGTAAAGTGGAAGCAAGACCATTTTTACGTTTTTCCGTAATTCTTTACTAGGTATATAGGCAACTATAGGTTCTCCGCCAATCGTCTATTCAATTCAAACTTACTGAAGAATAATTCTTATCTCGCGCCTGAGCTTTATGGTGCAAACAAACAAAACAAAGTTACCTACTGTCCGAAACGCCACTTTTGTGGCAGTTTGACAGCAGGCCTGGCTTTGTGGTTTCGTGTTATTTTCGCCACTATCGAATTTGGCCTATCAATAACGGGTTTAAGAATCGTGAACTTTTAATAGATTTGTATCTATGTCGAGGGCCGAATAAGGTACCTACATGGTCAGTATACAGGATGGTGCCGTCAATACGACAATAAATTAAAGCATGGGCTATATTAGTTAATAGAAATGGTTTGCCACTTTCAAAAACATCGTATTCATTTGATAATTTTATGACATTTCTATGAAGTAATGCAGCCAATCTTATATTAGTTCATACAAATGTTATGAATTTATCAAATGACTAAGATGTTTTTGAAATTGTCAAACCATTTCTATGAACTAATATAGCCCATGTTTTAATTTATTGTCGCATTGACCGCACCATTGGATTATTATAGCTGTATGTTAGATTTATTGGTAAAGTTCGAGATTTTTTTGAGTCCATGCCATTATAAACTAAAAGTGACCAAAAGTTAAATTTAAAACAAACTGAGGCAGGCAGATTGTTATTAATATTGATAACTGGCACAAGCATTTGAATGCTTCAAAGGGGACACTCAGAGCCGTCTTTAACCTATTGGGGGCTCTGGGCACTTTATTATTTTAACCGACTTCCCAAAAACAGTAGTTTATCAATTCAATTATTTTATACAATATACCTATACATTCATATTTCCATAGAAATTTAATCAAAATCTTAATTTCCAAAAAGGGAACTTGGGGCCCCATGGATCGCGGGGCTCTGGGCACTTGCCCACAGTGCCCAAAGGAAAAGATGGGCCTGGGGACACTAGCTTCAAATTGTGAAAGTTTACAAGTGAATGTAAAGAATGATGTTAGATTTCTTTTCCTTTCCTGATTGGAATAATAACCTATTATGTTATTTTCATTTTCCTTGCGCATTTTGTGATCTTTGATCTGACTTCAAACAAGTCTTAGGTACCTACTCAGAACAAATTGTTCTGAGGTAAATTACGGTAGGCGTCATTTGTGAGATGTCCTAGAGACCTGAGCACAGAACACTTTGGAGGACCTGAGCGAGAGACAATCACCATAGAGCACAGAATAATAACACAGATAATAATAAGTAGTCATAGAGATCACTACTAGTCTTCTCTCTGTTTCGTTCTGCAAGTCACAGAAAAATCAGCAGATTAAGCCGAAGAATTACAAAACAATATTGGTATTTTAATTAAAAAATAAAAATAGATTAACTACCTATAAATAAAAAAAATCCTAATAAACAGTTTACTTAAATGACGGCAGTGTACATAGATACTCCTCGTACATAGATACTTTACGTCGTCGTCGAAACATTCACTTTAGGCATATTTATTTTACCTACTCGCGGTCCCCTTCCGCTTTAAAAGGAAAAACTACGCCGCGCCGTAGCGAATTGCTACGGCTTTGTCTATTGGTTTCAATACTTTCAATCATAGAATAAAACCAGGAGCCAGGGTTCCGTACTGTCATTACCAAAATTTTTGAAAAGAAGGATTTGCCGTATTCTAATAAATTAGTTTTTTTTGTTACCAAATTGGGTAGTTGACAACTTTTTTTTTATTTCATAAATAAGAAGTTTATAACGCATAAAGAAATATTGCAAAAGAAATAGTATGTCTAAGATCAATAGTTTCACAGATATAGTGGTATGTTTGATGTGTTGCGGCGCATCGCCCAAAAACGCTCCATAGAAAATCTACGGAACAGGTGACGTCACATGTTCCCATATTACTGAGAAATGTATGGGCATACTGACAAAATTGATAATAACTATGTATTAAGTAGGTTTTTATTGATAGTTGTCATAATAATAGTTGTTTTAATTGCTGTCAGCAATCTAATATCATTCACATTTTTGATAAATATTGAAAAAAAAAATCACCTTTTTTTTTAATTTTCAAAACAGTACAACTTCAACAATATTCCATATCTTTTAAGTTTGAATTGTTTTTATGGGTAACAGGAGCGTATATTTTCCGAATTTGTGAAAAATGTCTCCAATTTCAAACTTAGGCAACATCCCAATTGCGTACTGGATGATATTCAGATGACACTAGCCAAAACAAAATGGGCAGTTTTAATTTCGGAGACAGCACAAAACGAAGAATAGATTTAAACTTCTTATAACTTGATAATCCATATTATCACATGTATAAGGTAGGTGTCGCCTAGTTCGTGCTAGCACGTTATTTTGTTACTTTGGTTCCTGGCGCAAAAGATAAATAAATTATTCACATTTTAATTACTTTCACACTTTTTTTAGTATGTAGGGTCGCCTGGGTAGGTACCTACCACCGCCTTTCTTATTTCAGCCGTGAAACAGTTCGCTGTGTTTCGGATTGAAGGGAAAGGTAGCCAGTTTAATTACTGGGCATGGAAGGCATTTCATCTTAGGTCTCAGGATGACAACGCACCTGCACTACAAAGTGATTTTTTACTTGTTATTGCAGGTGTCTATAGGCGGCGGTAACCGCTTACCACCAGGTGGGCCGTCAGCTTGTTTGTCATCTAGTTGTATAAAAAATAAACTTACACTGTAACACTTGATGTGCTGTCGTGTGTATAAATATTTATTTAACAATTACAAATAAAGAAAGAAAACGATGAAAAAATATATACTCCAGGCGGGACTCGAACCCGCGTCTTCTGATTTCCGGCCAGACGCGATTACCACTACGCCACCGGAGCACTAGGTATAACCTACTAATTTCTTTTTCCAACGTTTTTATAGCAACGTTTATCTTACCAATCATTGAAGTTAACACCTTTATTAACAGGAGACGTGGGTTCGAGTCCCGCCTGAAGCATATATTTTTTTCATCGTTTTCTTTCTTAGTAATTGTTAAATAAATTATAGTACACACGACAGCACGTCAAGTGTAACAGTAGCACTACGAAAGCCGCCTCTATTACGAACGCAGTAAGGGCGGTCTCAAGGTCAAACTGTTACGCTTGATGTCCTGTCGAATGTACCTTAGATCAAAAACTGTCTAGGAATGAATTACTGAGCAAAATACGATGCTCGAAACTAACAGTCGACCACAGCAGCAGCCGTACCACCATCTTTTATCGCAATCCAGTCTAAGACCTAAACCACAGATTAATAACAAGACAGATACTTCACTCTAATACAAATGGTGAAATAATTTCGTTATATTAGCCTACTAGCATTATTATTATTAGCCATTTTAGACGACGCGAAAAGAAATATACTCTACAAACGCGTGCCGAGAGTCGAGAATCCCACGTACACCGCGTGATTGCGTCATCGAGCGAAAACGTAAGGGTTGTGCCACGACCATAAATTAAATAAAATGACTGAAGTAAGACTTTATTTATTTATTTATACATCTTATGCAATGAAGTGAATGCCCTAAACTGAGTAGAATCGTTAATTCGTACTACGACGCTACCTACGACTATGACAGCGATGCAGTTTTTAGAAACCAATACTGAACCGAGCGGAATATGAATCGCTTTTTTATAGATGGTGGTAAGGCCCTGATATCTGTGCGGCAGGATTATATTACTTCTCATCCTTACATTAGCGCTCGTACACCTACTTCATAAGCTTAAAAAAAACCGCCTGCAAAACACTAAAAAGGAAAAAATAATTAAATTTAAGTACCTACGTACTTATCTCATAAATTTTTTTTTTTAAGTCGATGGTTCACTTTCTATTGTTTCTGATAACAGCTTACCACCAACTCCAAAAAAAATAATTATGAGATAAGTACTAGGTACTAAAATTAAATTATTTTTTTCCATTTTAGTGTTTAGAAGTCTGTTTTATTTGTTTTTTTTTTAACATTTTTAGTAATTTTATAAGGTCAAAGCTAGATATATAATATAACCGTCAACATTATCGTCATTATCTCTTAAGTCCATTTTCACTAACCATTCCCTAGGCTTAACGACATGTCTCTTTCTATCTCCTTTAGATAGACTGAGATAAAAATAGTTAAGAGACTCTTTGGTTGAAATACATAATATTGTTTCACATTATCGTATCTACCACCACCTCAGATTCTCAGTTTCTATGATCTGAGCTTACCACTAATAAAGTATTATCGAACTCCAAACCGTTACGGAGTTTTATCTGCCATCATCAGGGCAGGTCACCGAAATAACCCGATAGAATATAACCTGAGATCATATACAACTATCGGTCTATACTTACTGTATACGAACCTATAATATTTAAAGAATTATCTTCCAACTCCTAACCGGTAAAGAATTGTACCTTCCATCACCAGCTCATCAACATCATTATGACTAACAGAAGCAAATACTTGTATAGCTTTAAACAAAAAAATACAACATGCTATACGTGCCGATAAAATTTGAGGTATGCCTCCGATTCAATACCTAATAAATACTAATAATGTAAGGTATTTATTAAATAGTATTATAATATTCGATCTAAGTGTCGGCGTTGAAAACAAATGTAGAAATTAGGTCGCGTAATACTTAAATTGGGCACTGCTATTTGGTCCTGACCCAGACTTCGAGGCTGCACTATGCGCCACTGTTTTATAGGTCACCGGGAGGCTTTCGGAGGCCACCCAGGAGCCCAGGACTATTAATCTGTCGCAGGAATTCCATCATTTCTCAACAGCGATTACGCTTTGTTGGAGAAGCATGACAAATATACATACTATTTTAAATGAAAATATTTAGTCTTATCTGAACTAAGTGGAACACGCAAATATTACTTATATTTGCGTTTGTAGTTTACTTCATGACCACGAAGATTTTCTTTGATGTCTCTCTATAGAGCATAAAAATACTTCGAAAAACTAACGTTTACATTTCTGATACAGGGTTTCGTTCGGGAGCTCCAAAGGGTCGATGGTAGAGACCCTGATCTACGAAAGTCCCCTGCAAGAGGAGCCAGAGAGCACTCCTCCGCCGAAGGTGCAGGAGACGGCCTTCCCCTACACACCCGTTGAAGACGAGTACGTTGTACCTATTCATTTCATGAGTATGTTGATTTTCATTAGAGGCGCTTTGCGATTTTCATCTTAAGGCGAATTTTATATTTTGTTTGTGCTTCTAGACGTACCAACTTAATACTTTGGTAACTGACTGAAAATGGGAAAATATATTTTTTACTGTTATAAAACATGAAAACTGACCAACTCAACAATTTGACAATTAATTTAGGCAGAAGATAAAATACGTATGCACAGTATACCCAAAACGAATTATGTAAGTAATTTATAGAAACGTTTAAAGAAGGAACGAATAAATTCAACATAAACAAAAATAGCATGTTTGTCTTTAAAATTTAAATATTTAATTTAAACGATTTGCTGAGTTTGGTTGGTAAATTTTAAGTACTTTTAAATATAGTGGCTTATTAATACAAAATTAATAGAATAAAATTGTATCTGTTTGTGTTGTGGGTACTTCCCTCCTACAGTCTCATAATTATGTATGTATGTAAGCAAGTAAATAGTACCTAACTATCATATACCTACCATTTGGACAGTTTCGTTTGCTTTATTCTCTGTGTAATTTTCTCTAAATAAGTATTAGCTGCACCCGGCATGCTTTGCAATGCCCGCAAAGAGAAAACTGTTCTTTATTAATAAAATATATTTCAAAAAGTTTTTATAATCCAGGAAAGGAACGCTTCGCGTCCCTAGAACTTCCAAAGTTTAATCACAATCTGATCAAAGGTATCGGAGCCACATTTACATACAAACATAGATTTATGTTAATATTTAGATAATAGTGTGTTGTCGTCTGTGTATGCTATATAAATAAAAGGAAATCCACTTTGTGGGAATTTCTTGGATGATTATTACCATGCCTATCTTATGTTTGTCTCATCTCCGTAGACTTAGCAAGTATGATAGTTATAAATTTAACAGTAAAATGAGTAAGTACAAGTTCTTTAAAAAATATGATTCTTATTCATTATTTATTATGTTTTTAATTTAATAACTAGCAAGTTTTTTCTTACAACAAAATCGCATAGTATAGCTTATTAGGTAAGTACATTGTACAAAGGTTTTTGCAACAAACGCATAGTATATCTTATTAAGTTATTAGGTATGAAGTTATTTAGTATAAGCAGGCGAGGTACCTACTACGTAACGTAGCTATTTCGTAGGACTGCGTAGGTGAGACCCCCTTCCGCAATCAATAAACAGTGACGAGACTGCCGAGTGGATCTCCCCTCTGTTACGTAACGAGAATTAATTGAATTTTTGGTTATCCTTTCAAGTTGTCCTACCCTTTGAAAATTTAATAGTTACATAAACGTTCTGTGACTCACGTCATAGACTACGTTTTATTCATAGGAATGTTACTTACACATTGTATAGAAATTTTGCATAGTTGCTCAGTATTTCTTTACGTTCATTCGAATGACATTTTTAGTTTGAATAAAGGATAACAATTGTGTAAATTTGTAAGAAAAATGGATATGTAGGTAGTTACCTACATTAAGGTATTTAAAGTTCTTAAGTCTATCATCAGCTTAATTTTAAAGTTTTACTATTATTCTTTTAGGCTTGGTTCTAATAACGCGGTCAGCACGGGAGTTGTGCGAATTTTGGTCGCGACGAACTCGCGATGAAACTTAGTGAAAGTCGAATATGTTTGTGTCCTAATTGACGATCGCGTGATGTAATCGCGCGAATTAAGTCAAGAACAGGGGCCTTACCACCATCTTTATAAAAGCGATTCATATTCCGCTCGGTTCAGTATTGGTTCCTAAACTGCGTCGCTGTCATAGTCGTAGATAGCGTCGTAGTACGAATTAACGATTCTACTCAGTTTAGGACCTAAATTGGATCGCGATAAAAGATGGTGGTACGGGTGCAGGTGATTTTTGATTCGCGCAATAATCTACGCGATTATCGCGCGAATTAGCGATAAAAAATCGGGTTGTATTAGGACGACGCCTCAATCTACTAAAAGAGAGTACTGTTTTCACTAACCATTCCCTAGACTTATGTGACCCTTAACGACATTTGTCTCTTTCTATCTTCTTTAGAAAGACTGAGCTAAAAATCGCTATGAGACAATTACAAAGGTTAGTGAAAACGAGCATACGTAACTTATACAAGGTGTTACAAAAATACCCGTAAAGCAGAAAGGGTGTTTAAGGGGTCATTGTGTAGAGTTCATTGATAAAATATAACAACCGTAGTATTAAAATTTGCCGAAAATTGATTATTTTTGATAACAAAATAAAATAATCGACATTAAAGCTTAGCTCTATTAAAAGTTCATTACACTTACCAGTCGAAATTACCTCTCCTGCTAGAGAAATCCTGTGATCCTGTGATTTCTCTAGCAGGAGAGGTAATTTCTCGTCAAGAGCGCGTCGTTGACCTTGCGAGCAGATGGGTCGACGACGTGGCGCCACCATCCTGGAGTGGACCCAGGACAAACGCCCCGGTACTATATGCTTAACGCCTCCAAAAAAGTGACCGTCGATCTCACTATGAAAGGTGGACAAATATTAATGCTCTATAGTGAGCATTTTCCTTCTGGGAGAGAGAGAGAGTTTTAAGATCTACCATAGCTAAAGCAAAAAGAGATGGATATAAGTAAAGATAGTAGCCGTAACTCTTACTTGTTTAACCACCGAACAAATTTACCTACGTTGATATTTCTCCTCAGTAGGATCCCAAATGATTGCTCCAAACTCTACATACTATACGTACATACATACATAGGCGTTGTACAAAACCCTAGAAACCATATTAGTGTATCAAAATTACTTGCCGTTAAAAGTTTATTAGCAGTCCAAAATTAGGCCTCAATCATGTAGGTACCTACTTATATCAGATACCCTTTCCACTTTGAATGACATTTGGTCCTGAACATGGTAGGAACACTAAATTCTATTACCCTTCACTGGACAGCGGCGCACGAGGCAACGACCCTGCTGACGAACTAGCCAGGAGAGGGTCATTCAGGCGATCCATAGGGCCCGAGCCAATTATTCATATACCTCCAAGCTGGTTCAAAGGTAGATTTACTCAATATACCGAATACCTACATGAACAACACTGGAACAATTTGGAGACCTGCAGACAGGCTAGACTCGCAATACCCCGAATCAAGCTAAACCTCTCAAAACCCTGCTACAGCTAAGTAGACCTAGTCTCCGACAAACAACCGGCGTATTAACCGGGCATAGCAATCATAACAGGCATCTTTTCAATTTACCTACATTGAAAAGATGCCTGTTACACCTGTCACGGAACAGACCTTTGTGCAGAGAATGCATAGATAGAGATCGAGGAAACAGCCGCTTACGTCCTGAGAATCATTTAACATAAATTTGAAACCTCATAAAATGAAAATGCTTTAGGTTAATTATTTTTTTTCATAAAGTCTACCAAGATACTTATTTTTATTATTTATTATGGAATAGACCTGTCAATACAGCTATATAGCTGTATAACTTTATGAAATTTAATTTTTCAAAGAAAAGCGTTAGAGTTGACTCCACATCGTCACTTGCCAATATAACAAACCATGCAGTCCAAACTTAAAGATGCGTATATAAAGCACCGAAGCACCGAAGGCCGCCTTTCTGCATTTCCACTGGGGACATACATTTTTGAAAAGCAGAGAACTACTAGAGACTGACCGTCTCGGCTGGCTTCCACACTACTTGAGACTGACCGTCTCGACTGACATCCACGCAAACCTATGCATACACGAGAGCAGGGTGGTATCCATCGATAGGTAACAAGGGGGTCTTTACTCATAAACAACCCCACCTTTGCTATCACTCATCACAGGATCCAACATACCACCATGATTATTTGGCATGTGATTGTGTTGGTCTTATTTACAAAAATCACACAAACAATCAAAGTGTGTTCTTACATTATTACTACAGAATTTAGCCTGAAATCAACAATAACTAACACATATAAATCAGGATGCTCGCATATTAATATTCACATTTTCACATTTAATACACGTCAAATCAAAACACTTAGATACTGTTAATTTTTATAGCTAGGAGGCAAAATATGCTACACAACATAACAATTTTATACTGATAACCGCAAATATACTTTTACAGAATAGCATTCACGCACAGCTAGAAGAACATCTCCCCATCCAGTACCTATCACCTTCACGGTCATGTCAAACACGTCACAAACTGAAATCTTTTAGTTAAAGCTATAATGTCATATGAACATTGTTTAATATTATTACGAAACAAAGCTGTCTTAGAATAGAACTTATTTCTATGATCTGAGGAATAGAACCACCTTATACCATCTTGTTTGCCATCCTATTGTAACCTTGATCTGAGATTGTAACTGTAAAAATTATGATAACCATACCCATACCCATACCATACCCAATATTAGCAAGATAGAAAGTACCTACCTGGGTAATATTGTTTGTATTAAAATATAAGTACCTAGGTTATGAAAAGTAAATAAGAATTTACCTACTTTAGGACCTAGCATTCACCTACTTATTGCTTAAAAGAGGTCTATCAGATACGGTCAGACAGTAAGTAGCTACAATACCTACTTATGTACTTCTGTCTCGGAAAATAGACTGATTGACTACAATGACCAATTAATACTTGCCAATTTAAATTACCCACTGTTCGGAAGCCGACAACAGTTGTAAATTATTTTTATTGGGTGAATCAATGTAGCTAGTTAATGTTATCGTAATCATAGATTAAGGATATACAGAGTGAAAAATTATATTAGAGGTCATTTGCAATAAAAATAGGTATACATATTAACGGGGGCTTGGCGGAGGCTTTTACCCTACAAAGGGACATTTATTACCTTAGGCACTACTGCTTGGCACTACCAGGCTCATCATGGGAAATTTTACTTTCCCATGACACTACCGGTAATGCCAGGGGTAAAAAAGAATTTCCTGTGACATAACAGTGGCCTTAGTAGTGTCACGGGGATCAAATCAATTAAAATAACTAACCTAACTACTCACATTACCTTCTACAGAGTCAATAACTAAACACTAATGTTACGGACTCTTTAGACGACGCCACTGGCCGGTATGGCTTTGACTTAATGTGACTTTGGATCTCCTCGGAGTAAAAGTATTCCGTGCTTTGAATGGTTGTACTGACGTAAAAATTCACGTTTGGTTTTTAGCTTTCTAATTATTAATAGTATTGTTTAATGATTTAATGGAGCTCGGTGGAGTATTGGTTTGAGCGCTCTAGTTTCGTTACGAAAAACACAGTAACTTTCGCCATGGTCGACCCCGAGATGGATCAATCAAAGTTTATTTCGAGCTCCTCCGTGTTTTGGAAGGCACGTTAAGCCGCTGGTTGTTCCTGAAACCGTTTTAACCCACCAACCCGCATTGGGCCAACGTGGTGGTGTTATGGCCCAAAGTCCTCATGTGTTTCTCCCACGTAGGAAATCCTGTGCCCAGCAGTGGGGCGTATAATAGGCTGGATTATGATGAATGGTATTAAAGTACAGTTTAAGACGACGAAGCCTTTTCATATTCAAGTACCAACAAACAATCTAAGTTAAATTAAAGTAAAAAAATGAATTGATTTGAGAAACAAAGCTTTATTATTATTATCAACAGGGGGTGAAAAACATCATATTCATTTGATAATTTTAGGACATTTCTATGAAATAATGCAGCCAATGTTATAATAATTGATACAAATGTCGTAAATTTATCAAACGAATAAGATGTTTTTGATAAAACCATTTCATTGAAGTATAATATATTATTATAGCCCATGTTTTAATTTATTGTCGGCGATCACGGTTATAGCGGGGTATTGACAGCACCATCCTGTATTTCCGACTTACTCCCAAATAATACTGCAAAAGATCTATTTCGGTCTGGGCACTCAAAACTATATCTACGTGCTAATACTTTTTAGCAAGCTAATTAGCAAGGGTGCCTAGAGCACGGTAAAGATTTAATAAATAACAGAACATATTATGTGGATAATATTAAATACCATGCCCTAGAGTTCTGTTGTAGTTCCAGAAATAAACGGTCTCACGCATTTATTTAAGAAAGAGTCGACGCAGAGGGAATAATTCAAACTGACTGGCTTAAAAAATATTTGAGTTTGAGTTATTATAACTATGTAGTACCTACTAGGCTCTGACGCTTTCCAAAAGGGTATAGGCAGTATAGGCACAGATTAGGTATAGGTACCTAGTCAAATAAATTTTATCAACTTTTATAGAAACTAGGTAAGTACCTACCTACTCCTAGTCTTAAGTAGGTAGGTACCTAAGTATTCAAAGAAATTCATCCTACGCAACAGGAGTTGTAGGATTAATTTTTAATATCGAATTTCAATTTGAATTAAACTCGAAAAGTAATTTGTCAAGCACTTTATACTTTCATGGTTAATAACATTTGAATTAGAATTATTTACGGGATATTTGTCGGGTCGGGAACCAGTTTGTGTTAGTAGTGAGACTGATTCCAATGGTAGGGGCATCGATCGTAGCAAGCGTCAACGAAAGAGGGTAGATCGATATATCTGATCGCAATGAAATGAAGTTGACTTCTACTCGCAGCTTCAGCAGTCTACCCGTGATCATGGCGCATACAACTGCGCCGAAATATCGGGAACTCACAACTATAAAATTACATGGTAATTATCCCGTAAATAATTCTAATTCAAATAATTTGTCAAGCTATGTAAATAATTACTTAAAGTCCATTTTTTTCGTCACCTACTGCACGAGATGTAAACAAATATGGCGACTATGACATTTATGAAACCGCTAGAGATGGGAAAATGCTGAGATCAGAAATGTCTGAAATAGTTACTTTCTACTTATTTCACAATAACAACGACTATATTGTTTAAATAAGTATAAATCACCCGTGTAACCATCTAGCAATAAATTTGTCATTTGAAAACATTCTTGTGTTACAAATAAAAAAATTAAAGACGAAATTTCATTTGGTAAGTACAATAAAATAGTGGGGTCGTAGCCTTACCTGAGAACACTTGTAAATAGCATTTTTAATGACATGTGCGGTTTCCACTTTTGATTGAAAGGAGAGGATCAAAAAATGTATGAAGCCTGGGCTTAAAATAAATTTAATTTTAAACAGCAATCCTAGCTATATATAATGAAAATTACTACTTATTTAGAAAATTTTCATGAATGTAAAAATAATTTATAGCTTCCCGTTTATTTTTAAAACGAACATGAAAAATGCCACCACTAAGGCTACGGATATAGCTGTTAGCTGTAGATTTAGCTGTTCGTCAGGCAAGTGCCGTCTTACGTCAGTGGGATCGAGGTCACATAGCTCTGTTCGGTTCACATAGCTTCTGTCAATTAAACATAAGAGATCTTTGTAAATCTCTTTTAATTATTTATTCAAATCAGTCACAACGACATCATCAGATTGAAAGTACAAATTAAAATGTAAACAGCACGGGTAATCCCGAATGAGTTCAATAAATAAATGATAAACCTATATTTTCCCACATTTTTATTATATATTTTTTTATAAAATATTTTATATATGAAAAACTAATGCATAAATCTCTTAATTTAATGTAAAAATTTACATATCTATAATCTAAAATTACAATCACAATACAAGGAATTCTATTCCACTAATTAGTTCATTTGAACGAATGACAGACATCACTACGGTTTTCGTCAAATTAAAATGAAAAACTTGACAGACAATGTCACATTTTTTCAATGATGTATTTATTGACGAATATTTAGTGTTTTAGTGAATAATTTATTATTTCGTGTGTCGCAACAAAGCAGCTTTAAAAAAGAGTAATGTGTATTACGTTGGACCATTGGATTGTTAAAAGTTTACGAGATTTCTGTAAGTTTATTGTTTGTTTACATCTCTGACCAGTGTTGCCAGTGACCGATAGTCAATAGTAACACGAGACAGTTCAAAAGTAACATTTTCATGTCAAAAGCAACATTATTTTTTTTTATGTAAAAAAGACATACTGAAACATGGCAATTTCTTAGAAAAAACTGAAAAAATCGTAACAATCTTTTAAGATCGTGAGACTTACTATTCAATAAAAAAAGGCAATTATAAACTACTTCATAGCGTAGTTTTATGTCTACTCGGTGTGTAAATTTTTTCGCTACTTTTGTTTAAATCCTAAAAGTAACGTAAAAGTAACATTTTGAGTCATGTAACATGAAAGTAACATGAGAGGGTCAAAAGTAACATAAAATGTTACAAAAGTAACATTCTGGCAACGCTGTCTCTGACTGTAATGAAAAAAATGGATTTTAAATTAGATATTTTTTTTTGTTAATTCTTCCTGTGATGGGAAGGCAAGGGGAACTAATGCCCATACAACCATATCTTAAGTATATCTTTAATTCCGTAATTATTGCATTGAAACGCTGGTGTTACACTGTTACACATTGCAATGCATCTTGGGCGAGTTTGGCGCGAAATATTGATAAGATGACAGTCTCCATGATGCTTGGATGAGGTGGTTAAGCACGATAAAATTCTCAACATCTAAAATTCACACAATAATCACTTTTATTGTATTGAATTTCCAATTTCACGTCAAAGCAAACACTTGCTTCATAAAACTACACCCATTCTAGAACAAACGTTCGCTCAGACACAATTTTTAATTATTGTATTAAAAATCTTGACTGACACCACCAAATCCCGCCAAACACGCCAGAGAATAAATTCACTATTAAAAGTAGGTTCTTTATCTGTGCAATTCATTGTGATCTATCGAGTAATATTACGAATAACATCGCTCGTATTCGATGTTACCTCATTTGACTACTACGCGAGTAATAGCGAACGAATACGAATAGAGTAGCGTTTTGTTGCGTGCTTCGCTCCGCTCCATTCCATTCGCCATCGCCACCGCCTGCCACGGCCGCGCGCGTCTCTACTTCTGAGATCGATGTTGTAGGGGGAAACACACTGTCTGTTGTGAAGCGTCGAAAGAAGCAAACCCAACGTTAATTAGCCGATGTTTTTAATTCTTGTTTCTTAGTGCCTAAAAATAAGTAAAAATTTCGTGGTGTGCAGTGATAACAGTAATCAGTGAATACTTACTTACTGGTAGGTAAAGATATGGTATTTATTATAGCAAATACGTCATACTTTAATTTGCTGCGAAATATCTGTGCATTATTAAGCACATTTGTAAACCATACCATTTGTAGAAAATAAGTTCATTTTGTTAATTATATTTGATTTGTGATTAGTTTCGCGATTATTCTTTGCGATTGCGATTGTTATTGGGAATTCGGTCAACATGACGTCATGAGAAGTGATTTATAAACATAAAAGTTTCGGATCTATTCAGCAGTCGGGAGCACAAGGTCATTACGCAGCATAATATGTAGTAAACATGAATTGGCAAACGGTTTAGAAGCTCTATTTATAATGTCACTATCAGTGATCGTCGGCAGCAGCGCGGGCCTCGGACCCGCCCTGAGGCGTACGCCGCGCCGCTGTCACAAGCTTGCATTCCAGCAACATCGCATTATTATTGCTGAACCATCGTATGCTGCTGCAAGCAATAGTCTCCATAGTATTTCAAAGACTCGATTGTTCTCTTTAATTAAAGGAGAGTGTACTGTCCTAAGACAAATATTTAACAAGTCGCCCATGTATATATGATGCATAACCTATTATGAACACACAGATAATATAATAATCTGCACCGTAAAAATGGGTGTATATTTTTATATTATCCATGTGTACATACTCTTTGGATAATATAAAAGCAAATAATATTGCATAATTGCTTATTCTTACTGCAGAAATAAGAGACAATTAATTTAAGACACATTGACATTGGTCCTTCCTGTCACAAATTGTACCACCAGTCAAACCTGTCACCAACTTAGAAGCCACAATTTGTACTGAGATGGTTAATGTTTGACCATTTCTGTCTGTCCAGATAATATTTTATTAAAATAAGGTCGTTTGTTACCCTAGTTTTGACACATGGTATTATGGCACAACTAATGTTGAGATTACTGGAATAAAAAAGATTTAAGATTTTATTTAAATTTTATTTTTTTTATTACAATGTTTATTATTTGCCTACAAAAAAAGAAATTTTAATTTTAATTTCTTATAAAGTATTAAGTATTGTATACATAGATGATAGCATTATAATCTAACCTATGCTAGGTAGGTAGCTCCATGGTGTTATAACTTCATACTAAAATAACTATATCATATGCAACCAATTGCAGTTAACATTGAAGTATCGACTAAGACCATTCGTTTAACCTGATATTTTATTTGTTTGGCATAAAATGGGTTAGAAATTCAGGTCCAAGTCTATAGATGATGCTGTAACCATAAAAAAATAGTGACTGAAAAATATTAACAAAACATATTTAAAACTTAAATGACATTTAAGATGTTATTGATAAAACTGAGAAAAAATAATTACTTAAATTTTTAATCAATTTTAGGTAACTTTGATATTTTTTCACTATGCTAGTAATATTCTTATTATGACTTATTATAATATCTTGCCCAAATTATTAATTACTTAGTTAGAGTAGTGACCTATGTATTGGGATTTGAACCTAGGCTGCATAGCAGATCCTGTCATTTAGAATTTTTCATGTCATTTTAATTTTTTGATGAGATTTTAGTGTTAATTATTTTAACGATATAATTTTTATACAGTATTTTTCAATAAATTACCATTATAAATATTTTAGGTACATTACTGAAGTAGAGAATGGTAGCGCTAATTCATCATTGTTAATAATGATTACATGGCAGATTTGTGAGACATCCTGTGTACTAAACCAAGAAAACCATGTTCAAGTCCCGTTGTGGAAAAAAATGTTTTCTTTAAAATTTTATTTTGATAATAAAAATACATAAATAAACATTTTTAAGTAACTTTTGATTACCTATTTAAATTAAGTTTTTTAAAAAAAAAAAGGTTTTATTAAGAAAATAATGTTTTGGCTGTCTACTGGTTCAGATCACCAGATATCGCTAAGCGCCCTCTATACTCCTCTGCCTCTATACCCGTATAAAAATGTACTCTTTGGGTAGTTCCATAGATTCATAAACATTTTATCTGACTATGATTATTAATGATGATTGTCAGTTATATCCTGGAATTAATTTACATATTTACTATTTATAGTAAGTATGAATTCTATCAGTTAAATCAATAAAATGTCGACAATGGGTAAATCTCTATCACCTACTTCCGGACAGTATAAATCGTGAAAGCATCTGTGCATTTCAAACAAATGTTATTATTAATCTAAGGAAGATTTTACAGATAACATTAAATTACCAAATAACTAAAATACTAATATCAAATTTTAATGCTTGCAATAGATGTTGGCGAAAAAAATATTCTGCTGATCATAGGAGAGGACCTTACATTAATTTAAAAAATGCTTAATTATAAAAATTATACTCAGTAGTTATTTATTACTAGACTCGAAATCTTTCTCTTTTTTTATTTTGATTTGTTTTGTATATTTGGTTGTCATGGATGACTTCAATGCTGCATGTAAGATATTTGTTCATACTGAATGAGGTTGTTTTATAGTAATTCCTGTCACCTTGCTGCCTCACTGTCTCCTTGTTGTTGTCACAACTTTAAAAAAGAAATGAACCCTATTAACATAATGAGAATCCATACTTTTTTGTAACACAGTTCCAAATTAGTATGAATGATAAAGTATTTGAGACTTTTATATTTACCATATTAATTGTAAATAGTGCCTACTTATGCACAGTTAAAATTATTATTAATGAAATGAACTTATTAAAATATAATGTTAGTGACCTAAATTCTTTATAAGACACAGAACCTGAATTGATCTCTATCAATTAGGTGACAAATTGACAATGTAGCCATTTGCCAAGAAGAATTGAAACCCATCATTAATGCAATAAGCATGATTACACAAATAGTTTGATCTCTCACCGACTCCCACACACAAGCTAGAGTTCAAATGTCTTCTGATTATTGCTTTTGTACCATTTTTAACATTACACTTTATTTAGGAAAACTTCAGATATTCACTCGTTATAAAATAACAATAGCCTTGTTTTTTAATTAATATTAATGTAATTCAATTTTTGGATGTTTGTCCTTTATGCATTCCAAAACCATTGATCAGATTGTGTTGAAGGGTAGGATGTTCTGGGGTTCCTGGATTATAAAACCTAACAGTTTTCTCCGTATTGGTGTTGCAAAGCAAGCTGGGTGCAGCTAGTAATAAAATAAAGTAAGAACTGTATGTACCTACCCATAAGTAGGTACATACAGTTCTTACGAAAGATTGAAATATGGTTGGAAAATCTAAAGGAAGGTATAGCATGTAGAACAAGTAACAAGTGTTCGCGCAATTTCGGTATCGCGATTCGCTATCTTTTCTACCCACTACTTGCCCAAACAGCCACGTCCCGACAGGACCAACACGCCATGACGTCTTTTTGTCCACCTATTAAATATCTGTGTTTAACGCTTAGCCGACGAATTTTTCGTCGATAAATCAAAAATCCCGTCCACAAATACCACATGAAATAATTCAATGGAAATAACGGCATTACTAGAAGGTTTGACCAACTAACACCAACTAGCTGCATATAAGCTTTGGAGCGTATCTAATTGTAACTAGTAGCCGCAAGAGACAAGTCCTATATCCTGCTCTAGACCCCTAAAGCAATTGATATGTTACTTAAGTGGGTACATTGCATAAGAGGTCTGGAGCAGCTCTTACAGACCTTATTAGGAACTTTAAGAGTGAACGGTAGAGTGAATGATAGTAAGATTCATTTCATAATTTCCTTATAAAAGAATATTTGTGTAGAGTAATGGTGGTTGTACCTACACGTGTGAGAGATAAGTGTCATAAAGAAATTATAATAAAATTAAAGTATCATTTTATTTTCAAGGTTCTGAATTATTAACACTGACAAATTAAGTTAGATCGTCAGTTTACTGACATATGTGTGTGTGTTTTATAAGTAAATTTTTACGCGCCTTCAATTTCTTGAGGATTTTGACTAAAAATAATAAAAATAAAAATAGTTAAAAGTTGTTTTAATAAAATGGAATGAGAATAAAACTTGTTATTAATAATAATTTACTAAGTAAAGGCTGAAGTTAATTCTATCATTCATCAAATGATGCGTAATAAGCGTTAAATATGTATATAAACATTCAATGTATTTAACGTTCCCAACAAAATATGGCTAATTGACATTGGGCTTATTGGTTCAAATTTAACCTCTTTGTCACCTATAGTGGCATAAACACCTTTATTTTTACCCATGTACATACTTCAGTGGTCTAGAAGTTGATTTTGCGACCTTTAAGCAACATCTGTATAATACTGATTACTGTTTCTCTTTTGCGACTGTTAGATATATAGCAGTTTTAACTAGATGTCGCTTACGACTTAAAGTAACGTGTCAGACACACGGTTACCAGATCCATCACTGTACTCCTTTGAGTGGCTGTAATAAAAAATAAAGTTATAAACTTCGCTACAATTATCACTAATGTGCTAGTTGGGATTGTTTTATTCTTTAAACTTTTTAATGTATGTTTTTGAAAGCATTAAACGAATTATTATTATTATTAAGGTTATTGTTTTATGACCAAGCCGAGTCGGATACTTTGTCTCATATTTGTAGAACAGACATTTGACTTGTCGGCAAAACGATAAAGGCCTCAACCGGCCGTGGGCTCATCATGACGCCTTAGCCACCTTCTAACCACATGGCTAGACCTGCCAACTTCATAGATAATTTTGAAACTCACAACTAGCTAAGTATTGATATGAAATTAAAACTTATCAAGTCTTGATATAAGCTTTGATAAAGGGATGGAGCCTTGAAAAAGTCAAATATTATATGAAATCAAGGTTTTTTCTCTTACATGACCGTACATTAAAAAATTATATTTATTTTCTGATTGCTAACGGTTGATTATTTGTTCAGTGATCAACATCATTGTGAGGCGAATCTGAACTATGCGGCCTTGAGCCTATGTCAATTAAGCTGCGCGATGATATTTTTCTATTTTGGCCCGGTTGTTGAATCATCTGCCATTAAAGAAGCATATAAGCGGTAGTGACGTCATAATTTTTGTTTTACTAAGTACCCGTGATGAACTGAGGATTTTCTAGACATGCGTGGGCATTGCTCTGGATTTTAGATTCTTTCAAGTATTGTCATTGTACAGGTGGTTATTATTTTGCATAATGCTGCTTAGTTAATTTTATTTTCACTAACTGTGGTTTACTATATTACCTACCTCGTACCTATAATTTGTTTGTAATAGTGTATAATAATTGTCGATTATCTGTAGTTTTATTTTTTAGACTTGTTTTTTACAATCAGTGTTGTTGCATATTATTACTATAATGTAAAGAACTTCTGATTCTGGTATATTGCGTAATAAAATCAACAAATCTAAATGTTAACAAGATATTTAAGAACGGGACTAAACAGCGCGTGGGTGTAGAATATAGTCATCCACTAATAAAAGAGGAGCACATCATTGAATCACCTTTAGAATTGATGCATGCGCCGCTACAGTGCCCTCCTATTTTACATTTACATACTGCAAAGGCGAAATTACGACATATTCATGGCACTATGTATTTAGCATTGAAACTAAGTTGGTTACTCGAACACTGGCGCATGACGGTCGACGGTGTTAGTCCAGAATTAGTTAGAAACTTGTTTGCAACTGTACATACACATGTTATAGGTTTTTATAACCGAGCCGGTACTTCTGTATTTATTATTGAACATCACAGTACTATACTATACGTGCATTTGCTTTGCTCATCGCTATTGTAAAAATATGTTTTGCACGCCATTTCAACAGTGTTTTTAATGTATTACCTACCTGTGTGTAAACTAAAAAGTGGTAAACCTACATAGGTAGTGTTATCCCTTTTTGGGCGAGCGAAGTGAAATCGCAAAATCAAACATTAGCTTCCGTTTAAAAACTATTTAAGTGGTGCTGTGCGTAAATATAATAATTGTTACTATGATCCGTGAGATATCAACAGGTGAATCGTCGTATGATTTCAGTTCGGAGCATTCAAAAGTCCGGGTGTCGTTCTACCAGGGAGCGCGGCCGCAGTGCGTGTCCCCTCCACCCGTACAGGATACGCACGTACTCTACGCGGCACTACTTTCCGCAGCCGCTAACGCTGATATGGCGGACCATGCATATAATAGACAGAACAGGTAAGCATACGTACATTATAATGTTAACACTACTACTTACTACTACTACCTACGATGGTAAAAATCAATGTCCATAAGACTTCGAAGTGGTGAAATAATGAAGGGAATGTCAACTTATTGGTACTAGTACTTAAGTAGGTACCTAATTCCAAATGAAACAACAGTCGGGTTAGTAGAATAGAGAGCAGCAGGATTTTACTAATTTCGGTACTTCAGATTTAATCTTTAATTTAAGTATTTAAATGCATGGGAACCATAAATTCAATACCCTAGAAAAAGTAAAGTATAAAGTGGTTTACCTATGTTTGTATAAGAAAGTCACTTTAGATATTCATTTGCGCTAGTGACAGATGCTTTTAAAATGTTTACATGAAGCTTTTATTATTTTTTATATTGCATAGATAGGTGAAGTATTTACACCCATATTACTTTCTTATAGCTTCTAAAACGGGCATTGATATAAACAAAAAAGGAATCGGGTAGGTATTCGACGCATCGAAAAATCTTCATACTATTATAACCACAGTTATAACTTAAATCTGGCTGGTTTCACTGGATTCCTATTCTTAAGAAAGAATCTTAACTAATTGTTTTTCTATTACATGCTGTCGTTTCTCTGCAAACTTTTTTTTCATTGCTTAATGTATGCAATTGCATTTTTTTTTAAATTTGGATATCATAATCATAGTTCAACTCTAGGGCACAAAAGTGTTGCAGCTTTTATATAAAATAGTTAATATACATATATAGGTGTTATTTATGTACGGGACACTATGTCTCCATGCGCTACAGCTAAATCGTAGAATACAAAAACTAGAAACTTAAAAAAAACAACTGCTAACTTAACACCAACGTTTTCAACCACGCTGTTCGCCGTTATGTATTTTAGCTAAATATTAGCCGAAATACAAAACGGACAAGAGCATAACGGCCCTGCTAAAACGGTTGATTGACTGTCAGCCGCAATGTGATACGGCTCAATAAATGTGCGTTGCATTGTGTTAGCGCCTCCCGTTCGTCAATGCTTCTTGCTAAATTATTAGAAAAAGTGACTATGATAGCAGCATTAATTAAATTTAACAACAAAAAAACAGTTTCACGTGCGCAACGTCCGATCAAAATAATAGGTTGGGGAAAAAGTTTCTTCGCATTTTTTAAGAAAATTCAAAACATTTTTTAATATAGTTTATTTACATTTAACTAAAGTATGTAGGTACCATTTTGTTCGATAACTTTTTGCCATCTTGTAGGTGTAGGGACATGATCCCATTGCTATAGAAATTTTGGGGCTTCTGATCAAAATACCGCGACAAGTGGTTTTGGCAGTCCTCTTGTGATGTTAACCTGACACTGCCTAGAGAATTCTGAAGAGAGCGAAACAGGTGGAAATCTGAAGGTGCAAGGTCAGGACTATAAGGCGGATGCATTAACACCTCCCAGCCAAACTCTCTTAATTTTTGCCGAGTGGCTAAAGATGTGTGAGGTCTAGCGTTATCATGATGAAACACCACACCTCTTCTGTTGATTAATTCCGGCCGCTTTCTCTGAACTTCTTGCTTTAATCTTATCAGTCGTTCGCAGTAGAGTTCAGAATCGATGGTCCTGCCTGGTGGTAACAGCTCATAATGAATAATGCCCTTCCAATCCCACCACACACACAGCATCACCTTGTTGCGAGACAACCCGGGTTTCGCCACAGTCTGTGAAGCCTGACCGGCCTTTGACCACGACCTTTTTCGCACGTTCTTGTCGTACGTGATCCACTTTTCATCACCAGTTATCAGCTTCTTCAAAAATGGTTCGGTTTCATTACGTCGTAATAAAGAATCACAAATGAGTACACGGTTCATTAGGTTTCTTTCAGTGAGCTCGTGGGATACCCAAATAACGAGCTTTTTTGTGTACCCAAATTTTTTAAAATGCGCCAAAACTGTTGTGGTCAATTCCCAGTTCTTCAGCTACGTCGTAACTACTGATATGCGGATCTAGCTCCAGTTTTTCAAAAATGGCATCAATTTTATCCGTAATAGGGCGACCAGAGCGACGTGCATCTTTGACATCAAAATTTCCGGATTGAAAACGCTTAAACCAAATTTGTGCTACTCTCACAGACACTGCACTAGGTCCATAAACATCGCTAATTTTTTTCGCAGCTTGCGTTACATTTTTACCTTTTTTGTAGTAAAATTTTAAAATGTTTCGAATTTCTTCATTGGATTCGCTCATCTTGACAGTACGAAAAACAAATGAAAAACACACATTTTCCTAATTTGAATTTGGAATTATCTTATTTAAAATCTAAACTTTTAATGATACCTAAACCAGCCAGATACAAATAGTACAGCCAACGAGATTTTATTACAAGTTCATACATACTGTAATGCGAAAAGACTTCCCCAACCTAATATATAGATTTATGGAAATGGAGAAAAATAATTAAATGTGAAAACGGTAAGCTTAAAGGGAGTTAATCGCAGAATGTCAGATACGCATGAGGACAGATTTTCATTAATTAATGTTAGGGTAAGGTATACATCAAAGAGAATGTAATCATTACGTAAATTATATGACTCGCGAACCGTCGTAAACGCTTATTGTCAAAAACACAAAGTCGCGAAATAACAGATTTGCAGAAAAATATAGGTTGTAGCATAAAAGGTTATAGGTGAAATTCGCTCAATGTCAAACTTGCCTAATTTTTTCAGGTCCCAGTTCTAACGTAGCCTACGTTAGACCTGTGACCTGAAAAAGTAAATTAAAAATAGGAGTCTTTACGTATGTAGATTCCGTTATGATGATACAGAATCTTCAATCGCATAATGGCAAAAACCTCAGATAATAGAAACTAAGTCGAAAACTCAACTAATCATCTATGCCCAGTGTCACAAGCGCGTAAATGTCGAAAACTTAAAATGTCAACGGTTAATGTCTGAAAATCTGAAACGCATATAGACATATTTTTGTCATAGTCACAGATTAGTGATATGTATCTACGTGTCATAGCTGCTCCTCTGGTGGTAGGGTCTGATAATCCGTCTGGTTTCTGACCACCGTACGCATGGCGTAAAACCCGCCAAGTGACCACTTGTGGTACTGTCGATCATTAAATTCCGGGATCAGTCAGCGTTCAACTAGAGCTTTGGGAGGCCGTTGCGTTGATGGATGCGGTCAGTGACGGCTTCCGTCTAACCAGAGCCAAGTGGACTGCGTTGACCCTCCGACTAGAGAGACCAAAGAAACGGCTGTTTCGCTGGCCGTCCGTGGTAGAGTACAGGGACCCAATCGAAGTTCGTGAGGCTGCCCCATCATGCCACGATTAATTAGCACGCTTAGAGGCAACGCTTTTTCAGTGAGTTGCACCCGAACGCTAGCGCTACTGCTGTTGCTGATGAGATCATGTTAGAGTTGGAGTTCTATAACCTTCACACCGATCACATCAGAGGGTAACCTCTGGTTTAACCGCGAGTGTGACTTAGCTGTTGTGAACAGACAGTCGGCATACCGCGCTTGGATCAGAGGCTGAGCTTGCAGGGATCCCAAAAATGACTCACTGAAAGCAGTCTATAACAACGCCACCAAGTCCTGCAAGAGGGCTTTGATCAAAGCGAATACACAGCGCGTTGCAGAAGTTAGCCAAGAACTACTTAGGCATCCTACAGGAAGCCATGGCTACTGGCGTCTGGCCAAAGCCGTGCATTCTAACTTCTGTCAACCCTCGCTGCACCCGTTGAGATGTTCTGATTGCTCGCTAGCTCAGCACAAGCCGCAAGAGAAAACCGATCTCTTGGTAAAACTGTTTGCTGTTCACTCCCGAATCGATGACTGCAAGTCAGCCACGAACTCTTTCCCACCGTGGTCACGCTCGATATCCGTATCAGGCAATGTGATGTACGGAAGGAGCTTCAGTCAATCGACGTCTAGAAAGCTAGTGGACCTGATGCCATCCCACCATAGTGGTCGCGTACTGTACGGTTTCGGAGAAACTTTCTCCCGCGTACGCTCAAGTTGTGGAATGAGCTCCCTGCAGAGGTTTTCTCGAATGAGTACAGCATGGGGTTCTTCAAAAAACCATCGGGTTTTTTTTCATTTTTTTTTATACCACTAAGGTGGCAATCAAGCATACGGCCCACCTGATGGTAAGCGGTTACCGTAGTCTATGGACGCTTGCAACACCAGGGGTATCACTTGCGCGTTGACGACCCTGTAAAAACTTTTTCAAACCCTTTTTGAAGAACCCCATGCTGTACTCGTTCGAGAAAACCTCTGCAGGGAGGTCATTCCACAACCTGAGCGTACGCGGGAGAAAGTTTATTTGAAACCGCACAGTACCGGAGGGACTACTGAGGACTACGGAGTACTGCGGGCGGCCAGCGGACAGCCGTTTCACTGGGTCTCCCTGACCGCCATGCCAACACGATGCACCCACACGAGTAAATGACGGTGTTTAAGACACCACAGGTCTACCCGCTGCCAATACGGCGACTCCTTGAGGAGCTCTCAGGTGGGCCGTATGCGTGATTGCCACCTTAGTGGTATAAAAACAGTACTGAAAACTGTGCAGCGGAGTTGTCTGTCGTCTTAACGCGGCTATACCGTCTTCCTCTCTCTTCTGGGTCGGTGCTGGAATCTTGGAGAGAGTCAAATATGCAACCGGTCCCAAAAAGGGACACCGATCACTACCGCCTAATAGCTGTCACCTCAGCTCTTTTCAAGGTCATGGAACGGATATTAAACACCAGCTGATCCGATACCTAGATGATCACTCATTAATGATCGACAGTATTGGGTTTCGACCGAAACGATCGATCTTCTAGCGAATTTAATGCATGACTGGGGTGAAGGTATTGACAAACGTGATGAGTCAGTGGCTGTAAGCCTTGATATTGCCAAAGCTTGGAAAGAAGAGCCAGACATCGGGTCTGGCACAGGGCAAACTTGCTCGGCATGGAGTTATTTTGCGATCTGAATTCCAGGAACTACATCGAAACCGTGATCAAAACAGTCTCACGGAAGCTCGGTGTCCCGAACAAGGTGCGTCGATTTTTCACGCCTGACCAATTATATAAAAAAACAAGACTCGTAAACAAATGCTCGTACTTACATACAAACATTTGCTCCTACCGGGATTCGAACCCGGGACCTCTTGACCAAGTAGCCCATATAACAAGGGGTACAGACGACTCGGCCAGCCGGTCGTGAAAACTTTAAAGGCAGTTAAGTGATTTAAACAATTAACTAACTTTTAGAGATTGTATTATTATTCACTCTCAGCTGAGTTTTAGGAAACGAACCCGTTTTGTATAGCGGCTAGTAGGTAAGGTAGTATGCGTCGTATTCTACAGTTCGGCTATTATATTTTTATTTAGGGATAGGTCATCGTTTACTATGATTTTTTTTTATATACAACTATATGACAAACAAGCTGACGGCCCACCGCCGCCTATAGACACCTGCAATAACAATGGAAAATCACTTGATATTGCAGGAGCGTTGTCATCTTGAGGCCTAAGATGAAATGTCGTCCATGCCCAGTAATACCCTTGATTCAGATAGGAAAATTCCCAACGCCTGCAATAGTATGAAAAAATAGCTAGAAATCGTATAGCAAGTATTTCAGTACGTGATTTAACGCAGTAAAAAAAAACTCTACATATGTACGGTTCTTTACATTTTGCCATTCGTTACACATGTGAAGTTTACATATCTAATGGAGTATGATGTCACTGGAAGCAGACTATTTCCAACTAAAGAAATTAAATGTAGTGACGGCATTGCCTGCTCGTTCGTTTCCAATGACATTTAATGTGGTGCCATAAAATCTCGTCTAAACCAATGGACACAATGTTGAACCTTGATTAGGTCACTAGATTGCACCGGCCATACAATGTATTGAGTTTGAATGTACTGGGAGTGGTGATTGTTGATACAAACTATTTTGAGGTTCAACGTGAACTCGTATCAGTTATCTGATTTAGATTAGAAGGCATCTTTGTGGATTAAAGATGTATCACAATAATAAATGATAATTTTATTTTCATGCCATCTCTTTATATCAGTGCTGTACGTTACATTAGAGTTCGAATGCCGTTGACATTTAGCCCGGCGGCTGTCATGCTAGGGTTGATGCCGAAAACAAATTTAGATTTGTACCAAAGATTATTTTATGAAATGTAAAAATGGTAGGTAAATAAAGATAAGTCTGATTTGTAATAGATTGTTAATCTTTAAAATACTAACCTAATATTTACAAAGCTTAAAACGTGACATAAAAGAAAAACTTACAAATAATAAACACCACCTAAAGAAGTGTACCAATAAATAGATAAGGCTGTTCGCATTACCTCGCTGAATTGCGAGGCTTAATCTTTGTGCGAAATATATACCAGCCTTATTGCCACCTAAAGTTTCACAAAGACGACCTGCAATGTCCCTAAAATGTCGGTGAGCTCCTGGACCCCAAGGTCCTAAAGTCTCAACCACAAATGGCTCAAATATGTAGTCCCAAGATAAACCAGCATATTTGCGCCGTTTGAGGGATTCAGCAGAAGTAGCAGCTGATCCTGGTGTCGATGAAATTTTTGAAAGATGGGACATGGCTAAGGTGTTGACACAAGTAGCGTCCCACACCAAAGACTTACCCATCTTCCAAGAAACAAGAGTCAATCCGTCAGGCCTCTTTCCATCATCGCGCGCTAAGCCGTTAGGCTCCAGATCCAGAACAGCAGGAGCCCCGGAGGTAGCAAGAGCCCGACGAATGATATCATTTATATCGGCATGCCTCGAAAACCGACCTGCACTTCTTGCACCAGAGAGGCCATGGTGACCAAGGTCATCGACCATACTACCACAACGACAACGGTGAGGGACATCGCAGATGGTTCCTAAACGCAAACTGGTAGCAATACGAAATGCAGTGCGATCAAGGAGTGTACCTAAATTAGCCGAAGGTAAAGCCTATAACCATAAACCATATTTCCACTGTCCCACAGCCTAAGAGACGGGCTCGATCCGCTAAACTGGTTGACGTGTTTAAAAGATTGTCCCGCACCAATTCTCAGAGAGGCCCGTCCCATTGTTTCTGGGAGCAGGGCGAAATGGGAAAGTCCGAGTTAGGGCAGGCCACTGACTAGATTTGACAGCTAGATTTGGCTTCGGTCAAGTAGGACACATCAGAAGTAATTAAACATTCACTCGAAATTTTTTCAATTAAAGGACCCGTACTATAAACGGTGGATAAAAAGGCCGGTAGAGAAACGTATTGGCAAAAATATATTTTTCATTCTTCGATTTGATTTAAAATTCTTATCTCTCATATTTGCGAAAATTTGAAGTCATGTGTATAGTTTCTTTGGGAAAAGCAAAGGATAGCATTTTGGCATCGCCAGTCAAAGTTTATGGATTAGATTTTTGTATTTACCTAAGTATTTTTTACAACACTGTATTCACAACTGATCAATTTAACCCTTAATTACCTTCTTTTAAGCCGTTTTATGATAACCTGTATTAAGAAATATCTTTATATTTCATTTTTGAACCAACTGCAATAAATAATATAAAAATCTTACCTCAGCAAAATCACGCGTCGGGTCCGCACGGACCCCAAATAAACTGTACAGACACAAAAACACACAATAGCGTCATGCCTGGAACTGTTTTATGGCGGAGCCACCATAGGAAGTTACCAAGCGCGTGGACCGCCTACCCTCAAATTTCGCGAAACAGTAAACGTTTAAATCTGCATCGTGAGTAATTAAGGGTTAAGACAGTAGGTAGGTAATAGAATATTGATATTAAGTGGGTACTTTTCTAGATCGTTAAGCAAAGAGAAGAAGATGTTATTTTTATTTGTTTAGCTCTTACCACAGCCACGAAAACAAAAATTAAGGCCGCGGGCAATAAAATTCACAAAACTGAAAGTATTGAAAACCATTTATAGTCGCGTGCAAGATAAGGAGATCGGACATGTTTTGTGACGTCAGAATTCTCGTCCCCCATACATTTTTTCATGTAAAAGCTATTTTATAAAGAGCGTTCAAATTGTACTCATTTCTATGTACTGCCAAAATATAAATTTCTGATACATTCCAAGTTGTACTCAACCCGACAAGCGCACGTATTAATTTAAACACGTAAAATTGCAGGTAACAATTCGAAATGAAAACAATATCTTTTCCCACAGTTCCCACATTTCTCGAACGGTATCCGAAACCATTCTCGTGTTGTTATAAAATTTTACGCAATATAATTGGCTGTTATATAATTAACCATGGTCATCAGCCAGTCACAAATGTTTGTGGTGTGATTTAATTGGCTAATCGATATTTTGTTCAGCGGTCTAGATAGTTCTAGGGAAAATAACATAATTATGTTTTACTGGTTGCCTATAAATAGAGCATTTGACTTTTTGCACGGCTTTTTGTAAAAGTATAAAAAAACTCTTATTTTCCAGTACGGAAAGGGGTTGGGATAACCCTTTCCGACCTGACGGTGACCTGAGCCGCGAGGCGGACGAGATCGTATCCCTAATCAAGTGTGGCAAGCCGATCACTCCGACGCCCACTGCAGCACCGCAGCTATCGGATTGTGAGGAGGAGGAGCCTGTACACGCAAATAATGTTAGCGTAAGTGCCATTTTTGCTTAGATAGTGAAGACCCACAAATCTGATTTGAACACTGGCGGGCTGGTAATAGGCCACCCCTAGAGAAAATCCATATTTGAGTCACAGAAAAGATGCAGAGTGGTTCGTGAAACTCCCTTGGCTTTTATTAATTTTGATTTTAACATTATTATAAATGTTTGAAAAATTATTTACTAATAAAAATGTATATAAACTTAGAAAAAAATCACGTCCCTTGGCTTTGTCTAATAAACTATTAATGATAAATAATGATATCATTATTATGTATTACCTAATTATTAATTGAAAAAGCACCACAATTTTAATTCACTCCCCAATTTTAAATCTAATACGTCCCTAGCAAAATCAAAATGATTCTCCTGATGAATCAATTTCTAGCTCACGACATCCAAATTTTTTTAATATAGCAGATGCACGAAAAATTCTATTTGATATTGGTACCTACATTGGTAAAAAAAAAGAAAAATAAGAATAAAGATCTAGGTAGATTCATATGTCATATGATCCATAACATCATAAATCGAATTCTATATTCCTATTCTAACCGTTGTGGATATACTAGCCTTGTTTATGCCAAAATGTTTATGTACAGTGATGTCATTGATATAGTGGTCAAACCCATTAAAATGGAAATGAGCTCATGTATGCATAAATAAAATTCATTCCGAATGAAGAGGCTGAATTTATTTATTTAAATACACAAATAAATACAACTTCTGCATTCGTTAAAATCGTAATTTTAAAACCGTCACAGAGGAACGTTCTAATTTGTGTCTTAGGTACGATATGTATAGGATAGTGATGCTGCTCGGTAGGCTACTATAGATAGAGTATTAAAGACGGACATTGACTATTGAAGATCGATATTTATGTAGAAATGTCTGTGATTGATAGTCTATAGATAGCGCCGCAACAATACTAATATCGATAGTACTATAGATATTGTCGATAGTATCGATACTAACAAGAGATATATCACCGACATCTGGTTAAACCACCCACTTAATAGGATGCCTAGGCCGTTGATTTAACGCCGGCATCCAATTAAATGCCTAGGCCGATAGTTAATTGAATTCAGCGTACTCAACGCTTAACAGTTTGGCGTATAGAAATACGCCGCTCAATTAGATGCCTAGGCGGGTCGTCTTGTACTAATGAGATTTGGCGTGATTGGTAGGTTCAAGGCTATTTTTGTAATGAGACCACTTGTTACCAAAACGATTTTGGTTATAAGTGGTCAGAGAGAAAAAAAATCCCCGTTAGAACCAACCTCTGTCGCTACGCTCGCTGTCGTTACTATTGGTTTTAATCGTGCCTAAAGAGTTAACTAACACTGTCGATTAATTCCTAGTGACCGCTCGCAGCTCCGCCCGCGTGGATAAAGTAAAAAGTATCCTTAGTAAACTGTGGCCATATTAATTATACCATTTCAAAAAGGTAACAGACAAGGTCACTTTCGCATTTATAATATGCGTATGAATAGGAAGAAGGGAACACACGTGCTGGTAAAGTATCTATTCTATGTTTTGGTACGATAAAGAAACGAGTCACTAATATTAAGCGTGATTTTTAGGTTTATACAGTTAATTGATGACTCCGAAGATCGGCACGCGTGTTCCTGAGTTGAAAACGATAATTTTAATGTGCGGCCAATTCGTAAAACAAATGACAAATGAAGTAATACATACCTACTCAATAATATTGGCCAAGAGTTCCATTTTCAAAATTTAAACTTATTTTTATATTGTAATAAGTAACCAGTTCTATAAACTTTCAGTATCGATACTGAAAGTTTATAGTGATATTGTACCACAATATCACCTCTCTTCTGTCCATCTAGGACGGGTTCTACTTTGGATGAATTCTATTTCGGACGGGTTCCATGTGGGAAATACACTTGGTAACAAATAAAATATCTTGGGGTGATAGAGATTAAAATATTTAAAATGTTTTATTCCAGGCGAATGCTCAGTCTTCGCCGCAAACGAAAGTCGCGAGTCCATTGCAACAAAGCACTCCGAAGGCGATGAACGGAACCAAGAACGGCGCCGCGGGGGGCGACGGCCGCCCCGGCCCGGTGGAGGTGCAGCGCTCGCCGCCGCCGGAGCCCCAGCAACCAGAACACGTCACCATAAAGAAGAAGCCCAAGTGCAAATGCTGCGTTATCCAGTAAAACCCTGCCGGTAACACGCTTCGCTACAGTGCTGCTAAAATCGATTGTCAATCGAATCCGAAATCACTGATCGCGTCTTCTAAACACGCTACGCTCCAAAGTAGATAACAAATTCATATTCTACCAATAAAACTTAGTGAGTTTCGGATGCTTCGATAATCTATTACGTAGATTTTGATGACACCGATAGAGAATCGATTGTAATGCAACACCAACTCCAAGGTACACGGTGTCACCACGGTGCTCATCTTCGAGCTACTTTGTTCGTTCTACAGTTCAAAATGTCTATGTGTTCATCGTGCTATTACCACTTTGGCCCCTACATTTTTGTACTATTATCGAGTAGCTTTCGTTAAACACTACATCATATTGAGAATTAGTTTCGTCTTTTGTTAAGAATGTTTTTGATAATTTTATATATACTAAGTTTTTATTGAACTTTAGGGTACAAACTTAAAAGTATTTATTTTGTTTAGCTAGTCTGATGATAATATGTTTGGACGTTTTATATTTCAGACTAAATAAAGTATTTTGGATATCAATGTCGAAAGCGCCAATGTGCATGTGATGTTATTTAAGGGAATATCTTGACGTTTCACCTAAGAGAATCTCGGCAAGGTCGCTGCTACAAATAAAGAGCTTGCAAAATATGAGAGAAAATATTTTGTTTTTATTATAAGTACCATACTAAATGATTATTTATTATGGCAAATATCCAATTCAGTACTTCTCAATTCAAAACAATTTAATCATGTCATAATTTAATATATGTTACTTTGAAGTTGAATCTATGTTGAATAATGTTTATTGACATAATTTAAATGTATATTTTTATATCCTTATTTATGACAAAAAGTATTATTAATACATACCGCGGTTTATCAAAATATTAGGAAGTATCAGAGAGGTCTGTGGAACTACACTTGCTCATGTAAAATTGGAATAGTTCCTTGTAGACTTACTGGGCATAGATCCTCTTTCACAACGTCATAGCAGACTTGGCATTTAGTAGGTAATATAAAAAGTGTTCAATGTATAAATATTTTGGAGTTAAAAACATTTAATAATATTGTATAACTCGCATAAAACGTTACAGTTTTGGTTTTGCGTATCATGCTGAAGTGTATTTATACACGCTGTGGAAGATGGTCTCTGATCGAGTCAAACCACATGAATATAATATATAGGTATAGTTTAATGAATGGCGTGGAGGCAGTATTTTTGAAACTGATGATATCATGTCATCCTTATCCATATGATATGAATGTACATTTGTGTTTGCTCATCATCCGTCTATTTTATTATTATTATAGCAGTAGTTCCACAGAGAGAAAAATGTAATTACGTATAAAATGTTACTAATGTTGTTAGTTTTTATCTAGTGTCTCCTACATGGTTCACGCTTGCGTCCAAATAGTGTGTACACAATAATTGGAACTTGTGTCATATTATGATCGTATTGTTACTAATCAGTTAAAATAATGGTATTTTGATAAATTATGACGAGCCTGGTCTTTTGATTCAGTGCGAAATATGACGAGATCGACAGCTGTTTACATTGTAAAACTGATTAGTAACATCGACATCCAGCATCAAATATTATATAATACTATCACCTATGTAGAAATGGTCGATATTATATTTGCTGATGGAAAACATGAATGTAAGCCATTTTATGTGCATGACTAACTTTTATATTAATGAAAGATAGTTAATAAATATATTTAAAATATTAATGGTCTATTTTCCTTGAAATCCATCACAAAATTATATGTCGGTAAATATAAGACGGATAGCAAATTATAATCTGGGTAATTGTGTAAAAAGATCGCTGGCCCGATGTCCTTGTATAGATTGTTATGGGATTATTTGTGCAAGCATCTCGCGTGCATCAATAAAGTAAGTTAGATAGGAAATTAGGCAGGACATAGTTAGGATACGTGTCTTTAATAAATGTTTTATTTATATTTTATTGCTTAGATTTTATATTACTTAGAACGTGCTAAGGGAGGAAATTCGAAGAGCACTGGGCTTTGTCTAACTAAATAGACTATTGAACTAGATTGTGGATACGATTCTCCATTGCTGATATTTGTAGAATATAAACGCCTAATTGAAGTGAACGTTATACGAAATAGTGTCGTAGTTCCAACTAGGATGGCTTGATTTAGATTCGTGTATATTCCATCTGCAGCTGAACGCTTTAGTCTACCGAGCAATTGTTCTTTGGCTAAAGTGCCTCACGCGAGCATCGACCTGCGTGCACTAGGTTATTATATGCCACTACAGATAATGCCAGCGTCCATTTCGTTACTGTGTTAGGGTGCTGCTTCTTATATGTAAGCACTCGTAAGTCACTGTGCTACTATAGGTATATTTCAAGTTATCACAATTCATTCTGTCGACTCAGAGGATTCTTTCACTAAAAGCCTTTTACATCAAAATCTCATTTTACATTCTTACATATTTCTAGAACTTAAAATAGTGCTTGTTAATAATGCCGTTATTTATCAGTTCGATTTTATTTTAATATTATAAGAACGTTTATTTTCGGCACAAAATTTTGGTCATATTACCACATGAGGGCCATTACAGTGAATATTGAATCATCGATATGAAAACTATCTGGTGCTATCACAACAATGATTCGTCTCACATGATTTTGCAAAATTAAAATATTTACAAGGTGTTTGGTACATGGTATAAGTAACATGCGGGCACCTACCCATGTTGACATAATCATATAATACTATGGTGTTACTAAAGTAATCACTGTCTTCATATATACGATGCAAAATCCCATAAAGTATCCAAGACTTCTATCAAACAAAATCATTTTTAAAATCTCTGAACTTGATTTTACCTATTGTTATGGCTCTCATAATAATATTAATGTATCTATGTAATTATGTAAAGAACCTACCTTGAAGTATTTATATTTATACGTTAATAAAAATAAATTTACTGTATGCATTGAAAACGATTCCGTAACAAAAATATGTTCCTTAATAACGTTTTTTATTTCTGAGTAAAATACTGACATTATGGTACTATATTTTAAGTCGTAGTTTTATAATAATTTCGATTTGAAAACTGAAAATCACATATTCACCCTCTATTAATCTACATAACGTGAAGTATGTTTTCATTTCCAATATTTTACAATTTACTAGCTGTATGTGGAATAAAAATTTAAATGACATTATATTTGTATAAAATATTTACTTTCTATTATTATTGTCAATCAATGAATATGTACAAATCAATTACATTGTAATTATTTATATTAAATCTTTAAAGGCGTTTCAAGTTTTATTCTATTTTACCACATTATCCATACTAATATTATAAATGAGAAAGTGTGACTATCGGTCTGTTACCCCTTCACGATTAAACCGCTGAACCGATTTGGATGAAATTTGGTACAAAAATAGAGTCCCGGAAAAGGACCTAGGAGTTTTTATCCCAGTTTTCATTCCTCCTTCCTTTATGAGGCTGGAAAGGTGGGTTGACGTTTGTAAGGGAAATCAATAACCGCGGAACCAATTTAGATTAAATTTACTATGGAGATAGTTTGAGTTGTGGGAATGAGCATAGAAAAGTTTTATCACCGAAATCAACCCATAAGGGTGTAAAAAAAGGTCAGTAGAAACTTATAAAGGAAATCAATAAAAAAGAGGACTATTGTGACTTTTATTTCATTTAACTTTTCCTTAGAAATAAAATGTTGACCACTTTTCTGACCAAAACTGCTAAGATTTAAAAAAGTAGGTACCTACATACGACCGACCCCCACTAGATCGTCGCTCAACCACGATGATAGGTAAGTAATACCCTAAGGATTTACATAGATCAAACGAATATAGGCCGACTAGAAAATATTATTTTAATATTAGGTTCAGTCCGAGACATATGTATACCTACTTACCTACTTAGGCGATAAGTTTTATAACCAGAAAATGTAGGCCTCCTAAAATTTGCCAAGGGATTATAGGACTAAATATAATGCCCTTAGTGACCGGCCGAGTGCGTCGCCTAAACGTAGTTTTGCCAGTCCACGCGCCGAGAATACCTGAGTTTATTTCAATGAATGTAAGTTGGTACGTAGGTACCTTCCTACTCAGTGATCAAGACTAAAGCACGCAAAGAAGGTTATTAAAGAATACGAGTTGTATGTCTTTCAATTTATTTAATATTATTAATTAAAATAAATAAAATATGATTCTAAGTCACTGGAAAACGGTAAAATGGTCACAACAATATATCATTTTGACGACCGCCTGGCCGAGTGGTCTGTACCCCAGGCTACTCGGTCAAGAGGTCCCGGGTTCGAATCCCGGTAGGAACAAATGTTTGTATGATGAGTACGAACATTTGTTTACGAGTCATGGATGTTTATATGTTTATTTAGTATAATTCTAATATTTGTATACATATTATTATCATTATTTCTCCGTTATCTAGTATCCATAACACAAGCTCTTAATGATGCTTACTTTGGGCTAGATAATAGGTGTGAGTGTATAAATATTATTATTATTATTATTTATATAATAGGTACGTAACGAAGACATGGCATAGAAAATTAAAGTGATAAAAGAAATATTTCCATTTTACTAAACTTTATTGGAGTAAGGTAAAAACTTACTTACACTAAGAATTTAAGATTTTTAAATCACCTACAATTAAAAAATAATCCCATACAGGGTGGCTCCGTCAATCAATACGACAATAAATTATAACATAGGCTATATTAGTTTATACCAATGGTTTGCCACTTTCAAAAACATCTTATTCATTTGATAATTGTAACATTTATATGAAATAATGCAGTCAATGTCATATTGAATAAGGTTGAAATCGACGAAAAATTTCAACTTTGTACAAACGAACTTCAGGAGATTTCTCCTGATTTTTTACATAGTGTAATACCGGATATGAAACACCTCCTTCACTTATTGCATAAATTAGAAAGGAAGAGATTTTTGGCATAGTTTCTTTACCAAAATCACTCCTAATTGCTGAAATCACAATAATTGGTATTATGATTGATTTGCACCTCAGTTCGGTATTATTAACTGTTAAAAATAAGTATTTAACATAATTTTGTTGACAGTCTAAATTAAAGTGAGATTCCACTTCGGCTTCAGATATCACGGCTTTTATGGCAAATTGAATTAAAACTATTTGTATTAATAATCCCTAGCAAAGCAATAGTAGGCATATAAATAAAATAAATCCTACGAAAGTAAAAGTAAGTACCTATAAAACAAACGTATCATAGTTATGTTGTATGTAAGCGCTAATCACTATACTATTCTTATTAAATTTAGTCATACTTAATCCTTACGGATGGAAACTTTCGAACGCAGGGAAAAATTCTTACTAAAAATATTAAACTTAGTACTTAAATTGTCTTGATTGGAAAATATTATTATGCGAGTCAGTGACTTTCAAACTTTTTAATTTTAAACCACACAGACACATGCTAGAGTAAACCACCATCTAAGATTAAGCCTATTAAATAAAGTTCAAGGTTAAGTAGTCCATTTCTACCAGTTATACTGGCTGGCACATTTAGATCGGCCAGTATGGGAAAGTCTGAAACTATAAGACATACGAAAATCTCTTCTTAGGAACCATGTCATCGATTTTAGTAATAAGAAAAACTCTATTCATACATTTAAAAAAAAAACGTGTAATCAGCTCGGGAATCTAACCCGGACGTTTTGAAAAAATAAAACTAACACTATTTCTATTTAGATATCGATTGTGTAGGTCTTGAGCAGTAAACGTTACTATGAAACATGATGTCTAAAATGAATAAAATGCATTGTTTTCATATCCCTTTAATCTATTTCAGTAAGTTTGAAATAAAAAATAGAAAGTAGGTATGTGTTGCGTATAAAATAAAAAATAAGTACGCGTCTACAGCGTGCATTTGGGTCGAGGGGCGACTGCATTTAGTTAGACGTGTCAATCGGCTTATCATCAATTATTATTACAGTCCATGATGGCCACTGCTTAACAAAATCAGACCAATTTCCAGCATGATACTGTGCACTTCCTTGATCTTGACAAAGTCATCTGCCCAATGAAGAGCCGACGTCAGATCAGACATAGACGGCAGTCTTGGTGATACCCCGAGGCAAAATTATATAGAGATTTCCAAGCAATAATAAACATGCTTGGAATGGGAATATGCGCAGAAAATTGTGGGAAATCTCTTCCAAGTGATGACAATGACATACGGCAATGTGGTAATCCCGCTATGTATGACTATACCGTAGGACCGATACATACATACATCATTGATCTCTACTATGTGCGTCCTTAATAAACTCTCTCTACAATACATCATTCTTCTGCCCTCAAAAATGGCTTATTATGATGTATGTGATGATATAGTCTAAGAATACGACATTTTTGAATATTCAAATTTCCCAGCCAGTAATCAAACAGTTCATTTAAAAAAAAATTAAACAAAAATTAAAACCGACTTCAAAAACTGAAAAGGTTAAAATAATTAAATTTAAGTAGGTACTCATCCCCTAGAAAAATATTTTTTGGAGTCGGTGCTTCACTTTCTATTGTTTTTGGACCAAGTTGATTGAGCACCAAGTTGGTGCTAAGTTGTTTCCAAAAACAATAGAAAGTTAAGCACCGACTCCAAAAAATATGTTTCTAGGGGATGAGTACCTACTTAAATTTAATTATTTTAACCTTTTTAGTTTTTTGAAGTCCGATTTAATTTTTCTTTAATTTTTTTTTTTACAATTTTTATTGATAACTTTCTAAGGTCGAGTAGATGGGTGACCGTCAACTTATAGTGTTTCCTAGTATCGTATCGTTTTACTAAAAAATCATAGGAAAGCAAAAATCCGCCAATATCGCATACGTTTTTTATATAAAAACCAAAACTACCCCACTGATTTTGAAAAAAAATTTATGGGACCAAATGGCAACTATTTCGCATCGAACAAAAAAAGAATCACGTAAATCGGATCAGCAGTCTCGGCGTAATCGGTGTACATACATAGAAAAAAATACCGGCCGAATTAAGAACCTCCTCGTTTTTTAAGTCGGTTAAAAATAAAAACGACACTATGATTAGAAAAATAGTGTTTTGTTAAAAATAACAAAATCACTACATTTGATTCAAATTAGTTCAGAGAATTTGGATACATAGGGGCGACAGTGTTGGCAATAATATAGGCTCTCTTTTTTACTAAATAAACGGGCTCGAATTCTTTTGTATAATGAAACATTTTCATAACCTAATAATGAAGTTTTAATTAGGTATTAAAATAGTCGCCCCCGTGACAGTTTTGAGTATTGTTCAATATAAATTTATAGTTTAGGATATGTCGATCCACACACACTTCTAGGTAAATTCCGCCGTGTATATCGATATATTCGTAGATTATTCATATTTCATAAATAGTAAGATTATAAGTAAGTACATAATAATAATTGAAGTTAGTAATTCGGGAGAGTCATAGAATAATAAAATAGACCTCTAGTTTAACACCAACCAGAAAAGGTTTAATATAGAGAGCTAATAATTATTTACACTGATTTAATGGGTTATTAACATTGGGCCTAATTCTGGGAACACACTTTAATTCTAAATTTAAGTACAGTATATCTCTTTCTCGCAAAAAGTAATAGGAAAAAGATAGCAAGAATCTGTTTAGAGCTGTCACTTAAATTTAGATAGATTTCTAAGAAACGATAGACAATTTTAGACGGCATGTAATTGGAGGTGCCTCCTAAACAGTGCATTTTAGCACGTTCAATAAGGTCGAAAATTGAACGCACCTTTCTAAATGTCAATTTATATGACAGCCATCCTTTTCGTATTCATTTTGAGAGAAAGAAATAGACTGAACTTAAATTTAAACTTAGCATGTGTTCGCTAGAATTAGGGCCATTGTTACAAATTACGTCTCTAATGAAAACCAATTTGGAATGTTAATACAAATATTCGAAAACTTCTTAGCTAAAATCCACAATCAAGTCTTATTATAATTCTTAAATGCCCGTTACTTATACGTTACGTTAATATAACTATAAAACACAATATAAAAAACGTACAAATTCAGTGGAACGCGTGATCTAAGCGTTCGCGATTTCGACAGCTTTATTGAGAATGAGAGAGACGTCCATCGGAGGGAAGTTTTGTAGGAGTTTCACGTTGGACGCGAAGTCGCCAGAGAGCAAATTATCTCTTACTAACCTGAAAGATATACAGTTTACTATAGCAAATACAGTAGATGCTTGTCTTTAATATTTTTAGGTACACCTTATTAGTCCAGTGACAATTCAAATCTGAAAGTCGTGGTGAAACACAACCGATTTTTTAGTAGGGATCGATAACATTTTCGAAGGAAATGAAAACGATATTCGAGAAATAAAAAAAGGCATATCCTCTGGTGAGATGTTGAACAACGACCTTTCACTATCCGGATGTTTGCCCTATGTACAGTACAGACGATAGCAAATCAAGTGTAACATTTGCACTACGAAAGCCGCCTCTATTAGAATGGAATAGGGCGGTCTCAAGGTCAAACTGTTACGCTTGATGTGCTGTCAACTGCACTAAGCTACCAATGAAAAATCGGTTGAAGATATCTGCTTCAAAATCGAGTCGCAAGATTCCACCCGAACATAAGCAAGTTAATAACATGGGCTATAACTAGTTTATAGATGTGTTTTGCAACTATCAAATAATAAAGCTTATTCATTTGATAATTTCATAACATTTCTATGAACTAATGCAGCCAATGTTCTAACTTATGAAAATAAAAGAGTGAAAGTTTTGAACATATGAATGATTGTGAGATGTGTGGCAGCTCATGTTGAACGATTATACGAGACGGAGAGGCTTATAGCGATTCAGTGACAATGGCGACCAACGGCTTAATGTGCCTTCCGAAGTACCGACGGAGGAGTTCGAGATAACAAATTTTAACTGACAAAAGGGGAAAAGTTTCAACCACTACGCCATGCTTCTTATGCCACCGATCTCCTCCCGAATATAATAAAGGTCCTAGTCTAAAACCCACTCATGCTCAACAAGGCACTTCGTATTTATATTGCAGAATAATTTCAGAAGTACCTCAAACTAGAGACAATAGTTTTCTATAGTTATTGAGACTTCAGCGGGCTGGTGAGGGATGAAACGTTGGTAAAAATATGTCTTATTTATCGATGGATTTCGTTTAGAACGTTGTTAGTCGATTTAACCGAATTTCCTTAAAAAACAACTGATTTAGTCATCATCATCATCATCATCACCAGCCTATATACGTCCCACTGCTGGGCACAGGCCTTCCTGCATGGAAGAAACACATGAGGAGTTTGGGCCATAACACCACCACGCTGGCCCAATGCGGGTTGGTGGGTTAAAGCGGTTGTAGTAACAACCGGGACCAACGGCTTAACGTGCCTTCCGAAGCACGGAGGAGCTCGAGATTATAAATTTTGGTTGACCCATCCCAGGGTCGACCATGGCGAAAGTTGCTTTGTTTTCGTATTCGAAACCAGAGCGCTCAAACCAATACGCCACCGAGCTCCTCACTGATTTAGTAGATACTCACAATATCATGGCACAACAGATGTAAATGAGAATATTGAATCTCTTTTCATCAGCAAACAATGTATCCCATATTCTTTCGACGTCAGGGAGAGAGAATTCTCGGGAGAGAAGCAGTGACAGCCATCTGTAATTAGCAAAAAATATATTTTAAATGATATTCGGCTATTCTGCACAGGAGCACGCGTGCCGGTCTTCGGAGTCATTCACTGTCTCCAACTCAACATCACGCACAAAGAAATTTGTGTCTCGTTTCTTTCTCGCACTTCCAGAGCTTAGATTTCTTTGCCAGCACATGTGTTCCCTCTTCTTCGGAATTCTTCCTATATGGGTTCCTTCAAGAGAGGCGTGAAAAAGCATTTGTGCCAGCACGGTGGAGGCGGCTAGAGCAGTCCCTAAACTGCACTAGCTCTCTTCGCATATGGAACCATCTTACCGCCTCACATCAGGTGGTGTTGGATCAATTGTCGTGCTTTGCATAAAATAAATTGACGGCACACTGGAGTAGTTAGTGCCCCGTCTAAAACATCAGGTGAAATCTATCTATTTTTTTTACATTGCAAAAAGTAATCTTGTTTGTTTAAATTCATTTTCGGTATCAACCCTAGCGTTACACCCGCCCGACTCAGGGTCACAGCGGCTCTTAACTCTCACGTACGGATACTGTCAATTCTGTGATATAGTTAAATTTTGTGCATTTCCTGTCTTTGTTTGTATGGCCAATGGGTAATACCCCTTTCACGGATATTATAAGAGCTCTTGGTTAGAGGGTTGATTCCATTGGACAGTCATCTGAAGTAGCAGCAACTATCATCTTACTAATATTAATAAATGTGAAAGTTTGGACGGATGTGTGGCAATCAAAAACCCGACAGATAGATTAAAAAACATACAGTATTTTTCCTCTCTGGAATGCGTTACCACAGGTAACACAGGCAAAGTCGCGGGCGGAAGCTATAAAATGCGATCCCACGGGTAACACAGATAAAGTCGCGGGCGGGCGCTGTCTGTTTTATATTGGATGTTTGAACAGACTACTTAGACATTTTTCATACAACTAGATAAGAACAAGCTGACGTCCCACCTGGTGGTAAGTGGTTACCACACCTGCAATAACAAGGAAAGATCACTTGATGTTGCAGGAGCGTTGAAATCCTGAGGCTTGAAATGAAATGCTGTCCATGCCCCGTAATTGCACTGGCTACCTTTCCCTTCAAACCGAGAGACAACGAACTGTTTCTCGGCTGAAATATGAGAGGCGGTAGTACCTACCCAGACGACTATACGGGCCTAAAGTAGGTGATTAAAAGTGCAACTACTAGGAGCAAACTCAGTTCTGTGCCGCAGAGGACCAACCTGAAACTGTAGTACAGCGGGCGTAGCTCTTGCATTTCCAAATGGTTCCAGACAGCTGCGTCGTGTTGCCTCAGGCACCTACTTAGCTTGCCCATCATGTAATTGATGCCACTCTCAGTCTCGTCTAGGGATCGGATGAAGAAATCACGTATCTCAGACATCAGGTTTGTGAAGCAGAAGAAGCAATCTGCTTCGGCGTGTTCTGAAAAACGTCTACATTGAAGTATGCCACCATAAAGAACATCACTCCAGCATCGCAATACATGGGGTAACTTATCATACTTTCGAAACTTTTCTGTTCAAATTGGTATGACGAAATTTTTAAAACCGGATTGATTTTTTTACATAATTTTGTTTAGGCTAGGTTTATGGAAAATAAAAATATCTTTATTCAACTAGGCCCTCCCAAAAAAGCACTTTCGAATCGTCAAAAATCCCTCATGTCTATCACATAAAATAATATTAATAAAGTACTATTCGAACTAAATGAGTCATCTAGCATTAACAGCTTCGGTCAAACGTTGAGTGGGATTGTTTTTCCTCTTTTGGGTCGCTCAGTTTGTGCATATTATTATGCCACAACAACAAGGGTAGGGAAGCGAGTATTATGAACGGTGGTGGTAAAACTATGGTAGTTAACTTAGACAAATACGGAAAGTACCAATATCAGGAAAGTATATTATATTATTTTAAATCTTATGAATTAGAAAAAAATAACAAACAAAAATTGTAATTTGATAGCTTTGTCAATTATGTTTTTGGTAAAACGAACATTATGAATTAAAAAAGGGTAAAGCCAATTGTTTTTACGGTGTAAGGGTTCGGTAAAGTAAAATTTGTACAAAAAAAATATTAACTTAAGTAACCAATTCAAGGAACATAAGTGGTTTGAAGTTGTTGTGTGATATTAGATGACAAGATCGGTTGCCGCACGCCAAATTATGTTTTAAATAACTAGATGACGCTTTTCTAATTGAAAAGAGTACCAAGAAAGTCATAACTTTAAAGACATTTGAATGTTTATTCTGTTGTTGTGTTCAAGGGGAAGATGTCAATAGCATCGGGCGATGCTTCTAGTCGGGAGTTACGTGTCAGGGAACATTGAGGCACCTAGTGCATGCACCAAATTTGTTTGCAGGGTCTTATATTAAATAGGTACCATTTAGGCTACAGTACCAAAGTTAAATAATTTCAGATATGTATTTATGGTCAGCACCTACTGGCGCAATAAATAATAGGAAAAAAATATTCGCGCCAGAAAATGCCATCATTTTGCACATAGTTTAAACTTTCGCAGATCGTACAACTCGCAAAATATTAATGAGCACAATACAACGACATTTCGCACTAGCGGCTAATATGTCCGAGCCTAAAGGCCCATTTAAACGATGCAAGTATCTTGCCTGTAGCATACAATTAATTTTAAGCAAGAAATGGCTTGCATCATCTAATGTGTTGCTTCCATTTAATTGTATGCTAAAGACAAGAAACTTGCATTGTGTAAATTGGCCTTAAAAATAAATCAAACAAAGCATGAAGAAATTCCAAAAGTAAGTAGGTACATTTCTCTTACTATATTCAGATTTTTCTTATACTAAGATAACAATATTATAACGTTTTATACACAAAATCTCCTTATTTTATTGTATATATATCATTAACATACACGTAATACTTACGCCTGCTTTCTTTATCGGCATCGATGGCAAAAGTATGGTAGATAGGGCCAATGATTTCATTCATACCCTGAACATACCCCTGCCCAGGATTTAGTTTAGCGTAGAGGAATAGCATTCGTTCGACTACCTCCCAGTGAGCTTCACATCCTTCGCTCAGGGGAGCATAATCAGCTCTCGACACGCTGTCTGAGCGACGAATATCACTGCTGAGCTGTAAAAATGACAAAGAGTATAGTAATATAACTATCGCAGCCTAAGGGTTAAATTAGCCACTTAACTGGACGCCTAGATTGTTGATCAAACGCCGGCATCCAATAAAACGACTGACGGACAACTCTAGTTAAGTTATTGAGCGCAACGTTTATCCAGATGGCTGAAAGATATTTTAAGTTAAATCTGTACGCTTCATAATGTAACATTTCGTCCTCAATATAATTATTATCTCTGATATGTGGGTACTTCACAGACTAGAGTTCAGTTAAACTTCTCAACAAATGTTATTCTCATTTAGAAATACAACAGGTTTCATATACACGGTATACAAAGTGAGCGCGTCCCGATCGCCTTGAAGACTCTAAAAGACAGCGCCTCCTGAGGAGGTGCCCAGGAGGCGATGCCTGTCTACTACGGCTCCTCTGGAGGCGATTCGCCTGGGTTCCGACTTCTGACCTCCTTAAAACTGCTTTAACTGAAGCAGTCGAGTTAGTAGTAAAATAGTTAGACTTTAATTGTAATATTCACCTTTGCAACACCTAGTCCTCGCCTCTCCAGAGTTGCGTATTTTAAAACAGATTGTTCAACACGCTTGTGTAACCGTTTCATTCCGTTGGTGTTAACAATCTGCAAACATAGTATTACCAGAAATCATTGTCATGGTAAATTATTAATTAAAATATAAAACTAGAAAAATTTCACGTCCTGAGGCAGGAATCGAACCCGCGAGCTTTCGCAATCCGGGCGACTGCTTTAATTACTAAGTAATTTTTCAAACATTTATAATAATGTTAAAATCAAAAATTAAGAATATGGTAAATTATGTCAATTATACACCTGTCTACGTTTACTCAGCTTATACGACAGGTTATCATTACTAAGTTTCTAAATTCTGAATAATACAATTAAACATAGAGCCACCATTCTAGATTATTATCACTAAAATTAAACTTATGTATCGTTAATAGTCAACATTCATAAACCTAGCATATTTTCAAAGGTTAATCGGTAAACTATGCTTAAAACTAAAACGTTTTAGTTTTAAGCATAGTTTACCGTTTAGGTCGATTTTTCGATAGAACAAATTTAGAAGAATATAAATTTAAAATGTTTTACGAGGTAAATAGGGTAAGGCTCTAACATTTCTTGCTATTATGTAAGTAGAATAAGCAATTTAATTCATGTCATATGTTCAATTCATATTTAATTTAAACATATTACAATTTTCTGTACTCGGTATTAAAATTATGCAGTGAATGTGATTTTAGCATTTCATAATTTTTCTATGAACATAAAAATTAACAACAAATTAACATTTTAACTATCATAACAATAACATGTACCTAACTTGAAAACTACATCTTGTGGTAAGGCCTCATTTTACAGCTTACTCTTTCTAGTAAATCATATTTATTTATCAGTGAACAGGCATTGAATCCATGACTCATGGCTTTTTTTTTCATTTGGGCTTATTGTTCAGTTGTTCCAATGACAAGAAAATGTATTCTTAATTAAGAAACAGTTCGCACTGTAATATTAATCAAGACAAGCTAACCTTTTCACATGGGAATTCTGTAGCAGACTGGAAAAATGAGATCTCTGGGCATAATCTTCTCACATCCTTGTCAATTTGTAGAAGAACTTCATTGTCTTTAAAGTATGTACCCCAGGAACTATCAGGGCTGATGTTGAGAGGATGGTCAGATTCACCACCAGGTGTAACAATTATTTCATCTGGAATTGATTAATGTTATCTTTTTTTAATAAGTGGTGTTAAGACTTCTATTTATTTTGAATAAATCAAATATGCCCATTATGAGAAGAAAATCAACTAAAGTGTAAATTTTTGCCCAATAAATAACAAACTTATAGTACCTATCTTATATCTTACCAATAAATTGTAGATATAGTTGTCTTTTTTTCTCCAAAGTGGATTCTCTTGCACTCTTTTCATGGGGTATATAATGTAGCAATATTTTCCATACAATTGATCTTAAGCCTTTTTCGTCTGGGATACCTAAAATTACATTTGTTTACTAATTTATTAACTAAAGCTACCTAATATTTACCTTTATTATTTGGTTAGGGGTCCCGGGTTCGCATCCCGGTAGGCGCAGATGTTTGTATGATGAGGGCGATCATTTGTTCACAAGTCATTGATGTTTGTATGTTTCATAAGTATATTCCTAATATCATAAATATTACTATCAATATTTCTCCATTATCTAGTATCCGTAATGGAAGCTCTTAATGATGCTTAATTTGAGCTATTTTTAAATAAGTGTGAGTGTACGAATGAATATTATTTATAATATACTAATAATATTATCCTGAAAAACACATCAATAAAAGGAAGCCGGTAAGATTTTACCAATACTTTGCTATGCACGATGTTCACCAGGCTTTGCCTACCAATTGACAAGACAAGTGACAAACAAATTTTTTGGCTTTGCCTACCGAGTGACAAAAAAATCTTTGGACAATTAGGAGTAGGAAATAGGAGTCCAAAGCCTTAAATACGGACATAGGTTTCATACCCTTATAAACAAACAAAGAAAACAACAACAACAAAAACTTGGTTAACAAAGAAATACCCCACTGGACTAACCATTGAAAAGTAAATAACTTCCAAACCTAAGAGACAAGAAGAATATTTTTTGTTGATTGTAATAGGTGTTTTGGACACCTATTACAATCAACAAAAAATATTAAAAATATGGGCATGGTTTCAAACACTTATTATTGATAACAAAGAATGGCTTTGAAAAGTTAATGGCTTCCAAGCCTTATGAAAGAAAATAATCCAAAGCATTAACTAAGGGTGTAGGTTTCATACCCTTATTATCGATAGCAAAGAATTGACCTGCTGGAAGTAGCTTATCCTAGATTTCGTTTATTTCATATAGTGATCTATCAGTAAATCAAAACTGAACTTATTTGGCAGACATGAAAGTTTAAATGATTAATTAGTTGATAAAGCCTTAGTAACTAGGGCTCCGGTGGACAAACATACACTACTTTGCTGGCTTTGAGTGTTAAAAATTTCACTTGCTATTTTAAGATTAATAATAAAAAAATGCATTTATTTATTCAGTACACTACTGCCAGTACTTTAGCCCACATATTATAGTTGTAACAGTGAAGCATAACACTTGACTTACCATTAAAAGCCAGTCTTTGTAATTGTTCTATATTAATAACATCTTGTTCTAAAACATCTTCAAATGCTTTTATCCTAGAATAACACAAAATTGTGAATATTTTATTTATTTAGTATTTAAACATTAACAAATCTTTAAATTTTGGTATGAATTCTTTTAATTTACCATAACCACCCATTTAATAAAGAGTGGTTATCAACAGCCATCTATACTTAGTCTGCCCATTATTAGTCAATGACAATGCAAATTACGAGCTCCTGGACCCGGGGGATCCTCGGCAATAGAATATATTGTTTGTGTCTAGTTTGTGGGTGCTTCACAAATTGTATTGTTTTATATTTGTTAAAATAGCGAAATTCACAGTGTGCATGCACATGCATGTCTTGTACGTATGCCATATGCCATTAGAATCAAAAGTCATTGACTGTCAAATGTGTTTATGTATACACATTATTGCATGGTACAGTAAAATGATAAAACTAAAAAGTGTGAGTAATCCAAGCAGTAGAAAAGTTAGTGTCCCACCCCTGACTGAACTATAAGTTTGCATGCAGTATATAAACTTTTTCAAAAGATAAGTACTTGAAACTTCATAAAGGTAAAATCTTTTAGAAATTAGAATTCTGTTTTGATAATATTATTATTACAAAGGTACGTTCAAGACCATTTTGATAAAACGCCCTAATTTTTACATGTATAATAATCGAAATTTGGTACTCGTAATTTAAAATGAGCATATTTACCTTGCTTTATGTAAACTCATATTGGTGTTTTCGCAATATTTGTATACACAACTTACTATATTAAATTAAAAAATACATGTAAATGAAGTATCAAACTCTTTAAAATTTGTTGTTATTTTTACAAGGAAACATTTATTTTCCTTAGGATATCGTTTGAAAACCAGTGTAAACTCCCAGGACAAAAATTAAAAATGGGCACTGAAAATGACAAATTAAAATAAAAGTCACCGACGTATTTTAGAGGATTTCCTTTTTTTAAAATAAAACTAATGTTCAAGTAAATAAAGTACAAATTATCGCTTCTAACCATATGCCTTTTATTTTTAATATTTATCAAGGGAAGTTTTATGGTAGTTTGGCATGTTTCGCAGGGTTTTCTCCGTCTACGCTGATCTCACTCACCGAACTGTCACGATGACGTTGACTGACACCTAACGATGACGAAGAAATATTATGGACTTGGCGTAACTACCTACTGGGCGTGCCATACCTAATGTCCTTGGGCGTATAAGATGGCTACCTCTCAGTGTTGTAATAACTCTCTCACATGTGCATCTGTTGTCGATATGAGATTTAAAAACTTATGGATGAAGGTACAAAGAGAGGTTTATTAATGAACACAATGAAAAAACTTATGGATGAAGGTACAAAGAGAGGTTGTCAAGGTCAACAACACAATGAAATTATTTTACTTCAGAGAAAATATTATATTGTTTGTAATTGTAACTAACTAAATTCGGATAAATAGGTAACTTGTTTTAGAATCGATTTTTATTTTTATTTACAGAATGTTATTTGCATTCAGTAAATTATCACCCTGCAAGATAATGAATATTGAATGTCTTGTTATTATTTTGCGTGTAAATAGGCAATCAATGTTCAATGCCTTTCAATGCGATTGCTTTCAATTTCATTGAACCGTCTATTTTCAATTTCATTGAACTGCATAATCAACAAAAATTGGTTAATAACCTATGAAGGGTAAAAGTCGTTTGTTTTTTGTTCTTCTTTCTTCACACTGTTTCAAATATCACGAAGGCTGATTGTTCTCTTCAAGACAAAGCCCGACACCTTAAATTAACTAGTTTCTTAGCGTATTTATCATAAAAATATATTAATATAAATATAAATATAATAATATAAAAATATATTTTAGTCCGTGCGGTGACGGATTAAGAATACAATTCACCGCCCCATTTCTTCCCGTGGGTGTCGTAAGAGGCGACTAAGGGATTACCGAGCTACCAACTGCTCGACTGGTGGTAGGGTCTGAACACCCGCCTGGTTAGTGACCACCGTACGCATGGCGTAAAACCCGCCAAGTGACCACTTGTGGTCGCGTTCCGGGATCAGTCAGCGTACAACCAGAGCTTGGGGAGACGTTGCGGCGATGGATGCGGTCAGTGACGGCTTCCGTCTAACCAGAGCCAGGTGGACTGCGTTGACCCGCCGACCAGGGAGACCCGAAGGAACGGCTGTTCCGCTGGCCGCCCGTGGTACAGTACAGGGGCCCAAGCGAACCTAACCAGTTCGTGAGGCTGCCCTATCATGCCACGCATAATCTTGGGGTGGTCCGTCGTGCCGGTTGGTGACCGGGTGGTGGGGTCCCGGCGGCCATTCCCGGGGGGGTTCGGGGGCCCTTCCGTTCGGCGGGTCAGCGCTTCTCTGCTGTCGGCTATTACCTGGGGAAACAGGCCTCACGCTTTGACCGTATATATCGCGACGACGTTCCCCCAATTCAGGCCTCTCCTCCTTCATCATTTACTATGGCAGCGCTAAGAAACATTTCCGGTCGTTCAGCGGTGCACACCCCCACCACAACCACGCTGTTTGAGGTCGGGCTCACTAACATCCGTGGGCTCCATGCTAACCTCAATGCCGTCCACCAACATCTCGAGACGGCTCGACCCGAAATGCTGTTTTTGACGGAGACGCAAATACTCCGCCCGGCAGACACTAGCTACTTGGATTACCCCGGCTACGTTCTTGAAGAGTCCTTCAAAGCGAAGGCCGGGGTATGCTTGTTTGTCCGGGCGGATGTTTGCTGTCGCCGTCTGCGCTGTTTGGAGGACCCTTCCTACTCTATTCTTGGGGTGCATGTGGACCTGGGCACACATTGCCGTATCTACGTGTGCCTGTATAGATCCCACAGCGGTGACATGGAGACAACTCGACTTTTCGAACATCTTAGTCGGGTGGCAGATGTTGCGCAGGAGCAGTTTCCAACCGCGGAATTGGTGTTTTTAGGGGACTTCAATGCTCACCACGAGTCGTGGTTAAGTTCCTCTAAAACTGACCATGCTGGTAGAACTGCCCACGCTTTCGCTCTCACGCATGACTGACCCAACTGGTAAACCAGCCCACCAGGATTCCAGACATTGTCGGTCACGCGCCCTCATTGTTGGACCTTCTGCTGACGACTCGCCCGGATGGATATCAGCTAGAGGTTCGTGCTCCTTTGGGAACATCGGATCACTGCCTGATATCCGCTGGGGTGCCACGGGCGTCGCCACCGGTACCTATGGTTGCCAAACGCCGCATCTGGCACTATGCGTCGGCAGATTGGGACGGTATGCGGGATTACTTTGCATCTGTCCCTTGGAGGCAGCGCTGTTTCAGTGAGCTGGACCCGAACGCTAACGCTACTGCTGTTGCTGATGAGATCATGTTAGGGATGGAGTACTATATCCCTCACTCCGATCTCATCAGTAGGGGTAGGCGTAACCTCTGGTTCAACCGCGATTGTGCCTTAGCTGTTGAAAACAGACAGTCGGCATACCGCGCTTGGATCAGGGGCCGAGCTTGCGGGGATCCCAACATTGACTCACTGAAAGCAGCCTATAACAACGCCACCAAGTCCTGCAAAAGGGCCTTCATCAGAGCGGATGCCCAGCGCGTTGCACGAGTTGGCCAAGAACTTCTTACGCATCCTACGGGAAGCCGTAGCTACTGGCGTCTGGCCAAAGCCGTGCAATCCAACTTCTGTCAACCCTCGCTGCCCCCGTTGAGATGTTCTGACGGCTCGCTAGCTCACAAGCCGCAAGAGAAAGCCGATCTCTTGGTAAAACTCTTTGCTGCTCACTCCCGAATCGATGACTGCAACTTACAGCCACCAACACTCTCCCACTGTGGCCACACAATACCCGATATTCGTATTAGGCAATGTGATGTACGTGCGGAGCTTCAGTCAATCGACGTCCGGAAAGCTAGTGGACCTGATGGCATTCCAGCGATAGTACTGAAAAACTGCGCAGCGGAGTTGTCTCCTGTCTTAACGCGGCTATACCGTCTTTCTCTCTCTTCTGGGTGTGTGCCGGAATCTTGGAGAGAGGCCAATGTGCAACCGGTCCCCAAAAAGGGAGACCGATCAGACCCAGCTAACTACCGCCCGATAGCTGTCACCTCAGTTCTTTGCAAGGTCATGGAACGGATCTTAAACCACCAGCTGATCCGATACCTAGAAGATCACTCATTAATTAATGATCGACAGTACGGGTTTCGGCCGAACCGGTCAACGGGTGATCTTCTAGCGTACTTAATGCATGTCTGGGGTGAAGCTATTGACAAACGTGGTGAGTCACTGGCAGTTAGCCTTGACATTGCCAAAGCGATCGATCGGGTCTGGCACAAGGCTCTTCTCTCCAAGCTCCCGGCATACGGTCTGCCCGCTCAGCTCTGTAACTGGATCGCCGGCTTCCTGCATGAGCGAAGAATCCGTGTCCTCGCAGATGGATGCGCTTCGCGGTTCATGTCAGTGAATGCTGGTGTACCACAAGGCTCTGTTCTATCCCCCACACTCTTTCTTCTTCATATCAATGACATGATTCCGTTAGGAAACATTCATTGCTATGCAGATGACAGTACAGTGCAAGGGGGATATTACGGTCGCCCAGGGGCTGGGCGCGCTGAAACCGAGAGGGAGAGAGAGAATCTTGCCATTGAGCTCGACAGGGTGTTGAACCTCGTATCTGAATGGGGATCTAACAATCTTGTTGAGTTCAATGCTAAGAAAACACAGGTGTGCGCGTTTACAGCTAAAATGTCGCCGTTCCTTCCCCTTCCGTCTCTTCAGGGCATGACTCTTTCGGCACAGGGCTCCCTAAATTTGCTAGGCATGGAGATATGTTGCGATCTGAATTCCAGGAACTACATCGAAACCGTGATCAAAACAGCCTCACGGAAGCTCGGTGTCCTGAACAAGGTGCGTCGATTTTTCACGCCTGACCAATTATGCCTGCTCTATAAAACTCAGGTCCGGTCTTGCGTGGAATATTGCTCGCACTTGTGGGATGGCTCCGCCAAGTACCTTCTCGATGCCCTGGACAGATTGCAGCGTCGTGCTGTCCGTATCATTGGCGATGTAGAGGTCACCAACAACCTTGAGCCTCTGCAATTGCGTCGATACATTGCGTCGCTTAGCGCCTTCTATCGGCTATATCACGGAGAGTGTTCTGAGGAGTTATTTGACCTTATCCCACCTTCCCCCTTCCTACTCAGGAGCACGCGAGCCGGTCTTCGGAGTCATCAATTCACTGTCTCCACCTCAACATCACGCACAAAGAAATTTAGTAGCTCTTTTCTTTGTCGAACTTCCAGAACTTGGAATTCTTTGCCAGCACATGTGTTCCCTCCTTCGTATAACATGGGTTCCTTCAAAAGAGGCGTGAAAAAGCACCTTTCGGGCCGGCAAGGTGGAGGCGGCTAGAGCAGTGTCTGAACTGCACTAGCTGTCTTCGCATATGGACTCTTCTTACCGCTTCACATCAGGTGGTGTTGAGTCATTTGTCGTGCATTGTATAAAAAAAAAAAAAAAAAAAAAAAACCGTTTAATTATGCACGACTATAATGTTTGACACCAGATCTACCACACTTGGCACAAAAATATGGCGGGATCGGTTGCACTAGGTACTTCTATGCTAATGATGTCACAGAAAAGAGTTTCCAAGATTCAAAAAATAATATTTATCCTTTTTCAAATGCAACTAGTCCCTTGGTAAAAAAAGACAACATGACGTTTGACATTCATAAGTCGATAAGATAGATATTTCTATATTTCCGGTCGTTCAGCGGTGCACACCCCCACCACAACCACGCTGTTTGATGTCGGGCTCACTAACATCCGTGGGCTCCGTGCCGTCCACCAACATCTCGAGACGGCTCGACCCGAAATGCTGTTTTTGACGGAGACGCAAATACTCCGCCCGGCAGACACTAGCTACTTGGATTACCCCGGCTACGTTCTTGAAGAGTCCTTCAAAGCGAAGGCCGGGGTATGCTTTTTTGTCCGGACGGATGTTTGCTGTCACCGTCTGCGCTGTTTGGAGGACCCCTCCTACTCTATGCTTGGGCTGCATGTAGACCTGGGCACACATTGCCGTGTCTACGTGTGCCTCTACAGATCCCACAGCGGTGACATGGAGACAACTCGACTTTTCGAACATCTTAGTCGGGTAGAAGATGTTGCGCAGAAGCAGTTTCCAACCGCGGAATTGGTGTTTTTAGAGGACTTCAATGCTCACCACGAGTCGTGGTTAAGTTCCTCTAAAACTGACCATGCTGGTAGAACTGCCCACGCCTTCGCACTCACGCACGACCTGACACAATAGGTAAACCAGCCCACCATGATTCCAGACATTGTCGGTCACGCGCCCTCATTGTTGGACCTTCTGCTGACTACTCGCCAAGATGGATATCGGCTAGAGGTTCGTGCTCCTTTGGGAACATCGGATCTCTGCCTGGTATCCGCTTGGGTGCCACGGGCGTCGCCACTGGTACCTATGGTTGCCAAACGCCGCATCTGGCACTATGCGTCGGCAGATTGGGACGGTATGCGGGATTACTTCGCATCTGTTCCTTGGAGGCAGGGCTGTTTCAGTGAGGTGGACCCGAACGCTAGCACTACTGCTGTTGTTGATGAGATCATGTTAGTGATGGAGTACTATATCCCTCACTCTGATCTCATTAGTTGGGGTAGGCGTAACCTCTGGTTCAACCGCAATTGTGCCTTAGCTGTTGAAAACAGACAGTCGGCATACCGCGATTGGATCAGGGGCCGAGCTTGCGGGGATCCCAACACTGACTCACTGAAAACAGTCTATAACAACGCCACCAAGTCCTGCAAAAGGGCCTTCATCAGAGCGGATGCACAGCGCGTTGAACGAGTTGGCCAAGAACTTCTTACGCATCCTACGGGAAGCCGTAGCTACTGGCGTCTGGCCAAAGCCGTGCAGTCCAACTTCTGTCAACCCTCGCTGCCCCCGTTGAGATGTTCTGACGGCTCGCTAGCTCCCAAGCCGCAAGAGAAAGCCGATCTCTTGGTAAAACTCTTTGCTGCTCACTCCCGAATCGATGACTGCAACTTACAGCCACCAACACTCTCCCACTGTGGCCACACAATGCCCGATATACGTATTAGGCAATGTGATGTACGTGCGGAGCTTCATTCAATCGACGTCCGGAAAGCTAGTGGACCTGATGGCATTCCAGCGATAGTACTGAAAAACTGCGCAGCGGAGTTGTCTTCCGTCTTAACACGGCTATACCGTCTTTCTCTCTCTTCTGGGTGTGTGCCGGAATCTTGGAGAGAGGCCAATGTGCAACCGGTCCCCAAAAAAGGAGACTGATCAGACCCAGCTAAGTACCGCCCAATAGCTGTCACCTCAGTTCTTTGCAAGATCATGGAACGGATCTTAAACCACTAGCTGATCCGATACCTAGAAGATCACTCATTAATTAATGATCGACAGTACGGGTTTCGGCCGAAACGGTCAACGGGTGATCTTTTAGCGTACTTAATGCATGTCTGGGATGAAGCTATTGACAAACGTGGTGAGTCAGTGGCAGTTAGCCTTGCTATTGCCAAAAGCGTTCGTTCGGGTCTGGCACAGGGCTCTTCTCTCCAAGCTCCTGGCATACGGTCTGCCCGCTCAGCTCTGTAATTGGATTGCCGGCTTCCTGCATGTGCGAAGAATCCGTGTCCTCGCAGATGGATGCGCTTCGCGGTTCATGTCAGTGAATGCTGGTGTACCACAAGGCTCTGTTCTATCCCCCACACTCTTTCTTCTTCATATAAATGACTTGCTTCCGTTAAGAAGCATTCATTGCTATGCAGATGACAGTACATTGCATGGCGGATATTACGGTCGCCCAGGGGCTCGGCGCGCTGCAACCGAGAGAGAGAGAGAAAGAGAGAGAGAATCTTACCATTGAGCTCAACAGGGTGTTGAACCTCATATCTGAATGGGGATCTAACAATCTTGTTGAGTTCAATGCTAAGAAAACACAGGTGTGCGCGTTTACAGCTAAAATGTCGCCGTTCCTTCCCCTTCCGTCTCTACAGGGCACAACACTTTCGGCACAAAGCTCCCTAAACTTGCTAGGCATGGAGATATGTTGCGATCTGAATTCCAGGAACTACATCGAAACCGTGATCAAAACAGCCTCACGTAAGCTCGGTGTCCTCAACAAGGTGCGTCGATTTTTCACGCCTGACCAATTATGCCTGCTTTATAAAACTCAGGTCCGGTCTTGCGTGGAATATTGCTCGCACTTGTGGGATGGCTCCGCCAAATACCTACTCGATGCCCTGGACAGATTGCAGCGTCGTGCTGTCTGTATCGTTGGCGATGTAGAGGTCACGAACAACCTTGAGCCTCTGCAATTGAATCGAGACATCGCGCCGCTTAGCGCCTTCTATCGGCTATATCACGGAGAGTGCTTTGAAGAGATATTTGATCTTATTCCACCTTCCCCCTTCTTACTCAGGAGCACTCGTGCACGTCTTCGGAGTCATCAATTCACTGTCTCCACCTCAACATCCCGTACAAAGAAATTTAGTAGCTTGTTTCTTTGTCGTACTTCCAGAACTTGGAATTCTATGCCAGCACATGTGCTCCCTCCTTCCTATAACATGGGTTCCTTCAAAAGAGGCGTGAAAAAGCACCTTTCGGGCCGGCAAGGTGGAGGCGGCTAGAGCAGTGTCTGAACTGCACTAGCTGTCTTCGCATATGGATTTTTCTTACCGCTTCACATCAGGTGGTGTTGAGTCATTTTTCGTGCTTTGTAAAAAAAAAACACGATTCCTATAGAACAATATGGCATCTCCTCATTGATTTCGTCATAGATTCTATCCTCTTTGGTTGAGGAGATGCCATAAATAAATAACGTTCTAGAATCGTGATAGACATTATCTATCCTAACGACATAAGAATGTCAAACGTCATGTTGTGCTACTTGAGATTTTCAATGTAACGCTAGCTATTGTTCATGTGTAAGATGGCGGTAAAACTTAAAATCATATAGCCTCGTCCTGCCCAGCTCATTAGATAACAGACTTGCTATTACTGTCCGGTGTTATTTTAAAAGGACACACTGGCCCTAATTCTGGCGAACACATGCTAAGTTTAAATTTAAGTTCAGTCTTTTTTTTTCTCTCAAAATGAAAAAGAAAAGGATGGCAGTCATATTAATTGACATTTAGAAAGGTGCGTTCAATTGTCGACCTTATTGTACGTGCTAAAATGCAGTGTTTAGGAGGCACCTCCGGACATGCCGTCTAAAATTGTCTATGGTTTCTTTGAAATCTATCTAAATTTAAGAGACAGCTCTAAACAGATTCTTGCTATCTTTTCCTATTACTTATTGCGAGAAAGAGATATACTGTACTTAAATTTAGAATTTAAGTGTGTTCCCAGAATGAGGCCCACTGTCCAATGTGGTTACTGCCCAAAACTTTGATTGGAAATAATATAAATGAGAATTTTTTTTTCGGGGTTTACGCTATTTAAAGGGACTATACTTAATCCTTTAGTGCATGTCTGAATCCAATCAATTTAGTTCTTTATAAAGAACATTGGGCAAAATCAGCAAATTGCTTATGATTTATGTGTCCATTTAAGAAGACACTGGGTACATTTAAATAAAAGTTGAGGATAATAAATCAAACCTTTATTTAACGCGAACTATCATTTAGAGTTCAAATTGAGATCACAGAAGTTTAAATAAAATAACTTTTATCAGTCTTCCAATTTTAATCACGTAGGTAATTATAGCTTTTTCTAGGTACCTACGTTATCTACCATTTATTTTTAATATTGTTAGTCTCAACAGAATTATAACTTTAAACAAATTGTAAATCTTTGCATTTTCTAATATCCGGGCCCCACCACGCCACACACGTCCTCGTGAAGTAGCACGTCCCCTCGCTCTGACGCAGGTTCTCCCACGACCTGTTCCCCTAATGTACACCTCCTCATCTCCCACAGACTCAGATTTTGAAACACTGGTTGAGCTTACCGAATTATGTTTCGTCTCTTCGGAACATATGCAGGATCGTCAAAGTCTTCTTCTGAAGGTATGAAGTCATAATTCTACTAAAATGTTTGAAATGTCTTCATATCTTAATCCTTTTTTAGATAAAAAAATGTTAGCACAATATGCCCGATGTGATTTATAAATGACATTAAAACACGTGGCTCTGTATAAATTCGAATATTTACATTTTGCTACTAATAATTACAAATATCAATAAAATATTTAATAAACTTCATATTTTATATAGTTTCATTGAAAAAAAAACAAAGATTATAATGATAAATTATGATTCAAAACTTACTATTTCTTGGTGGTGGTGCCATCTTGAACTTGCAAGCCTCACTGACTTTGACGTATCTAACGAAGCTGTCATAATCACTGCTCATTCATTGGATATTATGTCCATCAATTATATTATAGTATTACAATACAAATGGCCTATACCAGGCAAGGTCCGAGAAAGGAGCAAAAATCGTTTGTCATTTACAAATCACAGTGGGCAGAAAGTTTAGGTGAGAAGTTTTTAGCCTGGGCAGGAGCCACGAAGTTGATAGTGTCATTTTAAAAAGACATTGAGTAGGACGAGGATAGACTACGTTAAATGTCTTAATTGGACTACGTTTGATGTCTGCTTGCACTTTGCACACAATTATTAAGAAACGTATTGGCACGGTAATGTCCCAAACATTACCGTGCCAATACTTTTAAGTGCGGTCAACAACAGAAGTAGGTAGCTGAATACTTTAGTACCATGTCACAATAACTATGGCGTTAATATGTTTAGTACGTAGGTACTAGTACTGGTACTTGTGCAATAGTCGGTGTGACCGTTTCCAAAGAGTACATGAGCAATTTCAAAATAAAGTGTACCCAGTTTTAAAATACGATTTTATTTTTTAAGTTACTTTTTTGTCAAAATTTGACCATGTTTTAATAGGAAATATAGTTTATTATAGAGAAAAATAAAAAGGAAAGTGGAATTAGAGGCATTATTCCAATAATATCGAAACAAAACGATCTTAGTGGCGGAACTGATTCCATTGTGTGACTAGATTTAAAAGAAAAAATAAAGAAAAGTATGAAACTAATATGCCTTTTTTATTTTTATTTAGACTAATAATACATGCAATTAATTTATAAAACAAGAAAATTAGCTTTAGTTTCAAGGACTAACAAAAAAATTATTGTTTTTTGGTCGGTTTTGTGACTCTGTCGCTTTTTACTTAGTTATTTTTTTATTTTTACTTTAAAAACATAATATTTTACTCATTATTTGTAGGTTTTTCGAATAGTAATACATTAAATGTAATCATATTCGTGGCCGCATAGATTTGAAAATTAAAAATTTGTCTGATTTCATTGATTTTATTCCTCAGAACAATAACTAAAGCTTTAGTCATTGTTCTGGCTCTCTTCGTTCGCCGTTCTGAGTTTAATTCAATCAATTTGAAAGGACAGTGTCAAAATGGAAGTCTTAAAATCATAAAGCTGTGTTCATATGACGTAAAGATAACCAAAATAATAGACATTAAAATTTTGAAAACATATTCATGATAATTTAACCCTACTTCTCAATTGAGAACTATTTGAGTATACCTACACATCAAAAGTGTCTAGACATCAAACAAGTTTTTGCCAATTACTGAAAATTAGGGTTTGAGTTATAAACTCCTGTGGATTTTTTGTTAATTTAATAATTTCAAAAGGAACAGTTTTTGAATGTCGGTCATAAGATGAAAATCTTCTGGCAAGTGGTATTCCTTTGTAATCCTGCAACGGCCAACGGCCAAATCAGTACCAAAAGACGTTTAAAGCAATCAGTCCTGCACGTTCGTGGTTTGATGTCAACTGAACTTCAAGTCTAAATCAGTAGAAAACCCAAAGAGAGTAAGTTTTTTTTATAATAATATCTAATAAATAATTAAATAATTTTTATGCACATGACTGATAGCACAATAGGCGTGCCATCAACTTCAATGGCGTTTGGCACGCCTGTCGTGTCATGAAATATTTGTTCACCGCCGCAGCAAGAAGTTTTCGAAATAAAATAATGGGCGCCGCAATGAATCGGTTAAGAAAAGCTTATCTAGCGTTTAAAACATGTCGTCACCAAACTTCAATCTGTAAAAAATAAAAAAAAGTTAGTATTTTTTTAACTTCATTATTCCGTGAAGGAAGGTATATTGTGTTTCCGTTCGGCGCCGAATAGTTCCACAATTAGAAGATTTTTTGTAGCAAATAGCGGTCACAAAACGGTATGTTCCGGTTACTTCAAATTTTAAATTTTTATTAGATTTAAGTATTTTTAATAGAAAATAAGTAAAAACAATATTGTTGATACTTTTAACTGATAAATATGACTTTTAAGAATTCAAATAATATTTACTAAATATGTATACACGAAAACTTTTAGAAATAAAAGATTTTGTGATACCAGTTGGGAAGGGGACAGGTAAATTCGATGGTCTTCAATATTTTGAAATCTTCGTAAATTTTATATTTAGTTAAGTATCAACAAAACGACAATTTATGTATATATTATATAATAATACTTTTATTTCACTTAAATTATAATATTCTGCTAGAAGTCATGTATCACAAAAAAAATGAACAAAGTCGAGGGACAAGGCTTAAACCGGGGGTACTTTTTTTTTTAAATTGCTCACATACCGTTTCGACACATGGTACTAAAGTGTTAACCTACTTCTGTGGTCGACTGTACAGTCCGAAGGTACAAACAGCAACACTGTATTTATACAAATAATTTCATCTCTTTCTACCTTTCTGTCTGTTGCGTCTCGAACGGGCAGTTAAGATTGTTGCTGTTTGTACACTCTTGAGTTGTTCGGTTGTTTTAAAGCGGTCCCCGTTTTAAACTTTTAATTTTTCTCGCTGTTTTAATTTGAAAACCTTTTCTTGATTTTAGTTGTCAGGCATTCTAAATACATAGGGCGTAGCTTGGGAGCACCCTAGAAAAATACCCCTCCTCATACATAAAACAACTTCATCCTCAATTACCGAAACCGAAAACTGTCTTCAAACAAAAAGCTAAAATAATTACCTACGCCGTCGACATAATGTCAACATGTTAGAAAGAAAGAAAGAGAAATACTCTGTAAAACAGTAATTTCCAGAGCGAAATTCGATTTTGTCGGCAGAATTGGCGATCGACTTGCAAGACGGGGTGTCGTGGTCCGAGAGTCGCGCTTTCTGGTCGCTCGCCAAAGCTGCTAAGGGGAAACTTTTGTAGGTCGTCCTTGCCGCCACTACGTAAGCCTGACGGAAACTTGGCCCACAGCGCTAAAGAGAAAGCCGATTTACTGGGTGCTGTCTTTGCCTCGAGCTCGACTTTGAATGACGGAGGTGCTACAACACCTATCATCCCCTGGTTGCGGCAACTCTATGCCGGAGATCTCCATTACACAATGGGAGGTACGGCGTGAGTTGTCATCTCTGGATATTCATAAGTCGAGCAGGCCAGAAAGTGGTGCTCCTGAGGTGTGTCCTGTTCTGACGCGTCTTTTCACGCTTTCTTACTCCACCAGGCCAGTTCCGTCTTCATGGAAGACTGCCCATGTGCACCCGGTGCGGGCCCAAAAAGGTTGATAGATCAGACCTGTCGAATTACAGGCCAATGGCTCTCTTTTCTCAAAGGTGATGGAGCACGTTATAAATACGCAACTCTTGAGGTACTTACCTAGAGGATCATGACCTAATCAGTGACCGTCAATATGGCTTTCGCCACAGTCGCTCGCCGGGTGATTTCTAGTGTATCTCACGCACCGTTGGGCTCTTGCCATTGAGAGTCATGGTGAGGCATTGGCTGTTAACTATATTGTTAAATGGGTTATTACAAGTAATCTTGTAGTAAATAATAATCGGACAACCGTCCAGTATAACGTGTTTATTTAGTGACTGTGTTACATAGGTACATACATTTTAATGAGACACATAAATGTACATGTATGGAATGTGACAAATGTGGGATAGTAGTACTCCACAATATTAACGCCATATAGTTATTGTGACATGGCACTAACGTGCTAACGTGTTCAGCTACTTCTGTGGTCGACCGTACCTATATTACCAGCCACAGTTAATTTTCTTTTCTTCAAGTCATGTACTACAACTGAAAAGGAAGTTTGTAGTTTATAGCGGGAAAATAGTTTTTAATCTAATAAAATAAAAATCAATTCGTTACGAGGATAGTTTTATGATTTTGCTGATCTCTTAGATATATTTTATAGTAAGTATATTTATTACGTCCAAAAAAGAGCCACTAGATCAACAATGTATACAAAACTAGCTAGAATAGACAGAAGCCCTTTAGTCATTGCTTCGTTTCTATATTTGTTTCCTAAATAGAACTGGTAAAACGCAGCAGCGGCACAAAGAAGAGTTGATATTGTAGCACTACACAATAGTAAACACTCTATAAGCCTATTCGACTCTAAGTTTAAGCCTGCTTCCAGCAGTAGACCTAAAGTGACTATAGTGTATCCTCCAAAGAAACCGTTGAGTATAAAGTTGTCGAAAGAAGTAAAATCTTCATTTTCTGTGTTGAAATACAAACTGTATACCATTAAAAAGAAGGTTAGTCCTCGAAGACACATTTGCACCAGTTTGTAACTCATGTTTTACTGCACTGTAGAAAACTTGTTAGGTAAATAGGTATCACAATGTAGTCGGTTTTGTAGTAAAAAAAACTAGTATTAAAATAATAAAATAAAAAGGTGTAAAAAATACAGATTATGAATTTGTATTGCAACAAAAGTACACATGACAGAACAGTGGATCAGGAAATTCAGGATAAAAGAGAATGTAATCACTACGTTTAATTAACATGGTCACAGATCTATGGTAAGTAGGAAGTGCATATAGGGCTACCTGTAATCTGTGCAGCTGATGGAATTGCCTGGTCATATTTATGTCAAAACTTTTGAAATATTATACGTTTAATGCAAACCATAATGTCTACAAAATTTATAATTTATGACTTAAAAGTACAAATTATGGACTCTGTATGGCATTATTACTTAATCGGCATCGCAATTATGCCCATCATATCTACTAAATGCTCGATGTGCCTAATGAAATTACGATAAAATTATGCTAAATAAAACTATGATATCTAAATAAAGATGGTTAAATACTTATGATAATAGTTATTTAAGATACTAATGCGTTAAGTTGATTTTTACTAGTCACGAGTTTGTAAAAACCAATATCCGCACTTGTGTCCTATAACGTTGTCAATACATGTCAATACAACGTTGTCAACACAAAAAATATTATTATTGTACCTACCTACTGTTTTCTCACAAATCTGTGAGAAAACAGTAGGTAGGTACAATAATAATATTTTTTGTGTTTGTTGTTGTACGAATATAATATCATAACCATAAAAAAAACACAAATTACAATTTTTTTCATTATATTTAATAAATGTTGATAAAAATATGAGTGATAAAACTAAATAGCAAACGTTATGGTCGGATATCAGGGTCTCCATTAACAGCGCACAATCCTCTGTGGGTACGATCACCACACTGCGTGCCCTGTGGGCAGTTTGCACAAGTATGACCAGCGTCATATATTGGGAACCCATCTATATTCCCGGCAGGTCCGTAGTTACAAATCGTAAATGCAATTATTTTGGGTTCCTTTCGAGTTTTCTCTTTTAGGGCCCTCTCTAAAATACCGCGGTGCAACGGAGAATCTCGGGGATAATTAACCGACGTCATAGGAAAGTCTTCGAACCGTGGGGAAGTTGCAGTTGTCATATATCTGGTACGTCTCAAAATATTCTCCTTGGATCTAGTTCTAGTCATGTCAAATGGTTCATCAGTAGTTTGATTATTAAAAGTCGTACGGCGCTTTCGAAATAGTATGCACGATCTTTTTTTCAAGGTACAAAGAGCTTGTGAGCATCCTAACCGCCAGGTGGAAGCCCAAGCAGCAGCAGAATACCAGTGAGCATTACAGCCCCCCGGGGCACTGCAGTTCCCGAGTCTAAATGACCAAACGTGCTCGGGCGGTAATACTCTAGATCCAGAAAACCATGCTCCTACAGCGTCAGCTAGCAACTGTGCCTCTGTAACCCTTGAAACAACTGGTCGGACGTCCATATTCTGTAATACGTTGAACCTGATAGTATTTCTACACTCGTCGTGTCGTTTTTGGCACTGCCTTGCCCACACCTCAGCCATTTGCTCCAATTCGTAATCCCAATACATCTTTCTCATGTTAGTGGCAGGCGGTTGACCGGCTTCCAGGCCCATCGCTATATTATCTCTGTGACGATTATGAAGTAGTAATAATTGGTACCTCATCCATGTTGTCATTCCAGATGCGTACAGCCTCGGGCTCTGTTTGTTGGCTGCTATGCACATTGTGTGTTGGTTTTTTAAGGAACAGTCAGGATGTGAACAGTAATCGTCACGATTCTTTACAGTATCAGGGATATGACATGATACATATCCAAAGATAAAAATAAACAAAACCATGTAAAGTATGCATATTCTAAAATGGGAGAACATTAGAAAAATCACACGATACTACCTTTAAAAAAGTAGAAAATGACAGAAAACATTCAAGTTCAAGGAATGTACAAAAGAGGTTTTCAAATACCTAGGATTATCTAAACACAAGTTACTCTATGACCTAAACCAAGAAACTTAATAAAATCCACACACAGTTAAAAAAGTTGTAGGTCGCCTAAAGCATGTCAAACCATCAAACACAACACCGCCTTCTTTCGTCGCCATACAACCTTTCTTGCAAATAACATTCAACTTAGCACTAAATATTTATCCTAAAATATTGAAAAACAATACAAAAATGTTTTAGTAAATGCAAATATAAAAAAGTGAAGTACAGTGTTGGCGTCTATTCATCATGGTGGTATCTATTAAACAGTATTATGCACGCTGAACTAGAACCGGGAGTGTGGCAAAGCCCTCCACGTTCTTGAACTGCGTGAAGTTGGACTGCAGCAGCTCCAAAATGTAGGCTGTGTACGACGTGTGTAGAAATATTATGCTCCGGAAAACTAAAACTAACTGAAATACGATCGTTGGAACCTGCAAAGGTTGTTAATTAGTATTGTAATGGTATAAGAGTCTCCCTCACATGACTCATAGCCATAATACACAACACAACTATCTGCACTCCCACATACACTCATACACACACACATACACACAAATTATGAAACACCGTTTTTTTCATCTATTTAATTATAATTATATATTCTTTTATTACTATTATTATTACTCAAATATCTAAGTATCACATTTTCTTATATGCATGTTAACATGGGTAGGTGCCCGCACGTTATACCATGTACCAAACACCTTGTATACATACTTATACTTATATATTTATTTAGTCTCACTTTGTTAGCAAGAGCCTATTTATTGATCTCATTTAATTAATTTAAGTAGCTCAGCTTCTACTAGACGGTAAGCTAATGCTTATAGTACAGGCACGTACAGGTACTAACCTAGTTTAAGCATCAGCTGTACAATGAACGTCCACCAGCCATTTGAACCTATTTTAAGATAACGTTTACTATGTATACTAATTTTGAGGCTTATTGAAATAAAGAATTTATTATGATTATTATTATTATTTTAAATGTTTATTTTTCAAAAATATCTTTCTTGAAAGAGGTGTTTTGCCAAAAATGCGGACTTTTGGTCAAGCGTGGTCCATACGAACCGGATTAAGATATGCAAAAAATCAATTAGTTTTTTGTGACAAGAGATTGAAGTGTTTTTGTAGTGAAAAAAATTATAGTGAATTACTGTACCTATCGCTTTTTGAATATTATTTTATTTCAATCAACCGACTAAATGAGTGCGTGCGTTGCCTTCGCATTGAACTGGTTAACTGAGGTACGTGCGAGTGGCGTGTGGCGGCGTTTTGTGGCCGGTGGGAGCCACAAGAAGCGAGAAGCGACGTTTTGTGGCGCGTGGCGGCCACAGGCGTCAAATGTATGAAAACTATAGGAAATATGCAGGTGGCGGCGTTTTGTGGCTGTGGCCGGTGGCCCGTGTGCGGCTAGGCTTAGTGATTATAACCTATAAAGACTACATGTTGTTACTCATGAACTGTTTAAATCTGAAATGTCATTGATATGTCACATTATTAATGGGCTATTATAATAAAATTCAAAGTGCTTGGACATAAATTACAAGTTTTTTTTGAATTGGACTTTCAGTGATTTTCAAAAAAAAGCAGTGTTTATTTTAACTATACTCTGTGGTATGTGAGTGATGTCGAGTTAATATAATAGAAAGTAATAAAACGGGTTTGATTTTGCAAAAAAGTGGTTTTAATAACCACTTTTATAAGAGACAATAAGACAATAAGGGACATAAAAATATTGATGACCGAGACAAGTTGTACAAAGTGGTACCCTGGTCCAAGTTATTATTATTATTATTATTATTATTAAATCTAACACCATCTCATTGAGACTGTTCTTAAGAGCCCAAACAGTTATATCAGCTGTAATTTTCTGAATAATTAAGCATTCCGCAGACTTTTTGATGGTATAGGATGCTTTAGTTATTGTTCTGAGGTATAGGATCAGTTCAAGGTCAAGAATGTCACCGAAGTGATAGTATGCCAAATTTCAAATCAATCAGATCTGTGAAAGTTAGTAAAATCCTTATAACATGTAGAAAATGAGCTGATAGTTCTCAAACGCCCGAACTGATCTTCATAAATTATAGCTTAGAACCATCCTAATTAGGTACATCAGCCTCAGATCATAGAAAGAAGGTCAGCTTTCAAACAAAAAAAAAACAAATCGAAATCGGTCTATTGGTTTAGGAGCTACGATGCCACAGACAGACACACATTATACACAGACAGATATATACGTCAAACTTTTAACACGCCACTTTTTTCTTCGGGGGTTAAAAATATATTTTAAAGTCGGTGCTTCTATTGATTATCGGTGATTCCGTGTTTAAAAATACTTATAAATTACAATATACTTAGAACATAAATAAACTTTTTTTTTGTACATTAATATTACTTACCTATAAATTTATTATTTAATAAAATCGCCAAAACCAATTGTTGTTTCTACCTTTTTATCAGGAGATCATCAATCTCATTAGAGACATTATCTTTTCCCATAAAAAAACAATAATGATTGATTACCAAAGAGAATTTATTCACTATTCTATTAGCTCTATTTAGTTTGTGTCACTGATTGATATGACATACTAATTATGACATAATTTTGGTTGAATTTACATAGATCTATCTAAAGCAATTACATTAGAAAAAGAAATGTTATCAGCAGCTAAAGTTCGTATTCATGGGATGCAAGATGAGAACTGGGTCATAAAGGACAAAATAAATCAATACAGGGGACTTATAAAATTGTATGGTATGTTTGCACTTTAGACTATATTCTTAGGCGTCCTGGTTTGAGCGCTCTGGTTTCGATTACGAAGACAAAGCAACTTTCGCCATGGTCGATCCCGGGATGGGTCAATCTTTGTCGTTGGTCCAAGTTGTCATTGTAACCGCTTTAACTTACCAACCCGCATTAGGCCAGTGAGGTGGAATTATGGCTCAAACTCCTCATGCGTTTCTGCCATGTCGGAAGGCCTGTGCCCAGCAGTGAGACGTAAGGCTTACTCAGACGTAAGGCACAACTTCTATCTAGCCCAAAAGTATCATCAAAAGATTTGATAACGGAGAAATATCGATAGTGATATTATGTATTTCAATAAATTAACTTACAAACATCCATGACTCGTACCTCTTGTTTTGGTACAAATAACTACCTACTTGACCACAAGACCAGATGGTCAAAGTGTATTTTTTTAATATTACTAAGATGGCAATCAAGCATACGGCCCACCTGATGGTAAGCCGTTACCGTAGCCTATGAACGCTTGCAACACCAGTAAAAACCTTTTCACGCCTTTTTTGAAGAACCCCATGCTGTACTCATTCGAGAAAACCTCTGCAGGGAGCTCATTCTACAACTTCCACTCACATAATATAATAAATAGAAATATGATATGTGTTAACAGAAGCATGTTTTGACCACTATTATATTTAGAAAGGGACCGAAAAATCCATGAAGGCGACTTGTCGAAGCAGAAGAAGCGGTATTCCCGCGACATTCGCAGTCTGCGTAAGGAGATTACCACGAAACGCGAAGAGTTGGGGGTCGCAGTGTATGGAGACAAGCAGTTTCTCAGAAATGCTTTCCAAGAGCACAAGAGATTGCAGCTTACTTACATGAACAGCCAAGCTGACGTGAGTATTTTTGACTCTTTATCGCTTAAGTTTTTAGCTTTTGTTTCTTCAAGAATTAAAATGGTTTCTCCTGAGCTGAATTTTATGTCATCATCATCACCTGCCTACTTGCGTCCCACTGCTGGGCACAGGCCTTCCTACATCAGAAAATAGATCAGGAGCTTGGGCCATAACACCACCACGCAGACCCAACGTTGTGGTGGTTGGTGGGTAAACTATGGTTAATTTTATGCATTACCGTTCCTAGATGATTGTATTATGAAGAAGTTTTAATATTTATTTTTACAGTAAAAGTCTATATCTAATTTACTAATTAGCCGATACCATTATTTTCAATAATTAAGTTTGTTAGCTCTGTTGTCTGATCTCCATCGGCGGGAACCTGGCCGTAAGGCTGGGTTGCCTGGGGATAGGCTGGTGGAATTACTTCGGCAGAGCCTAGGCTACCCACGTGAAGGGCAGTGGAATTACCGGAGAGTTTAAGTGGGTATTCCCAGTGACGTTACGATCAGGTACTAGGCGACCCACACACACGCCGGTCGCTTACTTAGCCAGGCAGCGGAGCGGCGGGTTGTAAGCGGATTCCTCCTCAAATAATCATAGCTTATATTATGAAATAAGAGCTAAACATAAAGATTGATCCAGGCGATATCATAGTTTTTATTTCAAAGGGATTTATTGACATGTCATAGTTGCATCACATTTTTTTAACTTAACGCCACTTCCATATCCCAATTCTTGCGAATTGGGCGCAAAAGTGCGGCCTTCGGGCGTCTTCAGCCACCACTATATGGGGACTGATGCCCGACTAACATAACCCAGTCGTCGTGCTAATGCACCGGCATGCCAACTGGAAATTATCTAGTTGGATTAGGGGGCCTCTTTATAGCCTCCCCGCTAGACGAGACCGGACCACAGTAATACTGCCTTGCCAAAAAACGATCGAAATGTCTCTTGGCATTGGCAAACCGAGCATAGGTGCATCGCAGAGGGGCTGCAGTAATTGAGAGCTCCCCCCCTTCTCCTTTCCGGCAGAAGCAGGATAGGCTTGAAGAGCTTCCCCTCGGCATAAAAAAAGTCTTACCTATAACGGCAGTTTTTAACCGACTTCACAAACGAGGAGGTTCTCAATTCGGTTGGTATGTTTTTTTCTTCTTTGTATGTACACCGATTACGCCGAGATCCGATTTACGTGATTCTTTTTTGTTCGATGCGGAATAGTTGCCATTTGGTCCCATAAAACAATTTTTCAAAATCAGTTTGGTTTTTAAATGAAAAAAAAATTAAATTTAGCGAAACGATGCGATAGCAGGAAACAATATAAGTTGTCGGTCACCCATCTAGCTAAGACCTTAGAAAGTTACCAGTAAAAATTGTGATAAAAAAAATCAAACAATAATTAAAACCGACTTAAAAAACTGAAAAGGATAAAATAATTAAAGAGTAGGTATTCATCCCCTAGAAACATATTTTTTGGAGTTGGTGCTAAGTTGTTTCCAAAAATAATAGAAAGTGAAGCACCGAAAGTAATCTTCTAGGTCTGTTATAAAATTAAATAGAAAAGAAAATTTTTCATCCGCATAAATTTTTCAACCTATTTCTGTTGATTCGATGCGATATTCTCATCGTACCGTTGAATTATGCTCAATTCCATTCAGAGAAGCTCGACCATAGTAAGACTGCACCAAGGGTCTCATTAGAGCGCGCTAAATCTTGCAACACGGCAGACCCAAGAGTTCTATAACTTGTTTGGAATAATTTGGAACGTGTCAATGAATTTATAATAAAATTAAGGAACCGATAGGATTTATTTCACTAGGTGGTAGACCCGTATGTGGGTAGGGTCGTCTGGGTAGGTAACACCGCCTTTCTTATTTCAGCCGTATACTTAATATACTGCAGCATACTTAAATTTAATTATTTTATGCTATGTATCCAGTATTTTGAAGTAGGATTTAATTTTTGTTTATTTTTTTTACAATTTTTAGTGATAACTTTCTAAGGTCAAAGCTAGATGGGTGACCGTCAGCTTATATTGTTTCCTAGTATCGTATCATTTTATTAAAAAGTCATAGAAAAGCATAAATCCGCAATTTCGCATACATAGACAACTTACTTATTCCAGTTATTTTGATTTAAAAACCAAATGGTCATCAATTGAGTGATGGAAAGGAGCATTTCGATCAGGTTAAATTTTGTGCTTACTACATTAAGTAAAAGTGGATGTTTTTATGCTTCTACTGCGATTGTGCATGGTTAGAGAACCTGAAAATGAAGTTTTTTGTCATTACTTACTTTATATTGAATACCTACTTTGAATACCTACTTTTATAAATTCTTCTTTGGGCTAATTGAATAAAGATATGTTTCATTTCATTTCATGTCACCATAATAATAATAATAATAATATTCACACACTTACACCTATTATCTAGCCCAAAGTAAGCATCATTAAGAGGATAAATATTGATAATAATATGTATATAAATATTAGAAATATACTAAATAAACATAAAAACACATCCATGACTTGTAAACAAATGCTCGTACTCATCATACAAACATTTGCTCCTACCGGGATTCGAACCCGGGACCTCTTGACCGAGTAGCCTGCATAGCAAGGGGTACAGATACAGACCGCTCGACCAGACGGTCGTCTAACATGTTTTCGAAAAGCAAATTGCCTAGGGAAGAAAGAAATTTCATGAAATCTCATGAAACTTTTACTAAAAATTTCCCAACAGTTTTATAAATACACAAGAGTGAAAGAAGCCTAAAAAAATTAAAGTTTGAAAATAGATTCCAAGCAGTTCCTTTTATGTAACAACACAAAATTAGCCTGAATAACCGTTTTATAACGAGTTAAAATATTGGCTTCTACTGAGTTGGTCTTGTATAAATATGGATTGTGTTCTATTAGGTTGGGAAAAAACTCTTTTCGCATTATAGTATGTATGAACTTGTAATGAAATCTCTTTGGCTGTACTATTTGTATTTGGCTGGTTTTGGTATCATTAAAAGTTTAAATTTTAAAAAAGACAATTCCAAATTCATATTAGGAAAATGTGTGTTTTTCATTTGTTTTTCGTACTGTCAAGATGAGTAAATCTAATGAAGAAATTCAATACATTTTAAAATTTTACTACAAAAAAGGTAAAAATGCAACGCAAGCCGCGAAAACAATTTGCGATGGACCTAGTGCATCTGTGAGAGTAGCACAAATTTGGTTAAAGCGTTTTCAATCCGGAAATTTTGATGTCAAAGATGCACGTCGCTCTGGTCGCCCTATTACGGATAAAATTGATGCCATTTTTGAAAAACTGCAGCAAGATCGTAGACGTAGCTGAAGAACTGGGAATTGACCACAAAACAGTTTTGGCGTATTTAAAAAAAAATGGGTACACAAAAAAGCTCGATGTTTGGGTGCCCCACGAGCTCACTGAAAGAAACCTAATGAACTGTGTACTCATTTGTGATTCTTTATTACGACGTAATGAAACCGAACCATTTCATTTGTGATCATTTGTGATTCTTTATTACGACGTAATGAAACCGAACCATTTTTGAAGAAGCTGATAACTGGTGATGAAAAGTGGATCACTTACGACAAGAACGTGCGAAAAAGGTCGTGGTCAAAGGCCGGTCAGGCTTCACAGACTGTGGCGAAACCCGGGTTGTCTCGGAACAAGGTGATGCTGTGTGTGTGGTGGGATTGGAAGGGCATTATTCATTATGAGCTGTTACCACCAGGCAGGACCATCGATTCTGAACTCTACTGCGAACGACTGATAAGATTAAAGCAAGAAGTTCAGAGAAAGCGGCCGGACTTATTCAACAGAAGGGGTGTGGTGTTTCATCATGATAACGCTAGACCTCACACATCTTTAGCCACTCAGCAAAAATTAAGAGAGTTTGGCTGGGAGGTGTTAATGCATCCGCCGTATAGTCCTGACCTTGCACCTTCAGATTTCCACCTGTTTCGCTCTCTTCAGAATTCTCTAGGCAGTGTCAGGTTAACATCACGAGAGGACTGCCAAAACCACTTGTCGCGGTATTTTGATCAGAAGCCCCAAAATTTTTATAGCAATGGGATCATGTCCCTACACCTACAAGATGGCAAAAAGTTATCGAACAAAATGGTACCTACATACTTTAGTTAAATGTAAATAAACTATATTAAAAATGTTTTGAATTTTCCTAAAAAATGCGAAGAAACTTTTCCCCAACCTATTATTTATGTTAGTATACAGGGTGGCACATTTAGATCGGTCAGTATGGGAAAGTCTGAAACTATAAAACATACGAAAATCTCTTCTTAGGAACCATGTCATCGATTTTAGTAAAAAGAAAAACTGCATTCCTACATTTAAAAAAAAAAGGTGTACAGTTTAGTAAGTGTTCGAAATTACCACCATTTTTTCAATACAACATTTTAGGACTTTCCCATACTGACCGATCTAAATGTTCCAACCTGTATAACCAGCCAGTCGGTTTTCCTCCAATATATATAAAAAAAGAAACTTTGCTTAATTCTACAGTCCAGTGGTTCAGTGGTCCTACACTTGTGAAATATTCACACAAGTTCACAATTGATCTTAAAAGTTGTATTTTAATTTTTCCTAGGCATTATGACTTCTTTATCGAGTTTAAGCTTACGTGAGAGCTCTCTGAAACACATTTCTAAACTTGTTGAATTTCATCACTGCTCGATAAAGAATAACTCCCGAACTCACGATCGACTTTACGGTCACAATCTCGTCACAATGTATTGTAAATTGTATACTTAATTCCTGGTATGATTCCGCGCGTCAAAGAAAGCAAAAATAAAAACACGATATCAATAATCATCGGCTGAGTCAATGTTTCTTTTGCTACTGTATCATCAGTTGTAAGATTTTTAATAGTTTTAGCTGCTTCATTGACGCCACTATATTATATGAACAAGGATAATAGATAGATACTATTTGCTCTGTTATATCAATTGATACTTTCGAAAACTATTATTTTTAATCCGTAACTTGGGTTTTGTTTTCAATATAGATCTATGAAAAAAAAAGTAAATATTCTGGAATTCTATTATAGTCACATGTTGTATGTGTATGTTCTACTTTTATTCTACATGTTGTATTATTCTACATTTTTAAAAAAGACCGAACTAAAACTGACTTTTAAGGATGTAAATAATGCCATTTCAAAAGTGCTGTCCTGGTTTGAAAATAATAATTTAAATAAATTCAAAGAAAACTGAGTATGTTAAATTTACTTTACAAAATGTAAGGAAGGTTAGTTACTTATATGACAAAGAACAAACTTATTTATGTGAAAAAAGAATTTTTAGTATTAAAAACATGGACATTTTTAAAAAAGAACTAAAAAGAAGTACTCATCTTGAAATCAATGAAGAAACTATTGAATGTATTGACTCTACAGTATTTTAAGGAATTAAGTTAGATTCTCGTTTACAATGGTATCCTCATATCTAGTTCAGCTGCTTGCTGTTAAAAAAATTTGGTTTTTGTGTAATGTTGAAACAGCAAGACTTGTTTACTTCCACAGTGTCATGTCATATGGCTTGTTATTGTGGGACACAGCAGCCGACATTGAAGATATTTTTATTTTACAAAAAAGGGCTGTGCGTGCTATTTACAGACTCAAGCCACGTGATTCACTAAAGGATTTATCTAAAGAAATTAATATTTTGTCCGTTGCTTCTCAATATATATATAAAAAAGAGGGGTGCTATAAGTTTGTCGTGTCTGTCTGTGTATATGTGTGTCTGTCTGTAGCATCGTAGCGCCTAAACGAAGGGACCGATTTTGATACGGCTTTTTTTGTTTGAAAGCTGATATGACTACGATGGTTCTTACTTAGCTATAATTTATGAAGATCAGTTCAGGCGTTTGATGACTATCAGCTCATTTTATACATGATAATAGGGTTTTACTAACTTTTACAGATCCGATTGATTTAAAATTTGGTGTACTGTCACTTCAGTGGCATTCCCATGACATACTACCCTTGAGTTGATCCTATACTATCAAAAGTCTGCGAAATGTTTAATTCTTCAGAAGCTTACAGCAGATATAGCGTGTTTGGGTTCTTATGAATAGTCTTAATGAGATGGTGTTAGATAGATAATTAATGACGCCGGGGGTTACTTAAATTTTTTAATGTTGTATTTTTATTATGCTTCCATTGGAAACACATAAAAAAATATATGTATATATTGTAATAGATTCACGTACTACTCATAATTCATGGAGTTCATTTAGTTTCTTATTTGATTTTATTACTTTTATCCCCTAAAAATATTAATAGTAAGTGAATACGTTCTTATTCTTATCACGAAAATATCCTTGAAACCCTGGAAATTAATTCATATGGAGAATTATAAAAAAGAGCTGTCTGTTTTAATAGGTATTTGCCCTACTTAGAAATTTTATAACTTCTGAGCTATTAATCTTCTTTTGGAGACCTAGTAAAATTGAGGGGCAGCGTCATGCATAATAACCTTGAGTCTTAAGTGCGATGCCTAAGGTTTATTTTTGGTTTATTCGGGATGAAATCGTAAAATTTTATATTTTCATTTTGTTGAGCAAAATGGAGGATAAGATGAATATGATTACAATCTAAGCATTTTCGATAACAATGCCCGATTTCAGCCGGACTGAACGTGGTGTTATATTATTAAAACTCCTAATTTATTATCTACGTACATACATAACTGTATTGTTTTCATTCTATTTATTTTGTATTTAATAGAAACGGAACTAGTTATTTTTATTACTTAAGTTTGACGCACTCCGAATCGTCACAATATTATAATGTGGGAAACTTGCGGACGAGGAACCCAACACCACCTTGGGAAAGATGTTCGCCCTTCCGGTGATAGAGCAAGTTACATGATTTGAGAATTTATCGTATCCTCCCCGTGTTTACGCACTTCAGACAATCCTTTTTTTTGGACAGAAAATGCTTAATGCATACCTCGGTGCCTGTGGGCGGCTCCGAGGTTATGTGGGACTCCTCCGCCGATCAAAGATTCCCAGACACAATATCCCAGTGTAACTTGCCTATTTCTTTTTCCAGCTCTTCTATCTTTTCGTCAGTCCTCAATGTGCACGTGTTTAATGTTGCCAGGTCCAGTCGTCGTTGTTGATAGCTGGTAATGTAACCAGAGAATACCTATTAAAGAATTGTCGGTACGGAGGAGAGAACCTTTCCACATGCGCACAGTGTTTTATGAAGCCGATTTTTGTGACATCCCCTTTTTATTTTATACTAGCTGTCCCCGCGACTGCGTTTGCGTGGATGTCGGAAAATAACAACTTGAAATTTGATTACCAAAAAATGGTTATAGTAAATCAGTTTCAAAAGATAGACATATATTATGCTGTCGCGGACTTTTGTTTAGAACTTTTAAAGGAGCCCAATTCTTACTTACATAATTTTTGCGTAATTTTAGCCGTTTACGCAGCACACGCAACTAAAGCCCTGAAAAGGAATATTTTTTCCCCTTTTTCGCAACATTATTCATTGATGCTCAGCTGCTATTAGTTGTAGCATACCTCGATAAATAGATAAATGGACTATCTAACACAAAAAGATTTTTTTAATTTGAATCAGTAGTTCCGAGATTAGCGCGTTCAACCAAACAAACAAACAAACTCTTCAGATTAGTATTAGATTCTTGTAGTCTAGAGTCGAGTAGCAACTTATTACCATATTTACGCCTGCCAAAGAAACGTACCTAAACTACGGAGTCACACTCACACCCCTCTGATTAAATAAAATATATAATAAATCTCAGTGTACAACGATTTTGTGAAAGTGTTATTATTAATTTATTTTAACCCACCATTTGTGACATCAATTTGACTTACCCACGTCTGTGGTGTTTGTCGATCTAATGCACAGAGTTTTCAACTAAACTTATTAATTCTAATTCAGCGACTAGTAAAAAGTTGTTCGGCTTTCTTAAATAACCAGCAGCCCCTTTTTCACCACGCTGACAGGTGCGACAATTGTCTAGAAAATGTGACATTTGTCAAGGTGGGATTTCACTACGCTGAGAAGTGCGACAATTGTCAAAAAAAATTGTCACGGCTTAAATAAACTGTTGTATAAGGTAAAACATATCAAGTTTTCGTCAAAGCAAAGCAAGTTCAATTTAGCAGGCGTTTTTTTTTAAATAATTGGAATTGGTAAATCAAATTTAAGAAGTTATTAAAAATCGAAAAGCCTTCAGAGTATCAAAATTGATCTATGTTATCTTAGTTATATTTCACGTGTTCTGAATAACTGCAATACTTTTGCTCTCTTTGATAAAAACTTATGTAAAATTCTAAACTAAAAGCGTTATTGCATAGTGACAACGGTTGCACACGGTGATGATTAAAACAAGCGAATTTTAATAATCCTACAGCATTTTCAAATAATCTTTTTTTATTGTCTTACATTTTCGCGAGCACTAGGTACACATTTGAATTACAACTAATTTACCGCGTGTAACTCGCGTTTAATTACATGTTACATTAAAAAACTCTAAGTTAAAGCCACAAAGACCATGGTCAACATGTCATGTACTCATTATGTCGAGGTGGATAAATGGGTATAAACGACTCATCCTCGATTCCACCAATTCTTGCAATATTTGCAATACCCTTAAATAAATATGGTAGCCTGACATTCCGAATGCTTCTAATTGTCAAGCCACCGTACTTCAGTCCTAAACATTTAATTGACAATTGCAGTAATAACTAAGTTGATACAGCGTTGGTAGCGTTCAATGCTTGCACCGATTCTATTTATACAATATTCTACACTGATTATACTGATACGGTATTTTTCTTTAAACGCAAAATCCGTAACATGAAAAGGAAAATTAATTCTTTATTAAAATCTTCTTCTATACGCAAAATCATCAAAATAACTGTTTCTATCACTATCGTCACCACTACTTTCACGGAGAGCCATTAACCATAACCATAACCACAGAACACTAAAGTAACGCAAGCGGTAAGCCTGACACAGCATTAATCTCATGTCAAGATTTACCGACAATTCTACAAATATGTCGACTAGGAAAAAATATTATTTTTTCATATCATAACACAATTGTAAATAAATTTAGATACAAGGAATTGTACGAAAATGACTGTCATATTCTTAACTTCACTATTAGCAGGTTGAGATGGCCATTATGGATAAATCTAAATGTAATAATTATAACAGTAATAAAAAACACTATGGCTTATGGCATATACATAAATGATATTTTTTTCAACAATTATTGCAAAAGAAAATTATGCAAACTTTATACATATAACTATGTAGTTTTTATTTTTTGTTAGTCCGAGGACTATGGTTTTGGTTTTTTTGCATAAATAAGACATCTCAGGCAAGCTTTTATAGTACAGTTGCTCTATAGTACTTATTATTTATAAATATTATTTTCATCTGTTATATCGATAAAATGTCGACAATGGGTAAATCTCTTTTACTTACCTACTTCCGGACAGTATAAAATTTTCCGTAAATCCGCTTCATTAAAAAAATTAATGTATTTTGTGGAATACCGCTTTGTTGTCATCTAGTTGTATAAAAAAAATGCAATTTGTTTTTACGCACCTCTAAAGTCATATCTCTTACTTACCAAGTGTCAAAATTAAGCTATTACAGCCGTGCTATCGTGTAACAATCTCAACGTGAACGATAAATTAAATAAAAACAGCTTAAAGAACTTTAGTATAACAAAATTATGATACATTTTTAACCGACTTCAAAATCGAGGAGGTTCTCAATTCGGCCGGCATGTTTTTCTTTTCTTTTCTATGTATGTACACCGATTACGCCGAGATTACTGATCCGATTTACGTAATTCTTTTTTTGTTCGATGCGGAATAGTTGCCATTTGGTCCCATAAAATTTTTTTCAAAATCAGTTAAGTGTTTTGTTTTTTTTTGATAAAAAAAACTGAAATCAGTAAGTCGTATCTACGTATTTTTTTTCTTTGTATGTATACCGATTACGCCGAGATTACTGATCCGATTTACGTGATTCTTTTTTGTTCGATGCGGAATAGCTGCTGCTTAAAAATTTATTACTAAAAATTGTAAAAAAAAATTTAAAACCGACTTCAAAAAACTGAAAAGGATAAAATAATTAAATTTAAGTAGGTAGTCATCCCCTAGAAATATATTTTTGGAGTTGGTGCTAAGTGGTTTCCCAAAACAATAGAAAGTGAAGCACGAACTCCAAAAAATATGTTTCTTGGGGATGAGTACCTACTTAAATTTAATTATTTTATCCTTTTTAGTTTTTTGAAGTCGGTTTGATTTTTCTATTGTTTCTATTGTCATACACACTGTACAGTAAATCATATTTCTTTGCAATTTTTTTATCATAAACATTTTCAAATCGTAAAACGATAACAAATACTACACAGAGTGACCTGAGTTCGAGCACTGGCGGAGCGGTTTCTCTTCGCACGCAGCAAAGTGGCCAGTGCTCATGCAAACACGCGTCATAAGCTTGTAGTAGTGTACCTATTGTAGCGCGGTTGTATGAAGCCGCTCGTGGTTGTATGAAAAAACTTGAAACCAATACGACTTCAGCGAGGTGTTAGACAGGGCGATATCATTTCGCCGAAACTGTTTACAGCCGCGTCTGTTTCAGCTTTTAGACTCGAGAGGACTTGGCATCAACATAAACGGCGAGTATGTAACTCACCTTTGTTTTGCTCATGATATCGTAGTCATGGCTAATACCCTGGAGGACTTAGGCACAATGCTCGATGACCTTTATAGAGTCTGCCAAGTCCCAACAAATGGGTCTTAAAATGAATATGGATAAGACGAAAATTAAGTCAAATTCCCATGCCGTGGAGGGGGCTCCTGTGAAGGTTGGACGCTCTACACTGGAAGTTGTTGACGAATATGTTTACCTGGGACTAATAGTCCAACTTGGTAAGTTCAAGTTCCAGAAAGAGGTTAATCCACGAATCCAACTCGGCTGGGCAGCGTTCGGGAAGCTTCGCAGCACATTCTTGGCCCAACTACCGCAGTGTCTCAAGACGAAAGTCTTTAATTCGTGTGTGTTGGGATATATTGGCTAACTGCATCGATCAAGAGATTTTCCACTGATTAACCAATATTTGTGTGTTATTTAAATAAATTAATAGTTTTAATGAATATATACTTAGGTACTTATTTGTAGTAGTCAGTATGCATCTATTTTAGATTAAAGTATTTTTATCATAAAAACATGTTATTGGTTTTGATTTTTGTTACTCGTGTTTCAGAGAGTGCTTGAGAGCATACACCAAGAAAATTTCAACAAGAGGAAACAACTAGACAGAATTAGATACACCAAGAAGAAGAAAATGGAAAAATTCCGCTTGGCTCAGGTAAAAATATTAAATCCAAAATTCAGTAAATCGTAACGGAGAAACACATGAGAGCCATAGCACCACCACGCCGGCGGCAGTGGGGTGACACCTGCCTATATCTACGTGTGAGTCCGAATGCCGTAGACATTTAGCCGGCGGCTGTCATGCTAGGGTTGATATCGAAAACAATTTAAGACTTGTGCCTTTGAAGATTACTTTAGATAGTAGGAAAAAATATAAAATGCATGAAAAAATATACTAATTTAGTACATTGATAAAAAAAAAACAAAAAATTATACGCAAACAGAATTATATATTGATTTTGGCCAAAAAATACCCGAGATATTTGAATTCGAAATTGCAGTATTCCTGTCTCTTTTTCAAACAACTTTTTGTATGACATTTGTAAGACGGGTGTGTGAATGTGACATCAAAATTTATATTGGATCTCCTTGTCTAGCACGCAACTTTATTAGGTTGTAAGTCAGGTATTTATAAATATTTTTCTAAAACTATTTCTGTTTTGTAAATTGTAACTGTGTAGATTTAATTGATGCAAAAAAATTATGCTTATTCCCCATAAAAGATAATGGTTTAGGAGCATATTGACCAATAATTGCTGAGCTCGATAACGCGTAACGGCCAATATGCATATCGTACAATAATCAATACGCATAATGGCATAGGTATAGGCATAAGCACCAATACGCATATAGAACAATACATAAAAGGGCCGATGTTTAACCAAAATGACGTAGGTATATCAAAATATATTCTCTTAGTAATAAATCGTCATGTTGAAGTCTTTTTAGGGTTCCGTACCCAAAGGGTAAAACTGAACCTTATTACTAAGACTCCGCTGTCCATCCGTCCGTCTGTCTGTTACCGTCTGTATCTCATGACCCGTGATAGTTAGACAGTTGAAATTTTCACAGATGATGTATTTCTGTTGCCGCTTTAAGAATAATACTAATACACTGAATAAAATTAATATTTAAGGGGGCTCCGATACAACAATCTTGATTTTTTTGCTTCTATTTGCTCCTTACGGAACCCTTCGTGCGCGAGTCCGACTCGCACTTGGCCGGTTTTTATATCTTAGTCTGCAGTTTAAATAGTGTGCTGAACAACTCCTACATATTATAACTTTTGACAGTTCAACCAAAAAATTATCGACGCGTTTCGGCTGCCACAAATGCCAAATATTTTGCAGAATACAAAAAAATGATTGAACCGAACGGTTCCCGTTACGTGTTTTTTACTAGAATACAAAACTGATACGTTTTGATTGCGTTGTGTTAGCAGAATACAAAAACTTTGTACCTAACTAAAGCGTTTCTAATTCGTTTCAGAATGGAAACATACATATGTTTTATTTGTGTTATTGAGCGTATGCCATTATCGCCGCGCGGCTTTCCATACAAACTTTTAAGTCGAAAAAAAAAAATGTTGGAAGAGAATATACATAATCTAAGGAGACTTTACATGTTGAAGCAAGTCAGGCTAGTCTAATTAGTTATAAGCGGATTTTTCAAAAAGTCATGCCCAGTAATTACACTTGCTACAGTTCGCTGTGTTCTGTTTCACGGCTGAAGTAAGAAAGGCGGTGGTACCTACCCAGACTACCTTACATACGGGCCTACCACCTATTGAAAAGTTCCATAAATTGTCAGAATACGGAAAAAAATAATTATTCACTTATTAGTTATGCTAGCCTAAGTCATTTAGCTCGTTGCAGACCCTCAATCCGATTCATGTGGCTAAAGTAGCTTCATTAATTATAAGGTAAATACTTATAATCTAATAGTGTATTTCTATTCAGCTAGAATCAGCGGAACTTCGTGATCGCTTATTGTTCGAAGTAGAAGGCAAGTTGCCGGCTGAGAAAAAAGAACAAGCAGTTGCAAACTACGTCCAGAAAGCGAACATCAAGAAAAACGCTGCCTTGGCCATCAAAGTGATGTATAAAAAGATACTGGAAATTCTCAAAAAAGTACGTATATACGCATATATTCGTGGTGCTGCCATAGTGCCAATTTACTTTAGGAATGAACTCAAATCGTAATGCGCGGGGAAAACACTGGCAGGTAATCAAAAAATAAAACATTTTGTTTTATGAAAATTGGCATTCTTTGATAATTAAAGCGTGAAATAAATACAATGATTAATGGGTAAAGTGATGCTACAAGATCCGTATATACTCCAGGATCTTCAAAGTCAAAGTGAAAGTTTTATTTGCATGAACACAACGGATAAAAGGTTTTAAGTTTATGTATTACCCCTACTTTAAGGCGCTGCTGCCGTTTCCATACAATTGGGCATTTGTCAACTTGTCAAGACGATGAGCGTTTTCGTTTCAATTCGATTGAAACTTACACTGGGGGCACAGTACAGTCGGCGTGCAGACGTGCATTTGTTATCAAGTCACTCACGTCACGCACGACTCACAAGTCACATAGGCACATCGTCATCATCATCACCAGCCTATATACGTCCCACTGCTGGGCACAGGCCTTCCTACATGGGAGAAACACATGAGGAGCTTGGGCCATAACACCACCACGCTGGCTCAATGCGGGTTGGTAGGTCAAAGCAGTTGCAGTAACAACCGGGACCAACGGCTTAACGTGCCTTCCGAAGCGCGGAGGAGCTCGAGATAACAAACTTTGATAGATCCATCCCAGGATCGACCATGGCGAAAGTTGCTTTGTTTTCGTATCGAAACCCGAGCGCTCAAACCAATACGCCACCGAGCTCCTCACCACATAGGCACACAGTACATTATACAACCGCGCACAGAAGCAGTTATACAATAAAGTCCCACTTACAATCCGACTCCTATTTTCAAAATATCTTTTAAAGATCTAATATAATTTTTAAAATGAAAATTGAAGCGTTCTAATTATTTCCAATTGATTACAATTCAAATATTCCTTGGCGCTGTAAAAATATTTGTCGAAAAGCCATTTCATCCTTGTAAATAAAACAATTCAGCTATTATTCAAATAATTTTACAGCTATTCATTCTTAAGCTATTATTTAAATAAACGTACGTCTACGTCTACTGCTGTTATTATTTGAAGAACTTAACTACTTAGCCACTTCCTACCGACGACAAAACTTTTAGTTCTATCTAACATGCACCATCTGGTCGAGTAGTAAGGCAGTACCCTTTAATCACTATACAGGTATTACAGGCTATACAGGCTATACAATGATTATTAGTAAAACTTAATAATAATAAAAACTTATAACCACCATTTCTATGCAATGATTATTATAACTTATTTTAAAACGTAAAATCAAAATTTTAAGTAACCCCTTCTGGTAGAGACTATTCTTATAGGTAAGCCCAAACACGCTGTATATGCTGTAAGTTTCTGAAGAATAAAGCTTCGTGAAGACTATTAGATGCTACAGCATCAGCTAAAGGTTAGCATGTCATGGAACTAAATACCAACGAAGTAACAGTGAACCAAAAATTCAATCGGATTTAGTAAGACCCTTTTGACAAATATGCAATAATCCACAAACAACAAATTATAGCTAAAAAACATCTTGAACGCTTTCTGACGAAAAAAACAAAATCAAAATCAAACTCTTCGTTTAGGAGCTACGATGCCACAGACAGAATCACATACACAGACAACGTCAAACTTACAACACCTCTCTTTAAGCGAATAATCATTGTTCATGCAATGTTCTAAAATAATAATAAGCAACGCTCTACTATGATTATTATAACGTGAATACAAAAAGACTAGGAGAAATCCATAAGGTTCTTTCAAGTTCAGCCCCCTTATTTAGGACCTGTGGGAATACGGATTCGATTAAAGTCACCTCTCGCTTTGACGCACCGTGATAAAAAGTGACAGGTATAGAGTTTCCGACATTAGAATCATTTCCGACAGTTGTGAGAGGGGCTGGGTTAGGGCTTGCATCCCATCGGGGTGCCCCTCGGGGTGCGCACGTGATGGTGCGTAGAGAGCGCGGCAAAATTGCGAAGTACATGCGCTATCGGGGACTTGTGCTGGATTCCACCTGGGCCTTCAGCTGGCATTTTCGCCGCGTATGCCCAAAACTCGTCGCGGCTGCCGGAGCCCTTCGGAGGCTCCTTCCAAATGTTGTAGGACCGAGCGCCACATGCCGCCGCATTTAGACCGGGGCGGTGAGGTCCATGGATTTGTATGGAGCGCCGGCGTGAGCAGAGACCCTGTCGCCACGTAATAAGGCACTGCTTCGTAAACCGCAGCGGGTCATGCATGGCCAACAGGGTCATACGCGGGTACTCCACGATTTCTTATAAGGCCGCGTGCATACTCGCAGGGACCCCACCCTGAGATCTCAAAGCAGTTCGGAGATGAGGAGGCTGCCCGTCACCGGTGCACATTCAGCGGTGGCGTGACTGAGCCCAGCTGGTTGTGATGAGCGTTTGGCTGCGTAGGCTGGAGGTCTCAGTTTATAGCAACTGGACCATTGCGGGAATCAGGCCATGCCTTGCGAAGTGGGTGGGTCGGGGGCCAGGCTCCCTGTCCTTTAGATTTGTACAGTTAATGTCAGGGTATGGTTGCTTTGGCCATTATCTGCACAGAAGCAGACGGAAGCCGAGTCCCCGATGCCACGAATGTGGCGGCGACGACGACATGGCGCAACATACTCTCGAGCTCTGCCCTGCATGGGCTGTTGAGCGTCGTGACCTGGTCGCGACAGTGAGTGCAGACCTTGCACTGCCGACATTAAGTCGATGGCATTGCGACGTGCCCGGGAGGCAGTTGCCTCCTTCTGTGAGCAAGCAGCTGCGTAGCTATAAAAGCTTTTTATCACAAAAAAAGGGCTTGCATCCCTCCCCGGAATTTTTTTTCTAAATATTTTTCAAACGTTTTAAGAACAAATTATAGTTTCTTATCTATTCAACAAAGTTATAAGGTCTCCAACAATACCTTTACCTTAAGTTTATCAAACATTCTCCTTGTGTCTAATACTATATAAATTTGAAACTTTGGTATTTGCAAGGAACAATTAGCTCTATTAGCAGTCTTTCGTCTAGAGTTCAATGTTATGAGTTAGTATTATATGATGTAGCTATATTTAGTCAAGTTATTACAAACAAAACTATCTGTTGCATGCGGCTAGCTCTTCGTCGGCTAATTTAGTCTTCCAACCGATTTATAACCTCTCATTTCCGCGGAAAGTTATTAGAGAGCCGTAAGTGTAAACGTTATTAATTATTTTTACAGCAATACGTAGGAAAATCTGTGATAAGAAGTAGTTTCCGTGTGCTAACACCAAATTAAACACAAAATTTATTAAAGATTTTATATTGTTTGATTCAATTCTTAAAATTTAAGAATAAAGTACCTAATGTAATACTGAACAGAGTTCTTTTCTATTATTTACTATAAAAATAAAGGATTCCTTAGACATTTATCGATAATAATGTTGAATTTGTTCCCTATGGTCATATTGCAATACATATACGAGTATGTAACCAGCCGTACTTAATGAATACGTTAATAGACTTCAAACAGTCGGAAAGACCGGGCTTGTAGTGCTCGTGCCAAAGTCTACCTTCCTCACAGAGTTATTATTATTATTAGATATTTAAATTGTTTAATCTGCTATTTTTCGTTGATATATACGTTTTAGGTATAGTCTGATTTTAAATGCTGAAGTAATATTATGCTGTACTTGTACTGATATTAAGTAGGTAAAAATAGTTTAATATTTAGTAAAGCAACGTAACAAAATTGTCAACTAATAAAAACGCCCGCCATAACATTGTTTACCTTCAGTAATACTTACGATGAAACATTAATCATCGGATTATACAAGCAATACTTCTGCTTCTGAAAATAGAACTGAGACAACTGATGATAGATACCGTCCGTCGCCTATTGGCTATTATTCTTGATACGTGTTTAATAACTTGGTATTTTTGGTCATAGTTCTAGTATTTTATTGAAAAATGCAAATTTATTAAGTAAGTAATTTTTAGCTTCATATAAGGTAGTATCTATAGAAAGTATTTAGCTAGAAAGAGTTATTCGCCATCTCGCCCGACAAAAACTTGCCCGATAGGGCGACTTGGCACCTTTCGAATTTACCTAATATTTCTGTTATCAACTCGCCCGACCATAAAAATGTGAGGTAACGACCATAAAAATGTACAGTCAACTACTCAGTAGCTTTATTTTAAGATTATATACAATGTCGTTTTATTCAAAGTCGTTTCTGAAATTTAGTTTCAAATTTTTTTACCTGGCTGTACTTTGTACGACAGAAATATTAGGTAAATTCGAATGGTGCGAAGTCGCCCGATCGGGCGGTTTGTTTTCGGGCGAGATAATGAATAACCCGCTAGAAATAACAAGACAAAGAATAACTTAACAGTTCGCTGTGTTTCGGATTGAAGGGAAAGGTGGCCAGTGTAATTACCGGAAATGGTCGGCAATTCATCTTAGGCCTCAGGATGACAACGCAGCTTCAATATCAAGTGATTTTTTGTTATTGCAGGTGCATAAAAAAAAAACTTATTCCTAATCAGAATTTTCCCCGAAGTTATACGTAGTGTCTATTTAGGTGCAACATTTTCATTATTTAATTACAGGATTCTTCGTACTTTACTGTTGTGCTGGAGGCTCTAAAGCTAGATTGTCGGGCACAAGGCAAGTGCTTGATGGGTGCCACAGAGATGGGGCAACTCGCTATGGAGTACTTAGACGATAGAAAGTTTGAGTTCAATAAGCTGGAGAAGGAAATCAAAGCCAATATGAAGGAGAGAGAAAGAACGCTAAAACTAGTCCGCCGGGAAGTCGCTTACTTGACAGACTCTTTCCCCAATCTAATACGAAAAGAGGTAAGTAAGTTACGGTAGGTGTTATGTTGACAAATGAAAAAATGAATTGAGGAGTGTTGCCAGCTACCATGTAATTATCGGTAGAATATACTTAACAAAAATAATTCCTTCTTTTACGCCCCACATCTGGGCTGGTGCAAATAAAATAACAAATTTTTATTAATGAGAACAAAGAAGCCTTGATTGTTTGCTAAATAAAGCTTTCAAGGAACGAAATTTATCAGTACCGGTAGGAATGCATTTCGTCAATAATTAAATATCTCATCTGAAATCAAGCTTAAGTAATTAACTAAATATCTTATCTCAAAGAAAGCATTAGTAAGTAAGGTAACACACATGCTACCTTGGTAGCAAGCATATGTCGTAAAGAAGTGCTTATTCACGTTAGCCTTGAAAAGTTTAAAATTGTATTAGTGAAACACAATAACAGGTAAATCACTTCTTATTTTTAGCTGTCCGCCGTAGCATTGTTTTGTACAAAGGACGGATGGAATCGATACCACCAATATAAAGATGGAAAGCTATAGTTTTAGTGCTCCTATAATGAAAAGCAGCTTGTGGAATTGATTAATTCTTCAGCAACGACTGTTTTAAATTTATTCTTCTCCTGGCTCAATCAGCTAGCATTTGTAGATTTTGTAGTGTTAAATTGCAATTATCGTTCCTTTAATCCATCAGAGCATTCGGAATTATTTTTCGTAATTTCTTGGTTCTTTGCACAAACATGATTTTTGTCTTACTTTACTATAACTACTTAGCAATTTCACCATTTTAAGTTCACTCTTTCATACCATATAATCAGTTTTTTTTTATACAACTAGGTGACAAACAAGCTGACGGCCCTCCTGTTAGTAAGTGGTTACCGCCGCCTATACAAGGAATATAGATTAGTAATTTTTAGCTTAGCTAAATCACCATGCACATTTAGGATGCACTTTCCAAAAATATTGTAAACATTTCTTAAATTAAGTACCGTAAGATTAATTACCACCAGGTGAGCTGTCAGCTTGCTTGTCATCTAGTTGTGTATTTTTTTTTATAATGGAGTCTGACGGCTGTTGGGGCGGAAAGGTCCTCGAATGGCGGCGACGTATCGGGAGACGCAGCGTTGGTAGGCCTCCCACAAGGTGGACCGACGCGACGATCTGGTGAGGGCCGCGGGAAGCCGTTGGATGAGGGCAGCGCAGGATCGATCGGTTTGGAGATCCTTGGGGAAGGCCTATGCCCAGCAGTGGGCGTCTCTCGGCTGATATGATGATGATGATGATGATGTAGAATATCCGAATCGTCATTCATCATTCATCATTAATTGTATACTTATCTGAGTGCTTGTTGTAGAAAAATTAACAGCTTGTACGTAATTTTATACTAAGGATAGGGTTGGCGGAAAGAGATCTCTTTTAAAGATAAGCTCACTCTAGTACACGTGTTTTCGTAATGTATATTTTTATGCATGCAATTAAGGATATTATAATAAAGATATGAAAACATAACCCGTGCGATTATGGTTCCATAATTATTTTAAGCCGTACCGGTTTTATGGGCTATAATCTATATCGGTTTTTAAAAATTTACTAAATATAAAAGTATGATCTGGCCCTGCAAGGATAATACTCGTCGTTTACCCTACATACAAATATAGTATAAAGATTCTCTAGTTCATATAGAGTTTTAGTTCGTAAGGTCCAGCCACCAGCTTAACAGCCAATTATTATTATTAAAATCAAGCTATTAAAATTTCAAATTTTAGTTTATAAAAATAGAGGGAATTCATTTTTTCGGTTTTTTTAATTAACTAAATATTGTAGTACCTATGATAAAAGAGATGTTCCAAAATTGTATGAAGACCCGGCCAGGTCTACGTACAGCAAAATGAAAAATAGGTAAAATATGCAGAACAGTGCTCAATTGTCCGTTTTCTTTTTATTTGCTTTGTTGCGTGGTACAAAACAATAATTCATGTCTAAAAAACTGCAACACAGTCAAATCTTTATCATGGCGCCTATGCCACTTTGGTAACGTTTAGTTGACTTCTATGTCGCCCGCCATATTTCCATATTAAATAACGGTGAAATCGACGAAAAATTTCAACTTTAGTACAAACAAACTATGCTTGAAAACGATTTATTAGTATTTTTCCCGGATTCAGGAGATTTTCCTGATTTTTTTGAGATAGTGTAGATATACCTGCACGGAACTTTCGATAAGCTTATTTGACATTAAAATTCGACAAAACGGTACTTTATCGAGTGTTTATCGATCTCGTTAGCACAGAACTCAGTTTATCGATCTCTCGACAAAGTCGACTAATCTTACCGAATTTCACGATAAACTCAAGTATGGATCGTAATTTTGACATACGAGATAGATATAATTTGTCTATTTTGACATAAATTTATCGGGTTTTCAAATAAGCACGATAATTATGTTTGTATTTTTTTACTCTAATATTTTACGTAATACCTATTGTTTTTGGTTGCTTTAACAATGGATTTCGCCCTTATATTTTGTGTATAATTCACTCGTATCGGATTGCCGGTACATATTGTCGTAATTAATATATAAAAGAAAGCTACTATTTTCGCTGCAGAGGAATTCTTTGTTTTATGAGAAAAGTATACCAACGGTGTGATAGACAAGAACTAACTAATTATGGCAACAGCCAGATAAGTGGTTTGTGAACCTTTAACAACAAAGATATTTTTAATTGTAGGGATCATAAAATAAAAGTCATTTTTTAATTTAAAATTTATTTAGTAATTAAATAAAATTTATTATTCCTCATAAAACATCTCCACTTCCTGGCCAACTTAATGTCCAACAAGCTGATGTCGCTCCATCCTAAGAGAAAAAGAATGATTGCAAAATAATACAATTTCTGTATAAATACAATATAATTATAATAAATAATGTTACTACTATGTACCTGCTAAGTTTCATTGCTTATTTCAAACTCAACCTCAATGTTCTATTTAAAACTTAAGTTTCCATTAAAGATACCTACTGCTTAAGGCGATACCTCGTCGGAACTAGCGACACCACTTGATTTATATTAATTGTGGCGAATAAAGAACATAATAAACAAAAACGCTTTAGTGAATGACTAAAGAATGGTATTTGTAATTTTTTGAGATGTGCTCGGTATAAGATATTCCTCTAATTGTAACCTTTTTTTTCATTATTGCCGAAAGTGGCCACTTTTAACAATAATAAAAAAATTGGTTACTTATAGGTAGACACTTTATACAAGATACATCTTTAAAAATTACAAATACCGTTCTTTAGCAATTCTCTAAAGCGTTTTTGTTTATTATGTTCTAAATTCACCATAATTAATAACAATCAATTGGTGTCGCTAGTGTGCACGAGGTAGCCCCTTAAGGAAGTTGAGAATGAAGGTGATGGAATATTTTCCTGAGAGAGCATTTCCTCGATGAGGGAGCATTGCAAAGGCTTGCTGAACAACAAGCATTTCTGCCTGTTCATTTTTATTAAGTAAAATTAAAGAACTAAAATATTATAATAGCAAGAGACGGCGTGCTTACCTTAAGGCTTTAGCGCTCCGATATTTTTTCAGTATCAGCATCAAAGTGATTGTAATATTATTATCACTTTAATAAAATACACTTTTGATTTTAACCCTTAACTACGTTAGTCTCTCAGACTCCAGCAAAATTGTTTCTTGTCATAACTAGTCGCACGCGCGTCTCTAGTCGTCAAGCATCCGTGTACCTTCCGCCCTCTACGCACAGTACCGCGCTTGCGCTCGTCGACGTTTCAATTGCGCGGCGTTGCTCTCTGGTCAGTATTTTTTTTTTGTAGTCTAATAGACTCCAGGTAGGAACTTGCGGGATTTCTTCTAATAATGTAATTTTTATTGTTTTAGTAAACAAATGACAAATAACAATAGCATTATTGAGCGGTAGTTAGAGCAAGAACTTAGTAATGAGGACGACTTGCAGAATTTATAATGCAGTGATGCGAATGCGAATATTGGTGACGATTTCGTGCTGGGCGAACACTCCGGATCGGACTCGAAAATTGACGGTGAACAGGATTTAGTGGTGGAAACTATAGAATCTCTGCCCCAAAACACGTCTTCTGTTTATTCTTCATTAGACGAAGACACACCCTTGGAACAACTGCGGTCTCGACCAAGAAAACGAAATTATTTTGGCACTAACCGTTTTCGTTGTTCATCACTACCAGCTTATTCTCGCTCAAAAACATTGCAGCATAATATTGTGCAACAAAAAGAGGGCGAACAGGCAGCGTATAAGACGTAATCAATTCTTCATTTTCTCCTCTTGACATTTGGTGCCAGTTTTTCACCCCTACTTCGTCGTGTGCTGCAATTGGATACAGAGACACTTCCTGGTGCTGCCGGTAGTAATTCTTAACAACCAGAAAGGCTGACAAACCGCAAATACTGCTTTATGTGTTATCCTAAAAATAACGCAAAACCCAGTACATGTGTTGCAATTGCAAAATACCTATCTATCTGGAATGTTCTGAATTATGTGGGCTTTGTCGCGCAAAATTGTGAAATTTTACGACTTGCAATTTTGTTAATATTTTGTTTTTTCAATCACAATTATTGATAAAAAAGATTTGTTGTATGTTATATTCTAATAAATTAAAGGAGAAAAGTTTCTTCTTTGGGTATTTTTTTAATAATGGATCTCAATTGTCTTAGAAGTTAATTTTTAAGTTTTTTGAGTCTATAAGAGATTTAAGCTTTTTTTGTGATAAATATAATAGATGATTTACGTCCTTACAATTTTTTTATTAATAAAAATCTATGTAAATAATATGTTTTTAATTTATTTACCTTTTGATAACTTCGTTTTTGGTTTACAGAGCACAGAAGAGAGGAGTCTGAGAGACTCCAGGTAGGTAGTTATGTGGCTAAAACTAGGGGTAGGTGGCTAAAGGTTAAATATAAGAAAACATAAAATTTGGGGGAAAAAACGATACGAAATATTTATTTATCTTTTTTTTATTATTAATTTTTTAACGGCTTTGGACGTTAGCCATCAAGCCCGCAAGATGGTTTGATGACATTAAAGTCATTTGACAAAATCTGATAGCCCTAATAGTGTTGGAAACTATTTTGATATTATTTATGACTGTATGGACAGGTTCCTTAGCTTTATTATGAAAAAATAATGCTAAAAGAATGAATGGCGAATGAATGATCGATAAGAAAACGACAAAATATACATCTCAATAAATTCGAGACTAGTTTCATGCTAGCGGTGGTAGATATAATTCGATAGACAAAGTATGCTTATCGATCGATAAATATGTCTACCGATAGATCCATGCTCGCACCACTCTGGCCGGATATGAAACTGCTCATTTAGGAATATTCAGTTAAAAAAAATTGAAGCGGATCTTTAGTTCTAAATTTAATAGTATTCCCGAGATCGGCTTTTATTTTTATAGTAAAAAACTTAGGTGCCACCTGAATTCTGTTGTGATTGGTAGTTCCATGGACCAATCTTCTATCATCCTTGGTACTTAGTTCTAAACAATTTGAAAGTCCACACTTTTTCTAACCATGACTAAAGACAATAATATATTTTAAACTGTTATGTTTGACTTGTAGAAATTGTATCCGAAGGTTGCTGGTGAATGTAATCTCTGGCTGAATGTACAGTCGACAGCACATCAAACGTAACAGTTTTATCTGTCTGTACGTTACTGCAACAATAATACAATAAAAAAAAAGGAAAATATTATTGCAGGAAGCGACTAACCTAGACGACTTGTACGAAGATGCGGATGTCGGCAGCCACCACTCTGTCCATTGGGAACTCGAAGAAGTTATGGGCATCTGCAAACGCCTCCAGAAATCCACACTGGTCTCTTCTTTTGAGCAAATACTGTTGAGGTGGGTGATCAGATCATAAAATTTTGTGCGCCAAGTCCGAATCTCCAGGTATTGTGATATTTAATTACGTGTTGTAATGTATCTGGAAATATGAATGTGAATTCAATTACATATAAATTTAATCCATCTTCATTATCGTTAGATAATGAAAAATGTGCGTGAATAAGACGTGCTTGTAGGTACGAAACATAATACTTAAAAGTCATGTATGATTGCCAAATTATTCGGACTTTCAATCACGGTTTAGTGGTTTAGGTGTTTGTAATTTTTGACGGCCTTTTAAGACTACCTATGCCTTGTAAAAACTCTTTATAACGTCGAAACTAAAACTAATTGATAGTGAGATTTAACGGTTAATGTATTACGAGACATCTGTGGTCGGGTTAAAAAAATCTTACATTGATTAACATTTCGTTTAAGTATCTCACTTCTTAAAAATGTTAATTTACTAAGCCGTCATGGAATTTATAGATATAAAAAGAACGTCGAGATCGACGGTCTTTGAATCTTATTTTTTATTATTATTAATAATCGCTTTGATAATTTGCTAAATTATTAAAGCTCAATTTTTTTATTAATTATCGCTTTGATAATTTGACAAACTATTAAAGTGATATTTGTAAAAACTTTATAAGCCGTTGACTAATTTATTTTCGAGGACAGCATGTAAGAAATAACTTTAGTTTCACAGAAAGGTACGTGTGTGGGTAATCTTCTAATATATTCGCTGATTAAATGGAAAATGCCTGTAATCACTGCAATTCGTGAAGTTTTTCTTAATATCAGAGACATAGATTTTACTTACATTCATAAAAAAAAATATCAGGAGAATGGAGATCGTTCGAAAGAAATAATTTGTACTTCACTTAGGGGGTATCATAAAGCGAGCTGAAATCTAATTTGTATTCTTAATGTTTCAGACTTAAAGAACAGGCATACCAGACAGAGAGGCTTTTAATGCAACTGACAGTGAACAGTGCCAAAAGAAATGCATTAATTGAAGATCGCAAGCATGCGTTCATGATGCTCGACACTTTGAAGAACGTGGGACAGGAAAGGACTGCTCAGTAAGTTTTAAACGTTTTAGTCTTAGTTGTTTAAATTAGGGTGACCACAGAATATTTTGGAGGTTATTCTGATATCACTGGTAAACATTGTTTTTGTCACACAAACTTTGTGATATTTTTTGTTTATAATAATAAAAATAATAATAAATTCATTTATTTCGACCGTCTTGGATCATAGAAACATGTAACACTACAATTATTAAACTTAAATCGCATAACAAAGATATACTAATAATATAAATCAATCAATAATAATAGTAACAATATGATATATAATTAATAAATTAGAATAATATTTTGACGTTAGTCACTACCTGAACCATGTTGCAGTGGTTCAGGTTCATCGCTTCTGATATTTGAACTATATATTTGACACTCTGTGACGTGGACAAATATTATAAAACTCTCGATGATGACGAAGTGAGTGAGCAGTACTATGCAGGAGTACACTGCGGGAGTAATTGCGTCATCGGCTTATCGCCGAGTGTGCGACCCGAACGAGGGGGCAGACGCGTGAGGGCATAAATGTTAAATGCAGAAGTTTGGATGGATGACTGTTTGTTACTCAATCACGCCAGAACGGCCGAATGGACCTAGATTAAATTTTGTCACAGAGATAGATTAAAATCTGGCATAGTGTATAGGCTAATTTATTTAGACGACCGCCTGATCGAGCGGCCTTGCTATAAAAGTCTGTACCCCTTGCGATCAGGGGTCCCGTTTTCGAATATCGGTAGGGGCAGATGTTTGTATGATGGGTGCGCGAATTTGTTCACGAGTCATTGATGTCTGTATTGTATGTTTATATAGTATATTTATTATATTCATTACATATAATTATCAATAATTCTTTGCTTCACTTTTGTGGTCGCGCAACGCACGGCACTATCCTTCTATACGTATGTAATTATTCTAAGATTATAATACACTATGAGTACAGCGCTGCGCGTAAGCGTATACACCAATCTCTACGCCGATCTCTTGGATGTGTCTGTTTGTCGCTGTTTTGGAGATATACATGAAGTACAATCGATATTTTTGGTACAGTCAAGAGCACATCAAGCTTTACATTTTAGTTGCAAATTGGCTCTTATTACCAACGCATAAGGTGCCACAGTGTAAATGTTGACGTGCAGCCGACTGTACGTTCGGCGATTGCAAATTAAGTGTAAAAAATTGTTCCTTTGTTTTTATTTGAGATCATCGTTCGTTGGCCTGTGTATGTGTGTATTTGAAACCGTCCGTTGTATGGAGACAGCCTTCTGTACCTTAGCTACCTATTTAGGCAACATTGTGATGTTGCCTAAATAGGTTAGGTTAGTATAGGTTAGGCCGCGCTCAGTTTGGACGTACGAACACACGTACGAATGATTCTGATCTTAAAAGAACTATGGTATCGCGCAGGCTTGATACGAGTGAGTCGTACTAAGTGCAGGTTGCACTTAGTACGACTAACTCGTTGTGGACGCCCGAAATCAATCCCAAGACCAACGGCCTTCCGAAGCACGGAGGAGCTCGAGATTAGAAATTTTGGTTTCGTAAACGAAACTAGAGCGCACAGACCACTTCGCCACCGAGCTCCTCATAATAATATATAGAAAGAAGTAAAGATACATGCATAGTAGGTACCTTTAGCTTTAATTAACTAATATTGACTGTATTGAAATAAAAATACAATAATTATATTTAAAAAACATTGATTTCATTTAAAACATTCTTATTTAAAATTTACAAACTACACCCCCTTACACCCCTGTAGATGGCCTCCTCTCCAAAACAACTGACTGAGCAGAGGTGAGTCCATCCTGTCTCTAAACATACTCAGGAATCAGGACTCCGTTGAGACCACCCGCACCCGTCGAACCAATGACGCCACACTTCTATGCCTAAACGGCCTGGTGGGACAAATATTCGCCCGACGCGAATTTCACACTATTGCCAGTCGCGCCGCCGCCGCCCGTTCCCGTGGCCAGGCCGTAATAGCATAATTAGTGCTCGCGTTACGAACATACCAGACCCACGTAGCGTTGTAGTGCGTCGTAATGCGTAGATACTAATAGTTTTTGTAATAGAGAATAAAATAGAAACGGTAAAAAACACAATACTTAGTTTAGTGAGGTATTTTAATTTAAAAATATTTAATGAATAAAATGATATCAAATCACTTTCAGGTCACTAGACAACGAACACCAATCACAATAACGTCTTATAGACGTTGCGTGTACCTTATTATAGTGACAATTTAGGGAGACATAAGGACAATGCGTTGTCACTATAAATAAGATATAGTGTAAAAAATTACAACCATTTTGATATTTGCCTTTTTTGCTTGCTTAAATCAAGTAAATTTCATCCAGTCAGAGCTTAAACGCAAGGATATTACAATGGTTTTATTTCCCTAGCAAACTAACTCGTTTTCTGGTGTAGTTTGAGCGATTGTATACGTCCAAAGAGTATGTAACATTGTAGGTTTCTTGTTATAAAACAACACTATAAAACAACTTCTGCACTAGATTGTTGCGTTCTACAAATCATGCTCAAAGTTTAAAACGTAGGAAACTCGGTTTACAGAATTCTGGAGAATTTGTGCGGCTTTGTTTGTGTTGTTATATTACTATTCTAAGCTAACATTGCTGACAGAGCATAGTTTGAAGTATGCCTTCACAATCTCATTTTTTATGTTTAGTGTTTCTTACAAGTTACCTGTCAAGCCACAGATGACACATCTAGACACAATTGGCTTTTAACTATCATAAGACCCCGAGGGCATTCTGCGGCTTGACAGGCTACCAGTGATTGAAGATTACTACGTAACGAGAGTATCGAAACGGTTGCCTTTAGTGAGTGCGAGTTAAAACGCTTGAACAGTAGTTGAGTGTCATCTGAACGAAACCTAAGAAATTACTTTTTTGTATTGCCTTTGTAAAGTATATTTAGAGAGCACGATGGTTTTTCCTCGCTTCAGTGTTAGGTACATTATGAAATGTTTTACGTACCTAGCTTAATGTAACAAAAGAAGAAAACAGAGGCGAATGGGAGAAAACAGATAAATGCATTTATTGCTTAGGAAAGTAACCTGTATTTACTTACAAACAAAGAAGCGTTTAATGAATGGACCCTCCATTACTGTTGCCGTGTTCAATCATTGATTTATTGTTTAATCATGGACACTCCATGCTAGAATCGTGTTTAATCCTCCATTGTATAACTGTATCACATCGACAAGTCACAATTATATCGTTCTTTTGACAGATTCTGTTGGGATTTTGTATTTTTATGATATATGCGCTCGCACTTCGCGTAGCAAAAGGAATGTTTTAACAAAAATTTATGCATGTGTAATTGTAACTGTTATGACCGGTAATTTATTACACTGGCTACCTTTCCCTTCAATCTGAAACATAGCGAACTGTTTTACGGCCGAAATAGGAAAGCCGGTGGTACGTACAGTCGACCACAGACGTAGCTTAACACTTTAGTACCACGTCACACCGACTATTGCTCTCGTGCCTGCATAATAGTGGCTACTATATTGATGCCAAATGTTATTGTGACATGGTACTAAAGTGTTCAGTTACTTCTGTGGTCGACCGTACCTACCATAACGACTAGAAATGACGATAAAGTAGGACTTATTTTTTAATGAATTTTGTAACTTTATTTCAAATCGCGTAGGTACCCTACATTTTGATTTGAAAAAAATATTGGTAGGTACCTATAATGGATTCCATATAGCCCAAAAATTAAGTTTGATCTACCACTCGTCTGAAGATTTTTCTCTAATCGAGGAGTTTGTCATAAAACGCCATATATAAATAATATAATATAATATGATCTCTCCTTAGACCATAAGGATCTCTCGCGCTTTTTGTAAAACGCGTTAGGATTTTTTCATCTGAACGTACCGTACCTACTTTCATAACTTTGCTTTCAATTGTCCAAAACACAAAGGGTATCCGACAGAACTCGAAAAGCAAAAACTTAATAACGTTGGAAACTTTTAAGAAAACTTGTGACAGCTAGCTGCCTATGAAAAGGATTGTGTGACTTAGAATAAGGCGATGGTTGAAGTATAATATGAAGTTTATTTCTAGCTGGGGGCTAAGGCCACCTAGAGATCCGGGGTTCAATTCCCTTCCTTTGTTCCCATATGTTCTACTGAGTAGTTCTACGGTAGAACTAGTGAGAAAAAGTGAGAATATAGAGTTCCAGTATGTTTACATAGTATATTTCGGGTTTTGTCCAGTAGGGCTTTTAGAGAGAGTGACAACAGCATCGCCTACGTCACCATTCCTATCAACGGGTTCGCTCATTGCAAGTAATAATTTTCAATATTGGAATACACTCACTTTATTTTCATAAGCTTATTCTAATTAAGATAAAATGGCTTTTAAGTCACAGGATTTTATTGCAATATCCAACCCTGACAACGTCTTGGCACTAGAAAATCTCGAACGACAATAATAGCGGAAACGGCGTGCTTTGCTTTTAAAACCAAGTAACCGAATACAAATCTAAAAGTGCTGCGTGGTCAAAACATGAAAATGCGTTTACGCATTGATTTTTCACAGTAACCAAATAAATCTGTAAATTCATCAATATTTTTTATAAGTTAATTTTAGTCGTCAATTCATTTTTAATTTCCTTTCTAGTTGAAACATCCATGACAAAATAGCGGCGGATGTTCCGACTGATAAAACGTTCAAATGATTTAATTAATTTTAGATTTACAACAAGATTTTGCACAAAAACTTATTCTTTGCTATTTCAAAATTAAGATTAAATTTGAGAACTTACCCCTCCAGGACAGAACAGAAATCAGCCAAACAATTATGTAATCATTATCACGCACTTAAATAAAACATGGTAATGTTTAGGTAATATGTTCTTGCGTCGACATAATATATATTTTTATTAATATTTCTCCGTTATCTAATATCCATAACACAAGCTCTTAATGATGCTTACTTTGGGTAGATAGTAGGTGTGAGTGTATAAAAAAATCTTACTAAGTCTGTCGCCATAGCAATAATGATTACAGCGTTGTTGTGTTCCACCAGTTGAAGGTAAGATTGCCAGTTCCTCTATGGCTGAGGAATTCGGCTGTATCTCGATTCCATCTTTGGCCTTATCATCATTCATCAAAGCATCATTCACGTGAGATGAGGCCAAGCTATATACTTATTAAGGCTACGCACTTAACTCTCTTTCTCAAAAACCACAGAACCGATTTTAATGAAACTTGCACAGCTTCCTAAATTGGACTATATAAAGTCCAAAAAAAAAGGTTTTTAGCAATCCGACAGATTTTGAGATATGCGTGGACAAAGATTCAAATATATTATACAAACATACATAATTATATACCCTCATGAAATTTGGAACCCATGTCCAGAAGCTAATAACATTATGGTATAGGCTAATAACATTACAAAAACTGTGCAATTCTGAAAAAATTACACACTTACTTATGTGAATTGATAACCTCTTTTTTGAAGTCGGTTAATGAGCATCAAATTGATGCTCTTTAGGGTTTATGCGTAGCAAGAAGAGTCAACAACATTGTTGGTATCAAAAGATATGAATTTGAGCCAGTGAAATATTGTTACTTTACTTTGGACTAATTATTGAGTTTTTATGAAAATACACAGCTCGTCCACCCTTGACCTCTAATTTAGCTACTGTTCCAAATAAACAGGATGTTTTCAATTCTGTTGTTCAGTGTCTGTGCTCGGACATCCGAATAAAAGGCAGCCAGTTTTTTTTTATAAAACTAGTTGACAAACAAGCTGACGGCCCACCTGGTGGTAAGCGGTTACCGCCGCCTATAGACACCTGCAATAACAAGGAAAAGCACTTGATATTGCAGGTGCGTTGTCATCCTAAGGCCTGAGATGAAATGCCGTCCATGCCCAGTAATTACACTGGCTACCTTTCCCTTCAATCCGAAACACAGCGAACTGTTTCACGGCTGAAATAAGAAAGGCGGTGGTACCTACCCAGGCGACCCTAAATATGGGTCTACCACCTAGATATGATATTATTATATAGATTATAATATTATTTAAAGCTAGATTATGATATTATTCAAAAATTTAGATTATAATTACATGTCTCCATGATTGGCATACTTGGTTTCTCGATTAAAAAACGAAGCTAGCCAAAAATGGTTTTGCTCAGACTAGCTCATAAATAATGTGGGGGGTTTTAGACTAATGTGGTCCATTATTCCTCTTTACATTCAGTTTACGACCTACTTCTTTATTTTGCTTTAGAATGAACTCTATAAACAGGGTCATAGAGTTCATGCTGTAGGAGTAAGCAAACAGGCTGTAAACTATGTAAACATAAGCTCATAATACACCCCTGGTATAACATGTTGGTATTGTTGTTAATTCCGGAATTAATGGTCTACAATAATGGTGTTTGTATTGACACAAATAGCATAGTCTCGAAAATGTTTACACAATCTATACAGTGTAGAGCTTCTTTCCACCAATGGGCAGACCAATCATCAGTGTCGTGTCGGGGGCCGTGGATCACCGTCTATTATGGCAGCTATTGGTGAGTAAGCTGTCGATTTTTCCGGCACTTATCAAAGGGAAAGTTGCTTTGATGCGCCTACACGATTGCCGCGTATGTAGTCCAGAACTATAGCCGACAATACATACTGGCTGAGCCTTAGCCAACATGAGCGTAATCAAATTGATACAAGGCAAGTGTTACCGTACATACCCTATATATATCTCTAGTCTATATGGTACACACGTCGGGCTGGGAGAGTTCAAAGAAGACCAATATGCCAGCCAATGCTGACAACTTTTTTAACAGCCATCCAGACTTTGGACGTTATCGGTTATGTTGGAAAAAAGCAGGCGAACGCCGTGGTTTTGTACCTAGGTACCGGTAAAACCCTTACCGTTCCGAAAAATCTTAAATGACACAAGTAGTGAGTGACTAGCTACCGCGAGCTATGGCAAGTCACAACTTCTGAAGTCGGTAAATTTAAGTTTAAGATCATTACCGCCCGTTCGCGCCCGTTAGAGGAGGGGACGGCCAGCAATGGCGAGGCAAGGCAAAATCCCATTTACACGTTGGTGTTGGCCTTTACTCGGCTACGTTGGTCTAACATATATAGGTATTGCCGGCTTAAAAATCAGTCGTGACCAAGTGACTGGTCGATGCTGGCAGCTCCCTTGTTCCTTCTTACCATAATCGGCATTCGATATCATCGCCTGAGAGATTCTAGCTTATCCATGGTTAGCATGAAGTATATTGAAGTCATCGTTAGCATGAAAGAAGAAACTATCTAATGGGAAGTAATCAGTTTGGTTACCGTAAAGTGATGAGCAGAATTGTAGCTTACGGCCGCCACGACCGAGTCAGCTCCCACTTTAATGTAATAGGATAATAATTTGATTAGCATAAAGGTGTCTGCCCACTTCTGTTCCGTAGCTGAGGTGACCGGCGTCAAGTCCTTTGTTCCCGTTGAGTCACACCATTTTGTGTCACACTGTTACACATTGGGAAAAATATTCCCGATGAGTAACACTGTAACTCAATGCCACTATTTTTTCCTGTTGAGTGACAGTGTAACTAAACAGAACGCAGTATTCCCGTTAAGTAACACCTTCTTGGGTAATTCACGGCGCGGCGATTGCTTCGCCAGGCCGGGCACTCCATTAGTAAAAACTTTAAACTCTTTTTTGGATGATGATGATTTGATGAGTTGTGACAGGCAATGCGTAAAGAATAGCCAGTAAGTAATTTAATGTTTATTTTTATGACACCATAACATCAGAACTTCATAATGAACAAGGATATCTTACGAAAATGTGTCCCGTATTTCAGAATTCATTAGAGAGTACCGAGCAAGCACAGAAATAAATGACGAGAGATTTTTTCACACGGTTATCTGTTTGACGGATCAAGTGTTCGTTGTGTAATTATTTCTTCATACAAAGACTGTTATTTGCTTGTGTCGATACAATTCTATTTAAGTTATGTATGGTAATAGTTGAGAAAGAGCAGTGGTTAGAGGCCTTAGAGCTTTCAAAACCACAAGGTGTAAATTAATTTGCAACGGCCTTCTCCAGTTAGTTATTGATTTTATTATGGCTACTACGTTTTTTTACGTGGATAAGCATTAAAAGTAATTTTATCTATAAATTAATTAATATCGATAACTTGCTCCTTTGAAAAGTCTTTTAAATTTACATAAAAGCATGATGATGTCAAATCTCATACGTTACTAGTTGTTGAGTTTAATATTGAAACAGCGCCAAGGAATATATGCCAGCGCGGTGCTGATCGGACCGAATTCCTCTTGTGTGTTTTTGTGTTTGTGTTTTTGCACTTAGGAAACCCTGAAAAAAGGCCGAAAGTGGGCGTAGTCGTAGTAGTGTAACGATAAAAGTTACTCTAAAAGCTAAATATACAGGATGGTAAAATAAAACTTGGGCTAATTTAATTAACTAGCTGCTGCCTGCGGCTTCGCTCACGTGACCTTTTTATTCGGGGCGAAAAGACGTTTACGGCCGTCCTTCGCTACAGGGTGACAGATGCTCCCACACACCCATGCCGCATGGGTATGGGCTTCCTCAACCAAAGATGGTATAGGTCGAACTAACCAATAGGAAACCCGATGCTCTAACTTTTCGCATTATCCATAATATATTATATTTAACAGAATTGTTGTGTTCTAGAAGTTTTTTATACAAATAGATGACAAACAAGCTGACGACCCACCTGGTTGAAAGTGGTCACCACCGCCTATAAGCACCTGCAATAACAAGGAAAAAATCATTTATTATTGCAGGTGCGTTGTCATCCTGAGGCCCAAGATCAAATACCTTCCATGCCCAGTAATTACATTGGCTACCTTTCGCTTTTTTTTATATTAAAATAATTTGTGTATTTTCGCTTACTTTACACGCGCGATCGCTATTTTGTCTTTTTTCCTCCTGATTAATCAGTTATATCTCTATTTCGATAGATCACCTTAAGCAAAGGTGGCTGGAAGCACCAATCCCCACAAATTAAAAAATGAGGTACTCAATTCTTTCAAAATTGTCATAGGTACCTTTACAAGACGTAAATTATGAATACCTTGTCATATCTTGTTATTGACATGCAATATAAAGAAATTAAAATTAATAGATGGGTACTTGCGTAGTCGTAAATTCTCAGTGAACCTTTTACAGGTTCAACTAGTGAGTTAACAGGCCTCCAGTCCATGCGCTACGGTAAGCCGCTTACCATCCTAAGGGCCGTAAGCTTGTTTGCTACCATTGTATTAACGATGCTTTAATTGCTAAACAGGTACGTTAACGAGAAAAAGCAGCTTCGTGCCCAAATAGACGCAGAAGACCGCGAGGAGAAGAATCTAATTAAATCACTCGACGAGAAAGGGAAGCTAATAATTGAAATGAAGACTTCTCTGCAGCAAATCAACGAATTGTTGTCAAGTGTGGGTTAGTAGCTTTGTGTTAACAACAATAACATTCACATTTCAATGTTTTTGATGGGTTTAAACGCCTACTTTATGGTAATAATTACAAATAAAGAAAGAAAACGATCAAAAAATTATATGCTCCAGGCGTTAATCGAACTACGCCACCGGAGCACTAGGTATAACCTACTAATTTCTTCACCGCTTTCTCCTCTTTTTTAACGTTTTATAGCAACGTTTATCTCACAATTCCGAATTTTAAAAAAATCTATTCCCGCCTGGATATTATAATTTTTTCATCGTTTTCTTAACTATTCGGAACTAAATAGGTACTAATTATCATACCGCATTCAAATACTTGTAATTCTATTATTCAAACATACACATTATCTATAATTTAAGGTTCAATATCTAGTTTAATACTTAGCCTTCATTTCATTTAAACGTTGACTACCGGCTGGCCTAGTGGTGTGTACCCCTTGCTATACAGGCTACTCAGTCAGGGGTCCCGTGTTCGAATCCCGGTACGGGCGAATGTTTGTATGACGACCATTGGTTCACGAGTCATGGATGTTTATATGCTTATTTAGTATATTTCTAATATTTATATACATATTATTATCAATATTTCTCCGTTTATAGTATCATAACACAAGTATTGTTTACTTTGGAATACTTAATTAAGTGTGAGTGTATGAATATTATTATTATTTAACAATCAGAAGTCATATGCTGGTGTATGCCTTTTAGTATATCTGTTTTCAAATATAACAAACTGAACTTTTTGAACTAAATGCAGCAGTATATACTAACCTATACTTAAACTTGTAGTTACTCGACTGTTCCATTAGGCTAGATTAGCCACTGCCAACTTTCAGATATAACTAAGTAGACCGTAGCGATAACTCTCCATTAGGTTTAAATGATCATTCTACTCTGTTAGTATCGTTTCCTATCGAATTATTTTTAACAGATAAAAGGATAAAAGCTCGTAAATTAATTCGTGCTGTAAGGCTTGGGAAAACTGTGCCTTTCACTCTCCTCCTGTGTTTGATTTGAAACAATAACTTTTCACCTCTCCAGCACGATATAGGCTACGACTTTGCTGCGAGTTTTTAGTCGCATTCTGCTGACATGTGAGCAAAATTAATTTAAATTTCGAACACGGAATTTAAGTATGGATTATTTTTTGTTGCTTTTGGTATTTTACTGGCCTAGATGTAATCCTTGATGCCAGCGCCAGCGCAGCTCAAAAAAATCTAAACTACATACATTTAAAAATTCTTAATAATTTAGCTAGTTTTAATTTAAAGTCAAAAATTTCAATATGTATTGAAAATAGATGTGATAAAATACTGAAAATACAATTTTAAGACGTAAATGAATGACATAATTTTGCAAAATTGCAGCTATTTCAAGTTTGACTTTTAATAATAATGTATGTTTAGATTGAGGAGCCACTTTTCGCATCTTAAAAGGCCTACCTAATACAGGTATTTAGTAGTACCATAAAAATTATTTAGCCCCTATCCTGGATTGTGTAGTGGAATACTTCAAAATGTAAATGAAAAATCTAATCGTTTGAATTGAGGTGCCACCTCAGAACAAGGAATATTTTGGATGAATATTTATTAAAATTTGGTATGATTTTTTACTATTCGAGATTACTAAGTACACAAAATGTTAGCTCGTTGGGGCTGAAACTAAAAAAGCTACAATACGTTACCTACATACTGATTGAACTTTTGTTTTCTTGGAAAAATGTACGCGCCGAAGTTTGATCTGAGGAGCCACATATAGGGTAAAAACGCGTTTTTTAAAAAAGTCTCCTAATTTTGAAAATATTCATTAAGATGAATAATTTCTATGAATGTGGGCTAGCTCAATCATTCATGTTGAATTATAATTATTTATTTTTGGCCTATCAATCACAGATTTTGCAAAATTTACCTTTTTTTAAGGATTTTTTTTTATACTCCTGGATGACATACAAGCTGACGGCCCACCTGATGGAAAGCGGTAACCGCCGCCTATAGACACCTGCAATAACAAGCAAAAATCACTTGATATTGCAGGTGCGTTGTCATCCTGGGGCCTAAGATGAAATGCCGTCCATGACCAGTAATTACACTGGCTACCTTTCCCTTCAATCTGAAACACAGCGAACTGTTTCACGGCTGAAATAAGAAAGAAAGGCGGTGGTACCTACCCAGACGACCCTGCATACGGGCCTACCACCTAGTACTGAAATAAGAAAGGCGGTGGTAACTACCCAGACGACCCTGCATACGGGCCTACCACCATATAAGAAAATAATATAAGAAAATACTAAAAAGGTTAGATGTCTGCAGTGCGGGATAGATGCCCTTTATACTGTGTAAACGAAAAACCCAACTAAATTTTATGAGGTACAGCAATTGTCTCCAAGAAACATGGGTCGAATTACAAAAAACCTTTTGCTTTTTTTAAAATATTTCAATTATTATGTTTTTAAATAAAATGATACAAATATACAAAATTAAATTTAAAAAACCTTTTTTTAACATACATTCTTAATTGTTATTATAAAATATTAATTATAAAGTTGGTCTTCGGTCCAAGTACATACTCTTTTTTTATATTTTCGTAGCATGGTTCTGCAAAAATCAGTAAAGAGACTATAATTATATAAGTACAAAGGTATACGTAAATACATAAAAAATATAACAAAACACTAAAAATAATTTAAAAATATACACTGACATCATAAATGGGCATATACAGGGTGGTGCCGACAATACGACAATAATTAAAACATGGGCTATATTAGTTCATAGAAATGGTTTGCCACTTTCAGAAACACCCTAATGGTTTGACAATTTCAAGACATTTGTATGAAATAATTATAGAAATAATTTTATAGAAATGTCATGAAATTATCAAATAAATAAGATGCTTTTGAAAGTGGCAATCCATTCCTATGAACTAATATAGCTCATGTTTTAATTTAGTGTCGTATTGACGGTACCACCCTAGTACATTGAGGGATAGATGCCCTTAGTAAATGGGCTTATACAGGATGGTGCCGTCAATACGTCAATAAATTGAAACTTGGGCTATATTCGTTCATAGAAATGTTTAGCCACTTTCAAAAACATCGTACTCATTTGATAATTTCATGACATTTCTATGAAATAATGCAGCCAATATTATATTATTTCATACAAATGTCATGAAATTATCAAATGAATACGATGCTTTTGAAAGTGGCAAACCATTTCTATCAACTAATAAAGCCCATGATTTAATTTATTGTCGTATTGACAGCACCACCCTGTATGGTGTATGGAGGGATAGATGCCCTTCGGGGCCATCTATCACAAGAAAAATCAGGGAAACTATCCTAAAAGGTACAGGTCAGGGAAACTACTAAATAACTGTATATTAAAAGTATATTAATAGACTTAATAAGTCTTTTAATATGCGAAAAGTGGCTCCTCAATAATAGGTGTGATTGTATAAATATTATTATTATTATTTTTGTAACCTAATGTTTTTGTTGCTTGAAGAGGTGAAGAGTTGTATGTTTCACTCTAGAGTAAGTTTTTTTTATGTCTCATATGTCTTTTTACCACTCACAGTGCTCAGTAGCCTATTTTAGATTAAATTCTAGACTACTTCGCTTATTAAAAGTCAGCACTTGCAACAAAAAATAACTTTTCGTATGTAGTTATAAAGTTATGGCAAATGCAAGATATGAAGCTTCATATTTGCTGGTATAACAAATCGGCACTGTCGTACGTAAGGAAAAGATCTGCCAATACATTGTTGACGCTACACATATTATAAACTGACTCTTTAAGTTATAATACGATTTAGCCTGTCAAACCACAGATACCAGACATACTTGGTTTTAAATTGTCTTATGACCCTCGTGGGCTTAACGCTTATGTAATGTGCAGTGTGACATGAAAATAATTTAACAATTATCAGGATGATAATTGTTATTATTATGATCCTCATATAAGAACCATATATTTAAAAATATAATTTTCTTTGCACTGTAATAATATACTTACTGCCTTAACTGGTAGATATACTTATACAAAATTTTTTTATTACTTAATTAACTTTACCCATATAACGACATAGCAGATATTATCTCGTGTTCAATAATATTGAAGATAAACATACATAGTGGTAAGCGTGCCTGTATAATATCATAAATTAATATCATCAACCTTCCCCTCCAGTCTGGCACGTGAGAATTTAGTTTCACAAATAAATTAGTGCTGGTAGCGAAGTTAATATAATATTGTGGTTCAATTTAATTTTACACCATAGGTTGATGTTTCCATAACAGTCGCGAGAGCTTGATAATTAACTGTACTATCAATCATAGTTAGTTATTAATTATTATGTAATTAGCTGATGATTTATCGTCGGTAAAATTTGCACCATGAATCGGCGATTACATAGGAGGTACAATCTGCCGAAAAATAATTCAGCCATTTTTTGCGTTCATTGATGAGCCCTACAAAATTTTCTATTGGTCAATTGGTTTTCAATTAACTAGTGAGAGTTCTCAAGCACATTTAAAAAGAACCTGTAAAGTTAATTTATCCCTCACTCAAGTTACACGTGAATTCACGTGATAGGTATTCCGCATCTCTTAAAATAAACAAAATAAACATTTAACAAGTATTGCTAAAATAATCTAAAATGTAAATTGTTTTGGCAATACTTATAAAAAACACCAATAAATATGATAAACATCAATTTATACGACCTTTGAAAATTTTGGTATGTCGATGGTGAATAAAGAGATAGTTCTAGTTTTAATTGTTTTTCAAAAATATTCATCAAGAAAGAAAAATCAAAAATAAAGAAACCATCAGCTATATACAAGGATTCGTCAATTCACATGAACATGTTTGATTGTATAACTTTTGTATGATATAAAGCTACGTATCCGGTTGCCAAAAATTTTTGCCTATAAAATTCTTCTTTAATGAAATAGGGAATATACTTACCTACTCATTACAAAAAAAAAATTGTAGATAGTTAAAAGATTTATTATTAGTTAAAAGGGAAGTTTATAGCCCAGTCTATATTGGTGATAATAGTATCCTTTTGTTTGTGCAGGTGCCGCGAATGCGCCAAGGCCATATGCTCAAGTGCCGTCCGCTATACAGTACACCTTGGAAGAAATTATTCAGCCCGTCCCTGAGGTGGAGGCAGACTGTAAGTCTCTTTAAATTGATACTTTGTTGATAAAATAACGTAGATTCTAAGCAAACAAATAATCTGGTTTCACGTTGTTAATTGTTTGCTCACTCGTTTGTGTGCGTGACCCTGCGACGATGCAGTTAGATTTCTGTGACAGTCACGCGCCAGCCATTTGTCATAACAAGACAAACACCAACCACGATACATTGTATTGGGCTACACAACACAGTTAAGGCGATACCTCGTCGGAACTAGCGACACCACTTGATTTATATTAATTGTGGTGAATAAAGAACATAATAAACAAAAACGCTTTAGTGAATGACTACAGAATGGTATTTGTAATTTTTTGAGATGTGCTCGGTATAAGATATTCCTCTAAATGTAACCTATTTTTTCATTATTGCCGAAAGTGGCCACTTTTAACAATAATAAAAAATTTGGATACTTGTAGGTAGACACTTTATACAAGATACATCTTTAAAAATTGCAAATACCGTTCTTTAGCAATTCACTAAAGCGTTTTTGTTAATTATGTTCTAAATTCACCATAATTAATAACAATCAATTGGTGTCGCTAGTGTGCACGAGGTAGCCCCTTAAGCTCTTCGCACATTACACCGGCTCAACGCTAATCCAACTCCGTTCTAACTCCAACTTTTGGTTCATTCAGAACAAACCTCAGACAGTCATCAGTGGACAACATGGCATCAAAGAGTGGGCAACGCGTCGTCAAGAAGTAGGAAATATGTCGTAAACATAGTTTTTAACCTAAAAGATATACTATGATGGACTTTAGGGAAATGTCTCACTTTACATTCTGTGTTCTCCTCATGTGTTTCTCCCATGTAGGAAGGCCTGTGTCCAACAGTGGGACGTAAACATGCTGGTGATGATGACATTCTGTGTTTTATTACAAGGGTCAAATTGAAAATTCTTAGAATTACATCAACTGAGCAAACTAGCAAGTTATTATTGGTTTTATTTTATGTTTTAAAAATAGGGTCCATTCACATTTCATCGCTGCATCCGATGGAACCACTGAGGAAAGCACTGATCCTTAGGGGCTGCTTCGATGGCCTCTTAAGAGCAGCCACAGCTTTCGTCGGTATCCCTATAACGTTTTCCTCTACTTTTTATTTTATTTTCGGGAATATATCGTAAATGAAAATCGCAAGGTGCGAAGGCGGGGCTATACGAAGGCTGACCCAGTAGTTCTAAGTCTGGCGTCGCCAAATAGTCGATCGTTCGCCTGGTAGTGTGCAGTGTGACGAAGCGTTGTTATGATGAAAGAGCATCCTAATGCGAGGTCGTTTCTCCCGAACTTTTTCCAAGACAAGTTTCAAACAATTGTTAGTGTACCACTATGCAGTAGCTGTTTTTTGATCCTCTAAAACAATTGTCGCGTAATGACAATCCGAAGAACGAAGCCACCGCCTTTTTCCCCACGCTTCGTCCTCTCTTCACTTTAGTTGGCAACTACTCGGAAGGATCATAACAGTAAATCCAGCTTATGTCACCCGTTAGTATTTAGAACACAGCATTTGAGTCACCTTCGTTAAAGCTTTGAACCATTCCACGGCACCAATCAACACGACGGAGTTTTTAGGGCCTCGGTCAAATTATGAGTTATCCACCGGGCACAAAGCTTCCTGACCGCTAACTGTTCATGGAGGATTTTGTGCACTTGACTCATACCGATGCCTAGCTCTGCCGAATCTGCTGATAAGTCACTCTTTTGTCTGTCTCTATCATATTGACAATTTTACATGTTTAGGTTCATAGTAATCTTTCATACGCCGCACAATACGGATGTTATCTTCAGTAGTCGCAATAGAAGTCCTCACGCAGATCATCGGTAAGATTACATTGCAGCGACTACGTTTAAACTCATTAAAACAATTGTAAATAGTGGCATGAGATAGGGCCTTATCATGAAAGGCCAATCGAAGCCTATGATAACTTTCTTGTTCACTTTAATGGCATCAAATGTCTTAAAGAATAATTTCAAGAAATTTTTCTCCAGTTCAATTCATGCTGACGTGACTCAGACCATTTGAATTTGCCGACAAATTGTGAAATGTATGAGAAATGAATGTAACAGATACTCAATAATATCGGCAAAGAGTTCCTTTTCAAAATTTAAACTTATTTTTTTATTGTATTGTCACTATTTCTAAAAACTTTCAGTGTCGCCCTCGTATATTTCCTATCATACCTAAGTACTTGACAAAGAAAATGAAATAAACAACAGAAACAAAAGATGTTTTGTTCGTGATTTCCTTTTAATGTCCTGACAGTCCTGAGGCGTTTGCTAAATGTCAAAGAAAAACTCATTTGTGTAAAAATATTCACCTGCTAAGATACTTTATTAAATTCTAAATTGTAACTTCATTAATGTTATCGAGAAAGACATCATAGAGAATGTAGCGATGTGTGTAGTAGTTTGTCTTGCAAACAGAATGAAGAAGAGTCGCAGATCGGTGGACCAGCAACGATTTGGCTTATGGCACAGAATTCAGTCATACATAATAGTCACTCATTGTCGACGCGGTACCTATGCGCCAATCGATGCAATGGACAATAAGTGTTCGATGTGTTGCCGTTGAGTTCTATATAATAAATGTTGAAAATCACACCATAGGAACGCGATTTCTAGCTTCACTGCGACTCGAGTCGGAGTGGAGTCGGCGTAATGTGCGAAGACCTGAAAACTATGTATATGCAAACTCGTCTATTGATGCACTCAAATAGACACGTACCTACTATAGGTACTCGGTACTCTGGATAAGTAGTGAAACATGTACAAGCCCTCCTTTTTCTTTTTTATTACAAGGGTTACAATGTATAGTATATAAATAGGCCCAACTACGGGATGTGATTATTGTACGCACGGTATAATAAACTACTAATACGTTGACTTCGTTTCGTATCCTAAGTGTAAGTTTAAATCGAATCGAAACTTCTCGACAATGTTCGAGTTCAGCTTTAAATCCATAATATACGACTGCCTGATATCGAGACTTAGCTATACTATTACTGTCCCGCTTGCAATGGCTTACCATGAAAAGTCTCTGACTGTCGTCGTTCTGTAATGCTCTAACGACTTTTACATAAATCATAGATGATAATACGTTACATTACATTAAGCGGTAATTTTCCATCTAACAATTTAAGGCACATTTAAGAAATCTGAGTGACGTTTTTCATAAACTGGAGGTTGTGCAGCATTTTTTTATGCACAACATAGCAAATGACTCAACACCACCTAATGTGAAGCGATAAAGTCCTTATATGAAGACAAAAAAAACAGCTGTGCAGCTTAGACACTGCTCTAGCCATCTCCACCTTGCCGGCCCAAAAGGTACTTTTTCACACCTCTTTTAAAGGTGCCCATGTTATAGGAAGGAGGGAACAAATGTGCTGGCAAAGAATTCCAAGTTCTGGAAGTACGACAAAGAAACGGTGCACTAAATTTCTTTGTGCGTGATGTTGAGGTGGAGACAGTGAATTGAGGATACCAAAGACCGACACGCGTGTTCCTGAGTAGGAAAGGGAAGATGGGATAAGGTCAAAAAGCTCTTCAAAGCACTTTCCGTGATATAGCCGATAGAAGGCGCTAAGCGCCGATATGTCTCGACGCAATTGCAGAAGCTCAAGGTTGTTCGCGACTTCTAAATCGCCAATGATACGGACAGCACGACGCTGCAATCTGTCCAGTGCAGTGTGTCGAGGAGGTACTTGGCAAAGCCATTCCACAAGAGCGAGCTATAGTCCACGCAAGACTGTACCTGAGTTTTATAAAGCAGGCATAATTGGTCAGGCGTGGAAAATCGACGTAACTAGTTCAGGACACCGAGCTTCAATGAGCCTGTTTTACTTAGTCCCGATTACGATGGTAATCTATTAATTTAATTAATTAAATATAATATACCTAAAACTAACCTAGTTACATATTTATAGAATGAGTCTGTAACATAGATCTGCTAGATATTAGATCTGCTTTATACAGTGTTTCGAAGGTCCGAAGATGATATTTATTTGCTGATTAAATTAATAAAAACATTAACCTGTTCGTGACAACCCTAAACAGTGTTTTATTTCGTATCGTACGACACATTACACGCACACTACTACACACCCACACACACACACATACACACGCTCGCGCGCACACACACACACACACATACACACACATGCACAACCCGTGCACATCGTGCACATACTACGATATCAACTCCCGCAACCCCAGGATTCCAAATATTTTATTTAGGAATTCTGTAACACTTGATATAAGGTGACTATGGGACTGCCTCATTGTGAAAGAAAAGCCCTAAAATTTAGGGGTTTTCACAATGAGGTAGTCGTAGGCAGAGTAGCGTTTTTATACTTCTTTAAATTAGGGCCTAAATCAAAGAAGAATAAAAACGCTACTTGTATAAGCGTCGACTGAACGGGGGCAGATCGTATACAATTAAGACTTTTCATTGGTCCTACACTCTCCTTTCTTAATTGTTATGATACCTAATCTTTCATCTTCATTAATACGGTATAATTTAAAAAGCAATTTACATAATTTCATCTCATCATATTAAGGATATTAATATTCCCATTCTAATTCCGAGCAGCCGTCGCCGTATTTTGCAGTTGAAAATTGAAATTGCGTCTTAATTTTATCTACTTACAAGAATAACAATTATTTTTGACATAATATACTATTTGGAAATGAATTGGGAAATGTACTATTGGTATTAATGATGTTATGTACAATATGTTTAATATTGACAGATATTTTAGAAATACTCGTAACCTTAATTATTGCAGACATTATTAGCATTAAGGTTTTTGGAATTTGTAATTGAATTTAATTAAATCAATGTAATATAGTGTTTGATTTGAAAACATTAAAAGCTAACATGATAGGATACTTAAGACGTCGCGGTGGCGGGGAGGCTTGACCTTAGGCCTTGATTAATACCGGCGCACGAGCTCCCGAGTAGCAGAAAGGTGGGATAAGGTCAAAAATCTTTTTAGAGCACTCTCCATGATATAACCGATGGAAAACGCTAAACGACGCAACTTCTCAACAAAATTTTAGAGGCTCGAGGCTGTACATGACATCTGTATCGCCAATGATACGGACAGCACGAGACGCTGAAATCTGTCCAGTACATCGACGAGGTTGTACTTAGCGAAGCCATCCTTCCCACAAGCATGAGTGATGAGTCTGCACTCAACGGCTTCCCGCGACCCTGACCAGCTATGCGATTCTCTAAGTCAGCAGCTATGGATTCGTGGCTATCATACCTTTTGGCGTTTGTTTGACAACTTTTGGCGACACCAGCGTTCCGACGACGAGCACGGCATGAATCAGAACTGAAAAGTTGTTGATTTTTATTACCTTTATGTCAGAATCAATTCAATATTCAATGAAGTCATTGCGATACAATTTTAACACAGCAAACGTATAACCAAAACAGAGACAATCATACACAGCTATGAGACCGACGTAGAGATTAGTGAATACGCTTTCGCGCAGCGCAGTGCGCAAACGTCAACACCGATGGCAACTCGTCGTCTTTGTCAGGCGTCAAGCTAGATGACGAAAATATTTGTTTGTGAATCACACTGCAGGTCATCTGTCCATGTAGTTAAGAGGTTGTCCTTCTTTGCACTTTTCGGTACGTGGTCGCCATGTTAGAACTTTAATGTCCCATCGCCGATCCGTTCAGCGTGCCATATATGTGCTCTGCCCACTACTTCCTACTTTAATTTGCTAATAATATGAGCTAAGTCAGTGACTTTGGTTCTATTACGGGTGTCTTAAATTCTGATTCTGTCTTGTGTCAGAATATTATTATTATTATTATTGAATTTATATTTGCTTTATATATGGGATTAAGTTTGACAATATGTGAAAGTCGAAACTGTCATCTTGTATACAAACATAGATATTTTGTAACCTAATGAATAAACTGTTGTTGGGATCCTATGCTACGCCTGGTTGTTATTTTTGGTGTCCGAGCATTACAATTATGGTTTTATACAAAATCCGGGAAAAAATATTAAAATAGGAAAGTGGCATTTATTACAAAACTGTGTAATAAATGCCATATTTTAAAATTATTTCCTATTTAAAGTTATTTATTTATTAGATTATACATAACAAACAGATGGGCTGTTAGCTGCTGAGACACCCATATCGAAGTGCGAATTCTTTTCATGATAATTGAAAGAGTTCTGTGGTTTAATCTGTAGTTCATAAGTATTAATTGATAACATTTTATGAGTATAATTATTATGTTAAAAATTAGAGATAAAATAATATATATCAGAATTGTAAACTAAATATGTTACGGCCTGGCCACGACATAACTGCACGCGCGTCCTGCGTCTCGCGTCTAGGCAACCACTGCCACACCACTGCGCGCTGTCTCGATGTCATTCGGCTTCGCAGCTCGTCGTCGTGATCGCGCAGTGGTTGCCGAGAATAACCGCCGCCTCCCGTTCCCGTGGCCAGGCCGTTAGGTATAATGCGTAAGAATTGGTCTGATCTGAATGTAGAGTAGATTTTGCTGAAGTCATCTCAATGACATGAATAAGAAAGATAACGACTCGGCCACTATTGGCTTAGCGGCGAGAAGAAGAAAGATTGTAGGGGATAGTGCCTTATAGTACGTACACCAGCGTTTACTGGTATGAACCGCAAAGCGCATCAAACTGCGAGATCATGGATTCTCAGCTCATTCAGGATGCCAGCAAGCCAGCGCAAAGTTGAGCGGGTAGACAGTAGGCCGCTAAATATGTATGCAAAGTGCAAACCCATTATTAATGAGTGGATCTGGTACACTTCCGCGAAAGACATTAGCGCGAAAGACACTTGCGCGAAGCCATTTGCGCGAAAGGACAATTGCGCGAAAGGACACTTGCGCGAAAGGACATTTGCGCGAAAGGACTTTTGCGCGAAAGGACTTTTGCGCAAAAGGACATATGTGCGCAAAGCCATTTGCGCGAAAGGACATTTGCGCGAAAAGCCATTTGCGCGAATGGACAGATGCGCGAAAGGACATTTGGGCGAAAAGACGTTTGTGCAAATGGACACTTGCGCGAAAAGACGTTTGCGCGAAAAAATGGATTTATAGTTATGGGTGAACTCAGATTACGCACAGAAATTATTAATTGTCAGTGCAATCCTCTTAAAGTGTTTGTTAATTTGCTTAAAACACACAAGACTTCTGTCACGGCTCCGACACTGCGGAGCTCCGGCGGTCCCTCGCGTGCTAATCGTCGCAGATGGCTTTCGCTCACCACCACAGCTTCGGCTTCCTCAGCCGCGGCGGCTCGCTCGCATCCACCTGCTACTAAGCCCGCGGGCCGCCTCGCCCCTCCGTGCCTGCGCGCTTTTAAATAGCACTCTAGGGGTAGGGTAGATAAGACTACGTGGAGTCGGTTGTACAGCGATTCTTTACTGTCACTAGTCATTTCAAAACGTCTATTGGTACGGATTACACTCTTACATACAAGCGTACAAAGTAAGCAATTCACTAAAACTTGTATCAATTGAAAAATACCTATACTAATTAGTTGCCCTATCAAATAATAAAATAATATACTATAGTGACATGAAATGTTATTTAAATTTAATGAAATTATACATGTGGTGCAGTCAATTTTTTTGCGCAAACGTCTTTTCGCGCAAGTGTCCATTCGCGCAAACGTTTTTTTGCCCAAATGTCCTTTCGCACATCTGTCCATTTGCACAAATGGCTTTTCACGCAAATGGCTTTTCGCGCATATGTCCTTTTACGCATATGTCTTTTCGCGCAAATGGCTTTTCGCGCAAATGGCTTTCGCGCAAATGGCTTCGCGCAAGTGTCTTTAGCGCAAATGTCTTTCGCGCAAGTGTCCTGATACCTTAATGAGTAGGTACATTGAATACATACCAGAACAGGCATCACTAAAAGTGAAGAAATCGATGACAAGACGGATGGAATTTCGATAGATTATGATGAAACCTAAAAGAAAATGTACGAACTACATGCATACCTATTATTGACAAAATCTAAAGCGTTGTTAGATCTTCAGAAAATCACTCACAAAAATGATAAAATTGGTCAAGATCTTTCTCTTGGGTTGAATTGTGAGACCAGATAGTCATTGATTGATACAAACAAAAAAGGTTAATACTTGAAATCAATGCATGGGGTCGATGCCCAATTATTCCACAGATCCCTGTTTTAAAATACAAAAAGAGACGATGTTTGTACAATTTTTTTTAAATAAATGCATTATTCGACATGGTTAAAGACTTTTATTCGAAACCGGCTAGAACTGGTTTCGGAACAGCCGGTTTTTTACCGTGATTTCAAATTTATTTATTTACCATATATTTGAAATCGCTCCTGTTAAGAGTGACAGCACAGTCACCTTCCTTCGTTTTCTAGAGCGTCTCACACCCTGTATTTTTAGTAGAAAGAATGTTAGTTAAAACATATTTTACGGAGTTAACTTGTCAATTTTTTTATTTAGTTTTTGCTCGCTTTTAAGGTCGATATATCCTTCAATAATATCGAATTTTCTTCCTATTCTCACCTACCATTATCTATGTTACCCTTGTTTATAAAATATAACGAAAGAGACCATGGAAACTTTCCGATTGCTTTAATCAATGTAAAGTTGGGTTCTGCTTATAAAATTTAACAATGATTTCTGAAATGCAGTCGACAAGCTAATACTGACGGCTCGCCAGAAGCTGAATGTGTTGATCCAGGCAGTATCCAAGATGGAAGTGACGCCAGAGGTCAAGGCCAACGCGAACTTATTCTACCACAACATACTGGCGCGTTCCATGCGCGACAATTACAAGGAGGAGGTTGTCGCAGAAGGAGGTAATTATTTTCATTTAACTAAGACATATTGCCTTCGAGCTTAGAATTTCCCAAACTAGGTAAGTGAATATACGTAACTGTGACTGAGTAGTGACATGGAATACATGTAGTAATTACATAATTTATGGTGGTGTGATGTGTAGTAGTCACATTATGTATGGTGTGCTGGGGTTGGTACGCTGCTTTGTCATTTTAACATAATCTAGACACTCGGCGGCGTGTCCAGCCAGGTTAAAAAAAAAGGAACCGACAATGCACCGTAAGTATTACACGAACCATTTAGAACTACTTTTGACCTTAAAACACAACTCGTAAACTATTTAATCTATACACATGAAATTTAGTACCTACAATTGTGTTCAAGTTCCCTAGCTTGCGCAGAATTTAAAATTTCATTATTTTATCTCAAACGATTATTAATATACTTATTAGTGTTCAAAAACCAAAGACTATATAACCAATTGACTGCGCTTGCGGGGGCAATCTTCTCACTAAGCATATGCTAAAACGAGTTTATGTGCCAATTTCGGCTTCAGAGTGCTTCTAGCTGCCGCGGGTATCACACAGTGACGTAAAATATTATTTAAAGAGTCAAAATACGGTAAAAATGCCCAGTTGTGCTATTAAATGGTGTGGGATGTCGAGTTCTACTTCAAATTACAAAAAAGATGGAATAACCTTCCACAGGTAAGTATTATTTAGATGAAATTCGTACAAAATAATTTTCACAAAAAAAAATTCTTTTTAATAAATATAAAATTGGCACGCGTTGATGTCTTTCTACCCCTCTCTCTCTTTCCTAGGTTTAATGTACTATGCATTTATCTCTTTCTTTCAAGATAGTGCTGTTACGTGCACTTTCTTCTTGGTATCGATAATAAAATCATTTTGTAAGATTTAATTATATTGTTTTCGTATTATTCAAATCTAAATTTGAATCTTAATATTTGAAAAGAGTGACTACATGAGTTTGTTGCCGGAATCTTCTCGGTAGTTCAACTTTTGGAACCGGTGTAAATTCAGACAGGACAGACAGACAGAGATTATGTCGTTGTTAGTTAATATATTTTTTGTGATAGTTGTAACAATGTGTTTTTTTGACGATTTAAAAGTGTTTCTTTGTGGCCTATTTAAATAAAATATTTTTTCTTTCTTTCTTACGTTCATTCATTAATATCGTACTAAGTTATTATGTTGTTTAATTACACTAGAAATTCCCTCGCACCAAAGTTGACTTATAGTTTTTATCGATAGTCGATAATATTTTTGGTCTCCCTGCTCCCTACAAAAACACGTGTAATTGAAATGACCAATCAGCGAAGCCAATGCCTCGTCGCCCCCGCACCGCTAAGCAGTGACCTGTGTTTCTAAGGAGGAATGCATGTATGCGCTCTCCACTGGTTAAGTACTCCGTGTCAAAAACCGTCATTTTTGTGACTAAGTGACTCACTCATCAAAAACATAACCCACTTCTAGATGACCTAGCAACTTGATATTTGGTACCAAAGTAGACTATTATGCCCAGACAAAAGAAAAAATCTGAAAACTCTAAATCATTTATAATTAATATCAACATAGGTACTTAAAATAACGTCAAGTATGAAAGTTATGTCACATATTACATAATAGTAACTACGTGATATGTGAAATATAAATATTTTTTCTTATACTTCTGGTTTATTGTTATTCCAGAAAATAATAATAATAATATTTCGAAGTTACAGCAATGTAGGTATGAATGATAGCAAAAAAATAATAACAAAGTAAACGGAATAAAAATAAAGTAATTTTAATAATACCAATAATATAATAATGATTAAAAGTAATTTAATGATTAAAAGTAAAATAATTTTTACAAAAGTAATGACATCCCATCAAAAACATAAATGTGAAATAAGACTTTAGAGGCAAGTTCAATTAAATAGGTACTGAATAATGCAGACACAACACAAACTTCACAAAAAGTCTAAATCTATATGATAGCCTAGTTTTGTGTTTACTCGGGATGTAATTCAACCTCAATATTTGACTATTTTTTACCAACAATCCAAATACCTCAATCTAATAGTATACCATCTAATAGTAATAAGTATAAGTCCAGTCCAAACAGTAAGTACACTAACTTGCAAATATAAAATATAGCCAGTAAGTATGTAAAAAATGGCCGAGTCAAATCCTGAGTTTGAATTATATCCCAAGTGAACACAGAACGTGGCACCCATATAGATTTCGATTCTTTTGTCGACGACGACTCATTAATCAGTATTGAACTAGGCTTTTAATTCACATGTATGTTTTTGATTGTACTAGTCACAGAATCATGCTGAGATGAAAGGATTTAATATTTCAAATTTTTATTATCTCTGTAAGTAATACAGAGATAATTAAAATTTTAATTACTAAATCGATACATTCGCGTTTTTCCTAACTTGAGTTTGGCAGAAATGGTTGTTTTGACTAAGAACGACAAATTTTCATAGTAAAAGAATGAAGTAAAATGAATTACTTTTTGGCCTCTGGTTATGAACAAAATTTAGCATTTCAATTTAGTGTTCCGGTGTCTTTGGAGGAGTTGTCATGAACCTTGTTTACATTAAACAAGTTATGTTTGTTTATGTATTTGTTAAAACAATATCTAATATTGTTTTATAATAGATTGTAAATATACAGTATAATAGGACTTTTACGGCGGCCGGACAGATCACCAGAAAAGCTCTAATTATTGAGCATTTACAAGCATTTCGTAACATTAAAAAAACATAAATTCTTAGATAATAAGGTGTGTAGAAAATACCTAAAACACGGGTCGGCAACGCACAAGTGATACCCCTGGTGTTGCAAGCGTCCATAGGCCACGGTAACCGCTTACCATCAGGTGGGCCGTATGCTTGATTGCCAACTTTGTGGTATAAAAAAAAGCAAGAATTATTAGTAAGAATAAAATCTCTTATCTTAAGAATTTGGACTCTAATTAATAAATAAATTACCCCGCCTAAAAATAATATTGTTGATACCACCTGCGTTATACAGCTCGGATTTTGGCAATTTTTTTTTTAGAACGAAATACGTGTAATATTTAGTTTCATAATGATAAGTAGGTCCTTACACATTGTGTAATGTTAGTAGCATGGTGGTTCAAAATATCTTATTTTTGCTTTCCAAATACAATAACTGGGTGCTATCTTTTATATTTCATAAGAGTGTCTCTGATAATAAGGAACAAAGGAAAATTTAATACATATGACCGCTACAGAGGCCAGTCTTATTATATTCTGTAAACACATTCCCATAAAGAAAAGAATGTCTTAAAATATCTTGCAAAATGTAATTGATACCGATGGAAAAATAGCACCTAGAGTCATAGTTTTATATCAACCGTATTCATTCGAATTGGTCTGTCTTTCCGAAGAACGAGGCCACCATCTTTTTCTCTACGCTTCGTCCTCTCTTCACTTTAGTTGGCAACTCCTCGGAAGCAATCACTCAGTGAGCAGACTGTCTTTTGGTTTCGGGACCATAACCGTAATTATAGCTTTCGTCTCCGGTAAGTATGTCACCGCAGCATTTGAGTCACCTCACGGCACCAATCAACACAACGGAGTTTTCGGTCCTCGGTCAAATTATGAGTTATCCACCGGGCACAAAGCTTCCTGACCGCTAACTGTTCATGGAGGATTTTGTGCACTTGACTCATACCGATGTCTAAGATTGTCTGAATCTGCTAATAGGTCACTCTTTCCTCCTCCCACTCTTTTCTGGACTCTATCATACGCCGCACAATACTGATGCTGTCTTCAGTCGCCGCGGTAGAAGGCCGTCCCTCACGCAAATCATCGGTAAGCTTAGTGTGACCACGTATAAACTCTTCAAACCAGTTGTAAATAACAGCATGAGAAGCTACTTCATCATGTGTATCATGTCTTTTTTTGTTGAACTAAATGACATCGAAAGTCATAAAAATCATTGCACGAAAATTTTCTTGTGCTAAATTCATGCTGACGTGATTCAGACAATTTTCAATTCGCCGTTAAATTGTAAATCAAATGACAAATGAATGTAATAATAATATTGGCGATTTTGAAGAATTAAAACTAACTAACTAATAACTTATTTTAATACTTATTAATTAAAATTAAAATTTAAACTTATGTTTAAATAAAACATTTCGACATTGTAGGGTGGACGTTAGCTCATAAACGCAAACACAGATAGACTAGAAGAATTTCACAGGGATATCCCAAGTCCCGGGTGGCTCAGTGGTTACAGCAGTCACCCGGATTGCGAAAGATCGCGGGTTCGATTCCCGCCTCATGACCTGAAATTTTTCTAATTTTATATTGTTTTAATTAAGTACCTACTAAGTAATTATTCAGACATTTATAATAATGTTAAAAAATCAAAAATTAAGAATTTCAAACTTATTTTTTTATTGTATTGTTTACAAATTAACCATTTTTAAAAACTTGCAGTGTCACCCTCTTAAGACATTTATTTAAATTATTACAGTGAAAAAGTGTCGGGTGTCTATGTGTTGCTTTCTTAATAATCTATTTCTGAGCATTTGTGATCCTAAATCTCTTTAGGTACACCTACTACTATGGTAAAATAGCATTTGTAAATTATTTTACTGCTTTGCAGGATTGATCGAGTTTGAAATGGAAGATCCGAATGTCCCAAGCCATGCTATTGTGAAGTTACGAAGTAAACAGCTTGTAGATGCTCAGGTGAGCGAGTTCGACGTGCCAGACATTCCCGCCAAAAAGTGATGTTGTATTCCGCCTCTGAAGATATTTTGCTTAATAAATATTTCAACATACTTAGATATTACAGACTTTTATTTTTTTTCGATGTAAAATGTGTTAAAACAGTACTGAAACAACAATACAAAAGTTTATTAAGTGTCGAATTAGTTATTCTATTCTCAGTATGTTTTTTCCAAACAAAGCTTGATAATCAAGATGTTACACTCGTCTAATGAGGACCCAATCAATGGGAATGGAAAGTAATCTGTTGGTCTACTTTGCTATAAATGGATTGCTCAAACGCTTGATAAGGTAAACAAGTTTAACTCAATCAAGAATCTGACGATACTATCAATAAAGAAAGTAATGAAATACTTACACTTTGCACATATCACATTCTAACTTTAAGAAAGTGAAATTTTCCACTCGAGAATTTTTTGCTTCCCCATATTATAGATATTCATAGCTAAACTTTGTAGTATTATTTCTGCGGTATATGCTTAGGTCGCGAATACTCATTGAGGAGGTAGTGTTGGGAGAAATTACTTCAGCAGCAATTACTTTCTTAAGCTGTTACTACCTATTATTATTAATTTTGACAGGATGGACATGTAGTACATGATGTTACAAACGCCTTTGAAGGCTACATTAATCGCTTGCCATCAGGCACATATGTTTATTACCCTTTTATATTTTATTTACAAGTGTTCATTGTACTTCTTCATCGAACTTCGAAGTAGCATATCATGTTTGAACCATGTCGAACCGATTCATAATTGTCTTTGTACAATTAATTGTTGTGATATGGTACTGAAGTGTCAAACTACTTTTGAGTTCGACCTTATATCACACACAGTAAGTTACATGTAAGAGCAGCAAAATTATTATTTTATTAATCATTCCATTATATATATATTATAACAAAAAAAAATGGAACCGACAACATCATTTACGTAGAGATTTGATAAGATATAAATACTTCTTTTATAACTTTCTTCATTAATAAGCATTTTAATTTACTTGGTTATCTTTTGTTTTTGATTTTCTAACATGGACAAACCCGGCACCGCCGTGGTGAGCGCCGCAAAGCGTTCAGCCATGCACTTGACCTCCACCATCATCTTTGGCAACACATTATCGTAACTGGGGCATCCGCCGCATAAAATATCAAACACGTAGGCGCCGATCGCTGGGCTGAGAAAACCAGGCGATGAAGATTGAATGTTAGGCATTTAGTTTCTATTTTAACTTAAGTATTTGGAAAACTTAGGGATTCATTGGTCAGATTTTTGTTCTCATTTGTCAAGCAGTTGACCTGTGACGATTGCCTCAAATAGGGAATGAGTATTTTATGCTAACATATGGCAACCAAAATTGTTCCAATTATTAGGTACAGTCAGCAACAAAATTTCATGAACAGGTACAAAATAGCAAAACAACTGAACACTAAATCGGACCATAACTCACTAAACAGAGTAGGTACAGTAGAGGAATAGGTTATCATTTCAATATTACAAAACGCTAAACAGTAGCACAGATGAAAGAATGATAGAGAGGTGCGAAGAATCCGTCCTAAACAGGGCAATCGTGCGGTGAGTGCACGGAAAGAGTGTGCCCTCAAACTTCCTAAGTGTTGTGGGGACATGTGATTGAGCACTGTATTGGGACAATTTTAATCTGATTTGACTAACTTTAATTTTTTAGCTTCATATCGTCTTTAATTACGTGATAAAATTTTCTAAATAAATCTGCGATATAGATCACAAACTCATCATGAGGATACTCAAACTTCATACTTTTCATGGGGCCCGTGTGACCACGTGTTCAAATATTTGAGAGCGTTTTTTTTTTATATACAACTAGATGACAAACAAGCTGACGGCCCACCTGGTGGTAAGCGGTTACCGCCGCCTATAGACACCTGCAATAACAAGGAAAATCACTTGATATTGCAGGTGCGTTGTCATCCTGAGGTCTAAGATGAAATGCCGTCCATGCCCACTAATTACACTGGCTACCTTTCCTTTCAATCCGAAACACAGCGAACTGTTTCACGGAAGGCGGTGGTACCTACCTAGGCGACCCTACATATGGGTCTACCACCTAGTAATCGGCATCGGCATCGCGTATATCTGACTTTTTAAACTTTCGTTGTGATTGTGTGATTATGTGACTGTAATACAATATTGAAAAGGTGTTATTTTCTTCATATCACACCTTGAGTACTTATTACACAATAATAATACCTAAAGATAATTTAACATCATGACATCATCTGACAAATAAAATTAAGTTTTTTATTTATCTATTTGGGAAACAAACAATTACATCATTAAACATTAATAAAAACACAGTTATAGTTATACATTAATCAGTGAAGTTTCCACAGATTAGTGACAAAGAGAGATATCTCGTATTTTGAAAAGATTGAAGCTTATAATGTCAATAAATACTTTAGAAAAAAATAATAATTCAACATCAAAAACAATAAATTAATTAATTTAATAAAATCAAAAGGCCTAGAGATTAATTTTATTTTTTTACTTTTTAGAGTTCTTGTTGAGTCAAGAGAGTCATGGAATGCCTTATTTTTTTCTTTCATTCTTTTTAAATTACTCTAAAAATTATTCTAAAAAACTAAGGTACTTAACTATTATATTTACTTTTATACCAACATACTTAATTCTATTCAAGGCTGCATTTATTATTTCGAACTTCTATGTAACACCTACCAAACCTCTTTAGGAATGTATGATCAATGCAATTCTAAGCCAAAAACTAGATAGCCATTCCAGCACCACTTACGGAGAGAGTTCTACAAGGCATGAATTATAAAGTGTGAACAAATTGGTTGTACCTCAGAAACTACCTACAAAGACGGATACCAATATGCCGTAATGGATTCGATTGGCTTAACAATGAAATAATCAAAAAATCATCAATTTACTAGGTTTAATAAAAATATTAACTATTCAGTTGCACCTATTTGTCCCGAAAATTAAACTTTGAAACGGTATACAATATTTTTGGATATTTTTCCTTTTAGGATTTAGCCAAACAAATTTAAATAATCAATAATTTCATGTTAGTGGGTTAATTTATTTTTTTCACTATATTCAGTTTGTTTGCTGGGTTTTATTTTAAGATCAGAATTATACTATCCGATTCCAAAGTAATTTAATAAATTAAGAGCTGGAACATCTACTATCTGAAAGTTTTTATTGATTATTTATCTACGTAGAGCTAAAATAAATATAACACTACGAGATAAGTGTTTTATATTATCATTATCAAATATTATCACTGTCCTCGAGATATCTCGAGTGATAAAGTTGAAGGAGACACATAATATCTATAGTCGCCACAAACTAATCACACCTAGCTCGCTCACTCTGTGTTTACTTTTGTGACGTTAACCGAATTCCATCATTTACTTCGCGACTCGCGTAACACAATACAAAGGAGTTATAGTATCGATATTGTTTTGGCGTTGTTCGGCCGTAATGTGCACAGGTGTAATTATTTTATTAGTTTCCGCCAAGTCCAATGGATTCTGACGATTAATCGTTATCGTCACACTTAGCTTCGATATAGACGTTTAATTTGTTCAAGTGTCACGTAGAATATAATGCATGTTGGTGACAAACTTTTATATATAAACATTTAAGTACGTTTGACTGATGTGTGAGTATTACAGTGCAGTTTTCCAATGTAGTTTTAGTGAACTAAAACAGTAATAGTTTAGATAGTAATAAAATGGATAGGTTTCGCCAGAAGTCGAAAAACGATCCCTTGATGAAACACGCTCGTAAGGAAAAAAGTGGCATCATGTCGGACGTGAAAATTATGAAAGAGCATCTGAAAATAAAAGAATTTTTACGAACTGTAAAAATGAACAGTAATATGGGAATAAAAACATATGCGGGCAATAAGAAACAGCCATGTAAAGATATGATTCAAAACGACTTTGATCAGAGCGCTACTAGTGATGAAGTATATCTTGAAGAATCACCAAGTGCTACAAATGATAAGCTTGCGGTTAGCAATACTGAATCAAGTACTAATGAGACTGTAAATGAGACATGCGTCAATGATTTTGTTGAATCACACAATGGCAAAACTTTTATGGAGTTGGAAAATTCCGAAGAGGACCTACCACCTACTATTAGTGTTGATGATCACCAAACCGAAGCCAGCATTTCAGAACATCACATTAGTGATGACTGTATAACTCCAAACGATATGCATTTTTCTCAAAAGGATGAAAGTATATCTCAAAAGGAATCTAGTGGAACTCCCTTAGAAGTTGGCCTATCAACAGAAAACGGCGAGATAGTAAAATCAATTAATGTAATGGACAGAAAAATATCTGTTGATTCTAATGTTGTCGATTCTAATAGAGATAAAACATCATCACAACATCGTGAAAGAAAATTATCATTAGACCAAACTATGTTAAATAGACGTGAAAGTTTTTCACAGTCTGAATTAGACTTACACTCAATAGGTAAATCACCGCTAGAAAGGAAATCGTCATTTTTCAAGAAAAAGATGGATAATTTTTTTAAAAACACAACCGAAATATTTAAAAAGCATTCTAAGAATAACAAATCGCAGTTACAAAGAAGGGGTTCAATGTCAGTGTCCTTGCAGTCATTAAATGAAAATAACAATGACGATATCGATGAAAGCAGTAGTCCAGTTCTAAATGAAAGAGTAAGTTTATCTGAATTACTTAGGGCTGTGATCGAAACGGTATTTAAATTACAAACTAATTTATAAAATAATTTATCTGTTCGTAACTTTTATAAAAATAAAAACGAATATTTTGAGATAAATAATATCATAAAGCACAGGAAGCAATTCCACTCATTTTTTTAAAATAGAATGTCGTCTCCAATAAGTTAATTTTCCTGTCTTCAATATTCAAAGTAATTTCCCGTCATGTAATATTGCGTCAGGACAACCCTGTCTATTAGAGTAAGTTCTTTAGATATTAAATTAGTCTGCAATCGTCTAGTAAAATGTTCACTCGAGTTCGAGCTAAAATAGAAATAAGGGTCTATCTATGCAAAGATTTAAAGCCATACAAAACAAAACTGCGTTTTATAATTCAATTAAAAAACTACCTAAGCATTTCCTCACGAGTCGTGGATGTTTCAATGTTTATTTATCTAATATTTATAGACAGATTATCATCAATATTTCTCCGTTATTTAGTATTCATAACACAGGCTCTTAATGATGCTAACTTTGGACTAGATAATATGTGTGAGTGTATGAAAAAAAAGTAGTATTAGTGCCTATAACTTTCTCGCGAGCACTATATATTTCAAATAATGAAACTTTATCGAATTTAACTCGCGTTTGATGTTACATTATTGTTTTTGTTACAATATTTTTTTACTGAACGTTATAATTCGATTACTTGACAGCGAACGTGGTCATGGGAAGACCGAAGTCGTCAGTTGTCTTTGATATGTTTATGGTTTAACTACCGTTAGTTTATGTTGTATTATGAGTGTTCCAGTTCCGTAAGTCCGGTATAGAATCATAATTAACATCTCATTAAATGCGAGTTGAATCCAGTAGAGTACCCGGTTTTGTTTAAAAAGACAATTATTTACAATCAAATAAATAATAATAATAAACATCAGATGAGCTGTACGCTTGTTTGCCAAACTTGTATATAACAAAACTTTAGTTAAGTGCCTTATTTGAATTAGCACAAACTCAAAGCAGGCGTAGATACTGTTATTGACCTGCAGAAATAAATCACTACCTGCCACATAACACATGCCATATACCTACATGACACATGCTCAAGGTGTATTCCAGGAAGAGCCCTTGTAATCTCTGGCGGCGCGTTCATTCGACGCCGCCGCCCGTGCCGCTAGAGTTATCTCTACCGCGCCTGTATTAGGCTAGAATATAATTATTTCGAACGATGGGGTAATTTTGAACAATTCGGTTTACATCATTATAAATGGGATCGTTAGTAATCTCTCTCTGTTAACTGAGAGTTAGACCCATGTTCATTGCGTGGCACTAAGCATAGACTTTATATTCTTTCCAATCATTGCTATAGACGTGCTTTGTGATTCGGAAGGCGTTTAAGCCGTTGGTCCCGGTTGTTTGTTACTGAAACCGCTTTAGCTCGCCAATCCGCATTGGGCCAGCGTGTTGGTGTTATAGCCCAATCTCCTCACGTATTTCTCCCATGTAGGAGATGTGCCAGCAGTGGGATCTGGGACGTATATAGGCTGGTGATGATGATGGCTGCAATTATTAAAATCTATGAAAATCTCCGTGGAAAGTAACTGTAGGTTACTACAGTTACTTTCCACGGAGATTTTCGTAGATACGTATCCAGCATTGTATTAAACGGGAAACATACTCAAAAAAGATATATGAGCCGGAGCCGATATTGTTGAGTCCCGGTTGTTTGTTACTGAAACCGCTTTAGCTCGCCAATCCGCATTGGGCCAGCGTGTTGGTGTTATAGCCCAAACTCCTCACGTATTTCTCCCATGTAGGAGATGTGCCAGCAGTGGGATCTGGGACGTATATAGGCTGGTGATGATGATGGCTGCAATTATTAAAATCTATGAAAATCGTATCCAGCATTATATTAAACGTATCCAGCATTGTATTAAACGGGAAACATACTCAAAAAAGATATATGAGCCGATATTGTTGAGTTAAGAATTTAAAGTTAAATTTAAAGTTGTTTACTAAGTAATTTGTTATTTAATTTAATTTGTAATTATAGATAAATGTAATTATTAGTTTCACTCATTGATGTATTAAATTTACCTACACATCGATTTACAGTAACAGTGAATTATTATAACAAAACTTTGAATATATATAGAATTTGTACAATTAGAAGGGTGGCCGGAAAATATACCCGGTGGTACTATAAATTTTGACCCCCTATGTAGGGGCCCAACATAAACATGGACCTTGGTGAATTAATGTTATCAACTATTAACTTAAGCAACGTATTTAGCTACTAAATCTAAAATTGATACAACAAGTTGAAAAATACTCTTTCAGTATTCTTAGTACCTAATAGGTACCACAGATTAGATAATGTAAAAATTTATGCATAGCGAAAATAACACGGACAAGCAACAAAACGTTTCAGACAAACAAAAATATTAAAGCTGTAATTAGTAGCGTAAGACGCGCTTATATTCAAATTAAATATTAGCTAATAGCGTCTAAAGAAATATTAACTTATTCAACGCTAATACAACCAAAAAAATACTTTGTAAAATAAATTGTTTTTGTATGTATTTCAGTTATTACATAGCAGCTGTAGTCTCCGATCATTGTCGACGGTAGGACGCAGCAATACTAGTCTACAGAGCCAAGGAGAACAGAAACTCAGTGTCCAAGATGACCAAGAAAGTCTCTCGCACAGTCAACCGGCTCTTTGTTCTAGCCAACCTATTGAAACGTGTATAGGAAGCTCCAATAGTAAGTATCATCGACTTATTGATAGAAAGAGTTAAAACTGTAGTTCCTTATTTGTGGAGACGCGTAATACTCCCTATGACAATTAAAGACGAACTGTGTCTAGCATCTGCGGCTTAACAGGTTAAAAGATTAGTAATGAAGTCCATTTTATAAATAATTGTTATCCATTAAGTTTAATTTTCACATTAAACTTACTTTCAAAGTTGCGCACTGAGTTCTTTTGCATGGTATTACTGAAGTTCGATTCTTCTGAAATAATTTAATTATTATGTATGCTGTTCTGAATCCGGTAGAGGGTAAAGTAGTTTTATTTATAAGCTGAGGTGTAACTTATTTTAACACGAGTTGAATATGTTACATACTTTATCATTTTATAGCCGAGCCATTTCGATTAATATCAGTTGTTGTTAAGAAAATATAAGTTAACTACCGTCACTTTGTGTAATATTTTGAGTTTTCCGATTCACGCATCCTGACCAACGGATTCGATACTTTTGATACTTTTTATACAACGGGTTTGATACTTTACAATCGGATTCCAAGCTCCTGAAAGGCTGACGGCGGTGACCACGATCGCTGTAGAGTAACCGAAATGTCGCGTCAGCTATAAAATAGAGGTTTTATTTCAAATAAGAATATCTTACCATAATAATAATACTATTCACACACTCACCTAGCCCAAAGTAAGATATCAATCGCTGCCCGTGCGGATACTGTAATATGTATATGAATATTAGAAATAAACTTAATAAACATAAATACATTTACGACCCGTAAACAAATGCTCGTATTCATAACATACAAACATTTGCTCCAACCGGGATTCGAAACCACCCCCTGACCAAGTAGCTTGTAAATCTGTTTTGTTTGCTATGTGTGTCTTCACAGATTAAGCAAAGTACGGAAGATTTATCCTATAGATAGAGTTCCCCTAGTGGCGAACACTTAAGATTTTCTGATATTAAATAAAAAAAGTAGCACAATATCTCACTTTAATTATGACTTGAAGGCCCAATGCGGGTTGGGAGTCAAAAACGCGTGGGGTTCTTCAAAAAGGTTTTTAAAGGGTGGGCAACGCGCAAGTGATACCCCTGGTGTTGCAACCGTCCATAGGTTACGGTAACCGCTTACCATCAGGTGGGTCGTATGCTTGATTGCTACCTTAGTGGTGTAAAAAAGAAAAAAAAATGATTTGAATACCAACCCGCATTAGGCCAGCGTGTTGGGGTTACGGCCCAAATCTCGTGTGTTTCTCCAATGTAGGAAGGCCTGTTCCCAGCAGTGGGAAGTAAGTAAGTACTTACTTTCTACTGCTGGGACCAGGCCTAAGTATAAACTGGAGATGAATTATGATTTATTCAAGATATCAATATTTATAATCAAAATAAATGAACAATAAAGGTTACTTCTAGTATTCTTTATAAAAACTTAAATCAAACTTTGGTTTACGATTTATGATTCACAAAACGTGGCACCTAGTACCGGAAACCCTTACCTGAAAGCCTTAAGCCGGACAATAGAAAAACATATTGCAGCGAGGGGATCTGAGCATTCCGGAATATCGACACTGGCTACATGAACTCATCTGTTATATATATAGCAGTTTTTCTTTCTTGTTTATCTTCAGCAATGGAATGTTTCTTTTACCATTACCTGATGTTTCTTTTACCATAACCTGATTAATAGCAGTTTTTAAACTTCCTTGGTCCCACCATTTTCTTTATTTTTCATCCATTTTTAAATCTTGTCATGCTTTTTCCCTCTAACTCAATATTTAAAAATCGGTATAAAATAGCCCATAATAACCAACTGTCCACAGTCCGGTGTTAAGGGACAATATTTGTCCGGTATCAGGAGACAGCATGTCTCAAAATCAAATTGAAAATTTTAAGTAACCCCCGGCCTTATTAAAACTATCTCATTGAGACTATTCTTATGACCCCAAACACGCTTAATCTGCTGTAAGTTTCTGAAGAATTAAGAATCCCGCAGACTTTTTGATACTTAGTACCTATAGGATTAGGTCAAGGTTAGTATGCCATGGGAATGTCATCAAACTGACAGTACACTAAATTTCAATTTAATCAGATCTTTAAAAGTCATGTAGAAAATGAGCTGATAAACATCAAAGCCCTGAACTGATCTTCATAAATTATAGCTTAGAACCATCCTAATTACGTCAGATTTCAAACAAAAAAAAGCAAATCAAAAGAGACACAAAAATACACAGACAGACACGTCCAACTTTGACACCCCCTTTTTTCGTCGGGTGCTAAAAAACAAGGTATGAGACACCAAAGAACGACTGCCCTAAGCACTTAAACACAAAAACGTAGCAGCACACTCCTTTCGATTTTCCAATGCACTTTTTTCCCGCCAGATTCAGCTATCGACCTGTCTCACCTTGTCGTTGCGCAAGATTGGTGAGTCACGTTCCGTACATAGCTATGCTTCTGCGTGTATAACCTATATTAACTTGCTGAGATAGTTGTCATGTCCGGCGCTTGGTGCCGTCCGGAGTTAGGGGACTCCCCCTACATTTGACTTACAAATAGACTTTTCCAATATTCAACACTTCACTTCACACAGCTATGTTAACAGAGAAGTAGGTATGTTCTAATGGTGCGAATCTATTATGCAACTGCGAATTCAGCTTGTACTGGAAGGACAGAGGAAATTAAACACAAGTTTCGGCAATATCTTCTGAGAAAGCTTCATTGCGTTTGTTTTAATTATGTCCCCGGTATTCGCGTTAAACTGAAATCGTATATTTATTATAACCATTCGCAATCAGGAATATGGGAATAAATTTACTGAAGTCAATTCACTCGCGCAGCACGACGACGTAAAATGGGAGCTTTTGTTGCAAATGTCTTTCAGACTTGAGACTTGGGCATTCGCTTAGTATGGTTCAATATAAAACAGTTAAAAAGTAAAAGCATTAGGTTTTTGTATTAAGTTATGTGTTACAATGAATATGAACAATATAATACAATGTTATCGAACAATATCAAAAAAAGCTGGAGATACTTAGGACGCACATAAGATTGTAACGTGGTAGGTACTATAACATTGCGATGTTATAGCACCTCGTTTCTCCTTATAAATTTCCTGGCAATATTTAAAAACATAAATTCAAAATTCAAATTCATACTTTGGCGTTTGATTCGGTTTTATCTTGAAAAATCATTATTTTGCTGATCGCGAGAGGAGACGTACCTCCCTAAAATTTATCAGTGTCTCGCTCTCGATTCGAGCCAATAGCTTGGGCGATATTATACAGGACGTCCCACGGCTATGCCATATGGAGGGCAAGTACCTTGAATATTGTAGATGGAACATTTTACTGAAAGAAGACATTATTTGAATTTAAAAAACAATTTAAGCTGCCTTCATAGATTTTTAAATAATTACATGGTTGAACCGGGAATCGAACCCGCTACGCGAGAAAAATACTGACCGGTAGCCTTATCTTACCGATCGAAAGGCTTCATCATAAGGATATTTTTTTGCTAAAGAACATAGTGTCAGAAATAAAAGGAAGACCATGGTCTTCCTTTAATTTTAAATTTTCAAATTTTTTATACAAAATTAATCACTTTATCAAATGCTCAAAATGAGTCCCATACTGTTGAATACAAAGTCGCACTTTTTTTTGATTATTTCACTCGCTACAATGAAAATAACAGAAACAAAAGAATAAAAGTTAGAAAATGGAACAAATTTTTGAATTATTTCTTTATAATTAGCCAGCCGCATTGCGATGGACAAAATATTTTACGCATCTTTCGGCTCAGGATATGGCTTGATTTGTTACATACAACCAGGTACCTACCTACTAATTACGTATCTCTTTATCATTTTATCATGCACTTAAATTATAATAGGGAACTGATGCGAACTTCGTCAGTTGTATGTCCTTACGGCAATGTCAGCTTTTCATTTTTCTGAACAAAATTTCACATCAAATTCATGGTCTTCCTTTTATTTCTGACACTTTGTTATTTACCAAAAAAAATTCTTATGATGAAGCCTTTCGATCGGTATGATAAAGCTACAGGGTATTTTTTTTTTCATGTGGCGGGTTCGATTCCCGATTCAACCGTGTAATTATTTAAAAATCTATGAATGCAGTTTAAATTGTTTTTAAATTAAAATAATGTCTTCTTTCAGTAAAATGTTCCATCTATAATATTCAAGGTACTTTTCCGCCATGTGGCATAGCCGTGGGACGCCCTGTATATTGTTATTACAATAACAACATAACATGATTGGATATTGAATTAATATTTGTCTACCTTCTATCTCAAGGCACTTTTGTAAGTACCTTATTTTTATTAGTATTTCAGCCTTTTTCAGTGTTAATGTTCTTTTTTAAGTTTGTTTTATCTTGTTACCGTGTGTGTTTACTTACAAATTTAAATATACCTAAAGTGACGTATTCCTGGTGCTTTATTTCTTCGGACCCTCCCAACCTTACCACTATAGGTACGTCACAAGCTGAAACTAAACGCGTACGGTCCGCCTGATGGTAAGCCATATTATGGTAATTACCGTAGCCCATAGACACTCGCGTGAGTATATACCTAGTAGTAAAAGTGCTACCTGTACCACAACCACAACTCATGCGTTGCCTAATCTGTAAAATTAAAATAAAGCGCTAGTATGAGTCGAATCCCCCTCCCAATCTATCGCTTCCTGATGAGCTCTCGTGACATTACTTACCGCAGGAACACAACACCTACTTTCTGATACTCTAAATTTACGTGTCATTAAGGTTGAAATTGAACAAGCTGTTCTAAATGTCAAATTAATATAAAATTAATTTACAACTGTACTTTTTGCATTGAGAACTACCGGTTACTCTCTGATACATTTCCTAACTTGAGTTTGTGAGATAAGTATGGTTATTAAAATAAGAACGGCCGGCAACCATTATTGAACAAGTGAAGTGGGGTGTTCTAGAAGTACTTAAATTTTCTAATGACTGTACTCTAACATCAGGCCATATAGATTGTATTTGTAAGGGCAACAGATTAAACCAGAAGCGTAAAGATAGAATAGATCATATAAAAATAAGTAGTTTACATTTCTCAAATTATGTCCATGATTGTTTTAAAGAGGAGTATAGATTTGGTTTTTCTATAACATGTAGTTCTTTGAGGCTCGCGAGCTGAGTGGGTTGTAGACTAAATTGTCCCTAAAGAGTAGGTATTCATCTATGAATGTTACCTGTAAGCACGCGTGGAGCAGTCGCCGTTTTCTTGTAGACTTTGTAGTACAATGCTACAAAGTCTACAAGAAAACGGCGTAAACCAAATAATCATCCTTGATACTACTGAAGGCTTAGTGAGGACGTTATTTTATCTCTTAAGGATTACAGAGAGGAAAAATACACACTGCATTGCAAATTTCTCCTTGATATTTTAAGTAAAATTGAAAGGCGCAAACGACGTGAAAATTTTCAAAAAACATGTTTCTCGATTATGCATGGTGGTTTACGATTGTTTTGCTAAATTATCATGTTTTAAGATTATGCTTTTTTGCGATAATGCTATTTTGCGAATATGATATTTGGCTTGTAATTTTGGTACCTACTCTGCGATGAACGATAATTCTTCAGTCTGTGATTATATTTCTTAATACTTAGTTGGGATTATGGAATAGCTCATATTTTTTTTAATAATAATGTAACGACTTATATTAATAACATACACTACACTATTCTCTATCTAGTATAATAACTATAGTCTCGGAAGAATTCGGGCTTGGGATAACTCAATTTTTTTTCTAATCTTTCTGTTTTTGCGATCAGAGCTAGCGTCATCTTCACATTGTCGAAATTATATCTCTAATACCCAACCTTGTTTCTTTACAAAACAGACTAGACTCACATAAGCTAATTTAATTTTAGTAAACTATAATTTCAATAGTAAGCTAATAATAAATTACATTATCGTACCCGAGTTACCCGATGTTAAGCATTTAACGTTTAATAAATTTTTTGTGTATTATCACGACTTATAAATCGCTTAGCAAGTTCATTTAATCGTACTAATCCACGGTTAATCTACTACAAGTAGCCAGTCATACGAATGACGATTCCCATCGATATGATGATTGTAAATAATCAGTAATATTATTGATATCGTTGATAGGGTAGAGTGGGGTAACTACGAGCATAGGGTACCTTCTGACTCGTTTATATTAAGATGATAGCAAAGAAGAGAAATTAGCGCGTGGATTTGAACACGGATCTTCAGCTAGAAGGAAAAAATTGTCCTTTTATATCATGACTGCAAGTGACTATGTTTTTAAATGACTCTACTAATGATCGATGTTTGATTGTTTATATCACAGGTCTAAATGAAACACACTGCCTAGATGAGGCGCACATTCAAGAATTGATGCTCAATTCACGTGCTATCTCCATGAGTTCAGGGCTGGATTCAGCAGAAGGTTCCAGGAGACGAAGAATTTCTAGAGCAAACAGGTAAGATTTATTGGCTATTACTGCACAATTTTAAAAATTAGCAGTGTTTTAAGTAAACTTAATTATGCCTAGGTATCAACGGGCAATATATGACGCACTCTTCTATAGAGTGTAAGGTAATAGTTATTACCCTGTGGTGTAAGTTTCAGTTCTATTGTGGTGAGTGATCATTGATCAAGGATCAAGGTACTGATACTAGTGAACTTCGATTTTAGTTTGATATGATTAATAGTGCTATTAATAATGATTATTAATTAACGCGCAAAATGACGGAAATAATTCTTACACTCACATCACACCTATTTACTTTCTATGTCGCCTGCCATATTGCCATAGTAAATAACGGTAAAATCTACTAAATTTTTCAACTTTTGTACAAGCAAATTATGCATGACAACGAATTGTTATTAGTACTTTTCACGGATTTAGGAGATTTTTCCTGATTTTTTTGGATTGTGTTGAGAAGTGTACATATACCTGGCCGTATATAAAACATCTCCTTTAGATAGATTTCAAAGAAACCATAGACAAGTTTAGACGGCATAAACGGATGTGCTTCCTAAATACTGCATTTTATAATATTCAATAAGGTCGAAAATGCACGGTTCTAAATGCCAAATTACATAACATCCATCTTTTTTGTATCAATATTGTTAGAAAAAGATGCACTGATCTTAAATTTAGATTTCGCAAGTGTTCTAGAATTAGGGCCAATTTAGCTAAAATTAAACATGAACAGCTTGTGTTTTAAAATATAAAATTAAAAATTTTAAGTCTTCCCCGCCCTCATTAATCATTTATCAAACACCATCTCATTGAGACTATTCTTATTAGTCCAAACGCGCTATATCTGGTATAAGTTTATGAAGAATTAAGCATTCCGCAGAATTGATGATGGAATAGGATCATCTCAAGGTTAGTTATGATATTTGTCAAATTTTAAATCAATCGGCTCTGTGAAAGTTAGTAAAACCCTTAACATGCAGAAAATGAGCTGATAGTCATGAAACGCCTCAACTGATCTTCATAAAGTTTACTTTATAGCTAAGAACCATCCTAATCACGTCAGCATTCAAACAAAAAAAATCAAATCAAAATCGTTCCATTCACTTAGGAGCTACGATGCCACAGACAGACACACAGATACACAGACAGACACGTCAAAATTATAACACCCCTCTTTTTTCATCAGGCGTTAATAAATACTAGGTAACGAAGAAATATTACATACAATAATAAATGTATAAATATATTCCTGATGAACAAACAAAAATCCATCATGCGTGAATAAATGGTCGTTCTTATTAAACAAACATATCGGGATACGAAACCAGGACCTCTGGTTTGGGCAGGGATAATGGCGAATCTTTATTGTGAACTCTTTAGCGTTGTTGGCCGGTACCAATGAGAGTAGACTAGATAGAGCCCAAATCCACCAAGAATTTTAATAACATTCGGAACTTCTTGGATATAAGTTTTTATTAATTTAGATGTAAGTACCACTCGGTGTAACTTTTTTCACTTGAGACTTGGAATTGAGCAACAAAGTTTTATGCCTCTGTGTCGCATAGTTCAATCTCAATCGAGCTATTCTCGTTGTTTTTATCATGTTCTCAGAATTTGTTATCGAGTGTATACCGATTAGATTACAATTAGAATTTTGTAGTTAAGCTAGGATATAAATATTTTCATAAATTCAAACTATCAATTCATACTATAGGAAATTTCAATTGGCGTAAGGGAAAAACCATTACTTTTCTGTGAAACCAAAAAAGTTATTTTTTTACAAAATTTTGCTGGAACTTTTTATTTGTACAGACAACAGCACATCGAGTGTAACAGTTTCACTACGAAAGCCGCCTCTATTACGAACGCAGTAGGGGGGTCTCAAGGTCATACTGTTACGCTTGATGTGCTGTCGTCTGTAAATTCCTTAAAGATAATGCCAAAGGAAATCATTTTTCAATTTAAAAGCTCTGCTCTTATCTTAACAGTAATTTTGTTATAATTCTTCAATTATAACAAAATTACTGTTAACCTCTTAGTTACGGAGATAATGTCCTGCAGGACCAGGTCATTTTGCCTGCGTTTGACGCTTAAACCCTATTAAAATTCCTTTGTACTTAGCCATTGAGTTGTAATAGATTATCAATCTGTGATAATAATTCAATTATTTACGTTACATGATCATTTTGTTCTATAGGCATTTGGAAGCTATGGAATAATTGGGTGTAAATTACAAAATCCTTCATAAAAACAACTTACTTATTCAAATTGAGAGTGTAAATCAAGAATGATCTGAGGTGTAAATCAACAATTATTATCTACTATTTGTTCCAGCAAACGTCGTATCGCCTCAATTCAGATAGCATGATATTTTATAAAAAATACAAAATTAAAAAATTTAAGTAACCCCCGGCGTCATTAATCATCTATCTAACACCATCTCATTGAGACTATTCATAAGAGCCCAAACAAGCTACATCTGCTGTAAGTTTCTGAAGAATTAAGCATTTCGCAGACTTTTTGATGGTATAGGATCAGCTCAAGGATAGTATGTCATGGGTATGACACCGAAGTGACAGTAGGTACACCAAATTTCAAATCAATCGGATTTGTAAAAGTTAGTAAACCCCTATAATAATGTAGAAAATGAGCTGATAGTCATCAAACGTCTGAATTGATCTTCATAAATTATAGCTAAGAACCATCGTAGTCACATCAGCTTTCAAACAAAAAAAACCGAATCAAAATCGGTCCATTCGTTTAGGCGCTACGATGCCACAGACAGACACAGATACACAGATACACAGACAGAGACGTCAAACTTATAACGGCCCTCTTTTTTCGTCGGGTGTTAAAAACAGCTGTCCACTAAATTTACATTCATCAAACGCGTTAATTGTCAAACGCGTAAAGTTAAAATAGTCGTTAAGTTTTCTGAAATTATTAAATTTTCTGCGCAATGTTCTTAATTTCTCTTTCCGTAAGAACATTCTACAAATTATTAGAAAACTTTGAAAAAAACATGTATGTAATCGGTAAAGTACTTCTCAAGCTATAGCATGACCAAGGAAAACGTGGCGAGACCAATTCATAAATATCGAACCCCAATTTCGATGACATCCTAAGAAATCGGTGTAAGTTGAGTACGGCATGGGGTTCTTCAAAAACGCGCAAGTTATACCCCTGGTGTTGCAAGCGTCCGTGTAGGCTACGGTAACCGCTTACCATCAGGTGGGTCGTATGCTTGATTGCCACCTTAGTGGTATAAAAAAAAGAGAAATCAAAAATAATTTATAATAATTAAAACACTACAACTTTATAAAACAAAGTAAATTGCAGCATGATTCTTAGTTATGAATTTATATTTTGTATATTCTTAAAACTCCACATCAAATCTCCTATTACAATATTTAGTCGTAACAGAAAATGAGATGGTCGTAAGGCGGTATATTCAATTAATAATCATTTATTTCAGGGCGATACCCATAATAGTTAGTACAACAAATCACACTTAATTCTGTGTTACTTCTACACACGTTGTTTAATTTAATAATAAAATGACGTAAAACAATATAGAAATTGATTGCGTAATAGGTACTTCGTTTAAGGGGTTCCACAGCACACTGTGGAAATTAACCATTATAATAAACCATTTAAAATGGTTGTAAGGGTCACAACCCTTACAACCATTTTAAATGGTTTATAGTATATGATATTTATGTGGCTTAAGACCATCAGAGTTATAATTGATGTCCATTATGTTCTTAATTGCTTGAAAATTAGATATCAAAGTCATTTTTCTTTTACTTTAACTAATTAATACCTAAATTAATACGAAAATTAGTACCTACACTGTTTGTTAGCCAAACCGGTAAAACACTAGTTTTCATAATCAAAAGAATTGCGTTAGGACAATGTTGCGTCGCATTTCATTGTCCGCCTGTTATTCTCATCTCTCGGACGAATTAAATGAAGATAAAATTGAATAAAGACAGAAAAGCAAATAACACTTAGCACCTACATTTCTTTTAAGTACAATATTTAATGAAGTTCTAGGGGATATTAAAGGAAGTGCTTGGCACTTAAAGCCGTTGTCCGTTTAATTAATGCGACTTACGTCTTCAATCGTTTTATTTTTAGCATCTTACAGCCTTTTCCTACATAAATTCTTGTTGAGGGTTGAAAAATTAATGCACATTAAAGGACATTTTTTAAGGTAAATATAACATTCGATAGATAATTAAAAACTTATTATGAAAAGCTACAAAAAATTCCATTATGTCCCTTACGCCAATTGACATTTCGAGCCACTTTAAGTGTATTTATTTAACTACTTATATCTGTAAAAATATTTTCATTACAGATCTATGCAGTCTTTGTACACACAACAGCTAATCAAGTGTAACAGTTGCACTACAAAAGCCGCCTTTATTCCGAACGTAGTAAGGGCGTTCTTAAGGTTAAACTGTTACGCTTGATGAGCTGTCGACTGTACTACAAATCACGATTATAGACAAAGAAATAGAGAAATCATTAAGAAGTCTATCGCTAAATTGTATGAATAATTGCAATTTGTTAAGGAATTCATATCTGCAGAGTTTTTCTCACGGTGGATTGACGCATAGATGCATTTTAGACATCGCTCGAGTAGTTGAGACTTGAAATCTTAGAATAACACGACTGGCATGAAAATAATCTGTTTGTTTGTAATTGTTCATGGTTTTGTATATTTAACTATATTATGAAAACTTGTTTACAGAAGGTTCCCTATCGTCCATCATGGTAACTAGTTTTCATAACCAGTTATGAAAATGGTATTTTTCTTCTTTGTTTCATAACCAGTAATTAAAAGAGGAAAATTAAACCATTTTCGTAATCGTCTTTTGTAATCAGCTACGAAAATGGACTTTTGCTTCTTTTTTCATTACTAAGTAGTTATTAAATAAGAAATCCATTGCCGCATGGAGCCGTTCTTTTCTAATTCATTGTTGCAATATTAGGATTAGATTTCACAGTTAACAGATATTCATTTTAGTTATGGTTATACTATCATAAGGAATTCCTGCTTTGTACTGAGTAATTTATTTGGTTCATAGTATATTTACGGAAGATCCTACTTCTGTAACCATTTGACCATCACGAATATTTAGATAGACGTTTGAAAAATAATTTACATTAATATCTTTAATATATTATCCTATTTACTACCCTATTATGCTTTAATCGAGACTGCTAATCGTATTCAGAATCCCTGTATTGATTGTTTGCTGGTTCAAGTCGTCAATGCAAGCTTGTTTGTATGGTACACTTTTTCGAGCTTCTTAGATATTATTTTTCTATATTGACGTAAATCAATTAGTATTGTTTACTCACTTACGTTAAAGGCTGTTCGCCTGGTTTGAAAAGAGTTTGGTTTCGCTATGGCTTTCAATTCATCATTATTGAGTTTCATATCCGTTCGTCTTAATAAGGATCATTGTTGAAATCGATATATTTCCAGAATTCAAAAGACGAAGAGATGCGATTAAAACATCGCACCGTATCGCGTGGGTTCAGTTAAATTACTTATGTGCGTGTGGCTATAGTTACTAAAAATGTTGAATTGACTTAATTACTTTATTATCCCTAAACTTGTATGTTAAGTCATAAAATAGTTAATTTGATAAATGAAAAAGATGTGCAATGATTTTTTTAATAAATTAAATAAAGCCCTTTGGGTCACAGAAATAAGAAAAAAAAACTTTCCGGTATCCTGATTGTTCGAAGCAAACAGCAAATTTCGAATATGGATATTCCAATATCAAACTTCGCTCATGTTAATTACAGCTGGCAGGAAGCGGGGAACGGTTGATATCCTCCTGGAATCAGGTCACACCACACCGACCTATGAACTTGAACCACGCAGTCAGGGATCGAACGAGCAAATCGAACCAAGCTTCCAAAAATAGTAACTTAAATAGAAACATATAAGAGCTAAAATTTACTGGCAAGATCATATGAGACATCGAAACGCAATCTAACTGAAATATTGAATCGTTTAAGCGGATCAGAATGATTTATGCCCTAAAAGTAGGACAAACACTCAGAAATAAATAGGTTAGGTGAATACTATAACTTGCCATATCTAAAATTATTTTTTGCTTACAAACAGAGAATTTTTATCGCGTCTAAAAAAGCTCTCCATCAAAAATAAAATAAAATTTGTTGAAGACTCTCAAAAACAATAAAATATATCCGTAGGTAAATTGGAAATAATAGGTTGGGGAAAAAGTTCCTTAGCATTTTTTAAGAAAATTCTAAACATTTTTATATAGTTTATTTACATTTAACTAAAGTATGTAGGTACCATTTTGTTCCATAACTTTTTGCCATCTTGTAGGTAGGGACATGATCCCATTGCTATAGAAATTTTGGCGTGATACCCCCCAGCAGCGCCACAAGCCAGATTGTGAAAAGGTTTAGTTGAAAAAAATGTACATTTATTGTTCTTTTTTGTACTTATAAACCAAAAATATGTACCTTCGTATTTACCGATATAAAACACATTAATGTGGCGCTGCCAGAAAGAGTACCTTACAGCAGCGCCACCTTATTGTACTATATTCTAAGCAATATATTAATAAAATAAATTTATGTACAATATGTTCTGGAAAAGTGCTATTTGATCATATATAACTGAACACGATTAGCAGCTCCGATGCAAAGTTATGAGCAAATCAAATATTGTATATTAAAAGTTAAAGTGAAGTTTGATAGGTGAAATGCTTAGATTAGATTCCCACAGATGTCGCCTATAATCCAACAGGTGATCTGGCTGACTGTCTCTGATATACTTAATTATATTAGCTGGTAGTTTAGGTTCGAGTACTCAAATGCAAGAATAAAATGTATTGGATACAAACAGGGAGAATATACCTGTTTTTACTCAATTAATTTAATTTAGCTATTTATAATTATTATAATTATACATCTTTACTGATTTTATAAAGCTGTAGAGTTTGTTTGCTTGGTTCACGATTGATCCACCATACCCCCAGTGGAACGGTGGGTAATTATTTTTTTCTGCGATCCCACCGTAGTGCTGAGACACGGATTGCGATTCATCATCATCATCATCAGCCTATAAACATCCCACTGCTGGGCACAGGCCTTCCTACATGGGAGAAACACATAAGGAGATTGAGCCGTAACACCACCACGCTGGCCCAACGCGGGTTGGTGGGTTAAAACGGTTGCAGTGACAACCGGGACCAACGGCTTAACGTGCCTTCCGAAGCACGGAGGAGCTCGAGATTATAAATTTGATTGACCCATCCCGGGACCAACCATGGCGAAAGTTGCTTTGTTTTCGTGATCGAAACCAAAGTGCTCAAACCTCTACGCCACCGAGCTCCTCCGATTGCGATTACAGTGGTGTAATCTTGGGTGAATTTAAGGAGAAGTAATCTGTAATAATGTGTTACGTTTTGTTAGAAGGAAGAAAGAAATTGTGTTTTGTTAAGTTTTTTTACTGTAAATGATACTAACTATACTCTATTCTAAAGTATGTATGAGGAGATATCTAGAGGCATCCGCACTTCCAAAACTCATTTTACTGTTGTTATGGGGGACTTAAATGCATGTCTGGGCAAACGAAGCGAACATAAGCTGAGAGTAGGGCAATTAGGCTTTAGGCAGCGGAACACCAGGGGACAGCGACTGGCCGACTTCATGGTAAAAGAGGGACTCTTCATGATGAACTCTTTCTCTCCAGAAGCCGATGCACAGGAAATGGACCTGGATGAGTCCCGATGGTTAAAATAAAAACGAGATAGAGTCCATCATGACCATTAAAAGACAGATATTTAACGATGTTTCAGTGATCGCAAGGTTAAAATTGGTAGTGGTCACCGTATGATGAGAGGCACGTTAAATATCGACGTCAGATTAGAAAGGTCTTGTTTAATGAGGTCTACGCTCCGACCAGCACCCTTTCAAGTCCACAATCCCGAAGGCTATCAATTCAAACTCCGAAATCGCTTCGAATGTCTGGAGAGCTGTGATACAGTGGACGAGATAAATAGCGGACTGGAAGAAACTCTCCAAAACGTGGGATCTAAGCTCTGTAAGACCCAACGCAGAAAAGGACCTTAAAAACTATCCGACCGCACCCTTCCCATCATAGAAAAAGGCGACAAATGAGGTTGCAGTCTTTAGACGATGTATGAACGTAATGAATTTTTTACTGATTTCAGAAAAGTTTTTTGGCTGTGGTGAACATTTTATGTTTTGCGGCTTACAGCAAATATGTTTTCCTGCGTTGTTATGTGTGTTCTACCGGTTGTATAACGGGGTGTGTTCTGAGGAATTTTTTGACATGATGCCTACGGCTTCTTTCTACCATCGCACCGCTCGCCATCGGCAGGGAATTCATCTTCACACGTTGAAACTAAAATGGTCTCGTACTGTGCGGTTTCAGAGAAACTTTCTCCCGCGCACGCTCAGGTTGTAGAATTACCTCCCTGCAGAGATTTTCTCGAACGAGTACAGCATGGGGTTCTTTAAAAAGGGTTTGAAAAAGTTTTTACAAGGTCGGCAACTCGCAAGTCATACCCCTGGTGTTGCAAGCGTCCATAGGCTACGGTAAACGCTTACCATCAGGAGGACCGTATGCTTGATGGCCACCTTAGTGGTATATTAAAAAAAAATGAAAAAAATAAACTTCATTACTTTGGCTTAATTTGGAGCCTCAGTGTCGTAATAAAGAAGATAGTTAATTATTGTGAAGTGGTTGAAGCTCGCGGTCAAATAATAATTTTAAAAAAAACTTTATTTGTAAATTAGATTACACAGAAAAATAAGAAAAACATTTTTATATATTTTTTATAAAGTAGGACTACAAAAAGTAGGATTTCACTTTGGGTCTGTTTTCAAAAAGATAAAATTTTGTAAAATTTGTCATACGATTCGAATTATTTTCAACAGTAGGTACCTACCTAAAATTTTTAACAACCGTGACTTCAAAGTTGAATAAAAAACATCGATCATTGTATAAAACTAAAGCATATTTATGTGTGCAACTTGCATTTCATTCACTTCACTTTGAAATAACTATAAATTATTAATAATTATTATTGAAACTATTTCATATATGTATAATTTACTTACAATATCATAGCGACTTTCTTCAGTTAATTATTATAATTTGCCGCTAATAAGGATGATGATGGCGGAAGACGAACCACCGTTTATCAACCACCGTTGACCAATAATAATTTAAGTTAAGTCGCCTTAAACTAATGCCGCCTTCATTGTAGCGGGCGTCGCGTCGACAAAGCTATTATACAATATTTGATTTGCTCATAACTTTGCATCGGAGCTGCTAATCGTGTTCAGTTATATATGATCAAATAGCACTTTTCCAGAACATATTGTACATAAATTTATTTTATTAATATATTGCTTAGAATATAGTACAATAAGGTGGCGCTGCTGTAAGGTACTCTTTCTGGCAGCGCCACATTAATGTGTTTTATATCGGTAAATACGAAGGTACATATTTTTGGTTTATAAGTACAAAAAAGAACAATAAATGTACATTTTTTTCAGCTAAACCTTTTTCACAATCTAGCTTGTGGCGCTGCTGGGGTATCACGCAAATTTTGGGGCTTCTGATCAAAATACCGCGACATGTGGTTTTATCAGTCCTTTCGTGATGTTAACCTGACACTGCCTAGAGAAATCTGAAGAGAGCAAAACAGCTGGAAATCTGAAGGTGCAAGGTCAGGACTATACGGCGGATGCATTAACACCTCCCAGCCAAACTCTCTTAATTTTTGCTGAGTGGCTAAATATGTGTGAGGTCTAGCGTTATCATGATGAAAAACCACACCGCTTCTGTTGATTAATTCCGGCCGCTTTCTCTCAACTTCTTGCTTTATTCTCATCAGTTGTTCGCAGTAGAGTTTAGAATCGATAGTCCTGCCTGGTGGTAACAGCTCATAATGAATAAAGCCCTTCCAATCCCACCACACACACAGCATCACCTTGTTGCCAGTTAACCCGGGTTTCGCCACAGTCTGTGAAGCCTGACCACTTTTCATCACCAGTTATCAGCTTCTTCAAAAATGGTTCGGTTTTATTACGTCGTAATAAAGAATCACAAATGAGTACACGGTTCATTAGGTTTCTTTCAATGAGCTCGAGGGGTACCCAAATATCGAGCTTTTTAGTGTACCCATTTTTTTTTAATGCGCCAAAACTGATTTGTGGCCGATTCTCAGTTCTTCAGCTACGTTGTAACTACTGATATGCCGATTTTGCTCCAGTTTTTTAAAAATGGCATCAATTTTATCCGTAATAGGGCGACCAGCGCGACCAGCGCGACCAGCGCGACGTGCGTCTTAGACATCAAAATTTCCGGATTGAAAACGCTTAAACCAAATTTGTGCTACTCTCACAGACACTGCACTAGGTCCATAAACATCGCAAATTTTCAATTTATTTTGTCCATGCGCCCATACATATTCCGTGCCCACTGGTAAGGCGTGACGTCACTATTTCGCATCATTTTCTGAAGAGCGTTTTTTGACAATTTGTAACCGCACTACAAACAAATCGCTATATCTAAGAAACTATTGATTGCAGATATATTATTGCATCTGCAATATATAGCAAATAGCAACTATTGACATACTATGTATATATGAAATAATAAAAAAATTGAAAACTACCCTCGTGTTACATCATGCATCAGCCAGAAAAAATGAGGTAAGCGTCCAATTAATTTTAAAAATACAAAACATATTAAATAAAAATTTTACTAACATAAAATCTAGAAAAATAGCTAACATACTGAAATTAAAGTAAGGCACCGAAAATAAAAGCAGCTTAGGATGATGTCTTTTTAGATCTGCCGCTGTTTTCATCTGGCTCCTATGACTATTGGAGAAATGGGAGTCGAAACCATTTGACTTTCCAATACTAAAGTAATCTGATTGGAAATTTCAGTGTAATCGGTGTACTACTTAAAAAACATATCAAGCGAACTGAGAATCTCCTCCTTTTTGAAGCTGGTTAAAAAAGTGGAAAATAATAACGTTCTTTTTTTTAAAGACTGCCAGTTATGTTTCATTTATGTTTATATAAACAAATAGAAATACGGTAGATTAAGCATGAATTTATCTATTAAATTACACTTACACCTGCTCTGCCGAAACGATAATGCCCGTAACAACATAGCCAGAATTTATTGTACATACGATACGAGTACCAAGTGGAAAATTAAAATTTCAATTATTTACGGCTCTTAGAAATTGCAGCTCCGAGATCTGGAGCAGAAAGCACACAGCTGGAAGTTGGTATTCCCGACCTGACAATGTTGCGAAGTACCTATAGCCTATACACACGGCAGACGACGCGCATTTATAACGATACAAACGCAGATGAGACGCGCTGCTAACGCGCGTCTGAGGGTAACGATAATAATTATAATAATCATTTTATTTAAGAATGTCATTCCATAAGTCATTATTTAAAATTATCCACATTATTACACAAAACTATATAAAAATAAAACTAAAACAGCACTCACTAAAACTATGTCAAAAAATTATATAAATTAAAAGAAATTTACAGTATCGAAAATTAAATAAAAATGTCCTATACTAAATAAAAATAACAATCACAATAAAACCAAAGACGGCCGGCTGGTCGAGCGGTCTGTGCCCCTTGCTATGCAGGATGCTCGGTCAAGAGGTCCCGGGTTCGAATCCATAGGAGCAAATGTTTGTATGATGAGTACGAGCATTTGTTTACGAGTCATGGAAGTTTATTTGTTTTTTAGTATATTTGTAATATTAAATATACATATTATTATAAATATTTATCCGTTATCTAGTATCCATGACACAAGCTCTTAATGATGCTCGCTTTGGGCTAGATAATAGGTGTGAGTGTATGAATATTATTATTATTATAGGTGTCAAAAATAATAATAATAACTTGAAAGTGTCAGAATATTAATTAGAGCATCAATCTATTAGACAGGATGACTTTCGGTTATCGCTATCGCTAAGCGGAAAATGTATAGGATTTGAAATAGCCCTCTAAGTATCGACTTTCAAGGGCTAATGTCAAATCACATACATTTTCCATTTAGCGATAGCGGTAGTCAAATGCCATCTTCTCTAGGCCCTCAGTATCCATTCGAACGCAAGCAATGTGCTAAAACGCACGGACGACGACGCTTACGCGCGTTTCAATAATGCGCGTCGTCTGTTTTTTTTATAAACCTTCGTGTGAATGGACCCTATGTTCTGCTACAGTATATTTCATTATAAACTCCGAAACAACAGCAATAAAATTATATTTGCTTTATAATAACTTCCTTTCCAGTAATTTCTAAGGTTTTATATTTGGCAAATGTATGAAAAAATACAGGTCAGAATCTGCAGTTAACTAGTGTAATTAGATCTGTGCCTCATATGTGAGTCCTACGTCAAACGTAACTACCACGTTCACTGTATATTGAATCGATATTATAACATGTCTTCCAAATAAACCCAATACTTTATAATAGAGGCGCTGATGTCAGTTTCTTACGATTTGACATTTGAACGTAGTCCTGCAAAAGAAATAAAAAAGTATATTCCAGCGTTGAAATTGTAAAAAAGCTATTATTTAACGCTTAATTGGAAACAAACACGAAATTTCAGTATATACATTAGTGAAGCTCATTGGTACACTCTGAAACTATGCAAGTAAGTATATGGCGAATAAACAAACCTGTTAAAGTCTTGGTTAGTGCTTCTCGTGGTGAAATAATTTATTTATTTGTTTTTAATATTAATTGACAGTTATTTAAATTCTATTTAGTTGGGTTTAAATTAAGGCTGGGTTTACAAGTTTATATTCATGTTTATATTGAGGCATGTTTTGCTTTAATTTATCACACTCAGAAGCTATGTTCTAAGAACAGTAAGCATATTTATTTAGCAAATGTAAATAATCACGTATAGTAGGTACAATGTTCACACGGTTTCAATGGAAAATTGCTCACACTTTTCGAATTCAGCGTTGTACTGTTTCAATCGCAGTCAAGAACAGCCTAGATCTCACGTTTATTGCGTTGGAACTATCATTAAAACTTAGCAAACGTAAATAATCACGTTTAATAATAACATTATTCATAAAAACTTCATCAGACAAAGAAATCCATTTTGACTTACTTGGCGAAAAAATAAACCTCTAGCACATTCTATTTTATTGAGAACATCTGTTGATTCTATTACTGTTAGCGTAAGTTGATTCGTTTATGTATATTACCATACTTCATCTAGCTCCTACAAAGTTAACAGAAAGTTACAGCTTCTAACAATCTTGCAGCACAGTCGCACACACTGTGAAAACTCTGTGCTTTAGAGAGTCATTGAGGGTCACGCTCCACTTACGAAACTAAAATGTATTTTCAGTATAGACAAATTGACTTTAAAATTTAACGTTATTTATATTTTAATCTAGCTTGCCTCGCACTACTGTTTAATCTTTAAAGGTCATTAGAAAAGCTATGTCAGTATGGAAATCGAAATACCCGGAAATAGATTTTAAGAAACTGTGAATGAAAACAGCGCCAAAAAAGCTCGAGGTGGATGTTGGACTAATATTTCACGATTGATCAATTATGCCTGTAAATGTACAAAGCTCAGGTTCGGTTTCAATGGAAAATTGCTCACACTTTTCGAATTCAGCGTTGTACTGTTTCAATCGCAGTCAAGAACAGAACCTAGATCTCACGTTTATTGCGTTGAAACCGCATTTCTCAGCTTTGTCAAAAGTGGTTTCATGGAGAATGTGAATGAATAGAAAAATGTTCCTAAACCAGATCCCACCTTTTTTATCGCTGAGTGGACACTCTTCCAGCCTATTTCTCAATTCCCGGGGAGGAGAAAGGGTAGTGTCACCACTAAATGGGGCTCTCACCCCCTATTCTCCTCAGCGACGCACCTCTTTGCTGCTATTGCCAATGTGACGGAGAAGCGGGAAAACATTGCGAACCTTGGTGTGGGCAGGGTTGTCTGACTAGGCCAAATCCCACCATCTCTAATAATACACAACAGCACACAGACTGGTCTCTGATCTGGGATAGTGACTATGACAGAATGTTTCTGTACATCAGCTGACTCCGCTTTTTGCATACAATCAGAATCAGTGATGTTCCTTATTTGCCATGTGTCTACCAACAAGTTATAACGATCTGTCATTGAACGATTTTAATAGCTCACCGCATAATAGTAGTTAATAATTATTAGCTACGCCCTCTCTCCACCACCCACTCGAAAAATATATATTTCGAATAATAATATAAGTTTCGATACCTTTCTAAATATCTTTCAAATACATCAATTTTGAAATAAAATAAGAAAATATAATATACATATTGTATTTTATCGATTGAAATATTGACCACAAAATAATATATCCGGCAGAGTTTCTTTCAAGCTAACTTTACCTATGAATAGAAAATTGTCTTTCGTGTATCGGCACAACAGCTGCAGTAGGTACTCACGCGATCGAAGTTCGGTATGCTGAACAATACAATGATTTATTAGCGTAAAATATCGGTTGGGCAGGTAGGCAATAAATTTCCTTTTCTACGTTTTATTTAGGAAGCGACTCATTAATGTTTAGGAAAAAGTTCAGCAGGTGAGCACAGTCATACCCATCATTTGACCAACGTTAAAGACTTACAATCAAGTCACTACCGCTTCAAACAACAAAACTAATAAAAATATCTATCAAGTGAAACAAATCTTAAAATACTATTTTCTAGAAAGTGTATTGATAAGGATAGAAATAAAAATAAATTGACCAAAAAAAATAATAGATAGGAGCCGATTCTCAGACCTACTGAATATACATATAAAATTTTATGAAAATCGGTCAAGCCGTTTCGGAGGAGTATGGTAACTAAATTTGTGAGTCGAGAATTTTATATTGGCCATAAATACTGTTACGTACCATTAAAAATAAACAAAATATTACATTTGAATTTGGAATCTGTCATTTTTATATGATTGTTCATTGAGTTTTCTCATTTTGGCGCCAATACACTGTACAATATTTTGCGATATTAAAATGGAGTGGGGTGATAAAGAGAACCGTATGGCTGTGATTGTATTACACAAAGTAGGTATGGAGCCAAATGCAATTTTTAAAACTCTCCATACGCTTGGTATTAGTAAAATGATTGTGTACCGGGCTATTTATAGGTACAATGAGACCTCCTCTGTTTGTGACAGAAAAAGATCTGGCCGTCTACGTAGTGTTCCTACGAAAAAGGTGGTCAAAACAGTAAGGAAATGAATTCGAAGAAATTCTGTCCGAAAGCAAAAGATTTTATCTCGGGAGATGAAGATAGCACCTAGACCCATGTTGCGTATTTTAAAAGATGACTTAGGACTTGCAGCCTATAAGAGACGTACTGGTCATTTCTTAACTGATAATTTAAAAAGAATAGGGTGGTAAAATCGAAACAACTACTGAAGCGGTACGCAAAGGGAAGTCACAGAAAATTTTTGTTTTTAGATGAGAACATTTTTACAATTGAGCAACATTTTCACAAACAAAATGACCATATTTATGCTCAAAGCTCTAAGGAAGCTTCCCAATTAGTCGACAGAGTGCAACGTGGGCACTATCCGACTTCAGTGTTGGTTTGGTGGGGTATTAGCTATGAAGGAGTGACTGAGCCATGCTTTTGTGAAAAAGGTATCAAAACATCGGTACAAGTCTATCAAGATACCATTCTTGAGAAAGGTGTGAAGCCCCTTAACAACACCATGTTCAGTAACTAAGAATGGTCTTCCAGCAAGACTCGGCGCTGGGTCATAAAGCTCGGTCTACGCAGTCTTGGTTGGAAACGAACGTCTAGTCCCGATCTTAAGCCGCTGGATTATCATTTATGGTCAGTTTTAGAGAGTACGGCTTGCTCTAAACGCCATGATAATTTGGGGTCCCTAAAACAATCCCCCGATACGTCCCCTAAATTTATGTATTAAACTAATACACTGTAGAAGTAATAAATGTTATTTGCAATAGAAAATTATTATTTTCTTGGTTTCTATATTTATGGCAAGACTAGGTATAAGAAATAACCATGAGTAATTAGCTACCCGGGGATAGCTATAATCTTTAATATTAAGATTTTTATATATCGGGTCCTAATATTCTTCTGTGCATGTACTTTCTTTAATGAAATTAATATATCAGCCCTTTAAACCAACTCATAACATTACCGTCCATATCACGAGCTTTAACTATACGGATACTGACAGAACAGGCAATAAAATATAATCAATAATGCTTAATAGACAGGTCCGTCACCAACCAAGACTACGACTAAGATATCTTAGCGAAGTATCATTACCTCGTCCACTAGCGACGTAGAATACACGGAAAAATATTTACAGGTGGTATGTACGCTCCGCACCATAGCGTCACGCGCCGTTCGCGCCCTGCGGCGAATAATGCGTGCCATGCAATGCATAGAGCGTACTGGCATCGCAATGCATAGCGGCCTAT